>CM062818.1:355641875-356901400 GCA_031772625.1 Pinus tabuliformis
AAATTTAGGACCAATAGCTTGAACCCAATACCTGGGGTCAATACCTCGAACTGGATACCTTGGACCAATACCATGGATCAAAATACCATGGACCAAAAATTTAGTTTTCCAAGGTATATGCGCTTTTCCTTCCGTGAAAGTGCGTGTTTACATATACGTGACTTGTATATATTGAACCTGTGTGTATACGCAGCTTGGTCAATGGTGAACCAGCATATACCTCTCTTTTCTTCATTTTGTGAAGACTGATTTGCAATTCTTTGTTGTTTACCTCCTATACTTTCTGAACTGATTCCTTGAAGCTGCCCTGCATTTCATCACATCTGTAAACACTGTTTTCATGCATTCTTTCACATCTAGTATGTCTTCTGCAGATTTATCTAGTTACCATATACAAGTGAGTTGTTCTACTACAAGTGGGTTGCCATCAAGTACAACACATACATCATAAATTATCTTCCTATCACTAGTGACTCATACATACATCCATCTCCCAACCAAGTAGGGATATACCAATTGTTTATACATGTCAAAACAAGAAACATTACATCATCCATCCCATGCATAGTGGGGTTAGAAATTACGTCTTTTCATGACCTTTACATTAAACAATATACATGACATATATAACAGAGACCAAATATCTTAAACAAGACCATGATAGTCATCATCAACTATCATATGCTCTGCACCATCAACAACATTTGTCAATCAGCATCTAGATCAGCAACTTGTATATGTCCATCATTAGTTCCCAAACTATCATCAACCATGTTCTCCCCTTGAACCTGTTCCACCTATTCACTATTAGATCTGATAATTGCATATGTCAGTAAGAGATATCAGAGAATCATCATCAATCAGATATACATCAAGTTATCAACAACATTATGGGACCAATATATTTTCATATGTTGTCAGTAGATTGAAACCATCATCAAATAGAGCAGATAATTGACAGAACCATAGTAGACCCCTTTTTCCTGAGTCTGGCCCACTACCTTCCTTCAAACCAAGATATACGTGACTGTGACCATAGAAACCTGCGTATGTACGCAACTATGCTTTATGAAACTCGCGTATAACCACCTTTCTTTGAAGAAAATAGGATTTAACAGCAGGATGATGCAACAACTACTCCCAGCTTTTGTCTGAGATATTCAAATGTCTCTATGGGCAGTGGTTTAGTGAATATATCAACAACTTGTTCTTTGGAGGGAACATACTCTAGTTTGACCTTTTGTTCAAGCACTTTTTCATGTAGAAAATGATATTTGATGGGTATGTGCTTGGTCTTGGAGTGCATGACTGGATTCTTTGAAATACTGATGGCACTTGTGTTATCACATAGAATGGAGATGGGTGGAGTACATGTGATCTTAATGTCTTGCAAGGTTTAGATCATCCAAAGTAGTTGTGTGCAGCAAGATGCAGCAGCCACGTATTCTGCATCTCTAGGATACCATAAACCAAAGTTTTGTGTTCCTTGAAGATATTTGAAAATCCTTTTGACTGCTTGAAGGTGTGTTTCCTTAGGATTTTCTTGGAATCTTCCAACTATTCCCACTGCATGCATGATGTCTGGTGGGGTACCTGTTAGATAAAGAAGACTGTGAATCATGGATCTATAAGTTGGTTGATGTACTGCTATTGATTCATCATTTGAGCTAATACTGCATCTTGTTACCATTGGGGTACATACTGGTTTAGAATCTTTCATGCCGTACTTTTCCAGGATCTATTTGAGATATTTGGTTTGTGAGAGAAAAATACCATCTTTATTTTGTTGAACTTGTAGACCAAGAAAGTAGGTAAGATCACCAAGCAAGGACATTTCAAATTCTTGTTGCATTACTAAGGAAAATTTTGACTCATGGATTCTTCATTACTACCAAAAATGATATCATCAACATACACAATAATTATTAGCATTTATCATTGTCCATCTTTGTATATAGATTTCTATCCACTGACCCCTTTGAAAAACCATGTTGGTGGACATATTTGTCAAGACGGTAATACCATGCTCTTAGAGCCTGTTTTAGACCACAGAGAGCTTTTCTGAGTTTGCATACAAGTTTTGCATCATTTCCAAATATGAATCCTTCTGGTTGTTCAATATAGACTTCTTCTTCTAAGTCTCCATTAAGAAAGGCAGATTTTACATCCATTTGGTATACTTTGAATTTCTGAAAACTAGAAAGGGAAAGAAACATTCTTATGGCTTCAAGTCTAGCAACAGGTGCAAAAGTTTCTTCAAAGTCTATACCTTCTTGTTGAGCATATCCTTTACAAACAAGTCTGACCTTGTTTCTAATAACTTCTCCATTTTCATTCAGCTTGTTTTTGAATATCCATTTAGTTCCTATGATATTCTTATCATGAGGTCTAGGAACTAATTCCAAAGCATTATTATTTTCAATTTTCTCAAGTTCTTCATTCATGTCCTTGACCCAACATTCATCTTTGCATGCTTCATTTACATTTTGAGCTTCGGTGGAAGATAGTAATGCTAGATAGCTTGAGGCTCGACAATGGTTCTTCTTGTCTTCACACCTGCCCATTTTTCCCCTAAAATTTGATTTTCTGGATGATTTTTCTGAACATATCTAGACAGAGTCTTTTCTTCTATCATTATCTCTTCTTATGGTGCTTCATTGGTTTCTTCTTTAGAATCAGTGTGATTTGATGTGGGGAAATGATCCTCATGTTCTTCATTGTCATAACCTTCAGTTTTTATTTGTTTTGGATTTTTGCATGCTTCATCAACCACAACATCAATAATTTCAATAATTTTCCCAAGTGTTTTATTATAACATTTATATCCTTTACTTCGGGAAGAGTAGCCAAGAAGAATACCTTCATCTGCTCTGGGTTCAAACTTACCAAGTTTTTCATCAGTCCTTTTCATGTAACATTTTCTTCCAAAAACTTTGAAGTATTTTATAGTAGGAGTCTTACCATACCAAAGTTCATGTGGATTTTGAGCGTTGTTTACCCGAACATTTTCTTGGTTGAGACTAGTGATGGCGGCGAATGCAGCTTCACCCCAGAAGGTTGTAGGAGTTACAGATTCATCTAGCATAGCACAATCCATTTGTTGAACAGTTTTGTTCATCCTTTCTACCACTCCATTTTGCTGAGGAGTCCTTGCAGTTGAGAATTGCTTTTTTATTCCATGTTGTTCACAAAAGTCAAAGAATTCATCTGAGGTAAATTCCCCTCCTCGATCAGATCTGAGGAATTTGATTTTGCAATCTGATTCATTTTCAACCAAAGCTTTGAAGGCATTGAACTTTTCAAATGCTTCATCTTTATGTTTTAGAAGACCTATCCAACACATTCTGGAAAAATCATCAATGAATAATATAAAGTGTTCTTCTCCATGAAATGACGTTTTCCTTGATGGTCCACATAAATCAGTATGAAAAAGTTCAAGAGGCTTACTAGCTGACCTTTCCTTTTCGATGAAGTGAGATATGGTTTGCTTACCGAATTGACATGATTTGCATATAGTATTTTCAGGAATGTTGATATCTAGAAGATCACGAACAACCTGGAATCTGCATGCTTTTCTTATTTGAGAAAAGATTAGATGTCCCAATCTTCTGTGCCATAGCCAGTTTTCTTCATTTTTTCTTAGATAGCACTATTGTTGTCCTCCATTGAGTATGTATAGGTTGTTTGGAGTTCTTTTACCTTTGATCACGGTTTCTCTTGTATCAAGCTCACAAACAACACATCCATTTGATCGAAATAGTACTTCATTTCCTTGATCACACATTTGACTCACACTCAGCAGGTTACGCTTTAAGCCATCAACATACATAACATTCCCAGATTTAACTTTTTCCTTCAAGAAAACAAATCCCTTACCTTTTATGACAGCAGGAGTGTCATTTCCAAATGAGACACTCTTTTCCTTTTCTAAGGCATTATATGAGTGTAGTTTTTCTTTGTCACCTATCATGTTTTTGAGCATCCACTGTCGATGTACCACTGGTTTTCTTGTCCTTCTACATACAAGGCTATACCACGTCTTTCTGTTTGTGGTTCTTTCTTTCTCCATATTTTGGGATTTAATGGAGTTTTCTCCTTTTGAGATATTTGCCGAAATTTAGTCCTGCATTTAGATTCTTCATGGCCAAAGTTGTTACAGATTGAGCATTCCATTTCATTTTCAAGAAGAGAAAAGTTATTATAGGAACTTTTCTTGATAACTATCACATTCCTTTGATTTCATGCTTCTCTAGTCATGATGGTTTTGTAAGAAACACATTGAGCAGCTTTGTGTCCAAAATTATGACATGAGAAACATTGACCATTAAAGAAGTTCCTGTGATTATTGAATCTACTGACCTAGTGATTTAGTTTCTATTGATATTTGTCTTTCAAGAAAATTGACTATGATTTAGTTGAGGTTGATTGTGGCTTTTGTTCATCCTTGAAGTAAATTGAGCCTAATTTACCTGGTGATCTGCTTATGCCTTTGTTGACGATTGTCAAACTGTTCACTGCTCTTTGCTGCATCAAGATAACTTTTAGTGGAGGTTGACGGCTTCTGTGATTGAGATGCTTCTTCAATATATCCAAGACCTGTTTTTATCAGAGGAGAAAGTTGCACTTTGATAATTTCATTTAAGGTTTCTGATCCTTTAGCAAATCTAAGATTGAGAACTTTTGTTTTCTCAAGATCCTTTCTTATACCCACAATTTCACATTCTAGTTTTTGATTGTGTTTTTCTCTTTGAGCAAGTTAGTATGTCAAGGTATCTATAATCATATTCTTTTCTTCTAAACAAATTTTGAGTTTAGAGATTTCCTCATAAAGGTCATATTCATCTAAAGCATCTAAAAAATCATCATCTTCATAAGCCATCAGAAGTCTATAGTCATTATTATTTTCATCTTCATCACTATTTGATAAACCATCGCTATCTTCATGAGTATAGCAGCTCTTTCTATTTACACTTTTTTTTCTATTCAATTTTGTAGATTCCTTCCCTTTATCATATTTATCTTTATGAGGACATTTGGCAGCATAATGACCGACTGTACCACAGGCAAAACATTTGAAAAGTATTTTGCCTCTGAATCTTTTGGAACCCCATTGAAGCTTCTTGACAAAGTTTACTTCCTCTTCTTCTTCTGAAATATGTCTTGTTTCATTGAGTTCTTTTTTTCCTTTTGCTGAATCTTTAAATGCGGCTTATCTCATATCTAATGGCCCTCCTTTTCTCATGTCAAAGGCGGTTAAGATTCCGTGAAGGTGTGTCATAGTAATAGTCTATAGATCCTGATTTTCTTCTATGGCAGATACTTTTAATTCAAATTTAGCAGATGAGGATCTTAAAACTTTTTCAACTAAGGTAACTTCCTTTATTTCTTCACCGAGATTCTTCATGTAATTAACAATCTCATCTATACATAAGAAGTAACTAGCTATGCTTTCATCATTGTGCATCTTGAGAGTTTCATATTGAATTCTGAGAGCTTGCAGTTTAGCACGTTTTACCTGAGAGTCTCCTTCGTAGCATAGAATGATTTTGTCCCATATTTCTTTGGCTGATTTGAGCTGCATAAATTTGACAAATGTTGATTGTGACAGACTTCCCAATAATGTATTGACAGCCTTGGCATTGGTTTCATATTTCTTTTTACTTGCCATATTTGTAGGAATTACTGATGGAAATGTATATCCTCCTTCCACAATTTCCCAGACATCTGTTCCAAGAGATTGAAGATAAGTTGTGGTTCTTATCTTCCAATAAATAAAGGTTCTCCCATCAAATATTAGCGGTCTGATGGATCCCTCGCTTTCTTGATTACTCATGATGATGGATCTTCCTTCAAATGATCGAGCTTCTTCGGAGGGACCTCCTCTGATACCAATTGTTGGAAATAATACAGAGGGGGTTGGCGGGGGGGGGGAGGGGGTGTGAGTCAGTATTTTCAGATCAATAACTTAATTTTAAAAGATAATTTGTATACACTACTTCAACTCAGTGAATTAGTATGTATACGCAACTATACTTAATGAAACTAGCGTATATGCAGAGATCTTTTGATTTACCCAAATTATCATGTATTGAACTTTAATCAGTATACCAGGAATTCATTAGACAGTGCAGTAAAAGCAGAATAAGGCATCACACATAAGCAAAACACATGAACACCAAGATATAAGGTGGAAACCCAATTTGGATGAAAATCACATGCTGTTGTCGTCTTTGTCTTCTTTTAATAATAAGAAAAATCTGTTTACAATTTTTGTACTGGCACAGTCTTATACCAGTATGAAATCTTCTACCTACAGAAGGCTATAGCCTTCTCTTGTTCTCCAGCTTATACTGGAAGGGAGCTACAAACCCCTAGCTCTTGTACTAGCTTATATGTTTACTAGTACGTAGGTGTTGGCCTACATAAGGCTACAACCTTCTCTTTTCTTCCAGGGACCACGTTTCATAAATTTTCATACTGGATCCATCAACAACATCATTCAATCATCAAATATACAACCGAATCGATCAATCACTTTGACAAATCATCAATCTGATCATTCAAAATGATATCACCAGAATATAGTAACCAGAACCCAAGCCAGAACCCAGAATACTGGAACAACAAATAGAAGCAACTAAAACATATTTTAAAAGGTATACGCTACTTCCATGTGTCAAACCTACGTGCATAAGCGCTTTCCTCAAAGCCAAACAGCGTACAGATCTACAAATCAAATTTATGATGTACACAATGCTTTGATGTGCAAAACTAGCATGTATACGCTTCTTTTCTAAAGTGAACCTGCATACAAATCTGTAAATGGTGATTTAAACATTACAACTATTCCAGACTTCAGTCATACCTAGATCATCATATTTACAGAATAAAACATGCGCGAGTTATTCAGATATATGTTCAAACCACATAAAGATAATTCACTTGAAGCCTTAAGATCCTGATACATCATTAGTTCTTATCTTTCATCAAATGCTAAGGCTGATCCTTGGTTCAGATCAAGCACAGCACCATAGGACAATAACCTGAATATTAGATCTCACACTTCTTTAGATATTCAATACTTCCACCCCTTGGCCTAATGATCTTCTCCTCCTTTTATAGTTTTAGGCCTTTCTCAATACCATGGACCAAAAACATTGAGGACCAATACTTGGGGTCAATACCTCGGACCAGATACCTTGGACCAATACCATGGATCAAAATACCATGGACCAAATACTTCAGACCAAAAGTTTAGTTTTCCAAGGTATAGACGCTTTTCCTTCTGTGAGAGCACATGTGTATGTATACGTGACTTGTATATAGTGAACCTACATGTATACGTAGCTTGGTCAGTGGTGAACCTATGTATACCTCTCTTTTCTTCATTCTATGAATATTGGTCTACAATTCTTTGTTGTTTACCTGCTATACTTTTTGAACTGATTCCTTGAAGCGGCCCTGCATTTCATCACATCTGTAAACACCGTTGTCATGTATTCTTTCACATCTGGTATCTGTTCTGTAGATTTATCTAGTTACCATATACAAGTGATTTGTTCTGCTATAAGTGGTTTTCCATCAAGTACAACACATACATCATAATGCCAACATGTAAATATTGAAGTGGTTGATGATATGTATCTATGATTATTTTTTTACCCATTATGTAATGTTTCCATATTTTAACACTCTAAACTAATGCATATAATTCCTTATCCTATGTAGGATAGTTAACTACTACTGATGTGAATGTCTCAGAATGAAAGAATATAGGATTTTCGTGCTGCATCAACACTGCCCCCATGGCATATTCACTTGCATCTGTCTCGATCTCAAATGGATGTTGAATATTTGGCGATGCTAGTACTGGCATTGCATTGATCCTTTCTTTCAATGTGTCGAAGGCTTTCTACTATTTTCCTCCCCACTGAAACACATGTTTCACACTTGTCAACGTATGTAAAGGAGTTGTAATAAAAGAAAAGTTAGTAATAAACTTTATCCAATATTGCGCTGCCCCTAAGAAAATTCTAACTTCTTTAGAATTATTTGTCTTAGGCAAATTTACAATGACTTCGACCTTAGAGGGATATATCTTCAATTCACCACCCCCTACAATATAACTCAAATAATTTAAAGATGTTCTGCCAAATTCACATTTTGACAGTTTTACATAGAGATTTTCTCTTTTCAAAACATCTAAAAACTGCTTTACATGCTTTACATATTCATCCCATGTTCTATTGAAAACAAGAATATCATCTAAATAGACTATTACAAAATCATCAATGAATGGGCTAAATACATCAATCATGACTCACATGAATGTAGTTGGATCGTTAGTTAAGCCAAAAGGCATAACCATCCATTCATAGAGTCCTTGCTATGTTTTGAAAGAAGTCTTCCACACATCCTATTTTGCAACTCTGATCTGATGGTAGCCGCTTCGCAAGTCCAATTTAGAGAAGTAAACTGCATCCTTTAACTGATCTAACAAATCATCAATATGAGGAAGAGGATAACAATTCTTGATTGTGATTTTATTTAATGCTCTAAAATTAATACACATTCTCCACGAACCATCTTTCTTTCGCACTAACATAATAGGTGATCCGTACGGTGATGTGCTTGGTCGAATAAACCATTGATCGAGCAACTCATGTACCTTGTTCCTTATCTCTGTATTCTCTAGAGCTGATAACCTCTACATTCCAATGTTAGGTAGTGGAGCATCTTGCTGCAAATAAATATCATGTTCTATCTCTCGCTTGGGTGGAAGCCCTTTATGCTCTTGAAACAGAATATTATAATCTAAAACAACTTTAACTAGATATATTTTGTGTTTAGTATTACAACCTTCGAAAGCATTGGATTTATCAATATCCTTTGCTTTTACAATCATAAGTAAAAATTGTTTGCTTTCATTTACAATTCTTTTCATCTATCTTCAATTTATGAGAGAGAAATTATCTTTGAGTTTATGAGCCTTTACAATATATTCAATTCCATCCTTAGTTAGCTCATACTTATTTTTAATTTGATAGAAGATAGAATTTCTATCGTACAAGTATGGACTTCCTAATACAATTCCACATATCTCTAGTGGGACTATGTACAACTCAACCTCATCTACAAACTTTGACCCAATAGCAAAACGAAGTTTACATTGTTTTGTAACTTGTAACTTAGTTTTATCACACACCCAACCTAATGGATATGGCTTTTTATGAGGTTTTGTTTCTAGACCCAACTTCTTTACAGTTGCTTCATAAATCAAATTAACTTGTCACCCACTATCAAATAAAGTATCAATTTTAGTATGCTTGGAAATGACTCTTATGTGAAATAGCTCATTTTCTTCCTCTCATCATTATCATTATCAACATAATGTGAAGAAGTACTTGTATATGCTTTAGAATTTTTACCTTTTATACATGTAGTTGTAACCATTGTCCTGTCATCTAAATCCAATCCCAAGTCCTTTTGAATAGCAGCAACATTCTTTTCTCTTTACCTCCAAACTTCTTAGGCTTCAATTCTGGATGCAATGACCAGCAGTGTGCCTCATCATGTCCTTCCTTCTTACCATGAGTGCATGAAGGTTTATCTTTCTTCACAGTTTTTTTTTTCTTCTCCTTCCATTTCAGTTTCTTCTTGCCTTTATTCTTGCTTTCAATAAGTTTGTATGATTCCCCAACATCTGGTGTTACATTTTTACCTCTAGCTTCTAGATGAGTTGCTTGAACAGATACATCATCTAAACTAGTTGGATTAAAAATAAGTATGGCATGCCTCAAATAACTATGAAGACCACTTATGTATTTCAACAATGTTTCTGGTGAGCCCAATGAAATGCCTAGTGTTAAAGCTCTCTTATGGAATTCCTGAGTATAACTTTGAACACTTTGACCTTTTAATTGACGTAGTGTTTGCCAACTCATCATTTCTTGTTGCATATAAGCCAGTGGATAAAATTGATTTTTAATAGCAGAAACAAATCCACTCCAAGTTGAAGTGATTTTACCATGCTTTTGGAGATCTGCTTGTGTCTTACCTTCCCACCATACAAGTATGGTTCCTCCAAGTCAAAGGCTAGCAAGCTGGATCTTCTTTCTTTCTGAGTCAACTTCCTGCACCCTTCAATATACATCAATTTGCATTATCCAATTATCAAGCTTTTCAGCATTAAGATCTCCATCATAAATTGGCAAATCAAATTTTACATCTAATTTGATCAAAGAGTCTTTCTTTTTATTCTTCTTAGAAGAACTAGTTTTATGAAAAGAAGACAATGATGATGATGATGATGGTGATGATGGAGGAGATGGAGGAGGCTTTTCCCCTTTTCCTTTATCTTCTTTATCTGGAGGAGTAAAAAGAAAAGGTTCCTCTGCTCCTTTGTCTGATTTAGGTGATGAAGTGCCTTCACCTTTACCCTTTTTAAACTCATGATACATCTCTTCCACCATGGCATGTATCATCATGAAACTATCCAAGAATTGGGATTCTGACCCAAATGTAAATAACATGAACACATAAACAATTTGAAGACACATTTAAACACATCAACGCAACCAAATTTAATAAAGGAGTTCACCAGACATTCTGGCTACATCTCCCATTCCTTTCGCTTCTAGTGCTGACCTCTTTATTTTGTCTTCAAAATGTTGTTACATGAATGAGCTCAAAAACATAGTCTCAAATAAGAAAATGGACCTCACCATTGAACTCAGCTCAAAATTTCGAGTCAAATGAGTATAAACTTGCCCATATTTGGCCACTGTGACCTCCAAACCCCCTGGAATGAGAAAAACCACCTCTGTCCCTGCAAAAAGCACCTTTTGCTGTGCAAAACCACCTTTGTAATACAAAATACTGCCACTACAAAACTGTGCACTCCTCGGGCAGACGTACCTGCAATGGTTTATAAAAAAGGTGTTTCAACTTTCTCTCAAGCATGAACATTGACACACTGTTTAGAGGATTGGTGTGAATTCGTTTGTATATATGTGTTTTGGAAGGTCGGTGATTCGACACCTCCGCCCGATCCCTCCACCATATCCTGTTAACTATGTTTAATATATATATATATATATATATATATATATATATATATATATATATATATATATATATATATATATATATATCATATGGCATTTGATATTGTCGGGCATGTGGGATATTCTTAACATATAGTTACATGTATATATATGTTTTGTGACTATAGTGTGGTCTGGCGGTTATGATAACAACAAATTCTGAAGGGACCGATCGTCGTGGGGTTGACCCCGACCATCCGGCCCTTTTTCGGTGGTTTCAACCTAACCACAATAAATACAAATGTGTCACTTCCGATAACAAGATCCAAAGGAGCTCAATCAGTGCACTATTTTGGCGAAGTCTTAGCTTTTCTGGGAGGTCAGGGGTTCGATCCTCCTTGACCCCCAAAATTTTGGGATTCACGCCAACATTAGATAAATCTGGGTTGCCACATGTTAACATCGGATTGGCCCATGCGAACCAATCAAAAACTGCCATGTCACTTTCTCTGCTGATGTCCTCCAAAACATGTGGCGCATTCCCAGGACAACATGTGTCCTGCTAATGTAAGCGTTGACTGTTGACCGTTGACCTGTTTGACTTTGACTTTATTTTGACTTTGACTTTTTGACTTTTTTCCCTAGTTTGCCTTGAAACTTTGACTGGCCTTAACTTCTTCATTCGAACTCGGATTTTCGCGCCCTTCACACCATTGGAATTGTCTCAACGAGCACTTCAACTTAATCCCACTTTTGTCTACATTTGAGGGCTTTGATATGGAGGCAAAACTGGATCCATTTTGGATCAATAGGTGGTGTATTAATGCAATAAGGTATAGTGGTTGCCTATGAGTCAATAAATCTTAAAGAGTAAGAGAAAAAGTATTCAACATATGACTTGGAGTTGATAGCGGTGATTCATGCCTTAAATATGTGGTGGCATTATGTGTTGGGTAAGAAATTTTTGTTGAGCACTGACCACCATAGTATGATTAACTACTTCAAATAGCCCACTTTAAATGTTAGGCAAGCTTGTTGGGCAGATTTCCTAAGTGAATTATATTTCGAAATCAAACATTTGAAGGGAAAAGAAAATCGAGTGGTAGATACTTTAAGTGAGAAAGTAAATTGTTTATATGAAATTTCTTTTAGTGAATCACGAACTACCTTTTTTGAGTAGATTCATGAATCAGCCATGCAAGATTCAGTATATAAACATTTATGGCAGCAAGAAAAAATTTCCAACAGCCATGTACAACAATTGGGATATGAAACAAATGCAGAAAATTTTATGACTTATAGGAAGAGGATATATGTGCCTAGCCAGAAGCATCTTAAAAATTTAATTTTAGATGAATATCATAAGATTCCTTATGTAGGCCACCTTGGATACCAGAAAATGATTTATGCCCTACAGAAGGAAATTTTCTAGCCTACTATGAAGAAGGATGTAGCAGAATATTTAGTTAGATGTCTAGAGTGCCAGCAAGTAAAAGTTGAGCACCAACACCCAGCGGGCTTAATTCACCCTCTTCCTATCCCAAAATGTAAATGGGAAACCATATCCATTGATTTCATTACCAGAATGCCTAAGTCAAAAAATAAAAACAACTCCATCATGGTTGTGGTGGAAAATTTGAGCAAGTCTACTCATTTTATACATGTCTAGTTAACTTATAAAGTGGTACAAATTGCTAACGTTTTTATGCAAAACATTTTCAAATTAAATGGAATCCCCAAGATGATCATTTCCGACCGAAATGTAAAATTTACATCAGCCTTGTGGAAGGCCCTTTTTGAGGGATTGGGCACACAGCTGCACTTGAGCTATATATCATCCTCAAATGGATGGACAAACTGAGCGAGTAAATCAAGTTGTTGAAGACATGCTGCGAGCATAAGTAATGCGGCAGCCAACTAAGTGGGAGGAATACCTACACTTGGTAGAGTTTGCCTATAACAATGGATACCATGCATCCTTATAGATAAGTCCCTTTGAGGTATTATACGGGCGCAAGTGCAAGACGCATTTGATTTGGAGTTGTCCAGAGGATAAGTTGATGTTAGGGCTAGACATGTTAGAAGAAATGGAAGAGATGGTGAAAAAGGTACGAATCAATTTAAAATCTTCTCAGGACTAGAAAAAGAACTTTTCTGATCAGAAGAGGAGCTTCCAGGAATTCCAAGTAGGGGATCATGTCTACATTAGGGTACGAGCCAAGAAAACCACCTTTCAATGGTCTGGATGTGCTAAATTAGCACCCCGATTTTGCGGGCCTTTCTAAATCCTAACTCAAATCGGAGCGGTGGCTTACCAACTTGCCTTACCCGGTCACATTCATGTACACAATGCCTTTCTTGTTTCTATACTTAAGAAATATGATTATGACTAATCACGTAATCAAATGGAAAGACATTCAAGTAATATATATATATATATATATATATATATATATATATATATATATATGTTCTCTCTTTACATATATATTAAACAAATGGGTTAATGACTTAACTCACTTTGTTGTTATGTTCAGGTTGAACCGGAAGGCGAGTTCTTGGTTGAACCTCTGGTTATACTAGATTGGAGAGAAGTAACATTGTGGAAATGAGTTATCACCCAGGTTAAACTGTAGTGGCATCACTATGGGCCGGAAGAGGCCACCTGGGAAGATGAGAAGATTATAAAAGAAAACTTTCTGGGTCTATTTGCAGAAAAAGAACATTGAGACGGTGCTCCATTTTAGGGGAGGAGATGTAATATCCCACGTTAATGTAATTTTCATTTTACTGAAACCAAACAAATTGTTACTATTTTAAATTATAAACTATTCTTGAATTTAGTTATGGAAAAATGAATTTTACAGTTATTAGTAAATATTGTTTTACTCGATAATTAGTTATGAGAGATAGTTATCTGTCCCAAACTAAATTATTGAGTATTAACTCAAGAAGATCAAGAGGATAAAGGTATCCGAGATCAACAAGAGGAAAGGAGAGAGATGTGCTCAAAAGTCAAACATTCTGTGATAGCTATGTCTGCTTAAGAATAGATAGCTAGGAAAACAAGGTTCTCGTGGGAGAGAAGAATTTTCGTGGGATCAAGAATAGCACGGGGGGAGATTTACTGGAATAGTAATCTCACATTTGGGAGGAAAAATAAAGTGTAGGTCTATTAGTAGACCAAATTCTGGAACAGCATAACCAGATAAGTGGAACCTTCTTGTGTTAGGCATAGAATTGATTTAGATAAATAATCTTATGTTATGAGTTTACTAAATAAGTTAATCATCATAAACTGGTTAATTCAAGAAAATTATCAGTAGGTTATTTCTGTACATTTAAAAGATAGATTTTCTTTCCTTAAGTATTCCAAGAATAATGTGTTTACAAATAGAATGGTTAACAGGAAACTAATAGAAATTACCTCTACAATCATAATAGAAATTACAATGCAAATATTGAGGAAGAATAGAGAGTACTTAAATACAGTTCAAGAAAAGAAAACTGAAACCGGTTATAAATCAATACCAAGTATAGCTAAATCTCACATGAATTTTTATAACATAGTATAATGAATTAATTGGATAGAACCACAATATTCATAATTCTGCATGAACTTAATCCAAGATTTCAGGTAAAACAATTGCCACGTAGAAGAAATGCTTCAGTAAAAGGAAGAAAAATCGAAATTGTTCATAGCTCCGTATTCGCATAATTGAAGACCCAATAGAAAGCAGAATTAAATAACATTTTCCCTCATATATGAAATTACAGTTGCAAGACTAGAGTTGGCAAACACATATTATTGTACTCTGAAATTTGTAAAATAAACGCCAACAGTACCAAGACCCATATAAAGATTTAGAAATATTAAAGAGCAGGAACTTAATGAAAATAACCACTTCGTTCAGAGGTAACATGTAAATTGCTACACTAAGAAAATAAAAGCAATAGCTATTCTCAGTGCTAGATTAGAGAAGAACAACGATATTCATACATTTAACTTACAAAATATCAAAACCAATAGGAAAAACTGAGAAGGATAGAAGTTCCAGATTGCTAACGCAATTAAGGGTTAAAAACATTTACTAAGATTATATTAATATTAAACGACAGAACTCTTCATATATGTGCCATGTCTTGACAAATAAGACTAACTAAATGTGCAATGTTTAGAAATGGAGATAGAATGTAGTGAAATAGCCATAACATATATACATTTACATAAGTAAAAAACTATGCCATTTAAGAATACCCTTAATACATAGAGTAGTGGCATGAAACACCCAAATTTACCCGAATAGTGAAATGGGTCAAGGCCGCACAAGTTAATTGTAGCTAAAATGTACATAAAACATAGGTGGTCTCATAATAGCTCCAGACAACTGGGAACCCTACAATAAATTAATATTTGTAATTCAAAAACCCCGTCTCTCTGGACATGGGACATTTCAACAGAAAAACGGAAAGAAGTTGAGTACCGGGTGCAAGGTAAGTTCAGCCTCTTGATAAATCGAGGTTGGTATGAGGGTTTCCCCACAGCGTGCTTAAAACCCCTGAACCTATAAAAATATTCCACCCAAGCCAGATTGGTAACAGCATTAGAAATCAGTCATATCCAAATTGTAATAATACTCAAGAAAAAAATGCAGAAGAGTTACTATGAGACTTACCATCAAAAAGCATGGTGAAAAACCTGTCGCAGAAGAATGGAATCCAAAGCACCAAGAAAATTACTACAGAATGTCAGACAAGCTAGAACAAAGTCATAATGCCGAAGGCCATAGATGGAATACAAGTAGACCATAGTTATGAGCAAGGTAACCAGAAGAAATGGAGCCGAACCATAAAACCCTGAATAGATCTGGAGATAGTCTTTCTATCGATAGTGACAATGACCAAACGGAGCTATTACACTCGAGCAATGAAGGTCTGTTTTCACCAGCATTGTCTGATCTAGAGAACAGTCAAGAACCATCGATGGGGAAGATAATGTTGAGGACAGTGCAGGAACTGGACAACAAGGAGCACGCCAGACCACTACCTAGGTTGAAACAACCAGAGTCAATAAATACACATGATCCAAATGACTAGTTTATGAGGCTGTGACCGAGCTTCATTTAAGTACCAGTTCAGACATAATACTGGGAAATAAATGTAATTCATTCAATCCATAAGTAAATCTATTTGTGCGTATAACCAAATCCACCCACACTTATGAAACAAATAATTTAAATATACATTAACAATGTTGAGTGTAAATTATAAATTTTATTAATATTTCTATAATGATATCATAGATATATGACTGCCAAGAAATAGAGAGAGACAGTGGTTTGGATGACATGGTAATATTTTTTTATATATATGCTATTATTAACATGGGGATGCATGACACAAATTCAACCCTAAATAGTTGCTATCTACAAAAAAAAAGTTGTAGAGTTGAAAGCTTAAGCATGGATAATATTATTTGCGTAGATGAAAGCAAATCGAACCTCATCTATGTGAGAGACATTCTCTATTTGTCTAGTTTCAGAAGCCACAAAATACCACAGTTACAATTATTGCATGGTATTGTGTCGCTCATACAATTAATCTACATATCTATAATCAACTCCATAAATATCACAATAACATGAAATTAACGGCACCCAATCAAACCCAAAAGCTTTCAAGCAAGACGAGGCTTCTTTTCGATCTCATGGATGAAATTTTTTGTAACAAAGTGAAATCTTTCTTGAACATTCAGCCTTGGGTAAACCCAAGAAACTATATCGTTGTTACAAGTGGCACTGGGAACAACTTCAAGAAGAGTTATTGAATGAGGACAAGTTAATACTTCAAGTATAGTTATAGGGACTATAGAGGTATATTTGTTTTTAATTATTAGACAAATATAAAACTGGAAGGCAATCTTTTGCTTTTTCAATTGTAATGAGTGTCTTTTTTAATAGAAAAAAGATATCTTTTTTATCATTGCAGTTTTTGGAATAATTACAAATCATATAATTTTTTGTAGGGCATATTTGAATGAATAATTGAGTGTCATATATTTACCTCATATAACACTCAACATTCAAATGTATCTTAGGAGAATTTGATTGAGATACATTTGAATGTTGGAATAATTACAAATCATATAATTTTTTGTACGGCATACTTGAATGAATAATTGAGTTTCATATATTTACCTCATATAACACTCAATATTCCAATGTGTTTCAAGAGAATTTGATTGCACATGTACCATAGATTTTTTGTAGTCTGTAGTACCATCTTAGTATGGTAAGGGTAATATTTTTGTATGGGTAAGAATGAAAATAATTTAAATTAAAGAAGTGTATTCAAATTTGGATATATATATATATATATATATATATATATATATATATATATATAGATATATACAGCTTGAGTGGGCCTAATGGTTAAGAGCATGTGTTTCCTCCTAAGAGGTCACAGGTTCAAAACCAGAGGGGGGTAGAGTATGTATGCCTTCGTAGACTTAGCAGTCAAATCGCTGCGCAGAGGTGGGTCCCTTGTCCCACAAACAAGGGGGTCTCATACACCAATTTGGTGTCTGGCTTGGCTGTGACCTTAAAAATGGATATTATTATTATTATTATTATTATATATATCTTAATTATTTTTTGCAATAAAAAAAACTCTAAGAAAATTTATATTGTTATAATATTGTAATGGATTCGAGGTGTGAAAGTCTCGTTTGGATGTTTATCCTTCTACACACCCTCACTTTTGCATTACCACACACACTCCTCTCTGCATTAATTGATCCCTCTCCACATTCCCATATGAACACAACTATGTAACATGCATGGTCCTTGTTGCCTCCCTCCTTTGCCATTTTTTATAGTAAAGAAACTTCCTTTATATTTTTCCTTCCATCCCACATCATAATGAAAATTTGAAGAAAATTTAATCTTACCTCTATAATCCTACATAGGTTGGTTTAAGCTTCTACGTTCACTTCCCCAAAATTCATTAGCTGGGAAGATGTTTCCATGGCTAGGAAATCTAATTAAATTTCAAGGCGAGCAATCTAATTGTTTGTCTAAGGTTGTTGATTCCAATTTTTTTCCTAGTTGTCAAAGAATATGGCTACAAAAATTTGATATTAGAAAAAGATGATGGTGAACATTTTCATCCACAGGAGACATGTAGGAGCATCTGACTCTATATATCTTCTATGTGTAGAAATTTTGAATAATTTAACACATATTCAACAGAGATTATCCTGATCATGTACTATTGCGGAATACATACACAATACATAAGCTCCTCTATGTTGATCATCAATATAGCAGCATCAATAACAATAAAACATCAAGAGCATTGACACATTAACACAGTATGTAACCCGGGGAAAGCATCTCGCTAAAAACCCCACACTATCTGTATATTAATGATTGCGACCATGTAACATTACAAAGTACAATTCTTATCAGAAGCAATCCAGTACCAGCTCCACCTGTTACACACAATACAACTAAGATATGATCTCCAAATCTATTCCACTGCTTGCCTACCTCCACTGCTCAATACCTGTTCAAGAATGAATGAGAATGGTCTACCAAACTCGTATTTCACCTCCAAAGAATCACTCACAATGTGTAAGACGTGAGAAGAAGCTACAAACTGGGCAAATACATGAGCAAACTCATTGGCATACTCAATCCCTTGATTGTGCAAGATCTGATGCACAACTATAGTCACAACTGATAGCAATTTGATTCTCTAACACCTGTCCCTGCTGAACTGAACATGCACTGACATGCAACTGAGTTAACTGATGTATTCTATAGTTGTATTATGAGTTAATAATTAGTTTAACAACTCATCATTAGTCTATTTGCAGTTAGACTAACTACAACTAGTTTAACCAAGTCAAATTGAACACAACTCCATCAACTCCACAATCAACTCCACCAAACTCAAATGATTGAGTTCTAACTGAAGTCATGCATGCAACAACTCAATTGACTCATAAGAGAAGCGTACTTCCTTCTGACAGTTGCATGGGCCACATCTGTAGCTCAAACTGAAGTGCTCCAAGAGAATAAGATCAAGTTTATAGTCCAAATATTATTATGAGACAATAATATTTGACTTTTCTATTTTTGACAGCCAGTCTAAAAATAGACTTTGATCACCCACATTGTGGTCACCCGCACTTTGGTCACCCAAATTGTGATCACTCACACTGTGATCACTCACATTGTGGTCACCCACACTGTGATCATCCACACTGTGATCAAAAATAGAACTTGCGCCATAATTTGCCTGCGGGCCCACTTAGTGAAGGCGACTCTTTTCACTAAGCTCCATCATCTTGTTGCAATCTCAACACTCCCTCTCAACAAGATATGGATTATCAGCAACCCCTATCCTGCCTCAGTGGTACTTGAATTTGCTCCTGGTGAGAGCCTTCGTCAGAATATCAGCATCCTGATCCTCAGTTGGAATGTATGAAAGCAACATGATCCTCCGCTGCACACAATCTCTGATATGATGGTACTTGATGTCAATATGCTTAGATCTATCATGAAATACAGGATTAGCCGAGATTTTAATGCAACTCTGGTTATCATAGTAAATCACAATAGGATCCAAATGAGAACCGAACAAACCAACCAGGATCTTCGTCATCCATATAGCCTCACATGCAGCCAAACTTGCTGCCATATACTCGGCCTCCACTGAACTGAGTGCCACGGATCTTTGCTTCCTGCTGTACCAAGAAACTGCTGTCGATCCAATACTGAAGACCCCTCCTGATGTGCTCTTTCTGTCCGTTGGGCTCCCTGCCCAATCTACATCCATGAAGCCACATAGCTTCACCTCGTCCTCCTGTCTGTACCACAAACCATATCCCGATGTGCCTCTCAAGTAGTGCAATACATGCTTGCCTGCCTTCCAAAAGAGCTTGGTAGGCTTAACCATAGCTTGTGAAAGCTGGTTAACTGCATAACATATATCAGGTCGTGTATTGACCAAATACATCAGCGACCCCACCAACTGTCGATAAATAGTGGCATCCACTTCTTCTCCCGAAGTGGCATCCTCCTTCCTCCAACCTCCAGGAAGAGGAGTATCAACAGGCTTGCAGTCATGCATGTTGAACTTCTCCAGTATCTCCCGAGCATACTTGCCCTGAGAAACAAATAGTCCACCACTGCGCTGCCATATTTCCAATCCTAGGAAATAGTGAAGGAGGCCCAAGTCCTTCATCTCAAACTCTGTAGCAAGATCCTTCTTGCATGACAGTATCAACAGCTCATCACCCGTTAGAATCAAATCATCAACATACAGTACAATTGTTGGGTGTGGAGCCTGATTATCTTCTATATTCAAAGGTATCGCCACATAGGACCCCAGTTCGAAATGGGGGCGGCAACACCGCCCGTAAAATGTTCGCTGCAGGGGGGGTCCAGGGGGGGGCGGCTGCGACCTTTGGGAGCCCCCCCCTAGCGGGGGTTTCAGGGGCAGCGTCCCCGAAGCTAAAAACAGCTGTAAAATTGCCTCGTAAAACTATAGTAATTTCTAGTCAATCTGGGCCGTTCATTAGGCGGATGATCTGACGGTAGAACTTATGTTTAGTTTAGGGTTTTTTTCCCTAGAAGGAAACCCCTCTCTTTGTATGAGGGTATTGTATTTTAGGCTGTGTGATAGATGTGTATTCGGTGTGCGAGAAACAGAGAGGTGAGACTGTGAGAGAAAACAGAGGATATTACAGCGGATTTTCTGTAGGTTGTGTCTCTTCATTTTGCTGGATAATAAAAAGGAAGGACTGGCTGTTCGGGGTGGACGTAGCCCAAACTGGGTGAACCACGTATATCTGTGTCTCTCCTATTTTGTGCGTTTTCTGTGTTTATATTTCTGCAATATTTTATGTGTTCCATTGCTCCGTAATATATAATTTTCTAACAACAATGATAAGCAACTTACCCTCCACCACAATCTAGTATAGGTTAGGATCCGCCTCGCTTTTGGAGAATCCAAGTCCTGTGAAATAGCTGTCTATCCGTGTGTACCAAGCACGTGGTGCTTGCTTCAACCCATACAATGCTCTCTTGAGCCTGCACACATGAGACTCGCTGCTGAAGACCTCAAAGCCTTCGGGCTGCTCAATGTACACCTCCTCCTCAATGACTCCATTGAGGAACACATTCTTCACATGCATCTGATGAATGTGCCATCCCATCTGCGTTGAGAGAGCAAGAATCATCTGTATGGAAGAATACCTTGCGACAGGTGCAAAGGTCTCCTCATAATCGATCCCCTCTATCTGTGAAAAGCCTCGGGTAACAAATCTTGCCTTGTACTTCTCCACACTCCCGTCAGCTGCCTGCTTCACCTTGTAGATCCATCTCGAACCCACCACTAATTTCCCTTCCGGTCTAGGAACAATCTCCCATGCATTGTTTCTGACAATAGAATCATACTCTTCCACCATGGCGTCTACCCATGCGGGATCCTCCACAGCTTCCTCGAAAGAGGATGGCTCAGTCACAACACACTTGCTCATCAGAGCCATGTATCCAGTGTACCGATCAGGTGACTGTCTCTGCCTGCATTGGGCTATAGGTGGTCCTACAACTTTCTCTGCATATTGAGCCAGTCACTCAGCTTCTGTCAAGCACTTTTGCCCTATGATGTTTGGCACTGCATGAGTGGTCTCTTCCACTCCACGAACCTCGTCCTGTGGCTGATCCACGTCCTAATGCTCATCCTTAGGAACTAATAGCTCCTCATCTGCATGCAAGTGTAGCTCCCTCTCAAGTGAACACTTCATAGCTTTCTCCTCCTGAAATTTTATACCCTGTCGCACAACAATTTTACCACTGTTTGGCAAATACACATGATAGTTGTGGGGCGTATCAGTGTACCCCACAAATATCCCAACCTCTGCGGTCAGCTCCAACTTCTTCCTGGCATCCTTCGTCACATGCATGTAAACGTTAGCACCAAAAATCCTCAAATGAGAAAGATCAGGCTTCTTACCAGAATAAGTCTCCTCAGGTGTACTCATGCCAAGTATCCTATGAGGACAACGGTTCTACACATAAACTGCTGTATTGCATGCTTCCGCCCACAAGTGAAGGAGTAGGCCTTGATCATGCAACATTGCTCGTGCAGCACCCACAATCATTCTGTTCTTCCGCTCAGCTACCCCGTTCTGCTGTGGGTTATGGGGAGCTATGAGCTCTCTACGAATCCCTTCTGACTTGCAGAAATCCTTAAACTCATCCGAGATGTATTCACCACCATTATCGCTCCTAAGAGCCTTCACCTTCTTCCCTGACTCCTTCTCGACCAGTGCTTTGAATTCACAGAACTTTGAATATGTCTCGCTCTTCTTCTACATGAAGAAGATCCAGCACTTACGAGAGAAATCATCATCAAAAATCACATAATACCTGTGTTTTGTTGTCGAAGGAACTGAGAAATGTCCACACACGTCTGTGTGAATTCTCTCAAGGATCGTCGTGGCGCGACTATCCTTCTCATGAAAGGTGGCTTTCACAAACTTCCTCAAAGTACACCCCTTGCACTGATCTGACTGCGCAAGTGTGCCTTTAGGAAGCCCTGTAGTGATCTGCTGCAATATCTTCAAGGTTCCATGGTGAAGGTGACCCAATCTCCTGTGCCAAAACTCGCCATCATCTCGGCTCACCAATCCTTCTGCCTTGCCCACCATTGCTGCACATCCATCTACATGCAACTGATAAAGGTTCCTCACTCGAACCCCTATCTTCCGGGTCTCACCAGTTGTCTTGTTGCGCAGGAAATCCTTTCCCTCGCTGAAAACAACATCATACCCCTTGTCTTCTAACATCGCCACTGAGATGAGATTCTTCATCAATCCTAGAACATGCATGACTTCCTTCAATACGAAGGGTTTACCAGACTCCCTCTCAAAGGAAATGGTACCGATACCGGTCGCACTGTATCTAGCATCATCGCCCATCTCGATGTGCACTCCAAGATATTTGTCCTCCAGATAAGAGAGCAAATCTCTATCTCCTGTCATGTGAAAAGACGCACCACTGTCCAAGAGCCACACTGATCCCATCACACTTGAAACCAAGCATGCGATCAAAGAAAAATCAAGCTCAAACTGTAAGGCTAGAGCCTCTCCTGCTGAAGATCCAGCAGCCTGCTTGTTCTTCTTCTTCTGCAAACAATTAGTGGCATAGTGTCTGTGCTAGTGACAGTGAAAACACTTCACCTTGGACATATCCTGCTTCTTGCCTTTCGCACCAAACTGAGAAGCTTTCTCGTTCTTCCCCTTCTTTGCTTTGGCAACCAAAGCACAATTCTCTTCATCAGATACCTTTGATGAAGATCCATTCTCACCTTTATTGTTCTGATTTTATCCTTGAGCGCCAGGTCGCTCTTGCTTTGGAATAACATTTACAATCTGTTGAAAGAAATTTCAACAATAATACTGCAAATTCGATTTCCACCAGCAACCAACTCAACCGCTTCCGATCTAGAATTCGTGAGAACACAATATTTCTCGTACAGAGATTGACTGTATGGGCATTCACCAGATATCTCACCTTCCAAAGGAAGGATGAATCCAGAGGCTACCTGGCCCGATTATAGACTCTGCCTGAAGAAATAGAATGTAAACACTTCCTCAATAGTAGATCTGATGATCAATCCTCACTTGATATCCTGTAAAAATCTCTTCTACGAATCAAGCAGCTCTGGTACCATGTAGAAATTTCGAATAATTTAACACATATTCAACAGAGATTATCCTGATCATGTACTATTGCGGAATACATACACAATACATAATATCCTCTACGTTGATCATCAATATAGCAGCATCAATAACAATAAAACATCAAGAGCATTCACACATTAACACAGTATGTAACCCGGGGAAAGCATCTCGCTAAAAACCCCACACTATCTGTATATTAATGATTGAGACCATATAAAATTACAAAGTACAATGCTTATCACAAGCAATCCAGTACCAGCTCCACCTATTACACACAATACAGCTAAGATCTGATCTCCAAATCTATTCCACTGCTTGCCTGCCTCCACTGCTCAATACCTGCAAAAGAATGAATGAGAATGGTCTACCAAACTCGTATTTCACCTCCAAAGAATCACTCACAATGTGTAAGACGTGAGCAGAAGCTACAAACTAGGAAAATACATGAGCAAACTCATTGGCATACTCAATCCCTTGATTGTGCAAGATCTGATGCACAACTATAGTCACAACTGATAGAAATCTGATTCTCTAACACCTATCCCTGCTGAACTGAACATGCACTGACATGCAACTGAGTTAACTGATGTATTCTATATTTGTATTATGAGTTAATAATTAGTTTAACAACTCATCATTAGTCTGTTTGCAGTTAGACTAACTACAACTAGTTTAACCAAGTCAAACTGAACACAACTCCATCAACTCCACAATCAACTCCACCAAACTCAACTGATTGAGTTCTAACTGAAGTCATGCATGCAACAACTCAACTGACTCATAAGAAAAATGTACTTCCTTCTGACAGCTGCATGGGCCACATCTGTAACTCAAACTGAAGTGCTCCAAGAGAATAAGATCAAGTTTATAGTCCAAATATTATTATGAGACAATAATATTTGACTTTTCTATTTTTGACAGCCAGTCTAAAAATAGACTTTGATCACCCACACTGTGGTCACCCACACTTTGGTCACCCACATTGTGATCACTCACACTGTGATCACTCACATTGTGGTCACCCACACTGTGATCATCCACACTGTGATCAAAAATAGAACTTGCGCCATAATTTGCCTGCGGGCCCACTTAGTGAAGGTGACTCTTTTCACTAAGCTCCATCATCTTGTTGCAATCTCAACACTGTGGGCATGGTTCTGCCACCTTGACAAGCCAAAATGGGATTCCTTGACTCCTTTACATCGCCAGAAACTCAGGATAGTAATAAATCCCAAACCCATCAATGTCCAATGTTTGCTAACAAGTACTACAACTTCATCTAATCTGTAACCCAATGAAGGATTTAGGAGCCAAATATTTTCCATAAGATAATCCATTTCATCGATCACAAGAATAGTACAATTTCACTTATAAAAACATTGTTCAAAGAGAAATATGACAACACTAAGGGAGTCCCATAATATTCATATGCCTACACCTCATTTTAATATATATATATATATATATATATATATATATATATATATATATATATATATATATATATATATATATATATATATATATATATATACATATATATATATATATATGCAGACACTTACTGCACATAGTATCCCATTTACCGTTAGTTTTGTGGCATGAAATTCATGCGAGATTCATGTGAATACGTTTCATGGACATCTCTTCACATTTGCAAGAGATTTTGAGTTGTGTTGTTGTATATACTCAAAACCTAAAAAGTTGTATATCATACAAGGAAACCATACACAAGGATCTTGTGTTCTAAGATCACAACAATCTTGTCCCAACTGATCCTGACTTCCCTCACCTACACCTTGCAGGACAACTCCCTGATGCATCAGTCAATGCATGAGTCATAGTGTTCATCCCATGTCATCACATCATTAGGTGGTTAGCTGGGATTCAAACCTCCACCCAAAATGGCCAAGATGTTGTGGAATACCATCTCCACAAGGCTTATTCTGCATCCATCTCCAACTATGACAATGTTTGATATCAAATCCCTGCGAAAGATCACCTTAAGGACTCATAATCGTACACTCTAAGGCCCAACTATCAATAATTGTTGTCGACTTACCCCACCGAGGTTCAGCCATTCATGCACTAGTGTGGTATTTATATATATTATTATTATTATTATTATTACACCGAAGGTGTTCCTATGATGGGTTTGCTTGAGAAAATTTATGAAGAAAATAAAACATACTAAAATGTAGTGCTCTGATACCATTGCATGATCTTGAGACAGAGGGTAAAAACCCATAAAATTTATGTGCGATCACAACAAAAGTAACAACACAACAAACAACTCAAAGTCACACAGCGTAGCAGCACATTGTAAAACAAAGTAAAATAGAGTATTCTGAAACAAAACTGAAAACTACTTTGTATTAAGATCTTATGGAGGAAAAATCAATTACAAAGATAAATTGAGACTTCATCTTATTCAATGTTGTGAGAGATAGAAATTTTACACACCTTTAACAACACTTTGGTATGTGCTATAACAGATTGTATCAACGTGTAAACCTACTCTACTATTTTTCTCCTCTGGCCTGCAGACCTTCTCAACTTCTCTCTTAGCTACTCTATGCTTATCTTCTTCTATGCTACACACTACACTAAAAGACTTATGTTTTTACATTAATATAGAAATCTCGAAATATGAAAACTTCATGAATTATGCAGTGGAATTAACTTTTTATAAAAGGAAAATTTATGGAAGAGAGTCACTTTAAATCAATTTATATGGTTTCACTTACTGTGCAATAACAACTCAGCTTATTTTTCCCCAACTCTGCATCCTTGAGCCTGCAAAACATTTATTTGACATCCCTTTAGTTGGTACATGAAATTTTCTTGCATAAATTCTGAGATTAGTTGCTATGAGTAGTTAAATGATGTGGTTGGAAGTAATTTTCCAACACTCCCCATTTAATCACAACCACTGAAACTTACCATACCCAAGAAATCTCTCATATGGACAAAATTATCGCTTGCGAGTGGCTTTGTGAAGATATATATAAACTGCTCCTTTGACCTACAGTGCTGCAAAATAATTTCTCCATTAATAACCAATTCTCTAATGAAATGGTACTTGGTGTAAATATGTTTTCTCCTTTTGTGTAAAATAGAATTCTTAGAAAAAGCAATTTCAGAATGGTTGTCACAGTAAATAGTTGTCATTCATACTTGTTCCTGCCATAAATCCTTCAACATTCTTCTCATCTAAACTGATTGACATGTTGATGTTGTTGCAGTGACATATTCAACTTCTGATGTTTAGAGAGATACTATCAGTTGCTTCTTGGAAGCCCATGAAATGGCTCCCAAACCCATGTGAAACACATAGCCTAGCATGCTATTTCTATCATCAACACTTCTATCCCAATCATCATCAATATAACCAACCAAATTGAACTCACTAGTTGAAGTGTACAAAATACCATATTCTTTTGTCCCTTTGACATACCTTAGTATTCTTTTAGTCACTTGTCAATGTGTCTCCTTTGGTGTCTCCATGAATCTTGACACTAAGGTCACTGCATACATTATATTAGGCTTAGTTGTTGTTAAATACATCAAACTAACAACCATACTTTTGTGCAATTTTGTATTGACATTGTTGTTACAGTGTCCCTTGTTGTTACAACATCTATTGGTGTTATAGTATGCTTTGTTGTCATAGTCATCTTTGCTTAATTTCAGCCCCATGAAAGTTGGAGTTGGCACAGGCTTATTGTTCAACATATTTAACCTCTCTAAAACTTATGAGGCATGCTTTACTTGACACATAAAGATGCCATTTTTTGTTTTCTTCACTTCTATGCCTAAAAAGTACCTTAAAAACCCAAAATTTGTTGTTTCAAACTCACTTTTCATGACTTCTTTGAAATCAACAATGAGGAGGTCATCACTCACAGTCAAAATGAAATCATCTACATATAAAACAACAATAAGAAGTTTAATATTAGTCTCTTTGATGTATAGAGTAGTCTCACCATCACATTTTTCAAACCCATTGTCCAACAGATATGCATTTATCATGTTGTACCATGCACGTGGTGCTTGTTTCATCCCCTAAATAGCCTTTTTCAGTCTATACAGTTTGTCTTCTTGGCCTTGAACCTCATAACCCGGTGGTTGCTCCACATATACTAACTCTTTCAGCACTACATTCAATAATTTCGACCTCACATCCATTTGGTACACCTTCTATTTATGTTGTGCAGCTATTGACAACATTGTGCACACTGTCTCCGTTATTGCAACTAGAACAAATATCTCTACATTATCTCTTACGTGTTGTTTCTTGTACCCTTTCACAATCATCATTGCTTTATGCCTTTCTATGTTTCCTTTAGAAATTTATTTGGTCTTGTAAACCCACTTGACACCTGCGACTTCATTTCCTTCTCGAAGGTCCACTAACTCCCATGTGTCATTACTTTCTATAGCCTCCATTTCTTCATGCATTGTTGCAACCCCTTTTTCTTTTGTAACAACATCTTTGAAAAAAATAGGATCATATACATGACAAAATACAACATATAAATAATTGAGACCTTCACTATTGTCAACTTCATTTCACTCATAAATATTAGTGTTCACTTAAATTTATGGTTTTTTGTCTTCTCATGCCTCCAGAGGATGGACTTGAAATGTCACTCAATGTTGTGCTTGGAGAAGATGAAGTTGTTAGTCTTTCTGGTGCACTTGGAGTAGTATCTATTTGGTTGTGTGACATTTTCCTATTGATTTTCAATGGTATCACTTGATGACTATTTTGTTGAGCTTTAATAGGTGTAGGAGGAGTCACCAATGAGGAATTACTTGTTGTTTCCAATTCCTCTTTGTCTTGTTGTGGTATGATTGTTGTTACATTGGTTGTCTTCTCCAAACTTCCATCCCATGCTTCCTCTTCTATGAACTGCACATATTTTTTGATTATGAACTTCTTGGTTAATGTATTATACAACTTGTATGCTTTGGATTCATCACTTTATCCAACAAATATGAATTTATCCCCTTATTATCCAACTTCTTCCTTAATTCATCTGGGACATGTGCATATTCCACACATCAAAACATACTCATGTGAGTGAAACTATGCTTCCTTCCACTCCATGCTTCTTCAATAATCATATTCTTGACATTTTTGGTTGGATGCCTATTTATAATATATGTTGCATAAGCGACAACTTCAACCTAATAATAATTTTGCAAATGTTTTTCCTTCAACATACTTCTTTCTATTTCCATAATGGTCCTATTTTTTCTTTCTGCAATACCATTTTGCTGAGGTGTATACCTTGTTGTAAATTTCTTGTGAATTTCATGCTCCCTACAAAACCGAAGGAAGTCATTTGAGATGTATTCTCCACCTCTATTAGTCCTCAAAACTTGTATGTAGTTTCCACTTTGCTTCTCAACAAGTGCTTTGAATTGACGAAAGCCCTCAAACACTTCACTTTTTGTTTTTAAGTAGAGTTGTGTCTTCCTTGTATAATCATATATCAATGTCAAAAAATACTAGCTACCAATAATTGATGATGTTTGCATTGGTCCACATAAATCTAAATGGACAGTTTCCAAGGGTGCCTTTGCCCTTATTGCCTTTCTTGCTGGAAATGATTTTCTATGTTGTTTTCCCAATATGCATCTTTCACATAACCTATTTGGTTTTTCTATAAGTGGAAATCCCTTCACCATGCCTTTCCTATGCAGCAAATTTGGACCTCCAAAATTAAGATGACCAAATATTAAATGCCACAATTGGTTTTCATCCTTGACCTCTGCTTGAAATTTTGTTTGTGTAACAACATCTGTTTGTGTAACAGAAACTGCATTTATTTTGTCTTGTGAATCCATTGACAGTTGTGTGTGCGTGCCTTCTTCATTCAAATCTGGTTTTATCTTGAGGGGAAACATCTTTTTGCTTGTCATTTTCACTTTTGAAATCAATTGTTTTCTTGGAAATTTATCCAATATTGTGCATTCACCTTTTTTTAATAAGACTTTGTAGCATTTTTGCATGAGTTGTCCACTCCTTATCAAATTGTGCTTCAAACCAGGGACAAAATATACATCTGAATATAGGTATTCTCCCCCATGTTTGTTAAAATGTTGAATCTTCTTTTTCCCATAACAAAGACTTTGTTATTAGTGCCCAATGTCACTTCAGATTTCACACTTTCATCTAGATAGGAAAACATTTCTATTTTCGCTATCATGTGGTTGCTACACCGTAAATATAAAAACCATACATATTTTTCTTCTCTTATTCTACGTTACATGCTAAAAGCATGATATCTTGGTTTTTATTTTCTTTTGTGGCATTTTCATTTGGTTTGTTACTTAAATCATGATTCTTCTTCCAACATTCATTTGCATAATGGACATACTTCTTACAATAATAACATTTAACGTGAGATTTATCATACCTCTAACCTTGTGCTTGACTATGGCTTGGACCTTGACTTGGATTTTTGATTGATGCCTACACCATTAGAGATTGAAGGGTTTCCTTTTCCACCTCTATGTCAAATCCTTCCTCTTCCTCTTGCATTAGATATTCCTCTTCCTGTATCTTGACCAAATGAAACTTCTGTCTTGAAGGCATGCTCCAATGAAGAACTTGATGTTGTATTCAATATGTGTTCATGAGAAATCAATGATGCTTGAATCTCATCCATTGAAAATTGTGAGATATCCTTTATCTCCTCTATGGTCACAACATGGGGTCAAATCTTAATGGAAAATTTCTTAAAAATTTCTAAGCTATCCTCCTATCTTCAAGTTTCTCACCATGAGACCCGATTTGAGTAACCATGCCAATAACTTGGTTGAAAAATGAGTCTATATTCTCAGACTCTTTCATGTAAATTTTTTGAATATCTCTGCTTATCATTTGTAGCTTTGTTGTCTTCACTTTTTCCATGTCTTGATAGGTTGTCTTGAGAATATCCCATGCTTTATTGGACTTTGTTGTCATTACAATCCTTGGAAATATGCTCTCATGCACAGCTTGAAAGATTTACAAAAGGGATTTTGAATCCTTCTTACTATTTTCTCTCATCAAATCCATTTCTACTTGTGACAAAGCATTTTATGCCATTGCATCTGCTAGTTCTAGGAACTCATTCTCCACCAAATCCCAAATATCTTGAGAAGAAAATAGGGCCTTCATTGTGATAGCCCAATATTCATAATGTTTACCATTGAACTGGGATATTTGTGGGTTGGTCAAGCTTGTGCTTGATGTTTTTTCCAAATTTAACTATATAAAATAAAGCTTTTTGAATCTGCTCTGATCCTCCTGAAACTTATCTGATACCACTTGAAGGAAATAAAATAGACCAAAAAGTAGTGCACTGATACCACTATATGATATTGAGGCAGAGGGTAAAAACCCATAAAAATTATGTGCAGTGACAACACAAAAAATAGCTCAAAGTTACATAGAGTAATAGAATTTTATAAAGCAAAGTAAAACATAGTATTGTGAAACAAAACTAAAAAATACTTTGTATTAAGATCTTGTGGGGAAGAACGATTACAAAGATAAACTGATACTTCAACCCATTCACTGCTATGAAAGATACAAATTATACACACTTTAACAACACTCTGGTATGTGTTGTAATAGACTGTATCATTGTGTAAAAATGCTTTGTTATATTTCTCCTATGTTCTGCAGACCTTCTCAAATTCTCTCTCAACCACTATGCATTTATCTTATTCTCTTCTACACACTACACTAAAAACTTATGTTGTTATATTAATATAGAAATCTAGAAATATGGAAACTTCATGTCTTGTGCGGTGGAATTAAATTTTTATAAAAGGACAAAAAGATAAAAGGAAAATTTATGGCGGTGAGTCACTTTAGTGTCATTTATTATGCATTAATAACTCAATTTATCTGTCACCAACTCTACATCCTCAAGCCTGCAAAACATCTATTTGACATTCCTTCAGCTGATATATGAAATCTATTTGCATACTTTTTGATATTTGTTGTTGTCAGTATTTCAATGAGGTGGTTGGGAGTAATTTTCTAAAAATCTAGCCAATGAGATATTTTGATTTTCATCCTTCTCTATCAAATTTTTTTTACCATGTGGCACTTTGAATCATGTGTTTTCTATGCCTGATAAAGCCGCAACTGGCCAACAGGACAAAAAAGGTTGTAGGAGTCATCATTTTTATATCTACAATGCCTGGTCATGCTAGATCTTGCACGGTTTTGAGCGCCTAGCTAGTGCGATAGAGCTCGGCTTCAAATCTAGCTTTGATTTTGGGTTTTAGCCATGCAGGTATCAAGGTGAGGGTTTCGAAAGGCTCTAAGGGTTTGGAAAAAAATGGGACACTATGGAGAATCGAACCCTCGACAACTCTATGTTGATGCCTCGAAAATCGCTGCAACAACATCGGGGAAACCACCCGGTCCGGACCTTAGTACAGCTCCTTTTCCGTTTGGAATAGTGGCTCCGACTGGGGATAATGGGACCAGTTTCCCAAAAAGCTATGGGTAAACGGGATGGACGAGCGACTTATAGAATATGCTGGTGATAAGTGGATGACTAAAACTATCAGCAAAAATATAATAGCTATAATCTACCCCGGGGGCTTATCGATTTCTAAAGCGTAGCGTTTGATGATCTGTGCTTTAGGACAGGCATATAGATGACTCTATCGCTAAAACATAGATATTTAAATCATTCAAAACTGTTGTGCATAAATAGTTATGCAGAGCGATAACAACGAATTACTACACTTTGTCATTTATATCATTGTTACATGCATGATTAAAGGAAAAGGCATAACACAAAACATCCAATAGTGGAATGAAATAGAGATTTGTTGTTACAGCGCATACATGTATTCAACAATAGCAAGAAATAATAACACAGCAATTCATATAAAAGGAATGAATACAGATGCAGATAAAAGTACCATGTAAGCTGCTTAACACTCCCATATATTAATCGCTACGTCGCAGTCCTTCCTTCAACTCAAAAAGCATCTCAAACAACAGACAATAGTGCACAATTGCGTAAAACAGCTTTCTCGTTAAATTAAGAACCATTGGTCGAGTTTCATAAAAGAATATAGGCTGAAGCACAGTAGTGCAAACTTCAGTCTTTAAGTCTGTTACAAAATTTTACGACCCTTTCTAAAAACATGAAAGGGTCTATAAATACTAAGCTAATCTAAATATCTAAGAAACTGAAATGCTATTAAGTTGGCATCAATTAATATTTCTCCCATCTTCCTTGGCGATCTGGCAATCGGCGGCAATGATTCATCAGGTAGGCTCTTTGCCTTTAAACCTGAGCTGACATATCGCCAGCATTGGCTCTACTTCAGGCGGTTTGTTGAGGCGCGAACTGAGCTGGGCACCATATGTGGAATCTTGAATATCGGGAATTATGCATCCGAGAGCATCAGTTAAACACTTGAGGGCCGACCTTTGTGTGTGTGGCTTGATCAGAAAGAGCCAATATGCCTCGGAAGTCAAAGTATTTACTCCAGCGATTAACCTTCCCTTCTCCTCCAAGTCAGGATAACTTGATTGCTCAATCATGTTTGCTGTTGTTATGCTCCCAGGTGTACACTGGGAGATCATGTTTTCCAAGTAGGGTGTGTTGTTGACCAAATCAACCATATTGCTGGCAGTTAATTTACACCTCGAAGCTGCTCTTTCCGCTTTCATTACTTGAGTGTGCCATTCCGTGAAAAGTATGTCCTTGTATGTCTCATGGATTCTGGGCAAATTCGCTGCTTTTCCCACATCAGAATCTTGCCAATCAAGATATGCGACTATGGTTTCTTCGGCTTGATCTCGCTCATTTCTGGCCTTCTCTACCTGCTGACATACTGATGTAGTTAGCTCGCACAATGGTTCCGCCTCAGTGAGTTGTCGGCATAGGAGCCTAATATGAGATATTAATGCACTGTTTATCTGAGATGCCTCGGCTCTGAAATCCTCCACTTTTTGGGTGCCCTTTATGTCTTCGAGCTGTGCTAACAATTGAGCTATTTGCTCGTCCTTCATTTTCATCATTAGTTCATTAGTTTTTCTCAACTGTGCCAACGCCTCCGATAATTCTTTTTGTTTCTGGATCGCACTTTGGTCGATCCTCTGCTTCTCGGTTTGCAATTGCTGGGTTAATAAACTGTTAGCTTGCCGTTGTTCCAGCAATTGTTCTTCTGCTTGCGCTGTCTTTTGCTTTGCTTCGGTCACTTCTGCCTGTAGTGCAAATATTTCCTAGTCCTTAGTCTTCAATAGAAGACTTACCTCCGATGCCTTATCAATAGTTGCTGCAGAATAAGCTCCTGCATACTGTGACAGCTTTGTTAGGTCATCGGAGGGGTCCAATTCTTCCTTCCATACTACATTACCCGTGACTGTTTGCTCAGGAAAGATAGAAGGTTGATCAAGCTTTCGTCTCTTCCTTGATCGCTTAACAACTGCTCTATGCCTTGGGCTGTAGAAAACATCCAGGGGAGGAATATCTTCCACCTGGAGAACAATTTGATCGGAAGGGTCTTTAGGAATTACCTCAACATCCTTGGAAATGGGTGGGCCGCTGGTTCCACTTAGAACCTGAGAAGAAGTGATATCTAGTGTATCATTTGTTTTGGAGGTGTCCGTATCTTTGGAGCCTTCCTTTCCACTGATAATGGAATCGAATTGCTTCCATTGCTTAAGCAATTCGGGATCAATGGTGGTCTGTTTGTGCTGCTCGGCATGGGACTCACTCCGCTCTTTTTCCTGTGCTTTCCTCTGCTGCTCCTCTAGTTCTTTCCTCTGCTGCTCCTCTAATTCTTTTTTCTGCCTATCTACCAATTCCTTTTTCTGCCTATCTGCCAGTTCTTTATTTTGTTTCTCCTCTTCTTCTCTCTTTCGTTGTTCCTCTACCTCTTTTTTCTTTCTCTGTTCTTGTTCCATTTGTGCTTTCTGCTGTTTTTCTGTCTGTTCTTTCTTTTGCCTCTCTGCTTGCTCTTTTCTTTTCTTTTCCGCCTGCAGCTTCTTTTGCCTTTCCTCCTGTTGCTTCTTTTGATCTTTTGTTGTAACAGGAGGTTGGCTTGTCTGTTGCCGACCAGGCTCGCTTGAAGAAGTCGCCGGGGTTGTTGACAGTAAATCTAGAGGCAGAGTTTGCAACCTCTACTCTCTAAGCTTATTGAACTCAGTTAACCCCTCATCATTATATTGCATCCTAGCGAGTTCTTTAGCATGACCTATTGTGTCGGAGGCAACGAACAGGTCATCAAACATATCCTCTTGATGGTCAAATTTTGTCAATTTGCCCTGTTCTAATGCAGTGTAAGCAGTTTTCTTTGGATCATAGAGTCTATTTGGGATAGTGGCCAGGGCTAAAGATTGAATCTTTGTGGCTTCCTTTTCTGCATGCTTGAGATCATGCAGAGTAAAGACACCAATTCTTAAGGGAAAAGAGGGCCAGCCCCTCTTCTTTTCTTTCTTGAGAGTCTGTGTAACACTCTCGGCCATAATCTGATAGGAGATTTCTCGTGCTAACAGTTTATCTGGAATATATAAAGGGAGAACATGAGAATTGGCTTGGCTCCTGAAAACCCTAACATAGGTAAATCGCTCTTCTCCGAACCAACTTGCTACCGCTGGTAAATCAAAGGAAGCTAGATAAGAGATTTTGGGAATAGGCCTATCAAAAATAGAATAATGAATGGGAACCATAAAACCATTGCAGATTTGGTACAAATGGTCCTTGTAAGAGGACTTCCACAACTTCTGGTGGTATATATGAATGGGTGAGGGGTCTTGGGCGGTCCACCTCCAACCGAGGACGGGAAACTCAGAATTGAAACATAATGTATCTAAAATGTAAGCACTATAATAAAACGGGGGAATGTTTCTTTCAGTGACCACGGAATTGGCTCTAAAATCACGAACAACTACGGCTATCTTATCAGAGAGAATAGTAGCCCAATCCATGATTATGTTATTTACAGCTGCTTCCATTAGGGGAACCATCTCTATGGTAAAATTAGTAGAGTCGTGTAATCCCCATAGCCTACACATCATTATCCCCGCATAGCAATAGGGAGAAGCTAAAGAATCGACTAAGTACTTACCGGAAGTCTCGTGTTTGTGTTTGGCCGGATTCTGCCTCCAATCTCGGATGGGCTCGGATTCCACTTCATTATCAGCTGCAAATTTCTCCAGGAAAGTCTTGTTGTAGACCTTCTCCGGCTCGGGAAAATGATACATTTGCCTTAGATGCTCTGGCTTGAATGACCTGAAAATCCTCCCATCTCTGGTGCTAAACGTTCTGTCGAGGATTGGAATCTCCTCAAGTTCCCATCGCACGACGTCTGTGTAAGGGAGAATCTGTTCTCTGGCCGCTATCCTATGAAGGAAAGAGTCCGCCAAATCTTTGAGAGTAGCATCAGACTTCTTGAGCATGTCTACACCAGCTTCCGTCCCGGTTACCACTGGTTGTTCGGCTTCCAACAGATTATAAGTGCCTTGCCATGTAGCCCTAGTGAGACTAGTGCATGTGGTATCCGATATTAGACCTTTCTTCTTATCGGCGGTAGTTTGTCCTGCAACTGACGTAGCAGCAGAACCCGCAGTCCTTTTGGATTTCTTTCCCATCTTGCTCAGGCTTCTCTCGACAGATGAATTCTACAAAAAGGCAAGAAAAACTGTAACAAGGAAACATAACAATGACAATCCATAGCGGGAAAGATATATCAATTGAAGCATGCTGAGATTAATTCTCAAAAATGGCTGCGGATCCAATCACTGGGAAGATATTGCAGATACATTAAATGGTCGTTTAAGGCCTGCTACTAATTAAATGATTATTACACTGTTATCCGGCTGAATGACCCCCTTAAGCGTGCAATAGATATTCTGGCGGTTGAGCGCAGGTGATCGTTAATCGAAGGGGCAAAACTTTAAATACAAATACATCACCTTATCCCTGCATTTAACGGATTTTTTTTTTGAAATCCGCGCTTTATCAATCGGATATCAATAATACTTTTAGATCTTCAAGTCATGACTTTTTGGGAACGCCGATCGCCGATAACCGATATCGCATCGCTTCGGGGAATAGATGTTATACAATCATAAGTGAAAGATCCTGCCGATTGCCGATTGCGACATCGAAACATAACAAGGTGCATTTAAAGTGATCCCCGATCGCCGATCTCGCATCGCATCGGGGGTAAGGCCTGGGCACCTTATTAGGGTGCATGGGATGTTGCCGACTACTGATTGCGAAATCGCATTGGGTCGGAGTTTATAACTTAAAGTGCTTTGACCACATACGAGGCATCGTCGATAGCCGATCGCCGATATCGCGTCGCGTCGGGGCTTATGTTATGTGCGTTTATAAGATGTGCATGGAGTATCGCTGATCGCCGATAGCGAAATCGCATCGGCGGAGACCAAGGTGTCACTTAAATGTGTTTCTCATGTCATTGCGATATGCGATCTTGCGATCGCTTTATCGCAATAACAAAAGATTGTTTTATTATTTGAAAAAACTATTGTTCGAAAGGCTTAAACACATAAGCTCATTTGATTATCAGACCTTTTTGAACAACAGAAGTATTGATGCCAATCAAAATTTTAAAAAGGGACCCATTCCATATGTTAATCTTTGTAAATAAAATGATATGAAATGGGGGGTTGTTGTAGGGCACAACAATTGGCGATTCACTGGAAGAACCAGTTATCTCTGGAACTGATAAACACTTAAGCTTTTTCAAATAGAGTCTCAATAAGAAGGGGAAAATTCAAATATAACTAGATATATGTGCATTCTGAACAAAGTGAAATTATTTTGTTAACTTCCTCCCTTTTTTAAAGAAAATAAATACATTCTAAGTTTTTTAAAATAGGCCTTTGTTGGTTGATAATGATAAAATAGAAAACTTTCCCAAATCAGCTTTTAAAACTAACCCCTCTGTCATAGGTAGAGCCTCTATTGCCAGCAAACGTTTATAGTCTCGACAGGGATACCTTTTAACCATACTATTGTCCATTGTTCCATTCACATAAGAGTGTGACTAACAGAATGAATCCAAAACATTTTTCATATTTTGTATTTCATCTCTTTTTCTTCTTTGTTATTGATAAGATAAAAAGACATTGTCCTGGTTTGGTGGCCAGCTGTTGACAATGCCATTCACTGGTAGTAATTTAACTGAACAAGCCGGCTCGTGATGAGACCCCTTGTCTAGTAATTTCAAGCCATTACCTTGTTTTGATATGCAGTATTGGTAATGTCAGTCAAACTATTTTCCTATGAACATGGTAAGCAGGCTTGTAATAAGACCTCTTATCTTTAATCTTTTATATTTTAGAATTACACTCTGCGTAATCATAAACTTTAGTGAATGGGGTGAACAATCTTCTCCTTAAGAGCAAATGGATGACAGGTGAAGAGTTGAAGGTGCTGAAAATGGTTTTAGCTTCTATCTTAATATGGTTAACCTTTGGAGACCAATTTTGAAAACAGAAAATGATTCACAAAACTTCAACATTTTGAGAGGAGTCTTCAAAAGTTAGATTGTGGTTTCAGAATACAAAGATACCTAATTTCCTAGAAATTATCCCTTTTGGTTGAGGGTTCTATTATCTAAAAGCAAATATTCATATTACTTTTGTGAGACAACTCCTTCAAACACAGCAAAAGGTCAATGGAAGATATTCCACAACTTTATTTCCTGCAAATCCTACAAACTACACAAATCTACAAAAAGGAGAAGGGATTACCCCCTCAATTAAAGAATTTCTTCAAGATCAGGCCATTAACAGGGAGAGAATCTCTCAACCCTGATAAGTCTTGTAGTACAAAAGTCGAATGGCCTATCCTTTCACAGATCTGAAATGGTCCAAGCCACATTTTTTGAAACTTGGTATGCTTACCTTTATCTTCATGGGCTTTGTCCCATTTCAGAACTAAGTCACCGACTTGAAACTGTTTTGAACCGGATGAGGCTGAGTCAAAAGATGCTTTAATGATTTGCTGACGTTTGACATGAGTGATTCTAGCTTTTTCTCTCTCCTCTTCTAATTTGAGAATTTGGTCATGTCTAAGCTGGATAGAAGAAGAAGGAGTCTCCTCAATGTACTGTACTAAGTCCAAAGAGGGCAGAACAAGATTTGTAGGCAATACTGCTTCTTTTCCATATACCAAATTGAATGTGGAGGATCCTGTAGAAGCCTTTTGCGTTATTCTATCAGCCCATAATGCAAATATCAAAGATTTGTGCCAGTTCCTATGATTTTGTTCAATAGTTCGCTTAATGATTTTGATCAGATTCTTATTAGTAGATTCGGCTAAGCCATTTCCCTGGGGATAATAATTAGCAGAATACTTCAGTTTAAACCCCCTCTTAATAGCAAAATCATACATAGCATTGCCTGAGAAATAGGAAGCATTATCAAAAACAAGAGCGTTTGGGACACCAAACCTGGTAATGATGAATTGGTCTATAAATTCAATGATTGCCTCTGAATTTTCTGTCTTCAAAGGAATAGCCTCCACCCATTTAGTAAAATAATCGGTAGCAGTGAGGATATACCTATGTTGTTTGGAAGATGGTGGAGTAATTTCCCCAATGATATCCAGTCCCCATTGCTCGAATGGTTGCTCAATGTTGACTGGTTGCAGAGGGAAGGCTGATTTACGTTGTCTTCCACTAGAAGTTTGGCAGTTGAAACATTTCCTTACATATTCATGGGAATCTCTAAACAGAGTAGGCCAATAATACCCAGCATGAATAACTTTATGAGTTGTTGTGTCTGCTCCAAAATGTCCTCCTGCTGGTCCATCATGTAGCTCCTGCAAAATTTTTTGAGCTTCAGGTTTCTCAAGGCATCTTAACAGGATAGAATCATAATTTCGCCTAAAAAGCACATCATCAATAAGAGTGAAATTCTTTGCTTTTAACCTTATGGCCCTTTTATTTTTGTAAGACAAATGTGTGGGGGCATAGCCATTCTTTAAGAAAAATATTAAATCTGCATATTGTGATTGAGAATCAGTGGCACTTAGCTGATTGACTTCTTCAGTTTGGCTTGTATCTCCTGATTCTGGAATGTTGGATGCTCCTGCCAATATCCTGCAAAAACCTTGACCTCTAACAATCTTTGCTGGTTTAATTTCTAAGTCATATTCTTGAAGCGCTGTGACCCAATTTGCTCTTTTTTCACCCAATTCCCTTTGGATTAATAATTGCCTGACTGCTGGAAAAGGGACTATAACTTTTGTGTGGGTTTTCAAAAGGAAGGGTCTGTAATGCTTGACCGCTTTAAAAACTGCAAAGGCTTGTTTTTCTACATCAGAGTAATTCAATTCAGCACCTTGAAGATTAGAGCTAAAGAATGAGATAGCTGCTTCCAAGTTGTCATCATTTAATTGCGTTAGTACTGCAGCATAAGATAAGTCAGATGCCATGGTGTACAATGTAAAGTGATTGGAGAAATTGGGAGTACTTAAGGCTGGGGCACTGATTATTGATTACTTGATTAGATCAAAAGCTTCCTTTTCTGTTGATCCCCACTTAAAGACTGAATTCTTCTTAATCATTGCTTGAAGCGGCAAAACAACTTGGGAAAAATCTGGAACAAATCTTTTAACGAAATTGATCTGGCCTAAAAATGACTGCATTGATTTTTTATTGTGAGGAAATGGGATTTCAGAGATTTCTTTGATTCGATCGGGATCAATATAAATGCCATTTTTGGATACAATAAAGCCCAAGAGCTTCCCTTGATCAAGAGAAAAGAATGACTTTTTGGGGTTCAGAGAAATACCATACCTTTTGCATCGCTGAAAAATTTGACTTAAGTCATGCAAATGATTAGACTTCTCTTTAGAGAATACAGTTATATCATCTAAATAGACGACCACTGTTCTATTAATCAACCCCCTAAAAGCTGTATCCATTGCTCTCTGGAACGTCGCTCCTGAATTTATAAGTCCAAAAGGCATTTTCTGATATGCATATGTTCCCCATTTTGTCCTAAATGTGGTTTTGAGTTGGTCATTAGGATGAACCAGAACTTGGTTGTATCCTGAGAAACCATCCAGAAAGGACATTAATTCAGAACCTGCCACAGATTGAAGTATTTGTTCCATAGTGGGTAATGGGAAATTGTCTTTTAAGCTTGCTTTTTTCAGGTTCCTGAAATCAATACAAATTCGGATGTCGCAGTTTTTCTTTCTAACTGGTACCATATTAGAAACCCAGTTTGAATGTCGGACTGGAAAAATAATCTTGGCCTTCAGGAGCTTGTTAAGTTCTGACTTTATTTGGCTTTCTAAATTTGGGTGTATTTTCCTTAACTTCTGCTGGATTGGTTTTTGATCGGGAAGCATAGGAATGGTGTGCTGGATAATAGATGTGTCATAAGTCTTCAAATCATCATATTTCCAAGCAAAAATTTGTTTGTTTTTCTTTAACAATCTAATGAATGCTTCTTTTTCACTTGAAGAAAGTCCTAATCCTAAATTGATATTTTGAGGAGCTTGCTCAGTACCTAAATTTATCAATTCGAACCTTAGAGTAGAGCTTTGGAGCTTTGTATTAATCACAGGTCTAAACCTGTCTTTAATATCATAAAGATCTTCTAGCTTTACTACAGGCTTAGGAATTGCATTTTCTTGAGGTGATTCTTTCATTTGTGAGTCATGCTCATTTTCTTCAATAATTTGGTTATCATAGGACTTCTCAGAGGTTAAGAATTGTAAAATATCCTCATCATGGTTGAACACCCTCCAATTAGTCACATTATCAGGAACTGAAGGCCTAAAAATCAATTCTACAGAAAATCTATCAAGGCTGTAGTCTTCAGAAGGCAAAAGCTTAGAAGCTACATTGGCTAGTAGGTCAGCTGCTGAGTTCTGAGACCTAGGAATTGAGGAAATGTTGAATGCTGAGAAATGTGATGTAAGATCCTGCACTAGCGATTGGTAATGCTTGAGGTGAGTTGAGAGACAATGAATTGCATTTCGCACTTGTTTAACAATTATTTCAGAATCTCCAAACACTTTAAGGTATTTTACCTTCAGGTCGATCGCTTTATATAACCCCTGGATTAAGGCTTCATATTCGGCCGTATTGTTAGTGCATTCAAATTCTAATCTACAAGACAACATTGTTTTCTCCCCATGTGGGCTAACCAGAACACATCCTGCACCTGAGCCTTCGCTTGACTTGGAGCCATCAAAATACAAAGACCAAAATGAAGGAAAATTAGAGATCATATTTACAGCTTTCTCATCATCATTGAAACATCTAGATTTATCTGTTTGTGAGAAATTTTCAATCTGCGATGACAAATGATTAACTGAGAAAGGTGAGGTTTGGGCAACAAAGTTGCCAAAGAATGATTCTGATGAATAATTCCCCAAAATGTTATTATTGAATGCCACAGGCGGATTTTCTTGTTCAAATTCAGTTACTGTGTGGGTCATATGTTTTTCCCGATCGATCCTTATTTGATTTGGCTTACCCTTATAGGGAAGCCACATGTGTGACCAATCGGTGGAAATATACCCATGTAATTTTTCAGACCAATCCCTGCTTAAAATTAAACCATAAAACTCAGGTATATCAGCTATTAAGATATCGATTCTTTGTACTATCCTGGGATCAGCTGACAATCTGATAGTTACAGAATTAATTTCTCCCACAACCTGTACTTTAGTTCTGTCCAACTGTACAATATGGATGGCAGACTTCTGGGGTTCTATGTTCAGTTTAGAGCAAACTGAAGCAGGCATTATGTTAGATGATGCCCCTGAGTCAATTAAACAGTTGTGCAGGTTTCGATTATAAATCTCATAGGTTAGAAGGAATGGTGGAGTATGAGAGTTTGATCTATCTCCGATCAGAACTGAATCGGTAGCTTCAACCATACTCGGAGGGGGTTGGCCTGAATCATTAGCAGCTTTAGCACTGGGAAGAGGTGTAGAAGGAACAGCATTCAACTCTTTAAGAAGCAACTTTTGCTGATGCTTTAATTTACTAAGTTCAAACATGGTTATGTTTGCTTTAGTTTTCTTCATGTCATCAACAATATTGTACTCCATTGAATCGGATACCACCAATGTTTTAGATGTTGAAGGAGAATTAGAAGTTGAAGGCTGGTTTTGGGGACTAACTGCAGGTGATTTCTTTGGAGGTACTTTCTCTTTTGTTGTGGCAGCACCTGCACTCCTTTTCTTTGAAGTAGCTTGGATAGGGTCAGGAGTACTTCTACTTCTTGTAGTGACAGGGAAGGCTTCTTCTTCGTTATCAGTATCAGAGTTAGGGAGTATAAAATCCCACATTCCATGGCATTCAGCTACTTCTTCTTCATCATCTGTTTGTGAAGTTGTTTCCTCCTCTTCTTCTTCTTGCTCTGAATCCGCATTAGATATGACATTCGGCGGTTTTGATTCAGTTCTTTTATAGGTCCTAAATGGTCTTTTGTTTGAGGTTTCGGCTACCTGCTTCTTTATATCAACCATTTCGTTGGACAAAGTCTTCAGGACTTTTTGCAAACCCTCCATGTCGTATGGGTCTTTTGGGGTTTTCTTCTTAGAATCCTCTTTAAAAGAGACTTTTTTGGCTTTTCTGTCTTCCAGAGCAGCTTTCTTTTCTAGAGCATTAATTCGCTTTTCCACAGCAAGTGCTTCTTTCATGTTTTCGGCTAAAGTTGGTTTCCCAGCCCTGTCTACAAAAATGGCTATATTGGCAGGAAAAGCTGTTATATACCATTCACTCCGAATTTGTTCACTTGGTTTGGAAGCTGTGGGGATTTTGTTTAGGAGCTTATTGAATCTAGCATTAAATTCCTTTATTGGTTCCCTATGCTCTATTCTCAGATTGGAGAGATCGTTTATTAAAGTAGCCAAAGACCGATCATCTCCATATTTGGTCAGAAACTGCTCTTGGCAAGTATTCCAACTGGTAATGGAACCAGAGGGTAGAGAAAAATACCAGGATCCTGCTGATCCTTGCAAGGTATAAGGGAAAAGCCTAACAACAACATCTTCTTCTGTTACTCCTTTCAAGTTGACTGCCAACATGAAATTGTTGATATGTTCCTCAGCTTGAGTCCCATTATCTGGATTAAACTTGGGTAGCCATTTTTCAGGAAGATCTGGTAATGGATGCAATGGTGCAGGCATATTGACTGCACCAGGTCTTGACCATGGATCTGCCATTATAACAGCAGTAGTAGAGGATACTATCGCTGAAGTTCCAGATGCCTGGGAAGGAAACAATATTGAGGAGTGAGCAGGTTGGGATGTTACAGCACTTAGTCCCTGGTGAATATTGGTATGTGATGGAGGAGTGGGTGGTTGACTTTGCAGATGAGAAGTTGAGATGGAGGATATGGATGAAAGCTCTTCACTTTCAGATCCTTCAGTAATTTTCTTTGCCTTTTTCCTTTTTGGTAAAGGCAACTCAGTAGGTTCGATACCGAGTTTTTCGCTCTGAAGTCTGGTGAGAGGGTGAGGTAATTTGAACTGCGAAGTCGCACTGCTGTGAGATACCTCAGATCTCTGTGGCGAAATCGAGAAACTCTGAAGTTTATGGATAAGAGACTGAACTTCAGGTGATTCAAGACTTAATTGTTCTGAAGTATGATGGGTTTGAGCAGTGGTAGTTGATTCCTCTTCTTCTTGTTCGGATACTGGCGAACCAGCATGCGAATGGGAAGTCTGAGGGGATTTGGAGGGAGAATTACTCTTAGAATGGCTTGTAGATTTAGGTTTGCTTGCCATTCACAGTCAGGCCCTCCTTCTAGCGCCAAAAATGTTGATGCCTCGAAAATCGCTGCAACAACATTGGGGAAACCACCCGGTCCGGACCTTAGTACAGCTCCTTTTCCGTTTGGAATAGTGGCTCCGACTGGGGATAATGGGACCAGTTTCCCAAAAAGCTATGGGTAAACGGGATGGACGAGCGACTTATAGAATATGCTGGTGATAAGTGGATGACTAAAACTATCAGCAAAAATATAATAACTATAATCTACCCCGGGGGCTTATCGATTTCTAAAGCGTAGCGTTGATGATCTGTGCTTTAAGACAGGCATATAGATGACTCTATCGCTAAAACATAGATATTTAAATCATTCAAGACTGTTGTGCATAAATAGTTATGCAGAGCGATAACAGCGAATTACTACACTTTGTCATTTATATCATTGTTACATGCATGATTAAAGGAAAAGGCATAACACAAAACATCCAATAGTAGAATGAAATAGAGATTTGCTGTTACAGCGCATACATGTATTCAACAATAGAAAGAAATAATAACACAGTGATTCATATAAAAGGAATGAATACAGATGCAGATAAAAGTACCATGTAAGCTGCTTAACACTCCCATATATTAATCGCTACGTCGCAGTCCTTCCTTCAACTCAGAAAGCATCTCAAACAACAGACAATAGTGCACAATTGCGTAAAACAACTTTCTCTTTAAATTAAGAACCATTGGTCGAGTTTCATAAAAGAATATAGGCTGAAGCACAGTAGCGCGAACTTCAGTCTTTAAGTCTGTTACAAAATTTTACGACCCTTTCTAAAAACATGAAAGGGTCTATAAATACTAAGCTAATCTAAATATCTAAGAAACTGAAATGCTATTAAGTTGGCATCAATTAATATTTCTCCCATCTTCCTTAGCGATCTGGCAATCAGTGGCAATGATTCATCAGGTAGGCTCTTTTCCTTTAAACCTGAGCTGACATATCGCCAGCATTGGCTCTACTTTAGGCGGTTTGTTGAGGCGCGAACTGAGCTGGGCACCATATGTGGAATCTTGAATATCGGGAATTATGCATCAGAGAGCATCAGTTAAACACTTGAGGGCCGACCTTTGTGTGTGTGGCTTGATCAGAAAGAGCCAATATGCCTCGGAAGTCAAAGTATTTACTCCAGCGATTAACCTTCCCTTCTCCTCCAAGTCAGGATAACTTGATTGCTCAATCATGTTTGCTGTTGTTATGCTCCCAGGTGTACACTGGGAGATCATGTTTGCCAAGTAGAGTGTGTTGTTGACCAAATCAACCATATTGCTGGCAGTTAATTTACACCTCGAAGCTGCTCTTTCCGCTTTCATTACTTGAGTGTGCCATTCCGTGAAAAGTATGTCCTTGTATGTCTCATGGATTCTGGGAAAATTCGCTGCTTTTCCCACATCAGAATCTTGCCAATCAAGATATGCGACTATGGTTTCTTCGGCTTGATCTAGCTCATTTCTGGCCTTCTCTACCTGCTGACATACTGATGTAGTTAGCTCGCACAATGGTTCCGCCTCAGTGAGTTGTCGGCATAGGAGCCTAATCTGAGATATTAATGCACTATTTATCTGAGATGCCTCGGCTCTGAAATCCTCCACTTTTTGGGTGCCCTTTATGTCTTCGAGCTGTGCTAACAATTGAGCTATTTGCTCGTCCTTCGTTTTCATCATTAGTTCATTAGCTGTTCTCAACTGTGCCAATGCCTCCAATAATTCTTTTTGTTTCTGGATCGCACTTTGGTTGATCCTCTGCTTTTCGGTTTGCAATTGCTCGGTTAATAAATTGTTAGCTTGTCGTTGTTCCAGCAACTGTTCTTCTGCTTGCGCTGTCTTTTGCTTTGCTTCGGTCACTTCTGCCTGTAGTGCAAATATTTCCTGGTCCTTAGTCTTCAATAGAAGACTTACCTCCGATGCCTTATCAATAGTCGCTGCAGAATAAGCTCCTGCATACTGTGACAGCTTTGTTAGGTCATCGGAGGGGTCCAATTCTTCCTTCCATACTACATTACCCGTGACTGTTTGCTCAGGAAAGATAGAAGGTTGATCAAGCTTTCATCTCTTCCTTGATCGCTTAACAACTGCTCTATGCCTTGGGCTGTAGAAAACATCCAGGGGAGGAATATCTTCCACCTGGAGAACAATTTGATCGGAAGGGTCTTTAGGAATTACCTCAACATCCTTGGAAATGTGTGGGCCGCTGGTTCCACCTAGAACCTGAGAAGAAGTGATATCTGGTGTATCATTTGTTTTGGAGGTGTCCGTATCTTTGGAGCCTTCCTTTCCACTGATAATGGAATCGAATTGCTTCCATTGCTTAAGCAATTCGGGATCAATGGTGGTCTGTTTGTGCTGCTCGGCATGGGACTCGCTCCGCTCTTTTTCCTGTGCTTTCCTCTGCTGCTCCTCTAGTTCTTTCCTCTGCTGCTCCTCTAATTCTTTTTTCTGCCTATCTGCCAATTCCTTTTTATGCCTATCTTCCAGTTCTTTCTTTTGTTTCTCCTCTTCTTCTCTCTTTCGCTGTTCCTCTACCTCTTTCTTCTTTCTCTGTTCTTGTTCCATTTGTGCTTTCTGCTGTTTTTCTGTCTGTTCTTTCTTTTGCCTCTCTGCTTGCTCTTTTCTTTGCTTTTCCGCCTGCAGCTTCTTTTGCCTTTCCTCCTATTTCTTCTTTTGATCTTTTGTTGTAACAAGAGGTTGGCTTGTCTGTTGCCGACCAGGCTCGCTTGAAGAAGTCGCCGGGGTTGTTGACAGTAAATCTAGAGGTAGAGTTTGCAACCTCTGCTCTCTAAGCTTATTGAACTCAGTTAACCCCTCATCATTATATTGCATCCTAGTGAGTTCTTTAGCATGACCTATTGTGTCGGAGGCAACGAACAGGTCATCAAACATATCCTCTTGATGGTCAACTTTTGTCAATTTGGCCTGTTCTAATGCAGTGTAAGCAGTTTTCTTTGGATCATAGAGTCTATTTGGGATAGTGGCCAGGGCTAAAGATTGCATCTTTGTGGCTTCCTTTTCTGCATGCTTGAGATCATGCAGAGTAAAGACACCAATTCTTAAGGGAAAAGAGGGCCAGCCCCTCTTCATTTCTTTCTTGAGAGTCTGTGTAACACTCTCGGCCATAATCTGATAGGAGATTTCTCGTGCTAACAGTTTATCTGGAATATATAAAGGGAGAACATGTGGATTGGCTTGGCTCCCGAAAACCCTAACATAGGTAAATCGCTCTTCTCCAAACCAACTTGCTACCACTGGTAAATCAAAGGAAGCTAGATAGGAGATTTTGGGAATAGGCCTATCAAAAATAGAATAATGAATGGGAACCATAAAACCATTGCAGATTTGGTACAAATGGTCCTTGTAAGAGGACTTCCACAACTTCTGGTGGTATATATGAATGGGTGAGGGGTCTTGGGCGTTCCACCTCCAACCGAGGACGGGAAACTCAGAATTGAAACATAATGTATCTAAAATGTAAGCACTGTAATAAAATGGGGGAATTTTTCTTTCAGTGACCACGGAATTGGCTATAAAATCACGAACAGCTACGGCTAACTTATCAGAGAGAATAGTAGCCCAATCCATGATTATGCTATTTACAGCTGCTTCCATTAGGGGAACCATCTCTATGGTAAAATTAGCAGAGTCGTGTAATCCCCATAGCCTACACATCATTATCCCCGCATAGCAATAGGGAGAAGCTAAAGGATCGACTGAGTACTTACCAGAAGTCTCGTGTTTGTGTTTGGCCGGATTCTGCCTCCAATCCTGGATGGGCTCGGATTCCACTTCATTATCAGCTGCAAATTTCTCCAGGAAAGTCTTGTTGTAGACCTTCTCCGGCTCGGGCAAATGATACATTTGCCTTAGATGCTCTGGCTTGAACGACCCGAAAATCCTCCCATCTCTGGTGCTAAACGTTCTGTCGAGGATTGGAATCTCCTCAATTGCCCATCGCACGACGTCTGTGTAAGGGAGAATCTGTTCTCTGGCCACTATCCTATGAAGGAAAGAGTCCGCCAAATCTTTGAGAGTAGCATCAGACTTCTTGAGCATGTCTACACCAGCTTCCGTCTCGGTTAACACTGGTTGTTCGGCTTCCAACAGATTATAAGTGCCTTGCCATGTAGCCCTAGTGAGACCAGTGCATGTGGTATCCGATATTAGACCTTTCTTCTTATCGGCTGCAGTTTGTCCTGCAACTGACGTAGCAGCGGAACCCGCAGTCCTTTTGGATTTCTTTCCCATCTTGCTCAGGCTTCTCTCGATAGATGAATTCTACACAAAGGCAAGAAAAACCGTAACAAGGAAACATAACAATGACAATCCATAGCGGGAAAGATATATCAATTGAAGCATGCTGAGATTAATTCTCAAAAATGGCTGCGGATCCAATCACTGGGAAGATATTGCAGATACATTAAATGGTCGTTTAAGGCCTGCTACTCATTAAATGATTATTACACCGTTATCCGGCTGAATGACCCCCTTAAGCGTGCAATAGATATTTTGCCAGTTGAGCGCAGGTGATCGTTAATCGAAGGGGAAAAACTTTAAATACAAATACATCACCTTATCCCTGCATTTAACGGCTTTTTTTTTTGAAATCCGCGCTTTATCAATAATACTTTTAGATCTTCAAGTCATGACTTTTTGGGAACGCCGATCGCTGATAACCGATATCGCATCGCTTCGGGGAATATATGTTATACAATCATAAGTGAAAGATCCTGCCGATTGCCGTTTGCGACATCGCAACATAACAAGGTGCATTTAAAGTGATCCCCGATCGCCGATCTCGCATCGCATCGGGGGTAAGACCTGGGCGCCTTATTAGGGTGCATGGGATGTTGCCGATTGCCGATTGCGAAATCACATTGGGTCGGAGTTTATAACTTAAAGTGCTTTGACCACATACGAGGCATTGCCGATAGCCGATCGCCGATATCGCGTCGCGTCGGGGCTTATGTTATGTGCGTTTATAAGATGTGCATGGAGTATCGCCGATCGCCGATAGCGAAATCGCATCGGCGGAGACCAAGGTGCCACTTAAATGTGTTTCTCATGTCATTGCGATATGCGATCTTGCGATCGCTTTATCGCAATAACAAAAGATTGTTTTATTATTTGAAAAAACTATTGTTCGAAAGGCTTAAACACATAAGCTCATTTGATTATCAGACCTTTTTAAACAACAGAAGTATTGATGCCAATCAAACTTTTAAAAAGGCACCCATTCCATATGTTAATATTTGTAAATAAAATGATATGAAATGGGGGGTTGTTGTAGGGCACAACACTCTACGAGATCGTCCCGCGTGATTCCTCTAAGTTTTCAATGCTTCATACAGTGTAATATAATAACTGTGTGGACAAATGACTAGTACATGCAATGATCTGAAATTGCTTCTATCGATATTGAAGTCCTTGCAATTTCATAGAGCACAAAGTCGTTGTATGTTCTGATACCTTTGTATATGTGGCAAGTTGCAGTTATGGGGTTTCGAAAATATGGAGCTTGATTCTTCAATACCCAATTTTTTAGACATGCTTCCTCAATACCTATCAAGCATCTCGTCCTTTTCAGATCCCATTGATGCAAAAATTGTCTAAGTCGTTTTGGTTCATAAAAAATTTGGATCTCTACAGAATGCAGTTTTAATAGTAATACTTGTACAACAATTTTGAAATATATTTGGATAAGGATTCTTCAATGGTGGCAGCATTGGAATGTTGTAGCAATAGGCCAAGCATAGATGAGGACATGGTGGAGCAAGTGTTAGTGAGGAATCGGGAGAGATCAGATATTGGTGAATGAGATAATAGTGTATTGGGTTCTTCCAAAAACTAGAAATTTGATAATAGAAACGACGAAAATAACAATGGGGTTAAGGATGTTGTGCAAAAGAAATGCAAAAGACTAGGGAAAAATGTAGTAGGGGCTATTAACACACTAAAGGGTGCTTTGAATCTTGAAACCATATCTAGAGATGGATCTAGAAATGAACGCAGGATGGTGGTTTGAAAAAATGTGCTTGAGAATTTGAGGTAATTGTACCCCGGGAGCTAGCTTCCAGAGAAGCTCATCAACAATTTCATAAATCATTTTGATTCAATGCCTTTGAGGTGGGTAATATGGTCTTTTATGATTTCTCATAATTTTTGTAATTTTGATTCTAAGTTGGCAAGGTTGTGGATTGGGAAGTTATAAATTTCAATCATTGTAGCTCACCTTCTTGTAGCTTCGCTTATTGTGAGTTGGCTAAGTTGGAGCACTCAATAAATCACCTTCCTCCCCTATAGGCATAAATTGTAAAAGCATCCTGATGACATATGTGAAGAGATGTAGTGTTTTTTCAAATTCTAATTTATAAATTTACAGATGTTCAGTATTTGGTGTAATCTTTTCCAGATATTTTTCAATTAGTGTTCTTGTTCTCTGTCCAAATCTCTCTTTTTTTTAGCAAGTGCAACACTTGTCGTGCATTTGTTTATACTGCAATGTTGCACCCCTCATCAAATCAAATCACATATTCATATTGCAAACAAGATTACGTCGAGATTTATATCATGAAAATTGAATATCTCGATGAGATTGACCAAAAAATGAAGATCTGAATCAATGTGGTTTCAAAATATGAATATGTAGATTCATTTTCCCTTAATGTTATTTGGTATTGCCAATGAGACCTTGGTTTACTACTGAGTTTGATGTATTATTAATCCATTCCTCAGATTTATATTCCTTTTGTGCTCTGCCTCACCCAAATGGAATGAATTTAAAAGGGATAAGTTCAAGTGTATGTCACATGCAATTTTGGAAAGGTAGTTGTCCCTCAAACCCAGTACCTAAGCCAAAGGAAATCCAATCTATGTAGTTCAGCCCCTTGAGGTGTGTTCCTTGAATCATTTAAAAAAATGTTGGATGAGCATATCGATTAGGGTTTGGTAGATTTTCAATTGGTGTTTGTATCTATGTAAATATGCAATTATTGTTGGTGCTTTGACCTATAAAGCACCTTGTTTTATGTTTTTGATCTTAATATATGACTCTTCAATTTTTTTTTGTATATTCTCTATTTGGTCGTTCTCTCTTAAAATTTCAAACGCCTTCTTTAGTATCAATTTTAGCCAAATCTGCAATTTTTATAATTGTTTTAACATCTAGTAGAGGTTTTGGGCTTTCTTTTTCAACATCTCCATTTCCTTGCTAATTTTATCTGAATATCTAAATATTATTTTCCTTACTATCATTTTGTGATTCTGGATTTGGATGTGGTAGCTATGCTCAAGCTAAGTTTGATATGAAGGGAGGTATTCTTCACATTTGTTTGATAGAGCAAGCAACAACAGACCATCATGCAATTATAATAGAAGAATTCGGAAGTAATAAAGCTCCATTTACTTATTCATCTAATCCCTGAAGTCTAACTTTGCATTCTATGATGATGATATTTGCCTCTTCAGGATCACATTTGCTTGTAATTCCATTATTTCCTGGTCTGCTATGAATTATGCACTTGAAAATGTTGGCATCTCCTTCAAAGAAATATAGCTCTTTAAGAAAAAAACTTCACATTAGGGATCATAACCATTCAATGCAATCAAGTTATGTACTCCAAAACAAGGATTAAAAGCTCCCTTAAATTAGCAGCTAAGAAACCTAAAATAATTAGGCTCACATTTAGGCTATGTGGGTGTGAAGGGTGAGATTCTCTTAGTCAGGCTTCAATTAGTGCAGTAGTTGATGATGGAAAAACATGAAAAGAGGGAGGGAAAACAATAGAGCATTCACCCTCAAAGGAATTTAAGTTTAGCTGGGATTGTCTAGAGCAACAACCCCTCATTGCTTACTTGAAATGCATCATCTAGATTCTTATTTCCAAGTTGAAGTAGATGAATGGCAGATAATTTCTTCTGAAAAATAAGAGCTAGATAAATGGCTTGCCAACCATGAAGAGGTCAAAATTCTTGGAGAAAATACATACAAAGGTAAAAATGTTTCTTTGAGAAAACTAAGAGGGTGTGAGAAAGGTAGCTCTTATGATGTAGAATTTAGAAGAGATATCATGGGGCTCATGACTTGTGGGCATAGAAACATTCTCCCCTTCTATGGAATTTGTGTAGATGACACACATGGTATGTGCACTATTACAAAATCCATGGAAGGGGGTTCTCTTCATGAATTGATTCAGAAGAGAAACAAGTTTCCACTAAGATATGTGCTTTTCATTGCCATTGATATAGCCAAATGGATTTTATTCTTGACTCACCATGGGATTGTGCACACATATGTGAATACAATAAGTATATTTCTTGAAAACAAAGGAAACATAGTTATTTCATTTATTGGACTAGTTCACCCTTGTGAGATCTTGGGAGAGGTTCTTGAATATGATATAGGTAGATACAAATGGCTTGCACCTAAGGTTTTTCCATCCATCCTTTGATATTTATTCAAGGGGATTGGCTATCTGAACATCTTCTACTCTTGAACTTTTTCACTTTTTTGCTCTAAGTAGTTTTTATTGAAAGATTTGTAAAGAATCACAATGATATGTTATTTTTTAGTTTCTTAAGGTCTATTTTGATGACATTGAATGGTGATAGGCTTACAAGTATAAAGTTATTTTATTTTATTCTCTTGGTTGTTCTTCATATTTTGGGATGTAGGATACGATTTTTGATAAATTTATAACTTTGTTGAACTATATTCACAGTTTTGACAGTTCATCCTAATAGAAATGACTTGACATAAAATTCAATGAGGCTATGTCAATATATTGACATCGACAAGGAACACAATGTTTAGTTATTCATTTTTATCTCTCTCTACTGTTTCTATAGGTAAGATTAATGACATGTTATTTTCTTTTAGTTTTTCCATCAATAGTGAGGTTCTCTACACCACAGAGATAGGTCAGTCCTTTGCAAAATACACAACAATAGCCAAGAAGTAGGCTTACTATGGACCTCCTCAACTTTCGGTTGTTCAAAGTGTGTGCATGGTTTCGTTGTCATTCATGCAAGGCCACATTGTTTTCCTGGACCTACATCTTCAGAACATCTAATGTCCACCTTAATTGATTTTATATGTAGCAAGAATGGATAACTGCAACGTTTTAGTTCATTACGTCGGAGTTGGTGCAATATTTATTTTATTTTAATTAATATTCACTCTAATAATTTATTATAGTTGGTGAAATATTTTTTTATTTTAATTAATATTTATTAATTCACTATTATGAAATATGACCAAATATTTGTTTATTTTCACTAAACTTTACTGTTTTTTTTAATATTTAATTATTTATCTTTTAAGTTAACCTTCCCAAATCTTTTATTCCTTCAATGTACCTGTTGTAGCAGCTACAACCACCCTCCAAAATTTTACCTTAGCTTCGTTTTGGAGCCTCCCTACCAACCATCCTTAACATCATGTCTTGCACTCTCCAAAGTACATAGGATTCAACTAAGTTTCAGTGGCCTACCAGCCTATGCATGTCAACTTGTTTGTGTCCCACGGCAGGCTGGCATTCCGAACTTAGTCATTTTTCTGCCTGAGATGCTCCACCAAAAAATTGCACAATTCTGGAGGGAAACTAGCCTTCCCACCAAAAATTGCGTAATCCTTTTGGGCTGCCTGTTGGGCTCCAGAAATGTGTGATCTAGCCAGACGACCTTCCCTCTAGAAAATGTGTAATTCATCCCGACATTGACCTTTAGCCCAAGAATTGCGCAATTCTAACTAACAACCAGGGCTTCAATCCAGAAATTGTGCAGTGCATGACGGAAAACCAGTCCTTCTCAACCCAAAAACTGTGCAAATCTCATTCATGGGCTTGTAGAGTGTTGCATGTGCTTTCAAGTTCACCGGTTCCCTCCAGGACTGAGCAATCTTGATTTCTATGCATGGGTTGCTTTTCACAAAAAATAAAAAATAAAAAAGCATCCCTAGATTTTAGGGATCCATTTTTAGCAGTTGGAGGTTACATGCAAATTCCATTTTGGAAACCTCCCGCCAAGTGTAATTTTTTCCTAAATATGTGGCATGCGCATCATAACCTAGATCTTATCAAAAATCATTCATTCGATGTTGTAGAGCTTATTCCTCACATCAATCTTAGAGCTCTGACATCCCACATCTCATCTAGGAGTCTTCAACTCCAAGAAGTTGATTGCCAGTTCCCCTCAGGAATTGCACAGTTTTTGCTACCAAGCTCCAGGAAGCTGATTGCCTATTCCCCTCAGGAATTGTGTAGTTTCTACTGCTAGTGACTGAGGAGCCATCTGCCAGTTCCCTCCAGGAATTCTGTAGTTTTGGCTGTCAAGCTCCCAGCCAGTTCCTCCAAAAAATTGCGCAATTTCTATCTGCCAAGCCTCCCTGCAACGTGGCCTGTTCCTTCAAAAAATTGTGTTGTTTTTGCTTCCAAGCCCTACTTCCTGCTCGTTCAGGAAGTTGCATAGATTTTTCCCATTGAGCCTTCTTGCAGCCCTGACTATTCCCCTCAAAAACTGCGTAGGTTTGTCCTCCAGCTAGGAAAGACAGTCACTGTCGATCTAGATTTCCCATCTCCATCACCCAGTGACTCTTCTGTAGTTTTCATCAGTTGTACCTGGAGCCTCCATCCTGCCTCACAACCTCGTTTCCTCTCCCAGTCACCTGCATTCGAAATGATCATGTATCATGGTAGAATAGGAGGTTTTTGGATTTGATGTCATCTCGTCATGAGTGACTACAGGAACAAGTACATAAACAAACATAGCGTGGCAACGAACGAGATGAATGAAGGGGAGGACATGCAAAAGGACAGGTTCACTAATGGATGAACAAATGATGCATGCAAGGTTATGTGCTCATGAACAAAAGATCATGAAAAGATGGGTCCACAGATGAATGAATGAGAAAACATTCAAGATGTGCTCACGGATGGATGAATGAATGAACATACACCTTTTGTGGATAGACAAACCTGTCAAGCCTTCCAAGATACAAGTAAGGAGCAATGTGCAAAATCAAAATCAAGTGAGCCAACGACCATCGAAGACTCCACACACTTTTCCATGCGTAGGTGAAGTTGTGACACACCATGAGGACATAATCACCCAGTAGCACTGCAACTCGACATGCACAACAATAGCAACACCAACGTACTGGCACTGTCATGTCGAGTCATGTCATGAGTCATGTCGTCCACATCTCTACTATGGGCCATATTGTCTATCAATGTAATGTAACATGGAAGTCCAAGAGACCCACTTGTTGTACAAAGAGTCATGTAAAGTTGAAGAGTCATGGAAGTCAAACAATCATGAGGGTAATCGAATAGCCGCAAGGGTTATTTTCACCCTTGATTATAAATACCACCTCATTTGTACATGCAAAGGAATTTTCACCTCAGCTCCTCCCACATAGCCAAGTGAGTCTGTAATCTTTTCTTTTAGGAGTAAGTAGTGGCTCCAATGCCCCTCACACGAGGTTATTGATGTATGGTGTAACTGTTAACACCCAGGTTGTTCCCTTTGACTCCTGAGGGAATACGGTCGGGGTAACCACTAACCAAGCTTTGGATTACAGGTTCTAGCCTACCTGTAATCAGAGAGGGCTCTCTCTTTCAGTTTTAGCTTTGTTTTTGAGGATTTTAGGCTAGTTATGAGGTGGGAGTTTGTTTGAGTTTTGGTTGCAGACTGTTGTTCAAAGAAGGGCATGCAAATATGAAGGAGATTTTAATCCATTGGGCATGTGGAGTCCAGAAATAAGCATGGTTTTGGTGTCTGTGATAAAGAAAGTCTCACTGCAAGGCTAGATGGGTATTCATGATACAAACTTTGATTTTTAGCAAAGAAAACAGTATAAATTACACCAGGACAAGCAATTAAGAGTTCTTTCACAGTGCAATACGAGATGAACAACAAATCCTACTCAGCAGCGACAGAGAATTACTGAATAAAGAATTATCATGTGACTAGAGCAAGTGGGAGCATTTAAGAATTCCACAGTTGCAGCTAACTTTGAAGAAAACATATTTAGTAGTAAGGATTGAGTTTAGGGTATCTTTAATGGACAAATCCTGAACTAGACTTTTACCTTTCTACCAAGATTAAACACCATACATCTCAGACAAATTACAGAAGAGATAAAACATAAATACAGTTAGAAAACACTTATTGTATCACGCCATAACACAAGAATCTTGCAACAGTCAATAATTTCATCACAACACGTCCAAGCCAAACATATCTCCTGGAAACCAACAGCTCCTTTGTATTATATATTTCAGTCGAAATACAACCGAGTTTCTCTTGAACAAATGAGTAACAACAACCCCCAACAAGCTATGCGGGGGTGCATATATACAAAAATATCACAAAAATATCTCAGTTCTGAGTTATTGCACAATAACTTCTCTTACCAACTTTCAAAGATATTTTTTACAAAATTAAAAGCTACTTTAATGAATATACAATAGTTGTTTCCTGTTTTTCAAAAGTTCTTGACTTTTGAGGGCAACTGGCTCTGTCGGGTGCTTTGCATTGATTCTGAATAATACGCCCTTTATTGCTCTGTTGTGCCGTAATTATCCCAGCCCCGTCATCTGCATCTGTCGGTGTTGCTTTAGTGGCCAAATTGGTTTGCTGAGTTGGCTGAGTCCACTCTTTTGCAGTCATAGTAAATATATCAACTATCTGAACATGATGATTTATATTTGATGTACAAAAATCTGATGAAAAATATGTTTGCTCACAGCAATGTCTGTATCATGCTTGTCCACCATTCCTGAGTAGGCAACTGATGTCTCAAAATTGTGCCTAAGGTTTCATCTGCCTCAGTATATTTGTAGTAATTTGGAGGCACTTCAAACAGATGTCTAATCTCATTCATGATAAAAAACAAATTCTCTATTCTGTCATAGAGACTTTGCCCAGATGCAGGCCCTGTTTCCTCTGGGGTACTTGATGCTGCAGTGATATGATTTGTAGCAAATCTATTTACCCTCTTGGCATAGTTTTCATGGGATAGTAACCTTCCTGCACTGTTTAGTAAGCTGGGAAGGCCTCTGTTATGCAATGCTGTAAATTTCTCTGTGAATTTGTTCACCTCTGTCTGCATTTCCTGGCACCTTCTATCCAATGTTTGCACAAGATTTCTCAAAGTGAGCACCCTTTTTACTAGTAAGATGGTGTCAGTTCTGTTAGAGATGCCCATTGCTGCCAGCTGAGGGCCTGTGCGGTTGTTCAGGACATTGATAATCCTATTGGCTATCTCAGGCATAGTGCCTAGAGATGCCCTTGCTCTTTGACTTTCTTTGTTGGCCCTGCCTATGAGATCTATATGCTCATGGATGGTTTCAATATATTTCCATTGATCTGTTATATACTGACCAATATTGGCCCACAGGACTTTCTTGATCTCAGCCACAACTTTATCAAGAGAGAGCTCTTTCTCCAATTCTTTTATCTTCTTCTCAAGAGCCTTTACCTCTCTTGTTTTCTCAGCTACAGTTTGCTTTGATTTATCATACTTTTCATTAAGTGTAGCCAATTTTTCCTTGGCTTCATTTAGTTCTACCATCTGGGCCTCTAGAACTTGAAGTTCTTTCATCATGTTTTGCATATCAAGGCTTGGTGCCTGTTCTGATGTTGTTGCTGGTGCTGCTGCTGTATTTGGTGCTGATGTTGAAGGGCCTGTCCCAGCTGTTTGTTCTGTGGGAGGACTGATAATTTGAGGAGGTTCCTCAAGGTTAATCACTGGCTGAGGGGGCTGAGATGTCTAGCCTCCTTCTTTCTGCTTCAGGGCTGCCTATAATGCACCCTCTGTTTCTATCAATCGGCCTTCTGTTTCTACCAATTGCTTGTGTAATGTAAGCAGCATAGATGCTACATCTTGGTCCTTTCTTTGCTGAGCAACATCTTCTGTTCGGGGGTGAAGGGTTGCTGGAATCTTAACCATTTTCCTCAAAGCTGCTATATCTTCCTCCTTTTTCTTTAGTAATGCCTGCACAGCTTTGGGATCACTTGGGTCATGCCCAAGTTCTATGATGATATCTTCCAAAGACCTAATCCTGTTGTCTTTGGCTTGAGAAGAGGCCTTCTCCAATTCTAGTTGGGCAGTTGTATTATGGAGACTATTTTGCAATTTCTGTGCCAAAAAGGTTTTGTCTGCAAGAGTGGAGTAGACCATCTCACCCGTTTGCTTATGTAGCTCAATTTGGTCCATTGGGTGGATGTATTTTGCAAATACCTCAAGGTTGGTTCTTATGTAATCTGCAGCTGACTGTGGCTGCAGCATAGTAGGCATAAAATGACTCATAGTCATCTTCCCCTCTGTTATGTCATATGCTGACATAAGCCTCTGTTGGTTTGTGTGAGCCATTTTGAGCAAGTGATTGTAAAGCTGAAGTCTAACTGGCTCATTCCTCTTCTTAATATCAATGAATTGCTGCTTTATGTTGGATTCTGCCCTTCTTTGCTGGCTTGAGGAGCTGACCTCTCCTCCAAGTGTTCTTTCTTGTTCCTGTTGGAAGGAACTGGCTAATGCTTCCATGCTAGGGGGGCCCATACCCATGGATGGCCCAATAGGCATCTCTTCTTCAGAAAGAGGATTTAATCTTTGCCTTTTCTCCCCTTGTTGACTTGTTGATGTAGTGAGGGGAGTTTCTTGCTGTCTATCCCTCTTCCTGGTCCTCTCTTCATTCAATGGGGTTTGGAGCACCGAGGCATCCACTACAGTTTCCTGCCTTGGAGGCACACTTTCGTGAGCCTGTTGCTCTGTAGATATAGGAGCCTCAGCCATCTCTTCTTGTTGTTTGGGCTGCTCTTTCTGCTGTTCTGCCGTTGGGAGCGGCTGATCCTGTTCCATTTCTTTCCCTTTACCTGTGCTGGCTGCCTGAGAAGGAGTTTGAGCAGCTTGTTGGGGGGCTGTAGAGGATGAGGCAGTTGCTCCAAGTTGAATATGGTAAGAATAACAAACCTATCCACAATATTCTAAGTCAGCTTCCGTCTCAAGTTTCTTTGCTTCTTTTTGTGCTATTTCCTCTTTAGTACTTGCCTCTTCTAGAGTGCCCTCTTTCCATCTTAACAGATTTGCATATTTTTCAATGTGAGGCAACCTGACATGATCATAGCTAGCCAACTTATACTTGACCCTTCTAAGACTAATGAAATGATTGGGATCATAGGGTATCCAGAGGAAACTGGTTTGCAACCCGAGGCATTGCAGGATCTTATCTGCCTCTTGCCATGCCTCTTCTCTTTTATTATAAATAACTGGGCCTAGCTGATTTCTGACTTTTAGTTGTACCTTCTTATTTTTCTGTGGAAATGGACCATTTCTGCATTTCCAAACTGTCTGAAATACTCTAAGGCAAAGAGTCTCATAGGGACATATCTTGGTAGCCTATATGGGGTTAACTCACAACCATATATTCTGATCACTGTATGGTGTTGGTAAAAGTACCAATCCCCAATGTTGTAGGCCTTTGAGAGCTGGAGGATCCTTTGCATCTCATCTGTCAATCTTGGAGGAGGAGAGCTTAACAACAAGGACATGGCTAGATGGATGAACATGTCTATGAATTCACAGTAATTATATGGTGAAAAAGAGATGTGATGAAAGACTGAAGACCAAAATACTACAGACCTTTGGTTTCCTTGGGCATCAAGCTTCTTGAGAGTAATAGGGAAGCTATCAGGCTAATAGAATAGAAACAAGTGATAGATGTAAGAAGCGTATCTAAATATCCTCTCCCTCTCTAGATTCATCAATTGCTCATGAATCTTATTGGCAATGTAGGCAGCATAATCATAGTGAACAGCAGGAGGCTTTCCAGGGGAGAAGATGGACATCATGGCCAGAATGGTTTCATCAACATCCTCAGATGTTCTGTATCCCAGGACATAACTGATCATATCCACAAGCATTTTGCCCAGCTCATTTAGATATACATTTCCAATAGGAGGAGTCCTCACAGTTTGAGAGCCTGATTGAATGAATAATTGATTGATCTTTACAATTTGGGCACTGGACAGCTTGCCTCCTTTCTTTATCAAATCCATCATGGAGAGAGGAGTCAATGGCTTTGTTGTATGAAAGTGCAGCATTTGATTTATGGCCTCAGGGGTGACATGGAACAAAACTGAGCCTGAGGAACTGAGGACAACTCTCTGACATGGGTCATAGTTGGCACTGCATCGATGTATCAAATCTGGGAGGATATTGACTTGAGGGAGATTGAAAATACGCAAATTGGAGTCCCAAATCCCTAGGATATCATTCCCACTGAGATGTTTGGCTTTAAGATCATTGAGTACATGAATGTGGTATTTGCTGTAATCTGGGATCCCCTCTACCATTTGGTAGTCTCTGTCAGCCAAGGGCAGCCACTATAGCTCTCTTTGTGGGGCATTCAGAGGTGCAATGTTAAATGCCACTAGTGTTTCCATGATTTTTGTGTGTTTTAAGCAGAGTTTTAGCGAATTGCGGGCAAATGCAACGCTTGCGCAGTAGGTTGATATAAGCTTGGAGGATTTGCTGTGACGACAGGGTAACTGAGGTACAACTGGGCACAATTGGCTAATATGAGGGCAATTGACTTAGTTGCAGGGAAATGTAGCTTAATTTCTGGGTGAAATTGGCAGTTTTACGGTGTTTTAACAGCGCAGAACGGAATAGACCAGGCGCAGGAAGAATGTAGTAAATACCTGGTAGCAGCGCAATGGCGGAGGCTCGGTTCGAGTTGACTTGTAGGCAGCCATGGCTTTGGAGTGAGTTTCAGCAGGTTGGCAGCGAAATGGTCATGAAATTGCATGCAGGGAGCACAGTGGTCTTTTGTCAAAAAGTGCGAAAAAACCGTGATTTTTGGCCAAATATGGACATTTTGGGCTTTGGCGCGTTTTTTGGATGATGTCAGCATGACGTCATCGGGTGGGGTCGGGTACAGAAAGGTGACGTGGCGGCCTGTGAGTGGTCCACGGGAACTGATGAGGTGGCGGACAGAGTGGAGCAATGCCGGGCTAGGCGCTGATGCGGGGTTGACTTGGCATGACATGGGCATGGCGTGGGCAGGCGGTAAACAAAAGAGGTAAGCGGTAATATCGGACCGCTCAAGGTACGGGCGCGGTTTTGGTAGGAGGCCGCCCGATACAATTTGGGAACGACTCGTGGCCAAGCCCTGACGTCATCCTCTAACACTTTTCGGGAGGTAACGTACCGCCATCAGGAGCGGTCCGAAATCACAGGGAGCCGTCGGATGGGAGGGCCCAGATCCGACGGTCGACGGGGCACTGATGTGATCGGGCGATACGGCGGGGCGCTGATATTAAATAAATGATTTTTATCGAAAAGCGCGCCTGGGCGGGACTTTGGAGATCAAGAAAAATATGGGTTTTTGCGGCGTTTTATAGGAAAAATGGGTTTTTGGCATTTATTCGCAAAAATGGGTTAAGGCTATTAAACCAAGCAGATCTTGGTTTAATCCCAAGATTTCACCTTTGGCGCTTTTTTGCAACTTGCGCCTAAATCTCTTGGTGCTCCACCCTTTGAAACTATAAGGCTATATTGCCTAAGGGAAAGGGAATATACATATTTTTGGGGTTTTTATACACCATAGTGCTATAGTAATAGGGAAAGGGGAACATAGGGAGTTAAGTATAGATAGAGTTAGTAGTTAGTATTGGATGGGAGATATAGAAGAGAGGAAGCAAAGACTAAGTTTTTTAGGAAACAAACTTAGTTAGGAGAGTAGATCAAAATGAAAAGATTTTTACACAAGAAATGTGGCTCTTTATGAAACAAGAATCAACAAAAGAGTTTGACTTCCCTTATGAACAAAGGTGGTATTGGGATGTTAGCAAGGAGTTTGATGGGGGATGATTGGGAAGTTAGACATGCTTCACTTTGTTGCTACAAAACTGCTGAATAGGAAGATCTGCACTGGCCACCATGTGTTTCCTTTGCTTAGGCCAGTGATATGAAAGAAATCATGCTTCTGCAACCCCATCTACCTACCCATTCTATTGCCTAGCATTTTTTGTTACTTCAAGGAGGGTGCACTTAGACTTGCAAACCCTCATGTGTCTTTTCTTTTCCTTTGGCATTTCCTTTTGATTTTCTATCTAAGGCTAGCCTTATTACTTCCAAGGCCCCAGATTAAATAGTTTGGAACCTTCATTCTCTACCTAACTACTTATCTGCCAAGATTGAACAGTTTGGACAGATTTCTTTCTCTAGTCTACAACAAAAAATTGAAATATGGCATGACCCAGCTTAGACTGTTGGATCACCGATTCAGAAGTAGGACAGCATCAACCAACTGTAGATATGTGTTTTCCCCAAGAATATGAGATCTTTGCATCATCAAACTAGATCATATTCGCACGTCCCCTGCCAATCATGAAAAATGAAACCTATTGGTATAGGTAGCTAACAGTGGCTCCACTTGGGGATGGTTTTTCTACTTGAAAGACCAAGAACAGCAGGTCAGAATGCCTTGGCTTTTGACTTCTTCTAAAAACTTGAAAGCTTTCTCTTTGGACTTCAAAACTGGAATATGTCACCATTATGGAACTTCTGAAATAAAAGCCTTTTCCTGCTTATTTACAAAACTTCTTAAACCGAACTATCTATATGCTGAAAGAAAATACTATATACAATTGATAATGTACAGGGCAGAGCCATGCTATATGCATGGAAAGTAGTCAAAATAATTCTTTAACATTCAGCCATTTACAGGGCCCTCTTCAGCTTCAGTGCCATCCAGATTCTTCAAACAATAAGTGTTATTTCCTTGTACTGCTTGAATAACAAAAGGCCCCCTCCAAAGGGAGTCAAATTTGCCATGCTTTCCCTTGTCTTCTCTTCTTGAATCCCATTTAAGCACTTTATCACCAATAAAGAAATCTTCAGCCTTGTTTCTTCTATCAAAGGCTTTCTTCAGTTTCTCTTGTGGGACCTGAACTCTGCTATACATTTGATCTCTGGTTTGCTGTAAATAGATAATCTGATTGATTCTTCTTTGCATGTCATTTGGTTCAGCTTGACTTTCTTAAAGTAGCTTCATGACAGGGACCCCTAATGATGAAGGGAATTTGGCTTCCAATCCATCAACCAACTCATATGGGTTGACCCCAATAGATCTTTTGGTTGTTAGCCTGTCTGCCCACAAGGCATTTACAAGCTTCTTATGCCATTTTTTCTTATTCTCTTCCAGTATCTTCTTAATGATGTTGATAAGACTTTTGTTAGATGATTCAGCTAAACCTTTTCCTTGAGGGTAATATGCAGTAGAATGGCCCAAAGTAATGTGGAATTTGTGGCAAAAGTTCACCATCTTCTTGGATCTGAAAGCAGCAGCATTGTCTGTTATAATCTTGTCAGGACAACCAAATCTGGAGAGAATATTAGTTTCAAGGAACTGAATGATAGTAGAATCATTTGCTTGTCTGCATGGAACAGCCTCAATCCATTTAGTAAAGTAATCTGTGGCTGTCAGGATCCATTTATGTTGGCCTGAAGATGAAGGATGAATTTCCCCAATGAAATCGAAGCCCCATTGCTGAAAGGGCCTTTCTGTTGCAATAGGCTTTAAGGGGAGTGGTAGCAACTTTCTTTTTCCCTCAAACACTTGACACTTGTGACATGTAGTGGTGAAATTTTTAACATCGGAGAACAGGGTGGGCCAATAGTAGCCTGCCCTTAATATCTTATCCACAGTGGACTTCCAGTACAAATGACCACCACAATCACCTGCCTGAAATTCTTTCATAACATTGCTTGTTTCATCCATATTCAAACAATTCAACAATATACCTTCATGATTTTTCCATAGTAACTTGCCATCTATAACACAAAATCTTGAAGCTTTCATTTTTAAAAATCTAGATTTGGTTCTGGACAACCCTGGGGGAGCACACAGGTTTTGCAATATATAACAGATATCAGAATACCACAGGGATTGTTCAAAGGCTACATTGATCATTGGAGTTGCCAGCTCCGGTTTATTGTCCAGTTGGTTAATGTCCAAGGCTTGGAAGTTTGCTTCAGACATCAATTTAGCCAAACCTTGCCCCTTTATCAATTTTGTAGGTCTTATTTCAATGTCAAATTCTAAAATGTTAGCAATCCATTTTCCTCTTCTTCCCTCTAAGTTTTCTTGAGTCAGTATGTCTTTCACAATGGGATTTGGTACATAAGCAATGACATGGGAGTATAGGATGTAAATCCTAAAGTCTTTGATGGCTTTGACCAAAGCATAAGCTTGCTTTTCCATGATCTAATATTTGAGAGGTGCATCTCTAAGGGTTCTACTAAAGAAAGCAATGGGTTTTTCATTCCCTTGATCATATTTCTGCAATAAGACAGCAGCAATGGTATGCTGGGAAGCAAAAGAGAAAACGATAAATTCTCTGTCAAATTGAGGATTTGTTAAGACTGGGGTTTGGGTAAGGGCCAATTTGATACCTTCAAAAGCTTGATTTGCTTCTACTGTCCACTTCACTTTTGAATCCTTTTTTAGCATGTTGTTTAGTAATCTGATCAATTCTGCTAAGTTTGGGATAAATCTCCTTAGAAAGTTGATCTTTCCCAAGAAGGCTTGTAATTCTCTAATATTTCTTGGATGGGGCATTTGCAAGATGGCCTGTATTCTGTCTGGGTCAATTCTAATGCCATCCTTTGAAATGATATGACCCAATAGCTTGCCTTCCTCCAAACCAAATAGAGACTTCTTGGGATTTAAGGAGATTCCATATTTCCTACATGTTATGAATATTTGTCTCAAGTGTTTTAGATGTTCTTCGTCAGATTTTGAGAAAGGTGTGAGGTCATCTAGGTAAATAACAAGGAAGTCACGAATCTCTTTAGAAAAAGCAATATCCGTTGCTCTCTGAAATGTAGCTCCTGCATTTTTCAACCCAAAAGGCATTTTAACATACTTGAAAGCTCCCCATGGGGTTGTGAAAGCTGTTTTATCTTGATCATCAGGGTGGACTAGGATCTGATTGAAACCTGAAAATCCATCAAGTAATGAGATTCTTGAAGCCCCCACCACTCTTTGGAGAATGTGATCCATTTTTGGTAAGGGATAATTGTCTTTAAGGGATACTTGATTCAAATTCCTTAGATCAACACAAAGCCTAATCTCCCCAGTTTTCTTTCTTGTGGGGACCAAGTTTGAAATCCAGTCTGAAAACCTGATTGGTGCTATGATACCAGCTTTAAACATTTTTTGTACCTCTTTCTCAATTGAAGGGAGAAGCATAGGATTGATTCTTCTCAATTTTTGCTTGAATGGCTTTTGATTAGGCTTGAGAGGGATAGTGTGTTGAATAACAGAGGTGTCATAGGATTTCAAATCCTCATAACTCCATGCAAACACATCTTGGAACTCTTTAAAGAGGTCAATGTATTTAGGCTTCTGGTCAGGAGGTAAAGAGGCAGACAATTTTATTATCTTGGGATTTTCAGTAGTTCCAATGTTGCATTCTTCAACGGCAGCATTAAGGGGTTGCATTTTTGGTTTTCTAGGAACATCATTTGAGTAAAAAATGTCCTCCAATGGAGTTAGGCCTGTTGGTAGAAAATTGTCTTTTAGCTGTATGACTTCAGCCTCTGCACCAGTTATTTCATCAAAATGCAATTGTTTAAGTTCTTGTATATTTTCCTTGTCAAAGGTTGTTGGAAAGAGTATTTGATTTGCTGTTTTGAGTGATATAGCTGTTTGGTCCTGTTCACTCAGTGGTTGTGTGTCTTTCACAGAATCAACATCAATGTTCAAACCTGAAAATTCATGCTACAAGGTTAAGAAACTATTTATCTATGTGTCATCCTCAAATACCTGCCAGTCTTTAATATTGTTTGGGATAGAAGGTCTGTGTTTAATCTCAGCTGTAAAGCAGTGGTTGGGTTCAAAAGGCAATTTGCATGTACTGGCAAATGTAGCTAAACTGTGTGCATGAAGGTTGTGGGTCCTAGGTATTTTGGTCATCTGAAATTCAATGAAAGCCTTAAGTATTTCAATAGCAGTAGACCTGTATGATCTTAGTCTTTTGTCATTGGTGACAAAATTGCATTTCACTTGTTGAATAATGAGGTTTGAATCTCCCATGATTGAAACTTTTGTGGCCTGTAAGGATTTTACCAGTTTGAGGCCTAGCATAAGAGCCTCATACTCTGCCATATTATTAGTACATCTGAAATTAAGCCTATAGGCTCGACCTTGTGCATGATTACTTTGTTTGTTATGAATCCACACTCCAGCTCCTGCCCCTAATTTGTTGACTGATCCATCAAACTCAAGAAACCAAAGGATTTCTTGATTTAGGGGAGATTTAACGGCTTCTCTATGACTTGGGATTATAAGTTGGAGTTCTTGTCTTTCATCTGGTTTGTCTTCTAGAACGGTCTCATCACTTGATTGCACAACCTTGATTTCTTGGGAACTTGATTGCTCACTCACATGCATATCTTGTTCAAGTATGACAGATTTGTTATCACTCACTGGACTTATATCATCATTGAACAGAATGAAGGAATCCATATCAGAATGGACTGCATAAATAGGGAAATTTTGAGGTTTTTCTTCACTGCTCACCATGTATTTCATGAGTGATTCTCTGTATAGCCTCTTTGGCTGCCCAAAGACAGAGATAGTGGCATATGACATGTCCAATTGTAGGGAACCTTGGAGTTTAGCTCCCCATGATCTTGATAACAACATTCCATATTTGGGTGGAATGTCAGCAACTACCACATCCATTAAAATTGTTTTATTTGGGTACTGGACAAGGGACACACATAGGTCTTTTATCAAGCCTAAACACTTAACTTGGCTGGAGTCAAATGAAAATAGGTCCTTATATGGTCTTGTGATGTCTAGATTCAATCTCTCCATTACTGACTTAGGCATCAGGTTATGAGAAGCGCCTGAATCAAACATTGCATTGTGTAATATCTTATCATGAACATGCAAGCTGACATAAAAAGGTAGGATTCCAGTAACTTCTATCTTTCCATCAACCTCTGGACCGAAAAGTAGTTCTGGGGTGTCATCCAACACATTGAAATCATCTTTATTATGATTCAGTTGAAGGGACTTCTTGATTTGTTGTTTGTAAATGTTATGCTTGGCTAGCTCTGAAAGAGGAATGGCTATCTTCAATTTACCAATTTTAGCTTCTAAGTCAAAAGGTTTTTCAGATTGGATCTTGGTGTTCTGGTTAACAACCTTTTCTCTCTCAATTGAGTTTTTGGAGGGTTCTTCTTGACTCTCAATTTGATCTTGAGGTTTGTCTTTTTTACTCATCTTTTGGAAAGTGTTGCTTGGATTGTGCTGTAAAGGTGGTGCAACCAGTGGTTGTTGATTTGAGGGAAATGCTTCAGTCACCTCTTCAACTGTTACTTCATTTGTAATTGAATCAATTTTGTTAATAGGCTCTGTGAAAATAGCTTTCTTAGGTTGCAGGCTATCCTTTGTTTTCTCAGGTTGTGTCACATTTATAGTTCTGCTTCTCAATTTGTATTGCTTATGAACTTCAAAAACAGCTGTGTCATAGCCTTGTTTGAAATCAAATGATTCACCTGACTTGGTTTGGAACTGCTTGATGTCTTCATCTTCATGATCTTCTTGACTCAGAAAAACTTGTTGATCATTGTTCAGGCCCATCAAATTAATGTGGGTATCATCTATCTACTCATTAGAAGTGGATGCTTCAGCATAGTTTTCTTGGAACGGAGGTCTAATTTTTGGTTCAGGGCTGGCCTTGCCAACATTAGGATTTTGATTTCTTCTAAAATTAGGATTCCTGATAGGATTATTCAGTGGTGCTTCCCATGATGATTTCCTCTCAACTGATTCTACTCTGTCACCTAACCTATGCATACCAGTGATTATTGCATCCAGTTTATGATCCCAGCCTGAAGGCTCTTCTTTGAAGGTAGTCTTTCTTTCAGTTCTGGTCCTATTTCTCCTAGCTATCAGGTTGGCTTCTACACTAACTGCTATGTCTTGCATCTCAGCTAAAGTTCGGGGAGCCCTTTCTCTTAATTGGTATGCCATATCTGAATCAAACCCATCAGGAAATGCGTATAGAGCTAGGTCAGGTGGGGGTCTGAGATTTTGGGGAATAGCGTTGTAGACATTGTTGAACCGAGCACAATAGTCCCAGACAATTTCTTGAGGACCTCTTTTGATAGTATTGTATTCAGATAAAATATGAAGTGGATCCTTTTTCTTCTCCCATCTGTTGATAAAGGTTTGATACAGGGCTTCAGGGTCAGCTATGGAGTTTGCTGGGAGTGACCTAAACCATGATCTTACATCTCCTGTTAGGCTTTGCACAAAAATTTTCATTCTAACCCCATCATCATCTATCTCATAATTTTCAAAGTAGTCTTGCATTTTCTTAGTATGTTGAAGGGCTGGATAAGAGCCAGTACCATCAAAATATGAAATCTTGCTTTGATAATCTTGGGGCATAGGCCCTGGATTGGCGAGTAACTGCAGTGGAGCATATCTATTAGCCATGTTTGGTGGGACAATAGGGATAACAGGAACTAATGGGGCAAGTGGAGGAAAGGGGATGAGAAGGGTACGTGTAGTTGATGGAAGGGTTGAAAGGACACCTTGTGAAGTGGATGAAGAACTAGGAGATTGTGGAACGGTGGTATGAGGATGTAGAGAAACCTTAGCAGGGGTTGGAATATTAGTTTGACATCCTGCTTCAGAACTTGAATATGATAAAGTCCCTTCTGATTTGTGTTTCTTAAGGATTCTTGAAATCAAGTTTGGATTTTGGAACTCAGGTGATGGATCTAGATCTGGGTTAGATCTTGTATAGCGAGTTTTCTTCTTAGGAGCCGGTTTCTGTGATTTTCTTTAGGAGAATTTTCTGAGAAAATAGTGATATTTAACAAGGACTGATCATGCATAGCACGACTGTATGGAACTTAAGACTGAATAAAGATTGACTGAGGCAGCATTTATATACTCTTGCAAATGCAAAGCAGTGGCAGTTTCCAAGGCTGTCTGGTTGTCACTCAGGCTTTATCTACAGTATTAAGAATCAGACAGGGGATTTTGATTTGATTCAGGTCCCCAGTCGAGTCGCCATTTATGTTAACACCCAGGTTGTTCCCTTTGACTCCTAAGGGAATACGGCCGGGGTAACCACTAACCAAGCTTTGGATTACAGGTTCTAGCCTACCTGTAATCAGAGAGCGCTCTCTCTTTCAGTTTTAGCTTTGTTTTTTAGGATTTTAGGCTAGTTATGAGGTGGGAGTTTGTTTGAGTTTTGGTTGCGGACTGTTGTTCAAAGAAGGGCATGCAAATATGGAGAGTTTAATCCATTGGGCATGTGGAGTCCAGAAATAAGCATGGTTTTGGTGTCTGTGATAAAGAAAGTCTCACTGCAAGGCTAGATGGGTATTCATGATACAAACTTTGATTTTTAGCAAAGAAAACAGTATAAATTACACTAGGATAGGCAATTAAGAGTTCTTTCACAGTGCAATACGAGATGAAGAACAAATCCTACTCAGCAGCGACAGAGAATTACTGAATAAAGACTTATCATGTGACTAGAGCAAGTGGGAGCATTTAAGAATTCCACAGTTGCAGCTAACCTTGAAGAAAACATATTTAGTAGTAAGGATTGAGTTTAGGGTGTCTTTAATGGACAAATCCCGAACTAGACTTTTACCTTTCTACCAAGATTAAACACCATACATCTCAGACAAATTACAGAAGAGATAAAACATAAATATAGTTAGAAAACACTTATTGTATCACGCCATAACACAAGAATCTTGCAGCAGTCAATAATTTCATCACAGCACGTCCAAGCCAAACATATCTCCTGGAAACCAACAGCTCCTTTGTATTATATATTTCAGTCGAAATACAGCCGAGTTTCTCTTGAATAAATGAGTAACAACAACCTCCAACAAGCTATGCGGGGGTGCATATATACAAAAATATCACAAAAATATCTCAGTTATGAGTTATTGCACAATAACTGCTCTTACCAACTTTCAAAGATATTTTTTACAAAATTAAAAGCTACTTTAATGAATATACAACAGCTGTTTCCTATTTGTCAGAAGTTCTTGACTTTTGAGGGCAACTGGCTCTGTTGGGTGCTTTGCATTGATTCTGAATAATACGCCCTTTATTGCTCTGTTGTGCCGTAATTATCCCAGCCCCGTCATCTGCATCTGTCGGTGTTGCTTTAGTGGCCAAATTGGTTTGCTGAGTTGGCTCAGTCCACTCTTTTGCAGTCATAGTAAATATATCAACTATCTGAACATGATGATTTATATTTGATGTACAAAAATTTGATGAAAAATCTGTTTGCTCACAGCAATGTCTGTATCATGCTTGTCCACCATTCCTGAGTAGGCAACTGATGTCTCAAAATTGTGCCTAAGGTTTCATCTGCCTCAGTATATTTGTAGTAATTTGGAGGCACTTCAAACAGATGTCTAATTTCATTCATGATAAAAAACAAATTCTCTATTCTGTCATAGAGACTCTGCCCAGATGCAGGCCCTGTTTCCTCTGGGGTACTTGATGCTGCAGTGATCTAATTTGTAGCAAATGTATTTACCCTCTTGGCATAGTTTTCATGGGATAGTAACCTTCCTGCACTGTTTAGTAAGCTGGGAAGGCCTCTGTTATGCAATGTTGTAAATTTCTCTGTGAATTTGTTCACCTCTGTCTGCATTTCCTGGCACCTTCTATCCAATGTTTGCACAAGATTTCTCAAAGTGAGCACCCTTTTTACTAGTAAGATGGTGTCAGTTCTATTAGAGATGCCCATTGCTGCCAGCTGAGGGCCTGTGTGGTTGTTCAGGACATTGATAATCCTATTGGCTATCTCAGGCATAGTGCCTAGAGATGCCCTTGCTCTTTGACTTTCTTTGTTGGCCCTGCCTATGAGATCTATATGCTCATGGATGGTTTCAATATATTTCCATTGATCTGTTATATACTGACCAATATTGGCCCACAGGACTTTCTTGATCTCAGCCACAACTTTATCAAGAGAGAGCTCTTTCTCCAGTTCTTTTATCTTCTTCTCAAGAGCCTTTACCTCTCTTGTTTTCTCAGCTACAATTTGCTTTGATTTATCATACTTTTCATTAAGTGTAGCCAATTTTTCCTTGGCTTCATTTAGTTCTACCATCTGGGCCTCTAGAACTTGAAGTTCTTTCATCATTTTTTGCATATCAAGGCTTGGTGCCTGTTCTGATGTTGTTGCTGGTGTTGCTGCTGTATTTGGTGCTGATTTTGAAGGGCCTGTCCCAGCTGTTTGTTTTGTGGGAGGAAAGATAATTTGAGGAGGTTCCTCAAGGTTAATCACTGGCTGAGGGGGCTGAGATGTATGGCCTCCTTCTTTCTGCTTCAGGGCTGCCTGTAATGCACCCTCTGTTTCTATCAATCGGCGTTCTGTTTCTACCAATTGCTTGTGTAATGTAAGCAGCATAGCTGCTACATCTTGGTCCTTTCTTTGCTGAGCAACATCTTCTGTTTGGGGGTGAAGGGTTGCTGGAATCTTAACCATTTTCCTCAAAGCTGCTATATCTTCCTCCTTTTTCTTTAGTAATGCCTGCACAGCTTTGGGATCACTTGGGTCATGCCCAAGTTCTATGATGATATCTTCCAAAGACCTAATCCTGTTGTCTTTGGCTTGAGAAGAGGCCTTCTCCAATTCTAGTTGGGCAGTTGTATTATGGAGACTATTTTGCAATTTTTGTGCCAGAAAGGTTTTGTCTGCAAGAGTGGAGTAGACCATATCACCCGTTTGCTTATGTAGCTCAATTTGGTCCATTGGGTGGATGTCTTTTGCAAATGCCTCAAGGTTGGTTCTTATGTAATCTGCAGCTGACTGTGGCTACAGCATAGTAGGCATAAAATGACTCATAGTCATCTTCCCCTCTTTTATGTCATATGCTGACATAAGCCTCTGTTGGTTTATGGGAGCCATTTTGAGCAAGTGATTGTAAAGATGAAGTCTAACTGGCTCATTCCTCTTCTTAATATCAATGAATTGCTGCTTTATGCTGGATTCTGCCCTTCTTTGCTGGCTTGAGGAGCTGACCTCTCCTCGAAGTGTTCTTTCTTGTTCCTGTTGGAAGGAACTGGCTGATGCTTCCATGCTAGGGGGGCCCATACCCATGGATGGCCCAATAGGCATCTCTTCTTCAGAAAGAGGATTTAATCTTTTCCTTTTCTCCCCTTGTTGACATGTTGATGTAGTGAGGGGAGTTTCTTGCTGTCTATCCTTCTTCCTGGTCCTCTCTTCATTCAATGGGGTTTGGAGCACCGAGGCATCCACTACTATTTCCTGCCTTGGAGGCACACTTTCTTGAGCCTGTTGCTCTGTAGATATAGGAGCCTCAGCCATCTCTTCTTGTTGTTTGGGCTGCTCTTTCTGCTGTTCTGCCGTTGGGAGCGGCTGATCCTGCTCCATTTCTTTCCCTTTACCTGTGCTGGCTGCCTGAGAAGTAGTTTGAGCAGCTTGTTGGGGGGCTGCAGAGGATGAGGCAGCTACTCCAAGTTGAGTATGGTAAGAAGAAGAAACCTGTCCACAATATTCCAAGTCAGCTTCCTTCTCAAGTTTCTTTGCTTCTTTCTGTGCTATTTCCTCTTTAGTACTTGCCTCTTCTAGAGTGCCCTCTTTCCATCTTAACAGATTTGCATATTTTTCAATGTGAGGCAACCTGACATGATCATAGCTAGCCAACTTATACTTGACCCTTCTAAGACTAATGAAATGATTGGGATCATAGGGTATCCAGAGGAAACTGGTTTGCAACCCGAGGCATTGCAGGATGTTATCTGCCTCTTGCCATGCCTCTTCTCTTTTATTATAAATAAATGGGCCTAGATTATTTCTGACTTTTAGTTGTACCTTCTTATTTTTGCTGTGGAAATGGACCATGTCTGCATTTCCAAACTGTCTGAAATACTCTAAGGCAAAGAGTCTCATAGGGACATATCTTGGTAGCCTATATGGGGCTAACTCACAACCATATATTCTGATCACTGTATGGTGTTGGTAAAAGTACCAATCCCCAATGCTGTAGGCCTTTGAGAGTTGGAGGATCCTTTGCATCTCATCTGTCAATCTTGGAGGAGGAGAGCTTAACAGCAAGGACATGGCTGGATGGATGAACAGGTCTATGAATTCACAGTAGTTATATGGTGAAAAAGAGATGTGATGAAAGACTGAAGACCAAAATACTACAGACCTTTGGTTCCCTTGGGCATCAAGCTTCTTGAGAGTAATAGGGAAGCTATCAGGCTGATAGAATAGAAACAAGTGATAGATGTAAGAAGTCTATCTAGATATCCTCTCCCTCTCTAGATTCATCAATTGCTCATGAATCTCATTGGCAATGTAGGCAGCATAATCATAGTGAACAGCAGGAGGCTTTCCAGGGGAGAAGATGGACATCATGGCCAGAATGGTTTCATCAACATCCTCAGATGTTCTGTATCCCAGGACATAACTGATCATATCCACAAGCATTTTGCCCAACTCATTTAGATATACATTTCCAATAGGAGGAGTCCTCACAGTTTGAGAGCCTGATTGAATGAATAATTGATTGATCTTTACAATTTGGGCACTGGACAGGTTGCCTCCTTTCTTTATCAAATCCATCATGGAGAGAGGAGTCAATGGCTTTGTAGTATGAAAGCGCAGCATTTGATTTATGGCCTCAGGGGTGACATGGAACAAAACTGAGCTTGAGGAACTGAGGACAGCTCTCTGACATGGGTCATAGTTAGCACTGCATCGATGTATCAAATCTGGGAGGACATTGACTTGAGGGAGATTGAAAATAGGCAAATTGGAGTCCCAAATCCCTAGGATATCATTCCCACTGAGATGTTTGGCTTTAAGATCATTGAGTACATGAATTTTGTATTTGTTGTAATCTGGGATCCCCTCTGCCATTTGGTAGTCTCTGTCAGCCAAGGGCAGCCACTTTAGCTCTCTTTTTGGGGCATTTAGAGGTGCAATGTTCAATGCCACTGGTGTTTCCATGATTTTTGTCTGTTTTAAGCAGAATTTTAGCGAATTGCGGGCAAATGCAACGCTTGCGCAGTAGGTTGATATAAACTTGGAGGATTTGCAGTGACGACAGGGTAACTGAGGTACAACTAGGCACAATTGGCTAATATGAGGGCAATTGACTTAGTTGCAGGGCAATGTAGCTTAATTTCGCGGTGAAATTAGTAGTTTTACGATGTTTTAACAGCGCAGAATGGAATAGACCAGGTGCAGGAAGAATGTAGTAAATACCCAGTAGCAGCGCAATGGCAGAGGCTCGGTTCGAGTTGACTTGTAGGTAGCCACGGCCCTGGAGTGAGTTTCAGCAGGTTGGCGGCGAAATGGTCGTGAAATTGCATGCAGGGAGCAGAGTGGTCTTTTGTCGAAAAGGGCGTAAAAACCATGATTTTTGGCCAAATATGGACATTTTGGGCTTTGGCGCGTTTTTTGGATGACGTCAGCATGACGTCATCAGCTGGGGTCGGGTACGGAAAGGTGACGTGGCGGCCTGTGAGTGGTCCACGGGAACTGATGAGGTGGCAGACAGAGTGGAGCAATGCCGGGCTAGGCACTGATGCGGGGTTGACTTGGCATGACGTGGGCATGGCGTGGGCAGGCGGTAAACAAAAGCGGTAAGCGGTAATATTGGACCGCTCAAGGTACGGGCGCGGTTTTGGCAGGAGGCCGCCCGATGCAATTTGGGAATGACGCGTGGCCGAGCCCTGATGTCATCCTCTGACACTTTTCGGGAGGTAACGTACCGCCATCGGGAGCGGTCCGAAATCACACGGAGCCGTCGGATGGGAGGGCCCAGATCCGACGGTCGATGGGGCACTAATGTGATCGGGCGATACGGCGGGGCGCTGATATTGAATAAATGATTTTTATCGAAAAGCGCACCTGGGCGGGACTTTGGAGATCAAGAAAAATATGGGTTTTTGCGGCGTTTTATAGGCAAAATGGGTTTTTGGCATTTATTCGCAAAAATGGGTTAAGGCTATTAAAACAAGAAGATCTTGGTTTAATCCCAAGATTTCGCCTTTGGCGCTTTTTTGCAACTTGCGCCTAAATCTCTTGGTGCTCCACCCTTTGAAACTATAAGGCTATATTGCCTAAGGGAAAGGGAATATACATATTCTTGGGGTTTTTATACACCATAGTGCTATAGTAATAGGGAAAGGGGAACATAGGGATTTAAGTATGGATAGAGTTAGTAGTTAGTATTGGATGGGAGATATAGAAGAGAGGAAGCAAAGACTAAGTTTTTTAGGAAACAAACTTAGTTAGGAGAGTAGATCAAAATGAAAAGATTTTTACACAAGAAATGTGGCTCTTTATGAAACAAGAATCAACAAAAGAGTTTGACTTCCCTTATGAACAAATGTGGTATTGGGATGTTAGCAAGGAGTTTGATGGGGGATGATTGGGAAGTTAGACATGCTTCACTTTGTTGCTACAAAACTGCTGAATAGGAAGATCTGCACTGACCACCATGTGTTTCCTTTTCTTAGGCCAGTGATATGAAAGAAATCATGCTTCTGCAACCCCATCTACCTACCCATTATATTGCCTAGCATTTTTTGTTACTTCAAGGAGGGTGCACTTAGACATGCAAACCCTCATGTGCCTTTTCTTTTCCTTTGGCATTTCCTTTTGATTTTCTATCTAAGGCTAGCCTTATTACTTCCAAGGCCCCAGATTAAACAGTTGGGAACCTTCATTCTCTACCTAACTACTTATCTGCCAAGATTGAACAGTTTGGACAGATTTCTTTCTCTAGTCTACAACAAAAAATTGAAATATGGCATGACCCAGCTTAGTCTGTTGGATCACCCATTCAGAAGTAGGACAACATCAACCAGCTGTAGATATGTGTTTTCCCCAAGAATATGAGATCTTTGCATCATCAAAGTAGATCATATTGGCACTTCCCCTGCCAATCATGAAAAATGAAACCTATTGGTATAGGTAGCTAACAGTAACGATGTGTCTTGGAACTTTTTCTTAATTCAAAATCCTACTAATAGGCCAGCACATTTTCACACATGTATTGTAACTATTGTAAGACTAATCTTTAACACTTGTGATCCATGTTTCTTTAACCTATGTTTCACATTTGAACTATTTCGCTTGTTGTAATACATAATATATTAATGAAAATGTGTTGTATATGTTGTTAACACCCGTGTAGACTACTCTCCCAGACATCAGACAGACCTTTCACATAGAACTTGATGTAATCAACTGTTGCACTCGTGTGGACTAATCCATTGAGTGTTATACGTGTTATCTTAACTTGTGCATTGTGACTTCCATATCCGTGTGGACTGCTCCGCTGGAATTTGTGCACGTCCTATTGTGTTGTGTGTTCCTAGCAATGTTGGGACTACTTCCAACCAACTTGGGACTCACTCTCACCCTCTCCCTCGAGAGTGAAATAACCATTGGCACAAGTGACACTTACACTCAGCAAGCACGCAAACCTCTCTTCTCGAATACAAAGTAGACCACTCTCTTGTGCTGACAAGTAAGAGTTGAGACAATTCTTTAAGATAATGGAAATCGGGCCATCGTACTAGATGGGACTCCCACACCAAATGGTGTGAGGTCTAGTTGGGACTTCATACTGCGGTGATCCCCTAAATGTTGGCAAATCCAGCACCATCAACATTTCTGGAGCTAGAAGGAGGGAATCCAGTTGTATATGGCTGAACATTCTCTCAAACTCATTCATCAACCATCTGGTCAAGGTAGTAACCAGCACTCCCTCTCACCTACATGAGACTGTAAAAGAAAAAGTAAAAGACTTCAATCAGAGGTTTACACTCATATTGAACAAATTGGCAATGGACACTAAACCTCATGACTCCATCATTGTTGATTACTACACATCTGCACTACTGACCAACATTGTGCAGTTGATCAAAAGAGACGTGAAACCAAAACTCCTGGAAAGATGTGAAGAGGCTATTTTTTTTTAAAAAGGCATGCACGCAATTAGAGTCATCAAGCATGATGAACCAGCAAAGGACTCCAAATATTCAAGTAGGTAGTCCCAATTGATGGTGAGCAAGAGTAGAGACAAGGAAGCAACTGATATTGAAACCCTAACTCGCCTCGTCAATAACTTGACCATGGAAGTGTCCGAGCTTAAACAATGGAAAACGAACACATCTGCAAGTAGCCATCCGTCGAGGCAGAGGCAGGAAAGAAGCTCATTAAGCAGCAATTGGTTCGCTCCAAAAATAGAATAGAAATCTATGTTCCAGGTCTAAAAGTGCATAGATCCCAATTTCTGCTCATTCCAAGAAGAACAACACCTTGAGAACTCTTGTTCAGACTGGAACTGAGTCACAAACTCTGTATGAAGTCATACACTCAATGCAGAAAATGGTATGCAGGAGCAACCAGAAGACACCGATGACGACGAAGAGGTTGCACCTGATGAACCATCAAGTTCTAGGCATGTGGTGAATGTGTATCAGTGCTCACAACTAATGCCGAAGATGAACACCGAGAAGCAGCCCCAAAAGAAAAATTATCATACAATCTTAGGAGTAAAGGGGCTCCCCTTACACTTGGGGAAGTGCAAGAAAAAATGAGACAGTGGATGAGGAAGGCCGATCCACTACCCACCCCAAAGCAAAAAACAGAAAAAATGTCTGGGAAGACAGTGGTAGACAAGAATACATCCATGAGTGGCAAGCTACAGAACACTCCGCTGGATGACACGAACATTCATTCTACCCCGAACACCTCAGTGAGTTTACCACCTCTGGAATACAACAATATTAATGACATGAAGAAAAATTGGGTGAACTTCAGTTTGTTCGATTTAGCTAAGATCCAAATTCAGGAATACATCCTAATGCGTGCATTAGGATAGACAACATCGGATAGCGTAGCCTCTACCAGCAAGGGAGAAAGCACACCTCCCGGATCACTTTCTACTGTGCGCAAAATGCTCCAAATGGAAGAAGCAAACTCAGGTTTCCATCCATTCCTACTATCCTTTGAAATATTTAACTACAATGTTCACAACTTCTTGGTTGATTCTGGCACGGCCTCCATTGTCATGCCACTCTCCATTGCAAAGCAGATCAATGCACAATGGAGCGAAACATCTACATGAATCATCCAAATTAAACGAACATCAATAGAGACCATTGGTGAACTACAAGTCATGATCATCCAACTATCTCATGACAATTGAGTCCACCAACACATTAACATAGTTGTTATGGACATACTAGAAGCATACGGTCTACTACTCAGCAGATATTGGTCCAACAAGCTGGACGGATATTTTGCTACAGACTGGTCCCACATGTGGCTTCCGTACAAGGGAAAATACAACCAAATCCAGGTATTGTCCTAGAGATATAAGAAGCATAATGTTACCCCCCTTAACAAAAATAATGAATTGTTGGCCTTCGCAAAACTCATGTTTGGAAACTTCCTCCTAGAAACAACATTGGGGTGTTATCCTACACGGCCAGCTTCAACCCCGCTAGACACACAATTGGGACTCCTTCCTTGCCAAACTAATGGTAATGAAACATGTACAGTGCATTGTACCAATAGTAATAGTAGCAGTAGCAACAACAACAACATCAGTACTAGCATGCCAAACGGTCCATGTACAGACAAGCTATGGGCCATGGATTTTGATGAATCAAAGACACATGATGTCTCAAGGACTGGGTATACCTTAGTCGCCCAGGACAATAGAAAATGCATGATTTCAAGGTACTTGATGTTGTGGTACACAAATGACGTTGCTGAATGCAAAGAACTCGTGTTGGGGTTACAAAGGACCATCAGCCTCAACGTGATCGCACTCAAAGTGATATTGCACCCCTTTAATAGTGTTGATGCTTTCAAGAACATAACAGTTGATGGAGGTGAGCACGTGCAGCCCCTGAAAAGTGTACCAGAGGGAAAAAAAAGGCAACCCTATCCCTAATGGTGTGGTTTCTCTCAACAAGCTCTATTATTTTTAGATATTTTGTTAAGGGCCAAGAACTAGCAGAACCCACAAGAACACCACTACGAATGAATAGAGCAACCTGGGAACCAGTCACGATCCAAAGATGGTCAGTCTTGATACAAACTGTACACTCCAACAGTGACAAGTCTTTGACCGCTTGATCAAACAGCACTGGGATGTGTCCGCATGGGTAGATGATGGCCTAAGTACATACCACACGCGAATAATCCAATACTAGATTCGAGGTAGAGAAGGAGCTAAGCCATTACGGAAAAATCCAGGTAAAACACATATTTTGATTGAACTCCTTATACAAGAAAAATTGAATAAGATTTTGGATGTTTGGATTACTTTCAAAGTTTTTCATCATACTTGGGGTTCTAATTTAAAGTCCGCACGTAAGAAATATGGGGAAATTTGCTTATGCATTGATTTCAGGAACTTGAACCACTATCGAAATAAAAACAACTACCCCGTGCCATCATCTGATCCTATTTTGCACGTAGTATGTGAAGCAGTGGTGCCATCTTCACTTAAAGGTCTTTTGGAATACCATCAGGTTCCAATAGCCGAACTCGGTGGACTTATACTGGTCCATGAGAAACTTGGCACACACACATGCCATCTGCAATCACTGGATGAGAGGGTTGACAACCTTCTTGTCAATGGCCAAGATCTCAAGCGTTACTTCCAATAGGCCAGACCGTGCTCTATGCTATGTACATAATCTGCTTACTACTTGTTGTTTTCATCTTGTTTTCTTAGCTTACTATCTTTGTTTTCACTTTGTTTGTTCTTCTTGCTAGTTCTGTTTATGTTCATTTTGTTTGATTTATATATTACTATTTTTGTTTCCGGAAATAAGTGCTACCAAGTTCTACATTCGTGCTTTTGAATAGAGTATGTGGCTAAAATATGAAGAGACTTGTGACACTGCAGGACTTGGACAATCTTGTGTCTATCTTCTCTATGCTTGGTTATAACCTTTGGCCAATGAAGTCTTGACGAAAAATATGAACCTTCTACAAGGGAAGTTTTGGTCCAACCATGAACCTATGTTCAAACTAGGAAACCTCATTCCTGCACTCAGTCTTCTGCTCTATGTGTTCAATCTCATCCAAATATTAGAAACAAATAAGGGGAAAATATAAACGAGCAAACCTATGTTAGGGGTCTTACATGCTTCTCTGAAGGAACAACCTCTTCTTCTCTCAATAAGTTTGGATCCCTCTTCCACCCAAAAAATAAATAAGTGCCTATGCACAGTCCTCTTGAGAAAATACAAAGGTGAAAGAAGAGAAAGGCTTCCTGCGTAGAGAGGTGAAGCATGCAACTCCCCCGGGGTATTGACTAGGCTCGTTAGCAGTGGAGCAATGTGTGTGTCCCTGCATGACTCCGTCGGGGTACTATCCAACCCTGCTAGCAACAGAGCAATATCGGAGATGAATATCTTCCACTTGCGAGCTAAACTACCCTTCACGAATTCAAAACACTGTGATCAAGCTGAACTTTTGATTGTGTTTGACTGAGTTGGCAAAAGGTGAACCATGTATGTCCATGGGATAAATGGGGAAGACAAAGTAACCCACACAACAATTCAATACTCCCCAAAAGACCAAGGCCTTGTCCTGTCAATGAACCAAAACAGAGTAGCTAGAATTCTACTAGTGTGTCGCCAAGTGTTGTAGTAGCTACAACCACCCTCAAAAATTTTGGCCTGCACCTAATTTCGGAGCCTCCCTTGAGAGTTTCACTTGATGACTACACACACTCGAGTTCACTCTGTGAGCTCTCATGAGTCTTCACATTCACCTTGCTTGTTCATTTCACCAAGTCTTACATGTTGATGTCAAAGTCATGCTTGCGACCATGTTCTAGTCATGCTCAAAGTCTTTGCTTCGTGTGTACGTGTTGCATCGCTATGAAAACATCTATCGCACTCACACAGAGAATCACATTCACTACCATGCAAGCGTTGTCATGGTTGACCAATGATCAATCAGAAGTGTCGCCCTTGTCACCTACACCATCAGTCAGTCATGCTGTACATGTGTCTGGATTGTTTGAGTCATCTCGTCGTCGAGTCATGCAAGTGTGTGTTTGCAATATCACATATGCATCTTTCACTCGTTCACGCACTTAGTCATTTTTCGAAGTTCTAATGCTCAGACCCCCCTCTGAGAGCCAAACCATCACCCCGCCATTGACTCGATCGACTATCACCCAGAACAGCACAGAAGCACCAAGAAAGTCATTTCAAGTTTCATTTCCCACAATAATACAATCAGTCTCCATGTTGGTCAATTGGAGAATTTGACCTGTCAGCCACCCCAGGACTAACTCCCCTAAAAAATTGTGCAGAGGTTGCAAGCATTTCCCACTCTGCTGACTGAGAAAATTGTGTAGACAGGACGGAAAGACACCTAGTTCCCGTCCCTGTCTCTCGCAGAAAATTGTATAATTTTTCCATCGAGCCCTCCTGACAGTCAATTGATTGCTCATCCAGAAAATTGCACAGTTTTCATGAGTAGTCCCTTTTCTGCCTAGTAGTCCTCTCAGCTTAGAAATTATGCAGAGATGATCAGTAGGTCAGCCTCATAGCAACAGTGCATTTTTCCTTCCCAGTAGCCCACAGCAGTAGACTGTCAGTTCCTCCAGGAATTGTGCAGTTTATGCTACCAAGATCCAAGAAGTTGATTGCCATTTCCCCTGAGGAATTATGCAGTTTCTGCTGCCAATGACCTAGCAGCCAACTACCAGTTCCCTCCAAGAATTGCACAATTTTGGCTACCAAGCTCCCGGCCAGTTCCTCCAAAAAGTTGTGCAATTTCTGTTTGCCAAGCCTCCCTGTAGTGCGACCTGTTCCTCCAAAAAATTGCACAGCTTTTGCTGCCAAACCCTGCTTCCCACTCGTTCAGGAAACTATGCAAATTTTGCCTGTCAAGCCTTCCTGTAGCCCTGATTATTCGCCTCAAAAATTGCAAAGGTTTTTCCTCCAGCTAGGACAAGCCTCACAGACAGTCACTGTCAATCTGGATTGCCCATCTCCATCGCCCAGTGACTCTTGTGGAGCTTGCATCAGCAGTTCTTGGAGCCTCCATCCTGCCTTGCAACCTCGTTGCCTCTCCCAATCACCTGCATTCGAAATGGTCATGTATCATGGTTTTTGGATTTGATGTCGTCTCTTCATGAGTGACTGCATGAACAGGTACACAAACAAACATGGCGTGACGACGAATGAGATGAACAAAGGGGAGCACATGCAAAAGGATAGGTTCACCAATAGATGAACAAACAATGCATGCAAGGAGATGTTCTCGAAAACGGACGATCATGCAAATATGGTTTCACAGATGAACAGATGAGAAAACATGCAAGATGTGCTCACAGATGGACGAACGAACGAACATGCACCTTCTGTGAACATATGAACCTATCAAGCCTTCCAACATACAAGAAAGGAGAAATGTGCAAAAGAAACATCAAGTGAACCAACGACCATCGAATAATATACGCCCTTTGCCATGCAGAGGTGAAGTTGTGACACACCATGAGGACATCCATCAACCAGCAACACTGCAGCTCCACATGCACACCAGCAACAGCATGAATGTACTAGCACTGTCATATCAATTCATGTCATGAGTCATGTTTTCCACATCTCTACTCTAGGACATACTGTCTACCAATGTAATGTAACATGGAAGTCCAAGAGACCCACTTGTTGCACAAAGGTCATGTAAAGTCGAAGGGTCATGGAAGTCAAACAGTCATGAGGGTAGTTGAATAGCCACAAGGGTTAGTTTCACCCTTGACTATAAATACCCCCTCATTTGTACATGCAAACGACTTTTCACCTCAACTCCTCCCACATAGCCAAGTGAGTCTGTAATATTTTCTTTGATGAGTAAGTAGTGACCCCAATGCCCCTCACATGGGGTTAGTGATGTATGGTGTAACAATGTGTCTTGGAACTTTCGCTTAATTCAAAAGCCTGATAACAGGCCAACACATTTTCACACATGTATTGTAACTGTTTTAAAACTAATATTTAACACTTGTGATGCATGTTGCTTTAACCTGTGTTTCACATTTGAACTATTTCACTTGTTGTAATACATAATCTATTAATGAAAATGTGTTGTATATGTTGTTAATGATGTCTCGCCCATGTAGACTACTCTCCTGGACATCAGATATGCCTTTCACATAAAAATTGTTGAAAAAAATTGTTGCACTTGTGTGGACTAATCTACTTGGTGTTATACGTGTTATCTTCCCTTGTGTGTTGTGACTTTCACATCTATGTGGACCACTTTGTCGGAATCTGTGCACGTCCTGTTTTGTTGTGTGTTCCTAGTAGTGTTGGGACTACTCCCAACCGACTTGGGACTCACTCTCACCCTCTCCCTCAACAGTGAAAGAACCATTGAAATAAGTGACAGTTACACTCACCAGGCATGCAAACCTCACTTCTTGAAGAAAAAGCAGACCACTCACCGGTGCTGACATGAAAGAGTTGAGGAAAATCCTTAAGATAATGGCAACTAGGCCATCATACCCGATGGGACTCCCACACCAAAGGGTGTGAGGTTTAGTTGGGACATCATACTAGGGTGATCCCCTCAATGTCGGCAGGTCCAGCATTGTCAACACTGGGTAAGTTTTCTTTTCATGTCTTTTGCTCCTTTTTTGGCAATTTTTGTATTTTTGATTCTATGAGTGTTGTCTCCTTGGTTTCAATCAACTCTTTTTTTCGTCTTGATGTATGTTAGCTTGTAGAATAATTGTTTCGGTTTTACTTTGCATCTCATTGGTTTCACATTTAGGACATTTTTTCTTCACTGATGGTCATCGTTGTGGCAACTCACTTCACACACATGCTCGCTTTCCTGTTTTTTGAATCTTGCACTCACTTTTTGCATGCATGATCATTCACTCTTGTTCGCACTCAGCTTCATCGTGCATTCACAATTTTCATGTTTTCATTCAACCATAGGTGGGTTTGGGCTGCTTTGCCCAGACCTTGGCTTTCCTAGCTAGCAGTGCACATTTCTGGAAGTTGAGGCTCTGCCTTCGCTCCAGAAACTACACAAATTTGGCCCAGCAATTCCCTCCAAGCTTTCATTGCGCAATTCTGGGAGACAGTGGCGAGCTGGCCCCAGAAACAGTGCATTGCATAGTTTCGGTCCTCACTAAGCGAGGCCGGATTGTGCATTGGATAGTTCCACCAATCAGTCAGACTCCTAACAGCTCAGACTATGCCTTGTGTAATTTTGGCAGTTAGTCTCCCAGCCTCTCTGTGGAAATTTCGCAATCTTCACAATCAGTCACAAAGGTATGTTGCAATTCAGTCCTCAAGTTTATTTTTGGTTTTTAACTAAAATATTTCTTGCCATGAGTGTTTCTATATCTCCAGGTATCACAGGTGTTTGTCTGCCTCTTAGAAACACAGGTACAATGGCCTCCAAGAGAGCAGAGTCAATGGACACCATTGAGAGCGCAACTAGGAATGCAGTTGACCAAGTGTTTATGAGCTTGCCAATATATGAAGACACGAAGTTGTTTAGAGACAAGGATATCAAGATGAAATGGCAGTGGAATCACAATGAGTAGCACCATCAGCAGCAGCATAGGGCAGAAGACATGTGCATGACAAAGGTAAGAGGAAGGTTATTGTTGGGCGCGAGATCCCCCAAGGGAAGTTTTGGGGCTTAGAGCCCAGATTTTGGTCTGATTTTGTAATACCAATGTAAACACTCCACATTTTGTGGGCACAGAGAACGTAGTTTTTAAAGAGTCATAGGGTTATCCGCCCTTATTTTGATAATGTAATGGCAGTTGTAGAAGATCTATCCATGGTCCGCAGACCATGGGATTGTATGAATAGAGAAAAGCTCTAAGTAGTCAAAGGCATAATCTAATAATACAGAGATGGAATAAGGATGTCTGCGAGATAGCTCCCGAGTAGAAGTCTAAGTTTGGGTCATAGCCAGGTAGAGGCTTTTTAGCTAAGTGTGCAGAGGCCTAGTGGTCCGCAGCTGAGTGTGCGGACCCCTGCAACTGAGTGCACAGGGCGATTCGAGTCTGTAATATTTTGGAAGTATTAATAAAGAGAAGTTTATATTAGTTATGTGTATGTATTTCTTGTTTATGCATCAATTATATTGGGTATGAATTTCATTGTTAATACTTATATGATGCATGAATGTGTGTAATGTTATTGGTTAAGTGAATGCAAGATAGAATATCTGTTATGTGAAGATAAATAAGATCTGTTGATAAGATAAGTAAGATACTTAGTCCAATTTTGGAAATAGCGCAGTTCATTGCCCTAGAAGTACGAAAGCATCTCAACCCCTGGTTAGGGTTGCGCGAAGGTTGATTGTAACACTTCACGAAGGTATTGAAGGGTGGAACAGAATGCGAAGTGACCTATGCAAAGCCAGGTCCAGTTGGAATAAACCGACATCACATCCATCTCAAGGGTGCGGAAACTTGGTTCCAAACTCCCCCCATATTGCTTCAGGTGAGACTTGAGTCCACACTCTTTGGGTTGATGCTGAAAGGGCCAGTAGTGTAGGGAATTGTTTGGCCAACTAACTATGAACATGGGTCAAGCCCCCATAAGCCAAAAAATGGTTTCGTTGCCGAGACCAGAATGTGGATGAGAGATGTGTGATCTTGTATCATTGGAATCCAACTAAGAAAGACATTGAAGGCCAGTTAGACAGAATAATTCACGAATTCGTGGCGCAGGAGAACAGAAACCCACAACCATAAAAAGAAGAGTGGCTAGATATCTACCTGTATACGGAGATCCACGAAATCTTTTTTTTGTGTCCTTCCCTACTAAGCTATACGAGTGGATCGCGAAGCTAGTAGATAACTAAAGAAGGTGGAAACTTGACGGTCCTATTATGTGGACCCCAGAGCTAGTGTGAAGGTTGGAAGCATCAAAGAATAAGATTGCATGCGCCATCGATCATTGGTTGGATCGTATTATAGGAGGATTTGTTACTGAGTTCACGGTCAACACCTTAGTTAGCTATAGCGAGGCACAGCAACACTTTCTCAAAGGATCACGAGGTAAGTACGTAAAGTATTTGAATACTTGGATTAAAATGTTTTTGTGTGAAAAGTCGATTATGTAGTTACCTTGATGTTCAGGGCTACGTGAAGTGGAAAGGTTTACAGGAATGAAGGAAATAAGGGTCTGGAAAATAGCCCCTTGATTTCACTTCTGTGAGGAGATGAGGAATAGCTTGCGAAGGTCTCTCTGCAAAGTTCTATTCATATGATAAGAAAAAGAATTTTGCGTATACCACCTCCACCCACACCACCACTGGCTTCACCTCCATCACTTCCATCTTCACCCATACCACCTCCACTAGCACCGCGATTTAGTATGGCAAGCACAGTGAAGTTGCCTATGTTCAAAGGTTTTGGAAACGAAGATCTAAACCAATTTTGGTTTGTTGTAAGGGTTGTATGGGAAGCGAAAGGTGTTATAGATGACCATATAAAGAGCGATGCTCATTAGCACACTGCAGGATTGCGCGCTGACTTGGTCTATTAAATATTCCAATGATAACCTGAATGCGAGAGTCGCAGATATCCAAATAGCACTAAATAGAGAATTTAGTAGGCCTAAGTCTGAAGCGCAGTCGATCATGAGATTTAAAGAGATCACAATGCTACCAGGAAAGACTCCTTGGGAACTATATCAGAGGCTGAAATGTACGATTCGTGAAGCCAATATTAATCTAACAGATGGACAACGTCGCGAGTGGTTTGTAGCTTCACTACTACCACATTTAAGGAGTGCGCTATCGCAACAGAATATAATAATTTAGGCAGAGGCCTTAGATATCACTATGAGGCTACATGGGAATCTGATGGATGATTCTAACCTAGGAGTTCAGTAGATCCATGCACAGCTAAAGAATCTGTACCTTGAGATGCAGAGTCTGAAACAGGATAGGACGGTTCGACCAGAAGTGCACGAAGAAGTATAGTGCATAAAATGCAAGATTCAGGGTCATGATAAAGACCACTTCATGGTTTTTAGAAATTACCTTGCAGGAGGAGCATCGATGTCTTTAAGTCCGGAACCCCAAGCAGGACCTAGCGTGGCACTTGATTTGTGATGTGCGATCTGCCAAATAGTTGGAAAACATGCTACAGACAAATATCAATTGTTACAGAAGTATAAGCAAACTTCACAACAGTTGTTCTGCAACTTTTGTAGGTCGGTGGGACATGACGTGTGAAGTTGTAGAAGCTATGAATTGATGATGGATAGAACTCCCACCTACAAAGTTCATGCTGAAACACGGCCTCTTGACCAAAATGCAGGAATGGCACAGACAAGATTTCAGGGTCGCGGACGAGGCCGAGGCGAAGAAGGACCTAGTAGAGGTCGTGGATAGTTTATTTGCTGCAATTTCGGAGGGCCAGGAGATTATGCCTGCGATTACACAAATCTAACGCACCCATTGTGAAAGTATTGCACATTATTTGATCATGAGACAAAAGATTTTCCTACGCTAAAAGCTAGGATACGCAACAAAGGAGCGCTATGGCCTCCCTTGACTCAGAACCTATAGATGATGAGGTCTGAGCTGCATGAGGAAGACCTGAACGCAAATATTGTGCTCCGAAGTGGAATCACGACGGGAGGTGACAAAGGAAAATACTTGGAAGACAGTACTTGGGTTCACAAAGCCCCGATGAAAGAAGCTGAGTTTCATTTGGAGCGTGCTCGGGAAACCTTCATGGAAGCTAAGAAGAGCTTCGTTGAGGGCTCCACATCAGGGAGCAAAGATCAGCCCGAGTCGGAAATGGATCCCTCCATGCTCACAACTTTCTTGGAAACCTGTATGAAGTTACTGCGTGACAGTAAGCCTGTGAAATGGCTACAGGAACTTATCAATAGATGTGCTAGGACCACGCTAGGAGAACTACGCGTAGTTTGGAAGATTGGAAAACATAAGACAAGGAGAGGCCTTGAAATGAGACTCACCGTGCAGATCGGAGAATATGAGATGGATCAAGTCATTTTGGATTTGGGATCAGTTTCGAATGCTTTACTGAAATAGACATGGGAGCGAATCGGGAGACCTGTGCTGCAATGGTCTCCAATTCAGTTGAGAATGGCAAACCAATAGAAAATAATACACATGGGGGTGATTGCAGGGAATAACTATGGATACTGAGGGAGCGAGCGCACTGGTGGATTTCGAAGTGATAGAGATTGTTGATGACAACAATCCCTACCACGCACTCTTAGGAATTGACTGGGCCACTGATATGAACGGGGAAATCAATCTGAAGAAACGAAAATTGATTTTTGTAAAGAAGTCACTACGCATAATTATACCCTTGGACCCTGCTAAAGGATCGCGCTATACGGAGCCAGTCCATGAATATGAGAGCAATGATGATCTGAAATGCATCTACAAGATAAAAGCGCAAGACCCAGGCTGGGTGAATCCCACCATGGATGGATGGATTACATGGGAGCGCGAGAGCTCCTGCACTTTAGATTCTGATGAGGAAATAGAATGATGGCAGAATCGATTACATGAAGTAACTGTGATAAATTGCAATATGATGACAAGGTCGTTGCACTGCATGTCGACAGAAGTCATATATCTGCCTACTTATGATGGTCTAAATGAGGTATATACCTTCTTGGATGCATTTGAAAGGGAGGTGCCAGAAAAGCAACACTTCCAGGCCCTAGACTGGGTATTGCACGCTACACCCACAAGACAAGGGGTACGCACAAAGGAAGCTTTGACGATTGGTGTGAATGTAGGAGAATGATGCAGACATGATTTGGGAAGCCTAAGATGCAACTGACAGAAAAGTATAATGGACAGGATGACCCACATGTGCATCTGGCCAGGTGGACACAGGCCTATGGAGAAAATCCCTAACCTGTGAGAAGGCACATGTACCCTGCGTTAAAATACCTAGTTAATAAGCATCTGTAGGGGGGGCGAACTTGCAGATGGCTCTTAATGTTGGGAAGACATTATGAAGGAAGAGAAACTGTGTAGAAGCATTCAAAAAAGTACCATAAACTGCACTGAAAGGCATGCAATGCGCATTGAAGTGATTGAGACCTACACATACCTGCAATGTTATCGGCTTATTAGACGACATGTAAGAAACTAATGGTGCAGACACCTTTTAGGCTTGTCTATGGATTGGAAGCCATAATGCCTATGAAATACATCGTGCCTAGTTTGAACATAGCAGTGCTCACAGGTATCATAGATCGCGGAGCCCTGGAGGAGGGGCTCATTGTTAGGTGTGGAGCCTGATTATCTTCTATATTCAAAGGTATCGCCACATAGGACCCCAGTTCGAAATGGGGGCGGCAACGCCGCCCGTAAAATATTCGTTGTAGGGGGGGTCTAGGGGGGGCGGCTGCGACCTTTGGGAGCCCCCCGTGGCGGGGCGGTTTTCGGGGGCAGCGCCCCCGAAGCTAAAAACAGCTTTAAAATTGCCTTGTAAAAGTATAGTAATTTCTAGTCAATCTGGGCCGTTCATTAGGCAGATGATCTGACGGTAGAACTTATGTTTAGTTTAGGGTTTTTTCCCCTAGAAGGAAACCCCTCTCTTTGTATGAGGGTATTGTATTTGAGGCTGTGTGATAGATGTGTATTCCGTGAGCGAGAAACAGAGAGGTGAGACTGTGAGAGAAAATAGAGGATATTACAGCGTATTTGCTGTAGGTTGTGTCTCTTCATTTTGCTGGAAAATAGAAAGGAAGGACTGGTTGTTCGGGGTGGACGTAGCCCAAACTGGGTGAACCATGTATATCTATGTCTCTCTTGTTTTGTGCGTTTTCTGTGTTTATATTTCTGCAATATTTTATGTGTTCCATTGCTCCGTAATATATAATTTTCTAACATCTCGTATCAGAGCCGAAGGTCTATTTGGCTGATAAACTTGCAGGAAAGAAGGATTCCTGGTTCGAGTGGGAGCAATGGCGGAAGATGGTAAGTTTAGGGTCAAGAAATTTAATGGCCAAAACATCTCATTGTGGAAGATGCAGATGGAAGATTATCTGTATCAGAAAGATCTATACCTACCATTGGGTGGAAAAACAAAGATGCCGACGGGTATGAAAGACGAAGAATGAAACCTTCTCGATAGAAAGGCACTCGGAACAATACGGTTGTGCCTTGCTGCGTCAGTCGCCTTCAACATTTCGAAGGAAACCACGAAAAAGGGTTTGATGCAGACGTTGTCGAAACTATATGAAAAACCCTCGGCCTCAAACAAGGTATTTCTTATGAAACGGTTATTTAATATGAATATGTCGGAAGGTGGATCTGTTGCAAACCATTTAAATGATTTTAATACAGTTACAAGTCAGTTAAGTTCTGTAGGGGTAAACTTTGATGATGAATTTAGAGCTCTGTTATTCTTGTGCTCATTACCAGAAAGTTGGAATGGTTTGGTAATGGCCATTAGTAACTCCTTTTTTGGATCTAGTTCTTTAAAGTTTGATGATGTTGTCGGTGCTATCCTTAGCGAGGAAATGCGATGGAAAAGCTCCGGTGAGACATCGGGAAATGCTTTGAGTGCAGAGTCTAGAGGAAGAAAATTGGAAATAGGAAAGAGCTCAGGATATCGCAGTAAATCAAGGAAAGGCAGATCCAAGTCCAGATCGGGGATAGTGTGCTGGAAATGTGGAAAGAAAGGACACCTAAAGAAAGACTGTAGATCTCAGAAGGGAAAAGAAGGAGATGCACAGCAAGAAAACAATCATGAAGCAAATGTGATAGGTGAGGTGTTACAAGATGCTTTGATTCTTTCTTTCAAAAATATTACTGATTCATGGGTGGTAGATTCAGGGGCTTCATTCCATGCCACACCTGATAAGAAATACTTTCATGACTATGTTCAAGGAGATTTTGGACAAGTTCGTCTGGGTGATGATAGACCCTGTAAAATCATTGGAATGGGTAAGGTTCTTGTAAAACAGCAGAATGGAAACCAATGGCTATTAAAGGAGGTAAGGCATGTTCCAGATCTAAAGAAAAATCTGATTTCAACAGGGTAGTTAGGCGGAGAAGGTTGTGTGACAACTTTCACAGATAAAGCTTGGAAGGTCACCAAAGGAGCCCTGGTAATAGCAAAAGGCAAAAAGGTTGGTACATTGTATTTATGCAATGGTATTTCTAACTCTGTTAATGCTTTAACATCCAAAGGAGCAGATGCAGCATTATGGCATCATAGGCTCGGACACATGAGTGAAAAGGGGATGAAGATTCTTCACTCAAGGAATTTGTTGCCGGGTTTGAAGAATGTTGATTTGGACTTCTGTGAGAATTGCATTTATGGAAAACAGAAGAGAGTTAGATTTCTCAGAGTTGGAAAAGAAAAGAAGAATGATAAATTAGAGCTTGTGCATACAGATGTATGGGGACCTGCTCAGGTATCATCTCTCGGTGGCTCTCGTTATTATGTTACTTTTATTGATGATGCAACTAGAAAAACTTGGATTTATTGTATTAAGAATAAATCTGATGTATTTGATACTTTCAAGAAATGGAAAGCTTTGGTTGAGATTGAGACAGGAAAGAAATTGAAGTGTCTTAGATCAGACAATGGAGGTGAATATTGCAGCAAAGAGTTTGATAGGTACTGTTCAGAGCATGGAATTCGCAGAGAGAAGACAGTTCCAAGAACACCACAAGAAAATGGTGTGTCAGAAAGGATGAACAGAACAATCATGGAGCGTGCAAGGTGCATGAGATTGCATGCAGGATTTCCTTTACAGTTTTGGGCAGATGCTGTAGGTACTGATGTTTATCTAATAAACAGAGGGCCTTCAAGTTCCTTGGATGGTGGTGTTCCAGAGGAAGCATGGATAGGTAAAAAGGTAAACTACTCTATTTTAAAGCCTTTTGGTTGTGAGGCCTTTGTCCATATTGATAAAGAAAATAGAACAAAGCTTGAGGCAAAGTCAAAGAAATGTACCTTTATTGGATATGGTGTTAATGATTTTGGTTATCGCTTATATGATTACAAAAATCACAAAATCATTAGGTGCAGAGATGTAATATTCAATGAAAAGGTCTTGTATAAGAATCAGTTGTAGGAAAAGAAACAAGAAAAGGAAAACAAGGAATACGCAGTTCTTGATGAAATCACTGAAAAAGGAAAGGTGCCTGAAAATAATAATAATCAACAACCACAACAACAGCAACCACCACAACAACAACAGGCACCCCAAACACCTGAAGTGGTGTTAGAAGATCTACCAGGATAAGTAGACCCCCTGAACGATACTCTCCTTCATTATATTATTTATTGTTGACTGATTCCGGTGAACCCGAATGTTATGAAGAAGCAATGCAGGTTGAAAGCAAGAAGAAGTGGGAGGTAGCCATGGAAGAAGAGATGGAATCCTTAATGCATAACCAGACTTGGGATTTAGTCAGGTTGCCTGTAGGAAAAACTACATTGAAGAATAAATGGGTTTACAGGCTGAAGGAAGAAGATGGAGGAAAATAGAGGTATAAAGCTAGACTTGTGGTGAAGGGGTTTGCACAGAAGAAAGGTATTGATTTTGATGAAATATTTTCTCCTGTTGTTAAAATGACTTCAATTAGAACCATTTTAAGTCTTGTAGCAGCTGAAGATTTGCATCTTGAGCAGTTAGATGTAAAGACAACCTTTCTCCATGGGGATTTGGAGGAAGAGATATATATGCAGTAGCCACAAGGATATGAGGTGAAAGGGAAGGAGAAACTAGTGTGCAGGTTGAAGAAGAGCTCGTATGGCTTAAAACAGGCTCCAAGGCAGTGGTATCTAAAATTTGACAAGTTTATGTCTAAACAAGGTTATACTAGATGTCACTCTGATCATTGTGTTTATTTGAAAAAGCAAAATGATGGCAGCTATATTATATTTTTATTGTATGTAGATGACATGCTTGTTGCAGGATCTAACATGCAGGAAATAAATGCGCTCAAAAGAAAATTGGCAAATTCATTTGCAATGAAGGATTTGGGAGCTGCAAAACAAATCCTTGGTATGAGAATAACTAGAGACAGGAAAAATCGTAAATTAACATTGTCTCAGAATGAGTACATACAAAAGGTGTTGAAAAGATTTAACATGCACAATGCAAAACCAGTTAGTACACCTTTTGCTAGCCATTTCAAACTTAGCAAGGAAATGTGCCCAAAGACCCAAGAAGACATGGATTATATGTCTAAAGTTCCATATGCATCAGCAGTTGGAAGCTTAATGTATGCAATGGTTTGCACAAGGCCTGATATTGCACATGCAGTGGGAGTTGTAAGCAGGTACATGAACAATCTAGGAAAGGAACATTGGATGGCAGTGAAATGGATTCTCAGATATTTGAAAGGTACCACAAATCAAGCATTATGCTTTGGTGGTTCAAACATCTCCCTACAAGGATATGTTGATGCAGATATGGCAGGTGATAGAGATAACAGGAGGAGCACTACAGGATATGTATTTACTGTTGGAGGAACAACTGTCAGTTGGGTTTCAAAAATCCAAAGTGTTGTTGCACTTTCAACAACAAAAGCAGAGTATGTTGCTGCTACAGAGGCTAGTGAAGAAATGATTTGGTTACAAAGGTTTATGGGTGAATTGGGTAATGAGCATGATATGGGCCCGTTATACATTGATAGCCAAAGTGCCATTCATCTTGCAAAGAACTCAGCATTTCATTCCAGGACTAAACACATACAGCTCAAGTACCATTTCATACGATCAGTGTTGGAAGATGGAGAGTTGAAGCTGGAAAAGATACACACTAGCCAGAATCCTGCAGATATGCTAACAAAAGTTGTAACCAGGGAGAAACTAACAAAATGTTCAGTTTCAGTTGGTCTTCAAGGATGACGATGAAGATGAGAAACAGCCAGGTCCAAGGAGGAGTCATTGTCCAGCAAATGGAGCAGCGATGGTGTTGCTACAATCAGTCTCCAAGTGGGAGATTTTTGGGTGTGGAGCCTGATTATCTTCTATATTCAAAGGTATCACCACATAGGACCCCAGTTCGAAATGGGGGCAGCAACGCCGCCCGTAAAAATATTCGCTGTAGGGGGGGTCCAGGGGGGTGCGGCTGCGACCTTTGGGAGCCCTCCCTGGCGGGGAGATTTTCGGGGGCAGTGCCCCCGAAGCTAAAAACAGCTGTAAAATTGCCTTGTAAAAGTATAGTAATTTCTAGTCAATCTGGGCCGTTCATTAGGCAAATGATCTGACGGTAGAACTTATGTTTAGTTTAGGGTTTTTTTCCCTAGAAGGGAACCCCTCTCTTTGTATGAGGGTATTGTATTTGAGGCTGTGTGATAGATGTGTATTCCGTGAGCGAGAAATAGAGAGGTGAGACTGTGAGAGAAAACAGAGGATATTACAGCGGATTTGCTGTAGGTTGTGTCTCTTCATTTTGCTGGATAATAGAAAGGAAGGACTGGCTATTCGGGGTGGACGTAGCCCAAACTGGGTGAACCACGTATATCTGTGTCTCTCTTGTTTTGTGCGTTTTCTGTTTTTATATTTCTGCAATATTTTATGTGTTCCATTGCTTCGTAATATATAATTTTCTAACACTCATGCAGCTAGAAGAGCTAGAAGAAGAATGATTTTTCACTGGATTTCACTAGCAGGTACAGAAACAACGTGAAAAGGCATGGCATAACTAACACATCTAGTTGCACACATTCAAGGTAAACAATGTGGTGTTGTTGTACGATATTACGTTTGATAAATTCCCAGGGAAATTCAGAATGCATTAGTTAGGGCCGTATGTTGTTAAGGAGATTACAGATGGTGGCGCAGTACAGTTGGTAAAATTGAGTGGCGAACCCTTCCCAGGAAAAGTGAATGGCAGTCATTTGAGGCCATATATAGGTGGCTCAGCCACCTGACAAGCTGACCGAAGCACAGTCTTAGTGCTCCAGGCAGCTAAAAGGAGGTGCGGGACTATAAACTACTCTGCCTGGGAACTGTGTGATGTTAGGGTTACACGCAGTAGTGAAGTGTCATAGGGTCCACAACATCGTGAAGATAGCTGCGCTAGCACGTAGGTCTGTCGGAAAGTGACCGTTGCAGTCACTATTCACGATGTAATGCTTGGTTTGAGGCTAAATGGAGTGGGCGAAAGGCATTTAAGGCGAACTTTATGGACTAGATTCTTTAAAACCCAGGGTGCAGACCCTGTCACCAGGATGTCAGAATATTTTCCTCTGTGAAAGGGTTAAGCTAAGGTTCCAAAGGATATAAATGAGAGAAGGAGCTCTCTACAAACTCCCCTGCTCCCAGATGATATTGTGTTTGAGGGTGCGCACTTGGGATGGGTTCCCATGCTAAAATTTGAAGATTGGGACCTCGCGGACCACGCGGAGTTCCCGCATTTAGCGACTGTGAAGCTAATGCACTAGAAGTGATACATGCTGGCTGGAATGATAGAGTTGGATCCACGCAAACGGCTCATAGGTGTTGAGAAAGTGCGGTTGTTAAACCTGCTACGAGTGTCGCATTACCACCACGCCCTAGTGACTATTTTCGTCATTAGGCAGCTACTCTTCTTGGTGCGTGATGGTTGCTTGTGGTGAGAGGAGCTCATCCCCATCATAGACCATGTGATTCATCGGATTACACGACTCCCTTGCGCAAGGGAGGACCCAACAAATATTTCAGAAGGAAAAGGTAGCGATTTGGCCCTCGCGAAGGTAATGAAAAAGAAGTTTAAGTTGGAGAAGAAGAAGTGAGGGTATGCCATCTCCAGCATCAACAACCTTGCAGTCAAGGTCGTGACATAGATATTGGCAGGGAAGGTAATGCAGAAGTGTCACGTGGATGAGGTGCCCACACCAGTGGTTGCACTAGTGGCGCAATGTGCAGAAGGGGTACAGTTCAATTGGGCAAACTATCTATGCAATTAGTTCCTTGCGAATTGTCGCGAGGCATAGGAGCAGGGAAAAACATTTCATTATGCATGGCTCCTGTTGTTGATAGTACTGGTGGCATGGGAGTTGCCCGAAGATAGCCAATTCCCATCAATCGCATAGGACCTTCCAGAGGCAGCAAAGTACGCTTCGCTGTGGGAAACTAGGGATGCAAAGAGGATAAGCGAGAGCAAGATATTTTGGGTGATCATGGAGATGAACACCAGGATGGGGATAAATCGCAAGCCACAATTATCGCCCACAGTCTACAACAGTCTATAGAGCTTTGCAGAATTCAAAGAAGACTTGCACCATGTCTTCATCGGGGCGCGGAAGGACCCTAGGAAAACATGGCATGAGTTACCATACTTGGCAACCGATGATGTAATTTTTATGGTCCTCGAGTCTTGGCCGCCGGAGTGGTGCACTCCAGCTAACTTGTGGTGGAAGCAGAAAGGTTCGCTGTGCAGCGAAAGTGGGAAGAGACAAAACTGTGGATTGCACAGCTGGTGGAAAAGCACAAGAAAGAAGTGGCAACTAAGGCCCAGGCAGTGCACAATGCTGTGAAGCTAGCAGAACAACAGCAGAAAATAGCAGAAGGAGAATGTGAAGGACAAAAGTCACCTTCGCTCGAACTAGAGGCTGATACAGAAAAAGGTGGTGCAGACCCACAGATGACGTTGACCCAACTAAAACGTCCGCAACCACGAGAGCAAGTAGGGCCGTGTAAGAAAACAAATGCCTCGAAGACATATTGTGACTCTATTACCCTTACAAAAGGGGACTTGTGTGATATCGGCGAAACGGTGAGGGATGTCACCATGGAGGCCCTCCAAGAGTTTGAGGAACAACATCAGTTGGTATTGGAGGCCCTCCAAACACAAATACAGGAGTTGCAGGTGCACACTCCGCAGGCTGGTACAGTGTCCACCAGCCTCGTAGTCAGCACTTTAGCTGCTGAGGAAATTTTGCACACCAAGATGACCAACACAATAGTTCTACCATATGGAGCACTTATCGCAGAGAATGAGGCTGATAGGCCTATGGTCAACAGTTTGAAAGGGATCAGGTTAAACATGGTTGCGCTCCCTCAGGAGATGCTCTATCTTTTGCAGGATGGAATCACTGCGGAACTATGGGTCAAGGAGAGTCACGCTCTGTAGGTAATGAGTGAGCAATGCATTAACATTGAGCAGTTGAGCCTGTAGCGCAATGAGGCTGTGGAGTAGAAAAAACAGATAGTGCAGGTTGTGGAGAAATCCTTCTAGATGGTCCTGGAGTTCGCCATCCAAGTAGAGGAACTGGTGGAGGTGCACATCCAAAAGTTAGCCACAGGGATGCGAGATGCAAGAGCAGAAATGGCCAAGGTTCAGCTGGAGCTAAACATGCAGATAGCAGAACTACATTTGAAGGCTCAACCTTTGACTCTGTCGGAGGTCAGAGAACAGCGTACCACCACGGTCACAACAACAATGGCAGCAGTTGACAATGCAGTGACAGGCTGCATGAAGCTGTTCGAGTAGTCATTCGAGGTCCTCACCACCCTACAGGAGGAACCGAACATAGAGCGCCTAGAGACAGAGGTGTGCGAGCTACAACAGAGATATGATGAGGTAAAAGGGACTGCACAGGCAATTTCCCTTACACATAGGCTTCCAAGGATGCAACAGGAAAAGGCGCTCAAGGAGTAGGTGGATGTCGTTCGACATAAAGGGGCAGTTTTGAAAGCGCACCTACAACCATGGATTGACGAGGCTTATACCATTATAGCCTCCATCGAAGCAAAGCTCACACAACTACAAGAAACTCAGGATATAATTCAGGGCAGCAGTTCAACAGAAGCGATCACCGAATATCGCGTAGAGGAAGTCTACCAGGTAGCTGCTCAGTGCCCTACCGAACTTGTAGCAATCCAAACAAAGCTGAGAGGTCTTCGCGCTAAGATCTCCGCACCTATAGAGTGACTCAAGAGAAAGTCACGATGTTTGTGTTGGGGTCTTGTTGGGTGCAGGATCCCCCAAGGGAACTTTTGGGGCTTAAAGCCTAGATTTTGGTCTGATTTTGTAATAACAATGCAAAGACTCCGCATTTTAGAGGCGTGGAGCGCGTAGTTGTTAAAGAGTCATATGGTTTTCTTCCCTTATTTTCATAATGTAATGCCAGTTGTAGAAGATCTACCCATGGTCTGCGAACAATGGAATTTTATAAATAGAGCGAAGCCCTAAGTAGTCAAAGGCATAATCTAATAATACAAAGATGGAATAAGGATGTATGTGAGATAGCTTCGGAGAAGAAGTCCAAGTTTGGGTCATAGCATAGGTAGAGGCTCTGCAGCTTAGTGTGCAGAGGCCTAGTAGACCACAGCTGAGTGCGTGGACCCCTGTAGCTAAGTGCGCAGGGCGATTCGAGTGTGTCATCTTCTCGAAGTATTAATAAAGAGAAGTTTCTATCAGTTCTATGTATGTATTTCCTGTTTATGCATCAATTATATTGGGTATGAATTTCACTGTTAATACATATATGATGCATGAATGTGTGTAATGTTATTGGTTAAGTGAACGCAAGACAGAATATCTATTACACAAACAGAAATAATATTTGTTGATAAGATAAGTAATATACTTAGTCCAATTTGGGAAATAGCACAGTTCACTGCCTTAACAGCGAACGCATCTCAGCCCCTGGTTAGGGTTGCGCGAAGGCCGATTGTAACACTTCGCGAAGGTACTGAAGGGTGTAGCAGAGCACGAAGCGACTTGCATGAAGGCAAGTCCAGTTGGAATAAACCGACATCACATTCATCTCAAGGGTGTGGAAACTTGGTTCTAGCATCCCCCCATACTGCTTCGGGTGAGACTTCAGTCCCTGCTCCGTGGGCTGATGCCGAAAGGGCTAGTAGTGTAGGGATTTGTTTGGATAACTAACTCTGAACTTGGGTCAAGCCCCCATAAGCCAACAGTTGTTGACAACACAGAGGCGGAGCAAAGCTGCAATTTCAAAGCAGATCCACTCATGATGAAAGTAGCTTTGGAGATTGAGTTTATGAGGCGACAGTGCGACATGAGGATCGAAAAAAGGAAAATAGAGAAACAGAAGATGGAGGAAATAGAAAAGGAATTGCATGAGTTGAAACAATAATTCAGGGAAGAACAAGATGTGCACAGAAGAGAGAAGGAATCACAATAGGAACAAGTACAGCAGGAGGCACAGTATGCATGGATTGTTGAAACTTTGCCCATACATGTTATAGTCCCATCCTAGTAGCTAGCACAGAGCAGATAGGGTGAGAAGTGTTTTCGATCATGTGCAGGGTGTTTAGGAGCATGGATGTCACTGTGTGCACACATGCAATCTCACCTATTGGAACACTCACCAAGGCAAAGAGAAATAACCAAGTCCGACTGGAGCTGGACATGTACTTTGATGAGTTGATGCACATAGCCACCAACACACACTTGGAGATTAGCATAGACACTATGCATCAATATGTTGTTGGCCTAGTTTCACTCAAGACTATGATGCACGTGTTATTATATGAGTTGGACAGAGGTCCCAAACTAGTGTACCCAAATGCAACGGAGGTAAGAGTTCACTTTTAGAAGAATTTCACCACAGAGTACATAGACATCATCACGGAATACCTATCTTGGCATTGGTTCGCCACCATCAATCATTGCGATGATGTCGAAGAGTTGGTATTACCATAGCTATCTTAGTCTTAGTGGTGTCCAGCATGGCTTACTCAAGGCTATTTTGTCTCACATGGGTATTATGTGTAGATTGTAATGTAACATCTTGTAAAAGTGAAATACCAAGTGTCGATCGTAGAATGTAACAGTCATGTAGTAGTTAAAGAGTAATGAGGGTAAGTGAAGAGTCAAAAAGGGGGAATGTCAAGGGTCACCCCACCCTTTGCTATTTATAGAACCACATAGCTCATTGTAAGTGCTTTTGGGAGCCAAGAATCCTATAGGTGTATGTTACAAAAATCTTGGAGTGTATTGTAACGAGCCTTGGCTTCTCCATAGTGCAAAGCTAATATATCTCTTTGGAGGAGCAGGTGAAATTGACTGTAACATTCTCTATTCGGGACTAGTAGTTGGACATGGTTGTATGTATGTTTGGAACTTTCACTTTCTTAATATAACAAAGCAAGCACGTTTCATGCATATGTTGTTATTGTAGTTCAACTTTCTTGGTTACTCTAATGATATATGTAGTTGCTTGCTTACGCAGGTATGTATGGATTCTTTCTATATATGTATGTATGAATCTTATTGAGATGTACTATTGGTTTAACCATCGCTTTGGATCATTGGTTAACCTGATTTCTAGTTTGTGATGTATCTTTGCTCGTGTGTTCCCTTTGAAGTTTTTTTTTCTGAATGTTTCTAAGGGGTGCCCTCACTCCCCATTCTGTGTGTTAAAACCCTTCATGCACCTTACTTGACTTGTTGCACTGGTCACACCCTTGCTACCAACAAGGACATCCTACTTACCTCTGCGTGCAACCATGGTGAAGGAAATATCGTACGACCCACTACTAGGACTCCTACACTAAACAATCTGAGGTCTAGTTGGGACTTCTTACCGGGGAGATCCCCTAACATGTTTGTGGGTCAGTCCAGCAGTGTCAAAGTTTTGGTGCTAGAAGGAGGGCCATATGACAAGCTGATTCCTCACAATCTGTTTTGAATCTTTACATACCTATCATGACTAACCATAGAGTTTCTCTTCTGGAGTATATGTCTTATGGAAATGACTTTGAAATCTTGGAAGAGCTCTGGAATAACTTGTCGCATAAAACATATTATGGCGGAGGCCAAGTAGCTTTGGTCAAAAACAGAGTTGGCATTGTAGGCTCATGTGGAAGACATGAGATCTTTGAATATTACATGACTTGTGCACTACTCACATACATGCTTCAAGGGCACCTAATGCATTGGTATGTCATGCTACCCAAAAAATATATTTGTTCTCTTTCCCATCTGGTCACAGAGATAGACCTTGCTTTCAATCACTTTGACCATAAAGAACTCAACAAATAAATTCTAAAATTATGGAAAGCACCTATTGAATCGGTTGAACAATTTTAAATGTGCTTTCATAATCTTGCATACCGTTTCCCAGAGATGAAATTGATTGGGAATTGCTCGATGAAATATTTTAGTATCTTCTTTACATATTTGAAAATCTGCAATTATTGAAATCATTCTAAACCCGCTCAACATACTTTGATGATGGAGTTGTGCAACCACATGTAGACACAGTTGTTGTCACAAGTGATTGTCTGCCTTCACCTCATCAAACAACTCCACCACCGCAAAGTGATGTGGGAAAACATGCACACACATCTGTTGAATGGTCACATCCTCTCACCCCACCTTCTCTTGATATATGCACAAGTTTGGCTTGGAAGCCTACTGGTTGTCATGTGGATTCATTCCCTCAACCTCCATCCCCACGTTCCATTGATCCTCCAGATTTTATTGTCTTGTGTTCTTTAATTATGGACTCCTCATGTGTTGTGAACGAGGATCAAGTTGTCGACGGAGTTGGTATTTTTGCATCCAACCTGCACTATCAGTCATAATGAGTGTGTGTGGGAATCAAAAGAAGAACTAGTGGTGAAGGATGACTCCCTTCCACCCACGCCTCATCTGCTCTAACCTAACATCCCTTGTGATTCATCCACTATTGATTTCCCCTGTGAAAATACATTTCCAGATATTTCTGCTTCTAATCATTCACAGGACACATTGGATGTCATTCAGTCATTACATTGTGGAGAGGACACATCTTCCTCTGAAAATTTGTCCAATCTATCATCTACCATTTCTAAAAATGCAGAGGGTGAACATCCTTGCTTCTCATCTACCCCTCTACACGATTCATCAAATCATGAGGATGTCGACGAACATCCCAAATTTTATGATTGTGGTTGTCGTGATCTCTGTACTTCTTCACTCGATCATGATGTTGATTCGCTCGTTTCTAATATGTCTAGGTCACTGGTCTTTTATGATCTACCTTTCAACGAACTCAAAACCATGTAACATGTCAAGGCACTTTAGCTCGAGCTAATGGTTATGTGAGGCCCTCACTGTCCTGAGGTTGGTTTCACTTATGGTCAGGAAATTGTTGAAACATGCAAGGCTCCTCATCACTCTCTGCTTCGCATTGAAGATCAACCAAACACCAAGATTTCACTTCATCCACTCGAATCACATGATCCCATCGCTCTTGCATTGGGGGAATCTTACACGCAAGCACACTTGCATGACGTAATTGGTCTACCCTTCTCATGTTTTCTTGCATGTCACAATGAAGAGAATGCATATGCTTAACATCTGCATGCAGTGTAGCACAACACCATGGAAAGTCCACAAAGTGCATGTCAGGCGTTGTCAATCATTTCTTTTCGGTGGATGCATTTAAACTCCAAGTGTGTTTGTCTTCATCATTATATATTTCATGTTTGTTGGTTCGTGCGACTTTCCTATTCGTGAACCACGGCTTCACCAACATGGGTTGACCAATGCACCGGTGGCTGCATTGGAAGTATCACTTTACGTGAGCAGACCCATGTACTGCTAGATTAGGAGTAGGAGTAGTGTTTTCTTGCATGCGTGTTTGCTTTCTTGTTTGTTTGTTTTCTTGCTTTCTTGCTTGTTTTCTTACTCGCTTTTCTTTCGCATTTTTGCTTCTTCTCTTCGTTTTTTTTAGTTGTTTCTTTTCTTGTATTATTTTGTAGGTTAGTTTCACATGAACCGTGTGTGACTTTTGAAGCAAGCTAGGTAAAGTACAAGAGGATTTGTGCAGTAGTAAATACTTGGTTATCTATCATCCTATCTCTGTATTTAGAAATTTTTGTCTTCATTCCATGATACACCAATGAAAAATATGTTTTTTTCAAAGTGAACCTTTATGAAAACACAATGCTTGTGTGCTAACTAGTATCGCCTACTCTAGTTGGTTGTTTTTGGGTTAGCCCTTCTTAGCCCAATCAAGTAGAGTAAGGTGAGGGGGAAAACCTTAACAATTATGTCAAAGATATATACAAAATACTTCTCTCAAGGAACAACCCCTTCTGCTCTCAATAAGTCGGGATCCCTCTTCCGCCTCTGAAATGAATAAGTGTTATGCTTATTTGTTAAAAAAAAATTGAAAAATGAAAGTATGAAAAATTTTGAAAAAATGAAAAATGAATAAGGTGAAATAAGATAAAGGCTTCCTACGCAAAGAGGTGATGCAAGTAACTCCGCTGAGGTATTGACCAAGCTTGCTGGCAATGAAGTGATGCTTGTGTTCCTACGTGACTCCGTCAAGGTACTATCTAGGCCTGCTCGTAGCAGAGCAACACCAGAGATGAAACTTAAACTCTGACTGTCATATTGCTCGTGTACCAATATAACCCTCATCCCCAATCTAAACAATTGTGTTGACTTGGCTTGCAATGTGTGCCAACTGACCAAGAGCATGGCAGGTGCCACATATTTCAATCAAGCTATTGTGGAAATCAAGATGATGTAAGAATCGAACAATACTTCCAGAGAAGTTGGACTTGCTTTTCACAGAACAAGGTCCACTTAGAGAGCTGGAATTCTAATGGTGTGTCGCCAAGTGTTGTAGCAGCTACAACCACCCTCCAAAATTTTGCCTTAGGTTCATTTTGGAGCCTCCCTACCAACCATCCTTAGCATCATGTCTTGCACTATCCAAAAAACATATGCTTCAGCTGAGTTTCAGTGACCTACCAGCCTGTGCATGTCAACTTGTTTGTCTCCCACCACAGAAATGTTAGGTTGTGCTATATTATTTCCACGACTAGCTGCCCTAGTTGACCGAGGGTTTAGAGGGGGGGTAGAGCCCCCCCTTCGTTGCACTGCCTGTGTAGTAGGGGGGTCATTGGGGGTTTGAGGGGGGTAGTTAGCCCCCCTCTATGGGTTATGGGGCTGCGCCCCGAGGAAAATGTTTTTGGACCCTATATTAGGTGGGTGAACCTACCTATGGTTTTGTACATGGCTTTTGCACATGGTTTTGGGTGCGATGGTTTTTGGCCCATGGTATTGGATGATTCAACATGTATATATATGTATTGTAACAGGAATAGGAACATAATGAAAAATGAAGTTGGTAGTCCCGATTTTGGGATCTAGGGGAAATTTTTTGTGTATATGTGTTTCTATGTGTCATGCTCACGCATTGTTTATTTTTTGTTCTTAGAATTCGCATGTAGGTAATTTCTATATAGGGTTAAAACCTACAAGGCTGGCATTTTGGACTTAGTAATTTTTTTTGCTGAGATGCTCCCCGTGAAATTTGCGCAATTCTAGAGGGGAATCAGCCTTCCCTATAGAAATTTTTCAATCCTGCAGGGATGCCCATCGAGCTCCAGAAATGTGCAATGTAAATAAGCAGCCTTCCCTCTAGAAAATGCACAATTCAGCCCGACACCGAACTTCAGCTCAGGAATTGCGCAGTTCTAACTGACGGCCAGGGTTTTAGTCCAGAAATTATGTAGTGCATGAGGGAAAACCAGTCTTTATCAGCCCAGAAACTACACAAATATCATCCAAAAGCTTGCAGGCTACTGCATGTGCTTTCATGTTGACCAGTTCCTTCCAAGATTGAGCAATCCTGATTTTCATGCATGGGTTTCTTTTCTCGAAAAAGAAGAAAGAAAAAAGCATCCCTAGATTTTAGGGATCCATTTTTTGCAGCTAGAGGTTATATGCAAAATCCATTTTGGAAACCTCCCACCAAATGTCGTTGTCTCCTAGATTTGTGGCATGTGCGTCATAACCTCGATCTTATCAAAACTCATTCATTTGATGTTGCAGAGATCATTCCTCACATCGATCTTGGAACTCTGACATTCCACATCTCATCTAGGAGTCTTCAGCACATTCGACTCAACTTTTCCACACAAGTCTGATTTTCATGCCTTTTGTTGCTTTTCTAGTGCTTTCCGTATTTCGCCTTGTGTGAGTGTTGTCTGCTTGGTTTCAACAAACGCTTGTTGTCGTCCTCATGCATGTTAGCTTGTAGAAGCACTATTTCGGTTTTCCTTTGGATCTTACTATTGTCTCATGCATGAAATTGTTTCTGCACTAACGGTCGTCGTTGTGGCGACTCGCTTCACACGCATGCTCGCGTTCCTATTTTTTGAATCTTTCACTCACTGTTTGCATTCATCATCATTCACTCTTGTTCACACTCAGCTTCACCGTGCATTCACACTTTTCATGTTTTCAGTCGCCCATCCACTGGTCTGGGTTTCCTTTGCCCAAACCTTGCCTTGCCTGGTTACCAATGCGCATTTCGGGAAGTGAAGGCTCTGCCTCTCCAGAAACTGCGGAAATCTTTCCCAGCACTAGCCTCTAGACTCGCATTGTGCAATTGTGAGAGACAGTGCCTAGCCACCCCCAAAAACTATGCAACGCAGTTTGCTGGGTTTGTGTGCCCTTGCTGACTGAAATTGCGCATTGCACAGTTTCAGTCCTCAGTAAACTAGGTTGGACAATGCATTGCACAGTTCCAGGATTCATTCAGCCTCCTGACAGCCCGAACTATGCCTTTTGTAGTTTTGGCAGTTAGTCTCTCAGCCTCCCGATGGAAATTACATAATTTTCACAATGAGTCACACATGTATGTTGTAAGTGAATCCTCATATTGTTTTGGTTTTCAACTGACATATTGCTTGCCATGAATATTTTTATGTCTCGAGGTATCACAGGTGTTTGTCTGCCTATCTATGAGCAAGTGTCTATGAACTTTCCTATCTATGAAGACACCAAGTTTTTTAGAGACAAGGATATCAAGGTGAAATGGCAACGGCATCGCAACAAGTAGCACCATCAGCAACAATAGAGGGTAGCATACATGTGCACGATAGAGGCAAGAGGAATTTTGTTGATAGCACAGAGGTGGAGCAAATTTGCAAGTTCAAAGAATATCCACTCGTGATGAAGCAACTTTGGAGACTGAGGCTATGAGGTGATAGCGTGACAGGAGGATCACACAAAGGCAAAGAGAGAAACAGAAGATGGAGGAAACAGAAAAGGTGTTGCAGGATTTGAAACTACAACTCAGAGAAGAACAGGAGTTGCGCAGAAGAGAGAAGGAAGCGCAACATGAACAAGTACATTAGGAGGTGCAATAAGCACAACTTGATGAAACTGTTCCCATACAGGTTATAGACCCATCCTAGCAGCTGGCATAGAGAAGACATGGTGAGTAGTGTTATCAGTCACATGCGCAGGTGTTTAGGAGCATGGATGTCACTGTGCGCACACATGTGATCCCACCTATTGGCACACTCATTGAGGCGAAGACAAAGAAGCAAGTCTGACTGGAGTTAGACATGTAATTTGATGAGTTGATGTGCATAGCCACCATCGCACACATGGAGGTCAGCGCAAACACTATGCATTAGTATGTTGCTCATCTGGCTGCACCGAAGACTATGATGCACATGTTATTAGAAGAGTTGGACAGAGGTGCCAAACCAGTGTACCCAGATGCAACAGAGGCAAGAGTTCGCTACCAGAAGATTTTCACCACAGAGTACATGGACAACATCACGGACTACCAAGCTTGGCATCGGTTCGCCACCGTTGATCATCGTGAGGATGTCGAAGAGTTGGTCTTCCCACAACTATCTGAGTCTTAGTGATGTCTTGCTTGGCTTTCTAAAGCCTATTTTGTCTCACATGGGTAGCATGTGCAAATTGTAATGTAACATCTTGTAAAAGTGAAAGACCAAGTGTCAATCGTAGAATGTAACAATCATATAGTAGTTGAAGAGTCGTGAGGGTAGGTGAAGAGTCACAAAGGGGGAATGTAAAGGGTCACCCCACCCTTTGGTATTTATAGAACCTCATAACTCATTCTAAGGGCTTTTGGGAGCCAAGCTTCCTATAGGTGTATCTTACAGAAAGCTTGGAGTTTATTGTAATGAGCCTTGGCTTCTCCATAGTGCAAAGTTAATATATCTCTTTGGAGGAGCAGACAGTAGTGACTCTAATGTTCCGTTGTCAGGACTAGTTGTTGGACATGGTTGTATGTATGATTGGAACTTTCTCTTTCTTAATATAACAAAGCCAACGCGCTTCATGCATATGTTGTTATTGTAGTTCAGGTGTCTTGGTTACTCTAATTATATATGTAGTTATTTTCGTACACATGTATATATGGACTCTTTCTATATATGTATGTATGAATCTTATTGAGATGTGTTGTTGGTCTAACCATCACTTTGGATCATTGGTTAACCTTCTTTCCAGTTTGTGATGTATCTTTGCTCGTGTGTTCCCTTTCAAGCTCCATGTTTCCACAGGTTTCTAAGGGGCACACTCACTCCCCATTTCATGTGTTAGAACCCTTCATGCACCTTCCTTGGCTTGCCGCATTGGTCACACCCTTGCTACCAACAAGGACATCCTACTTACCTCTACGTGCAACCACGGTCAAGGAAATACTATACGACCCATTGCTAGGACTCTTACACCAAACGGTCTGAGGGCTAGTTGGGACTTCTTACTAGGGAGATCCCCTCACATGTTGGCAGGTCCAACACCATCAACAATACCTTTGCAGCTTTAGCGGAAATTGATAATTTTTTATATGGTTTGATTAAAGTTTTGTTGGGGCTACATATGTGTGTGTGTTAATTATTGATGTTGAAAGCATATGGAGTACCTCGGGTAGAAAAATATAAATAATATTGTATTATTTCATAGTGTTGGCAACTAAGAGTGAGTGTGGGACCCAAAGATAAGGGGTTAGAATAGTTTAACGAGGCCACAAATTGACTTTGAAAATAGTGGAAATTCCAGCATGATGTTTACCAGGATCAGACATATTTTTTTGGGAAATTTGGCTTACAACTATCAAGCTTCATAGTTTTGGGTTCCCTAGGGTTTTTAATGGAGTTGCATTCATTTCCACCTTAAGAAACTAATTCAAACACTCCTATGATCATATTTTTTGAAAAGGGAATCACCGGATTCCTACAAAAAATAACTTTCTAGGTAAATTTGTGTCCTTGATAAATAAATAAATAAATATATATATATATATATATATATATATATATATATATATATATATATATATATATATATATATATATATATATATATATATATATATATATAAACGCCTAAGCTAATAAAGGCAAATTGTATGCATTCTAAGTGGAAATAGAGGTAGGTAGCGAGTTTGCCTCCAATGAGAACATAAGGGAACTAACCCAGAATAGAAGAAATCATGAGAAGGAATTTGTGTGAGGTACATGTAGTTACCAACAGAAAAATAATTGAATCTAAGAGGAAAAAGGTTACAGGACTATTATAGGTAGCCCATAAATCGAATTTCAAGCCATGGAAAGACATGAGAAAACATACCAAACTTCAGAGGGACATAAACTTCATCCCGAAAGTCGAAATTGGGAAAGTGACGAGGAAAAAGAAAAATCTATTTCTGAGCAGAATACAACTACCAACCCATAAATTCAATTGGTGGATAATATTCTACTGAAATTATGGAAGAAATCTATGGGAGTTCTAAAGGGGTAAAAATGGCTTAATAAGCTAAAATTTTCCAGAGGGCATAACTTTTAGCCCAAATTTCCGAATTATAATTATGAATATAGATAATCAATATAAAGTTATCGATGAATAGAATGCCTTAGCAGACTCAATATATCTAATAACTTAGCCTTATCAAACACAAAAGAAAATGAAAGAAACTATTTCAAATTATAAAACAACTATTTTTCTATTACAATCGTTTATTCTATATTATGCTTGATAAGGAGTGTTTCAGAAATATATCAAGATACCTATATAGATAGATATATATGTACACAGAAACATATGTATAGGTATCAAATCATCATTGCTAGCTATGTGTTGATGAGTAATTATTTACTACTAGGCAATTTGTTATGTTTATGGTCTACTTTGATATTCCATTTTCTATTAGAGTTTGATATTCTTATAAATAAGGGAAATATAACATGAAAATACCAAACACATTAGAGTCTTTAAACAATATAACCTGAATGCTAAGTGAAAAACAATGTCGTCATAGCAATAAGTATAACCTTAGGCTTTTGGTTCAAGGAAAGGAACTAGGACTTCAAACTTTGACGATAAGTACATATCTTTATGTACTTTACCAGAAACTTAAATCAACATTTTTCTATCTCTTGCGACATCACAATCATCACAATTCTTTGCTTGCCTATGGAAGGACATAGAGAGATTCAACAATGCATCTAGCCAAAGGGAGGAAACAATTAGCATTAAAGTTGAGGATGTGTGTAGAATAAAGAATGTGTAGAAGAGGGGTATGTGTACGAGTACCTTTATCCTGCACACATCCCCATCTTCATACACCTATTGTTTTGCACAGCTACTATCATGACTACTGATTTTCCTCCCATGGAATTCGATTTGTTTTAGAGAATTTGGAACTGTTGGAATGAAATTTTGAATTTGTTTGTTGAACTATGTTTTCAACATTCATGTGCACAAGATTATGCAAACTTTATTCCACACACATGACATTAGATCAAAGTGCATAAGTAGTTGTGTGGAATAACATGTGTGTGGAATTGAGGATGTGTGCCAAAAAGGGGTATGTGCGGGAGAAAGGGTGTACGAGGGGGATCTGTGTGTGGATTAAGGAATACAAACTTTTTTCCACATGCATGAAATTATTTTAATTTAAGAGAATTCCTTTTCATATCGAAATATCACATTTCTTAATGTATAATAGTGCTTGCTCAATTTTACTATTGATGATCACATGGGTAAACAAATCAAGAAAGTACAAAGGGCACTGTAGAGATTATCCCTTGCAACAGATTGTAGACATGGGAGGTGTTGTCACGTACAAAAAAATGATTTCGAATAAAGATAAAACGAAGGTCCTGTATTGCCTTAATCATGCTAGCATATAGATAGCTACCAAAAAAATGCAGAGACTTTGATGTTTTACATATATCCTTCTTGTTTTATATAAGATATCTTCTCATATCCGTAAATCTCATTGGAAGGAATTCACAATCATTTCCTCAAAAATTTATTATAAATAATATACTTATCTTTTGATTCAAATATCTTTTGCAATCTCATTGAAAAGAACTTACAATCATTTACTAACATTATTATAAATAATATACTTATCCTTTCATTCAAATATATTATCATTTAAATTATTAAAAAAACTTTATTCTCTACCACTAAATATTTTATATGGTCACTTCCTTAACTTTCCATTTTCTTTTACATAATTTTACATTTATTCTTACCATTTAAATATCTCATAATTGATTCTCATAACTAAACATCTCTTCACATATAATTCCAGCCCATAATGAAAAAATTAATCATATGATTTGTAATTATCCTATACTTTAATTATTTATTTGTACATAAAATTTAAATGGAAAATATTCTTCTTTTGTCTCATTATCGTATTATTTAAAATAGGAAGTAAACTTCCAATCTTGAAACGTCACTTTTTCCACCATTGTTAATATTAACATAATTGCTTTTTTATACTAAAGGGAATTAAAATATATGTTAGATATTATTTAAATTTATGTTATCATTTATTTATTAGAATTATGTTCATTACTGGTTTATATATAAGTTTGAAGTGTGAACACGGATGGGACTTTATGGTTACTAATTATATATAGGTTTCCAAGATTTAGGTAAACTTTTTGTCAATCTTTTCGATCATTAAAAATAAAATGTTGAAATGAATCGAATAGATTTTTATCCTATTTATAATTTTTAGATAAATTTAAATTAAAATTAAAATTATCACTATTTTATATATAAAAAAATCCACACTCATTATTATTTATCCTTTCCCAACTAAATATTCAATTTTTAAAAAACTAATGCCAAACAACTTTTCCAAAATTCCTATAAATATATAGTAACTTTTTAATTAATATTTATATAATAACTTTTAATTAATTTTAAATAATCACACGATCCATAAAAGTCTTTCCTCTTTTCGTCTTATCTTTCTTCACTGCTTTTCAACTCAAAATTTAAAATAATGTTCTCCGCACTTTAATTTTTTACAACTTTAAACCCACCTTTTATAAATCTTTGTGCTATGAACTCTTCTCTTTTTTCATATATAATAAACCTGCCACCACTATATGTTATCCTTGAATTATTTGATTAAGACTCTCAACAAACAAGTTTCAAGTGCACCACACACCACTATGACTTGCATCTGGTACGATAGATTACCATAGATTATAGTCCACATTCTGGCCATCCCGACCAGCAGCTACAATGGTGGTATTATCTTTTGCGGAATTACGTGTTCCACACGGCTTCGTATGGTTGGTCTAGGGTTGTGTCAGCGCATGATACTTTTATTGATGCATCCGGCCACCAATATAAGTTTGGCAGAGGCTTTCTGGATTATAGTCGGTGTATTTTGTGGTTTCTCAGAGCCCTTGCATACGTTTAATTTGTCGGATCCGAAGAATAACAGTCAGGCTCTGGTCCGCCTGCGCCATTGTTCAGACTATGGCGAATGTAAGTACTGATGAATCTCAAATACTGATGCTGAGGGTACTTTAATTTTGTTAGTATTGCTGACATCTTGATTCTTCCGCAGAAATGTGTGATGCGGTTGCACGTGAATGATTGCTATAAATGCAGGAAGATCGCCTTGCATTCAGTCACAGAAATTGAAGGTAAACAATTATTCGGTTCAGCGTACTGTAAAAATTTGGCGCTTTAATTTTTTCAGGTTAAAATGTTTCATTTGTAAAAATTTGGCGCTTTAATTTCTGGCTGTTACAATCTTTCAATTGTTTTTCCCCAAAATCATCGGTTGAGATTTCACAATTTAGGAGTTTTTGAGGAGTAGAATGTATTTAGGGGTTGAAAAAGATAATTTCAGTTCTGAAGATATTTTCAACTTTGCAGGAATCGATTCGTTTTGCAGGAATCTGATTTAATTTCTTTTTGGCAATATCTTCCACTTTTTTAGGAGTATAATTCATCTAGGGCTTAAAAAAGATAATATCAGTTTTTGAGTTAATTTCAATTTTGCAGGAATCGATTCGTTTTGCAGGAATCTGATTTAATTTCTTTTTGGCAATATTTTCCACTTTTTAGGAGTATAATTCATCTAGGGCTTAAAAAAGATAATATCAGTTTTTGAGTTAATTTCAATTTTGCAGGAATCGACTCGTTTTGCAGGAATCTGATTTAATTTCTTTTTGGCAATATCCTTCACTGTTTCGGTAATTGCAGGAATCGATTTTTTGTCATTTGATATGAAGGAGAGCACTCTGACTGTACTAGGGGACGCGGATCCCGTTTGCGTGGCCAATACGCTGAGAAGGAAATTCAGGTGCGCTGAAGTGATCTACGCTGGAGTCACTCCTCCTCCTCCAAAACCTAAACCTGATCCTAAACCTGATCCTAAACCTGAACCTAAACCTGAGCCTAAACCTGAACCTAAACCTGAGCCTAAACCTGAAACTAAACCTGAAACTAAACCTGAACCTCCTCCAGATCCCCCTAAACCTACCCCTGATCCTGCCCCTGCCCCTGCCCCTGCCCCTGCTCCTTCTCCTCCCAGACCTAAATGTTGTCATGTGTGCGGGGTATGGTGCTGTCCTCGATGTTCGGGTTGTTCATGCAGACCAGTACAGTACAATCCTCCATGTTCGTCATGTTCATGCAGACCAGATATACTGTGGCCACGATACGATCCTCCTTGTGCTAATCCCGGTGAGGTCTGGTATGTGTGGAATGAAGAGAAACAGGATTCCTGCTCCGTCATGTAATAATCACAGGGGAATCTGTTATTGTATAGAATAAGATCCCAAGTTGGAGGTCATTAGGAGTACTGTATTGAAGTATAAAGTTGCAGTTAATAGTGCCTGGAAATGGACCTGGCATGATGATATGCTTTCAGTGTGAGATATGAGCAGAAAGGCAAATTCCTTTAAGCGTTTTTTTATTGCTGATATACACTACATATAAATTGTGACAGTGTCTCCCCTTTCTTTATTCGCAAGGATCAGGTTTACATCAATTCATAAAATTGTTATGCACTGCAAAATGCCAGAAGACACCCAGGTCTTGGTTGAACCTGTGAATAAATAGTGAATGGGATAGAATAAGATCCCAAGTTTGTGTTTATTACGAGTATTGTCTTCAAGTATTTTTGTGCAGTTACTAGTGGCATAAAATGGAACTAGCATGATCATTGATGATATGCTTTCAGTGTGAGTTATGAGGAGAAAGGCAAATTCCTTTGCCTTTAAGTGTTTAATATTGTTGATCATGGACACTGCAATATTATCAGAGTATCTCCCCTTTCATTAATTGTAAGGTTCAGTTTTATATCAATTCATAAAATTGTTATCCACTGCAATATGCAAAAAGCTACCGAGGTCTTGGTTGAAATTGGCAGAGATTTTCAGTATCATTAACCTTAAAGGGCTGCGACACACTTCTAAATTTGGCATGAGTCATTTCAAGTTTTTAGCATCCCTGTAAAAGTTCTTGATTTCTGGTTACAAAAGGTTTTTTTTTTGTGTATGAATATGAATGCTAAAATTTATATATTTTAATGTATAAATATTCTGTTTAGTTTTGTGATGCAATACTATCTTGTCTTATACCTTTTGACTTATTAAAAACCTACCACAAACAGGACCGACAATGACCTGATACGGCTGTAACATTATGATTTAAATACTTGTTAGCCAATTCAAAGCGTACAACAAAGTAGAAATGGGAGGATCATATTTGACAATGGTCGAATACAGCTAAAACATTATCTTTGACAATGGTCTAATACAGCTGCAACATTATCGTCTTAAATACCTTTTAGCCAAATTCCAAAAATAGATATGAATTTATTTTTCAGATGAAAAAAACGGCCTGGATTTTATTAAAGGAGAAAAACCCAATTACACACATATATATATATATATGTGGTCATCTAGCTGCACTTTGATACACACCATATTAAGCCATCATGCTTAAAATATAAACATAGTAAATTAAAAGTCTAACTGTCTTACTATTACAGGTAAAAAATAAACTGACAATGTTTTAAAAAGATAAAACTAACAATATATATCTGAACAGTTATGCTAAACGGTGTGGCGAAAACAATCTGAACAGTTATGCTAAACAGTGTGGTGAAAACAAAACTATGCCAGCAACTTATGAAGAGCGATTGGTCCCTCCACATTGGATGCTCCATCAGAAATAAATGAGAAGTGTATGAAGCCAGATAAATGAGAAGTGTATGAAGCTTTCCGTATCTTCCAGCCCTTATTTGGATAGGTTATCAGCAGTGACATTTTTTTCTCTACAAATGTGCTAGATGTTAAAGCTTGTGAAGAACTAGAGGAGTGCATCCACCTGCTCCCTCCAGCCGCTGAGATCTTGGGGATCGAAAAATGAGATATGAATTTATCAGAATTGGGGAGTGATTAAAGAGTAAGTGGCCAAGTGAGAATAGAGACCTCACTGTTAAAATTTACATATTTTTGATGACAGTGAGGTAACTTGGCCGCTTGAGTGTACAAACCTATTTTCAGTGCAACACAATGGAGTAGGAACATTAACATTATATTTTTAAATATTTATTTAAAGGTATTATATTTATAATTTTGAATTTAATTTAATTTTTATAAATATATTATATTAGTATAATTATATTAAAAATATTATTAATGTGTTTGATATACTCAAAGATTTTATAAATAAAAAAAAAAAGATTATTGCAATATTAATAATGTTTTACCAATGTACATCTTTACTTCACTAATCTTGTATAAAAAGGTTATGGGTCAATTTTGATTTGAAAAAAAAAAAATTACACATCTTAGAGTGAAATGAACCATTTTGCTAAATAAAATTTGCTTATATATTAATATCCTCATCTAATTACAATATCTAATTAGAACATGCTTATTAGAATTGGAATAATTTCAAATCCTATATTCGTGGTGACAGAGAACCACAAGTATAATTTTTTTAATTTTTTAAAAAATCAATACAACCTAACAAACTTTGTAACACAGTACAGCAATTGATAAGTATTAAAAATAAACATATGTTAAACATATTCTCTTGAAAATCAATTTAAACTTTCAATTAAAAAATCAACAAATTCTTATCCACCTTAAAAAAAACATTTACCAAATATCTACACCATATTCGAATATTCGAACATGGACAAGCCCGATCTTTCTGAAGCCACACTTTCCTATGTGGCCACGCTTGACCTTTATGTATGTCATGTACATCGTGTATCAAGGACATATCGTGATGGACTTGAATTATTACGCAGCCCATCATTTCACCTAATTTTTGCCATAGTTGATGCTTACAATTCCTAGTGGGGTCGGGTTGGTGGTCGTTAGAAAACTTTAACATCTTACATGAAAGTGTGATGTTGGGCATTCAATCTCTATATGTTTTTATGTAGATGTTATGTGAGGTATTCGCTTTCTATAACAAGTATTCAATGATTTTCTTAGACACCGAGTTTCAATGAATGGTGGTTTTTTTGTTTTTTTTTTAAGTTAGAAGATTAAATGGAGGCTTAGGAGTATGAACGTTTCTAATTTTTTGGGTTTATTTTATGTTTGGTAATTTTTTCACATCGTTAGTGATTTGTTTATAAAAATGGATGGCATGAGAGATGTTATACACTTTATTAATGAGAATATATTATACAATTTATTACAGGTAAGTAGGTAGTATGGTTGAGGAGACATATAAAATATATGTATGTATTTAAAAATGTTTAATATTGGATCAATTCTAAAATTAATTTAACCAAGATAATGTTGAATAATAAAATATTTTCTAAAAATCAATCAAATGTATTGTAGCATGTAATTATGTTTTATTTTTTTTGTTATTTTGTGTTGTTAACTGCATCATTTATCTTTTATGTAAAAACTACTCTTAATGAGCGAGCATGTTAATCTCTGTAGAACTAAAATTTTGGTGGGGAGGATAAGAGTGATTTCTCTCTATCACTCGAGTTACATCCACTCGACAAACCATGTTGTCATATGCAATGTTCTACAATAACCAACCAATTGATTAGGTTGTAAAAATTACATTCTTACCAGTTTGAAACAAAATCACATAGCAACTATAATAGTGAATTAAAACATACAATTTGTACCAATTTAGATATAATGTAACAATTAGTTAACAACAATTTATAGCTATCTATATAAAGAAATTAAACTATAATTATATAAGAAAGAAATTGAGCTATTGATTGCAATATATACCTCTAGAGGGTGGGTCTTGCCACTACATAGTTGCGAACTGAAAAGACTTCAAAAATTAATGATCCCCAACAAGAACACAAAAACTTGCAAAGTCATGAATAAAATGCAAAACAATGGAGAAAGCGTGAATTACCAAACAAATGGTTAGGTTAATAAGTCAATCTTCTTATGCTTCGCAAGAATATATGTTAGGTCCCTATACTTCTAGTGTAGCCCCTTACGATTATTAGTGCAACCCCCTTATTGTATTATTATGCCCATGTAGTCCCCATATTGTTATTATTGTGCCCCATAGAAGCCCACTATTGTTATTGTTGTGCCCTTACATTATTATTGTTATGACGGCTCGGATTATATTCTAACCCCTTAGACTCCTATATATAGAAAGGAGGTCTTGTCACTTGTATCATCAAACAATTGTTCATTTGTGTAATGTAAAGGAGGTTTCCCCCTCAAAGAGGCTTATTTTGAAAACGTTGATCTATCTCTTCTTGTATTTTGTGAGTTGGTTTCATAACATTTGGTATCAGATCTTTGGATTCCAGGGTTTCGTTGCTTCAAACAGGTCATTGTGGCATTTTCGTTATAATCTTTTTTCTATGAAGTTTCAGAAGTTAATATTAAAAACCATTTAAGCCGAAATCTTTATGAGCCTCGTGAATGGGTTTCAAATCTTGTCTCGCTATATTTTCGAAGATATGAACTGAGGAAGTTAGGGCTTTTGTAGGCTCCCGAATTCCATCTCAAACAGGTGATCTTGGGAAAATCATCATAACTTTCTCTCTGAGCATCACATTCAAATTTCATAAAAAGTGACAGAAAGAGGTTGTATTTTAGCTTGTTGGGTATCGTTTTCAGGGCCAAAGGTCAAAACACTGACTTCATGGGCACAACAATACAATAAGGGGGTTCCACTAATAACAATAAGGGGCTACACTGGTAGTATAGGGACCTAACAATATATCTATTAAACCTAATAAGAAAGAGAGAGGCAGCTACGAGGATTGATCCCGAGTCTCCCATAGATTAGGACTAGCAGCGACCGATTCACCATGGGGTTATAAAAAAAAAAGGATAGCCTACATATATAATCATAACATGGTAATAATAGACAACACATCTTTGTGATAGCCATTCAAGAATTGGAGATTTATATAATGGGTAGGAAACAATTTCTATATAAAAGTAACAAATTACAATACAGAGATAGGGCAAGATTGAGTTACTTGTATTAGTTTTAAATCCTAATGTTATATATTATAAAAATAAGGCATCTTCAAGAAATAACAGAGTGATACTTTGAGTAGCAATAATGTCTTCCAAATACCTATTATCTAGTAGTTACCAATTGGAACTTTCCCATGATAGTTTCCAAATATGCCTTATAAAAAAACCTTAGGTTTGGTAGCAATGGATGAGTAACAATCTTAACTTGCGATTTTATAATAGGGATGTCTACACCAACTATGTGCATCATAAGGATGGCATACATCAAAGGCGTCTTCTGAGGTGGTTGGAATATTGATTTGTAGTTACAACCCATTCTTTGGTAGCATCAGAGATGCAGTAATCACGAGTTATTGACCCATAGCAAAAGGTGTGGTGGATTCATAGCAAGCTTAGAGAAAGAAAGGCTCACAACATTTCAACCATTTTGTAGAAAAACTCATCATATGAGATAGTTATAAAGGACACAAATTCTCCTTAATGCATGAGTGTTTTTCAACAAAATACCACATTAAGAAGGAAATAAATAACTTTACAATAAGTGTGGTTGTGAATTCTATAGAAATATGTACAAAAATTTAGTTATACTTTGTAGAGTGGTTTCTACCTACAAAATAACCAACAGTTATACTAGTTAATATAAAACATAAACAAAACAATGTAAAAAAACCACTAAAGCATATGTAGAACAAGTTACAAAAATATGTACAAAAATTTAGTTATACTTTGTAGAGTGGTTTCTACCTACAAAATAACCAACAGTTATACTAGTTAATATAAAACATAAACGAAACAATGTAAAAAAACCACTAAAGCATATGTAGAACATGTTGTAATAGAATATTAAAAAATACACATAGACTGAAAATGGAAGTAGAATCATCTTTATTAATCTGGAGGGTAGGAGTACAAATAAAGCTTTGTTAAAAACAACTTAGTGAGTAGTTGGTGCTTTGAATCCCTCGTGAAGGGGTGTCCCTGTTCCAATCCTTTTGCAAGGATTCCCTCTCTCTTCTCACAAAAGTAACTAAAAGAATTAAAATGATGAACTCTCTCATAACAAGGATGTTGTAAGCTCTGACCTATTCCAATAGCATAACCTTATTAACCAACGTCTTTCCTTTTCTGGCCCCAATTCTTCTGGTATTTATAAGCTCAACTCAACCTTTTGGCTCCTCCGATGCATTGAATACAGTAGGTGAGTGGAGGATATATTTCAGCCATTAGTGCTCTAGTTTGTCTGAGAATGGGCAGTTGAGGTTGAGTTTTCGAGAATCCACACTCACTAAATGCTAACATGTCACACAGGTTTTCGATTTGGTGCTTTGGTGGATCCATGTAGATATCGAAGGAAAGGCCACGATGATCCAAGCAAGACAGCCTTGGAGCCCTTACATGATTTAATTTTTTAAGTGAAACTTAGTGGACTTTTGATTTTGGTTTTTCCATGTTGTTTTTGGTCGAAATGGTACATTTTTACATGTTATTTCCTACCATTAATTGTAGGTTGACATGTACAATTGAGTGTACAATTTTTCCATGATAATAATTTCCCCTTGATGTATGAGGTTAGGAGGAAATGTCTAGCTGAAATACATCACATTATTTTGTGCCTAACGATGAGTCCTACTAACGATTGGAGAGACAAAAAGTACCTTTTTGTGGAGAGGATTGAGGGGACCCTTCAAAAGAGGAAATAAATTCCAATGCTGCAAGAGGATATATATACAAAATATTTTTGTACGAGGCGTACATTTCCCATGCTTGTGATAATGACTTTGTCTTAACATGTTACAAATACATAGGATGAATCTTGTGAAATATGTTGAAATTGGATATCATTTTTGGGATTCAACTGCGTTAAGTAAGTCATTCAAACGTATGACCATTTCCATGAGAGGTAGTCGTAACTGACTAATTTCTCATGATTTTTGAATAGTTCACTTAGTACTCATTGCATCGGGTGATGCTCACAGGGGTGAAGAAGTGGGATTGAAACTAGTGAAATGTGGAGAACGAATTACATAGCATCAATCATCACTTCCGGGGCTTGCACCCGGTAACCAGGACTTCCCAGGAGGTCACCCATCCCAGAACTCCTCTGGCTCAAGTGCGCTTAACTGTGGAGTTTTTCCCCACAATCAAGCCCACTTAGCTTGCTACCCCATTTGCAAAACCTTAGCAAGTATTGTGCCTCATGAACCATTCAAGTAGAGATCCCTTGACTCTTTTTGAATTTAAGTATGGGGGATTTACGCAGTGCATTATATTAGATATCATTTTTGGGATTCAACTGCGTTAAGTAAGTCATTCAAACGTATGACCATTTCCATGAGAGGTAGTCGTAACTGACTAATTTCTCATGATTTTTGAATAGTTCACTTAGCACTCATTGCATCGGGTGATGCTCACAGGGGTGAAGAAGTGGGATTGAAACTAGTGAAATGTGGAGAACGAATCACATAGCATCAATCATCACTTCCGGGGCTTGCACCCGGTAATCTGGAAGCCCCGGAAGTGATGATTGATGCTATGTGATTCGTTCTCCACATTTCACTAGTTTCAATCCCACTTCTTCACCCCTGTGAGCATCACCCGATGCAATGAGTGCTAAGTGAACTATTCAAAAATCATGAGAAATTAGTCAGATACGACTACCTCTCATGGAAATGGTAATACGTTTGAATGACTTACTTAACGCAGTTGAATCCCAAAAATGATATCTAATATAATGCACTGCGCAAATCCCCCATACTTAAATGTTGAAATTGATTATTTGTTGGTTATTGAAGTATATAACTACATCACTCTTAGGGTCATCTATGACAAAAGGCTTAATATGAATAATCCCATGTATGAAATATAGGGCACTATGGAATAGGGTGCCTACTTAAATGTAAAGGTCTTCAAGAGGATGCCAAAGATTAATCATAATTGTCACAAAGTATGACTGTCCTCTGATGTGAAAAATTGAGCTAGAGTCGGACATAAGAGGGATCAATGGAATCAATGCACAATAATGTTTTTCGTTATTCCACCTAGAGTCAACCTATGACTGAGACGAAGACCGAGATACTACTTTGATCCTAAAATGTGAGTTGATGTTGATAGAAAGTAGACGCAACTGTTTATAACCAAGGACATTTTAGGAAATATTATTGAAATTTTGTACAGGCATCAGATCATGTAATGGTGAAAAAGGCATTTCTATGAAAGTTAATAGGGTATATGGAGACTGTGAAATTCCTAAGGTTAGAGCTTTGTATGCAAGTGTCGGCAGTAAAAAAAAATTGGAGGATAATATTCCCTTCGAGTTAGGAGGACATTCAAGGGGGGGAATAGATGGTTGTTTTGAATGGTAAAATGGATTGGCTACAATATGATGTTTTGGTATGAAATTACAGTGGGACACATCATCATATTAGTATTGGGCCAATGAAATATATATATTGAGCTCCAACTAAGGGTGGCTATGGACTATTTCCGAGTAGTGCACATGAAAAAATGGATGAGAATCCTACTTCCATAAAAGATCTTTGTACACCTTCAAAAAAATAAAAATATGGTTGGGAATGTACAAGCACAAAGCCAAGTGCCCCAAGTGTGTGGTAACATGCATGATGATGTATGGGGAAAAACTGCAGAGGGTGGGGGATCCTTTAGTCGATATTGGTGTGGGGTAAATGGAGCAGAGGTGATCGAAAAAATGGTACATTGCTATATGGCAGTGCAAAGGGCTAAATGAAAAATGTGGTAATGCATTCCTAATGATCAAGCAAGTGGGTGGTAAGGAGAGCGTAGGAAACCATGACATGATAAGAAGAATGAGGTTATATTTAAATTCATGCAAGTAGATGGATCTTGGGAAAGAGAATTATGGCCAAGGATGCTAGTAATGCAAATGGGAACTAATTAATGGGGAAATAATGGAGAAAACGCCACTATCAACAATTGCAAATGTTTACCATATGTACATAGGAGGTGATGATAAATGTGGTCGAGTATGGAGGAACCCTATGACTAACTCAAAGGGGATTATTTATGGGCATGCATTGCTTCAATGGGGAGACTACCATGTCAGTGAGAATTTATACATTGAAAGTTGATATGTGATTACGTCAGCAAGGTTATATGCTGGATAAAAAGTGACCTACAAACTTGTAAAAAATACACTTCATGAAAGCTTTGTTAAAATATAATTGGTAATAGAGTGAGATGTATAATATAGTAGAAAAGATAATAAGGCACACCTGAATGGTACCTTGAGTGTACAAAAGAACCCAAAAATGAACTTTCTTGGTAGGCTAAAGTGAGGTTGACATTATGTAGTATGATTTGTCATGATCCTAATGGCTCAAACATTTTTGAAAACAAAGCTCTTAGGCTCTAGTAGGAGTTCCCAAAATTTTAGATAAAGGGTGTACATAATGTAGGTGGAGCCCATTTTTCCACATCATTTGCACTATTGAGAGTTTTGTTAGTTATGGTATGTGGCTATTTCCGCAACTTTGTATTTTGTAGATGTGCAGGTGATGAGGGGAAAGTAACGGGTGTAATGTTTGCATTATGAACATATCACACATAGGTGGTTTGTGTGTAAGCCTTTGGTACATGATGAAATAACATTTTCCCTAGATGGTGGGGGAATAGGGGTATGTTCTTGGGAGGCGTGAATAATATCCTTCAGCTTACTTAGTTCTAGGAACTGGTTGGTAGGATGTTTTTTCACATCACATGGACGAATGGAGGAGTCACCTTTAGAGTGGGTGTGGTAGTAGGGTTTTACTTATTTCACTTCTTCTCCTTTCCTATGGTACTCTTAAATGGATTCAAAGTGAGTGGCATACCTATAGGTGGTAAGACCTTCAAGAGGTAACTTGGAGTATCTTATCTAATGGCGGCCGCTATTGATGTTGCTGATGTGGTATAGGGAGCCAGATATCATACAGGTAAATCCAAAGCCATATTTAGAACTGAGAGCGTTGTCATTACTTGTTGAGATACATAACCCAAAGGGGGATATAGGAAGGTAGTTTCATTGATGGCATAAGATAAAAATGAGATATCACTCATCATAACATTATATGGTTCCATCAGTGGTGGTTAATGGCCCTAAAACATTTCACCGAAAAGGGTGGTTACTACGCATACAAGGGTTGTTGATGGAGAATTTATGACTCGAAGATATCCAGGGTAAGTATTGAGGAGAGAGGAATGCTTGAATATTCCTAGACTGACTTCGATAAGACTAGGGACCAATTCTTGATGAGACCATACAAGGGGTAACAGACTATTAACTGAAGGAGATTTTATCATTTCATAGTGTGTAAGTTGGTCAATGGTGACAATTTTCCCATTATGTGGGTAGCTCATAATAAGAAAGAATGATGATGCTAAAAATTTCATGGTGTACGTATAAATTCTTCCAAATAAGATATTTTAATCAAGGGGGGCATCGAGAACTTTGATGTCACTAAGATATTTTTATTGGTAAGTTATACCAAAACATTCTAAAAATTATTACTAGCTAGAAGGGGTAGGAATCATATGCCTTTAATGTAATAGAAGAGGCTGTGAGATATGAGGATCTAATATTTTTCCAAATTATCTTAGACATGATGCAAGTTGACACCCATTCATCAATGATACATCAATGAATAATGACATTGAGAATTGTTATTGGAATATGAAATTCCACTAGATATGGTAGGCAAGGCTCTAAATTGTCTAAATCAAAGGTGATCAATCAAGAATCCGATGGGTCAATGGCCCTGAGAGAAGAAATTAAAGCCTTCCAATAAGTTGGACATGTATTAAGCACCTCTAATGCTGACATAGCAGATGGGGATTTTTCTAAGTCATCATCAATTTTGTGACTATGAGCCAATTTCATACTATATGATGTACGTCATATGGGTCCTTTGACTACCTTAGAAAGTGGTTTTATGGGTGATAAAATGATCATGAGAGGTGGAGTAGAGGTAGTTAGCATTGTCTCAATCGTTGGAGGATTAGGTTCTAGTGGGGAACTGTAATCTCGATGACGAGTTTGCAGCAGAACGTTTATTGCATTCTTATAGATATCTCGATGGGATATTTCTGAGGAACTACCCCCAGTTTGTTTTTGATACTGCTAAGATATAGCCTCTTATTATGTGGCTACATTCCCTTGCTGAGGGTAGGTATTAGTTGTTGACTTCCCCTTTCTTGAGTGTGTGATTTTCCCATAGTCTCCCACATGCATTTTAAATTAAGGATTTGTGGAAAGTGATGAATGCAATGTATAAATTATCCGAAGATGACACAAGGATGACTAGTCCAAAGACCATTATTCTTAACTTGTCCTTTTGGATTATTCGTACCTTGATTCAGATATTGGTTTTGATTAGGGGGATTTTGTTAGGTCCCTATAATACTAGTGTATTCCCTTATTATTATTTTCATTGTAGCCCCTTATTGTTATTTTTGTGCCCATGTTGTCCCCATATGGTTATTATTGTGCCCCATAGAAGCCCAATATTGTTATTGTTGTCCCCTTACATTATTATTGTTATGTTGGCTTTGATTATATTGTGACCCCTTAGGCACCTATATATTGAAAGGAGGTCTTGTCATTTGTATCATCAAAGAATTGTTCATTTGTGTAATAAAAAGGAGGTTTCCCCCTCAAAGCGGCTAATTTTGAAGTCATTGATCTATCTCTTTCTTCTATTTTGTGAGTTGGTTGCATAACAATTTTGGTTGCATAATGACTTGAAACTCTGGTGCTGGATATATGAAGCAATTCAATTCCTTGGCTATCTTACCATGAATAAAATTATGGGTACTACCTGAATCAATCAACACTATTACCTTTTTCTTATTGATATGTCCTTCTATCTTGATAGTTTGAGGAGTGGTAATTCCAGCCAATGCATTACAAGATATGGTCAGATTAATTTCTTCTTTCTCTAGGGTATATTCCTGGTCTGTATCCTCTTCTTTTGATGGTTCTTATTCATTTTATTCCTCCTCTTCACAATCTATGTAAAATAATTTCTTCTCAGCACACTTATGACCTTTAGTGTATTTTCTATCACAGTTGTAACAAAGCCCTTTTTCTCTGTTTTCCTCCAATTGTTGTGGTGTCAACCTTGTAGGTTGTGGAAGGCTAGCGACAACGACACTTCCATATTTATAGTTGTGAGTGGTAGGCTTACTTGTTGCCATAATTTTTCTTTCAAATTTTCTTTCCAACCTAAATTCCTTCTCCAATGAATTAGGTTCCCAAAGGCGAACCTCATGTTGAATGTTATACTTTAAAGTCCCTATGAACACATCAATCCTATGCTCCTCTGGAATATATTTTACCCTTATATTCAATTTTTGGAAGTCCTTAATGGATTTTATCACAGATTTACCCAAGTTCGATGGAAAGAGTGTCATCATGGTGGTAGTTGATAGACTTACCAAGTATGCACACTTTTGGGCATTATCTCATCCATTTAAAGTGAGTACAATTGCCACTACATTTATGCAAATAATTCAAAAGCTACATGGGAACCCAAAGATTATTATAAGAAACATAGAACATATTTTTATTGGAAATTTTTGGACAAAATTATTTTCTTGTCTGGGCACTCAGTTAGCTCATAGCTCATCTTATAATCCTCAATCTGATGGGAAAACTAGGATAGTGAAAAAATGTTTGGAAGGATATATTTGTTTCTTTGTATATGATAAATAGACATAATGGGTCAAATGGTTGCCTCTGACTAAATGGTGGTATAACACTTCCTTCCATAATGTAGCAAAAATGACCCCATTTATGGAACTTTATGGATATCATCCACCATCCATGACATCATATTTAAGAGAAAATTATAAGGTTCAAGTAGTGGAAGATCACATCGAGCAGCAACAAAAGGTTCTCCAACTCTTAAAGGATAACCTCACTTTGGCACAAAATAGAATGAAACAACAGGAAGATCAACATCGCAGTGAAAGAAGTTTTGATGTAGGTGACTCGGTATTTCTAAAACTACAACAATATGAACAAATGTCCCTCAAGCAAGCTAAGAAGGATAATAAATTATCACCAAATTATTATGGTTCGTACAAGGTGTTGCAAAATATTGGTACTATGGCATACAAATTGGAACTTCCTACATCTTCCCGAGTGCGCCCAGTTTTCCATGTTTCATGCTTAAAGAAGGTTATAGGTGACAAGCTCCCAGTTCAAACAATATTGCCAGAACTTGACGAGGAAGGAAAAATCATATTGGAACCTGAAGAAATCACAGAAACAAGAACTTGACAGCTACGAAATCAATCAATTTCAGAGTATCTCATAAAGTGGAAGAACTTACCTGCTGAAGATTCCACATGGGAGGATAAGAATTTTATAAAGAAGCATATAGAACTACTCAAGCATTGAGGGAAACAATTATTTTAAGGAGAGGGGCATGTTAGGTCACTATAATACTAGTGTATTCCCTTATTATTATTGTCATTGTAGCCCCTTATTGTTATTTTTATGCCCATTTTGTCCCGATATGGTTATTATTGTTCCCCATAGAAGCCCACTATTGTTATTGTTGTGCCCTTACATTATTATTGTTATGTCGGCTTTGATTATATTATGACCTCTTAGACTCCTATTGTGGTGAAGTAAAATTATAAGTGTGACACAAACCATTCCTCTAGCCCAATAGCAGGTCTAGCCACTAACAAGACATTCTATGAAAGATTTCCTTAGGTTAGAACCAATTAAGAGGGCCTACCTCTTAGTACGCTTATTCTGTTTGGTGATGACCTTGCTTGCTTACTTCAGCTATCTCTTGTTTCATTCTTCAAACACCTGAAACAAGAAAACAACAACAAATAATAACCATGATAACAGATAAATTGTAATTCAACATACTTAAGAAGTCAAGAAACATTAAGCCATAAACATGTGAGATGATACATTATGTAGGAAATCAATCGATAGTTGCATACATATTAGATCAAGAAGAGATTACAGCCATTGTCTTGACGTTGTTTTTCTCCTCCGATAAAACCAGGTTCCCACACACTTCCGTTAACATTCCATGATGGCATCAACCATGATAGTTTTAAGGCTCTTCCCTTTATACTTAACACTAAACCAAATTCACACTTCTCCCTCACACATAACTAGAGAGCTACAACTATGACTAGCTTGTTGTTTACTCCAAAAATAATTAGCACTAGCACACCAACATTAACACTAGCTTATACTTGGGAAAAATGGAGGTTTATATAGCATGAATGGATGGGAGATGGTTCCTATTCTCATGGGAGAAGGTCTTATCTCTTGAGGTAGTTCCATCCTTATAGGGGAAAGGAGTCCAAACTGACATCCTTGACTCCCTCCGGCTTAACCATTTACCAGACTTCTGTTACAAAGCTTCTAGAGCTGGAAGCTTCAACTCCTTATTTAAAGACTTTCCAAAAGAGGATCAGCATGACTAAAACAAAGCTTAGTCGCTCTGGTTGGCAATAGGGATAGTGTTAACCCTGCATATCAGCACGAGGAGGAGAAGGGTCATTAGCGTTGGTCTTGTAAACTGGGAAAAGTAGAAGATTTTTGGGAAATCATGCAAAAGGGAGTTGTTTTGCTCATGAAGAGGGACATAATGGGAGTTTCTTCATGAAGGGAAAGCATGTAGGGTTCACTATAGAGGTTCTCCAGGATCAAGGAATGGGGAGTATACGGACAGTGACAAAATGATGTGTAACATATTCCCCCTAAAGCATGAAGTGTCTTACTTATCTTATTAAAAAAGTATAGTTAGCATCGCGTAAATAGGTGTTCTTACTTGTGTTCACTTAACCAACGTAATTACATACATTTGCACATCATATAAGCATTATAAAAAAATTCATACATAACATGACAAGATGCATTAACCGAAACAAAGACACAGAATTCATAGAATACTTCTCTTTATCGACATCTTCAAGTGATTACAGACTCTATCCACCCTGTGCACATAGCTGCAGGGGTCCATGCACTCAGCTGTGGACTTCCACCCTAGGTCTCTGCGCACTCAGCTGTAGAGCCTATACCTATGCTATGACCCGAAACTTAGACTTCTTACTTCAGAGCTATGACTCTCTAAGCCTTATCTCAACTTTTAAGACTACCTAGAGCTTACTTACTTCGCTCTCTTTATACAATCCCATGGTTTGCGGACCATGGGTGGATCTTTTACAACTGAATTTACTTTACAAAAATAAGGGTAGACAATCGTTTATGACTCATGACACCTTCATGCTCCGTGACCACAGGATGTAGAGAATTTACAAGTTTATTACAAAATTTTACCCAAACATGGGATTTTAGGCCCAAAACTGTCCTTGGGGGATCTCGTTCCCAACAGGCCCCCAACACAAACATCGTGACTCGCCCTCGAGTCACTTAGCAGGCATGGAGAACTTTGCATGAAGGTCGTCCAACTCAACTCGTATGACTGCAACCTCGGCAGTGCACTGAATTTCCTCCTGCTTCGCATCTTTGACCATCTGCTCGGTCAATGCCCCTGAACTGTCGGCTTGAAGCTTTTGCTGCGTTTACTGCAGAGTCACAAGCTTTCCTTCAATTGAGTCTGTCATCGTGTAAGATTCATCCAGCTATGGCTTTAGTCCTACCTTAAACATTGCTTCCTTATGCATCGCTGCATCCACTTGTTCTTTCAGCTACTTGGCCTCCTACAACTTTGCTAGTCTCTGTGTCAATGCACCGGTTCGTGTTGTTCCCTTGACTTCATCATAGCGTTGTTGTAGCTCATGTGCTTCCGTCTCTAGTCGTTGTACATTGGGGTCCTCCTGCAAGCTTGTCAGGACCTCAAATGATTGCTCAAAAAGCTACGTGTAGTCTGCTACTACATTTTCCACTGCCACTACTGCTTCTATTATAGTAGTCACCTGCCATTCCTTCACTTCTGGCAGAGTTGAAGGATGGGCCTTCAACTGTAATTCTATGATTTGGAGGTTCAACTCCAACTAAAGCCTCGCCATCTCAATATGAGTGTCACGCACCCTTGTGGCCAGCTTGGAGATGTGCACCTTGACTGGCTCCTCCTCAGGAATGACCAACTCTCGGAGCATTCGGCATGCCTCCTCGATAACCTGCGTAATGTGCTTATTCTGATTGGTCACCTCGGTCACAACAATGATGGCAGAGTCTTGTTGTAGTGCAATCAACTTGTTGTTGATCTGTTATTCACTGATTACCTAGAGGGCGTGGTGCTCACTAGCCCTCAACTCTATAATCACTCCATCCTGCAAGAGATGGAGTGCTTCTCCTGGGAGTGACACCAGATTCAACCCTACTCCCTTTAGGGTGCTGACAGTGGGCTTGTCAGTTTCATTCTCAGTGGTCAGTGCTCCATCAGGCAACACTATCGCACAGGAGGCCTTCCCGCACAGCATTTCGGCACCCTATGAAGTGTCGATAGCCAGGCTGGTGGACACCATGGCAGCCTAAGACTTGCGGGTTTGTAGCTCTTGTAAGCCTATCTGGATAGCCCCGAGATTATCTACCGTTGTTGCTCAAATTGTTGCAGGGCCTCCGTGGTGACATCCTGCACTATGTCACTGATGTCATGTAGATCACCCTCTATTAGTGTGATAGAGTCTAGTGATTTCTTGGTAGCCTTTGATTTCTTCCAGGACACTCCTTTCTCTGGCTCCCTTGGGCACTTGATGCAGGTGGATGTCTCCTATGGGTGTATGCCATGCTGCTCATCTGTCTCCTCCTCTGTCTCAGGTGAAGGCGACCGCGTGCCTTTGTCAAAGCTTCGCTTTGTCCCACCTGTCTGCTTTGTTGTATATTGTGTGGTGTCACGCTCCTCCTGGGCCTTGTTAGTGACCTCCTTCTTTCTCTTTTCGACCAGCTGAGTCATCTTTAGCTTGGCCTCCTCCTTCTTTCTTTGTGTGGCAGACTTGCTCCCTCCCATCGCCAAGTCTGTTGTAGAGCACCACTCTGCCGGCCAATGAACAAGTACTACATCAATGGCATCATCCATTGCCATATAAGGCAAGTCGTACCATTTCTACTTAGGGTCCTTCCACTCCCTGATGGAAACATGGTGAATTTCTACTTTAAATTCTGCATAGCCCTGCAGGTTGGCATACACTGTAGGTGCCAACCACGGTTTGCGATTGATGGCCATGCGGATGTTCAGCTCCATCAAAATCCAAAAGATCTTTCTATCCTTGACTTGCTGCACGTCCTTGGTCACCCACAACGAAGCGTACTTCACTACTTTTGGTAGGTCAGGCGCGACCGAGGGGAATTGGCTGTCCTCTTGCAGCTCCCATGCTACCAACACAATTGAAAGCAAGATCCACGTGTAGTGGAACGTCTTGCTAAGCTCCTACACTTTGTGGTAGTTTGATAGGAACTCTTTGTGAAGGTAGTCTAACTAGTTGAACTGGACTACTAAGCTTCTAGCAAAACAACAGCTGCTGGCACCTCATCGGTGCAACACTTCCTCATCACTTTCCCTACTATAATCTATATAGCTACCTTTACAACAGGGTCATAGATGTTGGATATGGCATATCCATGTGCCTTCTTCACCATTTTAAACATTTCTTTCATGGATTCTGAGAGGGCCTGCTCACCACCTTTTCCGCCAAAGATCATGGCTAGATTCTCTTCTGTCTATGACAATCACGTTATCCTGTGAATGAATCTATCGGTGATGGGTATTGGCTCCTCTACCACAAAAATCCATCATGCACCAAGCACAACAACTTCTTGATGTCCAATACTATAGGCGGGGCGCAGGTTTTAATGCGGCACCCAAAGCAGGTTGAGAAACCCTGCCTTGTCTACTCCTCTGAGCCACCTCCACGGCTCCAATGTGGCCATTCAGGTGTTTGTATCAATGATGTGATGCATCAGCTGCTTGGTTTCTAGGTGTGGGAACTTCTCATGATCCGCCAAGTCCCAATCCTCGAGTTTTAGCAGCAGCACCTGCGTCGCACGGTCATTCGAAAACAATCTCATCTGAAAACAGAGGGGCATGTAAGGGGGTCTTGCTCTCATCAATGTCTTTCAGCACCTTGGTCTTGTCCTTGCACGGAGGGACATACTCAGGCAATCGAGTGATAGGGGAAACACCCTCGGCTTCAACCTCCTCCACTTCAATGCCCACATCCTCATCATCCATCAGGATGTCTTCGATTTCTTCCTCCTTCGGCTCCAAATTTATGGATTTTACCTTCTCCCATGCGGTAGGCTTTGGTGGGTTTCTTATGGGTGATGCGTGCACTGGTATGGTAGGTTGCTTGCCCTTTTTATCCTTGGTGGTCTCCTTGGTTGGGGTCGGCTTTGGTCTCGGCATCCTCAGTGTTTTAGGGACTTTGTCTAGTACTTCGGTGACCTTTGGAGCAACGAATTCTGCCTCCATCTCAATTTCTGGCATCAACTCCTCTACCTCGGTGTTTATAACTTCTTTGGGTGCTGACCTAATGCTTTCCAACAGTGCTTGTGATGTCTCTAGTAAGTTTGCAAATGATGGAGTTGCTTTGAAAGCCTCGAAGACTTCTCATTTCATGTGCGCCTGAGAGCTCAACAAATCAATTCTCAAAATGGCAAGCATTTTTCAGTGGACAACCACTTATAATTTACAGGGAATTTTGAATTCAAATCCGACCGTTCCCCCCAAATTTGGTTCACTAATGTCAGATTTGCGGTAGATTTTCAAGGATATGAGCCATAAATTTCGTGTTGAATGCCAGCCACCTTCTCCATTTAGCCACATTTCTCTTTTCAAATCATGAACAATGACTTTAACGGTCACTTTCCGGCCAACCTGCATGATTTTTCCCTGGGTAGTGCAACTTCCTTCACGTTACCGTGAAACCTGTGACACTTCTTTGCTTAGCGCATTCCTCCAATCATGTAGCTCCCCAACCCGAGAAGTGTAGTTTATAGTCGCACACCTCCTTTCACCTTCCTGGAGCACTAATACTGTGCTACCTTCATCTAGTCACATGGTTGGATCGTTGTTGTATGGCTTCAAGCGATTTCCATTCACCTTTCCTAGGAAGGGTTCTCCATTTAATTTGACTAGTTTTGTTGCTCCTTCGTCGTTAATCTCCTTAATGACAGGGGGCCCTAATCAGTGCATTCAGAATTTCCCTGGAAATTTATCAAACTTGCTGTCATATAACAAAACCAGGTCATTTACCTTAAAGGTGTGCAACCTAATGTGCCGATCATGCCATGATTTTTTGTGTTGCTTTTGGACCTGTTGGTGAAATCCAGCCAGAAATCTCTCTTCCTCGAGCTCATCCAGCTATGCAAGCCTTTCCTCCAAGGCTCCGTGATTAGTCATACCTATGAGCATCGTTATGCGCAGACTAAGCGTAAGATATTCCATAGGAATTACTGCTTCAACACCATAGACAAGCCTAAAGGGAGTTTTTCCAGTCAACTTCTTGCATGTCGCTCGATAGGGCCATAGTACTGCAGGTATGCGTAGGTCCCAATCACTTCGCTGAGCATTGCAAACCTTGGTCAGCGCATTCTCTAGTGCTTTATTGAATGATTCCATTTTCCCATCAGCCTGCAGGTTATAAGGTGTGCTCTTCTCATGATATACCTAAAATTCATCTGTTAGTGAACTAATCATCTCATTCAGAAAGTGCGTACCATGATCACTCATCAAAATCATTGGACACCAAAATCACGTTAGTACATACTCAAAGAGGAACTTCGCAGCAATCACTCCTGTGCAATCCTTCATAGGCTGTGCCTCCTCCCAATGATTCAAATACTCCATCATGGTCATAATGTACCTCGCTCCCATTTTTCCTTGGGGCTAAATAGGTCCCACAAAATATATCACCAATTTCTCAAACGGTTGCAACATTCTCATCCCTCTGTGATGGCCTGCCAGTCCTTTGACACACATCACATGCCTTGAAATATGCTTTTGAGTCTTGATGGAGGGTTGGCCAGCACAACCCTGCATGTAGAATCTTCTGCACAATTGCTCTCCCTGCATAATTTCCTCCCATGGCGCCCCCATGAGCATCTGCAAGGATACTGCTTCTTTCAAGCTCGGGTACATATTGTCACAATATCTCATTGGACCCCATTTTATATAGATGCCCAACAATGACAGAAAAATCTGTCACATGCACCACTAACTCCTTCTACTGTTGGACGGTGTATCCCTTTAGGGCAGTTCTTGTTGTCAGGAAGTGTATTATATCCTCAAAATGACCATTTGTAACGTGCACTGCAAATAGTTGCCCGTCAAGCAATCCCTCCTCGAAATTAGTGGGCTATTCCACTATTTCAATGTGCGAAAAATGGTCTGGGCCTGCGTTCGGTCATCCAAACTTCACAATAACTTCAAAGTCATATTCCTGGAACAATAACAACCACGTGTAGATTCTCCCCCCCAACACAGGCTTATTGACAAGGTACTTCAGCGGGGAGTGGTCTGTATACATCTTAAAATGGCCTCCCAGCAAGTAGTGTCTAATCTTCTGGAGCGCTTATACCATAGCTAACCCTTTGCGCTCAGTAGTTGAATAATTCTTCTCCTCCTTGGACAACCTTCTATTTGCAAATGCGATAGGATGGTCCAAGTCTCCTCCACCAACCTATGTTAGTACTGCTCCCATTTTTATGCATGACATGTCGACATGTACATGAAACTCCTTCTTGCAATCCGAGAACACTAGAATCGGCATGGTGACCATCTTTTCTTTCAACACATCTAAGCTCTTCTTACAATCATCGTTCCAACAGAATGTGACATCCTTCTTTAACAACTTTTCCATAGGCACAATGATCTGAGCATAGCCTTTGAAAAACTTTTCTAGCACCGCCATCTCAAATGTATTCAAAAAAATATCCACATCATTCAGGCCATCATAAGTGGGCAGATTTCTTACCTTTGATGACACACAGTGCAACGACCGGGTCATCATGTTATAACTCAATGTAGTTACCTCATGTAACCAATTCTGCCAGTGCTCTAATTCCTAAACAGAGTTCGAGGTGCATGAACTCTCATGATCCCATGTAATTCGTCCATCTGCTGTTGGATTCACCCAATCTTGGTCTCGTGATGTTATCTTGTAGATACAGTCTAGATCGTCATCGCTCTCATAATCACGGACTGCTTTAGTATAGTGCGATCCCTTAGCAGGATCTAGGGGTACTATTACACAGAGTGATTTCTTCTCAAATATCATTTTTCATGCTTTAGGTTGATTACCCCATTCATATCAGTAGCCCAATAAATTCCAAGGAGCACAGGATAGGGGTTGCTATCATCCACAATTTCTATTACTTCAAAGTTAGCTAGCGCACTCGCACCTTGAATATCTACAGTCGCCCCTTGCAGCCGCCCCATGGGGATGATCTTCTACTGATTTTCCATCCTGAGCTGAATCGAAGACCACTGCAGCATGGGTCTCCCCATCCATTCCCAAGTCTTCTTCAGTAGGACATTCACATCTAACCCTAGGTCCAAAATAACATGATCCATTTCGTATTCTCCTATCTGTGTGGTCAGCCCCATCTCCTGTCTTGTCCTTTTTTTATGCTTGCCAATCTTTCGTACTACTCGTGGCTCACCCAGAGTGTTTCCAGCACATCTATTTATGAGCTCCTGTAACCTCTTCACAACTTTGCTATCGTGCAGTAACTTCATGCAAGTCTCTAGGAAGGCTATCAGCATAGAAGGGTCCATATCTTGATCTAACTTATCCTTGCTCCCTGAGGTGGAGGCCTCAGTGAAGCTCTTCTTCACCTCCATGAATGTTTCACGTGCACGCTCCAAATCGAACTCAGTCTCCTTCACCAGAGCATTACGAACTCATGTGTTTTCCTTGGGTTGTTTCCCTTTATCATCTCCTATTGTGATTTTGCTTTGGAGCACTATATTTACGTTTGGGTTCTCTTCGCATGGCTCAGACCTCATCATCTATAGGTTCTAAGTTGGTTGAGGTGTAGCGCCCCTTTGTCATGTATCCTTGCTATAAGCATAGGACAGTCTTCCGTTTCATGATCAAACAGAGTGCAATAATTGCACGACGGACATGTTGGGTTAGTGAAATCGTGGGCATAATGCCTTGGTCCTCCGCAATTGTAGCAGATCAATTGTCCCCCACCTCTGCCAGGCCCTCCTTCGTCTCGACCTTGTCCGCGCCCCTGAAAGCCTGTCCGCACCATCCCCGCACTCTAGTCAAGGGGTCGTGTTCTGCCTGTACCCTATAGGTGGGAGTTCTATCCATCATTAGTTCATAGCTTCTGCAATTATGCTCATCATGCCCCACCGACCTACAGAAGTTACAGAACAATTGTTGTGGTGTCTGTACAAAGTTTTTCAGCAAATGACAGTTATCCGTGGCATGTTTTCCTTATACCTGACATATAGCGCACCACAATGCAGGCCCCGTGCTTGGTCTTGCTTGAGCTTCTGGCCTCAAAGGCATTGATCCTCCTCCTATAAGGTAGTTCACAAAGACTAGACAATGGTCTTTTTCATGCCCCTGACCCTTGCATTTCAGGCACCATACCTCTTCGCGCACCTTTGGTTAAACTATTTTGTCTTGCTTCAAGCTTTGCATCTCAAAGCAAAGATATTCCAACTACATGTGGATTTGTTGGACCCCCAGATTTGGATCTTACATCGGCATTTCATGCAGTCTCATTGCAATCTCCAAGGCTTCTGCCTGAGTCATTATCTTCTGTTGTGACAGTGCAACCCTTAGGTGAGGCAGGAGCAAAGCCACAAACCACTCGCAATGTTGTCCATCTGTTAAGTTCATGTTAGCTTCGCAGATTTTACACTTCAACCTACGATCGAGTTCCCAAGGGGTCTTGCCTGGTTACATCGCAATTTCCTTAAACCCCACAATCGATTGTGCCCGAGATTTAGGCCTACTGAATTCTTTATTCAGGGTTGTCTTAATGTGTGCCACTCTAGCATTCTAATTATCATTAGAGTACTTGATGTACCAGGTTAGCGTGCGATCTTGCAATGCAATAACCAGTGTTGCCTTCTTCATGTTATCATCTGTAACGCCCTAAACTTCCCATACATTTTTCTCAATGAACTAGAATTGGTCTGGGTCCTCATTTCCCAAGCCTTTAAACTAAGGCAGCTTCACTGAATTTGTCATATTGAACTGCAGTGGAGGTGGAGGTGGTACGGGTGAAGTCGCAAGTGATGTTGGTGAAATTAGAGGTGGTGTGGGTGGAGGTGGCAATCGCGGGAATCCTTGCCTTATTAACTGAATAGCACTTCGCAGAGAAACCTGCGCTACTCCCTCTTCATCACCTCGCGGAGGTGAAATCAATGGACTATATTCAGGACCCTTTATCCCTTTGTTCCTGTAATTTTTTCTACTTCATGTAGCCCCGAACATCAAGGTAGATGCATAACCCACTTTTTGCACAATAAAATTTTAATCCAGGTATTCAAAGATTTCAAGTACTTACCTCACAGTCGTTTGAAAAAATGCCGCTCCGCCTCCCTGTAGTTGACTGAGGTAGTGACTGCAAATTTAGTCACAAATCCTCATATGACGCAATCAAGCCAATGATCGACAGTGTGGTGATCTTATCCTTAGATGCTTCCAATTTTTGTACTAGCTTCGGGGTCCAAACAATAGGACTGTCAAGTTTCCACCTTCCTTGGCTATCTTCTAGCTTCGCGATCCACTCATATAGCTCAACCGGAAACGATCAGAAAAATATCTCGTGGATCTTTGTATATAGGTGCTTGTCCAACCACTGTTCCTTTGTCAGTCGTGGGTTTCTGTTGTCCTACGCCATGAATTCATGTATCTTCCTATTCAACCAGTCTCTGATCTCTTTCATAGTTGGATTCTAGTGATACGACATCACACATCTCTTATGCAAATTTTGATCATGGCAATGGAACCATTTTTTGGCTTATTGGGGCCCGACCCAGGTTCAACGTTAGTTAGCCAAACAAATCTCTACACTACTGGCCCATTTTGCATCAGCTCGTGGAGCGTGGATCAAAGTCTCAACCAAAGCAGTATGGGGGGAAGTTGGAACCAAGTTTCCACACCCTGAGATGGTCGTGATGTCAGTTTATTCCTTCTATTCCTGCCTTCACACAGGTCACTTAGTTCTAGGGCTTGCCAAACTAGTCGTCTATTTCGCCATTCAGTACCTCTGCGAAAAGGTACGATTGACCTTCGTGCATCCCTAACTTGCGACTCAGGTACTTTCACGTTGCTAGGGTAGCATTCTATGCATATTTCCAAACTAGTCAAAGTGTCTTAGTTATCTTATTAAACAAGTATAGTTAGCACTGCATAAACAAGTGTTCTTACTTGCATTCACTTAACCAATGTAATTACACACATTCACGCATCATATAAGCATTATAAAATAAATTCGTACACAACATGACAAGATGCATTAACCGGAACAAAGACACAGAATTGGTAGAGTACTTCTCTTTATTGATATCTTCAAGTGATTACGACTCTATTGACCTTGTGCACATAGCTAAAGTGGTGTGCACACTCAGCTGTGAACTTCCACCCTAGGTCTCTTTGCACTTAGCTGCGGAGCCTTTACCTATGCTACGACCTAAAACTTAGACTTCATACTTTAGAGCTATGATTGTCTAAGACTTATCTGAGCTGTTATGACTACCCAGAGCTTACTTACTTAGCTCTCTTTATACAATCCCATGGTTCGCGGACCATGGGTGGATGTTTTACAGGAAACTTTACTTTACAAAAATAAGGGCAGACAACCCTTTATGACTCATGACCCCTTCGCGCTATGCAACCACAAAATTGAGAGACTTTACAAGTTTATTACAAAATTTTACCCAAAAATGGGGTTTTAGCCCCAAAACTATCCTTGGCGGATCCCGTTCCCGACAAGTACAATTCACGGAATGTGAATAGAGGAAGTAAAGCCGAACACCCATGAAATCACCCGATCGAAAGACAATGATGTGAACTTGTTGTTGAGTGTGAAGAACTTTCGATTAGGGCATGCAAGCTCTAAGGTACTAGAAGGGAGTCTTTTGGTCAACTTCCCAGATAATGAGCTAAAGTCGACAAGAAGCGAATGTGTCGAAGGAGGGCTATAATGTATCCCACATCATCAACACGAGACAAAGGGATGCAAAATGATTTTTGATGATACAAAGAATCAAGGGTGAGTGTTACTGCAGAAGGAAAACTCTTGAACATATCAGCGACACAACTAGAAGTTTGGCAGCTTTTGGATCCATATGATCGGTGGTCATGATGACGTGGTAGAGATCAAATGGAAGGCAAAACTGAATGACCCAACCTAGGGAGGTCAACGATAAAAAGGAGGATATCCCATCCCGACATGAAACAAAAAGTGTCATGTTCAAGAGTGAGTTGTCGACATAACTGATTAGATTTCCAAATTTTCCCCCACCATTCCTGGCAGGTACCCCAATTATTTTTTTAATCGGAAGCTTGAAGGGGATAGCATATGCTTGCACTGTAAGTTCATCCTTTGGATGAATTTGACCTGGTAAGTTTAATGAGCCCTAGGAAGGAGAAGCTCATGTTCGTCGTGGTGATGAATCTGATGTCATTTAGTATTTTTACGAGTCCAACAAAGGTGAAACTCACTATATTTTTCATGTTTCGAGAGTTTGAAAAATACACAAAAAAGAAAACTCCACATGGTCCCTTTTCGTAAATTTGTGTCTTTCGAGCCTGAAAAGGTAGAAAACAATGATCGAGAGAACCGCTTGACCATTTCAGTCAGGGAGTACCTTTTTCATAAATAGTGCATCCCAGCCCGAAAAAGGGGTAAACATATACTGGGCACACAACATTTTGCATCCGTTAACGAGTTAGAAATGACAAGAGCTTAGCAATATTTTCGTGCTTAAAGGTTTGAAAAGGAGCTTGAAAGTGGACCCCCCATTTTTATTCTCTTTAACGAGTGAAAAAGGGAAAGAAAACTCAGCAATCTTTTCATTTTTTATGAGTCAGAAAAAGAGCTTAAAGGAGACTCATCCTAGAGGAATGAGTGGTATAAAAGGTAGCAACTAATTTCGGCAATGGTGGAACTGCTTGAAATATGTAATGGTCAAGAGGCTCGCTAATAAAACCACTCATCACTATGGTCCCTCAGGAAAGGAAAAACAACTAAGTGAAAGCATATGATCGACCAAAGAGATGGCGGCCATGGAATGAAACAACCAAGACTCATCTAGCAGAACTTAGTTGATTCAAACGATAATCACGAGATGTAAATTGGGCATGGGTTCATTTTTACACAAGTTGAAACAAAAAATGATGCTTGTTATAAGTGTGCATACCCCCAGCATAACGAATCAATCGAGGTGCATGCCACCCAAGCTTCATTTCAGTCAACTAGGCGGATGTAATGAAGGTTCACTTTCGAAATCTTGGAAAGATTTGACTGGGATTTTACGAGATCTTAACCAAAGAATTGATTTGGAAAAAGGAGTTGTTTCATTTTTTTGTGAGGTTGACATAGTAAAAGAGCTATCCTTAGACATCTATTTCATTTTTAAACGAGGTAGATATAGGAAGAAACTATCCTCAAATTCCTTGATTCATTTTTAAATGAGCTTGACACAAGACAAGGAACTATGCTCACCCATTGTTTCAATTTTTAATGAGGTTAACACAAGACCAAGAACTATCCTCATACATCTATTCATGAATGATATGATAACATGGCTCCCAAGAGGTCTTCATTATACGAAAGAACCACACTCTGAGAGGAATACATGTCATTTGGTACCAAAGGCAGATCAGGTTCTAGTGCCCCCAAAACATAATGTACAATACCATCTGTGTCATCATCAGCAGATGTCGAGATGGAATGGGTAGCCACATAATTGACCTGTAGCGAGGAAGGGACTACTTGCAAACAAGGACCAATAGGGGAAGATGGTTGCATAGGAGGCACCTGGTGACCAATGAACAACAATTGATCAATGGTCACTATTCTCCCTTTGTGTGGAAAACAAGCCACACGGAAAAGAAAAGAAACAAGGGCTCCCATGACATAAACATAGTCGCATCCAGGGAGAATATTTAAATCTAAGGGACCATGGACTACCATCACATCTATATAGATGGTCTTTCCTCTCAAAGTAATAGGGAACTTTGGAAGGACACCCAAAGGTTGACTGGTTCCTTTGTTGAAAGCCAACAAATTCTGAGTGACAGGAAAAAGCTACGGGGAGCCCAAAGCTTGCCAAGTAGTAGAAGACATTATGTTAAGAGATGCACCTTCATCTAATATAGTGCCATGTACTACCATATTATAGGCTTGTACTGTGATCTGGAAAGGCACATAAGATGGGAGGCAGAAAGCAGTCAAGCGACTCCAATCGAAAGAAATGACAGAACTACTTACTGGGGGTATCATATGATTTCCCCCATGCTCTGTAGTAATAAGAGAAGGACTCTCCTGAACAAATGGGACAGGAGGGTCACTCTTCGATTCATAAGAATCTGAGGAGACGAGAAGAACATGAGCAGTATGATCACCACTCTCTTATGGAACATAGTGAACAAATTAAGGCAAAGCCAAGTCGACACTCCTTTTGACCAATGGTTGGTTGGGAACAGACACCAGAGAATCATGCTCAGGAAGACAAGGATGGGCAAGAGATGAATCTAAGTCAATCTCTTTACCAACTACAAGAGGGTTAGAAGAAAGCCTCTGATAACCAACAGGAAGTTGGGGTTGAGGAATTGTAAGGTTCTCCAAAACTTTGGAAGCTTTATCCATAAGAGGACAAAGGTGAAGAAGATTATCTCCTTCACATAACCTATATGGTAATCTAATCTTCCATTTCTTCTTACCATCTTTAACCGAGGGTGCAACATCAACATGATCTCCAGAGGTCGATGGGGATGGTCGATCTAGATTTTGAGACCATACCTCTAAGACTTTAGGAATGCCTGGACAGTCTCAAAGGAGATGGTCACTCTTACACAACTTGCAAGGGAATCTGACCTTCTGTGGAGGATCAAAATGTTTATCTAGAGGAGGTGCATTTGGAGTAACAACTGCATGGTTGGCCTCTCGCTTATCTGACTTCTTCTTCTTCTTCTCAGGCTCCTGGGTACTGGATTTCAAACATTCACTAGGGTAAGTAGAAGAGTAAGAGGAAGAAACAAGGGAGGAAGGGGAGAGGTCAACCTTAGAATCAATGTGATGTGATTCAAATGAAGGAGATGGTGGAGCAGGAGTTGGGACACTTGGGATCATCGAGGTCGAAAATAACCAAACAGGTAAACTAATGGTTAACCTAGGGAGGGTCAACATTTCCATATAAGGAGCACCAACATTTCCAAAAGAAGGAAAAAGACCAAGATTCCCATCTGAGGGGAACACTTGACTAGTATACTCTAGGAATCCATTGGAATTGACTTTTAAAGAAACACTAAGGAAGATAAATTTAGCTAGGAATATTTCGTGGGAAGTTAATTTTAAGACACTGAAACAAAACTTTTCCTTTTCATATTTTAAGAGTCAAGAAAAGGATGAAATGTGACTCTAGTTGCTTTCGGGATTAATGAGCTTGAAAGGACAAGTGATCGATGATATTTTCAACTTTAAAGAGTCAGTGAAGATAAAAAATGACTACTTAGGGTATTCTAGGAAAAATTATTACCAGGTAACTGTGAACTACAGAATACCTCCCAACGTACTGATAAGTACGGGCAGGAAATCTCCCTGAATTCTGCGTTTGGTGTATCACATTTACAAGGAGGCAGACTCGGCTTCCTATGGATAAAGGATTACAACCTAGTGGGGTCTCCCTTTATATACTTGATGGTACGGGGAGCATAAGTCTGTACTAGCGTTGTCTAGTGCAGAAGTGAATGACAATTGCTAGGTTTAAAGATGCTGGAACATGTCTCTAGCCTAGACCACTAAATGTGAGAATTAAGCTTAAATGCTTCCTTAGGTTAATTCAATAAATTTTAATGGGTGATCCTGAATGATGTCTCAATTTCAAGGCCCTACCGCCGTCACCTGACAAAACTCCTACATGCAACTATATGAGAAAAGATATATTTGTCTTCGATGAAATTTAACATTAATTGAGAGATAGGGGACACAAAATCAATGGAACAATCAAATAATGAAACATTTCACTAATATATATCCTAAATGCACTTAATCTTCCCTTAACAACAAAATAAGTTTCATTTCATTCCCTATGCTTATGATGATGCAATTCTAGCTTCTCAATGACGTTACTAATGCAATATTTTCACTTAAGTAAACTAGAATGGTGTTCTTCTTTTCATAAAATGCAAAATGAATCATTCACATAAAGCACTTTAATGAAAATTTTCACAATTCCCAACAAACAAGAATCGATCAAATCCAAAGCATGATAAATGAAACTAAAAGCAACTCCTTCCCTGAATCAGACAAACCAAACACATAAATGCTTCAATCGACAAACCAAGCAATGTAATCTAGAACAAACAAGAATCTTTCACTCATTCGATTGGAAATGAAGCAAACAAAGCGTCCTAATCACTTCGGGGTGGAAGAAGAAAGTCTAAGGGTCAAGACACACTGGCATTGGAATGGAAGAAATTCTGATTTTTCTTAACTCAGAGAGCGGAGTGATTGCATAACTGACAACTAGCATCGATAGGCATGACCAACACGAGTGGTGAGTACTACAACTAGTGCTGATGGTCTGATCGGTGTGACTACCTAACTGACAAGTAGTTTTGATTGAGGGATTCAAAGAAAAAATAAAAAATAACTTCACACAGGGCCAGACTTAACACATCAGAGGGTGTGACAAACCAAACAATCACACAAACTAAGCTAATGAAGCTTTCTAGTCTGGGAGAACACAGTCTAAACAAGCTACAAGGCAGAAATCAAGAGGGTAAGACACACTGGTCGAGATCTGGGGTGAGCCCTAATCTTCACCTATAGGATCGACGTGACTACCTAACTGACAACAGGCACTAGAAGGGGGTCGATGTGACTATTTCTAAGTATATCACACAGAGCGACGTGACTGTGAGTGAAATAAGTGCGCCGACCAAGGACGCAAGGAAAAAATAAAAAAATTTCAAAGGCTGATACCAGACTTGCTACTGTAAATTTCAAACCCAGAGCAGTAAACAAGGCAAAGCAGATACAAATAAAGGGAAATGGTGATATTAGAAAAGTTGACACAAAACCATGAAATCCCAAGTAAACAAATGAAAGGATTGGTTCCCCAGCGAAGTTGCCAATTTGTGGTGAAGTAAAATTATAAGTGCGGACACAAACAATTCCTCTAGCCCGATAGCGGGTCTAGCCACTAACATGACATTTTATGGAATATTTCCTTAGGTTAGAACCAATTAAGACCCTATCCTACCTCTTACTACACTTATCCCATTTGGTTATGATCTTTCTTGCTCGCTTCAGCTATCTCCCATTTTCTTCTTCGAACACTTGAAACAAGTAAACAATAGCAAATAACAATCATGATAATAAACAAATTGTAATTCAACCTACTTAACAAGTCAAGAAACATTAAGCCATAAACATGTGAGATGACCATTATGTATGAAATCAATCGATAGTTGCATATATATTAAATCAAGAAGAGATTACAACCATTGTCTTGACGTTGTTGTTCTCCTCCGACAAAACCAAGTTCCCACACACTTCCATTAGCATTCCATGATGGCCTCAACCATGATAGTTTTAAGGCTCTTCCCTTTAGACCTCACACTAAACCAAATTCACACTTCTCCCTCACACACAACTAGAGAGCTACAACTATGAATAGCGTGTTGTTTACTCCAAACTTAATTAGCACTGGCACACCAACATTAACACTAGCTTGTGCTTGGGAAAAATGGACATTTATATAGCATGAATGGATGGGAGATGGTTCCTCTTCTCATGGGAGAAGGTCTTATCTCTTGAGGTAGTTCCATCCTTATAAGGGAAAGGAGCCCAAGCTGACATCCTCGACTCCATCCGGTTCAACCACTTACCAGACTTCCATTACAAAGCTTCCAGAGATAGAAGCTTTGGCTCCTTATTTAAAAACTTTCCAAAGGTGAATCAATGTGCCAGAAACAAAGCTCAGTTGCTCCAGTCAGCACTAGGGATAGTGTTAATCCCTACATATCAATGTGAGGAGGACAAGGGTCATTAGCGCCAGTATTGTAAACTGGGAAAAACAGAAGATTTTTGGGAAAGGATGCAAAAGGGAATTGTTTTGCTCATGAAGAGGGAGACAATGGGAGTTTCTTCATGAAGGGAAAGCATGTAGGGTTCATTGTAGAGGTCCTCCAGGATAAGGGAACGGTGAGTATAGGGACAATGACAAAATTTTGTGTAACACTTCCCTCCATAAACATGTTGCTTTGTATTTGATAAACAAACACAATGTGTCAAATGGTTGCCTCTGTCTAAATGGTGGTATAACACTTCCTTCCATACTCTAGAAAAAAAGACCCCATCTATGGAACTTTGTGGATATCATCCACCATCCATCACATCATATTTAAGAGAAAATTATAAGGTTCAAGCAGTGGAAGATCACATCGAGCATTAAAAAAAGGTTCTCCAACTCTTAAAGGATAACCTTACTTTAGCACAAAATAGAATGAAACAGGTAGATCAACATTGCAGTGAAAGAAGTTTTGATGTAGGTGACTAGGTATTTCTATGACTACAACCATACAAAAAAATTCCCCTCAAGCAAACTCAGAAGGATAATAAATTATCACCAAATTATTATGGTTCGTACAAGGTGTTGCAAAAAATTGGTAATATGGCATACAAATTGGAACTTCCTGCATCTTCCGAAGTGCACCCAATTTTCCATGTGTCATGCTTAAAGAAGGTTATAGGTCACAAGCTCCCAGTTCAAACAATATTGCCAGAACTTGACGAGGAAGGAAAAATCATATTGGAACCTGAAGAAATCACAGAAACAATATCTTGATAGCTACGAAATCGATCAATTTCAAAGTATCTCATAAAGTGGAAGAACTTACCCACTGAAGATTCCACATGGGAGGATGAGAATTTTATACAAAAGCATTCAGAACTACTCAAGTGTTGAGGACAACAATTTCTTGAAGGAGAGGGGCATGTTAGGTCGTTATAATATTAGTGTATTCCCTTATTATTATTGTCATTGTAGCCCCTTATTATTGTTTTTATGCCCATTTTGTCCCCATATGGTTATTATTGTGCCCCATAGAAGCCCACTATTGTTATTTTTGTGCCCTTACATTATTATTCTTATGTTAGGTTTGATTATGTTGTGACCTCTTAGACTCCTATATATAGAAAGGAGGTCTTGTCATTTGTATCATCAAAGAATTTTTCATTTGTGTAATGTAAAGGAGGTTTTCCCCTCGAAGACATTACTTTTGAAGTCGTTGATCTATCTCTTTCTTCTATTGTGTGAGCTGGTTGCATAACAGATTTCCCCAAGTATGTGGATTGGGTCTTTAATAGTTCTCTCCCTATCCTCGATTCCTCTTTTTCTTTTTCTTTCCTTTCTTCTGATTCAGATTAGGATGGTTGGGAATGTTGGGCTACTCAAACACTTGTTATTGCTAAGGTAAAGAGGGTTGAATGAAATTGACTCCTTCTTTTTGTTTCGGTATGAGATTAGCCTGTTGTATGTTTGGAAAAAGTGAAATACAAATTCCCTTATGGTGGATTTATGTAGGATGGATTATACATAGACATTTTATTAGATGTTCACTATGTGTATTGATTCCCTTGTGAGGAGTGACTAGGAGGTTGGACAATCAATTTTTGATAATACCCACTTGTGGGTTCTCATAGCACTGAAGGCATCACTATAAATTGGGTGAATGATGGTTAGAATAGATAGATATTCCCAATCAACCTATCAGTAGCATTAGATGCCCCCGAATTCTCCTTATTGAAAAGTTGAGGCCATGGGTCACCAGGGATCACTAAGTAAAGGTACCATGATTATGCATAAATAAGCTCAAATGGATGAACTTTAGCTATGGATTCTTACTTGTTTTGTGAAAAAAAAGAAGCAACATATTTTTCTATGATGCGAAAAAGTGATTTGAGGAAAAAATCTAGGAGGAGGTTACCTACGACCTGCACCTTACAAAGACTACAACAATTGTGCGACTTGTTCATGTGGTCTACAATGTGAGTGGAGGATTTCAACTAAAATTGAGTTAATAATTCCAATTTATTGTCATGGAGAACTGTAAGTTGGAAGAAGGTGAAAGGATGTGACTACAGATTGAAACGTATCATGTTTCCCCATTTTCTCATTGATGTACCATTTAGTAGCCAAGCCTATGAGGGTATAGTGAAAAAGTATTATATGAATGAAGTCTTCGAAAATGCTATTGGAGTTACACATAAGTGGTATGTCATGATGTGGTTTGTTCAATCTTCTCCCTATTTACCTTCAAACATAGGTATATGAAATGAAAACTTGGTGGGAATAGGTGGCCATGTAGCCTAATGGGCTATTGGTTCATTTGTAACCTTTGTTGAGAAGTGTAGCAAGAAAGGCTAAATTTGACGTAGGCTCTTGTCACTCAATTAGATTATTAAATTCGAGTTAGTGGCCTTGGAGTTTAGTTGTCATGTGTTGATTGCTAATTTGTAGCAATCCAACTCAATTATTTCTAGTTGTACTCAATTAAACTAGTTCTAACAGTTAATAGAGCTAGTTGGAGGACAATTATGTAGTGGGACAACAATCTATCTCATTGATCATCCAGTTAACTAATCAATCAACCAAACATATCTCATGCATGCAAGGAATTTGAATTTCTATTCTATGGTGGAGATTCCAAGGGAATGTAACATAAGATGTACACTAATTCTGAGTGTACAGGTGTTGCATGTAATCAATGATCAATTTGGGAATTGCACAATCATTTTGGAGGAAATTCCTAAATAATAGGGGCCAATTTTCTCAAGATTTGCACAAGGAAATAAGAGCTCAGGTGGGAGAATAAATCAACTAAGTTTGGGTTAGAGCTTTTCATTGAGCAGAGAGAATAATTATTCCTTCGCAGGTTGAGCTCATAGCTAGAGCTATCAATTGTAATACATTCTCTATTCATATGATTAATGCAAGAATGCTTAAGGGGTTTTCACCGGTTGGTTTCCTCTAGATACATATTTGTACTTGTGTATGTGATTGATGCATGTTTGTGAATGTTGTTTTATATTGTGAATTAGTTTCTACAAATCAGTAGTGTAGAATTGTGTCTCTTGATTTAGACTAAATTTCTTGATCAATTGAAATTCTATCACCATATTTCTACATGGTATCAGAGTAGGATTCACATTAGAACAAGAATTTTAAAGTTGTTCTTCAGGAGGTTTGAATTTGTAGCTTCAATGTAGCAAGATTTCCTCATAGTTGGGAGAATGGCCTCCAATGGATTGAGATTGAAGTATGCCTTGGAAGGCAACTCGGATTTCATTGCTTGGAAGGATCACATGGAGGTAGTGCTTGATGACAATGGATTGTCGGAACATGTCAAGGCAGACATTCCAAAACTAGGATTAGTTGATGCATAGAACCTATCCCAATGGAAGAAATATGTAGCGAAGGCGAGGAGAATAATACTTGAGGGAGTGAGAGACCACATTGTCTCAAATATCCATGGGAAAGAAACTCCTTTCGCAATATGGAAGGAACTAATTGAGCTATTCAAGAATAGAAATGACCATAGAAAATTGACCCTCAAAGACAAAATTCGAAACATTAAGATGCAGAAGAATGATATTATTTCGTAGTGTCTCACTAGAGTTGCAAAATTTAGGAATGAGCTTGGAGGGATTGGTGTGAATGTTGCAGAAGATGACTTGGTGAGACTATCTCTTCTAGGCCTTCCAAAATATTGGAATAACTACCAAGACTCGGTGAACAGGATGGAGAAATTACTAAACTGGGAAGCTTATGGTCTGATTTGGTACAAGTAGAAATCAAGTGAAATACCAAATCTAGAGGTTCATCCAAGGGAGAGGATGAAGAAAAATTTACCAAACAAGATTCCATCCAAGGGGGCAAGAAGAAGGACATCCAAAATAAAATTATTCAATTGTCATGAATTCAGGCACTATGCTACGAAGTGTCCACACAAAATGTCTGGGAAGAAGAACTTAGGAGGAGTAGTAGGTGAAGCATTGGCTTCACAGTTCAAGTTAGACTTCAACCTGTTCACATGCATGACCAACACTATAGTGGGGAGTGTGTGGTACTTGGATTCAAGTGCCTCGTTCCACATGAAAGGGTGCAGCGAGTTTTTCAATTTCCTAGAGGCAAAAGATCTCTAGATGCATATTGAACTTGGGGACCAAAGAAGGTATAATTCTATTGGGATTGGTACAGTAACCTTTAAGAAGGAGTTAGGATCCCCTACTCACCTAAAAGATGTTACGTCTATACCAGGCATGAAGAAGAACTTCATCTCTTTAGTAGTTTTGGAAGATTGTGGCTATGATGTGATCTTCAGTAAAGGGAAATCATTTCTGAGACAAATATCTATTGGACATGTGAAGAAGATTAGGTTCATGTGAAGAACCCATACAAACTTAATGTGGAAGATCGTGTTGCATTAAGCAGTAAGGGACAGAAACTGCAGAGTCGAGATGTTGGTGAAATCTGACACAAAATACTTGGTCTTTAGCACCATGGTTTCCTTAAAATTATGTAAAAAATAACCATTGGCTTCCCTAAAGGATCACTTAAGCAACAAGATGTCTACAAAGGTTGTACCCTAGGGAAGTATGTAAAATACACATTCCATGATTGAGAAAACAAAGCAAATGAAGTCTTTGAGAGACTCATCCAATCTAATGTTTTTCGACTCTTCTTGATATCCTCCACTGCCAGAAATAAATACTATGTTATTTTTATTGATTATTTCTCAAGAAAGTGTTGGATCCTATTCATCTAGAAGAAGGATAAGACATTCTAAAAATTTATAGAATCCAAGGCACTAGCTAAGAAAGAGACCGAAAAGAAGATGAAGGATATCAGGAGAGACAATGGAGGTGAGTATGTTTCGAATGACTTCAATTAATTTTGTGCCAGAGAAGGAATTCAAATAGAACTAGCAGCTCCCCATAACCCATAGAAGAATGAGGTAGTTGACAGAAAGAACCATATCATTATGGTACTTACGAGAGATATTCTACATGACCAAGGCCTATCATTGCATTTGTGGGAAGAGGCTAGTAACATAACAAACTACTTGGAAAACTAGAGTCCTCATCGAATTTTTGGTATGATTACATCAGAGGAGGATTTCTTAGGGAGAAAGCTAGATCTATCACATTTCATCATTTTTAGTGCCTCTGTTTACTTCCATGTCTCCAAATATTTGAGGAAGAAAATTGAGGCGAAATCAAAGTTGGGAGTTTTTTTGGGTTACATCGAAACTCCACATAATTACTGGGCATACTTACCTTCCCTCAGAATGATTGTTCTGTGAATGGATGTAAAGTTTGATGAGGAGAAAGAAATGAAATGCTCTCTTGGGAGGGATCTTCAAATCCCACCAAAAGAGGAGCTTTTAGCTCCAAAGGAGGATCCTAAAAATGTTATGGAGCAACCACAAATGGAGTAGAGAGGAGTTAGATTGGTGAGAAGGTAGAAAGAGAACCAGGGAAGCTGATATATTGGTGTAGGATTCTAGGAAGAATGTGAGAGCTCCTTCAAATTTGTGCAGGAAAAGGAGGTCACTTAAAAGGTACACTAGGTGTGTGGCTCTAATGACTGAGCTTGTAGAGATTGAGCCATCCTCTTTTGAGGAAGTTGAGAAACATGTTTGGGTTGATGCAATGGTGTAAGACTATGAATCCATCATGAAGAAAATTGTTTGGGAAGTGGTACTAAGAATGAGAGATAAATCAGTTTTACATTTGAAATGGATCTTCAAAGTTAAGCATGAAGTAGACAGAAGCATAGAGTAGTATAAGGCTATATTTGTGGCCAAATGATTCTCTCAAGTTGAGGGAATTGACTATGAGGAAACCTTTTCTCTTGTAGCAAGGTATTCATCCATTATATCAATTCTTGCACTGGTTGCGCAAATGGGCTAGAAGATCCACCAGATGGATGTAAAAATAACATTTCTCAATGGTGTTATTGTAGGTTTTAACCCCATACAAAAATTACATGCATACGAATTCTAAAACATAGAAAATAAAAAATGCAAGAGCATAACACATAAAACACATATACACAGAGATTTTCCCCTGGATCCCAATACCGGGACTACCAGCTTGATTTTTCATTATGCTCCTTTCAATGTTACAATACATATTTATACATGCCGAAGCATCCAATACCATGGACTGAAAACCATCGCGTTTAATACCATGGATCAAAAACTATTGCGTCCAAAAAACATGTGCGAAAATCATGCACAAAACCATAGGTGGGTCTGCCCAAGCTAACATAGGGTCCAAAACAAAATTTTTCTGGGGTGCTGCCCCAGAACCCATAAAGTGGGGTTACGGGTACCCTTCAAACCCCCTATTAACTACGTGGAAAGAATACAACACAACCCAAAATTCTCGCACTTGTTGTTTTCTTTCAACAGGGGGCCACAAGAGAGCTTAGTCATTTTCCCAGCCTTGAAATGCCCATTGTCTCCCTACACCAAGAGAACTTCTCAGAGCTCGGAGATTTTGTCAATGCATCTGCAGTATTCTTCAAAGTGTCCACCCTTACCAGCAACACCTTTTTGTCTTCTATCATATCCCTCACAAAGTGATACTGAACATCAACCTGCTTTGTCTTTGAATGATATGCAGGGTTCTTTGCCAAGAAAATTGCACTTTGGCTGTCACAGTCTATCCTTATAGCTTCTTGTACTAACCCCATACTTGAACACAATCTCTGCAACCAAAATGCTTCCTTGCTTGCATGAGTGGCTGCCATGTATTCTGCCTCTGTAGTTGATAGTGCCACTACAGATTGTTTCTTACTCATCCAACTAACTGCACCTCCAAATAGGTTAAACACATACCCACTTGTAGATCTTCTCTGATCTAGATCTCCAGCCCAGTCTGCATCAACAAAGCCACAAATATCCAACACTCTATCCAATCCTGGTCTTCCTTGGTAGCATAGACCATAATCACTAGTGTCATGCAAATACTTGAAAACCCGCTTCATCGCTGTCCAATGCTCCTTTCCTGGTTTTGACATAAACCTGCTCAATACTCCAACTGCATGTGCAATGTCTGGTCTAGTATAGACCATTGCATACATCAGGCTAACGACTGCACTTGCATATGGAACACAGGAAATTTCCTCTTCCTCTTCTTGTGTCTTGGGACATTGTTCAATAGATAACATCACACCTACAGGAATAGGATCCTTCACCGATTACTATCCTGCATATTAAACCTTTGCAGTATTGTCTCGACAAACTTCCTCTGGTTTAACCAGAGCTTCCTCTTTGCCCAATCTCTTTTAATTTCCATGCCCAAAATATAGTTTGTAGCACCAAGATCTTTCATGTTGAATTTGGAGGACAATTGGGTCTTCAAATCCTAGATAATTTCTTTGTCATTTCCAACCAGCAACATATCATCCACATACAAGACCAGATAAATAACACGGTCACCAATTAATTTAAAATACACATAGTGATCTGCTTTGCTTCTGGTGAATACAAGTCCTCATATAAATGTATCAAATTTCTGATACCACATCCTTGGTGATTGTTTTAACCCATATAGAGACTTCTTTAACTTGCATACCAGTTCTTTCTTACCCTTCGCTGCAAAGCCTTTAGGATGCTTCATGTAGATTTCCTCTTCCATATCCCCGTGAAGAAATTTTGTCTTCACATCCATCTATTCTACCTCAAAATAAAAAGCAGCAGCAATAGATAAAAGTAATCTAATAGAAGTTATGTTAGCAACAGGAGAAAAAATATCACCAAAATCAATTCCCGACACCTAGGAATAACCTTTTTCTACCAACCAAGCTTTGTATTTCTCCGCTTTTCCTTCTGCATTTGTCTTCTTTTTGAACACCCATTTGCAGCCAATGGGTTTCCTTCGAGCCGGCAATTCCACTAGATCCCAAGCCTCATTTTTGTGCAAAGATGCTATTTTATCAACCATGGCCTCTTTCGAGAGTTTTCCATCCTTTGAATCTACTACTTCCTTCACAGTTCTGGGATCATCGTCAGTAATAGATAAAGAAAAATTTGAACAGAGGGTAAATGGACTATACGTTTCTGGCTACCTTCTTTCTCGAATTGATCTTCTCACAACCGAAGTTTGTGGCTCTTCATCTTCTGATTCATCCTCTGCTGTAGAGTTTGATTCTTCCTCCTTTAGGTCAAACTCTATATTCTCAGATTCATTTGGTTGGACTTCATGTTTAATAACATCTTCCACCTCTCTGAACACCCAATCTCGGTTGTACACAACCTTCCATGTGACTGGGTTCCAAAGCTTATAACCCTTTCAACCATCCTTATACCCAATAAAGATGCACCTTTCAGATTTACTATCCAACTTGCTTCGTTTCTCCTTTGGAACATGTACATATGCATCACATCCAAATACCCTCAGATGTGAAAGAGAGGGTTTTTTACCATTCCATACTTCTTGTGGAGTCTTATCCTCCAACGCTAATGAAGTTGACCTGTTGACCAGGTAACATGCAGTATCCACTACCTCTTCCTAGAATTCCTCTCCTAACACGGCACCACTGAGCATGCTTCTTTCCCTTTCCATCAACGTCTTATTCATTCTTTTTGCAACTCCATTTTGCTGAGGTGTATATGGAGTAGTCTTCTTCCATGCTATACCAAACTTCTTACAGAATTCTTCAAATTCCTTACTACAAAACTCTTCATCGTTATCTGTCCTCGGCACCTTTATCTTCTTCTCTATCTAGTTTTCCACCAGAGCCTTAAATTCTTTAAACCTATCAAAGACTTCCAATTTCTTCTTAAGGAAATATATCCATGTATTCCTTGAGAAGTCATCTATAAATGATACATAGTACATAGACTTACCCATTGATGGAACCTTCACAGGTCCAAACACATCACTGTGCACAAGCTCTAATATATGTTTCGCCCTCTTACTTCCAGAGGGGAAACTCACCCGATTCTGCTTCCCATATACACAATTTTCACAAAAATCAAAATCCAAAGAGCTATTACTCATACTTTCTACCATACCTTTACCATGAAGTATGTGAAGGCCCTTCTCTCCAATATGTCCAAGCCTTTGATGCCACAACATGGTCCTCTCTCCAGAGACGACTAGATTTTCTGCTCCACTTTCAGGAACCATAGAACTGTTGCACCCATCAACAACAGTGCTACCTTTCAGCTTGTACAGATTTCCTATATGAACTCCTCGCATCAATACCAGTGCTCCCCAAACTATCTTGTAGGTATCCTTATCGAACGTTATTCTACACCTACATCATCCATCTTGCTTACATAAATCAGATTTCTGGATAATGCAGGAACATATAGAACACCTGGAAGTGTTCTAACCCTTCCACCTTGCAAATTCAAATTTACTTTTCCGCGACCAATAATGCTAGCCTTCCTGTAATCCCCCAAGAAGACATCACCACCATCATATTTCTCATACTCAGAGAACCACTCTCTATGGGGAGTGAAGTGAAAGGATGCACCTGAGTCAATCAACCATGCCTCATGATCTACATGTGTACTTGAAGAAGCCAAGTACACATCCCCACCTTCATCTGAGGTGGTTTTCACCTCTGCAGAAGGAGCCTCATCAGATCCCTTTCCTTTGTCAGTAGCTTTAGATTTACAATCCCTTTTGTAGTGACCTTCCTTTCCACATTTCCAGCACACCACCTTTACAGGTTTTCCTGGAGATTTAGATCTCCCACTCAATGACTTATTTTTGTTTTTGTTCTGGGTCCACCCTTGTACAGACAAGGCATCACCATTTTGGCTCTTGATATTTTTCCATCTCATCTCCTCCATCAGCAAGGATGTGACTATTTCATCAAAATGCAAGGCAGTTGCATTGCTACCTATTGCAATAACTAGACTCTCCCACGAATCTGGTAGAGAACACAATAAACTGATGCACTTATCTTCATCTGAAATTTTAATATCAACAAATGCTAACTGGCTTACCACAATATCAAATGCATTCAAATTCTCTGTCACCAAGTCTCCATATTTCATCCTCAAGTTATACAGGTTTTTCCACAGGAACAGTTTATTCACTAGAGACGTAGATTGGTACAAAGTCCCTAACTTGTCCCACAAAGCCTTTGAGGTAGCTTCCCCTGATACATTCAACAATACTGAATCTGAGGCACACAATCATATTATTCTCTTTGCCTTCCGATCCAATTTCTTCCATTCTTCATTGGACACTCCCGTTGGTTTAGTACCCAGATCTACCGTGATCCATTGGTCTTTATCCACTGACAGATTCTCCATCTTGAGTTTCCACAACTCAAAACTCTGACCATTAAATTTTTGGATCTCTATCTTTCCACTGCTCGCCATCTTCTTTCACCACCAGAATCGATCTCATAGATCTCCCACTGAATAGGGTCTACCACAGGCCCGAGCGAAACCCCTCAGCAACAAAGGCGTCCCCTTGAATCCAAAACAGCTCTGATACCAAATGTAGGTTTTAACCGCGTATAGAAATTACCTGCATACGAATTCTAAAACATAGAAAATAAACAATGCGAGAGCATAACACATAAAACACATGTACACAAAGATTTTCCCCTGGATCCCAAAACCGGGACTACCAGCTTGATTTTTCATTATGTTCCTTTCAATGTTACAATACATATTTATACATGCCGAAGCATCCAATACCATGGACTGAAAACCATCGCGTCCAAAAAACATGTGCGAAAATCATGCACAAAACCATAGGTGGGTCCGCCCAACCTAACATAGGGTCCAAAACCAAAATTTTCTAGGGCGCTACCCCGGACCCCATAAATTGTGGTTACGGGTCGCACATGTTTTTTGGACGCGATGGTTTTTGGTCCGTGGTATTGGACGTGATGTTTTTCGGTCCATGGTATTGGATGCTTCAGCATGTATAAATATGTATTGTAACATTGAAAGGAAAATAATGAAAAATCAAGCTGGTAGTCCCGTTTTTGGGATCCAGGGGAAAATCTCTGTGTATATGTGTTTTATGTGTTATGATCTCGCATTGTTTATTTGCTGTGTTTTAGAATTTGTATGCAGGTAATTTCTGTACGGGGTTAAAACCTACAGTGGTATGATATTGCTCCCCTAGTGAAGTCCCCATGGATATGGATGAGAGAGATGCTTGTCGAACTGTTTGGTCAGGAGATGGATCGAATTGTAATCTATTGTGATAATCAGAGGTGTATTAATCTCTATGAGAATATGATATTTCACGATCGATCCAAGAATATAGATATCATTTACGGGACTATGTGTAGAGGAGGATAATGTTGCTACATTACATTTTCACTAGGGAACAAGATGTTGACATCTTGACAAAGATTTTTTCAGGAGGGAAGTTTGAATTCCACAGGTGTAGCATAGGGCTGGTTGATAATCCTTTTCTTGCTAAGAGGGAGTGTTGAGAAATGTAGCAAGAAAGGCTCAATTTCACTTACCCTTGGTCAAATTGAGAAAATTCAAAATTTATACATCAATAGATAGCTTGAGATAGTTCATTGAGGTGACATGGCTCTTGTCACTCAGTTATCTTAGTAAATTTGTTATTGGGCTTAGAGTCCTATTTGCATGTGTTGATTTCTAATTTGTAGCAATCCAGTTGAGTTTTTCTAGTTTTATTTAGTTAAACTAGTTCTAATAGTTAATAGAACTAGTTGGAAGTCAGTGGTGCAGTGGGCCAATAATCTAACTCAGGGATCATCTAATTAACTGATAAATGAACCAAAAATAGCTCATGCATGCAAGGAATTCAAATTTCTCAGCTATGGTGGAGATTCCAAGGCAGTGTAACATTAAATGTAGACTAGTTTTGAGTGTATAGGCATTGCATGCAAGAAGTGATTAATCCTTGGGGATTGTGCAATCATTTTGGAGGAAATTCCTAAAGAATATGGGCCAATTTCCCTATGATTTGTGCAAGGAAATAAGAGCTCGGGTGGGGGTAGAAATCAACTAAGTCTGGGTCAGAGCTTCTCATTAAACAAATCGAATAGTTATTCCTTTTCAAGTTGAACTTAGACCTAGAGTTAGAAATTTTAATAGATTCTCCATTCATATGATTAATGCAAGAAGGCTTAAGTGGTTTTTTTAGCAGTTGGTTTCCCCTAGATAAATCTCTGTGCTTGTGTATGTGATTGATGCATGTTTGCAAATGTTGTTAAAAATTATGAATTCATTTCCACAAACCAATAGAATAGAATTGTGTCTCTTGGTTTAGATTGATTTTCTTGAGTAGTTGCAATTCTATCACCATATTTCTACAACTTTCGAAAAATTGGGAAGATTTAGTGAAGCTACAAAAGCTAGGGTAGTTTCGAGTCCTGCCACCTTGACATGGCCTGAATGGGATGAAGTGTTACATTGAGATGAAGTTTTTCCCAACAATGTAGCACCAAGAATGGATGAGCCTAGAAAAGTGGGATCAACATGATATATCTAAGTGGTAGGTCGAGTAGGTGATGTTCCAAGACCAAGCACTCCTAAAAAAGGTGGGAGGTTTTACAGGCATCTAAAATGGTAGAGTGTTATGTGGTACCCTATGGTGCCTGAATGATTGTGTGACATTTGAGGGATATTTATGCAAAACCAAAGTAAATACACATAAAAACAAATGAAAACAAGATTAATTCCCTTAGAATGTGCTTAATGTATGAAAACAATTCATTTTTGGCATGAGGGTTATTTATATATGTAAATCCTATCAACCTAGTGTCCACTCATCCAATCACTAATCCTTTTGAAAGTCTTATGATAGTGGGGTCTCAAGCCAGCAGTCGAAAACTAACAAGGATTTGATATGAGGTTTATAATGATGGGTAATGGGGCCACATTCTGAAGATATCGACAATGATTTTAGAAACCATTCAAAATTTCCTCTAGGTGCAAGTGCTCCCACACCTGCCACTTATAACGTACAATGTCCTAGGAATGGACACTAAGCTACCTTTATTTAGTGGGTATGAGTAAATCTTAGCTTCTGGGTGTTAACTTTAGATCCAAAGCTGCTAACTTTGATGATTTTAGGCCCAACAACTGTGATAGAAGGGACAAGTTCTTGTTTTGATCCCAAAATAGGTAATGCACTGTCAGTGGATGCGGAGCCCTTTAACTCATTGTGTTCTAACTAATTTATGATTATGACTTTTCCGTTATGAGGAAAGTTGATGGTGTAGGAGACTGAGGATGCTGGAACCTTCATTGCATACATGTAAATTCATTTGAACAAGATGTTGTAATTTAGAGAGAATTAAGGACTTCTATGTTAATGAGAATCATTTTACCAAAAAGTTCAAGTAGGATGCTCTAAGAAAATCTGACTAATCACAAAGGGTGACAGTCATATTCCCTAAAGGCAATAGGTGAAGTTACAAGATCGATGGATCCCCATTTTTGTCATACTATGTTAAACATGATGCATGTAGATGCCCTATCGTTGATAATTCATCTATGTATAGTGTTGTCACATATGTGACATTAATTTGGAAAGGACTAAAATTGAGAGTAGTTATTCTAAATTTTCCAAATCAAATGTGATCATGAAGGAATTGGAATGGTAAATTGCACCTAAAACTGAAAGAAAATCCTTTCATTGAGTTGGACATATTTCAAGAAATTCCAATGCTAACATGTATGTAGGCGTTTGTGCAAGATTGTTGACAATGATATAACTATATGTTTCCCTTGATATGTGTAAAGAACATATTAAGAATCATTTATTCAACCTAGAAATTGGGTCTATGGGAAGTTGCAAGATCATTAACAGGGGTTTGAAGTGGATGGAATTTCCTCTACTGATGAGGGATTGAGCTTAGGAGGAGATCCATAGTGACAACATGTTTGCAGTAGGACATCATCTACATTCCTGTAAATTTCATGTTTAACCATATCTTAGGTGTATGACATAAAGGATATCTAACCTCCAGTTTTTCAACTACTACTAGTGGTTGAAGGAAATGTGTTTGTAGTATTACAAGTTGTTTGTTACCTCTTAATTGGCTATTATCATTACCGATAGTATCCTTCATGTGGTTTGAATTTGGAACTTTGGGGGAAATGATGGGTGTGATGTCCATACTCTTCATAGAGGGCATAAGGATAATTAGTCCATGGGCCACTATTCTTGCACTGTTTTCATGGGTTGTTGGGGCCTTGTTTATGATTTTGGTTCTGATTAGGGGTATTTCCCCTAGCCTGTGTCTATTTTTGTTGTGGATTACTACTATGTTCCTAGTTTCCCTTTTATTTTTTCTTTTCTTTCTTATTTCCATTATTTTTGGGTTTGGTGGTATTGAGTTGTTCAAATACTTGTTAATGTTGGGGGAAAGAAGGCTGGGAAAAATTAACTTGTGCATTTTGTTGAGGATGTGGGAGGTTATATTTTAGTTGAACTTGGAAAGGGAAATATGGTTTTACTTCTACCATGTTTCCATAGGAGGGTTGGGATGCTGACACACCATAATAATTACTCATGGTGCAATAATTTGGCCACTGCATGGGATGGGTATTGTCTTTAGGAGTATAATGAAAGTACTTTTCCATTTTTTTGAGAGAATTGATGATGACCTTCCTACCCTAGGGAATGATGGGGGTGGTTCATATGAGTTTCCTGGATATGGAATTTGATTCCCATGCTAATATTGGTATTCAAGAATGGACCTGATTAAGTTGTGATTAGAATTTGATGGCCTTGGATTTTCGTTTCTGAAAGGTTTAGGTGTGGAGCATCTTAGATAACAATATAAATATCTGATTGGGCACAAATGAGCTCAAATTGTTCAAATTTTGTGATGGATTTTTCTTCATTCTCTGAAATGGTGATGGTAATATCCTTTACTATCATAAGAAAGAGGGACTCGAGGAAAAAAACAATATAATTTCTTTTGGAAAACCAATTTTAAAGATATTGTAGTGTTTGTTCCACTCATGGATGTGGTCTATAATGTGGGCAGAGTATTTCTATTCAAAATATGAAGAAAATTCTAACTTGGTGTCATGATGAAAGGGGATTTGAAAAAATGTGAGGAATGAATTGGCTATGGATTCAAACATGTTGTGGTACATTTCCCTCTAACTAAGCTACCATTTAGATGAGAGGCTAGTGAGGATGTATTGAAAAATCCTCATTTAAACTAAGTCACTACTGATTTTATTTGAGGAACACCATAAACGAAAGTTCATCACATGGCTCATGAGGTCTTTCCTAGGTTTTCCTTCAAACTTAGGTATGTATTAAGGTGTTTTGGTGGGCATGGAAATCTATGCAAAATTATGAGCTATGGGATCACTTTTCAACTTTGAATTTAGGGAGATTCAAAGAAGTGACAAATGGGAAGTTGCATGTAGAAGTGGTCATAGATATGTAACTTATGTCAGATGAAGAGATACTTGAAGGTAATTTGGTTCCTAAAAAAGTGGCACAAATTGGATGAGCCTTAAAAAGCCAGATTAAATGGTGATCTCTAAGATTAAGGTCAAGTAGGTGAAGCTACAAAACTTGGTATTCCTCCTACCAAAGGTGGGAGGCCTTGAAAGAAATGAGAGAGATGGGGTGCAAAGTGGTACCCTCTAGTGCATAAGGAGATGTATGAATGACAATGGGGATTTCAAGTGCGTAAACCAATGTATCAACACATAAAAAATGAAAAATAGAATGTTCAATTAACTTAATGATGTTTTAATGTGTGAAACAATCCAAGTTTTTGGTGAAGAGATTTATTAAGGAAATCCTAAAAGATGCAATGTATTCCACTCAAGAGTCGCTATGCCTTCCAAAATATTTTGAAATTGGGGTCTCAATATAGAGGAATAAAACTCATAAATATATGAAAGGAGGGTTATAATGAGGGGTATTGGTCCATTTCTTGAAGAAATGTGTGGCATTTCTAGCATCCATCCAAAATCTTCTCTAGGTGCAAGTGCTCCCACACCTGCCACCTTTAGTAAGATTCCCTAATATCTGGCCATTGAGCTACCTCTATCGAGAGTGGGTGAGATAATCCCACCTTTTCGGTATCAACCATAGATGCAATTCCTCTTCTGAGAGTAAAAAAACATAAGGATGCTCGTGATAACATTTTTTCTCTACCTTGACCCTTCACAGGTTTCTTCTCACCACTACTATGTGAAAATAGATTATGGAGGATTTAAAGTTACTTAAAATATACTATTCTATGTTTCAAATGAGAATCACCAAGGGGGGTTATGTGTATGCCTACCCTAGGGTCCTAAATTAGAATATAATTCCTTTTCTGACCCCACGATGGGGGGAATTAATATGTTTATGTTCGGTTTCTTTTAGGAGGCTATGTGTTTGGGATGATGGCCTAAAAAACATGTGACTTAGGGTGTGAGAAATAGTGAAGTTCAATTAGTCTATACTTGGTGTTCTAATCCCCCCAAATCACTTTCAGTGCAAAGGGGAATAACATACAGATAAGGCAAGAGCTAAGAGAAATTCTTATGTGTGGAGTGTAGCACATACAAAGTGTCATTTGAACATAAAAAATGTTTATCAAATTGTAGAGATATGGATATTGTAGGATTCATTACATTCCAATCTAACTAAGCTATGTGATTTTTACTTTGCAAGAAATAAAACATACACAATATTTTGTCACACCTCCCGTCCCATATCCTGAAGTGTCAAAATGACAAAACTTGTCAGTATTTTCACCATGAAACATGATCAAAAGCACACCTGAAGAATATAAGAAAAACCTACCCTGAAACATTTCTGGAGAAACTTATAAAAAACTTGTTTTTAGGATCAATGCTTTTTGCATCACCGGTAATACGTTCTGGTAACTTGTTGCACTAAACTTACCTAGCACTGCTAGTGTACCTTTTATAAGGAGTTGAATCTCTTCAGACAATTTTTTCTAAAGTGGAGGAGAAGCTTCTCTTACTAGAAGTTTCGAGAATGGTGAGATGGTTATAGGTGAATAAGGATTGGAATGAGACCTACCATTCTTGGTCCTTGATCCTACTTTCATGGATATTTCCATTAATATGTGGAACCTCTCCCTCCTTTTATGGATCTTTAACTCCCTCTCCTTCCCTATAAATGAGATCCCTACTATCCACAACCGGTTGGCTATTGCTTGGTTGCCTTCCTAGTGCTGAACTATGCCCAAATGTTGCCAATTTTGCTAAGGAGAAGGAAATGCTTGAAGGTTAAGGCTAGGACTTGGAAACTCACCTAAAGGAGGCTTCTAACATCAAGGCTTAAGTGGTTGTATTGCTTCCCTTTACCACCTATTAATAATACATTATGCGTTTGATTTCCATAAATGCGCCAACCATTCCACATTTAGTATAATACTCCTTGATCGTTTATATGGTTTGTATTGGAATGGTTTTTGCTCTCTATACATTTATTTTTTCCACGTGATTTTCCTTTTAGGTATCCATCCACATCAGCAAAGAGGAGATTGAGCTTGGAAGTGAGAGAATCAAGGATGACACCAACAAACTTTAGCATTAGAGTGAGGTAAGTCATCTATCCTCCTTTGTGTTTTCTGGTATAAGCTAGGAAAGTTTGCACATATTTGTCCAATTTGTTTCTAGATCCTCCCATAGGACTAGAGAGATCGTTTCTATCCATAGAAAGGATTTCCTGCACAACAAAATGGTGACTCGACTGGGGAGCTTATAACCCTTCAAAACTCATCTTTATGTTTGGTCTTTTCGATTAGTTTGGCAAACCTCATAGTGATATATAATTCAGGTTCATTATGGGTTCACATTTTGAGTAGTATGTCATTTAGAGTGAAAGTTTGGATCTATATTTGAGTTTCTTTTCATTTGCCTAAGTCTTTCTCGCCCAGTGCGTTTAATTCAGAAACATTCGCGCCTCCATCATGATTTTTTTGATTACAATCGTGCTGAAAGCCCTGTCAACACGTGTTTTGACTGTTACAGTCAAGTTGATCCATAAAACTCAAGAAATTTTAGGTTTTCTACTAGAAATTTCTAGTGTGTCTTGATCTTTGAAGTGTCCTACTCTCTATGCTTTTAATTTTCCATCATTTTAGTTGATTTCTTATTGGTTTACAATAGTTCATCCCATTATTTGAAGTAGTGAAAGTGAACCTTGATTGAGACTTTAGGTCTCTAGGTCAATCGGATTTATTTTTTTATGCTTGCATGTGTCGAAGAAAAATTGATTTGTTGTCGATTAAAGAATTGTTAGTTCTTTTGGAAATCATAAAAGAAATCAATTTTCATTTGCTTAGCTTTCATCTCAAAGTTTTCTTTTTCAAATTTCATTAGATTACATTGCATTGAAAAGTCGTTTTTGGGATTATCATTGAGCATAGATTACATTGCTTAGTGTTGAAAGCCTAAAAAGTGCAATCTCATTCGTTGAAAAGAAAAGTGAAAAAATTCATGTAGGTGCATTCTAGTGAATTGAAATTCATTTTAATTTTGTTGGGTGCATTGGGATAGTGAAAGATATAGCTAGGAAGCTTTGTTTGTTGCATACCTGTTTGTTGTATCAATGTTTCAACTTCTTCCCTATGCTAGATATCCTTCATTGAAATGGAGATATATTTTTCTCATACTAGTTGCATCATAGGTGTGTTTAGGTGACATCAATATTTCAACCTTAAAACCGAAACTTAATTCAAGATCAACTCTAAATTTTATCTCAATTAACCTAAGGAGCATTTGGAAAATTAATGCAAACATCTAGAGGTCTAGGCTAGATACATGTTTCGACGTCGTTAAACATAGGAGTTGTCGTTGTTTTCCAGTGTTGCATCTCGGGGGTGAAATCTTGTTCCACGTATGGAAATGTATAGGACTATTCTCTAGTAATTTTAGGTATGTCAGAGGCACTTCATGCATGGTAAGTATATGGGATCGCTCTCATGGAATGGTTATGCATTAGATAACATTATTACAGACTGCACTGCCACATACCATCGCGTATATTTTGGGAGTCCCCTATAGGTTGCTATCCATCCATAGGTAACCGATTCTACTTCCTTTTATACCATGATACACCGAACACAACATTCAGGGAGATTGGCTGCCATACGTTAAGTACTTGGTGCGCGAAGGTGTATATTGCAGTTCATGGTTGATTGGTGAAACATCATGCCTAGTTTACCCCTTTTTTATTTATTTATTTTCTGTTAATTTCCAAAATTAATCGACCACAAAATAACATCATACCCATGAAGCAAAACCTCCTTTTCTCCTCAACATTAATGGTTAATTATGAAATCAGAATTAAGCCCAAAGAATTCACCAACGCACATTATTGATTGATTTTATGAAAATACATCATGGCAGAACCATAAGGTGTCCAAAATGAGACCCGAGATACAGCACACGATGGAGATTCTAATGCACCTGTTCACCTAGAGTTGTAGGTTCCAATACTGTTGAGCCTGAATCCCTTGAAAACCAAGGTATTGAACTTGATCTCGTCCTAAGTGTACAACCCCTTGCTTCATGACCACCTTCAGAGTCGATAGGCTCATCTCAATACTCTCCTTAGGATATTCCTCAACCTAATTTGGAGTTCTTTCTTTTTCCTCCTAATCCACTCTTTGAATTGACAGATCCTATGTATTTATCACCACCACATCCATATTGTCCTTTTGGTACTCCTAACATATCTTTGATCAGTTCTCTTAGAGCGACTTGGGTTCCCATTCGATAACTGATTCCAACCATGGAAACAAAAGGTGATAACTCACCTGTAGGGTCAACACCCCAGGGTGTTCCTATGGAAACTTTTGGAACTCATATTCGACTACTAAAATTGGTCTTATATTACTTATTCCTCCATAAAACTTTCCTTATGTTTCCACTCCCTATCATCTGATGAGTGGGCCAAGTAAACCTCTTTCTTATAGTGCACCCTTGGTCCCACTGAGTTATAATTCTCTTGATGATGCTTTTTCTGATAATTGTAGTGCAACTTCACTATTTCATAATCCTATTTGGTCATCTCGTGTCACTCCTACTACCAACTCATTTTTTCCAAACATGTAGATAGGTGAAACACATGTTCCTCTTAATATTTCTTCTCCTCCTACTATAGCCATGGTAACTGTAGTCCCCAATATGAGTGGAAAATCTACAAGTTCATATGTTCCACTATCTGGGGGGAGCCTACCTCCACCCTACATACCTCCTACTTCTAGTGGAAGCTATGCACCCCCTCCTCTCTCATGAGGGGAAATCAACCTACTGGTGTTGTTTCTAACCTAGGTGGAACACTAGTTCCACCTATATCAAGTAACTTCAAGGGAATCTCTTTGCAAGGTCACCATGTCCCCTTGACTCAGCCTTCCTAGCAACAAGCTTAGGTTCCTACTAGCTCTCAACAACTCCAAACTCCACTATTGGGAGTTCCTCCTTATTAGTAAGGTAGGTCCTCAAATGCAGTATGATCCTTAAATGAAGTATCCTCATGATATTGGAAATCCTCCTCTGTGACCGCAAATACCTATCCAGCAGAAGAAGGGACCTTACCCATAGTTGCAACCCCATGTTTCTTTCCCACAACCACAACTACAATCATAGGTTTCCCTCCAATCCCAACAGGGACCTTACCAGAAACCACGACCACAAGTTCATATCCAACCCCAACAGGGACCTTACCCATAGCTACAACATCAGGCTTCCTATGAATCCCAAGAGGGACCTTACTAGCAATTTCATTGTAGGTTCCCTTGTAATCACAGCAGGGACCTTACCAACAACCACCGCCACAGTCGCAGTAGATGCAATAGGGACCTTACCAACGACCACCACCACAATCACAACAGATGCAACAGGGACCTTACCAACAAAAGTATGGTCAGTTTTCTTCACGGACTCCATACATCCAATATGGTTGCCAGACTCCGTATGGTCAGCCTCCTTATGGTCAACCTCCATATGTTCAACCTCCTTATGGTCAACCTCCTTATGGAAGAAACCCACCACACTAGGGGCATACCCAAACTCAGCAAGGTTGGAATACTCGATTTGGTACATACCATAGACCTTAGACCCCATATAATCCACAAATTTCATTCTTAGCGAAGTTGGAAATGTCGAATGTGTCACGACTTATAAATGACCCAATACTGCAGTCACCATATTGGCCTCCGGTACCAACTAAAATAGATAGCAATCATCTTAAGTTTGAATGTAAATCTAGAGAAGACCCTCGAATGCATGTTATGACTTACCACCTTTGATGTTCCTCTAACTCTTGGGTTGATGATTCAATCCAGTTGCATATTTTCCAGTGCACCTTAACGAGCACTGTCGTTAAATGGTACTTCGAACTCCCTCGAGGTACTTTCCAAGATTTCAATACTCTAGCCATGGATTTCCTCACCCATTTCCAATTACTTGTTCAATACGAGACTGGTGTAGGTTTTAACCTTGTACAGAAATTACCTGCATACGAATTCTAAAACACAGAAAATAAGCAATGCGAGAGCATAACACATAAAACACATATACACAGAAATTTTCCCCTGGATCCCAAAACCGGGACTACCAGCTTGATTTTTCATTTTTTGTTCCTTTCAATGTCATAATACATATTTATACATGCCGAAGCATCCAATACCATGGATCGAAAACGTTGCGTCCAAAACCATGGACTAAAAACCATCGCGTCCAAAAGAATGTGCGAAAAACATGCACAAAACCATAAGTAGGTCTGCCCAACTTAATATAGGGTCGAGAAAAAAGAATTCCGGGTGCTATCCAAAACCCCATAGATGGGGGTTACCTTCACACCTCAAACCCCCTGTGACCCCCCCGCTACGCAATCGACACAATGAAGGGGGGCTTTGCCACCCCTCTAACCCCCGGTTAACTATGTGGGCTAGTTGTGGAAAGAATATAACACAACCCAACATTCTCCCACTTTTTGTTTTCTTTCCATAGGGGGCCACAAGAGAGCTTGGTCATTTATCCAACCTTGCAATGCCCATTGTTTCTCTACACCAAGAGAACTTCTCAAAGCTCACAGATTTTGTCAATGCATTTGCAGTATTCTTCAAAGTGTCCACCTTTACCAGCAAAACCTTTTTTTCTTCTATCATATCCCTCACAAAGTGATACTCTACATCAATGTTCTTTGTCTTTGAATGGTATGTAGGGTTCTTTGCCAAGAAAATTTCACTTTCGCTGTCACAATCAATCCTTATAGCTCCCTATACTAACCCCATACTTGAACACAATATCTATAACCAAACTGCTTCCTTGCTTGCATGAGTGGCTGCCACATATTCTGCCTCTATACTTGATAGTGCCACTACAGACTATTTCTTACTCATCCAACTGAATGCACCTCCAAATAGGTTAAACACAAACCCACTTGTAGATACTCTCTGATCTAAATCTCTAGCCTAGACTGCATCAACAAAGCCATGAATATCCAACACTATGTCCAATCCTGGTCTTCCTTGGTAACCCAAACCATAATCACTAGTGTCACACAAATACCTGAAAACCCACTTCATTGTTGTCTAATGCTCCTTCCCTAGTTTTAACATAAACCTGCTCAATACTCCCACTGCATGTGCAATGTCTGGTCTAGTACAGACCATTGCATACATCAGGCCACAGACTGCACTTGCATATGGAACAGAAGACATGTCCTATTCCTCTTCTTGTGTCTTGGGACACTGTTCAACAAATAACCTCACACCTACAGGAATAGGAACCTTCACCAGTTTACTATCCTGCATATTAAACCTCTACAGTGTTGTCTTGACATACTTCCTCTGGTTTAACCAGAGCTTCTTCTTTTCTCAGTCTCTGTTAATCTCCATGCCCAAAATATAGTTTGCACCACCAAGATCTTTCATGTCGAATTTCGAGGACAATTGGGTCTTCAAATCCTAGATAATTTATTTGTCATTTCCAACCAATAACATATCATCCACATATAAGACTAGATAAATAACACGGTCACCAATTAATTTAAAATACACACAGTGATCTTCTTTTCTTTTGGTGAAGCCAAGTCCCCATATAAATGTATCAAATTTCTCATACCACATCCTTAGTGACTGTTTTCACCCATACAGAGACTTCTTTAACTTGCATACCAGTTCTTTCTTATCCTTCACCGCAAAGCCTTCAGGTTTCTTCATGTAGATTTCCTCTTCCAGATCCCCATGAAGAAATGTTGTCTTCATGTCCATCTATTCTACCTCAAAATAAAAAGCAGCAGCAATAGATAAAAGTAATCTAATAGAAGTTACCTTGGCAACAGGAGAAAAAATATCACCAAATTCAATTCTCGGCACCTAGGAATAACCTTTTGCTACCAGCCGAGATTTGTATTTCTCCACCTTTCCTTTTGCATTTGTCTTCTTCTTGAACGCCCATTTCCTGCTAATGGGTTTCCTTCCAACCGACAACTCCACCAGATCCCAAGCCTCATTTTTGTGCAAAGATGCCATTTCATCAACCATGGCCTCTTTCCAGAGTTTGCCATCCTCTGAATCTACTTCTTCCTTCACAGTTCTGGGATCATCATCAGTAATAGATAAAGAAAAATTTGAACAGAAAGTAGATGGACTATACCTTTTTGGCTGCCTTCTTTCTCGAACTGATCTCCTAACACCTAGAGTTTGTATTTCTTCATCTTCTAATTCCTATTTTGCTATAGAGTCTGAATCTCCCTCCTTAAGCTCAAACTCTATCTTCTCAAGTTCCTTTGGTTGGACATCATGTTTAATAACATCTTTTACCTCTCTGAACACCACATCTCGGCTATACACAACCTTCCTCGTTACTGGGTTCCAAAGCTTATAACCCTTTAAACCATCCTTATACCTAATAAATATGCACTTTTTAGATTTACTATCCAATTTGGTTCGTTTCTCCTTTGGAACATGTACATATTTATCACATCCAAATACTCTCAGATGTGAAAGAGAGGGTTTCTTACCAATCCGTACCTCTTGTGGAGTCTTATCCTCCAATGCTGATGAAGGTGATCTGTTGACCAGGTAACATGCTATCTCCACTGCCTCTACCTAGAATTATTGTCCTAACCCGACACCACTGAGCATGCTTCTTTCCCTTTCCATCAACGTCTTGTTCATTCTTTTTGCAACTCCATTTTTCTCAGGTGTGTATGGATTAGTCTTCTTCCATGTTATACCACACTTCTTACAGAATTCTTCAAATTCCTTACTGTAAAACTCTCCACCGTTATCTGTCCTCAATGCCTTTATCTTCTTCTCTCTCTTGTTTTCCACCAGAGCCTTAAATTGTTTAAACTTTTCAAAGACTACAAATTTCTTATTAAGGAAATATATCCATGTATTCCTTGAGAATTCATCTATAAATGATACATAGTACAAATACTTACCTAGTGATGGAACCTTCACAGGTCCAAACACATCACTGTGCACAAGTTCTAATATCTGTTTCACCCTCTTACCAGCAGAGGGGAAACTCACCGATATTACTTCCCATATACACAATTTTCACAGAAATCAAAATCCAGAGAGCTATTACTCATACCTTCTACCATACCTTTACCATGAAGTTTGTAAAGGCCCTTCTCTCCAATATGTCCAAGCCTTTGATGCCACAACATGGTCTTCTCTCTAAAGACCACTAGATTTTCTGCTCCACTTTCAGGAACCACAGAGTTGTTGCACCCATCAACAATAGTGCTACCTTACAGCTTGTACAAAGTTCCAATTTGAAATCCCCGCATCAATACCAGTTCTCCCCAAACCAACTTGCAGGTATCCTTTTCGAACATTGTTTTTACACCTGCATCATCCAACTTGCTTACAAAAATCAGATTTCTAGCCAATGCAAGAATATGTAGAACACCCAGAAGTGTTCTAACCCTTCCACCTTGCAACTTCAAATTTAATTTTCTGTGATCAATGATTATAGCCTTCCTATCATCCCCTAAGAAGACACCACCACCATCGTATTTCTCATACTAGTAGAACCACTTTCTATGGGGAGTGAAGTGAAAGGATGCACCTGAGTCAATCAACCATGCCTCATGATCTACATGTGTACTTGAAGAAGCCAAGTATACATCCCCACCTTCATCGTAGGCGATTTTTGCCTCTTCAGAAGGAGCATCATCAGATCCCTTTCCTTTATTAGGAGCTTTAGATTTACAGTCCCTTTTGTAGTGCCCTTCCTTTCCGCATCTCCATTACACCACCTTTACAGGTTTTCCTAGAGATTTAGAATTCACACTCGATGAATTATTATTTTTTCTGTTCTGGGACCGTCCTCGTACAGACGAGGCATCACCATTCTAGCTCTCCATATTTTTCCGTCTCATCTCCTTTGTCGGCAAGGATGAGACTGTTTCATCAAACTTCAAGGTATTTGTATTGCTACCTATTGCAATAACCAGACTATCCCATGAATCTAGTAGAGAACACAAAAAGCTGACACTTATTTTCATCTAAAATTTTAATATCAACAGATAATAACTGACTTAACATAGTATTAAATGCATTCAGATGCTCTGTCACCGAGTCTCCATCTTTCGTCCTTTGGTTATACAACTTTTTCCACAGGAATAGTCTATTCAACAGATACTTAGATTGGTACAAAGTCCCTAACTTGTCCCACAAAGTCTTCGTCATAGCTTCCCCCGATACATTCAGCAATACTGAATCTAAGACACACAATCGTATTGTGCTCTTTGCCTTCTGATCCAACTTCTTCCATTCTTCATTGGACAATCACGTTGGTTTAGTACCTAGATCTACCATGATCCACTGATCTTTATCCACCAATAGATCCTCCATCTTGAGTTTCCACAACTCAAAACTTTGACCATTAAATTTCTCGATCTCTATCTTTCCATTGCTCGCCATGTTCTTTCACCACCAGAATCGATCTCGTAGATCTCCCACTGAATAGGGTCTACCACAGGCCTGAGCAAAATCCCTCAGCAACAAAGGAGTCGCCTTGAAGCCAAAAACAGCTTTGATACCAAATGTAGGTTTTAACCCTGTACAAAAATTACCTGCATACGAATTCTAAAACACAGAAAATAAACAATGCGAGAGCATAACACTTAAAACACATATACAGAGAGATTTTCCCCTGGATCCCAAAACTGGGACTACCAGCTTGATTTTTCATTTTTTGTTCATTTCAATGTTATAATACATATTTATACATGCCGAAGCATCCAATACCATGGAATGAAAACCATTGCATCCAAAACCATAGGTAGGTCCGCCCAACCTAATATAGGGTCCAAAAAAAAACTTTTCTGGGGCGCTGTCCCTGACCCCATAAAGGGGGGTTACCTATGCCCCTCAAACCCCCTGTGGCCCGGCCCCCCCCCGCTACGTAATCAGTGCAATGAAGTGGGGGCTCCGCCCCCCCTCTAACCCACCATTTAAGTACATGGGTTAGTCGTGGAAAGAATATAACACAACCAAACAAGTTTAACCCATCTGTTAACATCTTTGCAATAGACGACTTCCACTCATATCTCTGATCATATCCATGAATAGAGACGTAGACATCGTCTCATCAAATTTTGACTGAACGGTTTATGAGATCGTCCATTCCCCCTATCGTTAAATACATAGTCATGGGTGGCTGTGTAATTGAGGAACAAGCCATCACCCATGCCCAGTATTTGGATCTTGTCCATTCAAAATCTAGCACTTGTATGAAGTGGTGCCCAGTGCTCAACGACCTTTGACTGGTCCTCCACCTTCTACACTCACATAATCACCACCCATTGATGGTATCATTGGATTTGTGGCTCAGCGGTCTAGTAGTACCCCAACTACTTCTACGAAACCTAAATCTACTCAGGCCGTTGCAACCTCTAATACTGGAGACAAGTCAAAGAATCCTAATAAAATTGATGAGCTAAATTTTATCCAGTCTACTGCAGCAGAAAAATCCTCGAAAGGAAAGAAAAAGGGTAAAGGAAAAGCTAATAAGGATACCCTCAAACATGACTCCCAAAAATTGTCAGCTGGCAATTCATCAAAGCGAAAGCCTAAATATCCTTGCCTTATTTGTGATGAAGATCATTACACTAAGGATTTCCCCTTACGTGTTGAAGTAAGTCATCTTCTGAAAGGAACCACAGTGACACCAGCTACGTTGAAGGAACCTTTCCCATCTCAGCCACCACAAATGGTAGACCAACACCACACTCAGACCTCTTGAAGCTCTCAAGTGTTCATGAGTGGCTCGAAACCTATTTTCATAGCCACCAGATCAAAAGATTATCCACCTCCTGAAATACATGTGGTGGAGAAAGATGCCACTGATATACCCTCTTCCTCTTCTTCACCCAATTTCAGACCTCTCCATATTGAGAAGCCTAACACTGATTCCATGATATGATCACCCCCAAAGGTTTTCTTCTGAAATCATCTTATAATTCAAATGCACGAGATTCCCAACACTACAATATTGTAGAAGATTTGGCTCAAGTACCCTCGGAAATGTCAGGCTTAGAATTCCTTCAAACATGTCCATCATAACAAAAGGATTTTTTATCTTCCATTGGAGGAATTGATCCCATAGATTCCAGCTTGATCAGTTTTTATCTTGAAAACCATTCCGTTGCTTACCACCTCAACTTTCTTTTCTCATAAAAGTTGTTGTCACGAGAAAAACCATTCACTGAACTGTTGTTGATGAAGGGGCCTCTACATGAATTATGTTCATATCATGTTGGAAAGCCATTGGTTCCCCTCCTCTCAACCAACATCCGAATACTTTGGAAGCTTTCAATGGCATAGGTTTCTGACTGTATGGTATTCTCAACTCTTTACCCATTCAGTTAGAAGGAAAAAATTTCAATTTGGAAGTAGAGGTTGTTGACTCAAATATCAATTATAGCCTTATATTTGGTCGTAGCTGGACTCATGCAATGTTTTGTGTGGTTTCTTCAATTTTTCATGTACTTCGTTTTCCCCGCCAAGGGAAAATTTTCAAAGTAGACCTATTGGCCTTCTTTTCCTTTGAATTTTCAATAGGTAATGTACCTTATGTTGGGAAAACCATCATTCCTTATGAAAATGTCGGAGCGAGTTTTTTCAAAGACTCTTCCTTAATGGAACTTTTTCCCTTCCTCCTCCTACAAATTATGCCTCGGTTAAAATGATTGATAAATTTTGTCACACCGTGCCACCTAGCCCCGTCAAACAAGCTTACCAAGCTACCCTTATGGCTTTCGTGGCTGCATCTGAAGCCAATTACCGATTGAGTATTGTCCTAGACTCTTATTCACCACCTTTTTGGCTTGCTTCTTTGGATTCTGATGATCCTTTGAATGAGACTTTCCTTACCGATGAAAGCATTGCTGAAGTCATGTCCCTTGGAGAAACCCCTTGGAAATATATTCGTCATCGTTCCTCATTCCTTCCTAGCCTTGGTGTGATTCCTACTTGTTTAGATACTTTAGTTTCTGCTGCAACAACTGCTCCTTTTCGGACACCTATCTTACATCATGAGGTTTTTTTTGAGGAAAGTTTAGAAACATCTTGGTAATCATGCCTACCGACATCTTTGTTGAACCATGGATAGTAAAAAACATTCACATATTATGATGGAAATCGATGATTTTGTGTAAATAGTTTGTACATTAGTGTGCAGTATTTTGGTGTGATTATTTACATTTTTGCAAACATGTTTTCCCCTGCTTACTGTGTGTTCCACTTTGTCTGTAGATGTTGAAAAACCATCTTCCTTATGTCGGTTTCATTGATGGTGCTTGTTGTAGTACACAGAAACTGTCTTCCACTACGCGGGCACTCCTTTCTCCCGATGATGATTTAGTGAGTTTAAAAGGTACATGCTTAGGATGTACAAAATAACAACATAGCATAATATAGTGCGGTCATCAAACAATTGTCAGAAGATATTGCTCTTGGTATTAGGGCAATAGTTGTTAAACTCGATTCACAACTCATTGTATTACAGTTAAACGGGAACTATTCCATTAGAAACCCTAACATTTTAAGGATGTATTTGTGTGTTCATCTCTTGGAAATAAATTTTGATTACATCACATATCAACATATTCCAACACATCTAAATACATTGACAGATGCATTAGCTAACTATGTTTTAGTTCGACATTTGCAGCATATGTAAAAGAAAAAACCATGATATAATGTGAACATCTGTTACATCAAGTAAAACAGATATATATATATATATATATATATATATATATATATATATATATATATAGATAGATATATAGATATGGGGTTTGTAAAATGTTTATTACATCAAAAATCAAAATCTGTGTTTTGAGACACATGGCTATTTGCCAACATGGTTCTCATGATAGGATGAAACAACTTTAATAACTCAACCTAACGGCCGACGTAGTCTAGGTGATACTCCCATGACATGCCCCTAATACTGGAGTGGAACATCATCAATAGTCAAATACTCTGGAATGCATCTCGTCAAGGCCTCCAGGTTGCACTCCACCTCTACCATGGGACCGACTCCCTTCTCATAGGGTGCATCCTCAATCTATCATGACACCCCCCTCTCCACTGGAGAAACCCTTGGAGGTCTCTCTAGTCCCACATCTACAAAATATCATGTCTCAATCTCAGCTCAGATAATGAAAAAACATCGAACAATTTTGAAAAACTTAAAAAATAGTTCTTTACCTGAGTGAGTCCACTATGCTCTAGGTGGCAGTGGGAGATCAGGATCTCCCCGGAAATCTGTATCGACATAGGCCCAATCATCTACCATGATGAGCTTTTGACCCAGCCATACAAAAAACGTTGGTGGAAAAGAAATTTGTTGACCACCTCCATGTTGAGGTATCAACTCTCCCCGCCGAAGTAGTCATGGATCCCTCATTCCAAAAGTATCCACCTCCACCAGCTGATACCTGAACAATGGGACACACTCGAGGAAGAATATCACCAAAATCAATCTGTAGCCAAATTGTTTGAGTTTACCTATCTTTCATTTGGTGAGCTAGTCTTTCATGTTGACCAGTAATCCTTCACACCATTTAAACACACTTAGACTTAGACAATCCACTGCATACTGAAAGTGAGATTTTCTTGCTTTATGTAGAGCTTGGGCCCTAGCTAATCAAACTATAGTATGTAGAATTATTCTCAATGGGAAATTTGTGACATTTTTGATGTCAATCTTCCGACCTTTTGTTTTGCGGGAACCTGGGAAATGCCTAGATACCAACATGTCAGTAATTTCTCCTCCAGTATGAGGACTAGAAAACTAAACTCGTTGGCCTCTCCTAGACAAACTAGTGATGAAATAGATGTCTGCAATTTATATTTCAAGTTCTTTTCCCCCTATAATTTATCAACATTTGATGGTCTACATCCCACCATCCTACCAAGTATTATAGTAATTCCATCTTGTTTCTGATCCTAGGGGTACGAAAGAATTTGAGAAATCCACATGCCCGGTGATACCTTATGCAATTTGGATCTTGCAATGCTTGATGGTATTCCACTTCATCACCTCTTTCCTTCCACTCAATAACCATTTTTTCAACAAATGACTTGTGAAACATCTATGAACAGAGTTTTTATTAAGTCCTAAAGAGGAAAATTTCCAAATCAATCAACAATTTTGAAGATATATTGAATTTTTTTTGTTCCACAGTGCCAACTCATCTCTTTATAATTTTTTCCTCACTTCTAGTGCCATGGCACCATTCAGCTCAGGGAAGGCAACACGGGTCCAACGGTAAAACCCATGTCGACCATACTTGACTCAAAGTTTCTTTCAAAGCCCTCCTAGATACCTATTCTATGCATGAAATTACCTGAAATTACAATCGAAATCCAGAGGAAGGAAAAATCTCTTACCTACAATAGATGAGTCGTCAAATGGTGCCCTCGATCGATCACACTCTTCACTTGAAGATCGAGGGGATTTGGGCTAAAATTCATTCTCCAAATTACCAAATGACAAATGGTAGATTTATTTTTACTTTTTGAGTTTATATGAGCTTTTTAAAGTATTTTTACCATTTAGGGCATATTTTTGCCTACATTTAAATATTTTTCTCGAAACAGGTAATGTTTGCTCACATGTGTAGCGACAGGTTATGGATAATTGGCGATGAAAATTTATTTTGACTGAACTATCAAGTTTTATTTTATCTCTTTTTTAAACTTGTAAAAAAAAGGAAAAAGGAACTCCCTTGGATTCATCTTTCATCTCTTTTATGACTCTAAAAATATGAAAAGGTTGTCGAGTACTTGTCATTTCTAACTCGTTAAATTAAAAGAAATGGCATCTGCTCATTATAAGTTTAAAACGTTTCTAGACTTAGATAGAATAATATACGAAAAATGAATACCCTAGTCACACATGGCTAAGGGGTTTTCTTGAATATTGTTTTCTACCTTTTCAGATTCGAGAGACTATCTACGAAAAGGGACCTATGGAGTTTCCTTTTTTCCTCTTTTTAAAACTCTTTAAACATGAAAAAGATGTCAAGTTACCCCTTAGTCGGACTCATAAAACTAAAGTGACGAAGGAATTATCACCATGACGAGATCGAGCTACTCCTTCCTACGGCTCATTAAAAATACTAGGATGGAATCATCTGAAGGATGAACTTATATGCTAAGCATATGGTATCCTCTTCAAGCTTTAGATAAAAAATAATGAGGTACTTGCTAGAAAAAGTGGGGAAAAATGGAAGTAAACATGTCTTGTATTTTGTATAAAAGCAGCATGTCACTCTTGAACATGACACTTTTATGTATCTCATGCTGGGTTTAGGTTATCCTCACTTTGTCACTTTCCTTCCTAGGTTTTGGTAATCCATTTTCCTCTCATCTTATTATATCTTATTTTTGTCATGACCTCTAATCCTATGTTGAGTGAAATGTTGCCAAATTCCGAAGTCAAGTCGTTGATATGTTCAAGAGAAGTCCCATCTGCAGTTCAAACCATTATACCCTGTTGGAATTTTCGGCAACAATCCTAAATTAGTCTTACCAAATCTACAAAATCATATGTTTCATGTCTATGGTGTGGGAAACATTATGACCCTCCTTCGATGGATCACTTCTTATCGACTCCAGCTCATTATCTAGGAAGATGATGTAGAAACTCCCTTTTAGTACTTTGGCACTTGCATGCCTCAATGGAAGTTTCTTCACATTCGACGATAGGTTCACATCATTGTCCTTCAATTGGATGATTTTTCGAGTGTTCAACTTCAACTTCAATGTTCACACTAGTGGATTGTACTATTCTACCTTGAGAGACATCATCATTATTGGTGGTTTCTCTTGTGCCTGTTAACAATCTCCATCATTGACTGGTAATCAGGTGGTTTTCTACCATGTTTGACTCCGACACATCTATTCACATGGTGGGATTAATACTTTGATTGGATCGAGATAGAGATGAAGGCACTAGGTTTCGTTTAATAAATTCAGGCTTCGTGGAGTTATTATCTATTCATGATTGTACACGTGATCCATTCTATTTGGATGGATACATCCATGTCGTGGATCCATACACTTTCTATTCAGATGGATGCATCCATGCCATGGATTCATTTATTATTAGATGCCTACTCAGAGATGTATTATTAGGCATACTTACATTAGAGATGTCAAATATCTTGTATCATGCTTCATTTGCAGGTCTCCTAGCAGTGATTCTTCAGGTATTTACCTTGAATTGTAAAGCATTTCACCCATCACTTCCCATTCTGCCTTCATGCTTTAGGGGGAGGTTGTTTCACAGTATTTTTTCATGCTTCCCATCCTGTATCCTGAAGTGTCAAAACGATGAAATTTTTGAGTGTATTCACAATTAAACATATTCAGAAGCATCCCTGAAGAACAAAAGAAAAACTTGCCTTGAAAGATTTCTGTAGAAGCTTTTCAAAAACCTTGTTTTTAGGATCAATGTTTTTTGCATCACCAGTAACCCGTGTTGGTAACTTGTTTCACTATAATGACCTAGCATTTCCAATGCAACTTTTATAAGGAAAACCCACTCTGAACCTCTTAAGGCAGTTTTTCCTAAAGTGGAGGAGAACCTTATCTTACTAGAAGTCTTGAGAACGATGAGTTAGTTACAGGTGAATAAGGATTGGAATAAGATCTCCCATTCCTGGTCCTTGATCCTAATTTCATGGATCTTTCCCTTACGATGTGGAAACTCTCCCTCCTTTTATGGATCCTTAACTCCCTCTCCTTCCCTATAAATGAGATCCCTACTATCCACAACTAGTTGACTATTGCTTGGTTGTCTTCCTAGTGTTTAACTATGCCCAAATGTTGCCCATTTTACTAAGGAGAAAGGATTTCTTGAAGGTTAAAGCTAGGACTTAGAAACACACCTAAAGGAAACTTCCAACATCAAAGCTTAAGTGGTTTTAATGCTTCCCTTTACCACTTATTAATAATACATTGTGCTTGCTTTTAATAAATGTGTCAATCATTACTCTTTTATTCTAATACTCCTTGATTTGCTATATGGTTTATATTGGAATGGTTTTTTCTATGTATATGTTTGTTGTCTCCACGTGATTTTCCTTTCAGATATCCATCCATGTCGGAGAAGAGGAGATTGAGCTTGGAAGCGAGAGAATCAAGGACAACACCAATATATTTTAGCATCAAAGCAAGGTAGGTCATCTATCCTCCTTTTTGTTTTCAGGTATAAGCTAGGAAAGTTTGCACATATTTGTCTAGTTTGTTCCTAGATCATCCCATAGAGATAGAGGGACTGTTTATTTCCATAGAATGGTTTGCGTGCACAACAAACTTAACCTCTAATCGTAATGGGAGGTGAAAATGGACTTAAAAGTTTTTATTTATTTCCCCATACCACTTATGAGTGCAAGGGGAAGATAATACTCAACAAGGAAGAGAGCCACTTCTAGCCCCAATTATACAATGATATGAACAAGAAATTAAGTCCCATCATAAAGCATTTCTTCTACTCTAGTGGTTAAATAAAATGAAAAATAAAAACTAGCTTGCAAAAATTTATATTAGTCGGTGAAAATTATTAGGTTGCCACCCAACTTAGAAAAAGGGAAAAACTGACAATGGTTTGAAACTTTGTAAATATGTGTAGAAATTCCATTGATAGCCACAAGGGAATCATAGCATCCATTTCTTCAATATCTGCACAAAATGGATTGGAAAAGAAATAAAGTTAATTTTTGTCATGGAAAGGCCAAGAGGAGGCATGAAATGAATGTGATATCAAAATACAAAAACATAGAATGGAATTGAAATGAGGAGATATCCTACAAAAAAGTTGAAATGAGTAAGAAAATAAAGTGGAGTCGCTAATTTGTTGTGTGGCTCTTAGAGCAAGTATGTCCCAAAATCCACTCACTCAATCACAAGGTTGTTGTTCCTTACATAAAAGTAACAAGAAAATGGTTGGGAAACAAAACAAGCAAGAAAATTAACAAAGCAACTATATCTACACAAGATTAGGAGTTACAATGTTAGCACAAAGAAAACTAAAAATGGAGTTAGGGAAGCACAAAATCTCTTTATTTCTTGATATAAAGAGTCGCAATATTCTCCCAAAGAAAATAAAGGGAGTTGATAGAGAAATGGACCATATGACTCTCTTAAAGGAAGGTCCCTTTTCTCTCCCTCTTTGTGAGAATGATCTCTCCTCAATAATTTATTTCATAGCTCTCTAATGGTGAACTCTATGAACACAAATTTATGCCAATTGTGAGACAATTTGGCAGCATAACTTTGCTTTGAACTCCCTTCTCCTAATGATTCCAAATATAGTGATATTTATAGACCCAAGTCATGCCTTGCTTCCCCTTGGCTTGTTGATGATATTTGATGATTGGGCAAGCTAGTGAAAGACAATGAGAGTCCTTTAGAGGATTGTTAACTCCCCTTTAGTGGTGTAGTGGATCAAGACTAAGATCCCTAACCTTTTCCTTTCACTTTTTGGTTTTTTTTGGCCTACCAACAACCCTCCTACATTTTGGTTAAAATTAAGGCCCCCCCCACTTAAAAATTTGAGAAATCCATCCTTTTATTTACATTTGAGTGATTGATTGATAGTTCCCCTATCTTCATCATTTGGATTTTGATGCTTTTTATTCCTTTGAGGTTTTAGCATGATCGCTTAGCAATGAGTGAGTTTTCACATCGATTTCAGATGTTCTACTACCTTTCCTCTCATGCTAGTTTTCTAATGAATGCAATTTTGATGTATATCACCCATGAGTTAAATTATTGCTTCTATCATTATGGTTCCTCGTTTCTATGTGTTCCTTGAGGTTCCTTGACCTTGGTTTATCATCAGTTCCACTTGAAATTTCCATAACCTACCACATGTAAAAACAATTATATATTGATCGCTTGTAAATGTATTACATACTAGAATTTTATGCAACTCTAATAAATATTCATAATAAAACTTTTCTCTATATAGTAATATATTTTCACTAAAAATTATATTATAAATATTAAAAAAATAAATTTACATATATAAAATATAGCATTATTAACAAATACAAATTCTAAAAAATATTTTTTAGATATATAAAATATAACATTACTAACAAATACAAATTCTAAATGTATATGTATATACATTATCTTATAATCTTACTTTATCACAGTGTAATATATACATACTATACATACAACTACATATTGTATCATTAATAAATCATCATATATATGTTCCTTGTACATATTATAAATATAACACATTAGAATTTGTACAAATACTTATTGTATCATTAATAAACAAGAACCGTTGCGAAGCAGCAAGAACTTTAACAACAAAACAATGCTAAATTAGTAGCTATAAGGCTTACAATCTGGCAAATACCATGCCATCAAGCTTAACACAATGAAAAATGCTAAATTAGTAGCTATAAGGCTTACAATCTCGCAAATACCATGCCATCAAGCTTAACACAATGAAAAGGCTGACTATAATCGATGGTACTAAACTGATAACTTCTCCAACCACCTCAGAAGTGACTGATTGATTTGCAGATGTGTAAATAGCTGGTGGTGAAAGTCCGTGAATAGTTTGGTGGTTCGTAGGGCCTTATTTTGCAAAAAAATGTAATGAGAATGCAATCCATAACAATAATAGTATTAGGTAGTGATACTGTATTGGAAAAGCCATAAAATTCATTCCTTAAAAAACAAGTCCTTGCCGGCAGTCCAACAACATCTTTGGACAAGCGATGCACACATAGATAAAGCTAATAAGGAAAACATTACGAATATTATTATATTAGATATAACAATAGTAATACGCAGGCTATTGATGAACTAATAAAATGGGGACATTATTTTCATAGTTTATTCGCACCGCCACTGCGCATCATAATAACATGCAACAAAAGGACAATTTGAAGGACAATTCGATGGAGCAATTACTTTAAATTTGGCAACATGACAATTGTGGGCAGTGGGTGCAACAGTAATCAATGTTGACGCAGGGCCAATTAGTGTGGTAACTACCACGCGGCCTTTGAAAAGGAATGGTGAGTTTGATGAATGCTCGACCAGTTGTGCCCATATACATGCATGTTCGACCAACCTCTGAAGCCAAAGAGCTCTGCTCGCCACTTGCATCTTCATCGAGGCCACGTTTTCAATTGCATCCTCATGTAGGTCACACTTGTTTTCCTCATGCAGGCCAAACTTGTTTTTATGATCGCCATTCATTTCAAAAGCAATTGTCAATAGGTGAGGGTTTTAATGGATACATAGATCTATATACCCATATAGGAAAAAACCCCAAGTGCAGGTGAATGCTAAAATCCCTCCCCTGTGAAGGGTGGCTTGAGTTTGTTTGCTTATGTGTTTGCGTCGACAGATTGTGCTTGCGTCAACAGATGCACGAAGTATAGGTTTGCTGGGTAGAGGTTCCTGAGTACCTGACTAGAGATTTATCATGCAGAAAGCATTAGCGATCCAATCAACCATGAGCGTTAAGCCATCTGCTTATGAATCTGTTGTTCCCGCCTTGGCTAATTGCGCTCCACACTCTTTCTTGAGTGTGGCTAGTTGCGGAGGGATCTGCTCTTATCCACCCATCGTTCGGGCTCTCAGAAAATCCGCAGAACAAATTTCCATAGAAAACCAAGCAGGCTGAGCAGGGCTTCCATGGCAACCGATTACTGAAGAAAATTAAAGAATTTTGACTGAGATTGAGTAGGGTTTCTGTGCTTCGGTGGGCCATTCAATGATGCAGTCTGAAATTTGCAGAACAAATTTCCATAGAAAACCAAGCAGGTTGAGCAGGGCTTCCATGACAACTAATTACTGAAGAAAATTAAAGAATTTTCAATGAGAATGAGTAGGGTTTCTGTGCTTCGGCGGACCATTCAATGACGTAGTCCATAAGGGAGGTAATGGCATGACAATGAGGTATTCAGTATAATTACCAGCTCTCCTGTGCCTTCGCACACAATCTTTATTTTCTGTTGTTGTTCCGCTGGCTTCGTTGGTTGGTTGCTTGTTACCTACAGATTAAGAAGAGTGAAGAGTGATTGCTTGTTACCTACAGATTAAGAAGAGCGAAGAGTGATTTCTCTGTTACAGTAGACGACCTTAACAAGCATTGACAGGCATCCAGTTCAGTTTTTCCATCTCTAGGAGATGGAAAAAGCTGCTCTGTTCCTGTGGGAGGCATCCAGTTTGGCCTTGCATAGTCTATAGAAATCTAAGTCGCATCAACGAAATAGAGAAGAAACCTGGTCCTAGTTTAAAGTTATTCTGTTTAATTCTGTAGCAAAAAAACTATGCTAGTTCACAATTATTCTACCGCTGTTAAAATCCAAATCCTTGTTCTTTTGAATAAAAGTTTCAAATTCGTACAAAGCATATGCAATCTCATGCTTTCTCTGTTAATAAGTTGTCTAAAGAAAGAACCTTCAAAAATATATAGTGAAATAAACATTACCTATGAGTTTGTCCTTGTTCTTACTTTCATAGGTAAAAAATACTACAGAACAATTACTTCTTACTTTCACAGGTAAAACGATAACAATTTTAAATGGCTGCAAGCAACAAGAAGAGTTAAGTTGAATTTTACATATTTTCAAGCAACAAGAAGAGTTCAGTTGAATTTTACATATTTATTAGCAGAAGAATGGCTCCTTTTCAAGACTTTTTATGACATATTGAGCATCGAAAGATGCCATACTTGTTGTTGCCTAGATAAATGATATGTTTTCCCTTTCATATGCAGATTCCTGCTCACATGTCCTTATCCAGGACTGCTATATCATCTCAGGTGATGATATTGCCGCAAAAAACTCTAGTTTTTCTTTGTGCCTCGGGCGTGAAGTGAGCTATTTCGGGTGTTGCGCTTGCCTTGCTAAAGAAAGGGCACAACAAGGTGTAGCGATATTATATATTCTAAGGTGTGAACCCATAGCTGGATGTTCTAGATGTTCCTCCCATGCATCTAAGAGCCATTTGTAAGCCATGTGGCCATGTGTTTGGCAACCATGCAACCGAAAAAGACTAAGTTAATGAGATAATTATCAGAGATGGGAGAGCCTGTTATTTAATGCCCTCTATTAATGCTAGAATTAGTTTAGTAGCATTTACGGCTTTGAAAATATGTACAAACAAATACATTATAACCTATGCTTTTTGCCTCCCCACCTCACGAAGAGGCCAAATAAGATGGTAAATCCATCCTTGTTAAAAAACTTTAATTTATAAATCAAGAGCCAAATTTAAGAAACAAATCAAAACAGCTCAAGTAATGCTAATTACATCGTTTTCGATTACTATAGTCCCATGCCATTGCGAGATGGCAGGGACTAATAATGATATATGTTCCTTGTATATATTATAAATATAATACATTAAAATTTGTACGTAAGCAAATTTAAACACTAAAAGGCACATGCGAAAGGCATATAAAAGACATATATAACATGAGTCCTTTTATAAAATTGTTGTTTGGACATACTTTTATAATTTTTACGAAGCTTCAAAGTGCTATCACTGAACCAACAAATGCTAGAAAAGTGATAATCAATTCCATTTTTCTTTACCGACTCTATCATTTGATTTCAATTGATTTTATCCTTAATTGCTTGGTTTTTAATAGGGAATTTTTGTACCTTTCAGATAATAGCAAAGGGGACAGAGCGAGATCCTCAACTATCCCGTTGGATTTGTGACATCTTTGATTGGTGAATTGTTTCTAATCATTTTGTAGTCAAATGAGGGGAAGCCTCTATGTATAGAATAATTGAAATTTGGGTGACTTAAAAAGGGGGATATCAATATTTGTGGGAATAGAGGAATATCATTGTTATGGAGGCCGAAATCTACAAGGAAGGAAATTTTATAGGAAATAAATGTTCTTTAAATTGTATGTGACTGTGAGGTGTTTTGAATTACATTTTGAGTTGTAAAACTTGATTTTATTGAGTTAATTATTTATAGTGCTTTTATCATATTATAGTTATTAATATTTATCATTTATTGGCTTAGGTATAATTTTATTTTTCAGAATACAACAGAAAATAGTTATTATTTGTGTGTAATTTTATTTATCGGAATACAAAAAATAACAATCATCGTTTATGTGGTTTATTCCATAAACAGTTAGTCGTTCATTACCTTTCTTTTTTGCCTTATTTTGATTCAATTTGCATACATTTTTATACCATCAACGACATCTCCAATGATTTGTGTCTTGAGGTAAATAATTGATTTGGGCATGTATATTGTATAGATTCTTATGGTTTTATTCTAGAAATTTAGAACTTAAATAATGCCAATTTTCTCATGTGAATTGAATTAATTGAAATGTTGTAATGATTCCTAAATGAATAAGTTCATTTCAAATATTTGCTAGAAATTTAGAACTTAAATAATGCCAATTTTCTCATGTGAATTGAATTAATGTTAATGTTGTAATGATTCCTAAATGAATAAGTTCATTTCAAATATTTGCTTAATGGTTTGATTCATAAACAAGTAATCGAACGGTTATCCTTTTCATGAGATTGTCACATTTACCCATTATGTATGTCTTGTACAGGAATTAGTATAGTCTCTTAATGTGTGTTGTTATAACTGACATTTTTTTTGTGTGTGTTATTTTGAGAGAAATAGAACTTACTTGTATGTAGTTGCAAATCTTTCATCTATTTTACATTAAGAATTATTTTCCTTTTAGTTTAACTTGTAATTGCATTAAAGGATTAAATATTAGTTTCCATATTGCATCCTTTTATATTATGTTAGAAAATACATTTATGTTTCTCACACCAGTTACAATATGTTATGGTATTTTCTTCATGGATCATAATCGTGTACGCTGGTTTTATTAGAACATATTATTTTAGTTTTTGTAACATGATTATGTAGCATATAATTTTGTAGAAAATTGTCATATAATATTTTAATTCACAGTATTAATTTCAATTTTTAAATCACTATATAGTCTTGTTCTTTTAATAGAAATACTAAATCTTGATTGTTTTCTTTCCATTATTTTATTTGTTATTTCATTATTTGTCAACTTATAGTTTTAGGTTCTATAAGAGTAGTTTAGTTCACATTAGTTTAGTCGTAGGATAGCCATAGTTTAGTGTTAGTTTTCCCTTTTTTTTCCTTTGAAAGAGCAAGAGACAAAAGGTGTAGGAATTTACAGGGTAAGTTCCTTAGACAGAACACCAAAGGACACCGCTCACAAATAGAGCATAGATCAATACACCAGTATTCTTGATGTGGTTAAAACCCTCAAAGTGGGAAATAATCCACGGCTTGAGCCAATGCGGCCACTTCAGGCAATTTATTAATAAAGAATGAAAATTTACATAAGCTTATCTCATGAACGGTTACATTACAAATGACCCTCCATGCTCTTTAAATAGAGATCATGGACCAATCGAGTGTTAAGCCATGGATCAAGTGTCAGTAATACCGAGGAGATAATGAATCGTCGGATCACTTCATGTCTAGAACATATCATGACCATTGGATTATAAGTTACAAAAGTACATAGTAAAGAAACACACTTTACCTAACTCTACACTAGACTATTTCCTATTTGTCGGAATATCCTAACACCCACCCTTAAGAACAACTTGGGATAGGATTGAAGGATGTACAAATATGACACAATAGGAGAAGGAAGGAGGCATTAGAGCCTATCCCCCGTTAGTGACAACTTCCTGAACTCCAACCATAAATCGAAGTTTAGTAAACTTCGCCTCTATGAGAGGCTTTGTAAAGATGTCTGCAACTTGATCATTTGTTGAACAATATTTCACTTCAAGAACATGGTCATGAATGAGCTTTCTGATGAAGTACATGTGCAGTTCAATGTGTTTGCTACGTTGATGTTGGACTGGATCTTTGCCTAGTTGAATGGCACTTTGATTATCACACCAAAGTGTACTCGGATGCTGCTACTAAAAGCCAAACTTTGACATGATCTAACGAAGCCACAAGGATTCCTTACTAAATTCTACAGCACCACGATACTCTGCTTCTACTCAAGAAAGAGAAATCACACTTTGTTTCTTGCAAGCCCATGTAATAGGTCCTGAACCAAGAGTGAACACATAACCTGCAGTAAACTTCTGATCATCAAGGTCACCAATCCAATTGGAATCAGTGAAACAAACCAATAGAGGAGATGCTTCTGCACTGTAATGAATCACAAACTAAACTGTACCTTGAACATAACAAAGTATTCTTTTAGCTACTTTCCAATGAATTTCATATGGGTTTTGCATAAATCGAGCAATAAGGCCAACACCAAAGGAAAGGTCAGGATGAGTATGGGTCAGATACAAAAGTTTTCCTGCAAGTTGACGGTATAAGGTAGCATCAACTTCAGGGGAGGTACAAGTGACTAAACGTTTGGCTCCAGACTGAAAGGGGGAAGGGGATGGCTTATAGTCTTCCATGTGAAAATGGCGTAGAAGATCACAAGCATACTTGGACTGCGAAAGGGAAATACCTTCCTTGGATTGCAAGACTTCAAGACCAAGAAAATAATGCAAGTTTCCTAAGTCTGTCATTTCAAACTTCTTTTTAAGGCTGGACTTCACATGGTTTATAAGGTTGAGATCACTACCAGTAAGGATAAGATCATCAACATAAAGAACAAGAATGATAAGAGACATTCCCACTTTCTTGGTGTAGAAAGTATTCTCAGAATGACACCTAGAAAAGCCAATTTCTAAAAGAAAGATATCCATTTTGGCATACCAAGCCGGAGGGGCTTGCTTGAGACCATAAAGGGATTTCTTAAGCCGACATACAAGGTTGGACTCTGTTTGTATAAAGGCAGTAGGTTGTTCCATATATATTTCTTCATGCAAGTCCCCATGCAAGAAGGAAGATTTAACACCCATATGATGGACTTCCCATTTGCAAGAAGCAGCAAGGGAAAGAACAAGGCGGATAGAGTTAATTTTTGCAACAAGGGAGAAGGTTTCAGTATAGTCAATGCCTTCAACTTGTGAAAAACCCTTAGCAACAAGACGAGCTTTATGTTTATCAACTTTTCCATCTGGTCCATAATTGGTTCTATAAACCCATTTTCATCTAACAAGTTTTCGTCCCTTTGGAAGAGGAACAAGATCCCATGTATCATATGCCAATAATGAATGATATTCTTCATTCGTAGTTGCATCACAATCTGGATGGCCTAAAGCTTCTGCAAAGGTTTCAGGATCATAATTCGCAGAAGCTTGAGCCAGTAAAGAAGAGGCTCTGTCAAACTGAGAACATGTATGTCACTGATCTGTAGGATCACTCGAAAGAGCACCTGTTGCATCCCGAGTAGCATGAACCCATTTTGGAAGTTGAGGAGCTGAAGGAGGATCCTGAGAAGGTCGAGGAGGATTGTCATCCTCGTTTTCATCATTTGAAGAAGAAATATTTTCATATGTAGAAAGGATAGAGAGAGGTGGCACATCCGCCGAACTAGTCTCGTAGGCTGATATATTTTCAGCAAACTTTACATCTCTTCTAATGATAACATTTTTTGACTTAAGTGGAATAAGTCTATATCCTTTGATATCTTCAGAATATACAACAAAAATACATTTTTCACTCTTAGGTTCTAAAGCTTTATGTTTCTCATCTTGAATATGGGCCCATGCTTCACTTCTAAAAACATGAAAGTGACTTACATCTAGTTTAATTGAGCTCCATGCTTCTTTTGGAGTGATATTTTTTAAAACCTTAGTAGGAGTGTGATTTACTATGTAATTTGCATGTTAATTGCTTTTGGCCAAAAATTAAGACTATCCTTTAGATTGAACCATACAATTAGTCATTTCCTTTAAGGTGTGATTCTTCCTTTCAGCTACACCATTTTGTTGTGGACTATATGGAACATTATGTTGCATTTGAATTCCATTCTCAGCGCAAAAGTGGATGAATTTGTTTTTAACATATTCTTTGCCATTATCCAATTTTAGCTTAAGAATTTGATGTCCAGATTGTTTTTCAACAAAGGCCTTAAAGTCCAAGAACATGTTAAATATTTCACTCTTGAGTTTTAAGAAGTATACCCAAGTGCGTATGGAGAAATCATCAATGAAAGTTAAGAAATACTTGTAGCCAGAGAATAAAACAACTGGAAGTGGACCACATAAATCATTATGCACAAGCTGTAAAGGGCCTGAGGCATGCCAAGAGGAACGTTTTTCAAAACTATCCCCATGATTTTTCCAAGTACACATCTGAAACAAACACCATCTCTGCAAGATACCATTGGAAGACATGTCACCATATTTTCTTTACATAGATTCTAAAGGGAGTGATCGTATAAGTGACCAAATCGCTCATGCCAAAGTTTGCTCACTTCATCATTATGAGCAACAAATACTGAGAGAATATTTGATGACCCAAAGTTGTCAAACTTATACAACCTTGTAGAATCATCAGCAATGCTAGTAACTAAAATTTGTCTAGGATCTTTTAGGTCCTTAATTACAACATCATGAGGTGAAAATTCAATGATTTTACCTTCACCTGAATGATTTATCTGATATACGGATAGAAGGTTGCAGGATAAGGTTGGAACACATAATATATCATTAAATTGACCATTGTCTAGATGAACAGTTCCAGGCCCTACAACACTAAGAGATCTATCTTCATAAACATATATATATTTTTGGTCTTACAATCATTTAAAGAAGAAAACATGGCTTTGTTTTTGGCCATGTGATAAGAAGCTCTAGAATCAATCAGCCACTCATGAGAATGAGAAGAAGAAGATACATTTAGTGCATAACCAGACCGAGATGCTTGACAACCATGCAGAAAGTGCTATTCCTGAAGATGAAGTTGAAGTTGAAGAGTGCTCCAAATGGATGTTATGCTTCTTCATTGCTTCTTCCAAGGCTTCCATCTTCTTAAAGAATTTGGATTCTAAGTGGCCATCTCGATTACAAAAGAGGCAATGTCTATTAGTCTTCTTCCCTTTGTTTTTATTTTCATTATCATTTTGTTGAAATGATTTTTCATTTTGAGACCGAAATTGCTTAGGACCCTTGTTTGGTTTAGGACCATTCTTTTTAGGATACTGCTTCTTAGGATTCTTTGAATTTGGTTGCTGCTGGGCGGCTAAGGCTTTCTTAGAAGAGTTTCCAATATTAAGAAGACCAAGATATAAGGATTTTCTTGTTCTCTTATTAAAGAATCACAAAAGGCATCAAAAGAGGGGGACTTGTAGTCTTTTCCTTAAGAAATAAAGGCTTCTCTAGTAGAATGGGAGGTGGAAACAAACACAGAGTAGGCTGGTCCCAACTTAGTAAGAATGGAATAGATAAGGATATCATCTTCTTTATTAACCTTAACACCTTCCAAGAGAAGTCTAAGGGTCTTGAACTTGGACAAAAAATATTAAATGGAAGAAAAATTATTGGGGTCCAATATAAGCAACTCATTTTCAAGTTGATGGGCTCTAATTTCATTTTTAATTCCAAAAAATTTCATGAGTTGTTTCATTGCTTCATTAGGAGTATCAAGTTCTGTGATATGGAATCTAAGGTCTGGAGAAATAGACATCCCTATCAACCCGCGTGCTTGGTCTTTTCTATTTTCCCATTTGGTTGTGTTATCTTCATCTTGAGGTTTGGTTACTTGGCCTAAGGCTATTCTGTAAAGACCATTACTTCTATGTAAATCCACAATGTAGGACCACCATTGGAAGTAGTTAGTGTTGTCAAGAATAACTTGGCATGGACTTTCCATTTTAACAGAAACTGAAGTTGTAGATGATTAAACTAAGTGTTTCAATGGAAAGATATCAAAAAATTAGGTTGATTAAAAAAAAGGCTTTGCAAACGGATTCTGGATGAAGTTATGGATTTTTGAAGAAAAGTTGTTGAGGATGCCAACGAATTACGTGAATGTGCGGAAATGAATGATAATGTTATATTTAAAAAAATCTTCCCCCACCCCCCCCTTCCAAATTTAATATAATTAGCTCACTTTAAAAAAAATAAAAATTATGTGACTCACTTTTATAAATAAGTGAAAGTCACTTTTACAATGTTACTTTATGAGCTACCCACTAAATTGTAACTTAAATAAAAGATAAAGAGACTTTAGAATTATAAGTGACTCACTTTTTATAATGGGTGAGAACACTTTTACATAAAATAACTTTAAAACATAAGTTACATGTGCTTTTTGAAAAAGTAACTCAACACAGAGAAAGACTTGAATTCAAGACCTCTATTCTCATAAAGTAACTTTGGACCAAGTGAGCTAGTTTAAAAGGTTGGTATTTTTTTGAAAAGAGAAAGAGTTTTTCTTTTTTTTGGTAGTCACTGAAGCTTTGGGGTGCGTGCTTACTTGAATTTTTTTTTCTTTTGCCTACAAAAAAAAAACCACAAAACCCAACATGGACATACAAAAAAGAACAAACCTTACGGCTTGAAGTTAACTTGAGCCGGAAACTAAATATTTTCCTCAATGTTTCTGATTTTCCGAGATCACACTAAGGCATGGCGAAAAATAACATACACATGAGAAAAATCCTTCCTTTCTGTTTCTGATTTTCCGAGATCGCACAGAGTCACGAGGAAAAGAGCATACACAGAAATGAAAGGTATAGATTCGGTAATAGAAAACATGGAGCTAAATAAACCGAAATAAATAGAGAGATGAATAGCTAGAACTGCAAATAAAGATTGTATACCTCCAGATCTTAAAAATGACTTAGCTAGGTCTACTGGAAACCTTTTTGCGTGAAATGAAAGGGGTCCCTCACTGGAATAAATGCTCCTAACACAATAGAGCAGTCATATTGGCCCAAAAGCAGTCAGAAACAATAGATCTAGGAAATGACAGTCAGATGCAGTTGTACCGACTTCAGATTTGGATCACCAATGGATGCGGCCCTCAAATAGCTCCGATACCATGTAGGAATTTACAGGGTAAGTTCCTCATACAGAACACCAAAGGACACCGCTCATAAATAGATCACAGATCAATACTCCAGTATTCTTATCATGGTTAAAACCCTCAAAGAGGGAAACAATCCACGGCCTGAGCCAACACGGCCACTTCAAGAAATTTATTAATAAAGAATGAAAATTTACATAAGCTTCTCTCATGAATGGTTACACTACAAATGACCCACCATTATCCTTAAATAGAGATCATGGACCAATCGGGTGTCAAGCCACAGATCAAGTGTCGGTAATATTGAGGAGAGAATGAACCGTCATATCACTTCATGTCTAGAACATATTGTGACCATCGGATTGTAAGTTAGAAAAGTACATAGTAAAGAAACACACTTTACCTAACTCTACACTAGACCAAGTTATACTTAACTATTTCCTATGTGTCAGAATATCCTAACAAAAGGCTAGTGGATCCTATAAACTCGTCGAGGGTGACCACACCAAATAGCTAGGGCCATCTAAAGAGTTATGGTCTGGTTCAATTCTCCCTTATTGACTAGGGTACGTAAAACCCGCATCAACAATTTCTAATTTAATTTGATTTGGTTCGTGGACTATTAATATGTCACTTTTATGAATCTGCGTGGCCATCGAAGAAACAATCATAGTGATCCATGCAAAAGTTCTTTGTTCACTTTTAACATTTTTATTTTTATATGTAAATCTTAAGATCCATTAGTTTTTCTTTATTTTTAATGTTATCCAACAATCACTAGTAGATTTGCAGAAGTCGTTATTTAGTGTTGAGTTCTCTGATTGGTGCATTTGAGTGCGGGACTTTGTAGTGATGACATGAATCCATAATGTATTATGATGGTGGCCATATTTACTTTTCTCTTTTACTAAGCATGAGAATTCCTACATCAAGGATGATCTATATGATTGAGTATTGGATATCTTGCAGCTCATAACTAGTTCCATGGTCCCTAATGCCTTGAAGTTTCAAGATTAACAATATCATTATGTTTTTTTGGATATCAATTTGTTTTTCAACTTCACATATTAGAAGACATATATTATAATCCTATTTGATACCCTAGAGACGGAGGAGAAAATATACCCTAAATTATGTAAGTTAGTATGTTGAAATACCCCACTCCTCACCCTAGGAATAAAAAATTTGAAGCTTTAGAATTTTATATCGCTCTACTGTAGTAAGCAATGATAGATTAACTTGCTTTGATCACTCCTAATGCTCTACAAAAGACAAATGAAGTGTCTATCTTATAGAACGATTTTTTCTAAGGATATCAAATCAAATTAAGAGGTAATGACTTATCAAAGGTCTAATGAATAGTTCCTAAAGATAACTTTTCTTGGGCCATGGTGTCCAAATAAGTCTTCCCCTCTCCTTGAAAAGCCTACATAAGGATACCATTCCTAGGGGAGAAGGGGATATAAAGAGAAAACATCATAGGTATATTATGGTGAAATTCTAAAGAGAGCCTCTTTTTATGTCCAAATGAGCCTAGTTATGAACTATCAGTCAAGGATGAAAACAGACAAAGTGATTAGAATGGGATCTATAAAAGACTGTCAAAGAACCATGACTGTATCAAGTCGGGACAAATCTCTAAAGAATTCAGAAACCGCGATAAAAAACACCCCTGAACTAGTGGCAATGGCAGCCAGTGTGGAATGACGAGGACCTTGGTCAAAGTGCACTAACCGAGGCCCATGGAGACTATGCAGGAGGTCAAAGTAGCCCCTGGGAGCCCTGGATCGGGAAAAGGAGGTGGATTTTGATGCGCGATTAGCGCTTAGAGTGCATCGCTGGGAGAACATGGCCAAAATGGTGGGGCCTCGAGCACTTCGTCAAGTCGAGAACCGAAGAACCGTGGGCGGAAAAGTGAAAAGCGCTAACGTACAAAGGCGGGACCCACGCTTTGGAAAACCGATGGTATTGATCGAGGTGCCCTCAAACGATAGGCGGTTCTGGAGAAATTGGAGCGATCCCATACATCGATTGACGCGTGGTAGGTGGATGTGAGAGAAAATTGCCGTCGAGCATGCGCTATCGGCCGAGCAAGTTAACCGCGCAGAACATGCTTATGACATTGGATCTGGGGGACCCAGATTGGACGATTGAGATCATGCTCGATGGAGGAAGCGGAATCGACAAAGGAATACGCCGCATTTTACAAGGATTTGGAATCCGTTTGACTGCCATGGTGGAGGAAGAATGTATCCATGACGTAACTGAAGAAATGAACTGACGAAGCAGGTTGGCGTCGTTTAGAGGAGGACATGTGGCCACTCCCTGAGCATTCATGATGACGCTGAATAGGGAACTCCAAGCGTAGCTGCAGAAGGTGAATCGATAGAGGCAGACGAGGAACCGAATAGGCATTGGAATGAATGGCTAAAAGCCATGAACAAAGATAGAATACACAAGGGAGAGTCAGTTAGAGCAAATCCTGAGAGTAGGACTGAACACTTAGAGACAGAAACTAGAGAATAAGGCAATAAAGCAAAAGCAGAAAGAGATAGAGGGCCGAGCTGACCAGTGGTAGCATCGAGCACCAAAGAGCTTGAGAGATTCAAGCCATCCCACACAGGAATCTTTCAGGACTCAACACAACATTTGGCTCTTTCCACTGTAGACCAGAAGGTCACAGAGTTGGTAGGAAGAAGAAGAGTCTATGTACTCTAGTGGCTTGGGGAATCCAATAACCACCTTGCCAATCAAAACCTGCTTCAGGAGAACTCACATTGAGTCCCTGTATTGTAATTCTCTACTTAAAGGCACAATAAAACAAGGCCACCACTAAAATCTGGACCGGAGATGTAGCCTTGGAGAATAGAGTGAATTCCTTATTAAAATTCTTGTGTTTTTGTGTTTTCTCACTGTATTTCTTTGTTGTCTTTCCATTTATTGTCTGTGTATTGGCAATCTGATCGATTCATTTCTTAAATAACACAGAACATACACCAGCACATGAGTCTATAATACCTTTAAACAATAAATCTTTAACTGATGTCACTCATAGGGTGAATATCAGATCAAGTCATATTAGAGCTCTAGGCTGTAAGGTTATACAAGCTTGTGTTGGTTTAGCTGTTGAATTCTCACTAGATCAAAGCTCAAATTAGGAGAAGGAGAGTTGGTCGAAACTAATCCTAAAATTGGGAGAGTATATCCTCAGAAGACAATGTCAGAGGAAGGTTCTATGGGGCCGGACCCTCAATTCATGGAGAGTTTCTTAGCTATAACGTCTATGGTCGAAAAAATGTATAGGGACTTTAGAAAGCATAAGGATGAAGATTCATCAGGTTCTAAAAAAGATAAAGAAGAAGATGAGTCTCATTCCCATGACCACTCAAAAGGAAAAGGGAAAGAGGAAAGCTTTCTCACACCTCCTAATAGCCCTGTGCATAATAAGAAAGCACCTTTGATCAAGCTAGATGTTGAATTTAATTTGCCTATATATGATGGAGAGCTAAATGCTGAAAATTTGGACAATTGGATTAGACAAATTGATGTGTATTGCAGAGTGAAAAACATCAACTCAGACAATAGCAAAATTCAGCTGGCAAGCCTACGCCTAGCAGGCACTGCCTTGGTTTGGTGGGAAGGCAGAACCCAAGCTGACATAAAGAGACATGGTAAGACTATATTTGTCTGGAGTGACTTTGTTTCTGCGATTAAGAAGTAGTTATATGCATTGGCCTACATGCAACAAGCCATGATGAGTTGGAAAACTTTTTGGCAGTTGAAACGGCAAAGCACGCAAGGGTATCCTCAAGAATTTAGAAAGAGATCATTGATTCTAGGGATCTCATTAGACTCACCAGAGACTCTTTTGAAGTACATTGGTGGACTACACAGATACATGAGGCATACCATCCTCATGTTTGATCCCACTAGTATAGATGAGGTATCTGTATAAGCTACTCATCTAGAAGCTAGAGGAAAGAATGGAAATCCAGAAGCTCGGGGACCATCCCAACCCACTGCAAGTAAGAGCAAGGAGAAAAGAAAGTAGAAGTGGAAAGCAAGGAAGGCTAACACTGCACAAAAAAGAAAAGCTTCATGCACTCACTCTAAAAAGAAGGGGCATGATGATAAGCACTGTTGGATAATGCATCCAAAGTTGAGACTAAGAAGTCCAAGGGCAAGAAGAAGAATACTGACGCAGCTACTCAAAAGGATTTGGGGTTAGAATCGAGAGATGAAACAATCATTGCAGCCATAGGTATAAAAGGTAAGAATTCTGAAGCATCTACTAGTAATTCTGCTCAAACTATTATTGATGAAGAACATGAGAGAGAAAGACATGAGCTTTTTCATCTTCGAGTTATTTCCAAACATCAAAAGATTGATATTTTGTTTGATAGTGGCTCACAAGTAAATTTGATTTCTGAAGAAATTGTAAAGAAATTGGGATTAGCAACTACACCTCACAAGAAACCATACCCATTAGGATGGTTGAATGATGAAGCACAACTACAAGTGACTAGACAGTGCAAACTCAAGTTTTCTTTTGGGTCAGCATTTGTAGATGAGGTTGAGTTAGACATAATTCCTTTGGATATATGTGGAATTGTTTTAGGAAGTCCTTACTTGTATGATAGAAAGGCTATTTTCTATAGAGCTGAGAACAAGTATCTACTTGTTAAAGATGGAAATGAATAATTTGTAAGAGCTCACAAGCTCAAGAATAATTATACTCTCATAAATTATGGGTGGATGAAAAGAATGATAAATTCATGCAAACAATTCTTACTAATGGTTGTAAAGGAAAAGTAACCTAATAAAACCAATGTATTTGAGGGCTGTAATGCTCAGCAACAAGCTGATATAGAAAACATTGTTTCAGAGTATGATGTCCTGTTTCAGGAACGTAAAGGTATGCCACCCAAAAAGGAAATAGTAGATGATATTATTTTGCAGCAAGATGTTCCATTGCCTAAATTGGGATGTACAAGTTGTCTGCTTTAGAGAATGTTGAAATCAAGAAGAAGGTGCAAGAGTTGCTCGAGAAGGGATTCATCAGGCCTAGCACATCATCATGTGGGTCACCAATCATTTTGGTGAGAAAGGAATATGGTTTGTGGAGAATGTGTATTGACTAACGAGCACTGAATAAGATAACAATCAAAAATCGTTATCCCCTTCCTCACATAGATGATCTTTTAGATCAATTGAAGGAAGCTGTTTATTTCACCAAGCTGGATTTGCACTGTGGATACCATCAGGTCAGAGTTGCAGAGCAAGATGCATGGAAGACTGCTTTCAAAACAAAGCAGGGATTGTATGAGTGGCTGGTTATGCCTTTTGTCTTGACCAATGCTCTTGCTACTTTCATGAGATTAATGAATGATGTACTCAGGCATTTTCTTGATGATTTTGTTATTGTGTATCTGGATGACATTCTGATTTTTAGTAAAACGTGGGAAGAACACTTAAAGCATGTTAAGCAGACATTAGATGTTTTGAAAAGAGAAAAAATTTATGTGAAACTCTCAAAATGTGAATTTGGAAAAACATCTCTAAATTATTTGGGTCATATAGTAGTGGGTGGTGAATTGAAAATAGATCCCTCTAAAGTGGCCATCATTGTAAATTGGCCTAAAGCCAAGTCTGCTACAGAAGTGAGAAGCTTCTTAGGAGCAGCACAATATTGGAGGAAGTTCATTTCTAATTTTTCCTCAATTGCAGCTCCCTTACATCCTTTGACAGGATTGAACATGGTGTTTCAGTGGGGAGGAAAAAATCAGAAAGCCTTCGACACCTTGAAAGAAAAAATTAGTACAACACCTGTACTAGCACTGCCAGATCTACAAAGACCATTTGAAATCCAAATAGATGACAGTGACTATGCCATGGGAGCAGTGTTGACACAACATGGTAAACCCATATGTTATCATTCTGAGACTTTTCATCCTGCAGTAGTTAACTATCCTACATATGATAAAGAATTGTATGCATTAGTTCAGAGTGTGAAAAAGTGGAAACATTACTTAATAGGCAAAGAGACAGTGATACATACTGATCATCAACCACTTCAATATCTACACTCCCAAACTAAGTTGCAGCAATCAAGGCATTACAGATGGATCGGTTTTCTACAATAGCTTCATCTAGTCATCAGATATAAAAAGGGCATACACAACAAAGTTGCAGACATGTTATCTAGACCCATTATAAATGCATCTACTATACTTAAGTATAATTCTGTACTACATGAAAGTTACATTGAAAAATATGCACAAGATATAGACTTTAAAGATGTATATGCAACTTTGAGTCAAGGCAAAAAGGTAGAAGAATTGGACTATCATGTGAAGGACCGACTCCTATATCGTTGTGGGAAACTTTGCATTCCACAAACCGAGAGAGTAAAGATAATTAGAGAGGCACAGACTTCTCTGATATCAGGTCACTTTGGGGTAAGTAAAACAGTTGCACATCTGCAAAGATTTTGTTATTGGCCGAAAATGAATGAGACAGTTTCTAGATATGTAAGAGGATGTACTATGTGTGCTAAAAGCAAGCCCATCAATAGAAAACTAGGCTTGTACACTCCTTTACCAGTTCCTTCTCACCCTTGGGAAAGTGTTTCCATGGATTTTGTTGGAGGACTGCCTAAATCTAGGAAAGGTCATGATTATCTATATGTGGTTGTGGATAGGTTCAACAAAATGTGTATTTTGATACCTTGTAATAAACATATTACAACTGAACAAACTACAAAATTGTTCTTTGAACATGTATGGGTTCATTTTGGATTGCCCACTTCCATTATATCTGATCGAGACACCCGATTTGTGGGGAAGTATTGGTTGGTTCTGTGGGAACTGATGGACACCAAATTAAAGAAAAGCACAACTTTTCATCCACAAACAGATGGCTAGACATAAGTAGTTAATATGACAGTGATCCAGTTACTCAAGCGATATTGCAACAAACATCCTAAGCTTTGGGATGAACATTTTTGTTATGTGTAGCATGCTTACAACAGAGCAAAACACTCTTCTACACAGAGATCTCCTTTTGAGATCTGTTTTGGTTTCATACCAAGGTCTCCTTTGTATTTTGTCTTTGGTAAAGATACCACGGTTGATGGACACAGTGATGTGGACAAGGCAACTAGGTTCATTGAACCGATCCAGGAGATCCATCAGGCAGTACAGGAACAACTGGAAAAGAGCCAAGCCAAATACAAGGCTAGGCATGACAATCATCGGATGGAGCATAGTTTTGAAGTTGGAGACCAGGTCTAGCTGTATATTAGCAAGGACAGGGTCCAAGGTGAAGGTAAAAAGCTAAAGCCTATTAGGTATGGACCTTTTAGGATACTTGAGAAGATTTGTGAAAATGATTTTCGCCTTGATCTACCAGCTTACATGCACATCTACTCAGTCGTAAATGTAGATTGCTTGAGATTGTTTGAACCTTAAATGATTGAGGATCCTGAAGAGCAAAGTCAATTTCCTTCTACTGATGACCTGCTACCTGAATATCTTAATGAATTGCAGGAAGACACAGTCTTGGATAGGAAGGTGAGTGCCTCAGAATTGGACTCAAAGGTTCGAAGCTGAGCAATGTAAAGTGGATTGAGATTGGACAAGTGAGACAGCAGTATCCTCACTTAGTCGATGCTTGAAAGAAAACCAACTTTTGGTGGTCCAAAAGCTTTTCAGTGGGAAGGCCATGATCTGAATGGGATTTATAAAAGACTCTCAAAGAACCATGACTGTATCAGGTCAGGACAAATCTCTAAAGAATTCAGAAACCACGATCAAAAACACCTCTGAACCAGTGGCAATGGCAACCAACGTGGAATGACGAGGACCTCAGTCAAAGCGCGTTAACCGAGGCCCATGGAGACTGCGCAAGAGATCAAAGTAGCCCCTGGGAGCCCTGCATCGAGAAAAGGAGGTGGATTTTGATGCGAGATTATGGGCGAACAGGGCCAAAATGGAGGGGCCTCGAGCACTCAGTCACGTCGGGAATCGAAGAACCGTGGGTGGAAAAGCGAAAAGCACTAACGTACAAAGGCAGGACCTGTGCTTTAGAAAACTGGCGATATTGATCAGGGTGCCCTCAAACGGTAAGTGGTTCTAGAGAAATTGGAGCAATCCCATACATCGAACAACACGTGGTAGGCAGAGGTGAGAGGAAACCGCCATCGATCGCGTGCTAACGCTCGAGCAAGTCAACTGCGCCAAACATGCGTATGACGTTGGATCTCGGGGACCCAGATCGGATGGCTGAGATCCGCGCCTGACGGAGGAATCAGAATCGACGAAGGAATACGCTATGTTTTAGAAGGATTTTTAATCCGTTTGACCGCCATGATGGAGGAAGAATGCATCCACAATGTAACTGAAGAAACAAACCGATGAAGTAGGCTGGTGCGCTTTAGAGGAGGACATGTGGCCACTCCCTGAGCTTTCGTGATGACGTCGAATAGGGAACTCCAAGTGCAGCTGCAGAAGGTGAATCGACAGAGGTGGATGAGGAACCGAACATGCATTGGATCGAATGGCTAAAAGCCATGAACAGAGAGAGAATACACAAGGGAGAGTCTGCCAGAGCGAACCCCAAGAGGAGGACTGAACATTGAGAAAGAGAAACCAGAGAAGAAGGCAATAAAGCAAAAGCAAAAAGAGACAAAGGGTCGGGCTGACCAGCGGCAGCATCGAGCACCAGAGAGCTTGAGAGATTCAAGCCATCCCATAGAGGAATCTGTCAGGACTGAGGACCACATTTGGCTCTTTCCACTATAGACCAGAAGGTCACAAAGCTGGTAGGAAGAAGAAGAGTCTGTGTACTCCAATGGCTTGGAGAATCCAAGAACCACCCTGCAAAGAAAAACCTCCTTCAGGAGGACTAACATTGAGTCCTTGTATTGTAATTCTCTGCTTAAAGGCATAATAAAACAAGGCCACCACTGAAAGCTGAATCGGAGATGTATCCCTGGAGAATAGGGTGAACTCCTTATTAAAATTCTTGTGTCTTTGTGTTTGCTTACTGTATTTCTCTGCTATCTTTCCATCTATTGTCTGTGTATTGGAAATCTGATCAATCCATTGCTTAAATAACACAGAACACACACCAGCACATGAGTCTTTAATACCTTCAAACAATAAATCTTTAAATGATGTCACTCATAGGGTGAATATCAGATCAACTGGTTTTAAAGCTCTAGGCTGTAAGGTTAGACAAGCTTGTGTTGGTTTAGTTGTTGAATTCTCATAGATCAAAGCTCAAATTAGGAGAAGGAGAGTTGGTCGAAACTAATCCTGAAATTGGGAGAGTCTATCCTTAGAAGACAATGTCAGAGGAAGGTTCTATGGGGCTGGACCCTCAATTCATGGAGAGTTTCCTAGCTATAAAGTCTATGGTCGAAGAAATGTATAGCGACTTTAGAAAGCATAAGGATGAAGATTCATCAAGTTCTAAACAAGATAAAGAAGAAGGTTAGTCTCATTCTCATGACCACTCAAAAGGAAAAGGGAAAGAGGAAAGCTTTCTCACACCTCCTAATAGCCCTGCGCATAATAAGAAAGCATCTTTGATCAAGCTAGATGTTAAATTTGATTTGCCTATATATGATGGAGAGCTAAATGCTGAAAAGTTGGACAATTGGATTAGACAAATTGATGTGTATTGCAGAGTGCAAAACATCAACTCAGACAAGAGAAGAATTCAGCTGGCAAGCCCATGCCTAGGAGGCACTGCCTTGGTTTGTTGGGAAGGCAAAACCTAGGCTGAAACAAAGAGACATGGTAAGACTATCTCTATCTGGAGTGACTTTGTTTGTACGATTGAGAAGCAGTTCTATCCATTGGCCTACATGCAACAAGCCATGATGAGTTGGCAAACTCTTTGGAAGTTGAAAGGGAAAAGCATGCAAGGGTATACTCAAGAATTTAGAAAGAGAGCATTGATTCTAGGGATCTCATTAGACTCACCAGAGACTCTTTTGAAGTACATTGGTGGTATACACAGATACATGAAGCATACCATCCTCATGTTTAATCCCACTATTATAGATGAGGTATCTGTACAAGCTACTCATCTAGAAGCTAGAGGAAAGAATGGAAATCTAGAAGTTAGGGGACCATCCCAACCCACCAACGGCAAGAGCAAGGAGAAAATAAAGCAGAAGTTGAAAGCAAGGAAGGCTAACACTGCACATAAAAGCAAAGCTTCATGCACTCACTGTAAAAAGGAGGTGCAAGATGATGAGCATTGTTGGATTCTGCATCCAGAGCTGAGACGTAAGAAGTCCGAGGGCAAGAAGAAGAAGAATGTCGCAGCTATTCAGAAGGATTTGGGGTTAGACTCGGGAGATGAAACAATCATTGCAGCCACATGTATAAAAGGTAAGAATTCTGAAGCATCTACTGGTAATTCTGCTCAAACTATTATTGATGAAGAACATGAGAGAAAAAGACATGAGCTTTTTCATGTTCGAGTTATTTCCAAACATCACAAGATTGATACTTTGTTTGATAGTGGCTAACAAGTAAATTTGATTTCTGAAGAAATTGTAAAGAAACTGGGATTAGCAACTACACCTCACAAGAAACCATACCCATTAGGATGGTTGAATGATGAAGCACAACTACAAGTGACTAGACAGTGCAAACTCAAGTATTCTTTTGGGTCAGCATTTGTAGATGAGGTTAAGTTAGACATAGTTCCTTTGGATATATGTGGAATTGTTTTAGGAAGTCCTTACTTGTATGATAGAAAGGCTATCTTCTATAGATCTGAGAACAAGTATCTACTTGTTAAAGATGGAATTGAATACTTTGCAAGAGCTCACAAGCTCAAGAATATTTATACTCTCATAAATTCTGGGCAGATGAAAAGAATGATAAATTCATGCAAAAAATTCTTACTAATGGTTGTAAAGGGAAAGAAACCTGATAAAACCAATGTATTTGAGGGATATAATGCTCAACAGCAAGCTGATATAGAAAACATTGTTTTAGAGTATGTTGTCCTGTTTCAGGAACCTAAGGGTTTGCCACCCAAAAAGGAAATAGTACATGATATTATTTTGCAGCAAGATGTTTCATTGCCTAACATTGGGATGTATAGGCTCTCTGCTTTAGAGAATGTTGAAATCAAGAAGAAGGTGCAGAAGTTGCTCGACAAGGGATTCATTCAGCCTAGCACATCACCATGTGGGTCACCAATAATTTTGGTGAGAAAGAAAGATGGATCATGGAGAATGTGCATTGACTACCGAGCACTGAATAAGATAACAATAAAAAATCGTTATCCCCTTCCTCGCATAGATGATCTTTTAGATCAATTGAAGGAAGTTTTTTATTTCACCAAGATGGATTTGCACAGTGGATACCATCAGGTCAGAGTTGCAGAGCAAGATGCATGGAAGACTGCTTTCAAAACAAAGCAGGGATTGTATCAGTGGCTGGTTATGCCTTTTGGTTTGACCTATGCTCCTGCTACTTTCATGAGATTAATGAATGATGTACTCAGGCCTTTTCTTGATGATTTTGTTATTGTGTATCTGGATGACATTCTGATTTTTAGTAAAATGTGGGAAGAACACTTAAAGCATGTTAAGCAGATATTAGATGTTTTGAAAAGAGAAAAACTTTATGTTAAACTCTCAAAATGTGAATTTGGCAAAACATCTCTAAATTATTTGGGTCATATAGTAGGGGGTGGTGAATGGAAAATAGATCCCTCTAAAGTGGCCATCATTGTAAACTGGCCTAAACCCAAGTCTGCTACAGAAGTGAGAAGCTTCTTAGGAGCAGCACAATATTGGAGGAATTTCATTTCTAATTTTTCCTCAATTGCAACTCCCTTACATGCTTTGACAGGATTGAACATGGTGTTTCACTAGGGAGGCAAACATCAGAAAGCCTTCGACACCTTGAAAGAAAAGATTAGTACAACACCTGTACTAGCACTGCCAGATCTACAAAGACTATTTGAAATACAAATAGATGCCAGTGACTATGCCATGGGAGCAGCACTGACACAGCACGATAAACCCATATGTTATCATTCTGAGACTTTTCATCCTGCAGTAGTTAACTATCCTACATATGATAAAGAATTGTATGCATTAGTTCAGAGTGTGAAAAAGTGGAAACATTACTTAATGGGCAAAGAGACAGTAATACATACTGATCATCAACCACTTCAATATCTACACTCCCAATCTATGTTGCAGCAATCAAGGCATTACAGATGGATGGGTTTTCTACAACAGTTTCATCTAGTCATCAGATATAAAAAGGGCATACACAACAAAGTTGCAGACATGTTATCTAGACCCATTATAAATTCGTCTAATATACTTAAGTATAATTCTGTACTACATGAAAGTTACATTGAACAATATGCTCAAGATATAGACTTTAAATATGTATATGAAACTTTGAGTCATGGAAAAAAGGTAGAAGAATTGGACTATCATGTGAAGGACTGACTTCTATACCGTTGTGGGAAACTCTGCATTCCACAAACTTGAGAGAGTGAAGATAATTAGAGAGGCACATACTTCTCTGATATCAAGTCACTTTGGGGTAAGTAAAACAGTTGCACATCTGCAAAGATTTTGTTATTGGCTGAAAATGAATGAGACAGTTTCTAGATATGTAAGAGGATGTACTATGTGTGCTAAAAGCAAGCCCAACAATAGCAAAATAGGCTTGTACACTCCTTTAACAATTCCTTCTCACCCTTGGGAAAGTGTTTCCATGGATTGTGTTGGAGTACTGCTTAAATCTAGGAAAGATCATGATTATCTATATGTGGTTGTGGATAGGTTCAACAAAATGTGTATTTTGTTACCTTGTAATAAACAGATTACAGCTGAACAAACTGCAAAATTGTTCTATGAACATGTATGGGTTCATTTTGGATTGCCCACTTACATTATATCTGATCAAGACACCCTGTTTGTGGGGAATTTTTGGTCAGGTCTGTGGGAACTAATGGACACCAAATTAAAGAAAATCACAACTTTTCATCCACAAAGAGATGGCCAGACAGAAGTAGTTAACAGGACAGTGATCCAATTACTCAGGGGATATTGCAGCAAACATCCTAAGCTTTGGGATGAACATTTGTGTTATGTGCAACATGCTTACAATAGAGCAAAACACTCTTCTACACATAGATCTCCTCTTGAGACTTGTTTTGGTTTCATACCAAGGCCTCCTTTGGATTTTGTCTTTGGTAAAGATACCACGGTTGATGGACACAATGATGTGTACAAGGCAACTAGGTTCATTGAACAGATCCAGGAGATCCACCAGGCAGTATAGGAATAACTAGAAAAGAGCCAAGCCAAATACAAGGCTAGGCATGACAAGCATTGGATGGAGAATAGTTTTCAAGTTGGAGACCAGGTCTGACTGTATATTAGCAAGGACAGGATGCAAGGTGAAGGTAAAAGGCTAAAGCCTATCAGGTATGGAACTTTTAGGATACTTGAGAAGATTGATGAAAATGCTTTTCGCTTTGATCTACCAGCATACATGCACATCTACTCAGTCGTAAATGCAGATTGCTTGAGATTGTTTGAACCTTCAATGATTGAGGATTCTGAAGAGAAAATTCAATTTCCTTCTATTGATGACCTGCTACCTGAATATCTTAATGAATTGCAGGAAGACACAGTCTTGGACAGGAAGGTGAGGATGGCGTGCTGAGGAGATGTTGAGTACCTCAGAATTGGACTCAAAGGTTCAAAGTTGAGCAATGCAAAGTGGATTGAGATTGGACAAGTGAGATAGTAGTATCCTCACTTAGTCGATGCTTGAAATAAAACCAACTTTTGGTGGTCCAAAAGCTTTTTGGTGGGAAGGTTGTGATCCGAATGGGATCTATAAAATACTCTCAAAGAACCATGACTGTATCATCTCGAACAAATCTCTAAAGAATTCAAAAACCGGGATAAAAAACACCCCTGAACCAGTGGCAATGGCAGCCAGCGTGGAATGACAAGGACATCGGTCAAAGTGCACTGACCGAGGCCTATGGAGACTGTGCAGGAGGTCAAAGTAGCCCTTGGGAGCCCTGGATCGGGAAAAGGAGGTGGATTTTGATGCGCGATTATGGGCGAACAGGGCCAAAATGGAGGGGCGTCGAGCACTCGGTCACGTCAGGAATTGAAGAATCACGGGAAGAAAAGCAAAAAGCACTAACGTACAAAGGTGGGACCCACGCTCTGGAAAACCGGCGGTATTTATCGGGGTGCCCTCAAACGGTAAGCAGTTTTGGAGAAACTGGAGCGATCCCATACATCGATCGATACGTGGCAGGCGGAGGTGACCCAGATTGGACAGCTGAGATCCGTGCTTGATGGAGGAAGTGGAATCGATGAAGGAATATGCCACATTTTAGAATGATTTGGAATCTGTTTGACTACCATGGTGGAGGAATAATGAATCCACGACGTAACTAAAGAAACAAACCGACAAAGCAGGCTGGCGCCGTTTAGAGGAGGACATGTGGCCACTCTCTGAGCATTTGTGATGACGCTGAACAAGGAACTCCAAGTGCAGCTAAAGAAGGTGAATCGACAGAGGCGGACAAGGAACCGAACAGGCATTGGACCGAATGGCTAAAAGCCATGAATAGAGACAGAATACATAAGGGACAGTCAGTCAGAGCGAACCCCAAGAGGAGGACCGAACACTGAGAGATAGAAACCAGAGAAGAAGGCAGTAAAGTAAAAGTAGAAAGATATAGAGGGCCGAGCTGACCAGTGGCAGCATCGAGCACCAGAGAGCTCTAGAGATTTAAGCCATCCCATAGAGGAATCTATCTAAACTGAGCACCACATTTGGCTCTTTCCACTATAGACCAGAAGGTCATAGAGCTGGTAGGAAGAAGAAGAGTCTGTGTACTCTAGTCACTTGGGGAATCCAAGAACCACCCTACCAAGCAAAACCTGCTTCAGGAGAACTCACATTGAGTCCCTGTATTGTAATTCTCTGCTTAAAGGCACAATAAAACAAGGCCACCCATAAAAGATGGACCGGAGATGTAGCCTTGGAGAATAGGGTGAAATCCTTATTAAAATTCTTGTGTCTTTGTGTTTGCTTACTGTATTTCTCTGATGTCTTTCCATTTATTGTCTGTGTATTGGAAATCTCATCGATCCGTTGCTTAAATAACACAGAACACACACCAACACATGAGTCTGTAATACCTTTAAACAATAAATCTTTAACTCATGTCACTCATAGGGTGAATATCAGATCACCAAGGTACTCGAAGGGAGAGCTTGCATCCAATATTGTAATCCATTCTACCTTCTTCAACTTTGGTTTTAGTATATTCCCCCCAACATCTGTCATCGTTTCAATGTATTTAATTGGATTTGGATTTACTTGGGTGATGTAAGTTAAATCTAGTGAATAAATCTAATAGATATTTGGTAGGAGAGAATATCTAGGTTCATTTTTTTTATGTCTGCACAATACATGTGAAAGTAGTGGAGACAAGATCTCTAGGAGTTGGACTAGGATTCTCAACAACATATGCTAGTCAGGATTGAAATCAAACTACAAAGCTAGGTATGCAACTTAATTCTTCCTCTTCTCAGTTTCTTAAATATTAATGATGTCAAAATATAGTGAAATCTATTAAATTTTCCATCCTTATTCTTGTAAAAGTCTTACGTAGATTGGTATATTTCAACTCTTAGCAATAGTAAAAATTTTAAGTAGATTTGTAGATTTCAACTCTTAGCCATAGGAGGGAAATCTAATTAACAACTATGAAGCTCCAAGGTTGTGTTTTATAGATTGTAACCTTAAATTATTAAAGTGCTCAACATGTGGAAAAATTGGCAATCCTTTCTCTCTTTGTTAAACATATGGCTATGTCTTTAATCAAAATTAATAATGTTGATGGGCCTCTAAATTAGACATAAATTAAGGCCCATAATTCTAAATTAAACAATAATTTAAGGACTACAACCATCCTTCAGCACATTAAACCTCTCTTTTTGCATTATATAATTTATTTTTAACTTTAATATATTCATTAGGAAGGATTACGAATAATTGGATATTTGTGCCTAATATTATTTATTTTTGTGGAATATTATGAGAATATTGGGTAGATTATGAAGATTTGGAGCAGGACATAATTTAGGGACTTGTTCCCTACTACAGGAGGATCAATAATAAATAATAAATCAACAAGATATTATGGAATTATGGCACAGATTGTGGAACTCTAATGATTGAAAAAATCTAGGAATGTGTTCCCTGCCATTTAATGCAGATTCCTAGTATTGGGGACTAGATCCACTAATCAAGGGAATTTGGTGGGGAAAATTTCCTCCATTCATGGGAAATGATTACTAATCATTTTGTATAAGTATCAAGTCGAATTTGCCTCTAGGGGCAGATTTTCATTAGTGTTCTTGTGGAGAGAACATGCATTTTTACAGCTCCATTGTATTTTCTTGCAGGGATGTAATTCTATTGATGAAAATAATGAAGATTGGTGTCATGTTCAGCTTCTAAATATTGTTCTCCTCTATAGGTCTCTGCATTTCATTGGGCTTAGGCATCCTAGAAGCCTCAGAGCCCTTTTGTATCATTTTCTTTCCTTCTTTTCACTTCATCTATTGTTTTTATTTCTTTCTATTTGTGCATTTAATATTAATGATTTGTTGATGTAGGATTGAGTTACATGGTTGATGTAAGTTATTTTGTAGGATCAAAAGCATTATTTCATCCTTGGAAAAGCTTTGGAAGTTCATAGTACTCATTGATTTGCTTGGATTTGTCTTCTTATTCCCAAATCTAGATTTCTGGACCTCCTTTTTAGCAAAATAATAGTAAATTTATGCTATTTTTTAGAGCATGCTAATGAGCTTCAATCAATTTAGCTCCAATTGAATTAGATCAAAAAAAAAAATCTAGTTCATTACAAAAATTACCCCATTGCATTTGCACTTGATTAGGTTAAGCATTTTTTAGATTTAGTAGCTCACTAGTTCTTAAATTTCTAAATTTTCGACTAGTAATGTTTTTCTATTTTTTTTCATGGGTTAAAAGAGGTCTTTTTGAGTGATTCCACTTGAAATGGGGACCTAATACATCCTAGTTAATAAAAAAAATTATCCCATCCAATTTGGATTTGATTTTCTTGGTCATTTGATGAATTATATTAAATTTGTACATCCTGTAGTAAATCAGGGGATCCTGTAGGAAATCGCTGTAGCATCCTATAGGAAAGCCTTTTTTGAGGCCGAATTGAGGAAGAATCCTCTAGAAAAATAGAAAATGGTCCCTACTTGTCTCCCAAGCCTTCTTACCATTCACCATCATCTACAAGCCACCTGCCACATCACCAAAAGAGATTAACTTTCACACTCTCACATGAAAAAAGACAAAATGAAAAACAAATTTATTTTATTCATTTACAGGCACAACAGTAGAAGGTTTAATGGTTTGAATTTGCATGCTTAAGACAATAGGGTTGCATACATGTTAACTTAGAATTCTTTTGAAGAGAAGCCTCTTAGCAGTTAGTTAGAAAATGGTGTGTTATAGCATTTGATTTCAGTCTCTTTCCTTGTACTTTCTTTCTTGCAATAGGTTAAGGTTCCATTTCGAACATTTCATTTTATGCAATTACTTTAGGATTTGACTTCAGTACATGCACTCCATTACATCATGACAGAAAAGGAAGGACACATTGTATTTTGCACATATAGTGTTGATACCTCCTAAGTTTATACAAACCCCGGGTTGATAATTAAAGTTGGTAGCATTGGGAGTTGCAACATTCTTGTTGTAGTACCGAGGCTCATCATATGTTTTACATGGCATGGTAGGTTCATGATGCCAATTATTAAGGGAAACATACACATAATTCAACTAAATCCTTACATAGTGTGTATAAACATTAAATTTCAATATATGAACTTACCATCTGTGTATTGCAAAAATGATATTGAAGCACATCGAATAGGAGGAAACAACAGTTTACAATATTTATCAAATATAAACATGTGAATCTGTTTACCTTCTGCTGCATGGCTTGCACTAAAGCAACGGAAGATTGGGAAATTTTATTTATAAAGTGTAAAGTATTTTAGAGTTAAAGTTGTATGAAGGAATCATCATGTACACTTTAAATGATTTGATGTTAAATATAGTTAATAGTGAAAGAGTAATACATTAATTGTTAAAATAAATTAATTTAAAATATAATATTTATTTTTTTATAATTTTTTTAAGATAAATTTTTTTATGTAACCATCTCACAAAATAGAAGAAAAGATATATCAACAACTTCAAAATCAGCCTCTTTGATGGGCCAACCTCCTTTACGTTACACAAATGAACAATTCTTGGATGATACAAATGACAAAACCTCCTTTCTATATATAAGAGCCTAATCGATCCCAATATAATCAAAGACGACATCACAATAATAATATAAGGGCACAAGAATAACAATAGTGTGGTTCAATGGGGCACAATAACAACAATATGGGGACAATAGGGGCACAACAATAACAATAAGGGCTACAATGACAATAGTAATGGGGGAATCACTAGTATTATAGGGACCTAACATGCCCCTCTCCTTCAAAAAAGTGGCGTCCTCAACAGTTGAGTAGTTTTGGATGCTTCTGTATAAAATTCTCACTCTCCCATGTGGAATCTTTAGCGGGTAAGTCCTTCCACTTGATGAGATACTCTGAAATTGATCGATTTTGTAGTTGTCAAGTTCTTGTTTCTGTGATTGTTTCCGGTTCCAATATGATTTTTTATTCCTCGTGAAGTTATATAAATATTGTTTGAACTGGGAGTTTGTCACCTATAACCTTCTTTAAGCATGAAACATGGAGAATTGGGTGCACTCGGGAAGTTGCAGGAAGCTCCAATTTGTATGCCATAGTACCAATCTTTTGCAACGCCTTGTACGGACCATAATACTTAGGTGATAATTTATTATCCTTCTTAGCTTCCTTTAGGGACATTTGTTTATATGGTTGTAGCCATAGGAATACCCAGTCACCTACATCAAAACTTCTTTCGCTGTGATGTTGATCTACCTGTTGTTTCATTCTATTTTGCACCAAAGTGAGATTATCCTTTAAAAGTTGGAGAACTTGTTGATGCTCGACGTGATCTTCCACTGGTTAAAACCTAGAATTTTCTCTTAAATATGATTTGATGGATGGTGGATGATATCCATAAAGTGCTATAAATGGGGTCATTTTTGCTGCAGTACGGAAGGAAGTGTTATACCACCATTTAGCTAGAGGGAACCATTTGACCCATTGTGTATGTTTATCAGATATAAAGAATCGAAGATATTCTTCCAAACATTTGTTTACAATATTTGTTTTCCCATCATATTGACGATGATAAGATGAGATATGAGCTAACTATCTACCATAGCAAGAAAATAATTCTGTCCAAAAATTTCCAGTGAAAATGGGATCTCTGTCACTTACAATAATATTTGGGTTTCCATGTAGCTTTTGGATTTTTTCCATAAATGCAGTAGAAATTGTATTAGATTTAAATGGATGCGATAATGCACAAAAGTGTGCATACTTGGTAAGTCTATCAACTACCACCATGATGACACTCTTTCCTTCGGACTTGTGTAAACCTGTTATAATATCCATTGAAATCTCCTCCCAACATTGGCTTGAAATGTATAAAGGTTCTAATAGACCTCGGGTCTTAATTGTTTCAACTTTATTTTGTTGGAAAACCAAACATTCTGCCACAAACTTTTGAATATCCAATTTAAGGCCATCCCAAAAAAATTGCTTCCTAACCCTATCATAAGTTTTTAAAAATATGGAGTGCCCTCTTACGAGAGAGGTGTACAATTCCATATGAATCTTTTTTTTTGAATTGGGAATTCTTACATAGGTATAAGCGATCTTTGTACCATAAAGAATCATTTTTCCAGCTAAATGTATCAGATGTACTCAGATCTTGTTGTAACTTTTGAATGAGTGCCCACACTTCTTCATCATTCTTCCATTCATCCCTTGCTTCATTTATCCAATCTGGTTGGATAATAGAAATGGCGCAAAGCAATACTTTCACATCTTCATCCTTTCTTGAGAATGCATCTGGCACAACATTTTGCTTCCCTTTCTTTTAGATTATTTAAAAGTCATAACCCAACATATTTGTGACCCATTTTTTCTTCTCTTCTCAATATAATGTTTGTTCTAAGAAGTATTTAAGACTATCATGATCTGTTTTTACCTTGAAGTGTCTTCCCATTAGGTAGGGTCGCCATTTCTTAAGTGCATGTAGTATTGCCAACATTTCATTCTCATAAATAGCTTTGTGTAGATACTTTCCTTTGATTAGACAACTTTCGAAAGCAATGGGTCTTTCTTATTGCATTAAAGTAGCACCAATTCCATTTCCTGAGGCATCACATTCCACAATAAAGGTTTTTTTGAATTCTGATGTAGCTAGGACCAGTGCTTGCCACATTGCCTTCTTAGGATGTTCAAAGGAATTCATTTCTTCTGGAGTCCATGAAAATGCATCTTTCTTTAATAATGTTGTTAGAGGTGTTGCTATTCTCCCATAATTCTTCAAAAGCTTGTGATAATACCCTGTCAACCCGTGAAATCCTCACAGATGCTTTATGGATGTGGGGATTTTCCATTCCTTAATGGATTTAATTTTTCTAGGATCTACCTTCACACCTTCATGTGATACAATATGACCCAGATATTCCACCTCGTGTACTCCAAAGAAACATTTGGAGCTTTTTGCATATAATTGTTTCTCCTTTGAGCACACTGTCAACATGTTGAACATGATCTGTCCAAGACTTGATGTAGATTAATATATCATCAAAAAATACTAACACAAATTTTCTAAGGAAAGGTTTGAAAATGGAATCCATCAAACCTTGAAATGTAGAAGGTGCATTGGTAAGGCCAAAAGGCATGACCAAAAACTCATAATGACCCTCATGAGTTCTAAATGCTATTTTCAAAGTGTGTTTAGTCTTCATTTTGATTTGATGATATCCTGAACGAAAACCCAACTGGGTGAAGTAAATTGATCCATGCAATTCATCCAATAATTCATCAATGATAGGAATAAGAAATTTATCTTTAATAGTGAGCTTTTTGAGTTCCATATAATCCAAATACATGCACCATGACCCATCCTTCTTGTGCACCAATACTACTCGAGTAGAGAAATAACTTTGACTAGGTTGAATTATACCAACCTCTATCATTTTTGCAACCATACATTCAATTTCACTCTTTTGGGCATAGGGATATTTGTAAGGTGTCATGTTTGGAGGGAAAATTCCTAGAATCAAATGAATAGTATGATCATGATCACAAATATGTGGGAGGCATTTGGGAGTTTCAAATACCTTGGAATGATTGTCTAAGGATTTTTAGAGATTTGGAGAAATAGATGGTTTCGATGTGGGAACCTCTAGCGAACATAATTGTGCATTTACGCCTCATTGTTCTTTCTTTAGAAGCTTTGTCATTCCATTAGAGCTGATTATCTTTCTCGCTTAACCTAGGATACCCCTTAATTCAGCTTACTTTCCTTCTAAAAAAATTTCCATGAAAATTTCTTGAAAATTAAAAGATATTGTACCCAAGGATTGTAGCCACTGGACTCCTAGTACAACATCAGCACCACCCATTGGAATGGAAAGAATTGGGCTGTTCGATATATATTCTCCCATGGACAGCTTGATATTATGGCACTTTCTAGAGAAATTTATGGTTCCTCCACTTGCAACCATCACTTGACACTCTGGTGTTGGATATAGGATGCAATTCAATTCCTTGGCTATCTTACAATGAATAAAATTATGGGTACTGCCTGAATCAATCAACACTATTACCTTTTTCTTCTTGATATGTCCTTCTATCTTGATAGTTTGAGGAGTGGTAGCTTCGACCATTGTATTACAAGATATGGTCGGATTCATTTAATATTTCTATACGGTTTGTTCCTGGTGTATATCCTCTTTTTTGACATTTCTTGTTTCTTTTCTTCCTCCTCTTCAAAATCTATGTAAAATAATTTCTTCTTAGCACACTCATGAACTTTAGTGTATTTGCTATCACAACTATAACAAAGCCCTTTTTCTCTTTTTTCTTCCAATTGTTGTGGTGTCAACCTTGTAGGTTATAGAAGGCTAGGGGCAACAACACTTCAATCTTTATAGTTGTGAGTGGTAGGCTTCCTTGTTGCCATAATTTTGCTTTCCATTTTTCTTTCCAACCTAAATTCCTTCTCCAATGAATCAGGTTCTCAAAGGCGAACCTCATGTTGGATGTTACCTTTTAAAGTCCCTATGAACACATCAATCCTGTGGTCCTCTAGAATATCGTTTACCCTTATATTCAATTTTTGGAATTCCTCAATGTGCTCCATTGTTGAACCCTTTTGTTTGAGATTTACCAATTGACTAAAAAAGGTGTTGCTTTTTGTATCCTAATAATGTGCTATAATTTCTTCCGTAAAAATTTCCCAAGTGATAATTTATTTACGAGAGAAAATCCATCGATACCATACAAATTGATTTGGTTCCAAACATAAAGTTGCAATTCATACCTTTTGTGTTTTTTTCACATTATGGAGATCAAAATATTGCTCCATATGTAGTATCCATGTTACGGGATCTTTGCCGTCAAAATTCCTCATATCAATCTTTGGAACATGGTGGGTCTTCAATCCAACATTACAATCTATGAAATCATGATTAACATTTATTTTGTTCTCATCATGAGTTTCCTATACTACCTTTTCGCCATTAGTAAGCATTTCTTGTAGTAAATTTTTCAAATCTATCTTCAAATCTTCCATGTTGCCTTTAAGTTTTTCTTATATACCATCCATCTTAGCTTCCACACCTTTCTCTAAACCATCCATCTTAGCTTCCATGTCGTTCTTTAAACCATCCATCTTAACTTCCACGCCTTTCTTTAAACTATCCATCTTAGATTCTGTTACTTTTTGTAAGAGTGAATTTTGTTGCACTTGGTCTCGTAATTTTGATATATTATGTTGCATTTCTTCCTCTTCTTCATGAGTCATGCTAGAGCTTTCAGGTTGCTTACTAGGTGTTTCCATTTTCTTTCTTCGGAGCATAAATTAATGGTAATAATGCTTCACTATGCCCTTTGAATTCCTTCAAACTAATTTTTCAAACCAAACTTATGCAAAATTAAAAAAAAACTACACACCCTTTTTCACTTTGTAGGAGCTTGATATTGAATCTATTGTATCTCTATAATTTCTGATCTCCAAGGTCTGATATTGTGTCTCGCAGTAGCCCTCTAAGTCCTGTTTCCAACCCCACAAGTCTGATCAAGATTGAATTCTCCAAGGAAGAGTTATTCCAAATCTCCCACGATGACTTGATTATAGATTCTTTTAGTACAGAGAAATTGTATGAAGTTCCACATGTCACTATTTTGACCTTAGGACCTAAAAATGCTACACAAAAAACTACATGTCATCCTATTTCTCTAAATTTTTACGAAATTTCAATCTTATGCTCACAGAGAAAGTTATGACAATTTTCCCCAAGTCACCTGTTTGAAATATAATTTGGGAGCCTGCAAAAACCCTAACTTCCTTAGATCCTGTCTCCGAAAATATAGAGCAAAAATTTTAGAAATTCAGACCCAAGGTTCACCAAGATGTCGGATCAAATGGGTTTTAATTTTAGATTCTAAAACGTCGTAGAAAATAAGTTATAGTGAAAATTCCATGATGACCTATTTGGAGGAGCGAAACCCTAGAATCCAAAGCCTCTGATATCAAATGTTATGTAACCAGCTCATAAAATAGAAGAAAAGATAGATCAACAACTTCAAAATCAGCCTCTTCGAGGGGAAAACCTCCTTTACATTATACAAATGAATGATTCTTGGATGATACAAATGATAAAACATCCTTTATATATAGGAGTCTAAGGGATGACAATAAAATCAAAGACGACATAACAATAATAATATAAGTGCACAACAATAACAATAGTGGGCTTCTATGGGGCAGAATAAAAAAAATATGGGGAAAATAGCGGCACAAAAATAAAAAAAGGGCTACAATGACAATAGTAATGGAGGAATCACTAGTATTATAGGGACCTAACACATTTTATTCATTTCTTAAAGTTAAGTGGATAAACAAAATTTGATTTGTATTGGTTACTGTTGATGGTGTTGGACTTTCCAACATGTCAAGGGGATATCCCAGATAAGAAGTCCCAATTAGACCTCAGACCGTTTGGTGTAGGAGTCCCAACAGTGGATCGTAAGGTAATGCCTTGATCGCGATGTCACACAGAGGCAGGTAAGATAACTCTGTTAGTAGCAAGGATGTGACTGATGCAATGATTAAAGGAATGAGTATGAGATGTTCCAACACTTCAAAGTGAGAGGAAGGTGAAGGTGAGTTCTAGGTTGAAGGGGATTAGTCCCAACTCAGCTAGGAACACACAATACCAAGGACATGCCCAACTTCTGGTAGAGCAACACTCACGGATCAGTGTGAGATGAGTGTGACAATTGATATAACAAGGTTCAGAGAAAGGTCTGTCTGATGTCCAACAGAGCAGTCGACATGGACGGTGACAACATTAACAACATATTCAATGCATTAACAACAAGGTTCATATAATTACATATAAATCAGTTCATATACAAGTGCGTAAGTTAAACAACATATATAATTAAGGCAACCAAAGTAGTCCAACTACAATAACAACATATGCATGAAAATGTGTTGGCTTTTATTATACGATACACCAATCATATGATACACCATGTAAAACTGCTAGCCCTATCAGTAGAACATTATAGCCATATCCGCCCACTCCTCCAAAGAGATGTACTAGCTCCGTGCAGTGGAGAAGCCAAGGCACGTTACAATATTGTCCAAGCCTTCTTCAAGGCAGTCTTAGTATAAGCTTGGGTAACCAAAAGCATTTACAATGAGTTATGAGGGGCTATTTATAGAAAAGGGTGGGGTGACCCTTGACATTCTCTTTTGTGACAGTTCAACTACCCTCATGAATATTCACCTACTCTATGACTATTACATCCAACTATTGACACTTGACTTACACTTGACATGACTCAACATTACAATGCACATGTACTCATGTGAGACAACAAGGCTTCAGCAAGCCTTGCAAGACATCACTGACACTCGGTCCATTGTGGTGAGACCAACACTTTGATATGCTTGTGATGGTGTAGTTGGTGAGCTGATGCCAAGCTTGGTCATCCGCTATGGTGTGCATGCACCTCACGGTGACATCTTGCTGAAGCGAACTCTTGCATCCTTTAAAACCTGTGCATTGGTTCGACCCCTTCATCCAACTCGTCTGCTAACATGCGCATGGTCTTCTTGGGTATGGTTGAACCAGAAACACACTGATGCATAGTATCCATCCTGATCTTCAAGTGTGTGCTAGTGGTCATGTGCATCAACTTTCCGGAGTACATGTTCAACCATAGTTGGAATTGATTCTTGTCTTCGCCTTTGTGAGTGTGTTGAGTGGGTTGGATTGCATGCGTGCGCCCAATAACATGCATGCTATTGGATCCCTTGCATGCAATCAACAACACTACTCACCATGTTTTCTCTGTGCAAACTGCTAGGACAGATCCTTAACTTGTACTGGTGCAGTTTCATGCGTGAGCGCATGTTGCACCCATTGTTCTTCCTATTCCTACTGCAACTCATTGGACCGTTTGTGCAGCTTCATGTTCTTCCTGAGTTGCTACTTTAGCACATGCAACTCCTTCTTTGTTCCATCTTCTTCCTTTGTACAATATTCATGTCACGCCGTCGCTTCGTAGCCTGAGTCTCCAAAGTTTCTTTCATTATTTTATGAAACCTGATCACAAAAATATAGAAAAGATAGATCAGTGCCTTAGAATTTAGCCTCTTTGAGGGGGAAACCTCCTTTACATTACACAAATGAACAATTCTTGGATGATACAAATGACTAAACCTCCCTTCTATATATAGGAGTATAAGGGATAACAATATAATCAAGCCGACATAATAGTAATAACATAAGGGCAGAACAATAACAATAGTGGGTCTCTGTGGGGCACACTAATAATAATATGGGGACAATAGGGGCACAATAATAACAATAAGGGCTACAATGAAAATAGTAATGGGTGAATCACTAGTATTATAGGGACCTTACATGCCCCTCTTCTTCCAAAAAGAATTTTCCTTAATTCTCGAGTAGTTTTGGATGCTTCTGTATAAAATTCGCATCCTCCCATGTGGAATCTTCAGCAGATAAGTTCTTCCACTTGATGAGATACTCCGAAATTGATCGATTTCGTAGCTCTCAAGTTCTTGTTTCTGTGACTACTTCCAATTCCAATATGATTTTTCCTTCCTCATCAAGTTTTGGCAATATTGTTTGAATTGGGAGCTTGTCACCTATAACCTTCTTAAAACATGAAAAATGTAAAACTGGGTGCACTCGAGAAGCTGTAGGAAGCTCCAATTTGTATGCCATAGTACTAATATTTTGCAACACCTTGTACGCACCATAATACTTTGGTGATAATTTATTATCCTTCTTAGCTTGCTTGAGGGACATTTGTTTATATGGTTGTATCCATAGGAATACCCAACCACCTACATCAAAACTTGTTTTGTTGCGATGTTGATTTTCTTGTTGTTTCATTCTATTTTGTGCCAATGTGAGGTTATCCTTTAAGAGTTGGAGAACTTGTTGTTGATGCTCGATGTGATGTTCCATTGCTTGAACCTTCGAATTTTCTCTTAAATATGATGTGATGGATGGTGGATGATATCCATAAAGTGCCATAAATGGGGTCATTTTTGCTGCAGTATGGAGGGAAGTGTTATACCACCATTCAACCAAAGGAAACCATTTGACCCATTTTGTATGTTTATCAGATACAAAGCAATGAAGATATCCTTCCAAAAAAAAAATTATTATCTGAGTCAGTTTGCCTATCAGATTGTGGATGATAAGATGAGCTATGAGCTAACTGAGTACCAAGCAAGAAAAAAAATCTATCCAAAAATTGCCATTGAAAATGGGATCTCTGTCGCTTACAATAATATTTGGGTTTCCATGTAGCTTTTGAATTGTTTCCATAATTGCAATATAAAATGTATTGGCTTTAAATGGATGCGATAATGCACAAAAGTGTTCATACTTGGTAAGTTTGTCAACTATCACCATGATGACACTCTTTCCTTCGGACTTGGGAAAACTATGATAAAATCCATTGAAACCTCCTCCCTATGTTGGCTTCAAATGGATAAAGGTTGTAATAGACCTGGGGTCTTAATTGTTTCAACTTTATTTTTTCGGAAAACCAAACATTGCACCACAAACTTTTGAATATCTAATTTAAGACCATCCCAAAGAAGCTCCTTCTTCATCTTGTGGTAAGTTTTTAAAAATCCTGAGTGCCCTTCTAAGGGAGAAGTGTGCAATTCCATAAGAATATTTTGTTTGAGTTGGGAATTCCTACATAGGTATAAGTGATCTTTGTACCATGAAAAATCATTTTTCTAGCTAAATGTATCAGATGTATTGGGATCCTGTTCTAACTTTTGAATGAGTACCCGCACTTCTTCTTCATTCTTCTATTCATCCCTTGCTTTGTTTATCCAATCTGGTTGGATAATAGAAATGGCACAAAGCAATGCTTTCACATCCTCATCATTTCTTGAGAGTGCATCTGGCACGAAATTTTTCTTCCCTTTTTTGTAGATGATTTCAAAGTCATAACCCAACATCTTTGTGACCCATTTTTGTTGCTCTTCTCAAGATAATATTTGTTCTTAAAATTATTTAAGACTATCATGATCTGTTTTTACCTTGAAGTGTCTTCCCATTAGTTAGGGTCGGTATTTCTTAAGTGCATGTAGTATTACCAACATTTCCTTCTCATAAATAGCTTTCTGTAAATACTCTCTTTTGATTGGACAACTTTCAAAAGCAATGGGTCTTTCTTCTTGCATTAAAATAGCACCAATTCCATTTCCTGAGGCATCACTTTCCACAATAAAGATTTTTTTGAATTCCAATGTAGCTAGGACCGATGCTTGGCACATTGCCTCTTTAAGATGTTCAAATGCATTTGTTTCTTCTGGAGTCCATGAAAATGCATCCTTCTTCAATAATGTTGTTAAAGGTGGTATTATTCTCCCATAATTCTTAACAAACTTGTGATAATACCCTGTCAAATTGAGAAATCTTCGCAGATGCTTTATGGATGTGGGGATTTTCCATTCCTTAATGGATTTAATTTTTCTAGGGTCTACCTTCACACCTTCATGAGATACAATATGACCCAGATATTCCACCTCTTGTACTCCAAAGAAACATTTGGAGCTCCTTTCATATAATTGTTTCTCCTCCAATAGTTTGAGCACAATGTCAACATGTTGAACATGATCCTTCCAAGACTTGATGTAGATTAATATATCATCAAAAAAATACTAACACAAATTTTCTCAGGAAGGGTTTGAAAATGGAATCCATCAAACCTTGAAATGTAGAAGGTGCACTGGTAAGGCCAAAAGGCATGACCAAAAACTCATAATGACCCTCATGAGTTCTAAATACTATTTTTGTAATGTCTCCAGTCTTCATTCTGATTTGATGATATCCTGAATGAAAACCCAACTTGGTGAAGTAATTTGATCCATGCAATTCATCCAATAATTCATCAATGACAGGAATGAGAAATTTGTCTTTAATAGTGAGCTTTTTGAGATCCCTATAACACAGACACATGTGCCATGACCCATCCTTTTTGTGCACCAATACTATTGGAGCAGAGAAAGAACTTTGACTATGTTGAACTATACCAGCCTCTATCATTTCTGCAACCATACATTCAATTTCACTCTTTTGGGCATAGGGATATCTGTAAAGCTTGATGTTTGGAGGGAAAATTCCTAGAATAAAATGAATAGCATGAACATGATCGCGATTAGGTGGGAGGTGTTTGGGAGTCTCAAATATCTTGGAATGATTGTCTAAGGATTTTTAGAGATCTGGAGAAATAGATGATTTCAATGTGGGAACCTCTAGCGAGCATAATTGTGCATTTATGCCTCATTGTTATTTCTTTAGAAGATTTGTCATTTTGTTAGAACTGATTATCTTTCTTGATTTCCTTGGGATACCCCTTAATTCAACTTCCTTTCCTTCTGAAAAAAATTCCATGAAAATTTCTTGAAAATTAAAAGATATTGTACCCAAGGATTGTAGCCATTGGACTCCTAGTACAACATCAGCACCACCAATTGGAATGGAAAGCATTGGGCTATTCAATATATATTCTCCCATGGATAGCTTGATATTATGGCACTTTCCAGATAAATTTATGGTTCCTCCACTTGCAACCATCACTTGACACTCTGGTGCTGGATATAGGAAGAAATTCAATTCCTTGGCTATCTTAGACTGAATAAAATTATGGGTACTGCTTGAATCAATCAACACTATTACCTTTTTCTTCTTGATATGTCCTTCTATATTAATAGTTTGGGGAGCAGTAATTTCAACCAATGCATTACAAGATATGGTCAGATTCATTTCATATTTCTATAGGATTTGTTCTTGGTGTATATCCTCCTTTTTTGACATTTCTTGTTCCTTTTCTTCCTCCTCTTCACAATCTATGTAAAATAATTTCTTCTCGGCACACTTATGACCTTTAGTGTATTTGTTATCACAACTATAACAAAGCCCTTTTGATATTTTTTCTTCCAATTGTTGTGGTGTCAGCCTTGTAGGTTATGTAAGGCTAGGGGCAACAACACTTCAATCTTTATAGTTGTGAGTGGTAGGCTTCCTTGTTGCCATAATTTTGCTTTCCATTTTTCTTGCCAACCTGAATTCCTTCTCCAATGAATCAGGTTCCCAAAGGTGAGCCTCATGTTAGATGTTATCCTTTAAATTCCCTATGAACACTTCAATCCTATGCTCCTCTAGAATATTTTTTACCCTTATATTCAATTTTTGGAAGTCCTCCATGTGCTCCATCATTGAACCCTTTTGTTTGAGATTTATCAATTAACTAGAAAAGGTGTTGCTTTTTGTATCCTCATAATGAGCTATAATTTCTTTTGTAAAAATTTCCGAAGTGATAATTTATTTACGAGAGAAAATCCATCAATACCATACAAACTGATTGGTTCCAAATATAAAGTTGTAATGTGTACCTTTTGTGTTTTTCTCACATTATGGAGATCGAAATATTGCTCCATCTGTAATATCCCTGTTACGGGATCTTTGCTGCGAAACTTCCTCATATCGATCTTTGGAACATGGTGGGTCTTCAATCCAATGTTAGAGTCTATGAAATCATGATTAACATTTATTTTGTTCTCATCATGAGTTTCCTTTACTACCATTTCACCATTAGTAAGCATTTATTTTAGTAAATTTGTCAAATCTATCTTCAAATATTCCATGCTACCTTTAAGTTTTTCTTATATACCATCCATATTAGCTTCAACACCCTTCTTTAAACCATCCACTTTAGCTTCCACATCTTTCTTTAAACCATCCATCTTAACTTCCACCCCTTTCATTAAACTAGCCATCTTAGCTTTTGTTACTTTTTGTAAGAGTGAATTTTGTTGCACTTGGTCTCATAATTTTGATATATTATGTTGCATTTCTTCCTCTTCTTCATGAGTTATGCTAGCGATTTTAGGTTGCTTACTAGGTGTTTCCATTTTCTTTCTTCGGGGCATCAATTAATGGTAATAATGCTTCACTATGTCCTTTGAATTCCTTCAATCTATTTTTTCAAACCAAACTTATGCAAAATTTAAAAAAAACTACACACCCTTTTTCACTTTGTAGGAGCTTGATATTGAATCTATTGTATCTCTATAATTGCGGATCTCCAAGGTCTAATTTTGTGTTGGGAAGTAGCCCTCTAAGTCCTCTTTCTAACCCCACAAGTCTAATCAAGATTGGATTCTCCAAGGAAGAGTTATTCCAAATCCCCCACGATGAGCTAATTATAGATTTTTTCAGTAGAGAGAACTTGTACGAAGTTCCATGTGTCACTGTTTCAACCTTAGGACCTGAAACTGCTACACACAAAACTAAATGTCATCCTATTTCTGTAAATTTTTACGAAATTTCAATATTCTTCTTAGAGAGTAAGCTATGATGATTTTCCCCAGGTCACCTGTTTGACATATAATTTGGCAGCCTGCAAAATCCCTAACTTCCTTGGATCCTGTCTCCGAAAATATAGAGGGAAAATGAATTCAGACCCAAGGTTCACCAAGATATTAGATCAAATGGGTTTTAATTTCCAATTCTGAAACATCGTATAAAAGAAGTTATAGCGAAAATTCCACGATGACATGTTTGGAGAAGAGAAACCCTAGAAAACTACATGTCATTCTATTTCTATAAATGTTTACAAAATTTCAATCTTATGCTCACAGAGAATGTTATGAGGATTTTCCCCAAGTCACCTATTCAAAATATAATTCGGGAGCCTGCAAAAACCCTAACTTCATTGGATCTTGTCTCTGCAAATATAGAGGGAAAAGTTTTGAAATTCAAACTGAGTTACACCAAGATATTGGATCAAATGGGTTTTAATTTCAGATTCTGAAACGTTGTAGAAAATAATTTATAGCGAAAATTCCATAATGACCTACTTGGAGGAGCGAAACCATAGAATCCAAAGCCTCTGATATCAAATGTTATGTAACAAGCTCACAAAATAGAGCAAAAGATAGATCAACGACTTCAAAATCATCCTCTTCGAGAAGACAACGTCCTTTACATTATATAAATGAACAATTCTTGGATGATACAAATGATAAAACCTCATTTCTATTAATAGGAGTCTAAGGGATCACAATATAATCAAAGCCGACATAACAATAATGAAAGAAGTGCACAACAATGAAACAATAGTGGGCTTCTATGGGACACAATAACAACAATATGGGGACAATATGGGTATAACAATAAAAATAAGGGCTACAATGACAATAGTAATGGGGGAATCACTAGTATTACAGGAACCTAACACATTTTATTAATTTCTTAAAGTTATGTGGATAAAGAAAATTTGGTTTATATCGGTTACTGTTGATGGTGCTGGACCTACCAACATGTCAAGGAGATCTCCCTGATAAGAAGTCCCAATTAGACCTTAAACTATTTGGTGTAGGAGTCCCAACAGTGGATCGTAAGGTAATGCCTTAACCACCATGTCGCACAGAGGCAACTAAGATAACTCTATCAGTAGCAAGGGTGTGACTAATGCAGTGAGTCAAGGAATGAGTATGAGAGGTTCCAACACTTCAAAGGGAGAGGAAGATGAAGGTGAGTTCTAGGTTGAAGGGGATCAGTCCCAACTCAGCTAGGAACACACAACACAAAGGACATGCACAACTTCTGCTAGAGCAATCTACCTGGATGTGGCAGTCACAACATATAAGGTAAGATAACATGAAAAACACTCACGGATCAGTCCGAGACGAGTGTGATGGTTGATATAACAAGGTTCAAAGAAAGGTCAATCTGATGTCCGACAGAGCACTCAACATGGACGGTGACAACATTAACAAAATATGCAACACATTAACAACAATATTCATATAATTACATACAAATCAGTTCATATATAGGTACGTAAGTTAAACAACATATATCATTAAGGCAACAGGAGCAGTCCAACTACAATAACATCATATGCATGAAAATGTGTTGGCTTTTATTATATAAAGAAGTGTAATTCACAATCATATAATACACCATGTAAACTTGCTATCCCTATCAGTAGAATACTACAACCACATCCACCTGATCCTCCAAAGAGATGTACTAGCTCCGTGCAGCCTTCTTCAAGATAGTCTTGGTAGAAGCTTGCGTGACCAAAAGCCTTTATAATGAGTTATGAGGGACTATTTATAGCAAAGGGTTGGGTGACCCTTGAGATTCTCCTTTGTGACAGTTCAACTACCCTCATGACTCTTCACCTACTCTATGACTGTTACATCCAACTGTTGACACTTGACTTACACTTAACATGAATCAACATTACAATGCACATGTACTCATTTGAGACAACATGGCTTGAGCAAGCCTTACAAGACATCACTGACACTTGGTCCACTATGGTGAGACCAACTCTTTGACATGCTTTTCATGGTGAATTTGGTGAGCTGATGCCAAGCTTCATCATCCGTAATGGTGTGCATGCACCTCATGGTGACATCTTGCTGAAGCAAACTCTTTCCTCCTTTGCAACCGATGCATTGGTTCGGCCCCTTCATCCAACTCGTTTGCTAACATGTGCATGGTATTATTGGGTATGGTTGAACTGGAAACATACTAATGCATATTTTCTGTGTTGATCTTCAAGTGTGTGCTAATGTTCATGTGCATCAACTTGCCGAAGTACATGTTCAGCCACAATTGGAATTGATTCTTGTCTTCACCTTGGTGAGTGTGTTGAGTGGGTTGGATTGCATGTGTGCACTGAATAACATGCATGCTACTAGATCACTTGCATGTGATCAACAACACTTCTCACCATGTTTGCTCTGTGTCAGCTGCTGGGATAGATCGTTAACTTGTACTGGCGCAATTTCATCCGTGAGTGCATGTTGCACCCACTATTGTTCCTGTTCATACTGCAACCCATTCAACCTATTATCACGCAAAAATTCTCTAAACTTGTACAGTTTACATTTTTTCCTAAGTCATAGTGTTCGATAGGAGTTAAGTCATTTTTATGTTTTTAGAGTCTAAGTCATAGGGTTAAAGTCTCATTTCCATCATCAAATAAAGTTCAACAACCCTGTTTTACACTTTATGGGTCTCATATCATGTTTTGAAAATCATTTGTTTAGCCATTTAAAAAGAAAAAAGATAAACGCGCTACGAAACTGTCTAGTCGTTTTCGTAGCGCAAAACCCTGAATTTACACTAGATGCGCTACGAAATTGCTGTAGGTGTAGTTTTGGTATTTTGCTAAAATTTCAAAGGGAAGAAACAATTGGCTTTTTGGAGGATGATGCTGCTAGAGGGTGTGAAGAGATCACCAATGAAAATTTAAGACTCAAGGCAGGAAAAACTAAAGGGTTAAAAGATATGTACAAAGGCAAAATTCTGCGCTACGAAAACAACAGACAGTTTTGTAGCGCAGACAATTCAACCTTCTTTATGCTTCTTCAGGGGATTTTTTTTTGTACAGGTGGAAGAGCAAGGATCCAGGGATGATAGAATGCATGTCACATGTCTTAAAGGGTCAATTTTGTTAGTAGAATGATTTGAAGACAAGCATAAGGATGAAACCCTAAAAAGGAGGAACTCTGTCTCCTTGTTTTTAGCAGTCAACTTCCAAGGGGAAAAGTGAAAGAGGTTTTCATTCATAACATACTAAAACAAGAAATCCTCTTTCAGTTTCATCAAATACAGTGCGAGGTGGGAGGAATTGATGGTTCAACTTTCACTACAAAACTGCTAAGAGGAACTCTGTTTTCTGGTCTTAACAGTCTTTTTCAAGATCAGTTTCTAGCCACATGCAAAAGTGTTTTGGAATGCTTGAGGTTTCTTTTCATACAATTTGAAGATACAATAAACTATCTCACATTTTTCATAAGTGTTACCAGTTGGGAGATACAAGGCCTTATTTGAAGCCATATTTTCAGAAATCAGAATTTTCCAGTTTTATACATGATGTTCAAACACAGTTTGTGGACAGTAGGAGTGGTATCGCAAAAAACCAAGAGAGGTTTTTGTTCAAGATATCATGGTTTCTAAAAGCCTCCTTCCGTTTCTCAAAATACATTTTGGATAAGGAGATAAAAGCTCTTTCTCAACACCTATTGTTCAGGGCTGAAGAGGCAAATTGAAGATTTTGAAATTCAACTAACAAAGTCTGAAGGTCAACTACAGCAGAGATGAACAAAGCAGTGGAAGGGCACGGTTCTATGAAAGTGATAAAACATGTCACTTGTCTCAAAAAGTTGAAATTTCCAGCAATATGGTTTGAAGATCATCAATAAAGGTAAAGTCATAATTGCATAAAACAGATTTCCTAGTTTTCAAGGCAGTTAGGTCATGGAACAATGGGGTTCATAACAAGGCTGGAGACATCACCAAAGTCGACCTCATGAGGTTGCAGGTGGAAAAGGATTAATTTAAGACTAGATAAGGTTGTTAGAAGTATATTTAGGATTTTTAGTCCTACTTGAATTAGGACTCTTCAAAGACAGTCAAGCTGTCATTTTCTAATTAATAAGCCTGTTTTATGGTTAGAATAGGTGTCTAGGATAAGAATTCGAATTACTATGATGGTGGATAATAGAATCCAAGGTTGTAAAGCTATATATGAAGCACGAGTTCAAAATAGCAAAGGGTTGTAGACTTTTTGGCCTAGCTGCTGCTTTATGTGAAGGAATACAATTAGTAATGCAGAGAGGTTTTCTTAAACAAAACTGGGTTTAGATGGAGTTTAATCCTTTTTTGATCTATATGTTATTTTAATTACTTGCAGTAGATCTTATTTTTAATACTCAAAATTCATAATCTAATGCTTTGACTTCCTTTAACAATAAGATTATTGTGTTTTATCTTTGAACCACCAACACTAGATTACATTGCTATTATTCAAAATTCACAACCACGTGCTCTGAATTATTTTAGTAATGGAATGATTGTGTTGAGCAGTAGATCTCATTGCTATTACTCAAAATTCATAATCTTATGCTTTTACTTCCTTTAGTAATGAGATGATTGTGTTTTTATGAATCTTGTGAGTAAACCACCTTTGAACCATCAGTAGTAGATTTCATTACTATTACTTAGAATTCATAACCCTATGCTCTCACTTCCTTTAGTAATGGAATGACGCTTTTGACCTATGTTATTGAGTGAATTTTCTTTGTTTAAGAACCTTATTTGTCTCAGATTTCATATCAAGAAACCTTGCCACGGAATTTATTGACTTGTTGACTCCATAGCCCAATGGTAGCAAGCCTTCATCTTTTCAACCTACGAACACACAAAACCAAGATAGAGTTAGCCAGCCATATTATCATTAATCAATATCATTAACCCTTGAGAGAGCCCTCTCAGGCTGAGGAGGCCAAGTCTTAGCTAAAAGATTGGTTTGAAATAGTTACACTGAGATAGTCTGATCAGTAGCCTATCCAGGTCCTATTTTGGTGATAACATTTTGGTGCATCTACCAGGAGTCTGAAGATGACTCATTCCTGAAATCAAGAAGCTAAAATTATAAAGGTAGCAGGATCTTAGGAATATTTTCGAGGCTGAAAAACTAGCTTCGCGACTCCATTGTTGAAGAATTCAAATTTCATAGTTTTATGGTGATTCTACTGAACTTATGAAGAACTCAGATGCTGCCATTCTTGTTTCAAGGCATGCATGTATAAATTTTTCAGAAATTCATGGTTTCCCAAATAATTTTCCCAAGGATACATATTTTTTAAGGAATGGTCCAAAATTCAATGGAGAAGATTTGAGTTTAACTTTGAAGCATATATCAGATTTATGTGATTTTACTGAGCTTCGTAGATTCAAACATGAGGATGTTTGCATTATGTTGTTCTATGATTCATTTCAAGGGAAATGTAAACAATGGATTGAAAGCTTTCCTGTCAAGTCTATTAAATCATTTGCATACTTTTGGCTTATGTTTTTGGAGGAATGGATAGACAAAACAGAGTTGGTGGCAAACTCTCCTTTAATTCAAGGTTTCAAACAATGGAATGATGATCATACTAATGAAGAAATAGATGAAAATTTTTCTTGTCCTTGTCTTCTTATTTAAAATCATTTGAGTGCAAGACAGAAGACATTGAAGGTTTACAAGGTCAAATTCAATCATATAGTCTTCATGATCATGATCGTACTTTTCAAAATCTTTCTATGGCAGAACACAAAGAGAGGGTGTTGGTTCCTTTCTCTTTTGAGATTCAGGAAGAATACATTATTTTTTAAAATCAATTTGAGGAGCAGTTTGAGAGCACACAGCTGAAGCCTTATGTAATGATCAAAGTATTGATGAGTTGTCCAAAGCTGCGAAATATCACAAGAAACATCAAATTGACCATGCGTTTTTTGATCCTATAGCTGGCTACATGGAAAGTTTATATAGTCTAGATTTCCAACTATATCTCCATTATGAAGATCAAATATATCTCATGTTGCCTCAGTTATTTCAGTATCATGTTTATTTTTGCTTCAAGCACAGCTAAGAGATTCAAGTGTCAGATCAGATCAATGAATGGCTTCATTGGAAGTTTTATGTTACTTGAGCTATAAATGGAGATTACAATTGATAGGGTAGGTAGGAGTGTGTGAGTAAGCTTAAGGTAGGTTGACTGAGCATTTTTATTTTTTTTTAGTAGGTGAAATTTGGGTCCTTCTTGCAAAAATCATTAAAGCTTGGGGAACAGATTGGGCAAAATTTCATAGTTTTATTCTGAAGGATGGATAACAACACTCGAGCTACCAATTCTTAGTGTACCACTGGGGCACACTATCCCTAGTGGAGCCACTGTTATCATCCAAAAATTCTCTAAACTTGGACAGTTTAAATTTGTTCCTAAGTCATAGTGTTAGATAGGGGTTAAGTCATTTTTATGTTTTTAGAGTCTAAGTCATAGGGTTAGAGTCTCATTTCCATCATCAAATAAAGTTCAAAAACCTTGTTTTACATTTTATAGGTCCCATATCATGTTTCTAAAGTCATGTACTTAGCCATTTAAAAATAATTAAACGCACTACGAATCTGTCTAGTCATTTTCATAGTGCAAAACCTTGAATTTACACTACATGCGCTACGAAACTGCTGTAGGTGCAGTTTTGGTATTTTTCTAAAATTTCAAAGGGAAGAAACAGTTGGTTTTTTGGAGGATGATGCTGCTAGAGGGTGTGAAGAGATCACCAATGAAAATTTAAGACTCAAGGAAGGAAAAACTAAAGGGTTAAAAGATATGTACAAAGGCAAAATTTTGTGCTACGAAAACAACAGACAGTTTTGTAGCGCAGCCAAATCAACCTTCTTTATGCTCCTTCAGGGGCTTTTTTTTTTGTACAGGTGGAAGAGAAAGGTTCCAGGGATGATAGAACACATGTCACATGTCTTAAAGGGTCAATTTTGTTAGCAGAAGGATTCGAAGACAAGCATAAGGATGAAACCCTAAAAAGGAGGAACTTTGTCTCCTTGTTTTTAGCAGTCAACTTCCAAGGGGATTCCTGAGCAATTGAAAACTCATTTCTGAAAATTGAAAGAGTTTTTTATTCCTAACATACTGAACTACAAAAACCTCTTTCAGTTTCTTCAAATTCAGTATGAGGTGGGAGAAATTGATGGTTTAACTTGCGCTACGAAACTGCTGAGAGGAACTCTGTTTTTTGGTTTTAGCATTCCTTTTCAAGATTGGTTTATGGTCACATGAAAAAGTATTTTAGAATTCTAAAAGAGGTTTCTCTTCATAAAATATACATCTACAATAAACTACCTCATTTTTTTCATAAGTATTACTAGTTGGGAGATACAAGGCTTTCTTTAAAGCCATATTTTCAGAAATCAAAACTCTCCAGTTTTATACATGATGTTCAAAGATAGTTTCTGGGCAGTAGGAGAGGTATTGAAAAACATTAAAAGAGGTTTTTGTTCAAGACAACATGGTTTCCAAAAGCCTCCTTCTATTTCTCAAAATACATTTTGGATAAGGAGACAAAAGCTTTGTCTCAACACCTATTTTTCAGGGCTGAAGAGGCAAATTGAAGTTTTTGAAATTCAACTAACAAAGTCTGAAGGTCAGCTACAATAGAGATGAACAAAGCAGTGGAAGGGCACGGTTCTATGGAAGTGATAAAACTTTTCACTTGTCTCAAAAAGTTGAAATTTCCAGCAAGATGGTTTGAAGATCATTAATAAAGGTAAAGTCATAATTGCAAAAAATAGATTTCCTGGTTTTCAGGGTAGTTAGGTCATGGAACAGCAGGGTTCATAACAAGGCTAGAGACATCACCAAATTTTACCTCATGAGGTTGCAGGTGGCAAAGGATTAATTGAAGACTAGATAAGGTTGTTAGAAGTATATTTAGAAGTTTTAGTCCTACTTGAATTAGGACTCTTCAAAGACAGTCAAGCTGTCATTTTGTAATTAATAACCCTGTTTTATGGTTAGAATAAGTGTCTAGGATAGGAATTCGAATTCCTCTCATGGTGGATCATAAAATCCAAGGTTTTAAAGCTATATATGAAGCAATAGATCGAATTAGAAAAGGGTTGGAGACTTTTCGGCCCAGTTGTTGCTTTATGTGAAGGAATACAATTAGTAATGCAAAGAGGTTTTCTTGAACAAAACTGAGTTTAGATGGAGTTTAATCCTTTTTTGATCTATATGTTATTTTAATTACTTGCAGTAGCTCTTACTATTAATACTCAGAATTCATAATCTAATGCTCTAACTTCCTTTAACAATTAGACGACTGTGTTTTATCTTTGAACCACCAGCACTAGATTACATTATTATTATTTAGAATTCAGAACCATGTGCTTTGATTTCGTTTAGTAATGGAATGATTGTGTTGAGAAGTAGATCTCGTTGATATTACTCAGAATTCATAATCTTATGCTCTGACTTCCTTTAGTAATGAGGTGACTGTGCTTTTCTAAATCTTGTGAGTAACCATCTTTGAACCATTAGCAGTAGATTTCATTACTATTACTTAGAATACATAACCCTATGCTCTGAATTCCTTTAGTAATGGAATTACTCGTTTGACCTATGTTATTGAGTGAATTGTCTTTGTTTAAGAACCTTATTTGTCTCAACTTTAATATCAAGAAATCTTGCCACTGAATTTATTGACTTGTTGACACCATAGCCCAATGGTAGCAAGCCTTCATCTTTTCAACCTACGAACACACAAAACCAAGATAGAGTTAGCCATCTATATTATCATTAATCAATATCATTAACCCTTGAGAGAGCCCTCTCAGGCTGAGGAGGCTAAGCCTTAGCTAAAAGATTGCTTTGAAATAGTTACATTGAGATAGTCTGATCAATAGCCTATCGGGGTCCTATTTTGGTGATAACAGGACCGTTTGTGCAACTTCATGCTCTTCCTGAGTTGCTGCTTCAGCACAATCAACTCCTTCTTTGTTCCATCTTTTGCCTTCATGCAATCTTCATGTCACGTCGTCGCTTCGTAGCTTGAGTCTCCAAACTTTCTTTCATTATGTTAAGAAACTATCTCACAAAAATATAGAAAAGATAGATCAATGATTTAGAATTCAACCTCTTCGAGGGGGAAACCTCCTTTACATTGCACAAATGAAAAATTCTTCGATGATACAAATGACTAAACCTCCATTCTATATATAGGAGTCTAAGGGGTCACAATATAATCAACCCGATATAACAGTAATAACATAAGGGCACAAAAATAACAATAATGGGTTTGTAAGGGGTACACTAATAACAATATGGGGAAATAACAATAAGGGATACAATGACAATAGTAATGGGTGAATCACTACTATTATAAGTACCTAGCACGCCCCTCTCCTTCTGAAAAGTGTTTTCCTCAATGCTTGAGTAGTTCCAGATGCTTCTGTATAAAATTATCATCCTCCCATGTGGAATCTTCAACGGATAAGTTCTTCCACTTGATAAGATACTCCGAAATTGATCAATTTCATAGATTTCGATTTTGTTGTTTCTATGACTGCTTCCAGTTCCAATATGATTTTTCCTTCCTCATCAAGTTCTAGAAATATTGTTTGAACTAGGAGCTCACCTATAATCTTCTCTAAACATGAAACATGGAAAACTGGGTGCACCCGAGAAGCTGCAGGAAGCTCCAATTTGTATGCCATAGTACCAATCTTTTGCAACACCTTGTATGGACCATAATACTTTGGTGATAATTTATTATCATTCTTAGCTTGCTTGAGGGACATTTATTTATATGGTTGTAGCTGTAGGAATACCCAACCACCTACATAAAAACTTATTTTGCTGCAATGTTGATTTGCTTGTTGTTTCATTCTATTCTGCGCCAATGTGAGGTTATCCTTTAAGAGTTTGAGAGCTTGTTGATGATGCTCAATGTGATGTTCCACTGATTGAACCTTAGAATTTTCTCTTAAATATGATGTTATGGATGGTGGATGATATCCATAAAGTGCCATAAATGGGGTCATTTTTGCTGCAGTATGGAAGGAAGTGTTATACCACCATTCAGTCGGAGGCAACCGTTTGACCCATTATGTTTTTTTATTAGATACAGAGCAACGAATATATCCTTCCAAACATTTGTTTACTATCTCAATTTTCCCATCAGATTGAGAATGATAAGATGAGCTTTGAACTAACTGAGTACCGAGACAAGAAAGTAATTATGTCCAAAAATTTCTAGTGGAAATGGGATCTCTATCACTTACAATAATCTTTGGGTTTCCATGTAGCTTTTGAATTGTTTCCATAAATGCAGTAGAAACTGTATTTGCTTTAAATGGATGTGATAATGCACAAAAGTGTGCATACTTGGTAAGTTTGTCAACTACCACCATGATGACACTATTTCCTTCGAACTTGTGTAAACCTGTGATAAAATCCATTGAAACCTCCTCCCAACGTTGGCTTGGAATGGATAAAGGTTGTAATAGACCTGGGGTCTTAATTGGTTCAATTTTATTTTGTTGGCAAACCAAACATTCCGCCACAAAATTTTGAATATCTGATTTAAGGCTAATTCCATAAGAATTCTTTGTTTGAGTTGGGAATTCTTACTTAGGTATAAGCGATCTTTATACCATAATGAACCATTTTTCTATCTAAATGTATCAGAGGTACTGGGATCTTGTTGTAACTTTTGAATGAGTACCTGCACTTCTTCGTCATTATTCCATTCATCCCTTGCTTCTTTTATCCAATCTGGTTGGATAATAGAAACAGCGCAAAGGAATGCTTTCACATCCTCATCCTTTCTTGAGAGTGCATCTGGCACAACATTTTGCTTCCCTTTTTTGTAGATGATTCAAAGTCATAACCCAACATATTTGTGACCCATTTTTGCTACTCTTCTCAAGATAATCTTTTTTCTAAAAAGTATTTAAGACTATCATGATCCGTTTTTACCTTGAAGTTTCTTCCCATTAGGTAGGGTCGCCATTTCTTAAGTGCATGTAGTATTGCCAACATTTCCTTCTCATAAATAGCTTTCTGTAAATACTTTCCTTTGATTGGACAAATTCCAAAAGCAATGGGTTTTTATTCTTTCATTAAAATAGCACCAACTCCATTTCTTGAGGCATCACATTCCACAATAAAGGTTTTTTTGAATTCCGATGTAGCTAGGACTAGTGCTTGGCACATTTCCTCTTTAATATGTTCAAAGGCATTTGTTTCTTCTGGAGTCATGAAAATGCATATTTCTTCAATAATGTTATTAGAGGTGTTGTTATTCTCCCATAATTCTTAACAAACTTGTGATAATACCCTGTCAACCTGAGTAATCCTCGCATATGCTTTATGGATGTGGGGATTTTCCATTCCTTAATGGCTTTAATTTTTCTAGGGTCTACCTTCACACCTTCATGAGATACAATATGACCCAGATATTCCACCTCTTGTACTCCAAAGAAACATTTGGAGCTTTTTGCATATAATTTTTTCTCCTCCAATAGTTTGAGCACACTGTCAACATGTTGAACATGATCCTTCCAAGACTTGATGTAGATTAATATATCATCAAAAAATACTAACACAAATTTTCTAAGGAAGGGTTTGAAAATGGAATCTATCAAACCTTGAAATTTAGAAGGTGCATTGGTAAGGCCAAAAGGCATGACCAAAAAACTCATAATGACCCTCATGAGTTCTAAATGCTATTTTCGGAATGTCTTTAGTATTAATTCTGATTTGATGATATCCTGAACGAAAAACCCAACTTGGTGAAGTAAATTGATCCATGCAATTCATCCAATAATTCATCAATCACAGGAATGAGAAATTTATCTTTAATAGTGAGCTCTTTTAGTTCCCTATAATCTAGACACATGTGCCATGACCCATCCTTCTTATGCACCGATACTACTAGAGCAGAGAAATAACTTTGACTAGGTTGAATTATACCAGCCTCTAGCATTTCTGCAACCATACATTCAATTTCACTCTTTTGGGCATAGGGATATCTGTAAGGCCTGATGTTTGGAGGGAAAATTCCTAGAATCAAACGAATAGCATGATCATGATCACGGATAGGTGGGAGGAGTTTGGGAGTCTCAAATACCTCGGAATGATTTTCCAAGGATTTTTAGAGATATGGAGAAATAGATGATTTCAATGTGGGAACCTCTAGTGAACATAATTGTGCATTTACACCTCCTTGTTATTTCTTTAGAAGATCTGTCATTCCGTTAAAGCTGATTATCTTTCTCGATTTCCCTGGGATACCCCTTAATTTAAATTCCTTTCCTTTTGAAAAAAATTCCATGAAACATTCTTGAAAATTAAAGGATATTGTACGCAAGGATTCTAGCCATTGGACTCCTAGTACAACATCAACACAACCCATTGGAATGGAAAGCATTGGGTTATTCAATACATATTCTCCCATGGATAACTTGATATTATGGCACTTTCCAGAGAAATTAATGGTTCCTCCACTTGCAACCATCAGTTGACACTCTCGTGCTGGATATAGGAAGCAAGTCAATTCCTTGGCTATCTTACAATGAATAAAATTATGGGTACTACCTGAATCAATCAACACTATTACCTTTTTCTTCTTGATATGTCCTTCTATATTGATAGTTTGAGGAATGGTAATTTCGGCCAATGCATTACAAGATATGGTCTCATTCATTCCATCTTTCTATAGGGTTTGTTCCTGGTGTATATCCTCTTTTTTTGACATTTCTTGTTCCTTTTCTTCCTCCTCTTTACAATCTATGTAAAATAATTTCTTCTCAGCACACTTATGACCTTCAGTGTATTTGCTATCACAACTATAAGAAAGCCCTTTTTCTCTTCTTTCTTCCAATTTTTGTGGTGTCAACCTTGTAGGTTATGGAAGGTTAGGGGCAACAACACTTCAATCTTTATAGTTGTGATTGATAGGCTTCCTTGTTGCCATAATTTTACTTTCCATTTTTCTTTCCAACCTGAATTCCTTCACCAATGAATCAGGTTCCCAAAGGAGAACCTCATGTTGGATGTTATCCTTTAAATTCCCTATGAACACATCAATCCTATGCTCCTCTGGAATATCTTTTACCCTTATATTCAATTTTTGGAAGTCCTCAATATTCTCCAGCATTGAACCATTTTGTTTGAGACTTATGAATTAGCTAAAAAGGTGTTGCTTTTTGTATCCTCATAATGTGTTAAAATTTATTCCGTAAAAAATTCCCAAGTGATAATTTATTTATGAGAGAAAAGCAATCAATAACATACAAACTGATTTGGTTCAAAATATAAAGTTGCAATGCATACCTTTTGTGTTTTTTTCACATTATGGAGATCGAAATATTGCTCCATCTATAGTATCCATGTTACGGGATCTTTGCCGTCAAACTTCCTCATATCGATCTTTGGAACATGGTGGGTCTTCAATCCAACGTTAAAGTCTATGAAATCATGATTGAAATTTCTTTTGTTCTCATCATGAGTTTCCTTTACTACCCTTTCGCCATTAGTAAGAATTTGTTGTAGTAAATTTGTCAAATATATCTTCAAATCTTCCATGTTGCGTTTAAATTTTTCTTATATGCTATCCATCTTATCTTCGACACATTTCTTTAATTCATCCATATTAGCTTCCACGTCTTTCCTTAAACCATCCATCTTAACTTCCATGCCTTTCTTTAAACTATCCATCTTAGCTTCTGTTACTTTTTGTAAGAGTGAATTTTGTTGCACTTAGTCTCGTAATTTTGATATATTATGCTGCATTTCTTCCTCTTCTTTATTCAGGGTGTCAATTAATGGTAATAATGCTTCACTATTACCTTTGAATTCCTTCAAACTAATTTTTCAAACCAAACTTATACAAAATTTTAAAAAATCTACACACCCATTTTCACTTTGTAGGATCTTGATATTGAATCTATTGTATCTCCATAATTTCGGATCTCCAAGGTCTAAAATTGCGTCCAGCAGTAGCCCTTTGAGTCCTCTTTCCAACCCCACAATTCTAATCAAGGTTGGATTCTCTAAGGAGGAGTTATTCCAAATCTCCCACGATGACCTGATTATAGATTTGTTTAGTAGAGAGAACTTGTACGAAGTTCCATGTGTCACTGTTTCGACCTCAGGACCTGAAACTGCTACACACAAAACTAAATGTCATCCTATTTCTGTAAATTTTTACGAAATTTCAATATTATGCTTAGAGAGTAAGCTATGACAATTTTCCCTAGGTCACCTGTTTGACATATAATTTGGCAGCCTGCAAAAGCCCTAACTTCCTTGGATCCTATCTCCAAAAATATAGAGGGAAAAGGAATTCAGACCCAAGGTTCACCAAGATATTAGATCAAATGGGTTTTAATTTCCAATTCTGAAACATTGGATAAAATAAGTTATAGCGAAAATTCCACGATGACATGTTTGGAGAAGAGAAACCCTAGAATCTGAAGCCTTTGATATCAAATGTTATGTAACTAACTCCCAAAATAGAAGAAAAGATAGATCAATGACTTCAAAATCAGCCTCTTCGAGGGGACAACCTCCTTTACATTATACAAATGAACAATTCTTGGATGATACAAATGATAAAACATCGTTTCTATATATAGGAGTTTAAGGGATCACAATATAATAAAAGCCGACATAACAAAAATAATATAAGTGCACAAAAATAACAATAATGGGCTTCTATGGGGCACAATAACAACTATATGGGGACAATAGGGGCACAACAATAAAAGTAATGGCTACAATGACAATAGTAATGGGGGAATCACTAGTATTATAGGGACCTAACACATTTTATTCATTTCTTAAAGTTAAGTGGAGAAACAAAATTTGATTTGTATTGGATATTGTTGATGGTGCTGGACCTACCAACATGTCAAGGGGATCTCCCCGATAAGAAGTCCTAATTAGACCTCAAACCGTTTGGTGTAGGAGTCCCAACACTGCATCGTAAGGTAATGCCTTAACTATGATGTCGTACAGAGGCAAGTAAGATAACTCTGTCAGTAGCAAAGGTGTGAATGATGCAGTGAGTCAAGGAATGAGTATGAGAGGTTCCAACACTTCAAAGGGAGAGGAAGGTGAAGGTGAGTTCCAGGTTGAAAGGGATCAGTCCCAACTCGGCTAGGAACACACAACACAAAGTAGATGCACAACTTCTGGCAGAGCAGATGACACGGATGTGGTAGTCACAAAATATAAGGTAAGATAACACAAACAACACTCACGGATCAGTTCGAGATGAGTGTGATGGTTGATATAACAAGGTTCAGAGAAAAGTCTATCTGATGTCTGGTAGAGCAGTCGACATGGACGGTAACAACATTAACAACATATGCAACACATTAACAATGATATCCATATAATTACATACAAATTAGTTCATATACAAGTACGTAAGTTAAATAACATATATCAGTAAGGCAATCGGAGTAGTCCATCTACAATAACAACATATGCATGAAAATGTGTTGGCTTTTATTACATAAAGAAGTGTAAGTCACAATCATACAATACACCATGTAAACCTACTATCCCTATCAGTAGAATGTTACAACCACATCTACCTGCTCCTCCAAAGAAATGTACTAGCTTCGTGCAGTGGATAAGCCAAGGCGCATTACAATACAGTCCAAGCCTTCTTCAAGATAGTCTTAGTAGAAGCATGGGTGACCAAACACCTTTACAATGAGTTATGAGGGACTATTTATAGCAAAGGGTGGGGTGACCCTTGACATTCTCCTTTGTAACAGTTCAACTACCCTCATGACTCTTCACTTACTCTATGATGGTTACATCCAACTATTGACACTTGACTTACACTTGACATGACTCAACATTACAATGCACATGTACTCATGTGAGACAACATGGATTGAGCAAGCATTGCAAGACATCACTGACACTCGGTTTGTTGTGGTGAGACCAACTCTTTGACATGCTTGTGATGGTGAAGTTGGTGAGTTGATGCCAAGCCTGGTCATCTGTGATGGTGTGCATGCACCTCATGGTGACATCTTGCTGAAGTGAACTCTTGCCTCCTTTGCAACTGGTATATTGGTTCAGCCCCTTCATCCAACTCATCTGCTAACATGTGCATGGTCTTCTTGGGTATGGTTGAATCAACAACATATTGATGCATAGTTTCCGTGCTAATCCTCAAGTGTGTGCTAGTGTTCATGTGCATCAACTTTCCGAAGTACATGTTCAGCCACAATTGGAATTGATTCTTGTCTTCGCCTTGGTGAGTGTATTGAGTGGGTTGGATTGCATGCATGCACTCAATAACATGCATGCTACTAGATCCCTTGCATGTGATAAAAAAAACGCTCACCATGTTTGCTCTGTGTCAGCTGTTGGGATGGATTCTTAACTTCTACTGGCACAGTTTCGTCCGTGGGTGCATGTTGCACCCACTGATGTTCCTGTTCCTACTACAACTCATTGGACTGTCTGTGCAGCTTCATGTTCTTCCTGAGTTGCTGCTTCAGCATATGCAACTCCTTCTTTGTTCCATCTTCTTCCTTCGCATGATCTTCATGTTGCGTCGTCGCTTCGTAGCTTGAGTCTCGAAAGTTTCCTTCATTATGTTATGAAACCAGCTCACAAAAAAATAGAAAAGATAGATCAACGCCTTAAAATTTAGCCTCTTCGAGGGGGAAACCTCCTTTACATTACACAAATGAACAATTCTTAGATGATATAAATGACTATACCTCCCTTCAATATATAGGAGTCTAACGAGTCACAATATAATCAAGTCGACATAACAGAAATAACATAAGTGCACAACAATAACAATAGTGGGTTTCTATGGGGCACACTAATAAAAATATGGGGACAATAGGAGCACAATAATAACAATAAGGGCTACAATGAAAATAGTAATGGGTGAATCACTAGTATTATAGGTACCTAACATGCCCCTCTCCTTCTGAAAAGCGTTGTCCTCAACACTTGAGTAGTTTTGGATGATTTTGTATAAAATTCTGATCCTCCCATGTGGAATCTTCAGCGGATAAGTTCTTCCACTTGATGAGATACTCCAAAATTGATTGATTTCATAGTTGTTGGGTTCTTGTTTCTGTCACTGCTTCCGGTTCCAATATGATTTTTCGTTCCTCATCAAGTTCTAGAAATATTGTTTGAACTGGGAGCTTTTCACCTATAACCTTCTTTAAACATGAAACATGGAAAACTGTGTGCACTCGGGAAGCTGCAGGAAGCTCCAATTTGTATGCCATAGTACCAATCTTTTGCAACACCTTGTATGGAACATAATAGTTTGGTGATAATTTATTATCCTTCTTAGCTTGCTTGAGGGACATTTGTTTATATGGTTGTAGCTGTAGGAATACCCAGCCACCTACATCAAAACTTCTTTCGTTACGATGTTGATTTTCTTGTTGTTTCATTCTATTCTCTGCCAATGTGTGGTTATCCTTTAAGAGTTGGAGAACTTGTTGTTGATGCTCGATGTGATGTTCAACTGCTTGAACCTTAGAATTTTCTCTTAAATATGATGTGATGGATGGTGGATTATATCCACAAAGTGCCATAAATGGGGTCATTTTTGCTGTAGTATGGAAGGAAGTGTTATACCACCATTCAACCAAAGGCAACAATTTGACCTAATGTGTTTATTTATCAGACAAAAAGCAACAAATATATCATTCCAAACATTTGTTTACTATCTCAGTTTGCCCATCAGATTGAGGATGATAAGATGAGATATGAGCTAACTGAGTACCAAGACAAGAAAATAATTTTGTCCAAAAATTTCCAGTGAAAATTGGATCTCTATCGCTTACAATAATCTTTGGGTTTCCATGTAGCTTTTGAATTGTTTCCATAAATGCAGTAGAAACTGTATTGGCTTTAAATGGATGCAATAATGCAGAAAAGTGTGCTTACTTGGTAAGTCTGTCAATTACCATCATGATGACACTATTTCCTTCAGACTTGGGTAGACTTGTGATAAAATCCATTGAAACCTCCTCCCAAAATTGGCTTGGAATGGATAAAGGTTGCAATAGACCTGGGGTCTTAACTGTTTCAACTTTATCTTTTTGGCAAACCAAACATTCCGCCACAAAATTTTGAATATCTTATTTAAGGCCATCCCAAAAAAACTCCTTCTTAATCCTATGGTAAGTTTTTAAAAATCGTGAGTGCCCTCCTAAGGGAGAAGTGTGCAATTCCATAAGAATATTTTTTTGGGTTGGGAATTCTTACATAGGTATAAGCGATCTTTGTACCATAACGAATCATTTTTCCAGCTAAATGTATCATATGTACTGGGATCCTGTTGTAAGTTTTGAATGACTAGCCACACTTCTTCATCATTCTTCCATTCATCCCTTGCTTTGTTTATCCAATCTGGTTGGATAATAGAAATGGCACACATCAATGCTTCCACATCCTCATCCTTTCTTGAGAGTGCATCTGGAAAAACATTTTGCTTCCCTTTTTTGTAGATGATTTCAAAGTCATAAACAAACATCTTTGTGACTCGTTTTTGTTGCTCTTTAGAGGATAATATTTGTTCTAAAAGGTGTTTAAGACTATCATGCTCTGTTTTTATTTTGAAGTGTGTTCCCATTAGGTAGAGCCACAATTTCTTAAGTGCATGTAGTATTGCCAACATTTCCTTCTCATAAATAGCTTTGTTTAAATACTTTCCTTTGACTGGACGACTTTCAAAAACAATGGGTCTTTCATCTTGCATTAAAACATCACCAATTCCATTTCGTGAAGCATCACATTACACAATAAAGGTCTTTGTGAAGTCCAGTGTAGCTAGGGCCTGTGCTTGGCACATTTCTTCTTTAAGATGTCCGAAGGCCTTTGCTGCTTCTGGAGTCCATGCAAATGCATCTTTCTTCAATAATGTTGTTAGATGTGCTGTTATTCTCCCATAATTCTTAACAAACTAGTGATAATACCCTGTCAATCTGAGAAATCCTCACAGATGTTTTATGGATGTAGGGATTTTCCATTCCTTAATGGCTTTAATTTTGCTACGGTCTACCTTAACACCTTCATGAGATACAATATGATCCAGATATTCCACCTCTTTTACTCCAAAGAAACATTTGGATTTTTTTGCATGTAATTGTTTCTCCTCCTATAGTTTGAGCACCATATCAACATGTTGAACATGATCTTTCCAAGACTTGTTGTAGATTAGTATATCATCAAAAAACACTAACACAAATTTTCTAAGGAAAGGTTTGAAAATGGGATTCATCAAACCTTGAAATGTAGAAGGTTCATTGGTAGGGCCAAAAGACATGACTGAAAATTCATAATGACCCTCATGAGTACTAAATGTTGTTTTCGGAATGTCTTCAATCTTCATTCTAATTTGATATATCCTGAACGAAGATCCAACTTGGTGAAGAAAATTGATCCATGCAATTCATCCAATAATTCATCAATGACAGGAATGGGAAATTTATCTTTAATAGTGAACTTGTTGAACTCCCTGTAATCTGGACACATGTGCCATGATCCATCCTTCTTGTGCACCAATGCTACTGGAGCAGAGAAGGAACATTGACTAGGTTGAATTATACCAGCCTCTAGCATTTCTGCCACCATACGTTCAATTTCACTCTTTTTGGCATAGGGATATATGTATGACCTGATGTTTGGAGGAACACTTCCTGGAATCAAATGAATAGCATGATCATGGTGACGAATAGGTGGGAGGCCTTTGGGAGTCTCAAATGCCTTGGAATGATTGTCCAATTCCTTTTGGAGATCTAGAGAAATAGATGATTTCGATGTGGGAACCTTTAGCGAACATAATTGTGAAATTACGCCTCGTTGTTCCTTCTTTAGAAGCTTTGTCATACCATTAGAGCTGATTATCTTTGCCAGTTTCCCTGCAATACCCCTTAATTCAACCTCCTTTCCTTCCACACAAAATTTCATGAAAAGTTTTTGAAAATTAAAAGCTATTGTACCCAAAGTTTGTAGCCATTGGAATCCTAGTATAACATCAGCACCACCCATTGGAATGGAAAGCATTAGGCTATTCAATACATATTCTCCCATGGATAGCTTGATATTATGGCACTTTCCATAGAAATTTATGGTTCCTCCACTTGCAACCATCAATTGACACTCTCGTGCTGGATATAGGAAGCAATTCAATTCCTTGGCTATCTTACAATGAATAAAATTATGGGTACTTCCCGAATCAATAAACACTATTACCTTTTTCTTCTTGATATGTCCTTATATCTTGATAGTTATAGGAGTGGTAATTCCATCCAATGGATTACAAGATATGGCCGGATTCATTTTTTCTTTGTCTAGGGTTTGTTCCCTAAGTATATCCTCTTCTTTTGACATTTATTTTTCCTTTTCTTCCTCCTCTTCACATCCTATGTAGCATAATTTCTTCTCGGCACACTTATGACCTTTAGCGTATTTTCTATCACAACTGCAACAAAGCCCTTTTTCTCTTTGTTCTTCCAAATGTTATTGTGTCAACCTTGCAGGTTGTGGATGGCTAGGGGCAACAACACTTCCATCTTTATAGTTGTGATTGGTAGGCTTCCTAGTTGCCATAATTTTTCTTTCCATTTTTCTTGCTAACTTGAATTCCTTCTCCAATGAATCAAGTTCCCAAAGGCGAACCTCATGTTGGATATTATCCTTTAAAGTCCCTATGAACACATCAATCCTGTGCTTCTGTGGAATATATTTTACCCTTATTTTCAATTTTTCTAAGTCCTCAATATGCTCCATCATTGAACTCTTTTGTTTGAGATATATCAATTTGCTAAAAAAGGTGTTGCTTTTTGTATCCTCATAATGTGCTATCATTTCTTCCGTAAAAATTGTTAAAGTGACAATTTTTTTATGAGAGCAAATCCATCGATACCATAAAAACTGATTTGGTTCCAAATACAAAGTTGCAATACATATCTTTTGTGTGTTTTGCACATTATGGAGATTGAAAAGTTGATCCATCTATAGTATCCATGTTCTAGGATCTGTGCCATCAAACTTCCTCATATCGATTTTTGGAACATGGTGGGTCTTCAATCCAACATTAGAGTCTATGAAATCATGATTAACATTTATTTTGTTCTCATCATGAGTTTCCTTTACTACCCTTTTACCATTAGTAACCATTTATTGTAGCAAATTATTCAAATTTATCTTCAATTCTTCCATCTTAGCATCCATGCCATTCATCATAGATTCCGTGCCATCCATCTTAGCTTCAGTTACCTTTTGTGAGAGTGAAATTTGTTGTACTTGGTCTTGTAATTTTGATATATCATGTTGCATTTCTTCCTCTTCTTCATGAGTCATGCTAGAGCTTTCAGGTCGCTTACTAGGTGTTTCCATTTTCTTTCTTCGGGACATCAGTTAATGATAATAATTCTTCGATATTCCCTTTGAAATTCTTCAAACTAATTTTTCAAACCAACCTTATGCAAAATTAAAAAAAAAGCTACACACCGATTTTTCACTTTGTAAGAGCTTGATATTGAATCTATTGTATCTCTGTAACTGCGGATCTTGAATATCTAAAATCGGGTCCTGCAGTAGACCTTTGACTCCTCTTTCTAACCCCGCAAGTCTGATCAAGATTGGATTCTCCAAGGAAGATTTATACCAAATCTCCCATAGTGACTTGATTATAAAATAGTTCAGTAGAGAGAACTTGTACACAGTGCCATGTGTCGTTGTTTTGACCTTAGTACGTGAAACTGATATACGGAAAACTACAGACCGTCCTCTTTCTGAAACTTCTTATGAAATTTCAATCTGATGCTCAAAACAAAAGTTATGAAAATTTTCCCCAGGTCACCTGTTTGGAATGTAATTCGGGAGTTTGAAAAAACCCAAACTTCCTCAGACCATATCTCCGAAAATATAGCGAGACAAGCTCTGAAATTCAGATCCAATGTTTAGAACGATTTCCGATTACATTGGTATTTTTTAGCTTCCAAAATGTAACAGAACAAAAGTTATAGTGAAAATGCCACGATGACCTGTTTGGAGTAGTGAAACACTAGAATCCAAAGCTTTGATACCAAATGCTATGAAACCAACTCACAAAAATATAGAAAAGATAGATCAACGCCTTAGAATTCAGAATCTTCGAGGGGGAAACCTCGTTTACATTACACAAATGAACAATTCTTGGATAATACAAATGACTAAACCTCCCTTCTATATATAGGAGTCTAAGGGGTCACAATATAACCAAGCCGACATAACAGTAATAACATAAGGGCACCACAATAACAATAGTGGGTTTCTATGGGGCACACTAATAACAATATCAGGACAATAGGGGCACAATGATAACAATAAGGGCTACAATGACAATAGTAATGGGTGAATCACTAGTATTATAGGTACCTAACACATTATCAGTGGACCTGCTTGATCTTGCAACTTTGCTCCGCTTCTATGTTGTGAACAACCTTCCTCTTGCATTTGCTGCATTAGTTGTGTTCGCTACATTCGGTATGTTGCCTTTAGCTGTTGTTCATGATGTTTCTTGCTGTGATGTTTCTTCTTGATGTCCTTGTCTATGAAGAACTTGATATCTTCGTGAGTAGGCAAGCTTATAGACACTTGATTGACTGCATCCCCAAGTGTACTCTAAATGGTGTCTTCGTTTATTCTCTCCTAGAAACCATTATACCTGTACTACTGAGAGGCAGACGAACACATGCGATACCTGGAGACATAAAAACACTCATAGCAAGAAATTTATCAGTCAAAAACCAAAATGAACATGAGAACTGACTTGCAACCTACCTGGGTGAATGATCATGAAGGTTGTGTAATTTCGGCCAGGAGGTCAGGAGACTGACTGCCAAGACTGCACAAGGCATAGTCTGGGCTACTGAGAGACTGACTAACTGCTGGAATTGCGCAATGCACAATCCAGTCAGGCAATTGGCTGTTGGGATTGCGCAATGAGCAATCCCTGCTTGGAAGATCTGCTGGCCCAGGGGCAGATTTGGGAAAACTTTTGGGCCAAGCAACCACTGACATCGAGAAATACACAATTCATTCCAGAGGCCAGTGCTAGGGTAGAATGCACAAATCTGGAGAGGAAGGTGAACTTTCCTTCTCCAGATTGCGTTGTTGTAACATGATTAGTTTTGATAATTTAAATTTTAGGATATAATAGGTTTTAGTAGTTTAGAAATAATAAATGGGTCTGCAAGAGTAAACGCACCCCCAAAATTTAAATTTAAGTTTCATTAGTTGGCTAATTTAGTTAATCATGCATTTAAACATGATTAAATGATGTAATAAAGTAAATTCAAACATGGTTTAAAAATATCTAAGAACGAATTTTCAAAAAGTAAAGGAGGTTTTTGTTGATAACATCCTCATGTACAAAATGTCTCTCAGTTTTCTAATAGCTATTATGGTTTGGGAGATGAAAATTCCTGTTTTAGTCACCTTTTTGCAGAGGATATTTTGAGTAAACAAAGATGAATATTTCGAAAAAGGAAGAGGTTTTCGTTCATAATATTCCAAAATAAAAAAGACTATCTCACTTTTCACACAAGTGTCAAGGGTTGGGAGATACGCTCTCATCATGTTTAGCATTTTTTTCCTACTGTGCAATGTCATGTTTAAGCCACCTTTCTGCAGAAATGATTGTGGATAATCAGGGATGAATCCTATGAACCTGGAGGAGGTTTTTGTTTCGAAGATACTATAATACAAGAAAATCTCTCCATTTTCACAAAGCTAGCATGGATTGAGATATTGGAAGGGATGACGGGATCCTACTTTTCAGAAATTCGGGAGGAAAAATCTCAAAGACAGCTAGTGACTTGGAGGCCACCTCATCAAATATGAGTTGCAATCAAATTCAAATTTCTCTTCTATATCAATAGAAATCCTCAAGGATTGTACGATAACTCTTCAAATAGTTTTAGTTACATTTGTTTGTGTTCTATTTTTGTAATGCAGTTTTCAGATATTTGTAATAGCTCTTGATATTTTTATCAATATATTTTGTGAGGAAATTGTATGAATACTTCATCAATTGAAGTAATATGGGTGGGCTTTCGATGCCAAGGCTTTTCAATTTGTAATAGCTTCTATTATAGGATTTCTAATGAAAGCCTTTAGGCTCCAGTATGATAGAATTTTGTGTTTTCTAGTATGTCTTTCTAGTGTTTCATATCTTATTTCTACACATGTTCAAAGCATTTATAGGAATTTTTGGGTAAGTGTAGATTGGGTATCAATTTATTCTTAAATCCCCTACAAAATCATAACCTTTAGAAAGAGATTAGCTTATTGGACTGTTTATCCAAGATAACTCCTCTTTGACTGGTTTTTTCTTCATGCCTTCTGATAGCCATTAGAAGAGATTAGCTTATTGGACTATCTATCTAAAATAGGTCCTCCTAGAATTGGTTTCAATTTGGCCTTCTTGAATACTCTAAATATGTTTTGTTGGGCTATAGAAATCTTCTACACGCATCCAAATTTCCCTAGTTGTTAAGTAGTCAGTGTGATTGCTCAATTATTAGGAATCCCCTTACATTATTCTACCATAATTCTTGAAAAAACTAAGTCATTCTATCAGGAGGGAAGTTGACACTTTCAGAAGACACCTTGTGAGAGAGGCCTTTAATCATGATTCTGGATTATCATTGACCACCAACCATCCCCAATTAAAACCATAAATCTAGCCATTGTGCTTCAAACGTTGTTGTTCAGTGACAGGTGAAAAACGTTAAACAAAGCCTCATAACCACTAAGGGAACCCCCTCTGGTTCAAGGGCTAGCTTGAACCTAAAGGCTGGTTGAGTTGGTTTCCTAGCGTAGATTTTGAAGCCAAAGACTGCCTACAGGAAACAGGTACTCAATCTGGCGTCGTTGTAAGGGATTTGAATTTGATTAGTTTTCCTGGGACAACGATATAAATCCTATTCCTTTAAAGGTGAATAAAGGTCTAGATAGGTCAAAATTCTTCACCTCGAAACTCCACTTGTGCTAAACTGGCACCTTTTAAGCACACCCAATCCCATTCTGAACCTAACTCAATTAGTCCTCTGTCAGATCCTGAAAAACTAGTGAGAAGGGCCAATTTCAAAATAAAAATTCAACCATCTTCTTCTTCTTCAGCGTTGTAATCTGAAGATATATTACCATTTGATCCCTATAGCAACATTCCATCCAAGCCATGTTAGACATAATTATCACCTAGGGTTTCTGAACTTTTGGATAGAGGAGTTGATTTCAAATCATCTTTCTTCATTCACTCACTTGAAACATGTCAAGGACCCCCACTACCAATAGGATCACCTAAATCTGATTCTAACTTGGGAGTTCATTTACCTGAATAAAAACCTACAGACTTCATATCCCCCACTACTTATTCATTCCCTTCCACTTCTGAACAACCTGAAGCTTTCACTTCTGGACAACCTAAAGGGACTTTTTCTATATATACAAAACCAATCTTCAAAACAAAAGAGGATATTCAGTCACAGGTCCACAAGTTAGTTATTAAGACTCCCTTAAAGTCATATAGGAGATCTCCTCCTTCTTCACCTCCACATAGATATACACCTTCTTTATCACCATCTTCCTCTTTTTCTTCTTCAATATCTACACAAACATCTCACACACCATCTTCTACTATGGCATTCCAACCTATTGTATAGGCTAGATATGTAGCTTTAGTTTTACCTCAAAACCTTGATGCATTCCCTCCAGGATATTTAAAACACCTTACTAGGTATAATGGAGAAATTGGTTCCTCAGTTGAGGACCATCTTCAAGAATTTCCATATTTTGCAGATAATATGAACACTGACCAAGAAAATGTTTATATGAGTTTGTTTATTCAATCTCTTGAGGGAAATATGAGGACCTGGTATAGGCAGTTACCTGCAAATTCCATTAGGTCTTGGGAAGAATTTACAAATATATTTAAAAACCAATGGGGTGTGAAGAAAGATGCTCTTTACTTTTTGACTGAGTTTGAAGAACTTAAAAGAAACTTTGGTGAACCTATATCTGATTTTATTAAAATATTCAACAAACTTTGCTGTTAGATTCCCCCTGATTGCAAACCCCTTGTAGCAGCAACCAAATATAGGTTTTCAAAAGCCTTTGAAGATGATTTTTTCATAATGTTAAGAGAAAGAAATTCAAGGACTCTTAAAGACATGAAAACTTATGCTATAAAGGTGGAAGAAAATAGGGTTGCCTCAGCCACTTTGAAAGCTAAATAGGAAAGGCCCAAAGAAAGCTTAAATTTAGTCAAGAGGCCTCTACTTCTTCAAAGACTAAAATTGAAGATTCAAAAATTGATGAGATCACTTCACTTCTTACAAATCTATCCAATAGAATTTCCAAGATTAAAACTCAACCAAGAACATTTTATGAATTTGACCACTCAAGGAGTTTTCAAGTACAGTTCAGTCATAATCCATTTAATTTTGTTTCAACAGGAAGATCTATTTCCCATTCAGTTGAATAGACAAGATGATCAGGGAGTGAATCAATCAGTGATTCACTGGACAGAGTTAGTAAGAGCAAGATCATCCAACTTCACATTCTCTCAATTAATTGATTCTTTTGTACATCCTATTCTTCAACCACTCAATAGCCATCCAGAGCCTAGAATTGGAGAAGAAATTAAAAATACATTGCACCTATCAGAGCAGAACAGGACTGGTGACTAGTACCTATACTAGAATTACACTAATATTAGTATATATGGCAGTGATTTGGCTCCATATAAACTACCTAAGTATCTGCTAATGAGAATCTTCACTGGAATACATCAGGCAGATGACAAATATGGATGAATTCCATTTTGTCTCAGGCAAGAAGAAATCACAATTTAAACTCAAAGCCAAGGTAGGAAATTTCATTTGTAAAAGTAGGTCTGCAGGTACAGAAGCAGACAGATTACTAAAGAACATGCAACTCCAACCAAGATCCACTTGGTCTTATGATCCTTTTGGAATCATTTCAGCTCTCAGAGTGCAGTTAACGTCAACACCTTACAACCATACTCCTAGGCCAGAATTGGAAAAATTTATGAACCATGAGCAATGGTCTGAAGGGACTCTCACAAAAGCTGATGAACAAGGCATATAAACTCCACAGACAAAGACTCCAGCTACTCAGAGTGCTCAGCATAAAAGAGCCAGAGAGGAAACTTAGTCAGCTACAGATCCAAGTAAAGAGTACTATATCCTACAAAAGAAGTTGAAAACCAGACTATCAATGTCATCAGGAAGAAAGCCACCAGAGATAATTGATCTTGAAGAATTGGAAGATGTTTCATCAATAGGGACCACTAATCCCAAGCCTTCCTCTACTTCTACTCCTTATTCAACTGAAAGTATGGAGATTCTCCAATCAACTGAGACCAACTCAGTAGGAGATACTAATATCTTCTCAACATTTTTGGAAATCAAGCAAAATAATGAAAGTCTTAAATCTCAGGTTTACAGTCAGTTTTTGAAACAAACATCCACTTCTCACCATAGACTTCTCTCTGGCTTTGACAGTGAAAGAGGAAGGATACAAATGGCATTTTTGCAGGCTCAGATTCCATTTCCCAAATCTACAGTAGACTACAAGAAGACCATCTTCTCATTTGATGTGAACCAAATACATCCCATTGATCAAATGAATTTGCATAGGCAATCAGGTGAGATGTTATTTTCAACAATGACTACAACTGCCATGTCTCTTTCCAAGCTCAGAATTTCTTTGTCCAATGTACAATCACAACTTAAGGTTGAAAAGTTGTCATCCTTGTGTAAAGATAACAAATTAAAGTCTTTAGAAGATATCATTATCAAGATTGGATATGATCCCCAGGACTCTAAAGCAACTAAAGAAATGTTGCAAAATAAGAAAGTTGAGATTACAGCCTTGAAGAAACAGCTGAAGTTGCCTTCAACTGAGGATCCAGAGACCAAAGAAATGGTGGAAAATGAACAACACAGGGAGGAGATGTTAAAGCACATTATTGAGAACAACATACAGATCAAGAAAATGGAGGAGCAGATTTAACAACTTCTCAAGGAAAAATAGGTAGCACAACTTGCTATGACCTCAGTGACAACAATTCCAATGACAGGTGCAGATTTAAACTCATCTCCTACTGACATTGCTTCATCTTCAGCAACAGGTGAAACAAAAAGGTTATCACAGGAGCTACAAGCACATAAACAACAAAATGAGAAGTTACTCCAGAAGTTCCAAACCTTGGAATCACAAAATGTAAAAAATGATACCTTGTATGTAAAGGAAATGCAAAAGTCACATAGGTTAGATCTCAAGGTTAAACAATTAGAAAGCAAGACTCTAATGGAAAAAACTTTGGCCTAAGCCAAATAAGACATCTGGTTAGATATTAGCCACTCTATAACAGAAGTAAGGCCATCCATACAAATCATTTTTGAGCGGAAAGAACTGATTGCTAAATGCAAGGCAGAGATAGATACCGAGAAGGCAACATTGGGCACAAAACCCAAAGAAGCATCAGGGATGATTGGGGTATTAAGCTCTAAAACTAGGCAGCAGTTACAAGAGATGAACATTCCTGATAGGACAACTACTATTTTTGAAATTAAGAAAGTCCTAGTGAATAAGAATTTGTTAACTCATATCAAAACAAAATTTGAAGCTTTGAACACTATAGTTAGAAGGTCTCATTCCAAATTCAGTATGTTGCATAAGAAAGGGTTACAGAGATTAGTGTCATCGAATGATCAAATAGTAAAATTGGAGGATTACTGTGAGAGACTATATACTATTGCAGCAGAAAACAGTGAATTTGCAAGGATAAAAAGAGAGATTACTGGCAAAGAGTTTTTGGGAGCCTTGAGCTTTGACCTCACCATCAAATATGAAGTTAGACACATTTTTCTCACTAAACCAAATTTTGAGAGATATAGCAAAGTTGATGAGATATTTAGAAGGATGGTAAATCTCGAGATACCTAGTGAGAAAAGGTGGGATCAACTGTGTGAAACAATTGATTAACTTTTCATTCCAACAAGAAGACAACAACAACAAATTCTGAAGGAATAATCATCAACAACTTCCTATCTAATAGGGACACATCATGCAACAATTTTTTTTTTCCTATCTTCTTTCAAGCTGTTTTGTAATCAGTTTAGGATATTTTGTTTAAACTTGTATAAATAACTCTCTTCTATGAGTTATTAAAGGTGGTACCTTTCCATAAGAAATTTTGTAAAGCATTGATGTACAAGCTGTTTCTAGATCACTGATAATAAAGCAAAGGATTCTGAATTTGGTGTCATACAGTCTTGTTTTCTTCTGTAAGTTTTCACTGTGTTTCAATTCATTATGTTTATTGTGCATATGCTTAAGTTTTACAGAGATATCATTTGAGAATAAATGTGTTACAATTATTCTTAAAATTCCTTCTGAAGTTATTATCGTAAGGAGACAAAGATATTGGACTGCCTATCTGAAATGCTCCCTCTAAATCATAAAATTGTCATCATTTTATGTAATTTTAAGCATATTTTGTGTAACTTTTGAACATTGGACAAAGGTTTTCCCACTTATGATAATTTATCTTTATGTCTGAAATCTAAATTAATCATACCTTCTTACTATTCTTTCTACACACCTTATAAATTCAAATCACTGTGTGAAGTTAAATAACAACCCCTTGATTATCTATTAGTACTATATAAAAGATTTAATACAGCATTCTTAAAGTTTTTTCTAAGCATTGGTCCTCCATAAAAAACCAAAACCAAAACCACCAAAACAAATATCTTAGATTCTCTAACATGATCAATTGACCATTATCATCTTAGATGAACAACATCGATCTGGCACCGTTGCCGGGGAGTGAAGTAATGAAGATACCTTTCTCTAGGGAACGATAAATATTAGATCTATTCCTTACTCGTGAACAAGGATTAGGCATTTATTGTTGGTTTCATTTCTTTCACCTGGGGACTCCACTTTGTCATATGGCGATTCCACTAGGTAACTGATCCCACTATTTCAAAATTTTAGCTACCTTTACTTTTATGAAAGGTTCGTTGATAATTGCAATCAGCAGTATATGTCTTTCCCTCTCAGCCATGGTCAGAAATCTAAAATGTCTATAAAGGATGTAGCTTTTAAAGTACACCTGTGAGTATAATTTTTCCATGAGATTTTATGTTCATATTGTATATATTCTTTAGATTTTTAGCCGTTGGCAATGTGGTTTGTCAATAAATCCACTTTGCACTTGGTTACATTGGAAAGTAGATTACTCCTAACAGTGTATCTCAATTTTCACAATGGTGTCGGGGGTTTGGAGATACACTCTCATAATGTTTAGCCTTGGAGATACACTCTCATAATGTTTAGCCTATTTTTCTGACTGTGCAATGTCATGTTTAAGACACCTTTTTGAAGAAACTATTGTGGATAATAAAAGATGAATATTGGGAAACTAGAGAAGGTTTTGTTCCTAATATACTAGACTACGAAAAACTCTCTCAGTTTTCAAACAACTAGCATAGATGGAGATATTTGAAGGGATGCCTAGACCATATTTTTCATAAATTCGGGAAGAAAAAGCTCAAATATAGTTAGTGACTTGGAGGCCACCTCATGAAATATGAGTTGCAATCAAATTTGAATTTCTCTTCTTTATCAATATAAATCCTCAAGGATATCACAAGAACTCTTCAAATAGCTTTAGTTACATTTATTTGTGTTTTATTTTTGTAATACAGTTTTTAGATATTTGTAATAGCTCTTGATATTTTTATCAAGATATTTTGTGAGGAAATTGTATAAATACTTCATCAATTGAAGTAATATGGGTGGGCTTTTGATGCCAAGGCTCTTCAATTTGTAACAGCTTCTATTATAGGATTTCTAATGAAAGCCTTCTGGCTCCAGTTTGACAAAATTTTGCGTTTTCTAGTATGTCTTTCTAGTGTTTCATATCTTATTTGTACACATGTTCAAAGCATTTATAGGAAGGTTTGGGTAAGTGTAGATTGAGTATCAATTTATTCTTAAATGCCCTACAAAATCATAACCTTTAGAAAGAGATTAGCTTATTGGACTATTTGTCCAAGATAACTCCTCTTTGATAGGTTTTTGCTTTATGCCTTTTGATAGTCATTGAAAGAGATTAGCTTATGGGACTATCTGTCTAAAATAGCTCCTCTTAGAATTAGTTTCAATTTTTCCCTCTTGAATACTCTAAATATGTTTTGTTGGGTTGTAGAAATCTTCTACACACATCCAAATTTTCCTAATTGTTAAGTAGTCAATCTGACTACTCAATTATTAGGAATCCCAATAGATTCTTCTGCCATAATTCTTGAAAAAGCTAAGTCATTATGTCAGGCTGTAAGAAGACGCTTTCAGAAGGGACCCTGTGAGAGAGGCCTTTAATCGTGATTAGGGATTATCATAGACCACCAACCATTGCCAATTAAACCATAAATCTGTCCATTATGCTTCAAAATTTGTTGTTCAGTGATAGGGGAACAACGTTAAACAAAGCCTCGTAACCACTGAGGGAGCCCCCTCTGGTTCAAGGGCTATCTTGAACCTAAAGGTTGGTTGATTTGGTTTCCTAGCATAGTTTTTGCGGCCAAGGACTGCCTACAGGAAACAGGTACGACATGTGCAATGCAACCTTGGTGAAGGCATAGACTGGGCCAAGGTTGGTCGGACTCGCTAACGGGCAACTAAAAGTAAGTACGTCAATGAAATACATGGGGACACTAAGTGATAGAAGAAGTGATAAACAGTGCATGAAAAACATGAATGGAATATTGAGCAAATAGATCAACATGCATGTGGGTGAGGTCATTCACCGGTTGGGCAAACATCTGTGCAAAACAGTTTCATGCATGAGACAATAGTGAGATAGAAACGAAAATTCAAACAGAGCTAGGACAAGCTAGAATATATGAAAATGATAGCAGGCGTTCAAAGAAATCAAACAAACAGCACTCACACAAGAGAATACACAAAAAGTGACATAAATGCAGCACAAGGGATGGGAAGCGAGCTTACCCCAACATAGCTGAGCTAAATGTGCCGACTGCTGCTATACACGATGTGGGATGTAAGAGCTACAAGGTTGATGTGAGTAATGAGCTCTGAAGCATCTGGTTGATGAGTTTTGATAACACCGAGGTTGTGATGTGCTTGCCACAAATCTAAGGGAAGCGACACTTGGAGGGAGGTTTCTAAATTGTTCCTTGAATGTAATTTCCAATTTCTAAACATAGATCCCTGAAACAAGGGATTCCTTTGCGAGCTACTGTGGGAGAAGCAACCTATGCATGCAAGTCTGTTTTGCTCGATCCTGTAGGGAACTGATCAACTCAACTGCACATGCAAGCGATTACTCGACTACTGGAGAAAAATGCACATTTTTTACTGTAAGATGGGTTGATTGTCCAAGGGGATTACGCAATTTCTGGGTAGAGCAGCTGACTTCTACCCAAATTTTCTCAAATCCGAGGATGAACAACTTGTTGATGGAAAAGTTTGCGCAAATCCTGTTGGAAGGGTTGCCTGGTAGGATTGCGCAACACTAGAGCCCAACAGGATGTCAGAGGGAATTGCGCAATTCTTGGAGGGAAAGTTTGGTTGCCCTCCAAGAATGCGCAATTTTCAAGGGGAATCTACTCAGCCTACAGTTGGACCAAGTGCGAGTAAGCAGCCTGTGAGGGGAATGGATCGATTGTGATCGACAAGCTGCCTTTGTTCAAGGAAAACACTGAAGCTTGAGTACTTGATGAATCAAGACAAAGTGTTGTGTAAGGTTGGTAGGGAGGCTCCAAAATAGGATAAGGAAACATTTTGGAGAGTGTTTGTAGTTGCTACAACACTTGGCGACACGCTAGTAGAACTCTAGCTCTCTGCATAGACCTTGTTCGTGAAAAGCAAGTCTAACACCTCTAGAAGTATTTTTCAGTTCTTAGCTCATCTTCGTTTCACACTAAATTGATTGTAATATGTAGCATCTTCCAAGCCCTTGGTCAATTGACACACATTCCAAGCCAAGGCAACACAATTGTTTTGATTGGGGTTGATGGGTATATAGGTGCACAAGCAATATAGTCGTCAGAGTCTTAGTTTCACCTCTGGTGTTGCTCCACTGCCACCAGGCCTGGACAATACCCTAGTGGAGTCACATAGGAACAAAAGCAAGGCTCCACTGCCAGTGAACCTGGTTAGCACCTTGGTGGAGTTACTTGCATCACCTTCCTAAGTAAGAAGCCTTTCTCTTCTTTCACCTTATTCATTTTTCATTTTGAATTTTTTGAGTTTTCATTTTTTTTATTTTTCATTTTCACTGTGCATAGCACTTATTCATTTCAGAGGTGGACGAGGGATCCTGACCTATTGAGAGCAGAGGAGGTTGTTCCAGTAGAGAAGTAGTTTATTATATCTCTAACATACATGTTAAGGTTTTCCCCCTAACCTTACTCTACTTGACTGAGCTAACAAGAGTTAACCCAAAAACAATCGACTAGAGAAGGAGACACTAATTAGTTCACAAGCGTTATGTTTACACCAAGGTTCACTTCGAAGAGTACATATTTTCCTTTGACATATCATGGACTAAGAGTAGCAATTTCCTCACACAGAGGCAAGATGATAGATAACCAAGTAGCGATAGCTGTACAAACCTTCTTGTACTTTACCCAGCTTGTTTCATGAGTCACACATGGTTTCATGCAAACTAACCTATGAACGAAGGAAACAAACAATAAAGCAAAGAAAAAGCAGAAGTAAAATTAAAAGAAGAACAAGCAATAAAATAAGCAAGAAAACAGTCAAGCAAACAAAGCATGAAAGAAAACAAGCATGCAAGCAAACAACTGAAAGCAAACACTACTCTTACTCCTATGATGCATGGGCCTGATCACGTGAAGTGATACGTCCAATGTAACCACCGGCGCATTAGTAGACCCATGTGGGTGAAGGCTTGGTCTGCGAGTAACCCAGTCGTGTGGACCAACGTATAAGAAAGATATAATAGTGAAGACAGCCACACTTCATGTTTCAATGTTCTCATGGGACATAAGTGAGTGCATGTGCATGATGGAGAATTTGTGGACTTATCATGGTGTTGTGAAACACTACATGCAACTTTGAAGCACAATCACACTCTTGACTGTGACATGCAAGAAAATGAAAGAAACAAAGATAACTTGCATCACACAAGAGTGCTTTCATATAAGACTCCTCCAATGCATGAGTAATGGGATCGTGCAATTCGAGTGGAGGAAGTTTGATCTGAGTGTTAGATTGATCTTGAGTGAATATAGATGAGTGATGAGGAGCCTTGGGTGTTTGAACAATTTCCTGATCGTTAGTGAAACCAACCTAAGGATAGCGAGGGCCGGACATAACCATCATCATGGGTTGAAGTGCCTTGATGGTCTATGGGGTTTCGACTTCATTGAAAGATGGATCCTCATAGACCAATGGCTTAGACAGATTAATAATGAGTGAATAAACATCATGATCGGATGATGAGGTGAAGAGATCACGACAACGAAGATCAAAAAATTCAGGATGTTGGTTGGCATCCCCATGGTTTGATGAATCACACAGAGGGGTAGATGTGAAGGAAGGATGTTCACCCTCTACATTTTCAAAAAGAGAATGTGAAAGATCAAGTGGATTTTCAATGAATGATTGGTCCTCTCCATTGTTGGATGATGGGCTAACATACAGTGTGTCCTGCGAAAGATCAACAATAGGTGCATCTATAGATGAAGACACACATGCAAAATCATGGATGGTAGGTTCACTAATGTTGTTAGGAAAGAATGGAGGGGGATCAAATAGAAGGGAGTCATCCTTCACCGAGTGTTGATGCTCAAGCTCCCACTCATACTCTTCATGAATGACAACGCATGTTGGTCGTGCAACACTGACTCTGTCAGTGGGTTGTTTCTCATTCACAACAAGTCAAGAGTCTGGAATGGACACACACAAGATAGCATCATTCGAAGGAACACCTAGGTGCGAAGATGGAGTTCGAAAAAAAGAATGCATATGAGAACTAGAAGGACTCACGACCAAATCTACACAAAAATTGCGTGGATTGATGTTGGGAGGGTGTGAAGGTTGAACAGGCGTGTGAACATGATCCTCAACATCACAGGGTGATGGTAGAACTATTGAATGAGAGGGAGGCAGACAATCCATTGAGATAGTGCCTGTTCCCACATGGGATTGCACAGTTCCATCAAAGAAGAAGGTTGATCAAGGCTTGACATTAAGCTTCCTCTTGGGATGGGTAGATTCCTTAAGGCAATACTCGAACCAGTACCAGAGATAAGCAAACTTCATCTAGCTCTTCGGAGCTTGAAACTGTACGTCACAAAAGTGCTGCCAAAAATCAATAACGGATTCATGCAAATCCCTCCGTTGATGTAACATTTTCCGAACAAGATGTTCTGGATAAAAATGATGGAACGTGTCTTTAACAAGATCACAGAAGTTCTCACATGAGTGCATGGTGTTAGCTAGTAGGTTGAGCACCCAATGAAATGGGGATTCACGAAGTGTGAATGTAGGTAGCAGACTGGCCTGTTTGTTAGTAAACTCATCTTCCTCATAAATCATGGAAAGGAGGTTATGTAAGAGCTCAGTCCAGGCCACTTCGCCTTCACCATCATACATGTGAGTGGAAAAGATATTGAAAAGCTTCCCCGAGATGGAGACATATTCACAATTCGAAAAACACCTCGGGGGAAGAAGAATGCAAGACTCCATGAAAGATATGCAAAGGTTCAAATCTGGATGAGAGGACACTACTTGTCATCAGGCCTTGCTTCTAGCACCAGAAATTTTGACAGTGTTGGACCCGCCAACATGTCAAGGAGATCTCCCCAATAAGAATTCCCAATTAGACCTCAGAACGTTTAGTGTAGGAGTCCCAATAATGGGTCATAAGGTAATGCCTTGACCACGATGTCGCACAGAGGCAAGTAAGATAACTCTGTCAGTAGCAAGGGTGTGACTAATGAAGTGAGTCAAGGAATGAGTATGAGAGGTTCCAACACTTCAAAGGGTGAGGAAGGTGAAGGTGAGTTCCAGGCTGAAAGGTATTATTCCCAACTCAGATAGGAACACACAACACAAAGAACATGCACAACTTCTGGTAGAGCAGTCGACATGGACGGTGACAACATTAACAACATATGCAACAAATTAAAAACAAGATTCATATAATTTCATACAAACCAATTCACATAAAAGTACGTAAGCTAAACAACATATATCATTAAGGCAGCTGGAGCAGTTCAACTACAATAACAACATATGCAGTAAAATGTGTTGGCTCTTATTATATAAAGAAGTGTAAGTCACAATCATACAATACATCATGTAAACCTGCTAGCCCTATTAGCAAAACATTACATCCACATCCGCCTGCTCCTCCAAAGAGATGTACTAGCTCCGTGCAATGGAGAAGCCAAGGCACATTACAATATTGTCCAAGCCTTCTTCAAGATAGTCTTAGTAGAAGCTTGGGTGACCAAAATCCTATACAATGAGTTATGAGGGACTATTTATAGCAAAGGGTGGGGTGACCCTTGACATTCCCCTTTGTGACAATTCAACTACCCTCATGACTCTTCACCTACTTGTTACTGGGAATAGTGTTTATGCAGCGCTGCTAATCCCACTAAGGCTGGTAGCTACCTTAGAAACAAACAAACTAAAACTACTTTCGTTTTCCTTTATGAGAGATAGATGAGAGAAGAATAAAGGAGACCAACCTCTGTCTTGCGCTTGGTTCCTTGCTCGATTCCTCTCTCTTCTGATAGTCCTTTGCTACATTCTTTCTTGTGTACCCGGCTTCACAGAGTACCTATAGAATCAAAGCAGCATAACACTATATGAGAACATAGATCTATTATCATAAACAATATAGGATCAAATGTAAATTGACCATACAAATGCATAAAACATAAATCATACAAGAGTTTGGAGGAAATCTTGAATAGCTTTATTGATAATCAAGAAAGAGCCAAGAGAATTACAACCAATTGTTCTGACCCAGCATCATCCTCTTAGCAAGAAGCCCTTCTTCACCTCATGAAAAGCTTAGATCACCCAACACTATGATATTGCACTAAGAAACCAGCAACACTTCCTTACAAGATGCAAAATTCCAGCCTCTGGATCTCTGGGATGAGGGATCCATATATAGATGTCTGCAAGGGAGGTGAGTCAGCTTTTGAGATTTGATTAGTGTCTTCCCTCTGATATTTCTTGATTCCACTTGGAGATTGATGATCTCTTACTCATCCCTGGTCGAATTCAGAGAGGCAAGTGTCACAGGAGAAGTTTCTGGAAGAGTCCATGCTTCTCCACCTTGCGGATTGACCCTGCCATTTGTCCCTTCTCGCCCATCACACCCCATAGAAGGGATTTTTGACATGCAACGCACCTACTGTGTGTATTTAGGTGGGATGCAACACACTTTGCCTATGGAGCAGGTGAAATGGTCCAGTTTTGACCAGTTCTGAGTAGTTTTTCATGGAGAACTTCTGGGAGATGTTGTAATTAGTTGACCTTGTTCTTTTAAGGGTTGGAACAACACCTTTAGGGACTTAGGAGCCCTTGGTTTATGGACATTTATGCTTGGGGTTGCAGTGCCCAAAAATTTCTATAACAGTTGCCCCCTAAAGCATGAGGTCATTAATCTTTTTGATGTCGGGTGAAATGCTTTATCATGAGGATCCGAAGTTCTTTCAAGCTGGAAGGAGACTTGTAATAAGATACAATACAATACATTATCTTCATAATATTTTCATGATCTAGCTAAGGTGGGCATTCCCATGCTTAGCTTTATAAATTCATTTTCCATGTACATGAGACAGACAATCATCTGAGTGTAGACAGATGATTCTGGTAGAGCCATCATCCCTTAGATTGGATGATTATCTGTGCTGCAATGATGTACATTTGATGTCTTTATTTTCCTGAATATACATCGCAGCCCGGATGGATGAAACTAGATCTGGGGTCTTCAAACTCATTCGATCTTCACTCAAAGTACAATTCAATCCATGTGAGAGATGTTCTAGAGTCGAACATGGAAAGACATCGCCTGATTACCAACCAATGGTGTAAGTTGTTAACAGGCGCGAGAGGAATCACCGATAATGATAATGATCCTCAAGGTACTGCAGTACAATTTATGTGGTGTGAATAAGGGACTTGGCGTCGAACACCACGTAAAATCTTTCGGTCGAAGGCCATTGATGTAAACCTGTCACCGGAAGTGAGAAACTTGCCATTGAGGCATGCAAGCTTCAAAGTAATAAAAGGGTTGTTCCTAGATTGACTTCTTGGAAAATGAGCTGATGTCGACAAGAAGCGATCTGTCATAGGAGGGCCTTAGTGAATTCCACATCAATGACACGAAATAGAGAAAATGATTTTAATGGAGGTGAAAACGATTTGGTGATATAAGGTTCAGGGTGGCGGTCATGAAAGAATGGAGCATAAATGTATTGTAGTGGGTGAGACACAGGTGAATTCTATTAGCGACTTCTCTTGAACATATCGGCGACACTGACATGATGGATTGGTAGCATAACACCAAATGTGGATGGTGTGGTGGGACCATGGTGATGTGACCAGTGAATGGAACAACCCAACCCAACATGGATGTGGAGTGAAAGTGTCATGTTCAAGAGTGACTTGCTACCAACAAAGTTTCTTCAAGTTTTCTTCCCAATTTTTCCCCAGTCATTGCTGACTAGTACCTCTTTATTTTTGTCAAGCTTGAGGAGGATAACATATGCTTGTTCTATAATTTGCCCTTCGGGCAAACCCATCGCTATGTTTTAACGAGCGTGGCGATAGTGAAACTCGTTCGTGTCTGTTATGGACAAGTTTGTCGTTATTAGGTTTTAACGAGTTTAACGACAAAGATAACTCTGTCCTTTTCAATTTTAAAGAGTCTGAAAAGGGACGTAAAGGAAACTCCAAAAATCCTTTTTTGTCATCTAATCCCTTAAGTCCGAAAAAGTATAAAATAATACAGAAGGGATGAATTTTCGGTAGTTTTAACGAGCCAAACAAAACAAGCGCTCGATCTTTTTGTGTAATAATCCCTCAGGTCCAAAAAGATTAAAATATAAAGGAGGGAAGCACTTCCGGTCACTTTAATGAGCTGGAGAGGCCAATGGCTCGGCAATCTTTTCATATTTTACGAGTTAGTTGAAAAGAGCTTAAAGGAGACTCGTCTTTGAGGAACGAGTGATAAATTCGGGTAGCAGCTGATTCCAGGTAAGGTTTGGAATTTTCCAATCACGACAGTGTCACAAGGATGGCTAACAAGATCACTCTTCGTTGCTGTTCCTCAAAAGGGGTAAACAATCAAGTGGAGGTGATGATGAGAACACGACTAGGGCTTTAAAGGCTGAAGTACTATGTTAGATACCTACACCAATAGGTTTCATATTTCATGATGGGCAAATAAAAGTTCCAAATATGCTCTGCTTTGGTGATACAAAGATCCCATATTTCCAAGAGAAGACAATATGTGTACATAAGCTTGATGATTGACTCAATTTTGATGGATGGTCCAACAGCCTAATCTGGATCATGCCATGATTCAATTTTCTGTTATAGAATAGAGAAAGAAGTCTGTCCAAACTGTCTAATCTTGGCAGACCACTAGTTAGGTAGAGAATTAAGGTTCCCAACTGCTTAATCTGGGGCCTTGGAAGCAATAAGGGTAGTTCTAGATAGAAAATCAAAAGAAAAAGCCAAAGGAAAAGAAAAGGCACATGAGGGTTTGCAAGTCTAAGTGCACCCTCCATGAAGAAACAAAAAAATGCTAGGCAAGTAGATGGGTAGGTAGATGGGGTTGCAGAAATGTCATTCCTTTCAACTGAATTTTGCTGGTCTAACATAAAGGAAGCATCAATGGATAGGAGAAGCTCCTCTGCCCTATCATTTGCAGAAACACAATGGAGCATGTCTAACTTCCTAATCTCCCCCCTCACATTCATTACTAGCATCCCTTCACCAGTTGTGTTCATGAAAGAATTCAAGGTCTTATGGTGGTTCTTGTTTCTTTAAAAGCCACATTTCTTGTGTAAAATTCTTTTCATTTTGATCTACTCCCTAAACTAAGTTGATTCCATATAAAACTTAGTGTTTTCCACCTCATCCACCTTTTCCACTCATATTAACCCCTAACTCCTACTATTTAGCTCCCTATACCCCCTAGTTCCCCTATTATTATGTAAACTATGCAAAAAACCCCAAAATACCTATGTATCCCCTTCCCCGAGCATTATAGCTCTAACTATTGGTTTCAAATGTTTTTGAGCGCTCAAACCATAGAGCGCAACCCAAAGAAACGCTGGAAAATTAATTATGGGATTAATCCGGGATTTTCTTGGATTAATAACCTAAGCGCGCTTTGTAAATAAATCTGTGTATAAACCCATTTAACACGTAACACTGCAAAAAACCATAAAAACCCACTTTTTATAAAGTTCCGCCGAGCACGCAGTTCAGAGAATAATAATATTTTATTGGCCCAGCATTCCGTATTGTCCTTACATCTCATCAACCCGTCGACCGTCGGATCTGGGCTTTCCCATCCGACGGCCCACATCGATATCGGGTCGGCCCCAATGTATTGCCTTTATCGCCCGAGAAATTGTCAGAGGGTGACGTCAGGCCTTCGCCACGCGTCACCCCCAAATTCTCTCGGGTCGCCTTCTGACAAATCCAGGACCGTATCAATAGCGGTCTGAGAAATACCATTTACCGTTTCTGGTTTACCGCTGGTCCCGCTGCGCCCACGTCATTGCTGCGTCATGCCCACGTCAGGCCAACTCACTGCCGCATCAGCGCCCTCGCCCGCCAGCACTCCGACATGTCCGCCAGCTACGCATCCCCGTGGACCACTCACAGCTTGCCACCTCACCCGATGACGTCATGCTGATGTCATCCGACCCTGACCCCACCTGATGACGTCATCCAAAAAAGCGCCAATGACCCAAAAGTCCATATTTTGGTCGAAAAACGCGGTTTTTCTCACTTTTTGCAAAAAACAAAGAACTATTCTGCTCTGCATGCATATCACGACCTCATCCGCCAACCTGCTGAAATCAACACAGAGACTGTGGGTGCTTCCATTCCACCTGCACTTATAGCCATTGCCGACAGTTTACCAGGTATTTATCCAAAGCATTCCTCTGCGCCTGGTTTTGTGTCCATAATTGTCCGAAGCTAGCTTAAAAGAGTGAAAAACACAGTACCTACCAGCAAATCCCGGTGGCTAGCCTCCATTTTCAATTGTTAAGTCGCAATTCCTCTGCGGAGCCTGTATTTAGCAAAATTTACCTAAATTCACAGTTAGTTCGCGCATTCGTGAACTAAGAACCTCAACTGCACTAATTCACCGTGGAGACTATCTTATCAGTCCTGGTATTGGCTTTATCAGTCCTCTGCGGAGTATTTCAATTGCTGCTACTGCCATTTACCCTCTGTTCCTTTGCAATTCACCTCTCTGTTGCAAAAGTAGCCCCCTGCGTTGTTCTACTCACTCAAACCAGTTTACATACAAATCAGAGGCCTTCTTAGCCATGGAAACACCAGTAGCCCTGAATATTAAACCTCTGAATGCCCCACAAAGAGAATTAGAATGGAAGGCCCTGGGGGATAAGGATTATCAGATGATAGACTCATTTTCAATGAATTCCAAATTTAACATCCATCTGTTGAATGAGTTAAAGGCACAACACCTCAGTGGAGCTGATATTTTAGGGATTTGGGACTCCAACTTGCCCATTTACAACCTCCCTCAAGTCAATGCCCTTCCAGACTTAATCCATAGATGCTGTGAATGCTATGATCCATGTCAGAGAGCTGTTCTCAATCCCTCAGGTGCAGTCTTGTTCCATATCACCCCTGAGGCCATAAATCAAATGCTCAACTTTCATTCTGCAAGACCATTGACTCCTCTCTCCATGCTAGATTTACTAAAGAAGGGGGGAAACCTGTCCAGTGCCCAGATCATCAAAATCAATCAGTTATTCATACAGCCAAGCTCTGAAACTGTGAGGACGCCTCCTATTGGAAATCCATACCTCAATGACTTGGGTAAAATGCTTATAGATTTGATCAGCTATGTCTTGGGCTACAAGGGAACTGAGGATGTTGATGACACCATTATGGCTATGCTGTCCATATTTTCTCCTGGGAAGCCTCCTGCTGTGCACTATGATTATGCTACATATATTGCAAACAAGATTCATGAGCAACTGATGAATCTAGAAAGGGAGAAGGTGTTTAGATACACCAGATACATATATCATCTGTTCTTATTTTATCAACCTGACAGTTTCCCTATTCCTCTCAAGAAACTTGATGCCCAGGGAAATCCAAGGTCAGTTGTGTTTTGGACTTCAGTTTTCCATCACACCTCTTGCTCACCATACACATACTGTGAATTCATAGACCTTTTCATTCATCCAGCTTTGACCTTGTTGTATGGTGTTCCTCCTCCAAGATTGACTGATGAAATGCAAAGAATTCTTCACCTCTCTAAGGTCTATAGCATTGGTGATTGGTACTTTTACCAACACCACACAGTAATCAGAATATATGGCTATGAGTTGGACCCTTATAGGCTGCCAAGATATGTCCCTATGAGACTATTTGCCTTGGAGTATTTCAGGTAGTTTGGAAATGCAGATCACATCCATTTCCATAGTAAAAACAAGAAAGTGCAATTGAAGGTCAGGAACCAACTAGGCCCTTTTCTTTACAACATAAGGGAGGAGGGATGGAAGGAAGCAGATGGCATGCTAGAGGCCCTCAGATTGGAAACCAGTTTTCGTTGGGTACCTTATGACCCTAATCATTTCATTTCTCTCAGGAGGGTAAAACATAAACTGGGTGGCTATCCTCATGTCAGATTTCCTCACATTGAGAAGTATGCCAACTCATTGAGTTGGAAAGAGGGCACCTTAGAAGAGGCAACTAATAGAGAGAAAATGATACAAAGAAATGTAAAGAATATTGAAAAAGAGGCTGACTTGGAAACTTGTGGACAGGTTTTCTCTTCATATCAAAGGCAACTAGGAGCAGCTGTCTCATCTTCCACAGCACATCAGCAAGCAGCCAGAACTACTCATCAAACGTCCAGCAAAGGCAAAGAGAAACAGATGGAGCCAGAACAGCTAGCTTCTACAGAATAGCAGTAGGAAGTACAACAGCAGGAGGTACAGTAGAAAAAACAGCAAGAACAAGAGCAACCAGGGCAGCAAGAGAAAACATCTGAAGCCCCAATATCCACCGAGCAACAGGCTGAAGAGAATGTGCCTCCTAGGTAAGAAAAGACAGTGGAGGCCTCGGTACTACAAACTCCACAACAAGAAGAAAAGGGGAAAAAGAGGGATAGAGAGCAGGAGACTCCCCCCACCACCTCCACAACTCATGGGGAGAAAAGGCACAGAATGAATCCCCTCTCTGAGGAGGAAATGCCTATTGGGCAATCTTTGGGCATGGGCCCACCAAGTATGGAGGCATCTGCAAGTTCCTTTCAGCAGGAACATGAAAGGACATTTGGAGGAGAAGTCAGCTCCTCAAGCCACCAAAAGGGAGCTGAAGTAGGCATCAAACAGCAATTTATTGATATCAAAAAGAGGAACGAGCCAATCAAGATACAGCTCTACAATCACTTGTTAAAGATGGCCCCTACAAACGAGCAAAGATTGATGTCTGCCTATGATGTACATGAGGGAAAAATGGTAATGAGTCATTTCATGCCAACCATGTTGCAGCCCCAGTCAGCTGCAGACTACATAAGGACCAACCTTGAGGTCCTAGCCAAAGACATCCACCCTATGGATCAAATAGAACTGCACAAGCAAACGGGTGAGATGGTGTATGCCACTCTTGCAGACAAAACATTGGTAAATCTTAGGCTGGAAAATAGTCTAAACAATACAGCTGCCCAACTTGAGTTGGAAAAAGCATCCTCTCAAGCAAAGGACAACCGAATCAAAGCTTTAGAGGATATAATCATAGAGCTTGGGCATGATCCCAAGGACATCAAGGCTGTACAAGCGCTGCTGAAGCTAAGAGATGCAGATATGGTAGCACTAAGAAAAATGGTTAAGATCCCAACAACTATTCACGCACAAACAGAAGAGGTTGTGTTGTTGGGAAAAGTATCCAATGCGGAATGACCCTATCCCACTCTAAGGGTGATAGTTCCTTAGCAACAATCAAAGCAAAGCTATTTGAGATTACTTCTTTATGAGATGTAAAAGAGGGGAGAAAGAGATCCACTAACCGATGTCTTTCGCTAATGATTGATCCAATCTTCTCTCCTTGCTGCTTGCCCCCAGCTCCTTGCTCTTTCACTGGCCCAGCTACACCAAGATCCTGCAAAACGGCAAGAGAGGGAAACTACAAGAAGCATACATTCATAATTGATTCAAGGATTAGAATAAATCAAATACACAAGTATAACAATACACCATTGAGACACATGCATATAGAAGAACCTAAAATGCTTTATTAATGGAAGAAGTAAGATTCAGGAAGTGATACAACCATAAGAGGCCCAATCCAGCATCACCTTCCCAGCAGAAAGGAATCTCCTCTTCACCTCCTTCAAAGCAAATCACCCAATAGTTCTAAACTCAAACCAACAACAATTCTTTACATTCACAAGATTCCAGCCTCTGGATCTCATGGGAGAGAGATCCATATATAGGAGTTTGGAGAGAGGATGAGTCAGCCTGAGATGTGACTAGTGTCCTCTCCCACTCCAGTTCTTCTTCAGTTCTTGAGTCCACTTGGAGGTTCTTGCTTCCACTTGGAGATCTAGAACCTCTTACTCATCACCAGTCGAATTCCTTGATCCAAGTGTCATTTTGGAAGCTTCCTGGGCATTGACTCATTGAGGAATGAGACTTCCACATGTCAAGACTCGCTCAGCGCAGGTAGCCTTTGTTGGAGTTGACATTCAACGCAGGTGGTCCATGGAGCAGTTGACATTCAGCGCAGATGCTCAGTGGAGCAGTTGACATGATCCAGAATTGCCTTGTTTTTGAGTAATTTTCAGTGGAGAACTTGTTTGGATTGCTATGGTTTGCTGACCTTGTTCCCCTAGGGGTAGGAACAACATGTTTAGGGACTTTGGATCCCTTAGATTATGGACATTTCATGCTTCATGCTGTAAGGCACAAAAATATCTATAATAGTTGCCCCCTAAAGTATGAGGTCGTTTATCGGGTGAAATGCTTTATCAGGAGGATCCAAAGTTCATTCAATCGCTGAGAGGTGACCTGTAATAAGATACAATACAATACATTATTTTTCATACTGCTTTCATGATCTAGCTGACGCGGGCATTCCCATGCTCAACTTTATAGATACATTTTTCTGTACATAGAACAGACAATCGTCTGATGGTAGACTGATAATTCTCTGTTGAAATTATCATCCTTTGAGTAGGATGATCATCTGCTGCACATGTCAATGTCTTTATTTCCTGAATATATATCGCAGCCTGGATGGATGAAACTAGATCCGGGGTCTTCAAACTCATCCGATCTTCACTCTAAGTACAAGTCGATCCATGTGAGAATTTCTTGGAGTCGAACATGGAAAGACATCGCTTGATTACCAGTCAATGATGTAAACTGTTAACAAGCACGAGAGGAATCACCAATAATGATGATGACCCTCAAGGTACGGCAGTACAATTCACGTGGTGTGAATAAAGGACTTGGCATCGAACACCACGCAAAATCTTTCGGTCGAAGGTCATTGATGTATACTTGTCACCGGAAGTGAGAAACTTGCCATTGAGGCATGCAAGCTTCAAAGTACTGAGGGGGTTGTTCCTAGATCAACTTCTTGGATAATGAGCTGAAGTCGACAAGAAGCGATCCGTCAAAGGAGGGCCTTAATGAATCCCACATCAGTGACACGGAACGGAGCTAATGATTGTGATGGAGGTGAAAACGATCTGTGAAATATGATTCAGGGTGGCGGTCATGAAAGGATGAAAGATGATGTATGGTAGTGGATGGGACACGGTTGACTCTTTCTGAACAACATCTCTCTAACATATAACGACACTGATGCGATGGATCGGTAGCATTACCCCAAATGTGGATGGTTTGGCGAGACCATGGTGATGAGACCGGTGAATGAAACAACCCAACCCGATGTGGTACGGAGGAAAAGTGTCATGTTCAAGAGCGACTTGCTACCATTAAAGCTTTGAGTTTCTCCCAATTTTTCCCCAGTCATTTCTGACCAGTACCTCTTTATTTTTGTCAAGCTTGAGGAGGATAACATATGCTTGTTCTATAACCTGCCCTTCGGGCAAGCCCATCGCTATGTTTTAACGAGCCTAGCGATAGGGAAACTTGTTCTCGTCTAAAGACAAGTTTGTTGCTATTTAATCATTTTAACGAGTCTAACGACAAGGAAAACTCGGTCCTTTTCATTTTTAGAGAGTCTGAAAAGGTACATAAAGTCAACTCCGAAATTCCTTTTTTCGTCATCTAATCGCTTAAGTCCGAAAAAGTATAAAACAATACAAAAGGGATGAGTTTTCGATATCTTTAACGAGCCGAACAAAACAAGCGCTCGATCTTTTTGTGCAATAATCCCTCAGGTCCAAAAAGATTAAAATCTAGAGGAGGGATAGCTCTTCCGGTCCTTTAACGAGCTGAAAGGCCAAAACTCGGCAATCTTTTCATATTTTACGAGTCAGTTGAAAAGAGCTTAAAGAAGACTCGTCTTTTGAGGAACGAGTGATAAACAGGGATAGCAACTGATTCCAGGTACAAGTTGGAATTTTCCAATCACGGCAGTGTCACAAGGATGGCTAGGTGAAATCACTCTTCGCAGCTATTCCTCAAAATGGGTAAATAATCATATGGAGGTGAACGATCGGCCAAATGAAAGTGGAGGTGGCAGGTGCAAACACGACCAAGGCTTTTTATGGCTGATAAATTTATGATCACAGTGGTTATTTACCGGGATAGGTTCATTTTTTATTTAAAAATGAGCTTAAACTCTGGAGGGAACATTGCTCACTGCTTATATTTATTTTTTAACGAGCATGAAGACCGCGTTAAAACTGCTCGGATCTTGCGTTTATTTTTTAACGAGCATGAACTTTATGCTAAAACTGCTCGATTATATAGTCAAATTTTGATTTTTACTATAAATAGCTTTTCTCTTTTCAAGGATAGTACTGCATTTTCAATTGCTGCAACAAACTTTGTTAGAAATGAATTATATTTGCATGAAAATGAGATTATAACCCTAATATTTCGCTTTGAACTACGTAAAAAGCCATTAAAAGGTGTTTTTACCTCTCATTTTACCATTTCATTTGAATTTGGTTTGTTGGAACTCTGGAGGTGCCTCTTCCCCCTTGATTTTCACCAGCTGATTCCAGGAGATTCTGCGGAGGATTTTTAGCGCCGTCTGGACCAGGTAGGAGCTAAACCCTAGCTCTTTCTTTTCATGGTTTCCTTTTTCAGTTTTGTGCATGTTTTTCAGTCTTTCTGAGCCTCAGGGGTTTTTCCAGGGCGCCCTAACTTCAGCGCAGGTTTCCCATTCGAAACCTGCGTTGAATGTCAATCTTCCTTAAGGCAGCTTGACCTTCAACGCAGGTAGGACACTCTCTGCCTGCGTTGGGCTCAGAAAACTGAGTTTTTAGCACATTTTTTGATGAATTTTCGCCAGTTTCTCATCAAACTCAGGAACTTACTCCTTCTCTTGTTTGTTTTGCAGGGAACTTTGAACAAAATGTCCCTTACATGGCAAGAACGAGAACATGAAGAGGAGGACATGATTGCCCTCCATGATCCTGTCACGGTGAATGCGCTGCGGAACTGTGGCCTGCTGAAGTTTTTTCTTATCTCTAGCATGAGAGCACATATCACTTTGCTGCAGTATATGCTTGATGCTTGGGATCCCATTAACAAAGTATTCCAGATTAGGGGAAAATCCATCCCCTTGACCATAGAGGACATTTACTTCTTGACTGGATTGTCAAGGCGAGGTGCCCCCATTTCTTTGTCAGGTTCAGCCCGGGGGACTGATTCCGTGAGAGATTATGTCCGCCAGTATTGCAGGGAAGGTTCCCAGCTGAGCAGAGACGGCAAGGTTGTTATCCGTGAGATTACTGATAGGTCTCTCAGGTCCATTCTGTATACCATTGGTAGGATGGCCGGTAGCACAGCTCTACATGTTGCCAACAGATCTTATGTGCAGCACGCCATGGAGTGTCTCCAACCGAAAGTATTCAACTGGTGTGATGCAGTACTTGTTCAGATGAAAAGTCAGTTGACCAAGGTAAAGGACGGGAAGCTGAAGAACTTTGGATTTGGTTCTATTCTGACTGCCTTTGCCTTGGAGAAAATCCCACTGATGCAGCCTCAGTATATTATACTCGACTTGCCTTCTCCGACCGATCCACGCATGCAGAGGTGGGTCGATCATATGTCTAGGCATGCTGGTCAACCTCATATTACTTTCACTGATGCCTTCTTCAGGTGGTTCGAGCGCTAGGAGATGGTCTTTTCCGAGTATCCATATGTGGGTATGGATTTCTGAGGTGATCCGGATTTGGTGTTACCGGATGGCGAACAGTGGGGCGCTATTGGTAAACTCTTTGACCATATCACTGTTTACTTCTCTTATTCATAATGTTGCTGTGCTTTATTCTATCAAGACTTTTAATCATACTCTTGGGTGCATGCAGACGTTGGTCCTGTTCGTCCAGCAGTTCGTCCGAGACCGCTAGTCGCTGCCCCGGCAGTGGAGCCTACTGGGAGAGTTATCCTTCGCGACCTTGACGATACTGAGACCCTTACAGCTGTGCAGGAGCAGGTTGAGAGACTTACTCTCAGTATTCCGGATGTACGGATCGATGAGTTACCTTTACAGTTGCAGCGGCATACTACTGGTGTGCCTAGACGATGGACTCGTCTCTTGCGCATGATTGCACAGGCCATGACGTGCTATCATGAGCACCACTAGGCTAGGGTGCCCCCTAGCACTTTTGAGTTTTTGGGTCATATGACCAATTTTGTCTTGGTTACAGAACATTATGTATGAACGATAAACAGCTTATATATATTTTGATTTTTCGAGTATTATTCTAGTTGAGTTATATGATCCATATGTACAATCATTGATGATGTATCCCTTTTTATAAATGTCGCAAATGTCTATCTAACACATAATTTGCTAATGAGTCGATTAATGTGTTTAAGTTTCTGGAAATATGCTGGTATTGAATTGAATCAAATTGTCTTTCCAAAATCTTAACCCTTAGGAACATGCGATAAATAGCTGGATTGCGAATGGAATATATACCATTGAGTTGTAGTATTACGAGCTGTGAGTCTAGCCTGACAATTAGTCGGCATATGCTACGTGTGATGGCATCAGAGAGTAGTTCTATCAACGCGCTATACTCAGCGATGTTATTCGTTGATTGCCCAATACACACACCTCTGAAACTTACTAACTCGCTGCTTGGATCAAAAATGGCCCAGGCTGCGGAAGATAGGTTCCGCGAACTACGACTCGCTCCGTCGGCATATCCAACACATGTCTCCAGAAGGTTCGACATCTGCAACAAATGGAAAAGGTGGATTACTCGACCAGGACACATACTTTAGCGAAAACAAAATACAACAAAAGCATGCAGGTTACTATTTAAGCATAGTAACGCTTGAGGTACAACCCGTTGCGGGGCTGCGCCAGTGGAATTCCGTCATAATCCATTAACTCGTAGGCTCCTTTTTCTAACACCCTTTTAACAATATAGGGGCCCATCCAGAAGGAATTAAATTTACCTGCTCCCAATTTATCGGATTCTTGGTCATAAAGCAAGACCAAATCACCTTCTGAGAAGACACGGGGTTTGACATTTTTGTCGAACTGAGCCTTGACTCGTTTCTTATGGGCTTCGTTAGCCAAAGCGGCATCACGACGGGTTTCATCCAACTGGATCAATTCCAAGAAATGAGCCTCTTCCTCTGAAGTTCCGGGGAGAAGATCAATTGCGAGTTTAAGCGACGAAATTTCGCACTGGATTGGCAAGACTGCTTCCAGGCCATACACCAGTTGAAAAGGTGTGAACCCGATCGCGTTCTTTACCGATGTTCGGTAAGCCCACAAGGCTGAGTACAGGATTAGGTGCCATCTTCTTTTATGAACCCCGATCATCCTTTGCAACATACGCTTCAGGACCTTGTTGATTGCTAAAACTTGTCCATTGGCCTGCGGATAATACGGGGTAGAGCTGTCGTGAGATAGCCCTAGTTTGGCAGCTAATTCAACCATCATGTGATTGCGAGAATGTGATCCATGATCTATAACTATAGCCTGTGGTACGCCGAACCTGGCGACTACATGATTGAAAAAGAAAAGGGCAGTTGTTTCACCAGTGTTATCCAATGTAGGCATCGCCTCGGCCCATTTGGTAAAATAGTCAACAGCGACTATAATATACCCATGCCCCCCGGTCAAGGTGGGGTTACATTGCATGAAATCGATGCCCCATTTGGCGAAAGGCCCAACAACAACTATTGGCTGTAAAGGTGCGGGCGGTTTTCTGGTTTTGCTATCAAAAATTTGACAAGCATGGCAACTTCTGACTGCGATTATGCAATCTTTGAACATGGTTGGCCAGAAGTATCCTGCTCGTAAGATTTTTTGTGCTATTGTATATCCAGATTGATGCCCCCCACACGCGCCTGAATGACACTCATTCAGGGCTTTTTCGGCCTCCTCATGGGTAAGGCACCTCCTCAGAACTGTATCGATACCACGACGGTAAAGTGTATCACCGACGATCATGTAGTCTTTTGCTTGGTATCGTATACGTTTTTGTTCGGAGTGAGAGGTGTTTGGCCTGAAATTTTGGGTTTGGAGATAAACTATGATATCTCCATACCTCTCATCGCTTGTAGATATCAGAAACAAACTTTCGTCCACGATTGATTCTTCTGATGTTTCATCGTTGGACGACGATGGGAGATCACACAATAATTCTGCGAAAACTAGAGCTTTCTTTGATCTGGATTTTACAAATTCCAGATCAAACTCTTGAAGGATCGCTATCCATTTTGAATATTTTCCCCCCAGCAACTGTCGTGACAGTATATAAGTCATGGGGTTGCAATCTGACAAGATGGTAGTTTTCCGAAAGAGGACATAATGTCGAAACCTTTGAATCGCTTGAACAGCAGCAAGCGCTAGTTTTTCAACATAAGAATATTTACTTTCTGTATCATTTAAGTTTTTACTTAAATAATATATAGGATGTTCAATTCCATCGACTTCTTCAACTAAAACCATCGCAATGGTCGTATCCGCTGCAGCCAGATACAGGTTAAAATCTCTATGATAGTCTGGGGCGTACATTAATGATGTTTTTACTAGACAATCTTTCAGAGCATCAAAGGAAGCTTGCGCCACCTGGTCCCAGACGAAAGGTACATCCTTTTTCAAAAGACGAGTATAACCTTTAGCAAGTTCTGCGTAATTTGGAATGAACCTCCTCAGAAAGTTTGCTTTCCCTTGGAGTTTCTGAATCTGAAGCAAATTTGAAGGTGGAGGCAAATTAATGATTTCCTGAACCTTGTAGGGGTCGAGACGAATCCCATCCTTAGAGACTACAAAGCCAAGTAAACGACCAGAACCGACACAAAACACACATTTGTGTGGATTGAGTCTTATCTTGTAGTGTCGGCAACGTAGAAATATCGCTCTTAAATTCTGCGGATCATCAGTCCGCTTTCGTGAATGAGCCAGAAGGTCGTCGAGATAAGGTTGAACTATGTTCTTGATGTCATGGAAGGCATAATTCATTGCCCTCTGAAACGTCGCCCCTGCGTTCTTCAAACCAAAGGGTAATTTTCGATAAGCGAATGTGCCCCACGGACAAATAAATGCAGTCTTTGACTGGTCCTGTGGGCGGATATTTATTTGATTATACCCGGAAAATCCCTCCATAAATGAAAAGATTTCACATCCGGCGCATTCATCAATTATCTGGTCGATGAAGGGTGTAGGGTAGTTGTCCTTCGGACAAGCTTGGTTTACATCCCTATAATCGACACACACTCTAATCGTCCCTTGTTTCTTCATAACAGGGACAATATTCGATACCCAATCGGTTAGAGGAACCGGGTAGATGAATCCAGCATGGAGAATTTTTTCAACTTCTGCCTTAATGGCAGCGGCTTTCTTGGGGTGCACCTGCCGAAGCCGTTGTCTTACTGGTTTGACATCAGGATACATTTTAATTTCATGTTCAACGATACTCGAGTCAATGCCTGGCATTTCATCATATTACCAAGCAAAGACATCTCTAAATTCGCGAAAAAGAGCGTTATATATTTCCAGTTCTGAAGGGGAACAACCTTTGCCAACATAAATATTCTCTACATCATTTGTTTTAGTCGAGATAGTTATGGCTATAGTCTCTTCAATATTGGATAAGTTTCCCTCGGAATCCACCGTATTTACAGTATTTGTTAGGAATTCAAAAACTGAAGGGTGATAAAGGTCACGTTGAGTATCTTCTTCATATTCAGGAAGAAGGGAACGATGGTGGTGATCATTCCATGGTGCCCCCTCAATTAACATTGATTGTAAGATTCCTTCGTCAGTCCCATGTACTTTCGACCAAGGATCTAATTGGGTACCATATTCTCTAGACCTATCTACCCAAACGCTTGATTAGCGTTGATTTGGGTTTGCCTCCCATGCTTGAAACATTGATTGCTACAATATTTATAAAGGGCTTGGGGGCAAAACAATTTCATGATCCATGTCGACCTTGTCTTTTGCGACCTTCGTGGAAGATATCATGTTGCAGGTTGCTACAAACGGTATATTTCCTATGTAAATAGGAGGTGGTAGCGCGAAAGTTCCCATCAATGTGGGGTCTTTCAATAATCCTACACCGATATCTTGAAGCGAATGGTTGCTCTCATGGATCATGGGAATGCTTCTTGTAACCTGTGAACTATTAGGGAGGAAGTTCTGTTGGTCGACGACCGTAATCCCTCCTTCAAACGGGAATGCGATCTTCCTAAAATAAGTCGACACAACAGCTGCCATGGCATAAATCCATGGTCTACCCAGTAGGATGTTGTAGTCAAGATTTCCATCGATGACCTCAACATCAATTTCTACTGTTTTTCCTCCCAGTTCAACTTTCAAGTTATTAAGGATACCGTATGGTGTATAAGTCCTTCCGTCGAAAGATTTTAATGTCGTCGAAGATCGCGACAAGGTTGGAGATCCTAAAGTTTTCCAGCAACTCATCGACATAATACATGTTGATGCTCCCTCATCAATAATTGTTCTGTGAACAGTTTTGTTGAAGGCTTTCACTTGAATAAGGAAAGCTAGTTGAGCTGGTAACTGAGGATCGTATCCTTTGTGATCAAAGGATACAAGATTGGAATCCTTAGGATCAACCCCACCAATAGCCGATAACAAAGCCTGCCTTTGGGATGGGCAATTTTGTAATACCTCAAGAGTCGACATAGCGGATGGCGATTGGGCCAAATCTTCCACTATGTTATAATGCTGCGCCGCCCTGGCGCGAGGATTAAACGTCGACTTGTGTACTACTCCCTTTGGCGGTTTTATTGTTAATTCAGGAATGATGGGCGGTACAACTTCTGTCGAAGTTGTTGTCGAACTACTTGGTTGATCTTTACCTTTGTCGTTCGACACCTGAGGATTCCCGTAATCTTTGTTCCTTGTTGAAATCAAAGCATCATTCTGCTGTTTTGAAACCGACAACATAAGCACTTGAGATGGGGAAGCATTTCCACTATCAACCATATTTTGACCTGGGTTGGGAAATGGATCAGTTAACACAGCTGAGGTTTGGGAACTTTTAAAGAACCTCTTTAACTCAGCTTTGAATGGACAATTCTTTGTGTAATGATCCTCTTCATCACATATTTGACATGGATAATTTGGTTTCCCTTGCCCAGGAGGGTTTGAAGAATTTTTTCCGGGAGATGATTCACCCTGTTTCTTCTTCTTCCCTTTGTTTTGCTTCTTCTTGCTTCCTGGTTGATTGGTTTCTTTGCCTTTATCTGCTGATATGGCATTTACTTCCGAAGCAAGAATTTCTTCTTTTGAATTCTGACCCGAATTCTTACGGGCTTTCTTAGACGAAGCCTTTATCGATTTCGCGTTTGCCATGCCAATCACGCCATCACCAGCATGAGAGTCACTATTGGATTTTGGAGGAGGAGGAATTGAAAATTCCGGTCTAGGGGCGTCAGGTATTTTGTCGTAGAGCGTGCCGGACTGAGTATAAACTAAGTCCAGATATTGTGCACGAGCGATAACTTGCTCCTCTGTTACGACTCCTCCCTTTGCCACATCTTCCGTTATAGCAAGAAGTAACTACTTTATAAACGATTCAGCTAACAGCTGATCGGGAACGCATTTTTTCACCATTCTACGACGACGACGCCATTCATGTATATGATCAGATATATGAGTGGCCGTCGTCTGCTTGAAGTTGGTTAATATCTCTGTTCCCGTTTCATACCTTATCGGTAATTGAAAATGGGTTAAGAAAGTCGTGGCTAGGGAACTAAAATTGTCGAAAGAGGCTCTAGGTAATTCAATATACCATTTAGCCGCTGGACCTGTCAATGTCCTCTGAAAAAGGCGAAGCCTTATCGAATCGTCGTTCAGGGTGTTCGACGAACACCATAGATGAAAAGTCATCACGTGATTCGATGGGTCTTCACCTGGATTTCCATTGAATTTAGGAATTTCAGATGGAAGTTTGTGAGGAATCGCTGGCCACCAAGGGGCATAAGCAATCGGATCGTTAGTTAACCGGTGTAAATCGGGTAACTCTAAAGTTGCCACGAATGGTAACTGTTGATTCAGGTTAGGCGAAGCGTAACCAGGGTACGATGGAATCGCTTGAGCAGTGGGCCTTTGCATACCAGCATAATGTAATTGATGTTGGTATGATTGATACGGTTGGTGGACTTGACCACTGTAAATTGGTTGGTTTTGACCATTTTGGATATACGGTCGTCCACTGTTCGCAAAGATCTGCTGCTCAGAACCTTGGTACACCTGCTGGAATTGTGGTTGTTGGTATTGCACTAGCCACGGTTGTGAAGCCATGTTCTGTTGTGCTATGCTAACCGTTGGACCAAGGTGTGGGGTAATCGTACCCATTTGGACCTGTGTCGCCCCACCAGTTGGCGATTGTGGTTGTGACCCATGGTCAAGTGGCTGTTGCATTACAACCTGAGAAATCTGAGGTTGACATGCAACAGGTATCGCTTGAACTTGTGACACTGTTACAATAGCCGGTGTGGTTGGGATGTTCGTCATAGGTACACACTGTTGCATAGAATATACAACCCTTGGTTGTTGAGGTAGCATAGGTACCCAACCACTTGATGTAATTCCAGTATAACCTGAATATTGTTGCGAACTCCCGTATGGGTACCCTCCCGGAGGGGGTAATGAAAGGGCATATTGCCCCCCATACGGTAGCAATCCGGAACTCAAGGGGATTGATTGTCCTTGGGAACTGGATTGCCCAAATTGACCTCCAAATGGATCAATTTGGCGAGTCTCAACATAAGAGTTGCCGGATATTACTCCGGATGAACAAACTAGAACAGACCATACTGTCGAAATAGTCCCTTGGTGGACTCCTTCTAGCGGTTGTGAGCTAGTTGGGACAGATGGTATGCCGGAAAACATTGTTGGAGTGACGGCAGGGGCTTCTGCTGTCGCTGTGTCGTTTGACACAGTCCTAGATGATGACGGTTGTTCAGACATTTTAAGTCTATCGAATAGATTGCCTAGCGATTCTACAGGAACCTCCACTTGTGGTGGATTGACTTCTGATGAAGGAAATAGAGTGACCCCGACTCCAAAATGGGTTGGAGTACTTGCTTGCGGATCCTCTGCAATTTCCTCTATTGCAATCAAGCCCGGTGGAAGAGGAAGACCGTCAGGTCCGTAAAATATTTCTGGTGCCGAAGAAGGGGTTGTTTCGACAGCGACAGTTGTTTGAGGAACAAAACTTTCTGGACCGGTTACAAATGGAACTGGTTCAGTTACACAAGTATTTGCCCCCAGACTAGGATCAGTATTACTGTCCTTCTGTGGCTGTTGAACTTCTTCTGTAGAGGCAGGGTTTCCAGAAATGTTTGGAGTAACCGAAACCTCAGATGTAGTTGGAACACTAGTTCTAACCTTTATAGGAGATTTTGAACCGGTTAAACGAGTTCTCTTTGTCCGTACTGTTTTCGATTCCGGAGACAAAGACGGTTGACTCGTAAGCCTCCGCGAACGACGGGGTTTTAATTGACTTTCTTCCACGATTGCGGATTACTCGATCAACCAAAATATTAAAAGGGGAAATTTGTGTTTCCGAACTGAATGAATTTTATTAGACGCTTTTAGACACAACTTGCTTTTTCAGTTTTAAAGAGTCGAGAAAAAGCTAAAGATGACTCTAGTCTCCTTCGATGTTTTAACGAGCCCGAAGTGACAAATGCTCGGATGGACTTTTTCTGTTATAGAGTCTGAAAAAGGCCAAAAGAAACTGCTCTGGAGATCTAGGCAGAGGGTGTGCCAAAATTTTCGCAAAACCACATAATACGTTTTACGGTACGGGTGGTCGATCTTCGTGAATTTTGTGTTCACTGCATTGCGATCAGTAAGGCAGCCGACACGGCTTCCTAAGGATAAAAGATATATGCCTATAGGTGTCTCCCAACATATACGCGACGGTACGTGGGAGCACAATTCGTATTAGCGCCACCGACTCTCAGGAGGAATCACCCACCTTCTTCGAGATCGACAGTCACTATGTTTAACGACGCCGAAACACGTCTCTAGCTTAGACCTCTATGTGTTTGCGTTATGTTTAAAAGCGTTGTTAGGTTCATTCAGTTTATTTTAGGTTGATCTTTTTAAAGTTTTCCTTTCAAGGTTCACCACAAAATGTATGATACAAATTCCTAAATGCAGTCTAAGATGATAAGCAAGCTTTACAATCTTTCAACTTTGAAAATCCTAGCTACTAAGGGAAAAGAGAGCGACTATCTTTTCTCAAAGAGCAATCAGCACACTCTGATGCACTTTCCCTAAATCCAGCATGCAAACTTATCAAATGCAAAATGCACAATGCAGGCATTTCTTTTCTCTTTCTTAATGTTGATGTACTACAAAAAGAAAGTTGTTGTATAACTTTGAATTCAATTTCAAGTGAAAGAAAACAAGCTTTTGTCCAAAATCAAAAGACACCTTAAGATTTACTTGTTTCAACACTAGAAATACAGAAATTCAAACCATATGACGAAAGCAAAAGCTCAATCAGCTATGAACAACAAACAAACTAACTCTTAAGATCAGAACGACACTTATCACAAGTCTAGATCTAAGAGGCCACAGCAAGACTAGTTCACTTTCGTTATGGGAAACTGCAAATGATGTAAGAAATACACAAAGAACAAATACAGTTTCTTTATACAACCGAGGCGGAATAGTGGCAAAGAAAGGTGGTTTCAGATAGGTACATTGACTGATAACAGGCTGCAAAAACAGGGATGAAAACAGGGCAACAGAAAGCAGAGAACCCCAGTTGCACAAGGCCTAACTGGTTCAGCGTAGGTAGAACACAGTCAGTTTGACATTCAGCGCAGGTAGCCCCTTCGGGACCTGCATTAAAATGCAGGCTACCTTCGCAGTGCCTGCAATGAAGGAGAAACTCTCGTTTCTCTTAGGTTCTGGGTCACAGATTGCTCAAAAATCAACAGTTTTTGGCCAAATCAAAGCTACCAATCAAGTACACACTAAAGGATGATTCAAAGGAGGATGAAAAGCTATCACTAAGAGCTATTCAGAGTCCTTGTGGATCAGCTCTTCAAATCATAAACATGCCCAGAAACTGAGCTAGAGTAGCTGCCCTCTACTTTGCATTTGAAAGATCCAAATGCAGTTCGATTCGGTACTCCCTGTGTTTAGGAAATGAATAGCAAAAACACAAACAACCAACAAGATACGATCCCCAGCGGAGTCGCCAATTTGTTGTTGGGAAAAGTATCCAATACGGAATGACCCTATCCCACTCTAAGGGTGATAGTTCCTTAGCAACAATCAAAGCAAAGCTATTTGAGATTACTTCTTTATGAGATGTAAAAGAGGGGAGAAAGAGATCCACTAGCCGATGTCTTTCGCTAATGATTGATCCAATCTTCTCTCCTTGCTGCTTGCCCCCAGCTCCTTGCTCTTTCACTGGCCCAGCTACACCAAGATCCTACAAAACGGCAAGAGAGGGAAACTACAAGAAGCATACATTCATAATTGATTCAAGGATTAGAATAAATCAAATACACAAGTATAACAATACACCATTGAGACACATGCATATAGAAGAACCTCAAATGCTTTATTAATGGAAGAAGTAAGATTTAGGAAGTCATACAACCATAAGAGGCCCAATCCAGCATCACCTTCCCAGCAGAAAGAAATCTCCTCTTCACCTCCTTCAAAGCAAATCACCCAATAGTTCTAAACTCAAACCAATAGCAATTCTTTACATTCACAAGATTCCAGCCTCTGGATCTCATGGGAGAGAGATCCATATATAGGAGTTTGGAGAGAGGATGAGTCAGCCTGAGATGTGACTAGTGTCCTCTCCCACTCCAGTTCTTCTTCAGTTCTTGAGTCCACTTGGAGGTTCTTGCTTCCACTTGGAGATCTAGAACCTCTTACTCATCACCAGTCGAATTCCTTGATCCAAGTGTCATTTTGGAAGCTTCCTAGGCATTGACTCATTGAGGAATGAGACTTCCACATGTCAAGACTCGCTTAGCGCAGGTAGCCTTTTTTGGAGTTGACATTCAACACAGGTGGTCCATGGAGCAGTTGACATTCAGCGCAGATGCTCAGTGGAGCAGTTGACATGATCCAGAATTGCCTTGTTTTTGAGTAATTTTCAGTGGAGAACTTGTTTGGATTGTTGTGGTTTGCTGACCTTGTTCCCCTAGGGGTAGGAACAACATGTTTAGGGACTTTGGATCCCTTAGATTATGGACATTTCATGCTTCATGCTATAAGGCACAAAAATGTCTATAACAAGTTGCTCAGCTGAGACATGACCAAGATGCAGCAGCTATGCTGGTATCGTTATACAAACAGCTGCTCCAGACACAGGAGAAATTGGGAGAGTCAGAGGCTGCACTGCAAGCAACCCTACAACAGAGGGAAATAGGCCAAACATCACCACCCCCTCCAGAAATAATCAACCTTGAGGAACCCCCTCAAACTAGTGCTCCTCCTACAGAACAGACAGCTCAGGCAGCACCATCTACATCAGCACCAGCACCAACAACAGAGCAGGCTCAAAGCCTGGACATGCAGAAGCTGAAGAGTGAAATCCAAGCCCTGGAAGCCCAAATGGCAGAACTAAATGAGGCCAGGGAGAGTCTAGCTAAGCTAAATGAGAAATATGACAAGTCAAAACAAAGCGTAGCTGAGAAAGGAAGAGAGATAAAGGCTCTCAAAGAGAAGATAAAGGAGATGGAAAAAGAGCTCACCCTGGACAAAGTGGTGGCTCAGCTCAAGACAGTTTTATGGGCCAAAATTGGCCAATCAATCACAGATCAGTGGCAATACATTGAGACCATTCATGAGCAAATAGAACTCATAGGAAAAGCACACAGAGAAATCCAGAGAGCAAGGGCATCTCTAGGCAACATGCCTGAGGTAGCCAATAGAATGATTAATGTGCTCAATAACTGTACAGGTCCTCAGCTGGCAGCAATGGGAATTACCAGCAGAACTGAAACCATTTTGCTGATAAAGAGGGTCCTTACATTAAGAAGCGTGGTACAAACACTGGAAAGAAGAAGCCAGGACATGCAGACAGAAGTAAACAGGTTCATGGACAAATTTGCAGTACTACAAGATAGAGGTCTTCCTGGCTTACTGAACAGCGCAGGTAGGCTACTTTCGCATGAGAACTATGCAAAGAGGGTCAACACATTTGCTTCAAATCAGATCGCTGTAATACCAAGTACTTCATAAGAAACAAGGCCAGCATTTGGGCAAAATCTCTATGATAGAGTAGAGAATTTATTTTTTTATTATGAATTAGATCAAGCATTTGTTTGAAGTGCCTCCATACTTCTACAAATATACAGAGGCAGATGAGACCTTGGATGCAATTTTGAGACATCAATTGCCCTCACAAGAATGGTGGACCAAAATGATACAGTTGATACTGTAATCAAAAGCCTTTCATCAAATTTTTTCATCAAAAACATAAGTCATCATGTACAGGAAAATTTGATACAGTCAGTATGATTGAAGAAAGATGGACTGAGCCAACTCAGCAGAAAGATTCGGCCACTACAGCAGCACTAACAGTTACAGATGACAGGGCCGAGAAAGCTATAGCATGACAGAGCATAAAGACACATCATTTAGCATTTATGCAGAACGCTCAACCGACTCAGTGGCCTCCAAAGGTCAAAAAGGACTTCTGACAGAATTAAAGAGCATTCATTTTGTATTTAAGAGCAGTAATAACTTCTTTATCTGTTATTTTGTAAAGTTGGTGAGCGTATTTAATTATCAAAATGACTCAGCAGTTTAGATATTTGTAGAACCGATTGTATATATTCCCCCTCGCATAAGCTTGTAGGGGTTGTTGTTACTTGTTCAGAAAGAGAACTCGGCTGTATTTTTGGAGAGATAATACAAAGGAGCTTTTGGAATTTTAGAGATTGTCTTTTCTGGTGTATACCGTGTTGGAACCATTGAATGCTGCAGAATTCTAGTGCTATAGCTTGATACAATAAGTTTCTCTATCTCTGTCTATGTGTTATTTTTGTATTTCATTTCTCATGTATGTGATCTAATCTTAACAAGAAAGTAGAAGAATAACTCAGGATTTGTCCATGGAGGCACCCTGAATTCAATCTTTCATTGTTACAAATGTTTTCTTCAGGTTTATCTGTTAAATTGGAATTCTTGAATGCTCCAAATTACTATAAATCTTTGACAGTATATGTGCAGTAATTCTTAGATGCTACTAAACACATTCTGCTCTTCCTCAACGTACAGTCACACTATATTTAAGTTTCCATTTCACTCTGTTTCATTTATCAACCAAAATTTGTATCATGAATAGCTGTCTAGCTCTACAGTAAATCCTTCTCCATCACAGACATCAGGACCTACTCAATTTCTGACTCCATAAGCCCAATGGACTAGAAATCCCTCAAACATTTCATGCCCTTCTCAATCAACAGTTCACAACCAAAACCTCAAACAAAAACTGAACTCATAACTAGCCTAAAATCTTCACAAAATAGAGATAAATCTTAAAGAGAGAGCCCTCTCTGATTACAGTTTGGCTAGGATCTGTAATCCAAAGCTTGGTTAGTGGTTACCCCAGCCGTATTCCCTTGGGAGTCAAAGGGAACAACCTGGGTGTTAACATAATTGGCGACTCCACTGGGGAGCTCCTCAGGATTTTCTAATTTCTGTATATTTCTTAAAGCTGCAGATGAACACTGAATGTCAGCTAGTGAAGCCTTCAAAACTATTTTTGGTTTTACATTAACAGGTTCTGATAAAAGCTGCTTCAGTCAATCTTCATGCTAGCTTTAAGATATACACAGCCATTCCAAAATCTTGTCTGGCCCTTGTAGACACAAAAATATTCCAAAAACATACTCAAAAAACAAGTTCAGAAGCTGGCTCCCAAGAAGAATCTGCGATATACAACGTCAAATCCTGACACCAATCCACCAACTTTTTTTGAAAATCCTAATACAATCCCTAAAATCATTAGGAAGCAGCAAGGACAGGAAACTCTTGCTGATTTGAGTCCTGAGACAGCTTACCCAAACCCTGTTCCAACTCCGATCAAGGTTCTATTTCGGTCTACCCCTGATTCCCCCAGTTCACCATCCACATCTCAAATCCCTCCTTTCACACCTCCATCCACTGCACATATTTCCTTGACCAACACTCTAGTTTCTATTGTTCCCATTACCCCTGTTGTACCAGTCGTTCATGTTATCCCAGTTATCCCTGTCAATCCTATAAATCCTGCAAATATGGCTAATAGATATGCACCCCTGCAGTTGCCTACTAATGCTGCAGCTCTACCTCAGGACTACCAATCCAAGATCTCATATTTTGACTCCACTGGCCCTTTCACAGCAATTCAGCATGCCAAAAGGATGCAAGACCATTTTGAGAACTATGAAATAGATGATGACAGTGTGAGAATGAGAATCTTTGTTTAGAGCCTAACAGGGGATGTAAGAACTTGGTTTAGATCACTGGCTGTAAACACCATCACAACTCCTGATGAGCTTTATCAAGCCTTTACTAACAGATGGGAGAAAAAGAAAGATCCCCTGCACATACTTGGTGAATATGATACAATCAAACGAGGTCCTCAAGAGACCGTTTTGGAGTATTGTGCAAGATTCAACAATGTATATAACGCAATACCACATAATTTAAGACCTCCTCCCGATTTAGCCTTGTACAAATTTCCTGATGGTTTTGACCCTGATATGGCATATCAGTTGAAGGGAAGAGCCCCTGAAACCCTTGAAGATGCCCAAAAGGTTGCTGTCACAATAGAGGCTAACCCGATTGCCAAAAGAAACAAGGCAAGATTGGAAAAGAGAACCACCTTCAAAGAAGAACCCTCAGCCTTTGATCAAAAACTGGATGCAATACTCATTGGTATGAAGAGATTGGGTGATAGAGTAGAATCAGTTGAGAGAAAGTCATCATGGGAAGCACCACAAAATAACCCTATCAGGAATCCCAATTTTAGGAGAAATCAAAACCCAAACGTTGGCAAGGCCGGTTCTGATCCAGACATAAGACCTCCGTTCCAGGAAAACTATACTGAGGCATCCACTTCGAATGAGCAAACAGATGACACCCACATTAACCTGATGGGCCTGAATGATGAGCAGCAAGTTTTTCTGAGTGAAGAAGATCATAAGGATGATGACATTCAGCGATTCCAAACCAGGTCGGGTGAGTCATTTGACTTTAAACAAGGCTATGACATAGCTATTTATGAAGTTCATAAGCAATACAAGCTAAGAAGCAGAACTATAAATGCAACACAGCCTGAAAAAACAAAGGATAGCCATCAGCCCAAAAGAGCCATAGTCACAGAGCCAAATGACACAACTCATTCAGTTACAAATGAAGTAACCGTTCAAGAAGTCACTGAACCATTGCCCTCAAAACAACAGCCTATGGCTACATCACCCTTGCAGCCTAATCCAAGTAACACTCCTCAAGAGATGAGTAAGAAGGACAAGCCTCAAGATCAGGAAAAGAATCAAGAAGAAAACTTAGTGAACAAGGAAAAGGCTGTCACCCACAACACCAAGATCCAATCTGAAAGACTCTTTGACTTAGAAGCTGAAATTGGAAAATTGAAGATAGCCATTCCTCTTTCAGAATTGGCCAAACACAACATCTACAAACAACGAATCAAGAAATCCCTTCAACTTACTGATAACAAAGATGATGTTAATGTGTTGGATGATACTCCTGAACTACTTTTCGGCCCAGAAGTTGATGGAAAGACAACAGTTGCAGGAATCTTACCTTTTTATGTCAGCCTGCACGTTCATGATAAGATATTACACAATGCAATGTTTGACTCTGGTGCTTCTCACAACCTGATGCCCAAATCAGTCATGGAAAGATTAAATCTAGATATTACAAGACCATATAAGGACCTATTCTCATTTGACTCCAGCCAAGTTAAGTGCTTAGGCCTGATAAAAGACCTCTGTGTGTCACTTGTCCAATACCCCAATAAGACAATCTTGATGGATGTTGTAGTGGCTGATATCCCACCCAAGTATGGAATGTTGTTGTCAAGATCATGGGGGGCTAAACTCCAAGGTTCCCTGCAGTTAGACATGTCATATGCCACCATTTCTGTCTTTGGGCAACCAAAAGATTATACAGAGAAACCCTCATGAAATACATGGTCAGCAGTGAAGAAAAACCTCAAAACTTTCCCATATATGCTGTCCATTCTGACTTAGACTCATATATTCTCTTCAATGATAATAAAGGTCCTACAAATGATGATGAAACCAAGACACTCAAACAAGATCAGGACATTAATGAACAAACTGTTGTTCTGGAAATAATGGTTGAACAATCAAAAAACAAAGCTGTCCTAGAAGATAAACCAGATGAAAAAACAGAACTTCAACTCACAATTCCAGCTTATAGAGAAGCTATTAAGCCTCCCCTAAAACAAGATATCCTATGGTTCCTTGAATTTGATGGGTCAATCAACAAGTTAGGGGCAGGAGCAGGAGTTTGGATACACAACAAACAAAACAATCATGCAGAAGGTCGAGCCTATAGACTAAATTTCAGATGCACTAACAATATGGCAGAATATGAAGCTCTTTTACTAGGCCTCAAACTAGTAAAATCCTTACAAGCCACAAAAGTTTCAATCATGGGAGATTCAGACCTAATTATCCAACAAGTAAAGGGGAATTTTGTCACTAATGACAAAAGATTGAGATCTTATAGATTTGCTGCTGCTGAATTTCTAAGTTCCTTCACTGAATTTCAAATTACCAAAATTTTTAGAACCCATAATCTCCATGCTCACAGTTTGGCCACATTTGCAAGCACCTGTAAACTACCCTTTGAACCTAGCCATTGCTTCACAGCTGAGATAAAATACAGACATTTTGTCCCAAACAATGTTAAAGACTGGCAAGTGTTTGAGGACGATACACAAATAAATAATTTCCTGACCTTGCAACAAGAATTTTCAGGGCTAAACATTGATATGGAGGCTGCGAGTGATTCACAAACACCAGGTGAACATCACCTAACAAGTATTTCACCCAAAGCAGCAAACCAAATGTTACATCCAACCATTTTTAACAAAGAAAACCTACAAGAACTTAAACAAATCAATTGTGAGGAGATAGCTGATAATGAAGCTGAAATTATACAACTGAAAGACAATTTCCTCCCAACAGGCCTCACTCCCTTGGAAGACATTTTCGACTCAAATGATATTCTGAGGAAGCCAAAATTGCAGCCCTTTAATACTACCATAGAAGAGTGTAACATTGGAACTGCAGAACAACCCAAGATAATTAAATTGTCTGCATCTTTACCACCTGATGAGAAGCCTAAATACATTGACCTCTTTAAAGAATTCCAAGATGTATTTGCATGGAGTTATGAGGATTTAAAATCCTATGACACCTCTGTTATTCAACACACTATCCATCTCAATCCAAATCAAAAACCCTTTAAGAAAAAATTGAGGAGAATCAATCCTATGCTTCTCCCAGCAATGGAGCAAGAGGTACAAAAAATGTTTAAGGTCGGCATCATAGCACCAATCAGATTTTCTGATTGGGTTTCAAATTTGGTTCCTACCAGAAAGAAAATTGGTGAAATAAGGCTTTGTGTTGATCTAAGGAACTTGAATCAAGTGTCCTTGAAAGATAATTACCCCTTACCCAAGATGGATCACATCTTGCAAAGAGTAGTGGGGGCCTCAAGAATTTCTTTACTTGATGGATTCTCAGGTTTCAACCAGATCCTAGTTCACCCTGATGATCAGGACAAAACAGCATTTACAACCCCATGGGGAACCTTCAAATATGTCAAAATGCCTTTTGGGTTAAAAAATGCAGGGGCTACATTTCAAAGAGCAATGGATATTGCTTTTGCCAAAGAGATTCATGACTTCCTTGTCATTTATTTAGATGACCTCACACCATTCTCAAAATCTGACCAAGAACACTTGAAGCATTTGAGACAAATATTCATAACTTGTAGGAAATATGGAATTTCCTTAAATCCCAAGAAATCCCTGTTTGGTTTGGAAGAAGGTAAGCTGTTAGGTCACATCATTTCAAAGGATGGCATTAGAATTGACCCAGACAGGATACAAGCTATCTTACAAATGCCCCACCCAAGAAACATCAAAGAATTACAAGCTTTCTTGGGAAAAATTAACTTCTTAACGAGGTTTATCCCAAACCTAGCAGAATTGATCAGATTACTAAATAACATGCTCAAGAAGGATTCAAAAGTGAAATGGACAGTAGAAGCAAATCAAGCTTTTGAAGGCATAAAGTTGGCCCTTACCCAAACACCAGTCTTAACAAATCCTCAATTTGACAGAGAATTTATCATTTTCTCCTTTGCCTCCCAGCATACCATTGCTACTGTCTTATTACAGAAAGATGACCAAGGAAATGAAAAACCCATTGTTTTCTTTAGTAGAGCTCTTAGAGATGCACCTCTGAAATATCAGATCATGGAGAAGCAAGCTTATGCTTTGGTCAAGGCCATTAAAGACTTTAGGATTTACATCCTATACTCCCATGTTATAGCTTACGTGCCAAGTCCCATTGTGAAAGACATACTCACCCAAGAAAACCTAGAGGGCAGAAGAGGCAAATGGATTGCCAACATATTGGAATTTGATATTGAAATAAAACCTACAAAACTGATAAAAGGGCAAGGTTTGGCCAAACTAATGACAGAAGCAAACTTTCAAGCCTTAGACATTAACCAACTGGACAATGAACCGGAGCTGGCGACTCCAAAGATCAATGCAGCCTTTGAACAATCCTCTTGGTATTCTGATATATGCTATGTGTTACAAAACCTGTGTGCTCCCCCAGGATTGTCCAGAACCAAATGTAGGTTCTTAAAAATGAAAGCTTCAAGATGTTGTGTCATGGATGGCAATTTTCTTTGGAAAAACCATGAGGGTATACTGTTAAACTGCTTAATTGAGAACGAGACTAACAATGTCATGAAAGAATTTCATGCAGGTGATTGTGGTGGACATTTGTACTGGAAGTCCACTGTGGACAAAATACTGAGGGCTGGTTACTATTGGCCCACTATTTTCTCTGATGTCAAAAAATTCACCACTTCATGTCATAAATGTCAAGTGTTTGAGGGAAAGAGAAAATTACTGCCACTTCCTTTGAGGCTTATTGCAACAGAGAGACCTTTTCAACAATGGGGCTTGGATTTCATTGGAGAAATTCATCCCTCATCTTCAGGCCAACATAGATGGATTCTAACAGCTACCGACTACTTTACTAAATGGATTAAAGTTGTTCCATGTAGACAAGCAAATGATACTACTATCATTCAGTTCCTTGAGACCAATATCCTTTCTAGATTTGGTTGGCCTGATAAGATAATAACAGACAATGCTGCTGCTTTCAGATCTAAGAAGATGGTGAATTTCCGCCACAAATTCCACATTACCTTGGGCCATTCTACTGCATACTACCCTCAAGGAAATGGCCTAGCAGAATCATCAAATAAAAGTCTTATAAACATCATAAAGAAGGTGTTGGAAGAAAACAAGAAGAACTGGCATAAGAGGCTTGTCAATGCCTTATGGGTAGACAGACTAACAACCAAGAGATCTATTTGGGTCAGCCCATATGAGTTATTCTATGGATTAGAAGCCAAATTTCCTTCATCACTAGGGATCCCTGTTATGAAACTACTTCAAGAAAGTCAGGCTGAGCCCAATGACATACAAAGAAGGATCAATCAAATCGTATGCTTGCAGCAAACTAGAGACCAAGTCTATAACAGAGTTCAAGTTTTACAAGAAAAGTTAAAGAAAGCTTTTGACCGAAGGACTAAGGCTGAAGACTTTAACATTGGAGACAAAGTCCTCAAGTGGGATTCAAGAAGGGAAGATAAAGGAAAACATGGAAAATTTGATTCCCTTTGGAGAGGACCATTTGTCATCCAAGCAGTGCAAGGAAACAACACTTACTTTCTTAAAGGTCTTGATGAGACTGATTTGGATAAAGGTCCTGTGAATGGCAGGATGTTGAAGCACTATTTTGACTACTTTCCATGAACATAGCATGGTTGTTCCCCTGTATATAATATATTGTATATAACGTTCTCTTTCAGCATGTGAATAGCTCAGTTTGAAAGGTCTTGCAGAAACAGGAAAAGGCTTTAGTTCAGCAAGGTCCACAAGTATGACAGATTCCAATTTTGAGATTTCAAGGAAGAAAAACTCCAAGTTTTGGTAAAGAGAAGTCAAAGGGCCAAGGCATTCTGACCTGCTGTTCTTGGTCTTTCAAGAAGAAAAACCATCCCCATGTGGAGCCACTGTTAGATACCTATACCAATAGGTTTCATATTTCATGATGGGCAAATAAAAGTTCCAAATATGCTCTGCTTTGGTGATACAAAGATCCCATATTTCCAAGAGAAGACAATATGTGTACATAAGCTTGATGATTGACTCAATTTTGATGGATGGTCCAACAACCTAATCTGGATCATGCCATGATTCAATTTTCTGTTATAGAATAGAGAAAGAAGTCTGTCCAAACTATCTAATCTTGGCAGACCACTAGTTAGGTAGAGAATTAAGGTTCCCAACTGCTTAATCTGGGGCCTTGGAAGCAATAAGGGTAGTTCCAGATAGAAAATCAAAAGAAAAAGCCAAAGGAAAAGAAAAGGCACATGAGGGTTTGCAAGTCTAAGTGCACCCTCCATGAAGAAACAAAAAAATGCTAGGCAAGTAGATGGGTAGGTAGATGGGGTTGCAGAAATGTCATTCCTTTCAACTGAATTTTGCTGGTCTAACATAAAGGAAGCATCAATGGATAGGAGAAGCTCCTCTTCCCTATCATTTGCAGCAATGCAATGGAGCATGTCTAACTTCCTAATCTCCCCCCTCACATTCATTACTAACATCCCTTCACCAATTGTGTTCATGAAAGAATTCAAGGTCTTATGGTGGTTCTTGTTTCTTTAAAAGCCACATTTCTTGTGTAAAATTCTTTTCATTTTGATCTACTCCCTAAACTAAGTTGATTCCATATAAAACTTAGTGTTTTCCACCTCATCCACCTTTTCCACTCATATTAACCCCTAACTCCTACTATTTAGCTCCCTATACCCCCTAGTTCCCCTATTATTATGTAAACTATGCAAAAAACCCCAAAATACCTATGTATCCCCTTCCCCGAGCATTATAGCTCTAACTATTGGTTTCAAATGTTTTTGAGCGCTAAAACCATAGAGCGCAACCCAAAGAAACGCTGGAAAATTAATTATGGGATTAATCCGGGATTTGCTTGGATTAATAACCTAAGCGCGCTTTGTAAATAAATCTGTGTTTAAACCCATTTAACACGTAACACTGCAAAAAACCATAAAAACCCACTTTTTATAAAGTTCCGCCAGGCACACAGTTCAGAGAATAATAATATTTTATTGGCCCAACATTCCATATTGTCCTTACATCTCATCAACCCATCGACCGTCGGATCTGGGCTTTCCCATCCGACGGCCCACATCGATATCGGGTCGGCCCCGATGTACTGCCTTTATCGCCCGAGAAATTGTCAGAGGGTGACGTCAGGCCTTCGCCACGCATCACCCCCAAATTCTCTCGGGTCACCTTATGACAAATCCACGACCGTATCAATAGCGGTCCGAGAAATACCATTTACCGTTTCTGGTTTACCGCTGGTCCCGCTGGGCCCACGTCATTGCTGCGTCATGCCCATGTCAGGCCAACTCACCGCCGCATCAGCGCCCCCGCCCGCCAGCACTCGGACATGTCCACCAGCTACGCATCCCCGTGGACCACTCACAGCTTGCCACCTCACCCGATGATGTCATGTTGACGTCATTCGACCCTGACCCCACCTGATGACGTCATGCTGACGTCATCCAAAAAAAAAAGCGCCAATGACCCAAAAGTCCATATTTTGGTCAAAAAACGCGGTTTTTCTCACTTTTTGCAAAAAACAAAGAACTATTATGCTCTGCATGCATATCACGACCTCATCTGCCAACCTGCTGAAATAAACACAGAGACTGTGGGCGCTTCCATTCCACCTGCACTTATAGCCATTGCCGAAAGTTTACCAGGTATTTATCCAAAGCATTCCTCTGCGCCTGGTTTTGTGTCCATAATTGTCCGAAGCTAGCTTAAAAGAGTGAAAAACACAGTACCTACCAGCAAATCCCGGTGGCTAGCCTCCATTTTCAATTGTTAAGTTGCAATTCCTCTGGGGAGCCTGTATTTAGCAAAATTTACCTAAATTCACAGTTAGTTCGCGCATTCGTGAACTAAGAACCTCAAGTGCACTAATTCACCGTGGAGACTATCTTATCAGTCCTGGTATTGGCTTTATCAGTCCTCTGCGCAGTATTTCAATTGCTGCTACTACCATTTACCCTCTGTTCCTTTGCAATTCACCTCTCTGTTGCAAAAGTACCCCCCTGCGTTGTTATACTCACTCAAACCATTTCACATACAAATCAGAGGCCTTATTAGCCATGGAAACACCAGTAGCCCTGAATATTCAACCTTTGAATGCCCACAAAGAGAATTAGAATGGAAGGCCCTGTGGGATAAGGATTATCAGATGATAGACTCATTTTCAATGAATTCCAAATTTAACATCCATCTGCTGAATGAGTTAAAGGCCCAACACCTCAGTGGAGCTGATATTTTAGGGATTTGGGACTCCAACTTGCCCATTTACAACCTCCCTCAAGTCAATGCCCTTCCAGACTTAATCCATAGATGCTGTGAATGCTATGATCCATGTCAGAGAGCTGTTCTAAATCCCTCAGGTGCAGTCTTGTTCCATATCACCCCTAAGGCCATAAATCAAATGCTCAACTTTCATTTTGCAAGACCATTGACTCCTCTCTCCATGCTAGATTTACTAAAGAAGGGGGGAAACCTGTCCAGTGCCCAGATCATCAAAATCAATCAGTTATTCATACAGCCAAGCTCTGAAACTGTGAGGACGCCTCCTATTGGAAATCCATACCTCAATGACTTGGGTAAAATGCTTGTAGATTTGATCAGCTATGTCTTGGGCTACAAGGGAACTGAGGATGTTGATGACACCATTATGGCTATGATGTCCATATTTTCTCCTGGGAAGCCTCCTGCTGTGAACTATGATTATGCTACATATATTGCAAACAAGATTCATGAGCAACTGATGAATCTAGAAAGGGAGAAGGTGTTTAGATACACCAGATACATATATCATCTGTTCTTATTTTATCAACCTGACAGTTTCCCTATTCCTTTCAAGAAACTTGATGCCCAAGGAAATCCAAGGTCAGTTGTGTTTTGGACTTCAGTTTTCCATCACACCTCTTGCTCACCATACACATACTGTGAATTCATAGACCTTTTCATTCATCCAGCTTTGACCTTGTTGTATGGTGTTCCTCCTCCAAGATTGACTGATGAAATGCAAAGAATTCTTCACCTCTCTAAGGCCTACAGCATTGGTGATTGGTACTTTTACCAACACCACACAGTAATCAGAATATATGGCTGTGAGTTGGACCCTTATAGGCTGCCAAGATATGTCCCTATGAGACTATTTGCCTTGGAGTATTTCAGGCAGTTTGGAAATGCAGATCACATCCATTTCCATGGTAAAAACAAGAAAGTGCAATTGAAGGTCAGGAACCAACTAGGCCCTTTTCTTTACAACATAAGGGAGGAGGTATGGAAGGAAGCAGATGGCATGCTAGAGGCCCTTAGATTGGAAACCAGTTTTCGCTGGGTACCTTATGATCCTAATCATTTCATTTCTCTCAGGAGGGTAAAACATAAACTGGGTGGCTATCCTCATGTCAGATTGCCTCACATTGAGAAGTATGCCAACTCATTGAGTTGGAAAGAGGGCACCTTAGAAGAGGCAACTACTAGAGAGAAAATGATACAAAGAAATGCAAAGAATATTGAAAAAGAGGCTGACTTGGAAACTTGTGGACATGTTTTCTCTTCATATCAAAGGCAACTAGGAGCAGCTGTCTCATCTTCCACAGCACATCAGCAAGCAGCCAGAACTACTAATCAAACTTCCAGCAAAGGCAAAGAGAAACAGATGGAGCCAGAACAGCTAGCTTCTACAGAACAACAGCAGGAAGTACAACAGCAAGAGGTACAGCAGAAAAAACAACAACAACAAGAGCAACCAGGGCAGCAAGAGCAAACATCTGAAGCCCCAATATCCACTGAGCAATAGGCTCAAGAGAATGTGCCTCCTAGGCAAGAAAAGACAGTGGAGGCCTCGGTACTACAAACTCCACAACAAGAAGAAAAGGGGAAAAAGAGGGATAGAGAGCAGGAGACTCCCCCCACCACCTCCACAACTCATGGGGAGAAAAGGCACAGAATGAATCCCCTCTCTGAGGAGGAAATGCCTATTGGGAAATCTTTGGGCATGGGCCCACCAAGTATGGAGGCATATGCAAGTTCCTTTCAGCAGGAACATGAAAGGACAGTTGGAGGAGAAGTCAGCTCCTCAAGCCACCAAAAGGGAGCTGAAGTAGGCATCAAACAACAATTTATTGATATCAAAAAGAGGAACGAGCCAATCAAGATACAGCTCTACAATCACTTGTTAAAGATGGCCCCTACAAACCAGCAAAGATTGATGTCTGCCTATTATGTACATGAGGGCAAAATGGTAATGAGTCATTTCATGCCAACCATGTTGCAGACCCAGTCAACTGCAGACTACATAAGGACCAACCTTGAGGTCCTAGCCAAAGACATCAACCCTATGGATCAAATAGAACTGCACAAGCAAACGGGTGAGATGGTGTATGCCACTCTTGCAGACAAAACATTGGTAAATCTTAGGCTGGAAAATAGTCTAAACAATACAGCTGCCCAACTTGAGTTGGAAAAAGCATCCTCTCAAGCAAAGGACAACCGAATCAAAGCTTTAGAGGATATAATCATAGAGCTTGGGCATGATCCCAAGGACATCAAGGCTGTACAAGCGCTACTGAAGCTAAGAGATGCAGATATGGCAGCACTAAGAAAAATGGATAAGATCCCAGCAACTATTGATGCACAAACAGAAGAGGTTGCTCATCTAAGACATGACCAAGATGCAGCGACTATGCTGGTATCGTTATACAAACAGGTGATCCAGACACAGGAGAAATTGGGAGAGTCAGAGGCTGCGCTGCAAGCAGCCCTACAATAGAGGGAAATAGGCCAAACATCACAGCCCCCTCCAGAAATAATCAACCTTGAGGAACCCCCTCAAACTAGTGCTCCTCCTATAGAACAGACAGCTCAGGCAGCACCATCTACATCAGCACCAGCACCAACAACAGAGCAGGCTCAAAGCCTGGACATGCAGAAGCTGAAGAGTGAAATCCAAGCCCTGGAAGCCCAAATGGCAGAACTAAATGAGGCCAGGGAGAGTCTAGCTAAGCTAAATGAGAAATATGACAAGTCAAAAAAAAGCGTAGCTGAGAAAGGAAGAGAGATAAAGGCTCTCAAAGAGAAGATAAAGGAGATGGAAAAAGAGCTCACCCTGGACAAAGTGGTGGCTCAGCTCAAGACAGTTTTATGGGCCAACATTGGCCAATCAATCATAGATCAGTGGCAATACATTGAGACCATTCATGAGAAAATAGAACTCATAGGAAAAGCACACAGAGAAATCCAGAGAGAAAGGGCATCTCTAGGCAACATGCCTGAGGTAGCCAATAGAATGATTAATGTGCTCAATAATCGTACAGGTCCTCAGCTGGCAGCAATGGGAATTACCAGCAGAACTGAAACCATTTTGCTGATAAAGAGGGTCCTTACATTAAGAAGCCTGGTACAAACACTGGAAAGAAGAAGCCAGGACATGCAGACAGAAGTAAACAGGTTCATGGACAAATTTGCAGTACTACAAGGCAGAGGTCTTCCTGGCTTACTGAACAGCGCAGGTAGGCTACTTTCGCATGAGAACTATGCAAAGAGGGTCAACACATTTGCTTCAAATCAGATCACTGTAATACCAAGTACTTCAGAAGAAACAGGGCCAACATCTGGGCAAAATATCTATGATAGAGTAGAGAATTTATTTTTTATTATGAATGAGATCAAGCATTTGTTTGAAGTGCCTCCAAACTTCTACAAATATACAGAGGCAGATGAGACCTTGGATGCAATTTTGAGACATCAATTTCCCTCACAAGAATGGTGGACCAAAATGATATAGTTGATACTGTAATCAAAAGCCTTTCATCAAATTTTTTCATTAAAAACATAAGTCATCATGTACAGGAAAATTTGATACAGTCAGTATGATTGAAGAAATCTGGACTGAGCCAACTCAGCAGAAAGATTCGGCCACTACAGCAGCACTGACAGTTACAGATGATAGGGCCGAGAAAGCTACAACATTACAAAGCATAAAGACACATCATTCAGCATTAATGCAGAACGCTCAACCGACTCAGTGGCCTCCAAAGGTCAAAAAGGACTTCTGACAGAATTAAAGAGCATTCATTTTGTATTTAAGAGCAGTAATAACTTCTTTATCTGCTATTTTGTAAAGTTGGTGAGCGTATTTAATTATCAAAATGACTCAGCGGTTTAGATATTTGTAGAACTGATTGTATATATTCCCCCTCGCATAAGCTTGCAGGGGTTGTTGTTACTTGTTCAGAAAGAGAACTCGGCTGTATTTTTGGAGAGATAATACAAAGGAGCTTTTGGAATTTCAGAGATTGTCTTTTCTGGTGTATACCGTGTTGGAACCATTGAATGCTGCAAAATTCTAGTGCTATAGCTTGATACAATAAGTTTCTCTATCTCTGTCTATGTGTTATTTTTGTATTTCATTTCTCATGTATGTGATCTAATCTTAACAAGAAAGTAGAAGAATAACACAGGATTTGTCCATGGAGGCACCCTGAATTCAATATTTCATTGTTACAAATGTTTTCTTCAGGTTTATCTATTAAATTGGAATTCTTGAATGCTCCAAATTACTATAAATATTTGACAGTATATGTGCAGTAATTCTTAGATGCTACTGAACACATTCTGCTCTTCCTCAACGTACAATCACACTATATTTAAGTTTCCATTTCACTCTGTTTCATTTATCAACCAAAATTTGTATCATGAATAGCTGTCTAGCTCTACAGTAAATCCTTCTCCATCACAGACATCAGGACCTACTCAATTTCTGACTCCATAAGCCCAATGGACTAGAAATCCCTCAAACATTTCATGCCCTTCTCAATCAACAGTTCACAACCAAAACCTCAAACAAAAACTGAACTCATAACTAGCCTAAAATCTTCACAAAATAGAGATAAATCTTAAAGAGAGAGCCCTCTCTGATTACAGTTTGGCTAGGATCTGTAATCCAAAGCTTGGTTAGTGGTTACCCCGGCCGTATTCCCTTGGGAGTCAAAGGGAACAACCTGGGTGTTAACATACTACATTCATGACGGTTATTTACTGGAAATTGGTTCATTTTTTATTTTAAAATGAGCTTAAACGTTGGGGGAAACACTTGCTCATTGCTTATGTTTATTTTTTAACGAGCATGACGTCCGCGTTGAAACTGCTCGATCCAGTCGTATAATAAGGATGTCTCATCTAAGATGCCATTTTTGTGGAGCTTGCACCTTACAAAGCTTTGCTCCGAAGCCTTTCACATGCCAGCTAGGGGCGACCAACTACTATTTATGGGGTTAGCTAACCACTAAGGTTAGGTAGGAAACTCTCTCCTTTTCTTTGCTGGCACCTTTTGGAACAAAAGGACCCCTGCAAAATGAATGGTCGGTCCGACCACTCACCTGACTTAAGCAGTTATAGTTAGCGAATGTATGAAGTTAGCGTTAAGTTGGTCGCTTTTCACTGGTATGCCAAAAGGTTTGCATGCCCCCAGGTCTAGTGAAATAGAGTTTCAAGGTTACCCCTCAATTTGCAGACAAAACATTTGTTTTATCAGGAAAGGCCTACCTCTTCGGGTTACCCCTCAATTTGTAGACAAAACATTTCTTTTATCGGGAAAGGCATACCTTTTTCAGGTTACCAAAGATTGTTCTATTTGTGCCACAAACAAAACACTTCTTCGGCGATGTTTACCGAAATAGACAAAGGTGAGTGGCGCAGACGCCTCCACTTACATAATTTTGACGAGGGAATCTTATTCTAGTCTAATCCCCTTTTCCTAAACGGATGGGAGTGTCAGACTAGTCAGATATCCTTCGCGGAAACCTACCCTATACCTGAAGTTTTCCTGTCGAAACAAGCCAGGGTGCATGCCCCCTAGGTTTCAGTCATGTCCGTCGAATCACTCGCGCTCATCAGGTGGATGGACTAGGGATTGACGAGACATTCCTTGCGTGAAAAGACCATTCAGGGTTGGTATATGACTATTTGCTATGTGTGAACCGGGGAATGAAAGCTGGTCTACGAGCTTGACCACTCTTCCTTCGTGCGGAAAACACATTACTCTAAAGAGTGAGGAGACAATGGCTCCCATGCAATAAATATAGTCTCGTCCAAGGAGTAGATTATAATCCAGGGGTCCTTGGACTACCATTACGTTCATGTTAACGGTTTTCCCTCTCAATGTTATGGGCACATTGGGAAGGATCCCTAACGGTCGACTGGTTCCTTTATCAAACCCTGTTAGATTTCTCATTTCAGGCAAAAGTGATGGCAAACCAAGTGCTTTCCAAGTAGTTGAGGAAAGGATACTCACAGAAGCCCCTTCATCTATGATGGTACCGGCCATGACCACTCTATATACTTGAGCAATGATTCGAAATGGTACACTAGCCGGTAAACGGGGTCTGCCTAGTAGATTCCAGTCAAAGGAAGCAACCAGGTTGCTTGGAGGTGGGACCGAATAGACGGCCGGGTACGACTCTGATGAACTTCCTTCCTGCGGTAAAGGAACGGGTAAGTTTCCCCCATGTTCATCGGAGTCTATGCTTACGAAAAGAATTTGGACAGTGTCATCCTTATTCTCCTCGATGATTATATCATCTAAAGATGGAACCTCTGAAGGCAAGACCGGGTCAACTGCCGCCTCGACCTTTTGACTTTCGTCTGGTATGGATTCAGATGGTTCATCTTCAATGATAGATGCTTCGGCCGACCACAAGGGCATGTCAGCCAGATTTTGAACTAGTGACGGACTCGTCAAGAGTTTCTTATATCCAAGAGGAAGCTGTAACGGTGAAACCAGACGGTCGTCCAAAACTCTTTTAGCCTCATCTAAGAAGGGACAACGGTGGATGGCATGATCACCTTCACACAGTTTACAAGGAAATTTACATTTTCCTTTTTGTCTAGGGGCTTCACTTTCACTAGTTGACGGTGTATTTTCAACATGATCATCAGAGGTTGATGACACCGGGTTGTGCAAACGAGGAGACCAGTCCCTTAAGATCCGAGGGATGCAAGGACAATCTCGATGATAGTGGTCTCCTTTGCAAATGACACATGGCGATTTAGGCCTGGTCAGTGCAGTGTATGGACTTTCGCTAGACGATGCTTGGTTGCCCCTTTTCACCTTTGGCTCCTTCTTCTTCTTCTCTTTCTTCTACTTTTCCTTCTTCTTCTCAAGTACTTGATTTTTGGCTTTACTAGCTTCATCAAGCGAAGAGGAAGGAGGAGAGGAAGAATTGGATGAAGTAGAGGGTTAGGGGGTAACTCTGGAATCGTTTAGTTGCTGACTCGATTGTTCAGGAATCGCGGTGTTCTGAACGATGAAGGTTGAGAAGAGCCATACGGGCAAGCCAATTGTCAATCCTGGAAGTGACAATGTGGCTATATGGGGTGCACCAACATCCCCCCAAGAGGAGAAGGGACAAGGATTTCCTCCAAGGGGAACTCCTTGGTTGGTGGACTCCATTTTCCTCAACCTAAGACCAACGTAGGAAAGGTGATAATTATTCCGCTTAAAATAAATTTTTATATGCTTTGACACAACTTGTTTTTTCAATTTTTAAGAGTCGAGAAAAAAACAAAAGATGACTCTAGTCGCCTTCGATTTTTAATGAGCCTGAAGTGACAAGTGCTCAGATGGAACTTTTCCGTTAAGGAGTCTGAAAAGGAACGAAAGGGAATGCTCTGGAAATCTAGACAGAGGGATTACCAAACCAATCGCAAAACTGCAGAATACTTTTTATGGTACGGCAGTCAATCTTCCCGAATGCTGTGTTCAGTGCATTGTGATCGATAGGGCAGCAAACACGGCTTCCTATGGATAAAGGATTAAGCCTATTGTGGTCTCCCAAAATATACTCGATGGTACGTGGGAGCACAAGTCCGTACTGGCACTTATTGTCTCAAAGTGAGGGAATCACCCAACCAACAGTGAAAACAACAGTTACCACGCTTTACGACGCCAGAATATGTCTCTAGCCTAGACTTATAGATGTTGTGCGTTAGGTTCCAAAGCGTTTTTAGATTCATTAAATTTATTTTATAGTTGATCTTGCTTAAGAAATTTGCCTTTCAGGTTCACCACGTGGTGTAGATGTATAATTCCTAAAATGCAATCTAAGATGATAAACAGTCGTTTAGTCTTCTTTTTGCAAATGAAAATCCTAGCTACTAAGGAAAGAGAGATGGCGTTCTTTCAACAAAGAGCAAAGAGCACACACTATATGCATTGTCCTAAATCAAACCAACAGACAATCTAAATGCAAATGCACATTAATGTATTTGTTTTCAGCCTTCTTAATGTGTAGATGATAAAAAGAAAGATAAGCGCAAATCTGAATTATTTTTCAAAGCGACAAATACTAACAAGTTTCTTTTTCAAAACAAAATGAGGACAATGACAACACTTTTAGATTTGGAATTGAAAACTTGCTTTCGACACTAGAAAAAGCTACTAATTCATATCAACTACAAGAGTAACAGGGTAATTGACTATCAAGAACAATCATATTCTCTTCTATGACTGAAAACGACACTTGCAACACTTTCAAATCAAGAAACGACAGTACAGTTATGCTACTTTTTGTAAAGGAGAACTGAAAATGATTCAAAAAATACATAAAAACATTTGCAGTTCTTTGCACAATGGAGGTGGAATAACAGCAAGGAAATGGGTTTCAAACAGAGGTGTACTGACTAAAGGCAGCAAAACTCCTGAATAGATCTGAAAAGAGTGAACGCAAAAACCAAAATTTAGGAACAAGGGCTTGTCTGATCAACGCACCTGTAACACAGTGAAACTGAAATGCAATGCACCTACTACACTCAGGAAGTGCATTGCATTTGAAGTTCACAGAACAGACAATGCGTTGGACCAGGGACGAGACTTGGATTGGGTTCCGGGTCACAGTTTGCAGTTTAGTTCAGGGATTTAGGCCGAGCAAGTGGTAATCAGTAAATCAATCACAGGGGTAGATCTAAATAGGTTACTAGAGCCACCACAAGGGCAATTAGAGAGCTTGTAAATCAACTTTTTAATTCATAAACAAAACCCGGAGATTGACTGAAGCAACGTTGATATACTTTGCACTTGCATAGCAAATGCAGTTCGAAGGCTAGCTAGCCTGACTTCAGGCTCCATCTATAAGTTTATAAAGTAAACAAATGTAGATGAACAAACAATCTATTCTCTCCCCAGTGGAGTCGCCATTTTGTTACTGGGAATAGTGTCTATGCAGAGCTGCTAATCCCACTAAGGCTGGTAGCTACCTTAGAAACAAATAAGCTAAAACTACTTTCGTTTTCCTTTATGAGAGATAGATGAGAGAAGAATAAAGGAGACCAACCTCTGTCTTGTGCTTCGTTCCTTGCTTGATTCCTCTCTCTTTTGATAGTCCTTTGCTACTTGCTTTCTTGTGTACCTAGCTTCACAGAGTACTTGTAGAATCAAAGCAGCATAACACTATATGTTGTGGGGAAAAATGCCTATGCAGGACGATCCTATCCACCTAAGGTGTGACAGCGCCTTAGCAACAAACGAATACAGCTATTATGATTTCTTCCTTTATGAAATGTGAAAGAGGGGAGATCGGCAGACTTACCGTTGTCTTCCGGTTGTCCCTCAAACTAGATCCTCTTCTCTTTGTGTGTCCACAACTACTTGTCTCCTCGCTTGCTCAAGAGAACAGCTACTTGAATCCCACGAGATCACAAGAGAACAGCTACCTATGACAAGAGAACAGCTACTTGCGACAAGAGAAGAACACAACACAAAGGCAAATATACATATTCATAAATGATTCAGGATTAGAAGCAAATAAAATATACTAATGCAATCATACAAAATACACGAGCATATAGGAAAGAATCAAGATAGCTTTATTGATTGATAACAGGGTTCAGGAAGAGATACAACCCATAGGGCTCCAATCCAGCATCTCCTTCCCAGCAGAATGGAATTCCTTCTTCAGCTCCCTTCAAAGCATTAAGCACCCAATGTTTCCAGCCACAAACCAACAACAATTCTTTGCACTAACAAAATTCCAGCCTTTGGATCCCATGGAGGAGAGATCCATATATAGATATTTGGAGAGAGGATGAGTCAGCTTGAGATCTGACTAGTGTCCTCTCCCTCTCTCAGTTCTTGAGTCCACTTGGAGGTTCTTGCTTCCACTTGGAGATTTGGAACCTCTTACTCATCACCAGTCGAATTCCTTGATGCAAGTGTCATTTTGGAAGCTTCCTGGGCATTGACACCTTGAGGAATGACTCTGCCACATGTCCAAACTCGCTCAGCGCAGGTAGCTAGTGTTGGAGTTGACATTCAACGCAGGTAGCCAGTGTAGCAGTTGACATTCAGCGCAGATGCTCAGTGGAGCAGTTGACATGATCCAGAATTGGCTTGTTTTTTAGTGTTTTCAGGTGGAGAACTTCTGTGAATTGATGTGGTTGGTTTGCCTTGTTCCTCTAGGGGTAGGAACAACATGTTTAGGGACTTTGGATCCCTTAGATTATGGACATTTCATGCTCAATGCTGTAAGGCACAAAAATGTCTATAACAGTTGCCCCCTAAAGTATGAGGCCGTTTATCGGGTGAAATGCTTTATCCAGGAGGGTCCGAAGTTCATCTATCTGCTGGGAGGAGACCTGTAATAAAATAGAATACAATACATTATGATTCATACTGCTTTCATGATCTAGTTGAGGCGGGCATTCCCATGCTCAGCTTTATAAATTCATTTTTGTACATAGAACAGACGATCGTCTGATGGTAGACTGATAATTTTGGCAAAATTATCATCCTTTGAGTAGGATGATCATCTGCTGCAATGATGTACATGTCAAATGTCTTTATTTTTCCTGAATATATATCGCGGCCCGGATGGATGAAACTAGATCCGGGGTCTTCAAACTCGTTCGATCTTCACTCTAAGTACAAGTCGATCCATGTGAGAATTGCGCTGAAGTCGAACATGGAAAGACATCGCTTGATTACCGGTCAATGATGTAAACCGTTAACAAGCGCGAGAGGAATCACCGATAATGATAATGACCCTCAAGGTACTGCAGTACAATTCACGTGGTGTGAATAAAGGACTTGGCGTCGAACACCACGCAAAATCTTCTGGTCGAAGGTCATTGATGTATACCTGTCGCCGGAAGTGAGAAACTTGCCATTGAGGCATGCAAGCTTCAAAGTACTGAAGGGGTTGTTCCTAGATCAACTTCTTGGATAATGAGCTGATGTCGACAAGAAGCGATCCGTCAAAGGAGGGCCTTGATGAATCCCACATTAGTGACACGGAACGGAGCTAATGATTTTAGTGGAGGTGAAAACTATCTGTGACATATGATTCAGGGTGGCGGTCATGAATGGATGAAGGATAATGTATGGCAGTGGATGGGACCCAGTTGACTCTTTCTAAACGACTTCTCTTGAACATATGGCGACACTGATGCGATGGATTGGTAGCATTACCCCAAATATGGATGGTATGGCGAGACCATGGTGATGTGACCGGTGAATGAAACAACCCAACCCGATTGTGATATGGAGGAAAAGTGTCATGTTCAAGAGCGACCTGCTACCATCAAAGTTTTCTTGATTTTTTCCCAATTTTTCCCCAGTCATTGCTGACCAGTACCTCCTTATTTTTGTCAAGCTTGAGGAGGATAACATATGCTTGTTCTATAACCTGCCCTTCGGGCAAGCCCATCGCTATGTTTTAACGAGCTTAGCGATAGTGAAACTCGTTCTCGTCTAAAGACAAGTTTGTCGCTATTTAACAATTTTAATGAGTCTAACGACAAGGATAACTCGGCCCTTTTCATTTTTAGAGAGTCTGGAAAGGTACATAAAGTTAACTCCAAAATTCATTTTTCGTCATTTAATCCCTTAAGTCCGAAAAAGTATAAAACAATACAGAAGGGATGAGTTTTCGATAATTTTAATGAGCCGAATAAAACAAGCGCTCGACCTTTTTGTGCAATAATCCCTCAGGTCCAAAAAGATTAAAATCTAGAGGAGGGATAGCTCTTCCTGTCCTTTAACGAGCTGGAAGGCCAAAACTCGGCCATCTTTTCATATTTTACGAGTCAATTGAAAAGAGCTTAAAGAAGACTCGTCTTTTGAGGAACGAGTGATAAACAGGGATAGCAACTGATTCCAGGTATAGGTTGGAATTTTACAATCACGGCATTGTCACAAGGATGGCTAGGTGAAATCACTCTTCACAGTTGTTCCTCAAAATGGGTAAACAATCATATGGGGGTGAATGATCGGCCAAATGAAAAGTGGAGGTGGCAGGTGCAAACACGACCAAGGCTTTAACGGCTGATAAAATTACGATCACAGTGGTTATTTACCGGGATAGGTTCATTTTTTAGTTAAAAATGAGCTTAAACACTGGAGGAAACTCTGCTTACTGCTTATATTTATTTTTTAACGAGCATGAAGACCGCGTTAAAACTGCTCGGATCTTGCGTTTATTTTTTAACGAGCATGAACTTTATGCTAAAACTGCTCGATTATATAGTCAAATTTTGATTTTTATCATAACTAGCTTTTCTCTTTTCAAGGATAGTACTGCATTCTCAATTGCTGCATCAAACTTAGTTAGAAATGAATAACATTTGCATGAAAATGAGATTATAACCCTAATATTTCGCTTTGAGCTTCGTAAAAAGCCATTAAAAGGTGTTTTTACCTCTCATTTTACCATTTCATTTGAACTTGGTTTGTTGGAGCTCTGGAGGTGCCTCTTCCCCCTTGATTTTCACTAGCTGATTCCGGGAGATTCTGCGGATGATTTTCAGCGCCGTTTGGACCAGGTAGGAGCTAAACCCTAGCTCTTTCTTTTCATGGTTTCCATTTTCAATTCTGTGCCTGTTTTCCTGTCCCCATGAGCCCCTGGGGTTTTGCTAGGGCGCTCTGCCATCAGCGCAGGCAATCCATTCAAAACCTGTGCTGAATGTCAAACTTCCTTAAGGCAGTTTGACCTTCAACGCAGGTAGGACACTTGCCAACTGCGTTGATTCCATAAAAGCAGTTCTATGCACAGTTTTTTGATGAAATTTTGCTAGTTTTTCATCAAATCCAGGAACTTACTCTTTCTCTTGTTTGTTTTGCAGGGATCTTTGAGCAAAATGTCCCTTACATGGCGAGAACGAGAACATGAAGAGGAGGACATGATTGCCCTCCATGACCCTGTCACGGTGAGTGTGCTGCGGAACTGTGGCCTGCTGAAGTTTTTCCGTATCTCTAGCATGAGAGCACAGATCTCTTTACTGTAGTATATGCTTGATGCTTGGGATCCCATCAACCAAGTATTCCAGATTAGGGGAAAATCCATCCCCTTGACCATAGTAGACATTTACTTCTTGACTGGGTTGTCAAGGCGGGGTGCCCCCATTTCTTTGTCAGGTTCGGCTCGGGGGAATGACTCCGTGAGAGATTATGTCCGCCAGTATTGCAGGGAGGGTTCCAAGCTGAGCAGAGACGGCAAGGTTGTTATCCGTGAGATCACTGACAGGTCTCTCAGGTCCATTCTGTATACCATTGGTAGGATGGCCGGTAGCGCATCTCTACATGTTGCCAACAGATCTCATGTGCAGCACGCCTTGGAGTGTCTCCAACCGAAAGTATTCAACTGGTGTGATGCATTACTTGCTCAGATGAAAAGTCAATTGACCAAGGTAAAGGACGGGAAGCTGAAGAACTTTGGGTATGGTTCTATTCTGACTGCCTTTGCCTTGGGAGAAAATACCACTGATGCAGCCTCAGTATATCGCACTCGACTTGCCTTCTCCTACCGAGCCACGCATGCAGAGATGGGTTGATCACATGTCTAGGCATGCTGGTCAATCTTAGATTACTTTCACTGATACCTTCTTCAGGTGGTTCGAGCGCCAGGAGATGGTCTATTCCGAGTACCCATATGTTGGCATGGATTTCCGAGGCGATCCGGATTTGGTGTTACCGGATGGTGAACAGTGGGGCGCTATTGGTAAAATTTTCGACCATATTACTGTTTACTGTTCTTATTTATAATGTCCTTGTGCTTTATTCTATCAAGACTTTAATAAAACTCATGTGTGCATGCAGATGTTGGTCCTGTTCGTCCAGCAACTCGCCCGAAAGCGCCAGTTGCTGCCCCAGCAGGGGAGACTGCTGGGAGGGTTATTCTCCGCGACCTTGATGTGGCAGAGACTCTTACAGCTGTGCAGGAGCAGGTTGAGAGTCTTACTCTCGGAATTCCCGATGTGAGGATTGATGAGTTACCTTTACAGTTGCAGCGACATACTACTGGTGTGCCTAGACGATGGACTCGTCTCTTCCGCATGATTGCACAGGCCGTGACGTGCTATCATGAGCACCACTAGGCTAGGGTGCCCCCTAGCATTTTTGAGTTTTTGGGTCATATGACCGATTTCGTCTTGGTTACAGAACATTATGTATGAATGATAAACAACTTATATATATTTTGATTTTCGAGTTTTATTCTAGTTGAGTTATATGATCCATATGTACAATCATTGATGATGTGTCTCTTTTTATAAATGTCGCAAATGTCTATCTAACACATAGTTTGCTAATGAGTCGGTTAATGTGTTTAAGTTTCTGGAAATATGCTGGTATTGAATTGAATCAAATTGTCTTTCCAAAATCTTAACCCTTAGGAACATGCGATAAATAGCTGGATTGCGAACGGAATATATACCATTGAGTTGTAGTATTGCGAGTTGCGAGTCTAGCCTGACAATTAGTCGGCGTATACCATGGGTGATGGCATCAGAGAGTAGTTCTATCAACGTGCTATACTCAGTGATGTTATTCGTTGATTGCCCAATACACACACCTCTGAAACTTACTAACTCGCCGCTTGGATCAAAAATGGCCCAGGCTGCGGAGGATAGGTTCCGCGAACTACGACTCGCTCCGTCGGCATATCCAACACATGTCTCCAGAAGGTTTGACATCTGCAACAAATGAAAAAGGTGGATCACTCGACCAGAACAAATACTTTAGCGAAAACAAAATACAACAAAATCATGCAGGTTACTATTTAAGCATAGTAACGCTTGAGGTACAACCCGTTGCGGGGTTGCGCCAATGGAATTCCATCATAATCCATTAACTCGTAGGCTCCTTTTGCTAACACTCGTTTAAAAATATAGGGGCCCATCCATAAGGAATTAAATTTACCTGCTCCCAATTTATCGGATTCTTGGTCATAAAGCAAGACCAAGTCACCTTCTGAAAAGACACGGGGTTTGACATTTTTGTCGAACTGCGCCTTGACTCGTTTCTTATGGGCTTCATTAGCCAGAACGGCATCACGACGGGTTTCATCCAATTGGATTAATTTCAAGAAACGAGTCTCTTCTTCTGAAGTTCCGAGGAGGAGATCAATTGCGAGTTTAAGCGACGAAGTTTCGCACTGGATTGGTAAGACTGCTTCCAGGCCATACACCAGTTGGAAAGGTGTGAACCCGGTCGCGTTCTTTACCGATGTTCGGTAAGCCCACAAGGCTGAGTACAGGATTAGGTGCCACCTTCTTTTATGAACCCTGATCATCCTTTGCAACATACGCTTCAGGACCTTGTTGATTGCTTCAACTTGTCCGTTGGCTTGCGGATAATACGGGGTAGAGCTGTCGTGAGATAGCCCTAGCTTGGCAGCTAATTCGACCATCATGTGGTTGCGAAAATGCGATCCATGATCTGTAACTATAGCCTGTGGAATGCCGAACCTGGCGACTACATGATTGAAAAAGAAAAGGGCAGCTGTTTCACCAGTGTTATCCAATGTGGGCATCGCCTCGGCCCATTTGGTAAAATAGTCAACAACACTATAATATACCCATGCCCCCCAGTCGAGGTGGGGTTACATTGCATGAAATCGATGCCCCATTTGGCGAAAGGCCCAACAGCAACTATTGGCTGTAAAGGTGCGGGCGGTCTTCTGGTTTTGCTATCAAAAATTTGACAAGCATGGCAACTTCTGACTGCGATTATGCAATCTTTGAACATGGTTGGCCAGAAGTATCCTGCTCGTAAGATTTTTTGTGCTGTTTCATATCTAGATTGATGCCCCACACACGCGCCTGAATGACACTCATTCAGGGCTTTTTCGGCCTCCTCATGGGTAAGGCACCTTCTCAGAACTGTATCGATACCACGACGGTAAAGTGTATCACCGACGATCATGTAGTCTTTGGCTTGGTATCGTATACGTTTTTGTTCAGAGTGAGAGGTGTTAGGCCTGAACTTTTGGGTTTGGAGATAAACTATGATATCTCCATACCACTCATCACTTGTAGATATCAGAAACGAATTCTCGTCCACGATTGATTCTTCGGATGTTTCATCGTTGGACGACGATGGGAGGTCGCATAATAATTCTGCGAAAACTAGAGATTTCTTTGATTTGGACTTTACAAATTCCAGATCAAACTCTTGAAGGATCGCTATCCATTTTGAATATTTTCCCCCCAGCAACTGTCGCGACAGTATATAAGTCATGGGGTTGCAATCTGATAAAATGGTAGTTTTCCGAAAGAGGACATAATGTCGAAATCTTTGAATCGCTTGAACAGCTGCAAGCGCTAGTTTTTCAACATAAGAATATTTACTTTCTGTATCATTTAAGTTTTTACTTAAATAATATATAGGATGTTCAATTCCATTGAATTCTTGAACTAAAACCATCGCAATGGTCGTATCCGCTGTAGCTAGATACAGGTTAAAATCTCTTTGATAGTCTGGGGCATACATTAATGATGCTTTTACTAGAGAATCTTTCAGAGCATCAAAGGAAGCTTGCGCTACCTGATCCCAGACAAAAGGTACATCCTTTTTCAAAAGACAAGTGAACCTTTAGCAAGTTCTGCGTAATTTGGAATGAACCTCCTCAGAAAGTTTGCTTTCCCTTGGAGTTTCTGAATCTGAAGCAAATTTGAAGGTGGAGGCAAATTAATGATTGCCTGAACCTTGCAAGGGTCGAGACGAATCCCATCCTTAGAGACTACAAAGCCAAGTAAACGACCAGAACCGATGCAAAACACACATTTGTGCGGATTAAGTCTTATCTTGTAGTGTCGACAACGTAGAAATATCGCTCTTAAATGTTGCGGATGATCAGTCCGCTTTCGCAAATGAGCCGGAAGGTCATCGAGATAAGGTTGAACGATGTTTTTCATGTCATGGAAGGCATAATTCATTGCCCTCTGAAACGTCACCCCTGCGTTCTTTAAACCAAAGGGTAATTTTCGATAAGCGAATGTGCCCCACGGACAAATAAATGCAATCTTTGACTGGTCCTGTGGGCGGATATTTATTTGATTATACCCGGAAAATCCATCCATAAATGAAAAGATTTCACATCCGTCGCATTCATCAATTATCTGGTTGATGAAGGGTGTAGGGTAGTTGTCCTTTGGACAAGCTTGGTTTACATCCCTATAATCGACACACACTCTGATTGTTCCTTGTTTCTTCATAACAGGGACAATATTCAATACCCAATCGGTTAGGGGAACCGGGTAGATGAAACCAGCATGGAGGAGCTTTTCAACTTCTGCTTTAATGGCAGCGGCTTTCTTGGGGTGCACCTGCCCAAGCCGTTGTCTTACTGGTTTGACATCAGGATACATTTTAATTTCATGTTCAACGATACTTGAGTCTCTGCCTGGCATTTCATCATATGACCAAGCAAAGACATCTCTGAATTCGCAAAAAAGAGCGTTATATATTTCTAGTTCTGAAGGGGAACAACCTTTGCCGACATAAATATTCTCTACCACATTTGTTTTAGTCGAGATATTTATGGCTATAGTCTCTTCAATATTGGATAAGTTTCGCTCGGAATCCACCGTATTTACAGTATTTGATAGGAATTCAAAAACTGAAGGGTGATAAAGGTCATGCTGAGTATCTTCTTTATATTCTGGAAGAGGGGAACGATGGTGGTGATCATTCCATGGTGCCCCCTCAATCAACATTGATTTTAGAATTCCTTCGTTAGTCCCATGTACTTTCGACCAAGGATCTAATGGGGTAGCATATTCTCTAGACCTATCTACCCAAACGCTTGACGAGCGTTGATTTGGGTTTGCCTCCCATGCCCGAAACATTGATTGCTACAATATTTCTATAGGGCTTGGGGGTAAAACCATTGCATGATCCATGTCGACATCGTCTTTTGCGACCTTCATGGAAGATATCATGTTGCAGGTTGCTACTAACGCTATATTTCCTATGTATATAGGAGGTGGAAGCGCGAAAGTTCCCATCATTGTGGGGTCTTTCAGTATACCTACTCCGATATCTTGAAGCGAATGGTTGCTCTCATGGATCATGGGAATGCTTCCTGTAACTTGTGAACCATTAGGGAGGAAGTTCTGTTGGTCGACGACCGTAATCCCTCCTTCAAATGGGAATGCGATCTTCCTAAAATAAGTCGACACAACAGCTGCCATGGCATATATCCATGGTCTCCCCAGTGGAGTCGCCAATTTGTTGTGGGGAAAAATGCCTATGCAGGACGATCCTATCCACCTAAGGTGTGACAGCACCTTAGCAACAAACGAATACAGCTATTATGATTTCTTCCTTTATGAAATGTGAAAGAGGGGAGATCTGCAGACTTACCGTTGTCTTCTGGTTGTCCCTCGAACTAGATCCTCTTCTCTTTGTGTGTCCACAACTACTTGTCTCCTCGCTTGCTCAAGAGAACAGCTACTTGAATCCCACGAGATCACAAGAGAATAGCTACCTGTGACAAGAGAACAGCTACTTGCGACAAGAGAATAACACAACACAAAGGCAAATATACATATTCATAAATGATTCAGGATTAGAAGTAAATCAAATATACTAATGCAATCATACAAAATACACCAGCATATAGGAAAGAATCAAGATAGCTTTATTGATTGATAACAGGGTTCAGGAAGAGATACAACCCATAGGGCTCTAATCCAGCATCTCCTTCCCAGCAGAATGGAATTCCTTCTTCAGCTCCCTTCAAAGCATTAAGCACCCAATGTTTCCAGCCACAAACCAACATCAATTCTTTGCACTAACAAAATTCCAGCCTTTAGATCCCATGGAGGAGATATCCATATATAGATATTTGGAGAGAGGATGAGTCAGCTTGAGATCTGACTAGTGTCCTCTCCCTCTCTCAGTTCTTGAGTCCACTTGGAGGTTCTTGCTTCCACTTGGAGATTTGGAACCTCTTACTCATCACCAGTCGAATTCCTTGATGCAAGTGTCATTTTGGAAGCTTCCTGGGCATTGACACCTTGAGGAATGACTCTGCCACATGTCCAAACTCGCTCAGCGCAGGTAGCTAGTGTTGGAGTTGACATTCAACGCAGGTAGCCAGTGTAGCAGTTGACATTCAGCGCAGATGCTCAGTGGAGCAATTGACATGATCCAGAGTTGGCTTGTTTTTGAGTGTTTTCAGGTGGAGAACTTCTGTGAATTGTTGTGGTTGGTTTGCCTTGTTCCTCTAGGGGTAGGAACAACATGTTTAGGGACTTTGGATCCCTTAGATTATGGACATTTCATGCTCAATGCTGTAAGGCACAAAAATGTCTATAACACTATATGAGAACATAGATCTATTATCATAAACAATATAGGATCAGATGTAAATTGACCATACAAATGCATAAAACATAAATCATACAAGAGTATGGAGGAAAACTTGAATAACTTTATTGATAATCAAGAAAGAGCCAACGGAATTACAACCAATCATTCTGACCCATCATCATCCTCTCAGCAAGAAACCCTTCTTCACCTCATGAAAAGCTTAGATCACCCAACACTATGATATTGCACCAAGAAACCAGCAACACTTCCTTACAAGGTGCAAAATTCTAGCCTCTGGATCTCTGGGATGAGGGATCCATATATAGATGTCTGCAAGGGAGGTGAGTCAGCTTTTGAGATTTGATTATTGTCTTCCCTCTGATAGTTATTGATTCCACTTGGAGATTGATGATCTCTTACTCATCCCTAGTCGAATTCAGAGAGGCAAGTGTCACAGGAGAAGTTTCTAGAAGATTCCATGCTTCTCCACCTTGCGGATTGACCCTGCCATTTGTCCCTTCTCACCCATCGCACCCCATAGAAGGGATTTTTGACATGCAATGCACCTACTGTGTGTATTTAGGTGGGATGCAATGCACTTTGCCTATGGAGCAGGTGAAATGGTCCAGTTTTGACCAGTTCTGAGTAGTTTTTCATGGAGAACTTCTGGGAGATGTTGTAATCAGTTGACCTTGTTCTTTTAGGGGTTGGCACAAAACCTTTAGGGACTTAGGAGCCCTTGGTTTATGGACATTTATGCTTGGGGTTGCAGTGCCCAAAAATGTCTATAACACTACTCTATGACTGTTACATCCAATTGTTGACACTTGACTTACACTTGACATGAATCAACATTACAATGCACATGTACTCATGTGAGACGACATGGCTTGAGAAAGACTTGCAAGACGCCACTGACACTCAGTCCACTGTGGTGAGACCAACTCTTTGACATGCTTGTGATGGTGAAGCTGGTGAGCTTATGCCAAGCTTGGTCATCCGTGATGGTTTGCATGCACCTCATGGTGACATCTTGCTGAAACAAACTCTTGCCTCTATTGCAACCGGTGCATTGATTCAGCCCCTTCATCCAACTCGTCTACTAACATGCACATGGTCTTCTTGGGTATGGTTGAACCAGCAACACACTGATGCATATTGTTTGTGCTGATCTTCAAGTGTGTGCTAGTGTCATGCGCATCAACTTGCTGAAGTACATGTTCAGCCATGTTGGATTGCATGCATGCACTCAACAACATGCATGCTGCTAGATACCTTGCATGCGATCAACAACAATGCTTACCATGTTTGCTTTGTATTAGCTATTGGGATGGATCCTTAGCTTGTACTAGAGCAATTTCATCTGTGAGTGTGCGTTGCACCCACTATTATTCATGTTCCTGTTGCAACTCATTGGACCGTCTATGCAGCTTCAGGTTCTTCCCAAGTTGCTGCTTTAGCACATGCAACTCCTGCTTTATTCCATATTCTGCCTTTGCACAATCTTCATATCGTGTCGTCACTTCGTAGCCTGCGTCTCAAAAGTTGCTTTCATTATTAGTGGATCTGCTTGATCTTTCAACTTTGCTCCGCTTCTATGTTGTGAACAACCTTCCTCTTGCACTTGCTAAATTCATTGCATTCACTGCATATGCTACATTCGTTGCATTTGGTATGCTGTCTTCAGTTGTTGTTCATGATGTTGCTTGATGTCCTTGTCTACGAGAAACTTGTTGTCTTCATGAGTAGGTGAGCTCATAGACATTTGATCGACTACATCTCCAAGCATGCTCTGAATGGTGTCTTCATCTCTTCCCTTGTGGAAACCATTGTACCTATGCTACTGAGAGGCAGATGAACACCTTCGATACCTGGAGACATGGCAACACTCATAGCAAGCAATCTATTAGTTGAAAACCAAAATGAACATGAGAACTTACTTGCAACATACCTGGGTGAATGATCATGAAGGCTGCGCAATTTCGGCTAGGAGGTTGGGAGACCGACTGTCAAGACTACACAAGGCACAGTCCAGGCTACTGAGAAACTGAATGACTACTGGAACTGCGCAATGCACAGTCTAGTCGGGCAGTTGGCTACTGGGATCGTGCAATGAGAAATCCCAGCTGGGAAGGTCTGCTGGCCTAGGGGCATATTTGCGTAAATTTTTGGGCCAAGCAGCAATTGACTTCCAAAATGTGCAATTCAGTCTAGGAGGCCAGTGCTAGGCCATAATGCACAAATATGAAGATGAAGGTGAGTCTTCCTTCTTCAAATTGCGCAATGTAGCCTTGGTGAAGGTAGAGACCAGGCCAAGGTTGGCCCGACTCGTCGATCGGAAAATGAAAGCAAGTAAGTCGATGAAATGCATGGAGACACTAAGTGATAGCAGAAGTGATGAAAAGTGCATGCAAAGCATGAATGGAAGATTGAGAAAATAGATCAGCATGCATGCGGGTGAGGCCGTTTGCTGGTAGGGCAGATGTCCATGAAAAATAGTTTTATGCCTGCGACAGGAGTGAGATAGCAACGAAAATTGAAACAGAGATAGGACAAGCTAGAATATATGTAAACGACAATAGGCATTCAAAGAACTCAAGCAAACAACACTCACACAAGAAAATACGCAAAAAGCGATAAAAATGCAGCACAAGGCATGGGAGGCAAGCTCACACCAACAGAGCTGAGCTGAATGTGCCGATTGATCCTAAATGTGATGTGGAATGTTAGAGCTACAAGGATTATGTGAGGAATGAGCTCTGCAGTGTTCAGTTGATGAGTTTTGATAACATTGAGGTTGGGACGTGCATGCCACAAATGTAGGGGAAGCGACACTTTGAGGGAGGTTTCTAAATTGTTCCTTGCATGTAACCTCCAACTGCTAAACATAGATCCCTAAAATAAGGGATTCCTTTGCATGCTGCCTTGGGAGAAGCATTCTATGCATGCAAGTCTGTTTTTCTCGGTCCCGGAGGGAACCAGTCAACTCAGTTGCACATGCAAGTGAATGCTCGACTACTAGAGAAAAATGTGCATTTCAGACAGTAAGATGGGATGACTTCCCAAGGGGATTGCACAATTTCTGGGAAGATCAGGTGATTGTTGCCCAGATTTGTGCAAATCCTAGGCTGAACAGTGTGTTGATGGAAAAAATTGTGCAAATCTTGTTGGGATGGTTGGCTGGTAGGATTGCACAATCCTGGAGACCAACAGGCTGCCAGAGGGAATTATGTAATTCTTGGAGGGAAATACTGGTTTCCCTCTAGGAATGCACAATTTTCAAGGGGAAGCTGCTCAACCTACAGGTGGACGAAGTCTGGGTAAGCAGGTTGTGAGGGGAATGGATCGATTGTGATCGATAGGCTGCCTTTGTGCAAGGAAAACATTGAAGCTTGAGTACTTGATAAAGCAAGACATAGTGTTGTGTAAGGTTGGTAGGGAAGCTCCAAAACAGGCTAAGGAGAAATTTTGGATGGTGGTTGTAGCTGCTACAATAGTTACTTATTTGGAAAATCACCAGTAACAAAATCACAATATTTTCAAAATCCAAAAATTAAGAGAGTTTAAGGATAACAAAAATATATAGGTTTTGTGATGAGAAACATAAAGGTATATTTGAATTATAAATTGAAAAAACAAAAACAAACCAAACAAGTAAAATATAAAGCTATAAATAGGAACCCTCATTCAACATTGGGAGAGTTGGACTTTTCCACAACAGCAGGCTCTTTGGTGCTTCCTAGTGAACATCCTACATCTGAAGGGAGCCCTAAATGAGTTTCAATGCACGATAGATGCATATTTAGACCTTTTATGAAGCAATGAAGCTCATCCAACATAAGGAGGAATTCATCCTTTGCTTCATTGCGGTCCAACATGACCCTACCTAAAAATGTTTTCATGTGCCAAAAAATATGCATCAAGTACATATATTTACTAAAGTGACCTCAGGTATGCCCTGTATTTGGTACCCAATCAACAACCTCACCAACCACCTTTGTATCCTTAAAGCATCCTTCTTCATCTACAATATCCCCCTATTCTTTTTTAATATCATCCTGGATGGAATGAGGAGTTTCGGAGCGATAAATCCTCATAGAGGATTACTCCCTTGACTAGCCATGAAATCCTCCTTACTCTCGACAATAAGCAATTCCTCATCAATTATGTCCATGTTGTCAAGGCTACCAAAAAACCAACTATAGATCTAGGCATGAGGGATAGACATGAGAGGAAAGAGTTGAGGGCAAGAGATGTTGGCTTTAGATTGTAAAGAGTACTAGGTAGTTGGAGATTAAGGAAATCTGGGAACACATGTAAGGTAAAGAGAAAGAGTTAAGGAGAAGTATAGAGTTTCCCAATAAATACATCATACTAGGAGAAACAAATAGAAAATTAAAAATATAAGATGAGATAGAATGTAGGGAAGAAGGAAAATTCAATAGCCTTATCTATCCAAAGTGTAGAGGAGAAAGCCGATCACAAAAGAAAATAATAGAATCGAGCTAGATTACTTGAGGTAGAAAGAATATAAATTCCTTGGGACCCATCAACTATAATGACATATGAATGTGGGAGTCAAAAGCCATGAGTGTGCATAATTCATTTAGAAGCTTAGTACAATACCTTGAAATAACCCTTAGCTCATGCCAATTTTCATTCCCAATTGGATGAACAAGCCATTTTAGATATCAAAAATGTTCTGCATGAGAGGAAGAAAGGAGAATGAAACATCCAATGGTGCCTGGTATGCCAATCCAATCAACATAATTGCAATGACAGTGCCCATAAAATTCACCTTTAAACACATCTTAATTCCATAACAAGTTGATAACGTAACCTTATGTGAGTGCATTGTACTCTTAATTGAGATGTGATGCGAGAGTAATATCACTAGAGGGCGCATTGCCATATCTACCACCATGACTGCTTTGTGCAACTTGCTCCCCCAAACCCATAAAGGAATTCTATATTTTATTATTAATATTAATATTAAAAAGAGTTATTTAAAACATTTTTATTTATTTAATTTCTCTAAGATAAAATAATCTTATAATTATTATAAAACCTCTTATTAAATAATAATAATAATAATATGAATTTTACTTTATAACTTGATAGACAAGTACATGGATTTAATTTGTTGCTTAATTAATCTTGTTGTTTTACAAGATTATGTTAATGATTCCTTATATATATATATATATATATATATATATATATATATATATATATATATATATATATATATATATATATATATATATATATATGATCCCATTTATTGAATGACAATTTAGTAAATGTAAAAGATAAACATAAATTTAAAATTGCAAACCTATTGTTGATAATCAAATTAAAGTTGTGAAAACCTTATTCCAAAATCGAGATGCCTATTGATGTAATTACGGAATTTTGGATATATTAAAAAAACTAGTTTAAACAACACAAACCAAGATTTCATCATAATTGTTTTAGCCGGATTTTGCCATAAATGAGCCATAAACTCCAAAATGTTTCACATATAGACAACTCTGTCAACAATTATTAGGTATATAGTAGGGATTTAACATCCACAAAATATTCATAGTAATCACACAAATCAAAGGCTACTACTTATCTCAAAACTAGTTGTGATTCTAATTATTTTGTTCAATTAAAAAAATGTCATATGAACAAGTTTCATTTGAAATGAGTTATGATTTTTTGGGCATTTGGAATTGATAAGCCATGGTATTGACCCATAGTATTGTAATAAAACTTGTATACAAATTGAAAATCTACATGTTAAAGTGGGGCTAAATCTCTATCATCACATTATCATATTCCATATTGTTTTAAATGTATATTATTTTTTTCAAATGAGTGTAGTTTGGATTTTTCTCTTATCTTCCTCGCCCAGGTTCTAGTCCCACCTAGATTGACATACTTTGTAAAAATAACTAGTATCCTACCGTGAACCACACTAGAAAAACATATATGTATATTAACTTAGGTATAATTAACAATAATAATAATTAAAAAAAAATAAAAAAAATTAATTAATCTTTATGATTCTTTAATTTTACTAATATAAAATGTATTCTAAAATAAATGTTTCCAACTCATTATACTAATTCCATGCACAGGTTTCATTCATCATCTTGGAATAAGTATTTAAATTTAAAAAAACTAATAAATAGTGTGGGATGGATGTCACAATATTTTCTGGTTGATTTTTTTTCCATCAATTTACTCTGGAGAATAGAAAAGGGGTAAACAATCAAGTGGAGGTGATGATGAGAACACGACTAGTATACCCCTTTTGAGGAACCCCTACCTGCCACTGTGTACTATTGTTCACCATCAGATTCTAACATATTGTTCACCATTAGATTCATTATTAGAGGATTGAAGAATGATCTTCTATCTTATATAAACAAGGGGGGTTGCGCAACAGTTAGTCCCTGCCCTAAGTTGCAATAGTTGTTTATTCTGTAGACTAAGCAGTTGTTGGTTCAAGTTGCACCTATTGAACCAGCAGCATCACTAGTTGTTGACCTTGAACCAGTTGATCCATCAGTAGAACCATAAAAGGCATAGGCATAGGCACAAGTAGCATAGAAAGAAAAAACATGAATTTGAAGATAAGATTGTGGAAATGTACAATTTGCAGATTCTATTTTTGAGATTGAACATTACATTTATAACTTGAATTGTAATCTAGACAAACATGGTCATGAAACACAATTGTTCTTTGAGTGCAGAAATTTTGATACTGGATTGAAATCATATTGATGTTACTGAATCGATGGCTGCTCAGGAGCTCGTTCTGATGTTTGTTTGACTATAGGGTGAAAACTTGTTAAGACCAATCACAACGTGCAAATATTTGATACTTACCTGTTAGGCCAGGAAGTAACTCCTTAAGGCAAAAATGATTCGTGTTTATTCCTTCAGGTAGGTCTTCATTAAATACATGAGGGAGAGACTATTCAGTTCATCTCCCGATCACTGTTCATATTACTTATTTATCTATTTACATTATATTTACCCAATCATGAGGATTAGGTGTCAACATTCCCCCCCTAATCTGAAGGGATGTTGGTGAGTCCAAGCATCATTTTGAATCGTTCAAGCTTTTCTCTTCCAAGCGCTTTGGTGAAGATCTCTGCAATTTGCTCGTTTGTGGAATAATGACGGAGATGGATTGTTTTGGCCTGAACATGGTGTCGAATCAGATGATATTTAGTATTGATGTGCTTCGTTCGATCATGGAACTTTCGGTTCTTGGCCAACTTTATTGCAGAGGTATTATCAATCATGAGTGGAGTTGATTGTACTTGTTTTACCTGCAAATCTTCAAGAATTTTCTTGAGCCACACAATTTCTTTTGTTACTTTAGCTTGTTAGATCCCTATAATACTAGTGATTACCCCATTACTATTGTATTTGTATCCCTTATTAATATTGTTGCCCTCATATTGTTATTATTGTGCCCCATAGAAACCCTCTATTGTTATTTTTGTGGCTTTATAGTATTATTTTTAGGTCGGCTGGGTTATATTGTGACTCCTTAGACTCCTATATATAGAAAGGAGGTTTTGTCATTTGTATCATCCAAGAATTGTTCATTTATGTAATGTAAAAGAGGTTTCCACCTCGAAGAGGCTGAATTCTAAGGCATTGATCTATCTTTTCTATCTTTTCTTGAGCTGGTTTCATAACATTTGGTATCAGAGCTTTGGATTCTAGGGTTTTGCTACTCCAAACAGGTCATCATGGAATTTTCGCTATAACTTTTTTCTGCGACGTTTTAGAAGCGAAAAAAAAACCCATTTGAAAATATATCGCTCTAAATCTCGAGTCTGAATTTCAGAGCTTTTTGCTCTATATTGGCGGAGATATGATCTGATGAAGTTGGTATTTTTGCAGACTCTTGAATTACATTCCAAACAGGTGACCTGGGGAAAATCGTCATAACCTTCTCTTTGAGCATCGAATTGAAATTTCGTAAGAAGGTATAGAAAGAGGACGGACTATAGTTTTCTTGTATATATTTTTCAAAGCAAAAGGTCAAAACAGTGTCTCGTGGCATGTCATACAAGTTTGCTCTACTGAACTAGTATATAATCAGGTCACTGTGGGAGATTTGGCATAAATCTTCCGTGGAGAATCCAATTTGGATCAGACTGGTGGAATTGGAAAGTGGACACAGAAGGCTATCACAGGTTGCAATTTTAGAACCAGATGATTCAAGATTATAGAGATACATCAGATTCAATATCAAGCTCCTACAAAGTGAAAAAAGGTGTGTAGTTTTTTTAAATTTTTGCATAAGCTTGGTTTGAAAAATTAGTTTGAAGGAATTAAAAGGGCATAGTAAAGAATTATTATCAGTAATTGATGACCTGAGGGAAGAAAATGCAAACACCTAGTAGGTAACCTGAAACCTCTAGCATGACTCATGAAGAAGAGGAAGAAATGCAACATGATATATCAAAATTACGAGACCAAGTGCAACAAGTGTCACTTGCACAAAAAGCAACAGAATCTAAGATGGATGGTTTAAAGAATGATGTAGAATCTAAGATGGATGTTGTAAAGATAGGCGTAGAAGCTAAGATGGATTTTTTAAAGACAAGCATGGAATATTTGAAGACAGGCATGGAAGATTTGAAGACAGATTTGACAAATTTTCTACAAGAAATGCTTACTAATGGTGAAAGGGTAGTAAAGGAAACTCATGATGAGAACAAAAGAAATGTTAATCATGATTTCATAGACTCTAATGTTGGATAAAAGACCCACCATATTCCAAAAATCGATATGAGGAAGTTTGATGACAAGGATCCCGCAACATGGATATTACAGATGGAACAATTTTTCGATCTCAATAATGTGTAAAACACACAAAAGGTACGTATTGCAACTTTATATTTGGAACCAAATCAATTTGTATGGTATCAATGGCTTTGCTCTCGTAAACAAATTATCACGTAGGCAATTTTTACGGAAGAATTGACAGCACATTATGAGGATACAAAAAGCAACACTTTTGTAGCCAATTGATAAGTCTCAAACAAAAGGGTTCAATAATGGAGCACATTGAGAAGTTCCAAAAATTGAACATAAGGGTAGAAATTATTCCAGAGGAGCATAGGATTTATGTGTTCATAGGGACTTTAAAGGATAATATCCAACATGATGTTCGCCTTTAGGAACCTAATTCATTAGAGAAGGCATTCAAGTTAGCAAGAAAAATGGAAAGAAAAATCATGGCAACTAGGAAGCATACCACTCACAACTATAAAGATGGAAGTGTTGTTGCCCCTAGTCTTCCAAAACCTATAAGTTTGACACCACAACAATTGGAAGAAAAAAGAGCAAAAGGGCTTTGTTACAATTGTGATAACAAATACACTAAAGGTCATAAGTGTGCTGAGAAGAAATTATTCTACATAGATTGTGAAGAGGAAGAAGAAAAGGAGCAAGAAAGGTCAAAAGAGGGGGATATACTCCAGGAACAAAGCCTAGATTACGAAGAAATGAATCCGGCCATATATTTTAATGCATTGGCGGGAATTGCCACTCCTCAAACCATCAAGATAGAAAGACAAATCAAGAAGAAAAAGGTAATAGTGTTGATTGATTCAGGAAGTACCCATAATTTTATTCATTGTAAGGTAGCAAAAGAATTGAATTGCTTCTTATATCCAGCACCAGAGTGTCAAGTGATGGTTGCAAATGGAGGAACAAAAAATTGCTCTGGAAAGTGCCATAATATCAAGCTATCAATGGGAGAATATGCATTGACTAGCCCAATGCTTTCCATTCCAATGGGAGGTGTTGATGTTGTACTAGGAGTCCAATGGCTACAATCCTTGGGTACAATATCTTTTAATTTTCAAGAACTTTTCATGAGATTTTATGTGGAAGGAAATGAAGTTGAATTAAGGGGTATTGCAGGGAAACCGAGAAAGATAATCAGCTCTAACGGTATGACAAAGCTTCTAAAAAAGGAACAAAGAGGTGTAATTGCATAATTATGTTCGCTAGATGTTTCCACATCGGAATCATATATTTCTCCAGATCTCCAAAAACTCTTGGACAATCATTCCAAGGTATTTGAGACTCCCAAAGGTCTCCCACCTATTCATGATCATGATCATGCTATTCATCTGATTCCAGGAAGTGTTCCTCCAAACATCAGGCATACAGATATCCTTATGCCCAAAAGAGCGAAATTGAACATATGGTCGCAGAAATGCTAGAGGTTGGTATAATTCAAACTAGTTAAAGTTCTCTCTACTCTAGTAGTATTGGTACACATGAAGGATGGATCATGGCGCATGTGTCCGGATTATAGGGAGCTCAACAAGCTCACTATTAAAGATAAGTTTCCCATTCCTGTCATTGATGAATTATTGGATGAATTGCATGGATCAATTTACTTCACCAAGTTGGATCTTCGTTCAAGATATCATCAAATCATAATGAAGACTAAAGAAATTCTGAAAACAACATTTAGAACTCATGAGGGTCATTATGAATTTTTGGTCATGCCTTTTGGCCTTACCAATGCACCTTCTACATTTCAAGGTTTGATGAATTCCATTTTCAAACCCTTCCTTAGAAAATTTGTGTTAGTATTTTTTGATGATATACTAATCTACAACAACTCTTGGAGGGATCATCTTGAACATGTTGACAGGGTGCTCAAACCATTGAAGGAGAAATAATTATATGCAAAAAGCTCCAATCAAGGGAAAGTTTTTACACAAAGCTATTTATGAGAAGGAAATGTTGGAAATACTACATGCACTTAAGAAATGGTGACCCTACCTAATGGGAAGACACTTCAAGGTAAAAACGGATCATGATAGCCTTAAATACTTTTTAGAACAAAGATTATCCTCTAAAGAGCAACAAAAGTGGGTCACAAAGATGTTGGGTTATGACTTTGAAATCATCTACAAAAAAGGAAGCAAAATGTGGTGGTAGATGCACTCTCAAGAAAGGATGAGGATGTGGAAGCATTGTTGTGCGCCATTTCTATTATCCAACCCGATTGGATAAACGAAGCAAGGGAGGAATGGAATAATGATGAAGAAGTGTGGGCACTTATTCGAAAGTTACAACAAGATTCCAGTACATTTGATACATTTAGCTGGAAAAATGATTTGTTATGGTACAAATATTGCTTATACCTCTGTAAGAATTCCCAACTCAAACAAAAGATTCTTATGGAATTGCACACTTCTCCCTTAGTAGGGCACTCAAGATTTTTAGAAACTTACCATAGGGTTAAGAAGGAATTTTTTTGGGATGGCCTTAAATCGGATATTCAAAAATTTTTGGCGTATTGTTTGGTTTGCCAACAAAATAAAGTTGAAACAATTAAGATCCCGGGTCTATTACAACCTTTATCCATTCCAAGACAACGTTGGGAGGAGGTTTCAATGGATTTTATCAAAGGTTTACCCAAGTCTGAGGGAATGAATGTCATCATGGTGGTAGTTGACAGACTTACCAAGTATGTGCACTTTTGTGCATTATCACATCCATTTAAAGCCAGTACAGTTTCTACTGCATTTATGGAAACAATTCAAAAGCTACATGGAAATCCAAAGATTATTGTAAGTGACAGAGATCCCATCTTTACTGGAAATTTTTGGACAAAATTATTTTCTTTTCTTGGTACACAGTTAGCTCATAGATCATCTTATCATCCTCAATATGATGGGCAAACTGAGATAGAAAACAAATGTCTGGAAGGATATCTTTGTTGCTTTGTCTCGGATAAACAGACACAATGGGTCAAATGGTTGCCTCTAGCTGAATGGTGGTATAACACATCCTTCCATACAGCAACAAAAATGACCCCATTTATGGCACTTTATCGATATCAGCCACCATCCATCACATCATATTTAAGAGAAAATTCTAAGGTTCAAGCAGTGGAACATCACATCGAACATCAACAACAAGTCCTCCAAATCTTAAAGGATAATCTCATGTTGGCACAAAATAGAATGAAACAACAGGCAGATCAACATCGCAGCGAAAGAAGTTTTGATGTAGGTGATTGGGTATTCGTACGACTACAACCATATAAACAAATGTCCCTGAAGCAAGCTAAGAAGGATAATAAATTATCACCAAAGTACTATGGTCCGTACAAGTTGTTGCAAAATATTGGTACTATGGCATACAAATTGGAGCTTCCTGCAGCTTCTCGAGTGCACCCAGTTTTCTATGTTTCATGTTTAAAGAACGTTATAGGCGACAAGCTCCCAGTTCAAACAATATTGCCAGAACTTGACGAGGAAGTAAAAATTATATTGGAACGGGAAGCAATCACAGAGACAAGAACTAGACAGCTACGAAATCGATCAATTTCAAAGTATCTCATCAAGTGGAAGAACTTATCCACTGAATATTCCACATGGGAGGATGAGAATTTTATACAGAAGCATCCAGAACTACCCAAGCGTTGAGGACAACACTTTTTTGAAGGAGAGGGGCATGTTAGATCCCTATAATACTAGTGATTACCCCATTACTATTGTAGTTGTATCCCTTATCAATATTGTTGCCCCCATATTGTTATTATTGTGCCCCATAGAAACCCTCTATTGTTATTTTTGTGGCTTTATAGTATTATTGTTAGGTCGGCTGGGTTATATTGTGACTCCTTAGAATCCTATATATAGAAAGGTGGTTTTGTCATTTGTATCATCCAAGAATTGTTCATGTATGTAATGTAAAGGAGGTTTCCCCCTCAAAGAGGCTGAATTATAAGGCGTTGATCTATCTTTTCTATCTTTTCTTGAGCTGGTTTCATAACACAGTTGCTGCCACGTATTCTGCTTCTGTTGTGGAATCTAGTGGAACTGATTCTTTGCTTGATCTCTAGGAGACAGCTCCTGATCCAAGACTCATAGCATATCCTGAAGTAGATACCCCAGTTTCTTTGTCTCCATCGAAGTCTGAATCAGAGTATCCAATCATGCTGAGGTCGTCCACCCATGTATACTTGATTCCAAAGTCTTGAGTTCCCTTCAAGTACCTTAGAACTCTTTTTTGCAGCAGACCAATGTCCCTCACAAGGCTTTTGCATAAACCTGGAGAGGATTCCAACAGCAAACAAAATGTTTGGCCTGGTATTAGTTAGGTAGTTGAGACTTCCTACAAGCTGTCTATACTTTCTTGCATCCTCAAATTCTTTTCCTTCAATAGATGTGAGCTTTAAGTTTTGTTCCATTGGAGTAGTAAGAGGATTGCACTCTGTCATGCCAATCCTGTTCAACAAATCTCCAATGTATTTCTTTTGAGAAAGAAATATGGACTTCGGATGTTGGGTTACTTCAATGCCAAGATAGTAATGAACATAGACCAAATCAGTCATTTCAAAACTTTTCCCCAATTCCTTATTTATGGATGCAATGTGGTTTTCATTGTTCCCTGTCATCAAAAGATCATCTATATATACAATTGTTTGCAAACTTTCTTGACAAATAAAGTTGCATCATCAAGATCATAATGTTTGAAATTGAGTTTCAGAAGATGCTCAGTTAGTTTTTCATACCAGGCTCGTGGTGCGTGTTTGAGGCCATACAAGGACTTCACACGTTTGCATACTTTATGTTCATGTCCTTTCACAACAAATCCTTCAGGTTGAGACATAAAAATATTCTCTTTTAAATCTCCATTTAAGAAAGCAGTTTTTACATCCATTTGATGGACTTTCCAATCGTTTTGAGCTACTAGTGCAAATAGTGTCCGGATGGTAGCCCATTTTGCTGTGGGGGCAAAAGTCTCCTCATAATTTACCCCTTCCTTCTGTGCAAAACCTTTTGCCACAAACCTAGCTTTGTGCTTGTCAAGTAAGCCATCAGCTTTATACTTGTTCTTGTAGACCCACTTGTAGCCAATTGGTTTGGTTCCTAATGGAGGATCAACCAGCTTCCAAGTGTCGTTCTTTATGAGGGAATCATACTCCTTTTGCATCGCTTCTTTCCATTCATCATGAGAAGTAGTTTCTTTGAAAGAAGTTGGTTAAAAATCTGTAGACAAGTTCAATTCACAATCATAAGAAACATCCATATCAACAGATGAATTAGAGTCATCTACATCACCTCCATTTTGTCGGTTTGAATTTCTAGTTCTTGTCTTTCCAACCTCATTAGGCTAAACACTTTCAAGTGTCTTTGTCAGCCACTTTGGGGGACCTCTCTCAGATGGTCCAAGCTACTCCATTGATTGAGTTGGGACTGAATCAAGATTGAGTCTCCCAATTCTATCAATCACATCACTTAAAGCATCATCTGTCGTTGGAGTTTCATGTGGGGGAGAGTGTTATTCAGAAGAAGATTCCACATGTTGATCTAGTATAGGAATCACCCCTTCAAGATGTGGAATTTGATTATCAAATTCTTGAAATGATTTTTCTTTTGTGAATCTATCCAAGCAATCAAGTTTCCGCTCAACAACATTGTCAGTTTTGGATGATTCAAGAAAGATTACATCTCTAGATACAACAAACTTTTTATTTACTTCATCATAGAGACGATATGCTTTGGAGGTGTTTGAATACCCCGGGAAGATACACTTATGACTTCTAGCACCAATTTTGTTTCTATGTACATTTGGTATCAAGGCATAACAGGTGGAACCAAAGACCCTGAGATGCTTTACCGAAGGAACATGTCCATACCACATTTCATATGGAGTCTTGTTTCTAATAGAATTAGATGGAAATCTATTCTTTATATATGCAGCACATAGAACAGCATCAGCCCAAAACATTATCTTTACATTTTTGAAGAAGAGCATGGATCGTACCATATTTAAGATTGTCCTATTCATTCTTTCAGCCACACCATTCTGTTGGGGATTATAAGGTACAGTTGTTTGATGTTTGATCCCATGTTGGCGAAGATAGTTTTCAAATTCATTTGATGTGTATTCTTTTCCATTATCAGTGCGAATAGACCCAATATGAGATTGTGCATCATTTTCAATCCATTTATGAAAATTCTTGAATGTTTGAAAAGCATCAGATTTGTTCTTCAATAAATAAACCCAACACATTCTGGTGTAGTCATCAATAAATTTCATCATATATTTATTTCCATTTGCAGAAGAAACAGACATTGGACCACATAAATATGAATGAATGAGTTCAAGTTTTCTATGTGCTATTGAATGTGAATCATGAAAAGAATGTTTGCTATGCTTTCCTAGAATGCAAGCATCACATTGCTTAAGTTTCCTAGGAATTGTAGGAAAACCAGCAACACCATTTTTCTTCAACAAGCGGAGACTGTCATTGTTATGAAACAAGCTCAAGAAAAGATAGAAAAGATAGATCAACGCCTTAGAATTCAGCCTCTTCGAGGGGGAAACCTCCTTTACATTACATAAATGAACAATTCTTGGATGATACAAATGACAAAACCTCCTTTCTATATATAGGAGTCTAAGGAGTCACAATATAATCCAGCCGACCTAACAATAATAATATAAAGCCACAAAAATAACAATAGAGGGATTCTATGGGGCACATAAATAATAATATGGGGGTAATAAGGGCACAACAATATAAATAAGGGGTATAACTACAATAGTAATGGGGTAATCACTAGTATTATAGGGACCCAACATGCCCCTCTCCTTCAAAAAAGTGTTGTCCTCAACGCTTGAGTAGTTCTGGATACTTCTGCATAAAATTCTCATCCTCCCATGTGGAATCTTCAGCGGATAAGTTCTTCCACTTGATAAGATACTCTGAAATTGATCGATTTCATAGCTGTCAAGTTCTTGTTTCTGTGACTGCTTCCGGTTCCAATATAATTTTTCCTTCCTCATCAAGTTCTGGCAATATTGTTTGAATTGGGAGCTTGTCACCTATAACCTTCTTTAAACATGAAACATGGAAAACTGGGTGCAATCGAGAAGCTGCAGGAAGCTCCAATTTGTATGCCATAGTACCAATCTTTTGCAACACCTTGTACGGACCATAATACTTTGGTGATAATTTATTATCCTTCTTAGCTTGCTTTAGGGACATTTGCTTATATGGTTGTAGCCGTAGGAATACCCAATCACCTACATCAAAACTTCTTTCACTGCGATGTTGATCTGCCTGTTGTTTCATTCTATTTTGTGCCAACACGAGGTTATCCTTTAAGAGTTGGAGGACTTGTTGTTGATGTTCGATGTGATGTTCCACTGCCTGAACCTTAGAATTTTCTCTTAAATATGATGTGATGGATGGTGGTTGATACCCATAAAGTGCCATAAATGGGGTCATTTTTGTTGCTGTATGGAAGGAAGTGTTATACCACCATTCAGCCAGAGGCAACCATTTGACCCATTGTGTCTGTTTATCAGATACAAAGCAACGAAGATATCCTTCCAAACATTTTTTTACTATCTCAGTTTGCCCATCAGATTGAGGATGATAAGATGAGCTATGAGCTAACTGAGTACCAAGACAAGAAAATAATTCTGTCCAAAAATTTCCAGTGAAAATGGGATCTCTGTCACTTACAATAATCTTTGGGTTTCCATGTAGCTTTTGAACTGTTTCCATAAATGCAGTAGAAACTGTACTGGCTTTAAATGGATGTGATAATGCACAAAAGTGTGCATACTTGGTAAGTCTGTCAACTACCACCATGATGACACTCTTTCCCTCAGACTTGGGTAAACCTGTGATAAAATCCATTGAAACCTCCTCCCAACGTTGGCTTGGAATGGATAAAGGTTGTAATAGACCCGGTGTCTTAATTGTTTCAACTTTATTTTGCTGGCAAACCAAACATTCCGCCACAAACTTTTGAATATCTGATTTAAGGCCATCCCAAAAAAATTCCTTCTTAACCCTGTGGTAAGTTTTTAAAAATCCTGAGTGCCCTCCTAAGGGAGAAGTGTGCAATTCCATAAGAATCTTTTGTTTTAGCTGGGAATTCTTACAGAGGTATAAGCGATCTTTGTACCATAACGAATCATTTTGCCAGCTAAATGTATCAGAAGTACTGGAATCTTGTTGTAGCTTTCGAATAAGTGCCCACACTTCTTCGTCATTCTTCCATTCCTCCCTTGCTTCGTTTATCCAATCTGGTTGGATAATAGAAATGGCACACAACAATGCTTCCACATCCTCATCCTTTCTTGAGAGTGCATCTGCCACCACATTTTGCTTCCCTTTTTTGTAGATGATTTCAAAGTCATAACCCAACATCTTTGTGACCCACTTTTGTTGCTCTTCAGAGGATAATCTTTGTTCTAAAAAGTATTTAAGGCTATCATGATCCGTTTTTACCTTGAAGTGTCTTCCCATTAGGTAGGGTCGCCATTTCTTAAGTGCATGGAGTATTGCCAACATTTCCTTCTCATAAATAGCTTTGCTTAAAAACTTTCCCTTGATTGGACGACTTTCAAAAGCAATGGGTCTTTCATCTTGCATTAGAACAACACCAATTCCATTTCCTGAAGCATCACATTCCACAATAAAGGTTTTTGTGAAGTCCGGTGTAGCTAAGACCGGTGCTTGGCACATTGCCTCTTTAAGATGTTCAAAGGCCTTTGTTGCTTCCGGAGTCCATGAAAATGAATCTTTCTTCAATAATGTTGTTAGAGGTGCTGCTATTCTCCCATAATTCTTAACAAACTTGCGATAATACCCTGTCAACCCAAGAAATCCTCGCAGATGCTTTATGGATGTGGGGATTTTCCATTCCTTAATGGCTTTAATTTTGCTAGGGTCTACCTTAACTCCTTCATGAGATACAATATGACCCAAATATTCCACCTCCTGGACTCCAAAGAAACATTTGGATCTTTTTGCATATAATTGTTTCTCCTCCAATAGTTGTAGCACCCTGTCAACATGTTCAACATGATCCTTCCAAGACTTGCTGTAGATTAGTATATCATCAAAAAATACTAACACAAATTTTCTAAGGAATGGTTTGAAAATTGAATTCATCAAACCTTGAAATGTTGAAGGTGCATTGGTAAGGCCAAAAGGCATGACCAAAAATTCATAATGACCCTCATGAGTTCTAAATGTCGTTTTTGGAATGTCTTCAATCTTCATTCTGATTTGATGATATCCGAACGAAGATCCAACTTGGTGAAGTAAATTGATCCATGCAATTCATCCAGTAATTCATCAATAACAGGAATGGGGAACTTATCTTTAATAGTGAGCTTGTTGAGCTCCCTATAATCTGGACACATGCGCCATGATCCATCCTTCTTGTGCACCAATACTACTGGAGCTGAGAAAGAACTTTGACTCGGTTGAATTATACCAGCCTCTAGCATTTCTGCAACCATACGTTCAATTTCACTTTTTTGGACATAGGGATATCTGTACGGCCTGATGTTTGGAGGAACACTTCCTGGAATCAGATGAATAGCATGATCATGATCACGCATAGGTGGGAGACCTTTGGGAGTCTCAAATACCTTGGAATGATTGTCCAAGACTTTTTGGAGATCTGGAGAAATAGATGATTCCAATGTGGAAACATCTAGCGAACATAATTGTGCAATTACACCTCTTTGCTCCTTTTTTAGAAGCTTTGTCATACCATTAGAGCTGATTATCTTTCCTGGTTTCCCTGCAATACCCCTTAATTCAACTTCCTTTCCTTCCGTAGAAAATTTGATGAAAAGTTCTTGAAAATTAAAAGCTATTGTACCCAAGGATTGTAGCCATTGGACTCCTAGTACAACATCAGCACCTCCCATTGGAATGGAAAGCATTGGGCTAGTCAATACATATTCTCCCATGGATAGCTTGATATTATGGCACTTTCCAGAGCAATTTATTGTTCCTCCATTTGCAATCATCACTTGACACTCTGGTGCTGGATATAGGAAGCAATTCAATTCTTTTGCTACCCTACAATGAATAAAATTGTGGGTGCTTCCTGAATCAATCAACACTATTACCTTTTTCTTCTTGATTTGTCCTTCTATCTTGATGGTTTGAGGAGTGGTAATTCCCGCCAATGCATTACAAGATATGGTCGGATTTATTTTTTCTTCATCTAGGCTTTGTTCCTGGAGTATATCTTCTTCTTTTGACCTTTCTTGCTCCTTTTCTTCTTCCTCTTCACAATCTATGTAGAATAATTTCTTCTCAGCACACTTATGACCTTTAGTGTATTTGCTATCACAACTGTAACAAAGCCCTTTTGCTCTTTTTTCTTCCAATTGTTGTGGTGTCAACCTTATAGGTTGTGGAAGACTAGGGGCAACAACACTTCCGTCTTTATAGTTGTGAGTGGTATGCTTCCTGGTTGCCATAATTTTGCTTTCCATTTTTCTTGCTAACCTGAATGCCTTCTCTAATGAATCAGGTTCCCAAAGGCGAACATCATGTTGGATATTATCCTTTAAAGACCCTATGAACACATCAATCCTATGCTCCTCTGGAATATCTTTTACCCTTATGTTCAATTTTTGGAACTCCTCAATGTGCTCCATTACTGAACCCTTTTGTTTGAGACTTATCAATTGGCTAAAAAAAGTGTTGCTTTTTGTATCTTCATAATGTGCTATCAATTCTTCCGTAAAAATTGCCCAAGTGATAAATTGTTTACGAGAGCAAAGCCATTGATACCATACAAACTGATTTGGTTCCAAATATACAGTTGTCATACGTACCTTTTGTGCGTTTTGCACATTATTGAGATCGAAGAATTGCTCCATCTGTAATATCCATGTGGCGGGATCCTTGCCATCAAACTTCCTCATATCGATTTTTGGAATATGGTGATTCTTCGATCCAACATTAGCGTCTATGGAATCATGATTAACATTTCTTTTGTTCTCATCATGAGTTTCCTTTACTACCTTTTCACCATTAGTGACCCTTTCTTGTAGCAACTTCTTCAATTCTTCCATATTTGTCTTTAAATATATCTTCAAATCTGCCATGTCTCTCTTAAAATCTATTTTCGAATCATCCATCTTAGCTTCCATGCCCTTTATCTTAGATTCCACGCCACTTATCTTAGCTTCTGTTAGCTTTTGTGAGCGTGACATTTGTTGCACTTGTTCTTGTAATTTTGATATATCATGTAGCATTTCTTCTTCTTCTTCATGAGTCATGCTAGAGCTTTCAGGTTCCTTACTAGGTGTTTGCATTTTCTTTCCTCGGGGCATCAGTTACCAATAATAATGCTTTACTATGCCCTTTGAATTCCGTTAAACCAAGCTTACACAAAAATTTAAAAAAAAACTACACACCTTTTTTCACTTTATAGAAGCCTGATATTGAATCTGATGTATCTCTGTAATTTCAGATCATCCAGTTCTGAAATTGCTACCTGTAGGAGCCTTCTGCGTCCTCTTTCCAATGCCACAAGTCTGAGCCAAATTGGATTCTCCAAGGACGAGTTATGTGAAATCTCCCCAGGTCACCTGTTTTGAATGTAATTCAGGAGTCTGCAAAAAAGCCAACTTCCTCAGATCATATCTCCGAAACTATCGCACGCAAAGCTCTGAAATTCGGACCCAAGGTTCAGCGCCAATTCTTCTCAAATGGGTTTTTTGTGCGACTTCTGAAATGTCACAGAAAAAAAGTTATAGCGAAAATTCCACGATGCCCTGTTTGGAGCAGCGAAACCCTAGAATCCAAAGCTCTGATACCAAATGTTATGAAACCAGCTCAAGAAAAGATAGAAAAGATAGATCAACGCCTTAGAATTCAGCCTCTTCAAGGGGGAAACCTCCTTTACATTACATAAATGAACAATTCTTCGATGATACAAATGACAAAACCTCCTTTATATATATAGGAGTCTAAGGAGTCACAATATGATCCAGCCGACCTAACAATAATAATATAAAGCCACAAAAATAACAATAGAGGGATTCTATGGGGCATAGAAATAACAATATGGGGGTAATAGGGGCACAACAATATAAATAATGGGTATAACTACAATAGTAATGGGGTAATCACTAGTATTATAGGGACCCAACAGTCATAGTTCAAATTTCCAGATCTAGCATGCCATGTTAAACTTGATGGAAGTGTACCTTCTTCATGATGAGAATTGTATGAGAAATTTTGTGCATGAGCAGAGGTTCCTTGCAGCTTGAGAAGCCTTTCTTCTTCTATTCCCCTCATGACAAGTGAGTGGTCAAATGCTTTTCCTACCTCAAGCTTGCCATCAAACATATGAATGGAGTGACCTTGCTGGCAGATGTGGACCAAGGACAACAAGTTTCTCTTGAGCTGTGGGAGATATAGAACATGATGCAGAAGAAATTTTGGAAGACCAGGGAGTTTAAGCCTGATTGTGCCAAGCCCTAATGGCTTGATTATTGATTGGTCTGCAAAGTATACTGCTCCATCAACATTGTCAGTAAATTATTCAAAAAAATATTTTCTATGAGTCATGTGGCAGGTTGCTCCTGAATCAAGCAACCAATAATTTTTCCAAGAAGCAAGTGAAGCATTAAATAAATCTTCATTTACTCCAATGTTACATTGTGCCACAACATAGTGAGCAGATTTAGGTGCTTTACCTTTGTCTGTATCATTAGTTTTACCTTTCTGTTGGTTTCTTTTCTGCTCAATTTTGTCCCATGGTAGCTTGCATGTAGAGGCATCATGTGATCCATTTCTTTTGCAGCGAATGCAGTGCTAATTTGCCTTTTCTCCTTAAGAATGTATGCCCCCCTGCCTCTGAAATATCTTCCTCTTCCTCTTCGACCACCTCTTCCTCTTGAAAAATCTTGAGCAGGATGCTTTTCTTTATAAGCAAGGCACACAACCTCTTCAGAAGATTCAGGGGCTATCTTCTTTCCAAAAAGATTTCTCTATTTCAGCAAACTTTTTCACAAGAGAGTCAAAGGTGATATCTTTGAGATTACCATTTTCTTGCAATGACTCAAGATAATTTGAGTAAGTAGGATAAAGTGCCTTGAGAAAAGCGATAAGAGGAATATCCAATTCAACCTTAGTGGATTTAATATCATGCATTATAGACTTTACTTTAGATGCAAGAGCAATAGGATCATTATTTTGCAGTTCAAGAGTGAAGAGTTTAATCATGAGTTGAACAACTTCAAGCGCAGAATGTGAGTCATAGAGTTCTTTCAGCTTTTGTAAGGCTTCAAAGGTAGTTGAATATGACAAAATATGGCAACTCACCTCTTCATTTACAAATGATGCGATTAATGCATAAGCTTTGCTATTCTTGTTTTCCCAAATGGAGAGCTCTTTGTCTGAGGTAGGTTGTACTAGTTCATTGTCTCCATCTCCGACGCACACTCCTTTCCACAACTCATTGAAAATGAGGGTGTGTTTTATCATCCGAGACCATTCAGGATAGTTCTCCTTGACAGTGAGAGCTATTCCCACCATGGATATGATTGAATGCATACTGTAAAAAAATACTTCTGCTGATAGAAAAATAATTCTGTTGGAAAAAAATGTGTTTTTGATGTAAAAAAACGTGCTTTTGATTTTTTTTTATTTTAACAAAAGCTCAACCCATATGGTTATTGTAGCAGCATTCGACATTTTCTAAAAACCACAAACTTATTCAACACTGCCTTTTGGAGAAAACCCAACAACACATTCATGCAAACATAATCAGATACATGTTTCATAAGCTATAAAAATCTGCCACCACCACACGATCATCAAATTTGGAAGAAGAAGAAATATTTAGAAATAGGTTTAGTTTTTCCTTTTTGAAGTGATGTAAGAACATGGAAATGTTGCGGTTGTACTGGATTTCAATAATTTTGCTGACATCCATGATTCTGATTACAGACACCAAAGCTGCGAATGAAGGTGTGTTTGAATGCGCGCGTCGAGGATTGCTTGGTTGGACGAGAAACGCTAAGGATGCATCAAGGTGCCACAAACCGGGGTACCCTGTACCCCCTGGTTCTAGCTACCCTCCCCATCTTACTCATCATATTCTGCATGCTTAATCTAACAACATCTGCTGCTTCACTTCGCATTTGCTCAGTCAATTCTCTCGACACACAAAGTCATCCACGCTTGCCGTAAACGCTCGGACGAGAAACTGTGTATGGAGGCCGACGGTTTGAACGCAAGACCTCGTTTGTACCAATACAAAGTCTTACCAATGTGTGTAGTTTCGAAACAGAATCGCAGGCCCTTCTGTAGCTTTTGGCACTCACGCTTCATAGCACGGGTCCGGAAGCTCAAGGGATTCCCCAACAACCCTCTCCTAGATATGGCGAAGCCTCCGGTGAAACCTTTGTGCGGTGGAATGAGAGTATTTAGTGTGCAGTGGAATGAGAGTATTTAGTGTGCAATGAAGACTAGGAAGAACAAACAATAAAACAAAATGGGCACAACAGACGCAATGAACTCAGAGGTTTTAAAGGAGGAAGAACCCATTCGCATGGAGAACCCTCAGAGGTTTTGTATGTTTCCAATAAAATATAATGAGAAGAGAAGAGATATGGGAAACAGTGCATAGGGAGTAAGCGACATATGGAAAAACAAGATGCAAAGGAACACTTCCAGCGTTGTAGCAGAGGAATGTTGCAGCAGAGGAACGTGGCAACAACGTTCAGGTCACTGCATGGAGCAGTGTTCACACCACTACGTGGAGCAGCATTCAGTATGCAACGTTTATGGACAGCGCTTTGTATGCAATGTATTATGGAGCAGAGGAGCAGAATAAGGAGTTACAAAGGGCATCAAAGCTAAAAAAATGGAGCTGGCTCTAATACCATGTCAGGCCAGGCAGTAACTCCTGAAGGCAAAAATGATTCGTGTTTATTCCTTCAGGTAGGTCTTCATTAAATACATGAGGGAGATTCTATTCAGTTCATCTCCTGATGACTGTTCATATTACTTATTTATCTATTTACATTATATTTACCCAATCATGAGGATTAGGTGTCAACATTACTCGAGTCACAAGAAGCTAGTAAATTTGTTTGGAAAGTACATCATGCAAGAACTTTTATAGCAACTTGGTGCTTGTCACATCAATGTAGGTTCATACTCGTTGTTAACTAAGAAGCAAGTCCCTGCCTTGAAATTTTGTTCAAACCTTGAAATCTTGTTCAAACCTGTAGTTACCAAAGTTGGTTGGACAATAAATCAACTAGTTAACAAGAGTTCCACAATGTTTCTATATGTTTGTAAATGGGGATGGCATCATTTTCTTCTAGCCTAAGCGGAAATCAGGAAAATTAGAATCAAACAGTGACCTTAAATAATATTAATATTAAAATGGCCATGTATGTTAATATCCTTTTGGGCTTACCTTGCCTAGCTTCATGGAATAGTTAAATCAAATTCAGGTTCAATAAGATTCCTTATATTATTAGAACAGTTGGGTTTAACTTGATATAGAAAAGATAGGAGTGGCAATCAGATTCCTTACCTTATTAGCACAGTTTGGTTTACCTTGATATAGAAAAGATAGGAGAAAAACAACCTCACAGTTCAACTTGGAGAACACAAAAGCTCAAAAAGAAAGGATACAACAGTTGAATGAGCTTGATGAGCTTAAGAATCAACTACGTTTACTGAAAGCTAACCTGAAATTCAATTATATGATAAGAAGGAAACAACTATTTTCTACCAATGGAGAAGCTTTATTAACTTATTGATTCTGTTACTTTTACAGTGAATCAGCCCACTCATAGATGCCTTCATAGGAAGTCTTTAATGGTTATTAGGCAAGCTATCAAGATTCCAGATAGTATGAAACATCAAAAAAATCTACAAAATCCTTTCATTAGGCGAGTACATAGGTACACACTAGAAGCTTGAATACCCAATTCAACTTATTTTTCTTAATGAAGTTATGTAGGCTACTTCCTATTTGTAATTGGCATTTAGAGAGTTTATAGATCCCCTCAGTTGCAATATAGGCATTGCAAGAACCATAAGAAAAGTTATGATCGGAGGCCTTGCTTCACAATTCTATAGAAAGAAAAGTGCAAGATGAGGGTGGAACCCCAAGCAAAATAAACTCCATAAATAAGCTGACAAAATTTGAAAGTTCTCTGCATCCAGATTCCAGCTTTGAAACAAGCAACGCCTTGCTATATACTACGATCCAAGTTGGGCCATTTTTTGTGCCATTATTATTAAGAGTGGTCCCATTAGAGAACTGGTTTGACTTCATTATCTAGACCTTCAATTAATATGTTGTACGTCTCATCATATGGAATGTACCCTTTCCCTGATGTCAGCATAACCTACACCTTTCCTTTCATCTCAAGACTCTCAATCGAGAATTTCTATGATGTCTCCATAACCTGCACCTTTCCTTGCTTCTCAAGACTCTCAATGAAGAAAGTACGAGTAACTTCATCAGGAACACAACGATTTTCTAGCATCTTGTCTAGAAGTTTGGTGGCCTCCTGTACATTGTCTGCTTTACAGAGACCACGAGTAACTGCATCAGGAACACAATGATTTTCTAGCATATTGTCTAGAAGTTTGGTGGCCTCATGTACATTGTCTGCTTTACAAAGACCAGTGATGAGCATATTATAGGTTGTGGCACTCAGTGAACAACCCTTGTGAACAGAGTTACTCACAGAGTGGGCCAATTCTTGCAATCTTTCTCCATGGCAATGATGAGATAAATGTATTCAAAGTCACATCATCAGGGGAAAAGCCTTCAGCTAAGATTCGATCCAACAACCAAACAACCTGCTGAACCATGTGTTTCTTACACAGACCAACTATAAGGACAAAATATGCACTTCCATCAGGAGCACAACCCTGTCCCAGAATTTGAGACATGAGCATCAATGTGTCTTGCACTCTGCCTTTTATCCACAACCCATGTAACAATGTGGTATAAGTGATAACATTGGTGCTTCCAACTTTGACTTCAACTGCTTTGCAAAAACATCCCATGTAACAATGTAGTATAAGTGATAACATTGTTGCTTCCAACTTTGACTTCAAAGAAGGTTATCCAAGGGTCAAGTGGTCCAACTTTGACTTCAAAGAACGTTAGCCAAGGGTCAAGTGGTCCAAAATATCAGTCGGACATAGGGGCTGGTTGGCAGGAAGGTTGGGATGGTTCTTGAGGGTCATAATGCTGATGTTGAAGGTTTGTATGGTGTGTTTCCATTGGTTTCACTTCCTTAATGTGACTTAGGATGCCAAATCATATCATAGTGGCTTCTTATAACATTTTTACCCTGGTTGGCCGATCACTTTGGTAAATGTGGGAGGAGGGTGTTACAGAGTGCTCTCAGAGCATGGTTAGCCACTCAGACTAGATTCGCTATGTGTGTTCGTCATGCATGAATGTTAGTTGCATATGTTTTCCTTATGCTTGTAGTTCATGTACTTGTTGCATTTGAATGGTGTTGATCATGGTCGTAGTGATGTCTCCATGTGGAAGTTGATGGTGTTGTTGTGGGATGCATCGTCATGAGTGTATGACTGGTTACGTGCATTATTTGTCACTTACATGTATCATTCTTGTATGCTTGGTTACATCCTTGTATGCTTGGTTACATTCTCATATGCATGGTTACATGTATCATTCTTGTAGGTTTGGGTACAAGTATTTGTTGAAAAATGTGCAACAAGAAATGTTAAATTTAGAATGTGCTAAAAATAGACCTGCTAAAAATAGCATGTCTAAAAATAGCAGTTTGGCTAGTGAGGTCATTGGCCACATTGGGTGAGAGGTGAAACTGCTAAAAATAGAAAGTTCTAAAAATAGCATTTTTGGGTCCCTTCATATTTATAGTAGTCCCTAGTCTATCTATAGGAAGTGAAATTAATTTTGGTCTTAACAACAGTTGGAAATATTAATTAATTAATTCAATTGAGTTAATTAGTTAAGGAAATTCAAATTTGAAGTCTTTGTGAGCATGCACATGAGTTGTCCCACTGATTGAGGAATTTATCCTTAATTTCCTCCACTGATTGAGGGAATAAGTATGAGTTCTATAATGATAGAATCAGTTGACATAGTTCTAACTAGTCAAGTCCAGTTAGATTATTTTAACAAGTTGTTAAAATAATAAAATATAGTTTGTTAATGCTTGCATGCATGTGACAACTATTATTTTAGATAACTGAGGATTCACTCATGGATAACTGTTACATGTCAGTTCTATCAGAGACCCAATTGAGATCAGATGTGGGCAGTGTACTATTAGATGCTTGACTATTTCTAATAAGTAGTTTTTGCATGGTTAAGGAACTAGTGTCCTCAAGGATTGTGTAGTTGGACCATTGGTTAATTTTGGTATGTTGGAATTAATAGCATATGATTTTTCTATTATTTCCTAAGCAAACAACGCAAGGACCATAGATAAAGCCTATATAAATAGGGCTTGGTTGGTTCATGAGACATATCTTCATATCTTCATAGTTCATTGAGAACTGAATAGCTTGAGAGCTAATTCTTTTTGTATTGTGAAGAGGATTTCCACTTGATTGATAATACATGGTTGGGGTTTTATGCCAGTGATTTCCCCTGGATATATCTTGTGTTATGTGTGATTATTTCTCTTGATCAGTTATGCATGTTTCTACTTGATGTTTCTCATGAATTCGATTATGCTTCCACTTAATGTTTTGTAGAAGTAGAACAAGTATTATGCTTTAGGACATTGCATATATCAGTTTGTTCTACAGGCGAAATTTCTATGGTATTGTTCGTTTATGCTTGATCATATGTGTTTATGCGTGTGTGTGGTGGATTACACATTTCTTATGCATGTTAATGTTTGCATGTGGTCAAGTGTACAATGATGTAATGGTGGTTGTCATGCATGAGATCATGGTATGCGTTGTTGAAAAGGTCATGCATTGATGACTGGACCCTAGCTATAATGATGGTTGCATGGTTATATGCTTACGTGCTATGTTCTATACGTTGTCATGATTATGTTATACATGTATCACACTGATTTGTTGACCTCGCATATAAGGTATCCTCCCCAAGGTATAATAAGGTACATTGGTTTATTGTAGTTTGGTTTTGCTAACATGATATGTTATGGAACCAGCTCACAAAAAGATAGAAAAGATATATTAACACCTTAGAAATAAGCCTCTTCAAGGGGGCAACCTCCTTTACACTACACAAATGAAAAATTCTTGGATGATACAAATGACAAGACTTCCTTTCTATATATAGGAGTCTAAGGGGTCATAATATAATTAGAGCTGACATAACAATAATAATGTAAGGGCACAATAATAACAATAGTGGGATTCTATGGGACACAATAGTAACAATTTGGGGACTACATGGGTACAAAAATATAATAAGGGGGTTGTATTAATAACAATAAGGGGTTACACTAGTAGTATAGGGGCCTAACATGCCCCTCTCCTTCAAAGAGTGTTGTCCTCAACGCTTGAGTAGTTCTTGAAGATACTGTATAAAATTCTGGTCCTCCCATGTGGAATCTTCAACGGGTAAGTTCTTCCACTTGATGAGATACTCTGAAATTGATCGATTTCGTAGCTATTGGGTTCTTTTTTCGGTGACTGCTCCAAGTTACAATATGATTTTTCCTTCCTCTTCAAGTTCTAGCAATATTGTTTGAATTGGGATCTTCTACAACTTTTGAATGAGTGGCCACACTTCTTCGTCCTTCTTCCATTCATCCCTTTCTTCGTTTATCCAATCTAGTTGGATCATAGAAATAGCAAAAATCAATGCTTCTACATCCTCATCCTTTCTTGAGATTGCATCTGCAACAAAATTTTTCTTCCCTTTTCTATAGGTGATGTCAAAGTCATAAACCAACATATTTGTGACCCATTTTTTATGTTCTTCTAAAGATAATATTTGTTCTAGAAAGTATTTAAGACTATTATGATCCATTTTTACCTTGAAGTGTCTTCCCATTGGGTAAGGCAGCGATTTCTTAAGTGCATGTAGTGTTTCCAACATTTCCTTCTCAGAAATAGCTTGCTTGAGATGTAGCCATAAAAATAGCCAATCACCTACATAAAAAGGTTTTTCACTGTGATGTTGATCTACCTATTGCTTCATTCGATTTTGCACCAAAGTGGTGTTATCCTTTAAAATTCAGAGAACTTGTTGTTGATGCTTCATGTGATCTTTCACTGCTTGAACCTTTTTCTTCTTGATATGTCATTATCTCTTTAGAGTTTGAGGAGTAGTAATTTCTTCCAATGCTTTACAAGATATGGTCGGATTCATTTCTTGATGTTCGATGTGATGTTTCACTTCTTGAACACTTTTCTTCTTGATATGTCCTTCTATCTTGATAGTTTGAGGAGTAGTAATTCCAGCCAATGCATTACAAGATATGGTTGGATTCATTTCTTCTTTCTTGATGTGATCTTTCACTTCTTGAACCTTTTTCTTCTTGATATGTCCTTCTATCTTGAGAGTTTGGGGAGTGGTAATTCTTGCCAATGCTTTACAAGATATGGTCGGATTCATTTATTCTTTCTCTGGGGTTAGTTCCTGGTGTATATCCTCTTCTTTTGATGTTTCTTGATCCTTTTCATCCTCCTCTTCATAATCTATATAAAATAATTTGTTCTCAGCACACTTATGACCTTTAGTGCATTTTCTATCACAATTGTAACAAAGCCCTTTTTCTCTTTTTTCTTCCAATTGTTGTGGTGTCACCCTTGTAGGTTGTGGAAGGCTAGGAGAAACAACACTTCCTTGTTTATAGTTGTGAGGGGTAGAATTCCTTGTTTCCATAATTTCGTTTTCAACTTTTCTTGCCCACTTGAATGCCTTCTCCAATGAATCAGGTTCCCAAAGACGAACCTCATGTTGAATGTTATCCTTTAAACTACCTATGAAGACATCAATCCTTTGCTTATCTGCAATATCTTTTACCCTTATATTCAATTTTTGAAATTCCTCAATGTGCTCTGCCATTGAACACTTTGTTTGAGATTTATCAATTAGCTAAAGAAGGTGTTTCTCTTTGTATCCTCATAATGTGTTGTCATTTCCTGAGTGAAAATTGACCACGTGACAAGTGGTTTACGAGAACAAAGCTCTTTATACCATATAAATTGATTTGGTTCTAAATAATTAGATGCAATACATACCTTTTGTAACAGTGGTACACCATGTAAATCAAAATAATTCTCCATATGTAGTATCTAATTTACGGGACCCTTGCCATCAAATTTCCTCATCTCGCTTTTTCTTGATTTTAGAAGCTCGATCTTGAAACGACTGTAACTATATAATTTTAGATCTTCCAGTTTTGAAATCATGACCTGAAGTAGTCCTCTGCATCCTCTTTCCAATGCCACCAGTCTGATCGAAATTGGATTCTCCTAGAAAGAGTTATGCATAATCTCCCAAGATGACCTACTTATACACCTTTTCAGAATAGCGAACTTGTATGACGTGCCACGTGTCACTGTTTTTACCTTTGGATTTGAAAAATACACATAAAAGACTAAATTCTGTCCTCTTTCTACAACTTCTTACAAAATTTCAATCTGGTGCTCAAAGAGAGTTATGAGGATTTTCCCTAGGTCGCCTATTTAAGATGTAATTCGGGAGTCCGCAAAAACCCTAACTTCCTCAGATCATATATCCAAAAATATAGCGAGACAAGATCTGAAATTCAGTCCCGAGGTTTAGACCGACTTCTTCTCAAATGGTTTTTTTTTTTAAGTGAAACTTCCATGATGACCTGTTTTAGATGAAATTCTGGAGCTTGAAAAAAATATAACTTCCTTAGATCATATCTCCAAAAATATAGCGAGACAAGCTCTAAAATTCAGACCCGAGGTTCAACGAGATTTCTTCTCAAATGGGTTTTTATTTTAGCTTCTAAAAAGTCACAAAAATAAAGCTATAGCGAAAATTCCACAATGACCTGTTTGGAGCAACGAAAACCCTAGAATCCAAAGCTCTGATACCAGATGTTATAGAACCAACTCACAAAAAGATAGAAAAGATAGATGAACGCCTTAGAAATTAGCCTCTTCGAGGGGGAAACCTCCTTTACATTACACAAATGAACAATTCTTGGATGATACGAATGAAAAAACCTCCTTTCTATATATAGGAGTCTAAGGGGTCATAATATAATCAGATCTGACATAACAATAATAATGTAAGGGCACAATAATAGCAATAGTGGGCTTCTATGGGGCACAATAGTAACAATATGGGGACTACATGGGTACAAAAATATAATAAGGGGGTTGTACTAATAACAATAAGGGGTTACACTAGTAGTATAGGGGCCTAACATGATATACCTTGTCAGAAGAAATAACCAATGGCTAGCAAGATGGTACACTACAAAGACTCTCCATATGAATCCGATGAGCGGTATGGTGTTGGGAATTCTTACGATTTGGCATATACATGGAGAAGCTTAAAGGCATAAATAAGGAGTTGTAAGGCAGACAATGATAGAATCATATAGGCACAAAAGAAACAAGTATAGGTAAATGCAGTGATACTTCAGAGTTTGTCATATTTGTAGTGATGGGGACCACGTGGGATCAACCATGAGTAGTAGGAAAAAACTAATGGGACATAAAGTAGTAGGTCTGATGGTGGTCACAGGTCAGATAGAGATGACACAATGAGAGATGATAGATTGTTGGACACTCCAGATATGAGAGGTCATGGAAACATGTACTATTCTAGTTTTGGTTCAGATAGGCACTATGATCTTCATCATTATCATCCTTATAGGAGGAGTGATATGGGATACTTGCCAGAGGAGTTTAAGAAAGAAAAGAACCTACTTTTGATGAAGAGATGAAGAAATCGTAGGATGCAGAGGCATGGTTACTTGGCATGAGGAAGTTATTTAGGTTACACGATTATTCAAAGAACATGAAAGCCAGAGTAGCCACATTCAGTCTCCAAGGTAAAGTATATTTTGGTGGGAATATATGAAGAATGTTATATGTATTCATGAGGAGAACTTGACTCGGAGTGATTTCGAGTGGATATTCAACAAGAAATACCTATCAGAGAGATACTTTGATGACAGGGAAAAATAATTCTATGAGATAAAGATGGGATCGATGACAGATGAGGAGTACACTAGAAAGGTCTTGGAGCTACTAAGGTATGTGCCTTACCTCACAGAGGAGAAGGAAAAGTTTCATAGTTTCATTAGTGGATTACTAGTTGCATTCAAAGACATGATTGAGTTCAATGGGCCTAAATAATTGGAGGAGACCATCCGAAAGCTAAGGCAGTGCTACAAGAAATCAAAGCACAGATATGAGACTAAGCCAAACTGGAAAGGTAATGAAAAGAAGAAAGTAAAATGGGATAGAAAGTGGGAAAGACCTCAGGGTACAAGAAATAAAGAGAATGTAGCACCATCTCAGAAGTTCAGTTCATCTGATAGAGGACATGGATATGGATTTGAGGAGCAGAATAAGGAGCTTGTGTAGTGTTGGACATCTTGAGGGGATCTATTACATAGTATTTTGTCACACCTCCTGCACTTCCCTGTGACATACCCTGAAGTGCCTAAAACATGACCATTATATAGTATACTCATCCATGTATATAGCTCAGATCCCTCCTAAGACTTCATTTGGAAAATATCTTGAGCCTTCACTAAAGAAATAACTCTTGAAACCCTAAAATGAGAGTCATCGCTCTTATGAGGCTTAAAAAAATGATGGTCGCGTGTTGCACTATGTATGACCCACGATGGCATCGATATGTTCCCTTGCATACCTGTGATGATCCAAAAAAGGTAATTTTTCCAAAGGAGATGAGAAGATTCGTTATCTAGAAGCTTCTAGAGGGGCGAGCTGGAGGTGGTTTCGCATAGATGAGGCCGAATCCTCCCATCTTGACCTATTTGTCTTATCTCTATGAGATACCTCCTTGAGATGTGGGCCTAATCCTATATTTGGAGAAGTCCTAACTCCCCCTCCCAGCCTATAAATTCCTCCTCTCCCATTCCCAAATGGTTGGTCTATGTCCATTTGCACCCCTATGTCGAGCTTGTGCCTAAAGGCTATTCATTATATTTGGAGAGTTTCTTGGCTTGGACTTGGATTACCACTCAAGGAGAGCCTTTCAAAATCAAGGCTTTGGTTGTAAGCTTCCCTTTATTCTTTGAATAATGTACAACTGCTAGTTCATCTTCCCAAATATATATGTCCATGTATGTATTAGCTTGGCATTCCTTGATCAATTAAGTAGGTTGTTAGTGGATTTGCTATTAGTTTTGGCATGCTTTGTTGTCTCTTGATCACTTGTGCATGTACTTAAACACTGAGAGAAGTAGGAACAAGTTTGTGACACAAGTGGTTCGAGGCGTCAACAAAGGAAATCAGAAGAGCATCAGAATGAGGTAGGTCATCTCTTTCGTTCTACTTTTAAATTATAACCTAGGAAGATGTATAGTTGATTATCACTTCAATTTCTAAACCCAATCATTGGGCTAGAGGGATCATATCTATCCGTAGAGAGGATTAACCTTGTCAAAAAAATGGCGACTCCACTCAAGACACTATGATCCTTTCCTTCCATTTCTTCACTTTGTCTTTTGACAAGTTTGATCAACCATTCATTTTTAGACTTCATTTCTTGTCTGTAGTTAGTGTCACTCTCTGGTAGATGCTTGAAGGTTGTTGATTTGAGCTATTCTTTAAGATTTTGAGTTTTTTTTCCTCGACCATCATGTTTTTTACCCTGACAATCGCGATGATATTACGATTTTTTTATTATAGTAGTGATGATCACTACTTTTCTCTCAACAGGTGCGATGATTGCAAAAGATTAAGAAATTTAGGGTTTGCCTCTTATTTTCAATTTTGTTTGCCTTCTCCCAGTGATTTACTAGTGTGATCTTGGTTGACTTTCTTTTCTTCAGATTGCAATCACCTTTTAACTGGGTTTGAGTGTGCTTGAAGTTTGATTAGCCTTTTATGGTTTCTAGGTCTTCTAGGTTAACCTTCGTCTGCTCGTTGGTTTTCTCATCAGAGATCAGAGATCAATTACCTGTGTTAAAGAGTCTTTGTGTGTTCATACGTTCTTTGCATATCACTTTTGGTTCTTGTGTCTTAAGCTGTTTTCATTAGTAGATACTGTGAAAGTTACTTAAGTTTCATTTCACAAACAATAGATTACAAATTTATTGTCTCAATTGAATCAAGAGGAAGTGTTTGCTTTGAGTTTTGTGTTTCGAAAAGTGAAACTGAAAGTGTTTATCTTTTCATAGTTTACAAAGCATTTTGAGTTTCATTCAAATCATTAATGTGAAAAATATTTTCATATTTGTTGGCTTTCTTTCGTCCTACTTTTGCACTAGATTACATTGATTGCATTTTAGTGAAAAGAGAAAAATCATCATTATATCTTAAGGACGTTTTTCTTTAAGATTTGTTTTGGCATTGAATTTGCTTATCATATGAAAGATTAGATTTCATATTTTTCATTTATCATTTGAATATTGTCATGGATCCACTTTTGAATTTGGTTTGATGCATGATTTGAGTGATATTCTTCCCCACATAGATAACTTTCATCGAATTGAAGGATTTCGTTTCATCATCTAGTTTTCATTTTAGGAACAGGTAACATCATTAAGGCCTTGAAATCGAAACATAATTCCAAGATCACCTCTAAAATATATCAATTAATCTAAGGAGCATTTGAAATATTAATGTTCATATTTAGTGGTATAGGCTAGATATGTGTTCCGATGTCTTTAAAAGTTAGCAGTTGTTGTTCGCTTCGGCATTAGACAACACTAGCACAGAATTGTGCTCCCCGTATCATCGTATAGAAAAAGGGAGATCCCTATAGGTTGCAAACCTTTATCCATAGGAAGCTAAGGCTACCTCCATGTGAATGTGATACACCGAACAAAACATTCCGGGAGATTTCCTGCATGTACGTCAAGTCCTTGGTAAATTTATTTGATGAGGTGTATATTGCAGTTAACACATATTTCATTAAATTTGGAATTTTTTATTACAATCACATCAATAGAATTAAGGTTTTTGGTTATTCTGAAATTCTAGATTCATCATTTAGTTCCAAATTTAATGAAATATGTGTTAGTTCACGATTACTTGGTAATCCTTTTTGCCTAGAGTATCCTGAGTAGTCATTTCGATCTTTTCTGACTCCTTAAATTTGAAAAGATCATCGATAAAATTGTCCTTTCAAGCTCACTAAACCATCGAAAGCGACTAGAGTCACATTTTCTTCCTTTTCTGGACTCTTAAAACATGAAAAGTCAAAGCTTGTGTTTCAAATTCTAAAATTAATTGACCGCAGAACAACGTCCTTCCTATGGAAATACTCCTTAATAGATCTTAGGTTGATATTGATGGCAACATTTCCTCAGTTTATTAGTCAAGGAAATCCTTTTGACAAGAATCCTAGTCTGTTTCCTTCTTTTGGAAATACTGGTGCTCCTTATATGGCAACATTGTCCCTTCCTGGATTGACCATTGGTCTCCCAGTTCGGTTGTTTTTTACTTCGTTCATTCCGAGTGTCGAAACTGCTTTTCAACTGAGTTCTCCTCCACCTGAACAACATCAACCTCATGTTGATCCTAAAGTTGAACCATCTCCTTCTTCACCTATTTCTTCACCTCATTCTTCCTCTTCGCCTGGCGAAATTCTGGATTCTAGTAACCAAGAAGTTAAGAAGAAGAAGAAGAGGTCAAAGAAGAGGAAGCAAAATAAGAAAGGGAGCAACCAAACAACTATTTCTACCGATGAAGCTAATGAAGGAAAATCTTCCAACCAGCCCCAGAAAGTAAAATTCCCTTGCATGGTATGTAAGGGTGACCACCTTCTTTGGACATGTCATGGTATTCCCAAGCTCTTAGAAGTGTGGTCTACAGGTTCACATCGACCTTTTTCATGAGCCTATGGCGATCATGATGGTGATAAACCTTCAACTAGTAAATCCCATGGTAAAAAGGGAAAAGTCAAATTTCGCTGTAAGTTGTGTGAAGGTAATCATCCCATTCACCTTTGTCCTTTAATGGATGAAGCTTCCAAATATTTGGAAAACCTTATAGCTTCTCAACCTCGTCTTCCAAGTGGGTATCGAAAGATTTCCCCTGATCCTTCGCTAGTTGATCTAGTATTTGATCTAAAGTCATCTTTGGTCAATCCCACTCTCTCTGAAAGCGAGTCTCATGAGTCCATTCTCGACCAAACATTGATTGTGAAACCAGTAGGCTTGACCCCACCTTTAGTTAACTGTACCTTTTAGGTAGAGAGTGAACCTCATACTTCTTAGGTTTTTATGGTTTCTTCAGTTTCAAATGAACTAGAGGTAAATCCTCCTATTCCCAAGATGCATGAGAGCATTTCTCCTATTCCCATCGAGCAAGAGGGTAGCTCTCATTTTCCTAAGACACACCCTCCGAGTAGTTTGGTCACTTCTTTTGATTGGATTCAACTGACAGGATATCACCTTCCATCTTATGTGCCTTTCCAGATTACAATACATGATTACCATATGGTATTACCTAACACAATCATAGATGAGGGAACATCTGTTAGTATCCTGTCTTCAACTTCTTGGCAAGCATTAGGTTATCCTCAGATTGTCCCCGCCACCCAAAATATGTTAGCTTTTAACAGAGAAACCAGTCAACCGTTAGGGATCCTTCCTAAGTTACCTATTACTTTGAGACGAAAGACTGTCTATATAGATGTGATGGCTGTCCAAGGCCGTTGGATTTTAATCTACTCCTTGGTCGTGACTATGTTTATGTCATGGGAGCTCTTGTCTCTTCTCTCTTTCGAGTGATATGTTTCCCACATGAAGGAAGCATTATGATCATTGATTAGCTTACATTCATTGGTCTTGAATCAACTCCCACTCAACCATCACCCCTAAATGGTTCTTATATGCAAGCGATATCACCTCCGCCACAGGTTAATTATGTGGCCACCTATTCCATGCCCACATATACTGATGATATCATAGGTGATGTAGTACATCATGTACTCGGGGCATTGGAGCCCGATTTTTCATTTGGATCCCTGGACATGTATCCCTTCCAGAGCATTGTTCTCCCATCTGATGTGAACCTCTTGGAATCCATGGCTTCTTTTGGCCTATGAAATAGGTGTTTGGAGCAAAGTTCCTTGTCTTGTGTCAAGCTCCTTAAAAATGAAACAAGGGCTGGAGCAAAGATCCCTATCTTGTGTCAAGCTCCTTAAAAAATGAAGCAAGGGATTGGAGTAGAGCTCCTTGTCTTGTGTCAAGTTCCCTAAAAAATGAAACAAAGGAGATGATGATAGTTCTTTACTATGTAAACCTCGTTAAAAAAGGAAACAAGGAACTTGAGGATAGTTCTTTCACTATTTCAACCTCGTTAGAAAATGAATTAGGTCTTCATGGGCAAAGTTCTTTTACTTGTGTCAAGCTCATTAAAAATGAAACAAATCCCCTTCCAATTTGAGTCTTTGATTAGATCTTGTAAAATCCCACTCGAGTCTTTCACTTGATCTCATAAGTGAACCTTCATTCCATCTACCTGTTAGTAACCATTAGTCTACTTAGGTGAATGAAATGAAGCTTGGGGGGCATGTACCTTGAATTGAGTCATTAAGTTGGGGGCATGCAAACTTATCTCAATTATAGTTTATCTTTGTTTCAAGCTTGTGTAAAATGAAGCCAAATCTATGCATAGTTTGTTTCCATTTCAAGTTTGTTTAAAAATGAAACCATCTTCAAGTATACTCAAGCATAGTTTCTCCTGTTTCAATCTTGTGTAAAAATGAAACCATTCTCACTTTACGTCTAATGATTCCCATTTTTTTCAACCGATTTTTACCAGATGAGCCTTAGTTTTTTCATTCCAATGTCACCATCTCTTTGGCCGATCATATGATTTCACTTGGTTGTTTTACCCTTCCCCGAGGAACATTTGCAATCAGTTGTCATATTAGCCAGCCTCTTGACCATTATATGTTTTGAGTAGTTTCATCATTTCCAGAACTAGTTATTATCCTTTTTGTTAGGTCCCTATAATACTAGTGATTCCCCCATTACTATTGTCATTGTATCCCTTATTGTTATTGTTGTGCCCCTATTGTCCCCATATTGTTATTATTGTGCCCCATAGAAGCCCATTATTGTTATTTTTGTGCCCTTATATTATTATTGTTATGTCGGCTTTGGTTAAATTGTGACCCCTTAGACTCCTATATATAGAAATAAGGTTTTGTCATTTGTATCATCCAAGAATTGTTTATTGGTGTAATGTAAAGGAGGTTGCTCCCTCGAAGAGACTTATTTCTAAGGTGTTTATCTATCTTTTCTATCTTTTGTGAGTTGGATTCATAACATTTGGTATCCGAGCTTTGGATTCTAGGGTTTCGCTACTCCAAACAGGGCATCGTGGAATTTTCGCTATAACTTTTTTGCTACGAAGTTTCAGAAGCTAAAAAAAACCCCATTTGAGAAGAAATTGGTCTGAACCTCGGGTCCCAATTTCAAATCTTTTCTCGCTAAAGTTTTGGAGATATGATCTGAGGAAGTTAGGGTTTTTGCAGACTCCCAAATTACATTCTAAATAGGTGACCTTGGGAAAATCATCATAACTATCTCTCTATGCATCAGATTGAGATTTCATAAGAAGCTATAGAAATAGGATGGACTTTACTTTTCTGTGTACTTTTTTGAGGTATGAAGGTTGAAACAGTAACATGTGGCACTTTGTACAAGCTCGCTCTACTGAAAACGTATATAAGAAGGTCATCTTGGGAGGTGGGGCATAACTAGTTCTTGGAGAATCCAATTTCGATCAGCCTAGTGGCACTAGAAAGAGGGCACAGAGTGATACTAGAGATTGCAATTTCATATCTTGGAGATTTGGAATTACAGAGTTACATTCGTTTCAATATCGAGCTCCTACAAAGTGAAAAAAGGTGTGTAGTTTTTTTAAATTTTTTCATAAGTTTGGTTTGAAAAAATAGTTTGAAGGAATTCAAAGGGCATACTGAAGCATTATTATCAGTAATTGATGCCCCGAAGAAAGAAAATGGAAACACCTAGTAAGAAACCTGAAAGCTCTAGCATGACTCATGAAGAAGAGGAACAAATGCAACATGATATATCAAAATTACGAGACCAAGTGCAACAAATGTCACTCACACAAAAATTAACAGAAGCTAAGATGGATTGTTTAAAAAAATACGTAGAAGCTAATGTGTATGGTGTGGAAGCTAAGATGGATGGTTTAAAGAAAGGCGTAGAACCTAAGATAGATGGTTTAAAGAAAGATGTAGAAGCTAAGATGGATGGTTTAAAGAAAGGCGTAGAACCTAAGATGGATGGTTTAAAGAAAGGCGTAGAAGCTAAGATGGATGACATGGAAGCTATGATGAATGACGTGGAAGCTAAGATGGATGGCTTGGAAGCTAAGATGGAAGGTTTGAAGAAAGATTTGAAAAAGTTTATATAAGAAATGCTTACTAATGGCGAAAGGGTAGTAAAGGAAACTCGTGATGAGAACAATATAAATGTTAATCATGATTTCATAGACTCTAACATTGGATCGAAGAACCACCATGTTCCAAAGATCGGTATGAGGAAGTTTGATGGAAAGGATCCTGCAACATGGATACTACAGATGGAACAATTTTATGATCTCCATAATGTCCAAAACACACAAAAGATATGCATTGCAACTTTATATTTGGAACCAAATTAGTTTGTATGGTATCAATGGCTTTGCTCTCGTAAACAAATTGTCACTTGGGCTATTGTTAGAGATGAAATGATAGCACATTATGAGGATACAAAAATCAACACTTTTTTTAGCCAATTGATAAATCTTAATCAAAAGGGTTCAATGATGGAGCACAATAAGGACTTACAAAAATTGAATATAAGGGTAAAAGATATTCTAGAGGAGCGTAGGATTGATATGTTCATAGGGACATTAAAGGATAACATCCAACATGAGGTTTGCCTTTGCGAACCTGATTCATTGGAGAAGGAATTTAGGTTGGCAAGAAAAATGGAAAGCAAAATTATGGCAACAAGGAAGCCTACCACTCACAATCATAAAGATGGAAGTGTTGTTTCCCCTAGCCATCCACAACCTACAAGGTTGACACCACAACAATTGGAAGAAAAAAGAGAAAAAGGGCTTAGTTACAGTTGTGATAACAAATACACATAGGTTGTGAAGAGGAGGAAGAAAAGGAACAAGAAACATCAAAAGAAGAGGATATACACCAGGAACAAACCCTAGAGAAAGAAGACATGAATCCGACCATATCTTGTAATGAAATGGCTGGAATTACCACACCTCAAAGTATCAAGATAGAAGGGCATATCAAGAAGAAAAAGGTAATAATGTTGATTGATTCGGGCAATACCCATAATTTTATTCATTGTAAGATAGCCAAGGAATTGAATTGCTTCCTATATCCAGCACCAGAGTGTCAAGTGATGGTTGCAAGTGGAGGAACCATAACTTGCTGAGGAAAGTGCCATAATATCAAGCTATCCATGGGATAATATGTATTGAATATCCCAATGCTTTTCATTCCAATGGGTGGTGCTGATGTTGTACTAGGAGTCTAATGGCTACAATCCTTGGGCACAATATCTTTTAACTTTCAAGAACTTTTCATGAAATTTTCTTCAGAAGGAAAGGAAGTTGAATTAAGGGGTATCATAGGGAAACTGGAAAGGATAATCAGCTCTAACATAATGACAAAGATTCTAAAGAAAGAACAACGAGGCATAATTTCACAATTATGTTCACTAGAGGTTCCCACATCAAAATCATCTATTTCTCCAGATCTCCAAAAAGTCTTGGAAAATCATTCCAGGGTATTTGATATTCCCAAAGGCCTCGCACCTATTCGTGATCATGATGATGCTATTCATTTGATTCCATGAAGTGTTCCTCAAAACATTAGGCCTTACAAATGTCCCTATGCCCAAAAGAGTGAAATTGAACGTATGGTTGCATAAATGCTAGAGGTTGGTATAATTCAACCTAATCAAAGTTCTTTCTCTACTGCAGTAGTATTGGTTCACAAGAAGGATGGATCATGCCACATGTGTCCAGATTATAGGGAGCTCAACAAGCTCACTATTAAAGATAAATTTCCCATTCTTTTCATTGATGAATTATTGGATGAATTGCATGGATCAATTTACTTCACCAAGTTGGATCTTCATTCAGGATATCATCAAATCAAAATGAAGATTGAAGACATTCTAAAAAAAACATTTAGAACTCATGAGGGTCATTATGAATTTTTGGTCATGCCTTTTGGCGTTACCAATGAATCTTCTACATTTCAAGGTTCAAACCCTTCCTTAGAAAATTTGTGTTAGTATTTTTTTATGATATACTAATCTACAACAAGTCTTGGAAGGATCATGTTCAACATGTTGACAGGGTGCTCAAACTATTGGAGTTGAAACAATTATATGTAAAAATCTCCAAATGTTTCTTTGGAGTACAATAGGTGGAATATCTGGGTCATATTGTATCTCATGGAGGTGTTAAGGTAGACCCTAGAAAAATTAAAAGGAATGGAAAATCCCCACATCCATAAAGCATCTACGAGGATTTCTCAGGTTGACAGGGTATTATCGCAAGTTTTTTAAGAATTATGGGAGAATAGCAGCACCTCTAACAACATTACTGAAGAAATATGCATTTTCATGGACTCCAAAAGCAATGAAGGCCTTTGAACATCTTAAAGAGGCAATGTGTGAAGCATCGGTCTTAGCTACACCGGACTTCACAAAAACCTTTATTGTGGAATGTGATGCCTCAGGAAATGGAATTGGTGTTGTTTTAATGCAAGAATAAAGACCCATTTCTTTCGAAAGTCGTCTAATCAAAGGAAAGTATTTACACAAAGCTATTTATGAGAAGGAAATGTTGGCAATACTACATGCACATAAGAAATGGCGACCCTACCTAATGGGAAGACACTTCAAGGTAAAAACAGATCATGATAGTCTTAAATACTTTTTAGAACAAATATTATCTTCAGAAGAGCAGCAAAAATGGGTCACGAAGATGTTGGGTTATGACTTTGAAATCATCTACAAAAAAGGGAAGCAAAATGTTGTAACAGGTGCACTCTCAAGAAAGGATGAGGATGTGGAAGCATTTATTTGTGCCATTTCTATTATCCAAAAAAATTGGATAAACAAAGCAAGGGATGAATGGAAGAATGATGAAGAAATGTGGGAACTCATTCAAAAATTACAACAAGATCCCAGTACATCTGATAGATTTATCTGGAAAAATGATTCGTTATGGTACAAAGATCGGTTATACCTATGTAAGAATTCCCAACTCAAAAAAAAGGTTCTTAGGGAATTGCACACCTCTCCCTTATGAGGGCATTTAGGATTTCTAAAAACTTACCACAGGGTTAAGAGGGATTTTTTTTGGGATGGCCTTAAATCGGATATTCAAAAGTTTGTGGCAGAATGTTTGGTTTGCCAACAAAATAAAGTTGAAAGAATTAAGACCCCAGGTCTATTACAACCTTTATCCATTCGAAGCCAACATTGGGAGGAGGTTTCAATGTATTTTATCACAGGTTTACCCAAGTCCGAAGGAAATAGTGTTATCATGGTGGTAGTTGACAAACTTACCAAGTATGCACACTTTTGTGCATTATCTCATCCATTCAAAGTGAGTACAATTTCTAGTGCATTTATGGAAACAATTCAAAAGCTACATGGAAACCCAAAGATTATTGTAAGTGACAGAGATCCCATTTTCACTGGAAATTTCTAGACATAATTATTTTCTTGTCTTGGCACTCAGTTAGCTCATAGCTCATCTTATCATCCTCAATCTAATGGGAAAACAGAGATAGTAAGCAAATGTTTGGAAGGATATCTTCTTTGCTTTGTATATTATAAATAGACACAATGGGTCAAATGGTTGCCTTTGGCTGAATGGTGGTATAACACTTCTTTCCATACTGCAACAAAAATGACCCCATTTATGGCACTTTATGGATATCATCCACCATCCATCACATCATATTTAAGAGAAAATTGTAAGGTTCAAGTAGTGGAAGATCACATCGAGCATAAACAACAAGTTCTCCAACTCTTAAAGGATAACCTCACCTTGGCGCAGAATAGAATGAAACAGCAGGCAGATCAACATCGCAACAAAAAAGTTTAGATGTAGGTGATTGGGTATTCCTACGACTACAACCATATAAACAAATGTCCCTCAAGCAAGCTAAGAAGGATGATAAATTATCACCAAAGTATTATGGTCTGTACAAGGTGTTGCAAAAGATAGGTACTATGGCATACAAATTGGAGCTTCTTGCATCTTCCTGAGTGCAACCAGTTTTCCATGTGTCATTCTTAAAGAAGGTTGTAGGTGAAAAGCTCCCAATTCAAACAATATTGCTAGAACTTGATGAGGAAGGAAAAATCATATTGGAACCTGAAGAAGTCAAAGAAATAAGTACTTGAAAGCTATGAAATCGATCAATTTCAGGGTATCTCATCAAGTGGAAGAACTTACCCGTTGAAGATTCCACATGGGAGGATGAGAATTTTATGCAAAAGCATCCAAAACTACTCAAGCGTTGAGGACAATACTTTTTTGAAGGATAGGGGCATGTTAGGTCCCTATAATACTAGTGATTCCCCCATTACTATTGTCATTGTATCCCTTATTGTTATTGTTGTGCCCCTATTGTCCCCATATTGTTATTATTGTGCCCCATAGAAGCCCATTATTGTTATTTTTGTGTCCTTATATTATTATTGTTAGGTCGGATTTGGTTATATTATGACCCCTTAGACTCCTATTTATAGAAAGGAGGTTTTGTCATTTGTATCATCCAAGAATTGTTTATTTGTGTAATGTAAAGGAGGTTGCCCCCTCGAAGAGGCTTATTTCTAAGGCATTTATCTATCTTTTCTATCTTTTGTGAGCTGGATTCATAACGCTTTCATACCACTCATTCCTCCAGTTGGAGTCCTCTTTCAGCTCTTTTTAGACTCCGAAAATATGAAAAGAATATCGAGTACTTATCATTTCAAACTTGTTAAAGTAATTGAATTGATGTCTACTCAATATAAGTTTAACCCTTTTCCGGAATGAGATAGACTATTGTATGAAAAAGGAACACCTTAGTCGAACATGGCTAGGAAGTTCTCTCGAATAATGTTTTCTACCTTTTTGGCTTTGAGAGACAAATTAGGAAAAGGGACATGATGAAGTTTTCTTTTTCGTCTCTTTTTGAAACTCTCTAAACGTGAAAAAGATACCGAGTTATTCTTATGCTAGACTCGTTAAAATTTTATGACGAAAGACTCATCACCATGATGAGACCAAGTTTCTCCTTCCTAGGACTTGTAAAACTTACTAGGATGGATTCATCCGAAGGGTGAACTTATACGAAAAGCATATGGTATCCTCTTAAATCTTGTGTAAAAATAAATAGGTACTCACTAGAAATAGTGGGGGAAAAATGAAGATGAAACATCCTTTGTATAGGTAACATGTCGCTCTTGAACATGACACTCTTCTGCTCTCGTGTCGGGTTTTGGATATCCTTGCTCAGTCACTTGTCCTCCTGGGTTTGGGTGTTCCATTTTGCCTCTCATTTGACTATTCCATTCTGTCATCATGAACTTTAGTCCTATGTCGAGTTAGATGTTTCCACACTCCGGAGTCATGTCACCAATGTTCAAGAGAAGTCCAATCTTGTATTCCTTGTTTTGTGTTGATGATGGGGGATTCATCATTGCCCTCCTTTGACGGGTCACTTCATGTCGACTTCAGCTCATTATCGAGGAAGATGACTTAGAAGCTCCATTTCAGTACCTTAGAGATGGCATGCCTTAATGGCAACTTCTTCGCATTCGACAACATGTTTTCACTATTAGCCTTCAATCAAGTGATTCCACGAGTGTTCAACTTTAGCTTCATTATCACATTCACAAATTGTACTATCGTACCTTGAGATCCATTTTAATTATGGGTGGTTCCTCTTGTGCCTGTTAACGGTCCACATCATTGGCCGGTAATTAGGTGGTTTTCTAGCATGTTCGACTTCAACACATTTATTCACATGCTAGGATTCGTATATTCATCGAGTCAGGATGGAGTGCAAGACCCTGAGTCTTGTTTGTTATGACTTAGGCTACATGGAGTTATATGTCATCCATGATTGCACACATCTTTTCACTATACGAATGGCTATGACCATACAGTCAGACTTTATATTTATGACGATCCTCATTATCTAGATGGCTGCACCCATACCATGGATCTTTTCATATATTCTTCATCATTCAGATGGTTGCATCCATGCTGTGGATTCATATCTTGATCTTAGATATGTATATGTATATGCGTCCTTGATTTGCAGGTCTCCTGACAGGGTGTATCCTCGTCCTTGCAAGAGATCGTAAAGCATCTGAGCCATCACTCCTTGTTCTGCCTTCATGCTTTAGGGGGCATCTGTTACACAATATTTTGTCACACCTCCTGCACTTCCCTGTGACATACCCTGAAGTGCCCGAAACATGACCATTATACAGTATACTCATCCATGTATACAACTCATATCCCTCCTAAGACTTCATTTGGAAAATGTCTTGAGATTTCCTTGAAGAAATAGTTCTTAAAACCCTAAAATGAGAGTCATTTCCCTTATGAGGCTCAAAACAACGATGGTCACCTATTGCACTATGTATGACCCGTGATGGCATCACTTTGTTCCTTGAATACCCATGATGATCCCAAAAAGGTAATTTTCCCAAAGGAGATGAGAAGCTTCGTGATCTAGAAGCTTCCAGAGTGGCGAGCTAGAGGTGGTTTCGCATAGATGAGAACGAATCCTCCCACATTGACCTCTTTGTCTTATCTCTATGAGATACCTCCGTGAGATGTGGGCCTAATCCTATATTCGGAGAAGTCCTAACTCCCTCTCCTAACCTATAAATTCCTCCTCTCCCATTCCCAAATGGTTGCTATATGTCCATTTGCACCCCTATGCCGAGCTTGTGCCTAAAGGCTATTCATTAGACTTGGAGAGTTTCTTGGCTTAGACTTGGATTACCACTCAAGGAGAACCTTTCAAAATCAAGGTTTTGGTTGTAAGCTTCCCTTTATTCTTTAAATAATATACAACTGTTGGTTCATCTTCCAAACATATATATGTTCATGTATGTATTAGCTTGGCATTCCTTGATCAGTTAAGTAGGTTGTTATTGGATTTTCTATTAGTTTTGGCATGCTTTGTTGTCTCTTGATCACTTGTGCAAGTACATAAATGCTGAGAGAATTAGGAACAAGTCCTTGACACAAGCGGTTCAAGGCCATCAACAAAGGAAATCATAATAGCATCAAAACGAGGTAGGTCTTCTCTTTCCTTCTACTTTTCAATTATAACCTAGGAAGATTTCTAGTTGATTGTCACTTTAGTTGCTAGACCCACTCATTGGGCTAGAGGGGTCATCTCTATCCGTAGAGAGGATTAACCTTGTCAACGGGATTATCGCAAGAAATATTTTCCATAATATCAGGGTGGTAGGCATCAGATATATAGTACGCAGGAGGCACACATTGTTGGGGACATTGGTCAAATTATTCTTTATATCTATGCAACATTGGATAACAAATAAGAAGACCATCATGTATCTACCATTGAGATGGACAGTAAGATTTCTGATCAATTTATTTCTATTTTGATTGACCCTAGCTCTAATTATAGCTATGTTAGTCCTTGATTGGTGGAAAAGTGTGGTTTGAGTAAGTAATTTCATGCAAAATCTTGGTTAGTGTAGTTGGCTACAGGTACAAAGAAGTGAGTTCATCATTGGGTAAGAGCTTGTACATTTGATTTCAATGGTATGCATACCTCAATACATTTTAATGTATTATCATTGGGATCATATTGTATGTTGTTGGGCATGGATTGTTTGTACCTTCATAGAACCAAGGTGCATTGTTATGACAAAGCCATTGAGTGTGTGGATGACAATGGAGAGCCAAGAGTCTTACAGGGAAAGAAGAAAGCCACATCAATTAGGATGGTAACATCTATGCAGGCCAATCCTAGTCACAGGAAAGGGTGTATGTTATTCACAATGAACACTTCTAGTGACAAAGGTAAGGAATTTGAGGATACAAATGTTTTGAGAAGGTACCTAGTTCTACAATAGTTTCAGATTGTATTTCCTAAGGACATTATAAAGTTTCCACCTCACACGGAAGTAGACTTTTCTATTGAGTTGGTGCCAAGGGAAGCTCCGAAATCCAAAGCAGCTTACAGGATGAGCACTCCTGAGTTGGTATATTTAAAGTTGCAATGGAAAGAGATGCTTGACAAGGGATACATTAGGCGACGTGTATCGCCATGGGGCCCACTGGTATTGTTTGTGAAGAAGAAAGATGGTACTCTGAGAATTTGCATTGACTACAGGAAGTTGAACAAAGGGACCATCAAGAATAGGTATATATTACCGAGGATTGATTACTTGCTCCATTAGTTGAAGGAAGCAACAGTGTTCTCGAAGATTGATTTGAGATCAGGATATCATCTGGTACGCATCAAAGAGAAAGACATTTACAAGAAAAATTTCCAAACTAGGTATGGGCATCATGAGTTTGTTGTAGTTCCAATCGGTCTTACTAATGCTCCAACTACTTTTATGTGCTTGATGAATAGTGTGTTGTGTCCGTATTTGGATAAGTTTGTTATTGTGTTCATTGATGGCATATTGGTATATTATAAAAATGAGGAAGAGCATGTTGAGCATTTAGTAGAAGTGTTGAGGTTGTTGAGTGAACATAAGTTGTATACTAATCTCCACAAGTGCATTTTCTTTCAAAACGAGGTACATTACTTGGGGCATGTTGTCTCCAAGGAGGGCATTGCAGTAGATCCAGAAACGACAAGGTCCATCATGGACTGGGTAGCTCCTAGGAATGTAGATGAGGTGAGGTCTTTCATGGGGTTGGCAAGTTATTACAAGAGGCTCATCAAGAACTTCTCACAGATTGTTTATCCTATCACATCATTGCAGAGAAAATGTAAGAAGTTTGAATGGACAGAGGAGTGTGAGGCTACTTTTGAGCAGCTTAAGCAGTTGTTTACAGCTGCACCAGTGATAAAGACTGCATATCTAGACAAAGAGTTTGTAGTATGCACAAATTCTTTCAATAAAGGAATTGGTGGAGTCCTTATGTAGGATGGATATGTGGTATGCTATGAGTCATGAAAAATAAACAAGCATGAGAAGAAATACCCCACACATGAGCTTGAGTTGGCAATGATCATACATGTGCTGAAGATGTGGAGACATTATCTTCTGGGTAGGAGGTTTATATTGATGAGTGATCAAAGTGGTTTTTGGTATCTATTTGACCAACCAAATCTGAATGGTAGGCAGTGTCAGTTTTTGGCCAGGATAAGTGAGTTCGAATTTGAGATCAGGTACATCAAAGGAAAGGAGAACAGGGTGGAAGATGCTCTTAGAAGATAGGTATAGGTAAATCATTTAGCAACTATGAGCTCTTATGGGACAGACTTACAGGATAGGATCTTGCAGGCAGGTCAACAGTATGTCAGGTATATGGATATTTTTCACAAGTTTTAGTAGAGTACAAGTACAGGTTCAGGTGCAAGTGCACAAGATGTGGACTATTGTATTACAATGGATGGATTGGTTAGATTCAGTGACTAGATATGACAGTAGTGAGCTAAAGAATGTGATTCTGAGGGAGTTTCATTCGAAACCATATTTAGGTCACCCAGGCTACCAGAAGACATTGACTGCAGTAAATATATTTTATTATTGGAAAAATCTAAAGAAAGATGTAGCAAATTTTGCGGCTAGGTGTTTTTATTATCAACATGTGAAGGTAGAGTGTAAACATACAGGTGGACTACTACATCCGATTGTGATTCCAAAATGGAAATGGGAGGTCATTTCCATGGAGTTCATCATAGGTTTGTTGAGGAAAGTAAGACAACATGATTCCATCATGGTTATTGTGGACAGGTTTTCAAAGGTTGTGCACTTCATTCAAGTGAAGTCTACATTATCAGCTAGTGATGTTGCATAGGTATTCATCAAAGATGTGGTTAGACTACATGGTGTTCCGAAGAATATTGTGTCAGACATGGATGCAAGTTCACTTCTAATTTTTGGAAGGAGTTGTTTGAAGGTTTGGGCACAAAGTTGGCCTTCAGTACAACTTATCATCTGTAGACCAATGGATAGACAAAGAGGGTCAATAGGGTATTGGAGGACATGTTGATGATGTATGTGATGCAACAAAAGTGAAAGTGGGAAGAGTACCTTACACTAGTAGAGTTTTCTTACAAAAATGGGTACCATGAGTCACTGAGGATGAATCCATTTGAGGCATTGTGTGGGTGGAGTTGCAATAATCCCATCAGTTGGATTGATCTAGTTAACAGGGTGTTGATTGGACTGGACATGTTAGTGGACATGGAACATGAAATGCTGGTAATCAAGAAAAATCTAAAGGCAACACAGGATAGGAAGAAGAGCTATGCATATGAGAACATGTTGTTCAAGGAGTTCTAGGTTGGGGAACATTTGTACTTGCACATCACATTGAAGAAGAGATCCTTACGGATCGGATCATGTGCCAAGATGACACTACAGTTTTGTGGACCCTTCAGTATCATTGAGAGGATTGGGCCAATAGTCTATTGACTTGCACTGCTTCAAACATTGAAAGTCCATGTTTTTTTCCATGTGTCGTTTCTTAATAAGTATGTTAAAGATGTTGATCATGTGATTGACTGGTCGGTATTGTAGGTGGAACTAGATGGAGAATTCCAGTCGGAGCCTCAATGTATATTGCAGAAAAAGGTTCTCATGCTCTAGAATCAAGCAATCGAGTAGGTTAAGGTGAAATTTAAGCTCTTTGGTCTCGATGAAGCTACATGGGAGATGGCGGATCAGATGAGGGCTATGAATCCTTCCTTGTTTGTCGGTTGAGGTAAAGCAGTTTTGGTATGGTGTTTTGGTATATGTCTTGGTATATGTTTTGGTACATGTTTTGATGATATTGGGTATATGTACATATGTATATGGATTTAAATACTGCCATGATCTATGCTATAAATCTCCAATAAGAGGTATGGGTGTCATGTCATTATGATGTTATGTTTGTTATGTTTTCATGTTAGTTTGCCTCTCAGCAAGTTGACAATTGTAAATACTGCAACGAGCTAAGTTATAAAGATCCATCAGTAGTTATTTGGCTTACAATGATCTTGTGGTTATAGGTGTTGTTGAATACCAAGGATGGTGTCCTCCTAAGGGGGAGGTTTCTGAAACATCCCCGACGGAAATCCCATGTAATAAAAGTTAATAAAGGAAAAATAATAAGCACGGTTGATGGTACACTTATTCCAAGCTGAATATTGGGAAAGACATCCTAGTGTGGGTGTTCATTTGGTTATTAATGGCTAAGGAAATTGGCAAAGGGAATGGCTAAGTATTTGGAAAGGAAAATGGCATTTTTCACACATTTATTTACGAAAACAATGGAAATTAGGAGAAAAGGGAAGTGAAAGGTCACAAGTTGCATGTGAGGAGGAAAATGAAGGAAAATAATGGAAAATGAAGAAAGTAGAGGCCTCACTCACAAAAAGGCTTATAAGTATTAGTAGACAAACTTTTGTTAGTTCGGTTTTGTAGCTCTCTCATTTCCTCTCTCTCTCTCTCTCTCTCATTCTTGGATAGTTAGAATTTTCTTGGAGCACTCTTGGAGGGTGTGTCATACTTGGATTTTTGGAAAAAGAAGGAAAAGGAAGAGTAGGAAAGCCCAAGAGGACATTGGGATTAATAGCTACAATAGATTTGGCTTGTAGGTACCGGGTTGCATGTATGTTTTCCTCACTAATTTTAGTATGCATGGCATATGCATGTGGTTTATTGGTCATGATCTCTCACTAACATGGAGGATTTCCTTGATTGATAATAGATTTACCTAGCCTTACCGTTTCTTGGACAACCATGGTGTCGTGGGTTCAATTTCCTTGTTTTTTGATTCATTCTCATGTTTCCTTAGCTTGGGTTGAGTTACTATTTCTTGGAGCCTTGGTTGGACAAATGATCTAGATCCCTTAGTGGTTTGAGTTACTAGTCCTGGAGCCTTGGTTGGACAAATGCTCTAGAGTTTGACAACAATTGTGGGTTGACTCGCTAGTCTTGGAGCCTTGGTTGGAACAAATGCTCTAGAGCCCTAGAAGGCTTGGATAGAGACCAATCGAGTGATGTTTTGGTGATTTCCAACTGTGAGGTGGAATCACTATTTGATGGGCTGAGGCAATTGGCCTCTGGAAGCCCTAGATGGTTTTGGATTGATGTGTTTTACGAGATCCCACATTCATGCTTGGAATATGGTATGAGGGAGAATGACTGAAAAGAGTTTTTTCTTGACCATTCTATGGTCAGGTGGAACATGGAAGTCCCATACTGGTTTTTGATTTTTCATCATCAATATGAGGTTATTTCTCCTTGTATTTCTATGGGTATTATACTGGTTTATATGTGGATCATATTGTCGTAGTTTCCTTGGTATTTCTATTGCTATTGTGCTAGTTATGTATATGTTTTATGATAGTATCTATGTATCGAGCTCATCATTCTTTTACTCGTAAATGAACGAACAAAGTATATATGACCTAATGGATGAAATGGAAGCCAATGTGTTGAGGCATCAATGCCTCTTAGCGATTCTCAGCTAAGTATGAGACCCCTATGCTTAGATATGTTATTTATACTTGTAGATTACATAGGCATGATATCGTTGACAAAATGCCTATCATGGCTAGTAAGTATCCAGTCAAGGTCTTATTCAACTAATTGCATTTGTACTGTCATTTCCTTATTATGTTATTGTTCTAAGAGTTTCATTCAATTATGTGCAGTGATCTGGGATCTGGGCCTGAAAAGGTGGCTTAAATCCCAAGGATGCTAGAACTAAGAAAAATAGTCCCTGGACACTAGTATGCCTTGTCATGGAGCATATAGAGCCTCTTGGACATTGGTAGGCCTATAGCATGGGAGTATCTGGGGGTCAAGTGGTCAAAAATCTTAGTGGGATCCTAGGGATGGTTGGTAGAAAGGTTGAGATGGTTCTTGAGGGTCCTAGTGCCGATGTTGAAGGTTTATATAATGGTGTGTTTCCATCGGTTTGACTTCCTTAACATGACTTAGGATGTCAAATCATATCATAGTGGCCTCTCAACGCATGTTTACCCCTATTAGTTAGTTACTTGGGTAAATTTGGGAGGATGGTGTTACATAGGTGACATTTGTGGTGAGCCCCAAAACTAAAATATAATCAAAGATAAACAACAAAATTTATTGAATCAAACTAAGGAGAATTTGTAACATCAACGCAAATGTTTAGAGGTCTAGGCTACAGATGTGTTCTGGTGTCATTAAACATAGGAGATGTCATTGTTTGCTAGCATTTCATCCCAGGGGTGAAATCCCATTCCACATATGTGAGTAAATAGTATCGTACTCCATGTACCTTCGACTATATTGGTGGTGCTCCATGCACATAAAGTTTATGGGAATGATCTCATCAAACAGTTACACATTAGACAATACTACCATGGACTACACTCCCACGTATCGTCGCGTATATTTTGGGAGTCCCCATTAGGTTACTATCCATCCATAGGTAAATGAGTTTGTCGCCTTGTATACCGTGATACACCGAACACAACATTCGGGGAGATTAGCAACTGTCCTTCGTTCACCATGGTGTATATTATAATTCACGGTTGCTTGGTAATCCTTTATGCCTAAATTATCATCCTTTTTATTATTTATTTTTTTATTAATAAAATCTATTATCCAACATGGAAGAACAAAATTTCCCTGGCCATCATTCGTGTAAAATGAAAAATAAGCCTTCTCTTCCTCCAAAGGCTACTCATAACCATCGTCCAAAGCATAAGAAAATGCAAGCTACCAAAATAGGAGCTTCAGGAACTACTTCTAGCCCTCCTACCAATATTGATCAGCCATAATCATCTTTCTCTCTGAGTTCCAAAACCAATATTATATCTATTCCTGTTGGTGACACTAACACAATTTAAATAGAAGTCCCTGAAAGTTTGTTACCTGAGGTCATTGAATTTGATATCCCTGAGTCTAAAACTTTGTTTCCTAAGGTTTTTGAACCTTACGAGTAGCAACTATCTCCAGTTGATTCTTTGGGTCCTTCCTCTTCTCTTCCTTTGTCTCAGACATAACCAAGATATCTTGGGCCTGATGGTGAACCTCTTCCATACAGACTTTTGAGTATTGAAGAGATCCTTTAAGAAGAGCCTTGTCCTTCTACTCTCATTCATTATGAATGACTTTATTTTTTTCAAACCGATCCTCTTTTGTATCTTCAACATCTAACACAATCTCCTTTACTTGATTATTTGGGCCTACCTGTGGATCTCTCATGACAACACTCATTGGGATTGTTAACCATGACTGGAATTAATTCAAACTCCTAGCCTGTGTCCACCACTATGTTTCATACGTCAAGTGTCACCTCCTCATCTATGTTTTTGACATCATTAGAAACTCATTTGTATAGTGGTTCATCCATCCCGGCTGGCTATCAGCCATTATTTGGTACCTTTTCTAGTGTGGATTCCAGTCCTTGGGCCTCTCCCATGTCATCCAATTCCAGAATAATGTCTGGTACTACTCTTATGAATTCCACACTCCCTGCTCCTCTTCCTCCACCTACTCCTACAATAGAGTTGTAGGATGGCCCTTATGTTAGTGGTTAAAGCTACCCTCAACAGCCTAACCCTCCTTATGTTGGGTACCCTCCATGTGGGTCACAATTTCCTCTATCATCCCTCCTCCTATGGTAGGGGGGAAACCTATTGTTGGTATACCTCAATATGGTAACACACCTATTTATAGTCCTCATTTATCCTACAATGTCTACCAGTGTTTGGCAACCTACTTTACCCATTCAACCTCATTCATTTTGGGATCCATTGTTGAATCTCTAAACTGTACCATCTTCATCACAAATTCCTACCTATCCATCAACACCTCGAAAAGCTCAAATACATATGAACCAACGTTTACAACATATTCCAACGGTGTCTGGTTCTCCCCATATCCCAGTTAGTCAACCCATACAAGGTCCGTCACCTTCTCCATCTCTTGCACAAGGTACTCCTCAAGTTTCAGTAGGTCAAATTCTTCGAAATTTGGCACAGACTCATTCGAACTCGTACTCGGGGCAATGAAAACCCCTATTGGGAAACAATATGAATCACATCAAGTTCCTTTTGAGGTCCAACAAATTCAAACCCAAACATTCTAGCAACTTTATCGCCATCGTGGGGCTAGGTAACAAACTCACTTGTATGCTGGTTATTAGAACCCTCCATATTCTGGTAACTAGGTTCCTTATTGTGAGAAACCTCCTTACCCAAGAATGCCAGTGACTGTTTCCTAGGATAACCATTCATATCCAAGTCATTCACCTCTGGACTTGAATCGACAGTTGCCTTTTGTCACTACTCTTGAATTACCAAATTTAACTTGGCTTAATAATGAACCCATTGCTCATTCACCATGTTGGTTGATTATTCCCACTAAGTTTCCTTCTAATATCCCAAAATTCAATGGGAATATTGGAGAAGACCCATTGACACATGTTATAAATATCATCTATGATGTTCATCTAACTTCCTTAATGATGATTCAATTCGACTTCGTCTTTTCCAACGAATGATTACAAGTACCACAACTAACTTGTATATTGAGTTACCTAGAGCATCATTTCAGGACTTCAACACTTTAGCCACTACCTTCTTCACACATTTCCGTTTGCCCATCAGATACAAAACTAGAATATAACTATTGACTAACTTCAAACAATCAAAATCTACTCACATTTTAGATCACATTCATGAGTGGAGACGTTGTCACCGGGTTGTCAAGAATTATGTTCCTGATTAGTGGTTAGCAGAATGATTTTTCAAATCTCTATTAGCTCCCACAACAAAATATGTGGCCAAAGGTGGATTCATGACTGAAGAGAAATTTATTGCTTGTGCTCAATATTTTGATTTGGTTTATACTCAATCAGGCACACTCTATGATAAAATACAAAATGCTCTGAGACCTTTGAATATTATTCCTCCACCTAGTAAAGAATATCATGCTACCGATGGCATTATAGGTTCTTCCAATTCGCAATCCGTGAGTAAACCATCTGATATTTCTCTCACCACCCTTGCACAAAAACCTCAATCCCACCCTCCTGTAGCTTCTTCTTCAGAGATAAATGTCATTTCATCTGATAAAGGAAAGTCCTAACAACAACCTGGAAGCAATAGGAAAGGTAAAGGTAAGAAAAATAAGGATTCCTCACTGTAGGATAAAAAAAATCATCTTCCGATGACAAACAAAAGCCTTGATACCCATGCTTGATTTGTATTGAGGATCACTTTACACAAGATCATCTGCACCACACTGAAGTGAATCCATTTCTTAAATCATCCGCTTCTCCTGTTGTGCTTACTGACATGTTTCCCAATCAGTAGACTCATATGGTTTCCTGGGATGCTTCTTCCTCTAACACGGTTTTGATGCTTTCCTCCTCAAAGATGAAATTCAATGTCATGTTGGCCACTTGGAATAAGGCCTATGGTAATGTGAATCCACTAAATGGCTAGGTTGCTAATCAACCTGCCAGTTTAGCACCATCTTTGTCTGATCCCGTTCCACCTTCGGTTTGTACAGAATTGACTATCAAGCCTCCGAAGGGTGTTATCCATAAGTCTTATTTCAAGCCTCATTCGAGAGCTACTCAAAATTACAACGTAATTGAAGACTTGGCTAAGTATCCATTAGCTATGTCGACTCTTGAGGTGTTGCAAAAATTACCCTCCCAAAAGAAGGCCTTGTTGTCACCTATCAGAGGTGTGGATCTGTCAGATTCCAACCTAGTGGTTTTCTCTCATAAAAAATATACCCCTCAACTTCCAACGTGGTTATATTTTATGATTCAAGTCGTCATCCATGGTAAGAACATTCATCGTTCAATTGTGGATGAGGGCGCCTTGACCTACATCATGTCTTTTTCTTGATGGAAGGAGATTGGTTCACCCCAATTGAGTCAATCGATCACCACATTAAAAGCCTTTGATCGAAGGAAATATAGACCTTGTGGGATTCTCAATTCCCTCTAAGTGGAACAAGGGGGAAAAATCGTCTCCATTGAAGTAGAAGTTATTGACGAAACTCTTGATTATAATATTCTATTGGAACGTACATGGGTTTATATTATGGCTGCTATCGTTTTGACTTACTTCCGAATGATCGCATTTCCTCATAAAGGCGTGACCGTGGGCATAGATCAACTCACCTTTTTCACCTCTAATTCCAATTTTACTAGAAGTGTCCCTCTTGTAGGGGAAGACCTACATTCCTATCAGCATGTTGGAGTTGGATTGTTGAAGGACTCATCTCTTATGGGAACCTTGTCTCTCCCTCCGCCTCTCCTTTCCAACTCCTCCCCTTTGGTTGCCCATATAAATATGATATCATCCTCTATGATCTTGTCTGATTCATGGATTGTACCTGATGAAACTGACATCAAAAGTTTCTGAGATAGAATTTTTCTTCACCCCATTGGGCAAGATTACGAGGCCATCTATTCGCCTTGTGCAACCCATACTTTTTCTTCGACCAATTGGGTAGGTCGATCACTGGATTATGGCACTCCCTTTGATCCTTTCTTGCAGATATTCTCTACTGATGAAAGCATCATGGAGATCATGATGTCAAATGATGCATTGTGGGATGAACATCATCATTGTTCCTCCTTCCTAGATACCATTGAAGATAATCTCAGTAGTTTGTACCTACCTAATTTTGTCAAACCCTTTATGAATTCCATCTCCATTCATGAGATCAACTCTGAAAAGAACCTTTTGAATATCGAAGAAATGATTCCTCTCAATATTTTGATTAAATTAGGAATAGTAAAAAATATATACATCAAAGCATCTTGTTCTTCATCTGAAATTGATATTTATCGAGCCCTTTTTCGTGAGTTGAAAGATGTCTTTTCTTGGACGTATGAAGAAATTCCAGGTATCAATCCAAACATTGCGACACCCAAAATTAAGGCGTATCGTGATGTCAAACCCATCAGGCAGTGCCTATGTCTGGTCCATCCCAAGAAAGTTGATGGGATAAAAGGTGAAATTGAAAATATTCTTCAGGCTGGTTTCATATACCTCGTTCCTTTAACTGATTGGGTATTGAACATTGTCCCTGTCATGAAGAAATAGGGCACAATCAAGTATGTGTCGATTATTGGGACATAAATCATGCTTGTCCAAAAGACAACTAACCGACCCCATTTGTTGACCAGATTGTTAATGACTGCATTGGCTAAGAAATTTATTCATCCATGGATGGATTCTCGAGCTATAATCATATCAACATTCTCCTGGAAGACCAACATAAAACTACATTTATTTGTCCCTAGGGTACTTTTTGTTATAGAAATCTCCCTTTCAGTTTAAAGAACGCAGGGGCCACATTTTAACATGTGATGGATTATGCTTTTGATGATATCAAGCATATCATGCAAGCCTATTTGGATGATCTCCCTGCTCACTCCAAGCGTCAAGATGATCACCACATACATTTATAGGCCATTTTTCTTCATTGTAGACATTATAAAATTTGACTTAACCTGCACAAATGTGTGTTCTATGTCAGATTTGGTAGACTGCTTGGTTTTTTAATTTTGAAACAAGGAATTCGTATTGATCCTCTGGAAGTCCAAACAATCATTGACTTGCCTGCACCTTCTTCCCTCATTCAGTTACAAAGACCCCAAGAGAAAGCTAGCTACCTAAGGAGGTTCATCACTAACTACGCTGAACTGACCAAAGGATTTACTTGCTTACTGAAGAAAAGGATCCCCTTCCATTGGGATGACGCTACATAGAAAGTGTTTGATGCCTTGAAAGATGTACTGGTTCAATCATCTCTCTGATATCCCCTGACTATCAGCACAACTACTTCTTGTACCTTGTTGTTGGCATCTCTACAATAGCTATGGTGTTATTCCAAGAAGATGATATGGGGACTGAGCATCCCATTTATTATCTGAGTCGAAACCTCAACGATACTGAGATCTAGCATACTCACGTAGAAAAGTTAGCTTTGGTGACCATTCAAGCCATCCATAAATTCTGCCATTACATCTTCCTTTAGAAAACTACAATCATTTTATATTACAACCCCATGACATACATATTGTCAGTTCAATTGTTAGGGGGAAATACTGCACATAGATCATTATTCTCCAAGAGTTTGACCTTGGAATTCATCAAATCAAAGTTGAATAAATCCTTAGTTTTCGTCAAGCTAATGTGTGATCTCCCTTCCCTTGATGTTGAATCTACATTTGAAGATTCCATCGCTGATGAGTGATTGGTTCTGATCTAGTCATCTGACCCATGGTATGGAAATTTTCTCAATATTTTGATTAGGAATATTAAAAAATATATACAACAGTGCATCTTGTTCTTCATCTGAAATTGAGATTTACCGAGCCCTTTTTCGTGAGTTGAAAGATGTCTTTTCTTGGACGTATGAAGAAATTCCAGGTATCGATCCAAACATTGCGGCACACAAAATTAAGACGTATCCTGATGTCAAACCCATCAGGAAGTGCCTATGTCTGGTCCATCCCAAGAAAGTTGATGGGATAAAAGGTGAAAATGAAAATATTCTCCAGGCTGGTTTCATATACCTCATTCCTTTAACTGATTGGGTATTGAACATTGTCCTTGTCATGAAGAAATAGGGCACGATCAAGTATGTGTCGATTATCGGGACATAAATCGTGCTTGTCCAAAAGACAACTAACTGACCCCATTTGTTGACTAGATTGTTAATGACTGCATTGGCTAAGAAATTTATTCATCCATGGGTGGATTCTTGAGCTATAATCATATCAACATTCTCCTAGAGGACCAACGTAAAACTACATTTATTTGTCCCTAGGGTACTTTTTGTTATAGAAATCTCCCTTTCAGTTTAAAGAACACACAGGCCACATTTTAACATGCGATGGACTATGCTTTTGATGATATCAAGCATATCATGCAAGCCTATTTGGATGATCTTCCTGCTCACTCCAAGCATCGGGATGATCACTGCATACATTTATAGGCCATTTTTCTTCATTGTAGACATTATAAAATTTGACTTAACCTGCACAAATGTGTGTTCTATGTTAGATTTGGTAGACTGCTTGGTTTTTTAATTTTGAAACAAGGAATTCGTATTGATCCTCTAAAAGTCCAAACAATCATTGAATTGCCTGCACCTTCTTCCCTCATTCAATTACAAAGACCCCAAGAGAAAGCTAACTCCCTAAGGAGGTTCATCACTAACTACATTGAACTGACCAAAGGATTTACTTGCTTACTGAAGAAAAGGATCCCCTTCCATTGGGATGATGCTACATAGAAAGTGTTTGATGCCTTGAAAGATGTACTGGTTCAAGCATATCTTTGATATCCCCCTGATTATCAGCACAACTACTTCTTGTACCTTGTTGTTGGCATCTCTACAATAGCTATGGTGTTGTTCCAAGAATATGATATGGGGACTGAGCATCCCATTTATTATCTGAGTCGAAACCTCAACGATACTGAGATCTAGCATACTCACGTAGAAAAGTTAGCTTTGGTGACCGTTCAAGCCGTCCATAAATTGTGCCATTACATCTTCCTTTAGAAAACTACGATCATTTTATATTGCAACCCCATGACATACATATTGTCAGTTCAATTGTTAGGGGGAAATACTCCACATGGATCATTATTCTCCAAGAGTTTGACCTTGGAATTCATCAAATCAAAGTTGAATAAATCCTTAGTTTTTGTCGAGCTAATGTGTGATCTCCCTTCCCTTGATGCTGAATCTACATTTGAAGATTCCATCCCTGATGAGTCATTGTTTCTGATATGGTCATCTGACCTATGGTATGGAAATTTTCTTATCTATCTCCAGACCTAGTCTTTCTGACCTAATACCTCTCGCTCTGAGAAGTGACGTATCCAGTATCAGTCCCAAAATTATGTGATTATCGGTGACACCATTTACCATTGTGGTATCGATATGATTTTACAGAGTTGCCTGACTCTTGAGGAGGTTGGGAAATTCCTAAATGAATGCCATTCGGGGGCATGTGGCAGAAATTTATCTGGTTGTGCTACCGCACAAAAAATATTACCCGTTGGTTACTTTTGCCTCACCATTTTTTGCGACAGTATCCTCACACTCTAGAAGTGTCATGCATGCAAGATCTATGATCGTAAAATCTGCACTCTTCCTGCACCATTACATCTTGTTGTCACTGTTGGTCCCTTTGCGAAATGGGGCATCAACTTTATGACATGTAACCCTCACTCGGCTGGGGGGAATGGATATATCATTGTCATTGTTGACTACTTTACTAAGTGGGCCAAAGTGATGCCTACATTTAACAACAATGGCAAAATGGTTGCATACTTTTTCTTTAATCATGTTATTTCTAGGTTTGGTGTTTTGCAAGAAAAAGTTACGGATCACGGGAAGAATTTCTTAAACCAATGATGACCGAATTAACTTCCAAATTGGGAATTTCACATGAAAATTCCAATACTTATTATCCTCACGCTAATGGACAAGTTGAGGCTATCAATAAAGTTATGAAGACTATGCTTCAGCGTCTGATAGGGGTCTATAAATCGGACTGAAAATGGCTTCTCTTTTCTGCCTTGTGGGCATACCAAACCTCATTTACCACTGCTACCATATTCACACCCTTCAAGTTGGTTTATGGTCTGGAAGCCATCCTTCCCATCGAATGCAAAATTCCATGACTGAAACTAGCTATCAAACTTCTTCCTGCTACTTCCACAGAGGAGGAGTGTCTTTTACATCTAATTAGTTTGGATGAAACCTGGAGTGATTCTGCTTTAGTCAATGAAGCTCATAAAATATGCATCAAGCGCAATATTAAAAAAAGTGTCAAGCCTAGAGACTTCTCAGAAGGAGATCTAGTTCTCTTATTTGACTAGGAGGCTGATAAGTTAGGTCCAAGAAAGTTCCATCCTATGTGGTTGGGCCCATACATTTTCAAGCGTTTCCTTGTAAAAGGGGCCTATGAGTTAGTAGACCTCAATGGAGTTCCATTGGCACAACCTAGAAATGGGTTGTACCTCAAAAAATACTATGCTTGATTCCATGCATAATACATTATGTACATACTGTTTATAAGTGTGTTGAGTGTATTTGTAGTGTGTCTTTCATATTTTCCAATAGTTTTTGTTGATTCTCTTTACTTTTGGATTGTAGATGTAAACCTCTCTCGAACCTTATATTGGTTATGCCGATGGTGCTAACCATAGTACTTAGAACCTATCCTCCACAGTGTGGGCTATCTTTTCTCCAAATGGAAAGCTGAGCATGCAAGGTATTTTCATTGGTCGATCTACCAATAACATCGATGAGTATAGAACAGTGTTTGAGCTACTATATAGTGCTATTTCACATGGTATCCGCCACATAGTCACCAAGATTGACTCACAGCTCGTAGTACTACAAATTACTAATATCTATTCAGAAAGAAATCCTGCCATCCTTTACATCATTTTGAGGGTGCGTCTTTTGGAAAGAGATTTCTATTTCATGCGATATGAACAAATTTCTAGAAAGTTGAACACATTAGCAGATGCCCCAGATAATTTTATTTTAGATAGACATTTGCAGCAAATGTAGATAACTTTAAATTCACATCACATCATATTCAAAGCATAATAGGAACTAGGAAACACTGAATATATATATATATATATATATATATATATATATATATATATATATATATATATATATATATATATATATATATATTAAGTTTGGTTTTATAAAATGTGTGCCTCGACACAGATATGGCTACATCGGCCATATAAAAACTAAATGAAAAACATCTAAGTAGACATATCGGTGGTGCTCATGATAAAATGACACTACACGAGCTACCTTGTGTAGTAATCGAACAATAAGACTAGGTACTCATATAGTGTGTCACCAAGGTCGCAATGGAAGTTGATCGACCATGGTCTCATCAATCCCATGTGTCAATCCCTCTATGTGGCAATCCACTTATGATAAGATCTCAACTACCTCGAGATCTCGTAGCACATCATGTCCCACCACAATGACCTATATTGGTTCCACTTCCTCCTCCTATGGTTGTCTCTCTATGTGACAGAGATATGTAGCACCTACTCGCCAAACATTTCTAATATCTGCATGAAAACATCAAACGGTTTAGTCTCGGGAACATAAAACAAAAAAAAAAAAAAAAATCATAAAACTTTCAAAAAATTAATGGTAAAAGTATCTTACCTGAAGCATCACATTGCTCACCCTCATGCAACTCGAGCTCTAGATCATTACGAAAATCCATTCCTATGTAAGGATAATCATCAATATTGATGAACTAGCTATGCAACCATCTGAAGAACGTTGGTGAAAAGTTGATCGTTGATGGACCTGCATGTCGAATCATGTGGTCTATCCACCTCCTCATCCGTGGGATCCTCAGATCAATGGGCTCAAGTACAATCTACCGAGGTTGTAGTAATGGTACCCAATCTAGAGAAAAATATACCAAGATCATGCCATAGCGGAAGTTCTTCAACTTCCCCTACTTTTCTTTAGTAATTTGTTCCTTCAAATTGACCAAGACACCCTCGCTTTAGTTAAATACTGTCATCTCTAGACATTCTATCCCATATTGCATGTATGATTTGCTCGCTATATGTAGTGTTGAGATGCATACCAATCTTGTAATAATGAACAAGATTTTTCTCAAAGATAATTGGGTCACACCGTTTATGCTGATCTTTCAGCCCCTAGTAGGAAGGGCTCAAGTTCTGTAATAGGTAGCGATATAGTCTTTCGCCATCTCACCGCCACTTCTTCCACCTAGAAGAGAGATGGGGGCACCTCTCTTTGACAAGCCTATCAGAAAGTAAATATCCTCTACCTGTATCTCAATTAGATTTTCCCCGAACCTGAACGGTTGTGCCTGAATATCCCATGAACAGACAACGTATTTCAATAACTCTATCTGTTGCCTCACAATCAGGAGGCAAGAAGAATTTTAATAACCCATATTTTTTTAGCGCCTGGGTGGTAGCAGGGTCATTTTCCGCATTCAAATTCTTTTCCTTATGTTCTCTTTCTCTCCAAATGAATGCCATTTTGTGTTAATGGGTAACTGAAACATCAAAAAGGAATCCATTAGGCTATTTCCCATGCAAAAAAATTGACAAAATTTGAGGCAAAATTGAAAGAAAACTTGGACAAATGTGCCCAATGCACCCAAACAATGCTTGCCAAAGAGTTGCACCTATGTATATAGTGTCTCTCTACCTAGGTGTAATGCCTTTTTCAACACAAGGAGGGTGCGTTGGTCCCAGAGCATTTTTTATGAACCCCAGGGACATCAAAACCTTGAAAATTTTGCATGAAAACATAAAAATGAATTGTGGAAAGATAGAGAAAGGTTTTAGTTCCTACTTGGAAGTGACGACACTTGAAATGGTTCCCTAGATTGGTTGCAATCAATTGCAGAAGATCGAGGGAAAAAGGGATATAAATGCTCAATGTGAAGGTAGAATGTGAAATGGTGAAAATGAAAAGTCATTTTCAATATTTATTGTCATTTATCATTATTTTATTGTTTTTTAGTCATTTTACCTAGATATGCTTCGTTTTTACTATGAAACATGTATGTTTAATCGTTCTTGTGGTGTTTTTAGCAGGTCGACAACTGTTAGCAGGTATTTTATTATGTTTTGAACAGGTTACTTTGACCAAAGAGTATACTTTTATTTATTTTTTGGACTCTATAAACGTATGAAAAAAGAACCGCCTGGAGTCCTCTTTCAACTCTTTTTAGACTCCCAAAATATGAAAATATTTTCGAGCACTTGTCTTTTCAAACTTGTAAAAGTAAATGAAAAGACGTCTACTCAATATAAGTTTAATCCTTTTCCTGACTGAGATAGAATAACTACGAAAAAATAAGACCTTAATCAAACATGGCTAAGAGGTTCTCCTGGGTATTGTTTTCTACCTTTCTCAACCTAAGGGGATACCTACGAAAAGGGACATCTAGAGTTTTCTTTTCTGCCTCTTTTTCAAATTCTCTAAACATGAAAAACATGTCAAGTTTTACCTTCGCTGGACTTGTAAAAACATCAAAAGATATGGACTCATCGGTCATGACTAGGTCGAACCACTCCTTCTCAGGGTTCATGAGGGAGTCATCCGAAGGATGAACTTACAGATCAAGCATATGTTATCCTCCTCAATATTGTTAAAAAACAAAGAGGTACTGACTAGTATGGTTGGGTATTGGGAAAACAAGGGATTCCATTTTTCTAATGGCAACGAGTCACTCTTGAACACAACACTCTTCCACTTCATCTTCGTGGTTGTTGGGCTAGGCCATATGCTTGTATTTTGGTTATCATACATTTTTTAGAGCCTCCATTTCGATTTTGGGTCAATCCTGCTAACTCCATTTAGTGTCACCAATGTGTTCAAGAGAAGTCATTCAGTTGATCTCTTACACAATACTCTTAAGCCTTCATTTCATGTTTTCATTTCTTGATCGAGTTCCATGTTGACATCATTCGGATAATTCTGTCTCAATCATCATACCCATTTCATGTCATCGATGGGGGATATATGAAGGCCCTCCTATGATAGGTCGCTTCCTATCGACATTAGCACATCATCCACGAAGTTGAATTAGAAATGCATCTTTGGTACCTTGGTGCTTTTGTACATCAATGGAAATTTTCCTCGCTCTCGGTGATAGGTTTAAATCAATGGCCTTCAACTGAAATATTCTGTGTGGTGTTCGACATCAGATCATTCATTCACACCATGCGCATTTTACTATAGTAATTTGAGAGCTATTAACATTATCAATAGTTTCTATCACATATGTTAATGGATTACATCATTGGCCGGTAATCAGATGGTGTCTACCATGTTCGACTTCAACTCATTGATTCACATGGTTAGACTCATACGTTGGTTGGTCATGTTAATGATATAGAAGACCCTGGATCTAGTTTCATCCATATGAGCTATGTTTTCGGGAGTTATACAAATATCACAATGTATGATGGTCGTGATCATCTAGACAGTCATCTAGTCATGGGTCCACAAGTTACATATGTGGACGTGTCTTTTGATCTTTAGACATGTTATGTTAGCCTATGAGTTGAGTATGGGTATGTCTCTGTCAGCAAATAAAGATGTCATGTTGTAAATGTATTGTAAGATATGAAGCTCGTCGATTGTCCTTGATCCCTACTTATCATAAGGTAAATCACTTCAGTCATCGGTCATCATCTTTGAATTTTCACTTTAGGGCGCATTCTTTTATTGGCCATTTTGTCACATTTTATTAGTGAGCCTCCTAATGGGATCAATCAACATCCTATTCCACCTTATCAGCATCTTGCACAAATTCCTAAGCATGTTCCCTTCATCCCTCATAATTTTAGCACTAAACTGCATCATCTGAGCTAGTTTTAGGACCAACTCTCCATGTATTCCTATTGGGGTGTGATCACCTATAGGTTACTCCACTGTGACCTGTGTTGGTCATCAAAAGGTTGCTTTCCTTTTCATCTGTGTTGTTTCTAGAAATACGGGAGAATGATCAAGATTCTGAAAGCTTCCCTTTCTAGGAGTTTCCAAAACTTGTTTCAACTACTTACCTAGGACAAAACATTCAGATCCTATCCTTCCCTAATTTGGAGTTTTCACCACTTATCCTTTGATCCTATTCCTCCATAAAATGTGGATATCAAACCCTAGATTGGTAATTGGACCCAACTTACCCTATTTCTCTATATTTTCCCAGCCTTCTATGTGGTTGGGGGTTGTCTTTTGGAGAGTGATTCTTCCCTTATGTTGATGCAGTTAGTGGTTATTATCTCACGCATTTAGGGTTATTGGAGGTGCATACTGTGACGAGGAAAGGACAATTCAACAACTTGGAGGAGCTCTTCTACAATATCAATTACTACTTATGGTTGTAATGTCCTTCCATTTATATTAATGCAAATAATTCATTTTTTTCCTATATGTGATGTTGTTATTTCATATAATTCAATACCATATTGATCTATTGAGTGAAGCACTTAGATGATACTTCATAGATCCCATAGTTTCTTGGCTTGTGTTATCTGAATGTGCCGGTTCTGAATTTGACATTTAGAGCTGGAATTGGGGCTTCCAAGCTAAAGAAGGAGTGAAGTGTGTGAAGGATTCTAGGCAGGCCTCACTCCATCATCTATTTACTTTAAAGAAAAGGATTGTCTTCCTTGTCTCTTTGTTGTTCTAGGTTAGCCACCGACCTAGGGGAGATACATTTGTCCACAATTGTAAATCTCGCAAGATAGGAGGTCATGGGGTCAAACCCCACATAGGATTGTCGATCAGTCAACGAATTGTTGGCAAAAGTACGAAGGCCACATGGTGGCTTCCCACTAGGCTACATGGTGCCCTCTGATTAGTCACGTGCTGATTCTTAATTAGCTCCCATACTTCCTAGTCAATAGACGATGTTATCATGACATCATCGTGCAGACTGCGACATGACATTTGCACACTACACAATCAACCTTGCAAGTTGATTTTTTCGTTGTTTTCCAAAAACTTCAAAACATGATAACTTCCTCATACAGTGTCAGATTGAGTGGATTCAAGCATCATTGGAATTAGAATGCTAATATATAGAATTTTTTGCTAGTTTTGGGAGATTTTGAACACTTTAATTTTTAAGCATATTTTTTATCCCCTGGATCATGTATGTGGAGTGGTGTTTGTAAGTACCTGTAGGTACATGTAGGATGTAACCTTCATGTTAAGATCCATCTAGTACAACCTCATTAAGGATGGAAAATCCTTCACCATAAATGTGCATAAGGATAAGTCCAAATTTTCACTAGTAAGAGCCAACCAAGCCAGGAAAGGGATCAATTCAAAATAGAAGTATATTTCATGATTTTTAAGAGAAACTTCATCACTAGATGGGTGTACTAAGAAAATAAATAACAAATTTAAGAGTTTCTACAGACATACAAGGAAGTGTTCTAAGAGCGTAAAGGGATATCACCCAAGAGGGAAGTGGAGAATGATATTCAACAATTTTTGGATTCCCCATTGCCAAAAATTAGGTTGTATAGGGAATCCATTATAGAAACAAGTGAATTGAAGAATAAATTGCAACAACTCCTAGAACAAGGTTTCATTCAACTATGTGCCTCACCATGTGAGTCACTGAACATTTTTGTGCCAACGAAGGATGGGACTTAAAGGATGTGTATTAATTATAGGGTGTTAAAAAAATTATGCTCAATAACATGTACACCATACTCAAGAAATATGATCTTTTGGACCAATTGTAACAATCCAAATAATTTAGCAATATGGAATTAAAATCTATATATGACCATGTTTTAATCAAAGAACAAAATCCCTAAAATATTGCATTCAAAGCTAGGAAAGGTTTTCATTAGTGGTTTGTGATTCCATTTTTCCTATCCAATTACATTTATGGAGTTAATTAATGATATAATATGCCCTTTAATATATTTATTTGTTATTTCTTATTTGCATGGTATACTAGTATACAATGCTACTCGAGAGGAGCACATATCACATCTAATACGGGTGCTAGAGGCATTAAAGAAGCACCAACTACTATAAAATCTCAGTAAGTGTGAGTTTTCAAAACAATATTTGGGGTATATTAGGTATGTGATAGGTGGAGGAAATTTGAAGATAGATATTTCTAAGATGGAGGTCATCATGAATTTCTCAGTGCCTACTAATATTTATGAGGTTAGGAGTTCAATTTGGGTAGTATGGTACATAAGGAAATTCAAAGCCTCATTTTCAATAGTAGTAGCACCATTCACTGTTGTAAGAATAAGTGGAAAGAGTTTCCATTGGGGAAAGGGCTGAAAGTGGGCCTTGAAGGAGTTAAAGAAGAATATTAGTTAAGTACCAATATGTAAATACCAAGCTTATCATAGACCTTTAATGTGGAGATAGATGTTAATGGGTATTCTATGTTAGCAGTCTTAATGCGGGAAGGAAGTCACATATGCTACCATTTTGAAGTATTTAATGCATAATTTCTCAACTACCGTACCTATGACAAGAAGATATTTCCCTTGGTACAAGTTGTGATTAATTGGAAACACTATTTAACGAGAAAAGAGACAACAATCCACACATATCACCAAGAACTACAGTGTCTACAAATCTACAGTAAGCTAAAACAAACTAGGAATTACAAATGGATCGATTTCCTATAGTAGTTTAGTTTAGTGATCAACTATAAGATGGCTATCAAAAAAAAGTTGATTGGCATTCTTTTAACACCACCCACATCGTAAACCATAGCTTTGGGAACTCTAATATACATGGATTCATTCAACCATGATTCAGATAGAGGGGCATATTCAAAGGATGAATACTTGAAGGAGGTGTGTTAGAAATTGTGGAGCTAGTGCCATTTGCATGATGATGATAGCATAGTTGATCACCATCTCCAAGACAATATACTCTACAAGTTGAATAAGGTGTGTGTTCATAAATTTGAGCCATTGTAAGTAATTACAGAGGCTCACACCTCCAACATTGTAGGGCACTTTCGGTTAGGGAAGATAGTGACCAACTGACACATCTATGTGTACTGGCCCAAGATTCAAGAACAAGTAGCTAGGTTCATAAGAGCATGGATGTTTTGTGATACCAACAAGCCTAGTAATAGGAAATAGGGTCTATATCATCTCTTACCTATACCCATCATCCTCAGGAAATCATTTCCATGGACTTTGAGGGAGGTTTACCAATAACTAGGAAGGGATGTGACTAGTTGTTCATGGTATTTGACACTTTCAGCAAGATGCTTGTCTTGATGCCATGTATAAATACCATTAGCATATAAGAAGAAACAAACTTATTTTTTGGACATGTCCAGTTGCACTTTTTAATACCAAGGAGAATTGTTTTAGATAAGGAAAAAATATTTGTAACTGCATTTTTTGCTACAATGTGGAAGAATATGGACACGAAGTTGAAGAGGTATACAACATTCCATACAAAGATAGATGGGAAAACAAAAGTAGTCAACAAGAATTTTGTACATCCTTGGGGGGGATATAATCAAAAGCGTCCAAAGCCATATGATGAAAATTTCATATACATACAACACTCTTATAACATATTAGTCTACACTTCTACTAGTAAGTTCCCATTTGAAACTCGTTTTGGATATTTTCCACCTTCACCTTTGGATATTACATATGGGAGATAAGGAGGAGTGAGGGAGGATCTTATATGGGATTCCTTAGGGGAATATTTTTTTAGAATATTAGGTAGATCCATATGCAAGTATAGGAGACATTGTAGAAATCATAGAAAAGTATAGGGCCATGCATGATTAGCATAGATCAAATAGCTCATTCAAGGTGGAAGATAGAATATGGGTACAATTGAATAAGGAGGGGTTACAATGTTTTGGTAAGAAAGCCAAGGCTTTGTAATATGATCCCTTTAAGATGTTGGAAAAAGTGGGAGATAATTCCTATAGAATTATTCTACCCACATACATGCAAATTTACTCCATGTTGAATGTACAAAATATGAAATTGTATGAGCCTTCCATGTTATATCAAGAAAAGGAACAAGCCCTACCTTTTTTAGAGGATTTCACACCAAATTATTAGGTAAACTTTAAAGAAGATGCAGTTTCCCAAAAGAGTTCACAAACTATAAGACAAGGAAAGACTAACATTTGGAAGAATGTATTGAAAGGACAACTTCCAAGGCTAAATGGTACACTCAAGAGAAGGTGGAGGAAAATTTTCCTCACCTCATTAAATAAAATATTTTGGGGACCAAAAGCCTCCCAAAATTTGGAGGTGTGATCTAAATTGGATCATTATATTTTTTCATCCATATTGATGTCTTCATAGAGTAAGAAGTGGAGGAATAAACTCATAGGACCATTTTTCTCGGCAAGACCCAGTTAGGAAAATTGGGGTCCAAAACATATCATCTTTTTTAGATTGTTCTATGTTGTATCAATTACTTTAGCCCAATTTACATCTTTACTAAGAATGCCTGCAATTATAAGAAATGTAACCAATCATAAACTCTAACTAAAGATTGAACAATATATGCAATGAAAAATAAGACAACAACACAAGCATAAGACACAACAAATTGGTCCAAGACCAGGGAAAAGCCTTTCAAATATTCTTCTATATTAGATCATCATAAAAAAATTTCAATAGAGAGTAAGTACAATGATCGCAATACATAAACTAGTAGTGAAGATTTACAGATCATATATATAGATCTACAAAATAGCAGGGAGAAACCCTTGATCCATCAAATCACTAAAGCGAAATGAAGGTAACTTACAAGCCCTAGATCAAAATCAAGGACACTCCCAGCAAGACTGACTGCGTGCATCTGAAATTCCCTGGACACTCCCTTAGCCATTGTGTGAGGGCGTCTGTGCATGCCTGGACTCTCTCAGGAAGGATGCATGCATGCGTTTGGTGTCAAAACCACTCATATCTACTGCAAACCCCCAGACGGTCTCTTCCAATTATTGTGTGTGTGTTCAGGACTGCCTGGATGCTCTCTTGACCACTCTGTGCGAGCATACGAGAACTAATATTGTCTGATTTACCTCTAAAACCCTGGATGCTCCCTTCTAGCCTCTGTATGGGCATCCGAGACTTCCTGGATCCTCCCTTAGTAAATGTGTGTGTGTGTGTGTCTCGAGACGAAATTGCTCAGTTACATGACTGCATCTGAGAAACAGAAAACCCTAGATCCATGCGAGCTTCACCCATGTGATTTTTAACCCTTGCACGAACTTCTTCTATCAGACCTATGTTAACGAAGAAAAAAAGAAGAGTACACGATGGCTTGATTAATGTGTGGAAATGAATTTGAGGTATCTTCTATTTACAGGCTTCCATGATGATCCCTCAATGTTAGGAGCCCTCCATCTCAATTCCTCACCATAGGTGCTCAAACAGGGTGGGAAGAGTTGGCTCAATGTCCTCGATCAACACTGCCCCTTGTCTAGAGGGGCTATGCCCATCATTTCAAGTTGCTCTCTGAAAACCAAGAACTTTTCTTTTGGTAGTGCCTTGATGAGAATATTTGCAATCTACTCATATGTTGAAATGTGATGAAGCTCAACAACTTCTCTTTGCACCATGTCTCGAATAAAGTGATATTGAATCTCAATGTGCTTGGAATTTTTATGAAACACAGGATTCTCTATCAGATGGATCCCACTCTTATTTTTGCAATATATCACTGTAGTGTCTAGGACCCGCTCAAATAACTCTCCAAAGATCTTCCTCAACCAAACTGCTTTGTAGCTAGCCATGCTAGCGGAAATGTATTCTACTTCGGTAATTCTCAATGCTACATACTTTTGTTTCCTGCTCATCCAGGATATCATGGAAAATCTAAGGCTAAAGCAACATCCAGATGTACTCTTCCTGTCCATAAAATTTCCTGCCTAGTCAACATCAATGTATCCCTAAAGTTGAACATCTCTAGTAGAATATCTCAGACCAAGTGTGATCGACCCATGGAACTATCTCATTACATGTTTGATAGCGATCCAATTTGCATAAAGGGGCTCAATCATGAATTGACTCAATGTGTTTACTCCATAGCATATATTTGGATGGGTGTTCACTAGGAACATCAAAGGCCCAATTAGTTGACTATACTTGGATGGATTTTCTAAATAGGGTCCTACAAATTCTCCACTTAACTTATTGAAGTTCATTTCCATCAGTGTAGCCATGGATTTGCATTCAGTCATTCCAAATCTTTTCAACAACTTCACAATGTATTTTCCTTGTGAAAGGAAAATCTCACTAGGCCTTTATCACACCTCAAGGCCTAGAAAATAGTGCATGATACCAAGGTCCTTCATCTCGAATTCAGAGGCTATATCCCTCTTATATTCAATCATTATAGGCTTACTACCTCTCAACCCAAATAAATGGCATACCTCAGACTACCTTGAATTAAAGGTTGGGATAAACATTGATTCTTGTGAATCCCAACTTCATTAAGTAATTTTCAATGCGTGCATACCAAACTTGAGGAGCTTGATTCAAACCATACAATGGCTTCTTCAACCTACAAACATGCATTCTTCGATCTTCCACTTTAAATCCCTGTGGTTTTTCAACATATACTTCTTCGTGTAACATCCCATGAAGGAATGTATTCTTTACATCCATCTAATGAAGAGTCCATCCTTGACTAGCAACAAGGAAAAATATTGCATGGCTGGTTGTATATTGAGTCACAAGAGAAAATATTTCATCATAATCTTCTCCCTCTCTTTTAAAGAATCCTCGAGCTATGAACCTTTCCTTGTATTTCTCATTGTTTCCATCAATTCCATGTTTGATCTTTCATATCCACTTTTAAGTCACAACATAATTCACATTCGATCTTGGCACAACATCCCATACATCATTTTTCACAGTCGATTCATATTCCTCGTCCATAGCATCCTTCCAAACTTATTCTTTTATAGCTTCTTTGAATGAGGACATTTCTGCTTGAATCATAGTTCTCATGACTACCACATATCCTTCATACCTACATATTTCTTCCTGTCTCTAAATGATCTACGAATGGGAACAATCCTTTCAGCATTTTGTAGAGTATCACAGAGACAAAGTGGTCCCTTCCTATTAGGAGGATCACTTGGAGGAGGATGTGAAGGATCCAGAGGCTCCCTGGGATCATTAACAATATTTGACTTGGGCAAGGAAGGACCATCTATAATATCCAATCATCATTCTCTTCCTTGGGAGGAGGAGGCGGAGGAAGATATCTTTCTTTTCCAAGAGCTTCATCTTTGTTGAATGTTACATCCCTGCTAATTTCAGCCTTCCTTTGACCAAAAATATATATTCTATACCTCAGACTACCTTGAATTAAAGGTTGGGATAAACATTGATTCTTGTGAATCCCAACTTCATTAAGTAATTTTCAATGCGTGCATACCAAACTTGAGGAGCTTGATTCAAACCATACAATGGCTTCTTCAACCTACAAACATGCATTCTTCGATCTTCCACTTTAAATCCCTGTGGTTTTTCAACATATACTTCTTCGTGTAACATCCCATGAAGGAATGTATTCTTTACATCCATCTAATGAAGAGTCCATCCTTGACTAGCAACAAGGAAAAATATTGCATGGCTGGTTGTATATTGAGTCACAAGAGAAAATATTTCATCATAATCTTCTCCCTCTCTTTTAAAGAATCCTCGAGCTATGAACCTTTCCTTGTATTTCTCATCGTTTCCATCAATTCCATGTTTGATCTTTCATATCCACTTTTAAGTCACAACATAATTCACATTCGATCTTGGCACAACATCCCATACATCATTTTTCACAGTCGATTCATATTCCTCGTCCATAGCATCCTTCCAAACTTATTCTTTTATAGCTTCTTTGAATGATGACGTTTCTGCTTGAATCATAGTTCTCATGACTACCACATATCCTTCATACCTACATGGTTTCTTCCTGTCTCTAAATGATCTACGAATGGGAACAATCCTTTCAGCATTTTGTAGAGTATCACAGAGACAAAGTGGTCCCTTCCTATTAGGAGGATCACTTGGAGGAGGATGTGAAGGATCCAGAGGCTCCCTGGGATCATTAACAATATTTGACTTGGGCAAGGAAGGACCATCTATAATATCCAATCATCATTCTCTTCCTTGGGAGGAGGAGGTGGAGGAAGATATCTTTCTTTTCCAAGAGCTTCATCTTTGTTGAATGTTACATCCCTGCTAATTTCAGCCTTCCTTTGACCAAAAATATATATTCTATATGCTTTAGAATTTTCATAATAACCCACAAACTTACCTTTTCTTCTTGTAGCTTATAACTTATTTCTTTTGTCCTTCGATATATGAATATATGGGGCATCGAAAGACACGAAGATGGCTAATGTTGGGCTTAACAACTGTGAATATTTATTTAGGGGTATCATTTTCTAATGCTTGATGAGGCACCTTGTTTTGAACATATACATCAGAAGATGTGGCTTCTGCCCAAAGGATTTTTTTCACCTTTTGATTAAGGAGCATGGCATGAACAACTTCTTATATAGACTGGTTCTTCCTTTCATCTAAGCCATTCTATTCAAAAGTATATGGCACAATTGTTTCCTTCTTGATACCTTATTTCTTGCAAAATGCTAGGAATTCATTCTACATGTATTCCCCTCCATTGTCAGACTTGAATACTTTGATTGTCATCCCTGTTTGATTTTTTATCAAGGCTTTGAATTGCTTGAACATTTCAAATGCTTCATCCTTGTTCTTAAGGTAGTATATCCATGTCTTCCTTGAGAATTCATCAGTGAAGGTGATGTAGTAGAGATGACCACGAATAAAATGCATAGGAATCAGACCACATATATAAGAATTAATGAGACACAGGATGTTATGTTTTTTTCTCACTAGAGCAGAATGGTCCCCTTGTTTTCTTTCCACTCGCACAACCCAGAGAAACTCCATAATGATGAGCTTAAACATTGGGAATACCAGGGACCAATTTCTTCAATTTCAGGAGAGCATGATAGTGAAGATGAGCCAATTTGCAGTGCCACAAATCACTCATATGATTGGTATTATGAAAAAATGTTAGAAGTGGCCTTCCAATGACTCTATAGAGTACTTCAAATCTTGATCCTAATGTGAATTCCTCTTCCATAGGTGAATTAATAAACCAAGTCAAAATGTTTCCTCGATGAAGGAAACCCTCATCCCTTCATCTTCTATTGTGGATATAGACTCCAAGATCTTCATTAATCCTGGTACATACATAACATCATGCAACATAACTGATTCCCTAGAATTCAACTAAAATTTGTCAGACCCAAAACCTTTCACAGGATGAGTGGTGTTGTCTCTAAGGATGATCTTTAGCTTAGTCTCCATCTCTACTAGATTAGAGAGGACTTCCTTGCATCCAGATAAATGATGAGTGGCCCCATTATCAACCAACCAACTATCCCACAAATCCGGTGGAGAAGAACTAGTAAGGGAAAAAATAAGAATGTATTCAGATTTATTTACAACATTACATTCGTACCTGGGAGCTCTTGAATTCTTTTGAGGAGGATGATATTCTTCACCATCTCTTGAGGAATCTCTTCTTCTTCTTTCATATGTTCTATCATGGTTATTCCTTTGATTGTATTTTCATCTTTTATTATTGTTGTTGCTTCTGGTGTTGTAATGTGCCCTTTTTCTCTTCTCAAGACAATATCGATCATAATGACCTTTCTTGTGGAAATTATAACATTCAATATGACATAGAGATTTGTCATTCCTTACTTTTACATTTTGAGAAGGAGGCTTCCCTGATGGACTCCTTTTCCCTTTTTTTTTCATGAGTGATATATGCAGCGGTCTCTCCCTCTTCATGCTTTTGAATCCTTCCTCTTGCTATCATCCTCGATCTTCTTGAGTAGTTTTCCCAACAATTTCATCGAATGATGGAAGGAAATTGTTGTTGCTTATTGTAGTAATGAAGGTTTCCCAAATAAGTGGGCGACCTTTAAGAGTCACAACTACTAGTTCCAAGTTAGGCACATTTTCTCCAACTCTCTGCAATTAATCTCTAAGGTGAGAAATCCTCATAATGTGGGATTGAACAACTTCTCCTTTGTTCATCTTGGTTTTCTTGAGTTGATCTTTCACGGTGATGATCTCATTCAAATTCTTGATTTCATACATGCCAGTTATCATTTCATACATGTATTTAGACTTTCTTAAGTTCCCAACATATGTAAGTGAATGATCTTGTAAACCATCAACTATATTTTGCTTTTCTTTCGAATCACCTTCCTTGTACCTATTTTTGAGGGAAGATAAAGAATTTTCTGAGGCTCATGCATCCTTCCTTGAATGTATTCCAACACATAATTGTTGTCAGCTATGATCTCCAACTTGACTTTCCATGCAACAAAGTTTGATGCATCATCTAACTTGTCATGCTCCTTGAAGGTAGAGGAAGACATCTTGACCTTGACTATGAAATCTTCTTTCCAATGATGAGGGCTTGAATTCTTGTATTATTTTGGGTTTGTCCTTCACCTCAACTCTGATACCATGTTAATTTTTTTTTAGATTGTTCTATGTTGTATCAAATACATTAGCCAAATTTACATCTTCATTAAAAATGCATCCAACTATAAACAATGTAACCAATCGTAATTTGTAATTGAAGATAGAACAATATATGAAATGACAAAGAAGACAAAAAAATAACCATAAGAGATAGTATATTGGTCCAAGACCAAGAAAAAACCCCACAAGGGGGAAAACCCTTTCAAATATTCTTCTATATTATATTGTTATAAAAGGTTTTAAGTAGAGAGTACAACGATACCAATACATAAACTAACAACGTAGATTTACATAGCATATATACAGATCTACAAAACATCATAGAGAAACCCTTGATCCATCAGATCACTGAAGCCAATTGAAGGTAACATCCAAGCCGTAGATCAAAATCTAACACGCTCCCAGCAAGACTAACTGCATGCATCTGAAACTCCCTAGAGGCTCCCACAAACAATATGTGAGGGCACCTGTGTATGCCCGAACTCTCTTAGGAAGGTTGTATGCATGTGTTCGGGGTCACACATACTCAGATCTCCTCCAAACCCCCAAACACTCTTTTCTAGTTACTGTGCAATGGCCCTGGTCTTTTTGGATGCTCTGTGGACCACTTTGTGTGAGCATCCCATGACTAATAATGTTTGATTTTCCTCTGTAACCATGGATGCTTGCTTCAGACCTCTGTGCAAGAGTTCGAGACTTCCTGGATGCTACCTTAGCTACTGTGTGCATGTGTCCGGGGACGAAAAATCTCAGTTACTTTCCTGCATCTGAGAAACAAAAAACTTTAGATCCGTGTGAGCTTCACCCTTGTGATTTCGGACCCTTACGCGAACTTCTTTCGTTAGATCTGTGCAAACCAAGACAAAATAGAAGAGTATAAGATGGCTTAATCAATGTGTAGAAATGAGCTTGAGTTCTCTTCTATTTATATAATTTCATGAGGGTTCACTTGAGGTTGAGGCCGCCCTAACCAATTTCACATGTGACTAGGGCTGACCCATTCCATTATACATGAGTGAATAAAATAATTCTAAAATCAACTTTCGCATATCCAAATAAGGTAATCTTCAGGTCTATTTTGGTCCTCTTGAAAAGAGGAATTTAATGGAATTATCTTCTCGGTCGTTTGATATTTCCAAGGTGGAATTTGACCCTAGTTTAAAAAAATAACAAAACCTTCTAGAATTACTTTAATGTATTAAAAAATGTGTTTTGGGCATAAAATTTCTCCACATAAGAACTCCACCTTTTTGTGTTATTATAAACAAATATGCCTTTCCAGCAACATAAGAATCACCTTAGTTGGAGTCTATATGCAAAATTTGTGCCACTTAGAAGTTTACCTTCTTATTTTGACCACCATAATTCAAGAGGATGTGACATTAGCCCCCACTATTCATGGAAATAAAGCAGATACGTGATCATGATGAAGGTGACACTAGAAAAATACACGTCATAACTCTATTTAAGAGTTGAAGGAGTCAAACTTAACCATTAGTAGGCTATCAGGTTGTGTTACAATTGGGGCACTAGGAGGAAAAGGGCTTCCATTCTATTTGAGTGCATTTTATTCCATAAATGAGAAGAGTGATCGAGAGTGGATATGACGAGAGAAGAAAAAATTAATTTGTGCACTATAGTAGTCCATAGGCCACGATCCTTAGTTCTTTGTACTTGCATTCATTTTCTATTTAGAGAAAGATAGCAAAGTGATCTCACCTTCTAGCTAGGTTTTCTCCCAAACGGGTTTCATAGGTTACATCTTGTGTTAATTTGTGGTTTGTGAGATTTAAAACTTTTATTCTCTATTTTATTCATGAATATAATCTACATGCATATGCAATAAATAGTAATTAGTATATCCTTAAACATAAGAAATAAACCCTCTTTGCATATATTTTGGATTTTCTAACATATTTTATCAGATTTGTTCTAATGAACTATCTAGTGGAATATCCACAACAGTGTACAAAATGTTGGATGTCTATAACACATGTTCTACAAGGTATATTGTTCAAATTTTATAATATTTGTTTTAATCTTTTTATGGTATGGAAACCACAATTCTGAAGGCATTCCATTAGTCAAATGGCATAAGATCACCCTCTCGAAAAAAGATTAGCAATTAGGGGACTAAAATTGTTTACTATTTTGATCAAGTGTTAGTGAGCCACAATATCTAGTGCCTTGTAGATAATTCCTCCCTTTAGGGAATAATGTTGAAGGCCAAATATCATCCATTCGAATAATATTGAGACAGGATCGGAAATCTTCAAAGGGCTCTATTGTCTAGAAATATTTCATCCTAGCATTGCCCTTAATAGGATCATGGATGGATTGGGACAAAGGTGATGGTTGAAAGGTTCGATTTGGGGTAATACTACGTGGTTAGGGGTTGGGGATGAGTATTGTCTCTCAGATTCTCTTCTCGCACAAGTCCATCCAGTTGGGCTCTCCTTCTTCTCTCATATCAAAGCTCAATCTCCCCAGTTGTGGGGTCATGGGGGTTGGAAATTTGTAGACTTCTAAGAGCTATTGGGACTTTAAACTAATGAATGAGAGTCATATATTAGTCCTACTATATACAATTTTATCAAATTTTGATATGAATTTGAGGAAAAGTTGATGTGGAACAAAAATATTAGCAGTGATGACTTCATTGCAAAACTCAGATACTTTTCCTACATGGAATCTCTGTTCTTGGGGAATATTAGATGGTGGTGGAGCTCTGTATGGAAACTCTATGTTCTACAAAAATAAGGATCTCCCTATCGTTAGTGCCCAAAGAATAATCTTGTCACTAGGGATAATGGTTTGAAAAGAGGATGGATTAACCAAAATCATTATCCATTGTCCAAAGCATACGAAGAATGTATCGCTCATCTATTTATTTATTTTTCCATATTCATGACAATTTGTAGTGAGGGTGATTACAAAGCTTGTGATCCATGTCAGCTAGGCACAATCCTTATTACTAGATTGTATGAAGGTATCAAAGGAGGATCAAAGAGCTAAATAGTTTAATGGTTTTCCATGCTTATTTACTAACATTGTATGGTGGGAAAGGAGCACAAGTGTTTTTAAATTCTTTGATGTTTTGGTGGATGTTACCATGGATATTGTCAAAGATTCACATAGAATTCAAGATTTACCCAAAAAGAAAATAAAGCAAGGAATCTAGTTCCACCATCTATCAATTATAGAATTCCATGGGGATATTTCAATGGTGTAATGTAGGGTCATCTTTTGTTCTATGGAGTTAGAATTGTAGTGTACATAAATTGATCTCATTACTTACATATCATATATGCTCCTAGGGTTAGGAGGAATAACCATGTTGAGTTCATTTCATTGAGAACTCTTATCTTAGTAGCCACTCCAAAAAAGATTACTATGCTACAAATCCTGGGAGATTCCAAATTATTTATTGATTATGCCAATAAGAAAGTTCAAGTGGATAATGTATTTCTATAATCTCTTCTGCTAGACATACAAGAGGTAATGCGTTCATTTGAATGGTTATCTTTCGAACATATACTCAAAGTCCTCAAATCTAAAATAAATGTTCTTTCAAACAAAACACTAGAGTTACCTATAAACTCTTTCATGATCACTGGGTATCTAAATAGAAAGAAGCATCAATCAACATATTTCTAATTATAAACACTAATCTAAGTATCAACTAATCATGAACACTAATCTCAGTTTTGGTTTTCCTCTTTATTAGAAATTATGTATGGAATACAATATAGTTTATAAGAGGTTTGAATAAAATTTTCAATAAAAACAGTGAAAAAGATCGTTTATTTAGATCACAACATAATTATTATTATTTTTAAACTATAAACCAATAATTATCTGCAACAATACATAACATATATATTGATCTGAAATATATATTTCTTTTTATTTTAAAAATATATATAAAAACAAATAATCCAGTACAAAATACGTCAAAAAAATGTCACACTACAACATCCGTCACACATATTTTTCGAGAGCGACATATCAGATTTATCCGTTCATAATCCCTATTTCCTTTGTATAATTGACTTATTCCGTGTTCTCCCTATGGTTCTCACATAACATATAGATAGGAGGTGGCAATCCTCCCCTACAATGGTGCAGCGGGAGAAGCATTTATTGAACTGTGCACCCGTGAAGCTCCAAGGTTGTGTTTGTAAACCTATCACTATTGATGCAAATGTTGATGGGAAGTCTCTAAATTCTAACATAATGTATATAAAAATAATATTTCAATCTATAAATTTACTATTTATCATTTAAATGCTATAAAATAGCAGCATTTATGTGAGGAAGTGATCATTTACAATATTTATGTTAATAGGTGTATATGTATTTGAATGAGAAGTATAGAGTGTTTTTTATAACAGATATTACATGTATGTTTAAGAATTAAAAAAATATATATATTTTTTCACATCATTCTTTAACGAAAGTAGTTATTAAATTTATTCATTTTTAAGAATTAAAAAAATATATATATTTTTTCACATCATTCTTTAACGAAAGTAGTTATTAAATTTATTCATTTTCATTTTATAAACTTGGAAATTTTATTGTTTGCATTATTTTAATCATATAGCGAACTTTCAACACTAAAATTTGAATTATTGTCAATTTTGTTGTCACAATTGTATATCTTGCTTGCATTATTGGCCTAAACCTATTAGGATTCATCAACCATTTAACTTATATAGTTAAACTCATTGTAAAAAATGAACATGTAAATCTACTTCAAACTATCTACGGTGTGTTGGATCACTCATTGTAAAACGACATAAGAGTGGAAATGGTATTTATAAAGTCAAAACTATTTGAAAGAGTTAAATTTTATAAAGCATGTATTTTGTCCAACTAAAATGAAATGTTGTTAAATAAATTTAATAGTAAAGTAGTAATATGTTAATTTTTAAAATAAAGTAATTTAAAAATATATATTCAAATATATTTTTATATTATTGTTTTTAGTATTACTACAAATATTTATTTATTACTATTTAAACATTTTTTTATTCATTTTAAAAAAATAAAGGACATAAATATTTTTTGTAATGTGACATTACAAAACTGATATCAAAATGTGGGTGAACAAAAAATTGTCACGAAATTACTATGAAAAGAAATGTTGGGAAAATGTAAAGAAAAAAAGACCATCACCACATTGTGACAAACAAACGTTGTATTTGATAACCATTTTAACCAAAAATATAGAATTTTGATGAACAGATCACCGTCGAAAAGTCATATTAGTGAACTAACATTGCAAGGAAATGTTGGGAAAATGTAAATAAAAAAGGCCAACACCACATTGTGACCAAAAAAATGTTGTATTGTGATAAACATTTTAAACAGATATAGCATTTTGATGAAAAGATCATCGTTAAAAAGTCATATTAGTGAACTAACATTGCAATGTGATTGCCCAAATAAAATTACACAAACATATATGAAAAAAATGAAATTACAATATGATGAAATGCATCTAGCGTCACATTGTGACAAACAAATCTCATCATTACAATGCATATAGCAAATATTGTTGGAAATAAAAAAAAAAAACATGATATTAATTTGTATTAAATGAACAAACATATTAACCCAAAAATAATATTAAAACGGGTTGAACAAAAATTGTTGAAGTTATAATAAAAAGAGAATAACAAATGTTAATGAAATTAAGAAAATATTGAAAATATGACAAACACCTATCCCCATCAAAATGTGAAAACCAAAAATAACGAATAAACTAGCGAGGAAAACCTCGATGCTATTATGTTGTACAATTTAAAACAATGTTCATATTGATAACCATGGTCACACACAATCTACTATGGTCAACAATAGTCATGCATGTCTACCTGGTCAACCATAGTTGCCCATGTGTAAGCATATTTAACGATGCTTAACCATGGTCAACATGGTCAACCCATTGACAACCATGATTAACATTGTGGCCTATGTTGAACCAAGGTCAACCTTAATTTTCATAATCGAAAATTTTCAACCATGATTCATGATGGCCAACCAAATTCAACTATAATTAGTAATAATTGCCTTTAGTTAAACAATTACAAGCATGGTGAACCACTTGCCCATATTTAACCATATCCAACCAAGGTGAACCATGGGAAAAATGGTCAAACCATAGTAAATCATTGATAAGATACTCAAACATAGTTATATCGATAGTTATTCATGGTCAACCATTTTAAACATGTCCAACTATAGTTAACCATGGTTAAACAATGATCAAACCATGCTCAACCATAATCAACCATGGGCAACATCGTCAATCATAGTCAATTATAATGTATAATAAAGAACTTTGGTTTAACATGGACAACCATAGTCAATCATGCTCAGTCTTATTAAACGTGGTCAAAATGTTGACAACCATCAACCGTGGTCAAACATGGTCACCAACTCAAACATGGTCAACATGGTCATCCATGGTCATGTTTAGTCCACCATAATCTATCGTCGACATCCTTGGTCAACCATGATAAACTAAGGTCTACCTTAGTTGACCAAGGTCCACCTCAATCAACCATAGTCAACCTTATGAACCATAGTCAACCTTCTTCAACCATTAATGTAACCATTATTGTAACATTAACATTAATGTAACATCAATTATGGTCCACCATGATTGACAATGGGCAGCCATGGTCAACATTAGTGTAAGGTGAATGTAACAATGTAACAACCATCAACACAACATTAATGTAACATTGCTCAACATTAATCTAACATTGTTTGATTAATGTAACATAAATACATTGCTAAATTAATGGTTGACCTTGCTGAACCATTATCAAACTAAATCAACTATCTTCAACCAAGACCCTAGTAAACCATAAGCATCCTCATCAACCATCATCAACCCTCAATCATGGTCAACCCTTGCAACCATTTTTAACCATCCTAATTTTGAATTCTAAAAATATTTAGAAATGTGACTGACAATGGCTGAATCAAGCAAGATCAAGCAATTGACTTTACTTCTTTCCCGAGATAAAATTGCATATATTTGGCTGTTGGTCTTAATGTTGGGAAGTAGAGCAATTGTGTCAGATGCCCATGGAATTAGAACTCGTCCGCTGTTAAAACACATCTTTTCTTGACTGAAAATTATCTGACAGAAGATACGTAATAGAAAACAGAGTGTTAAAATTCAAATAAAGAATCACCCATATAATAAGGCTGGTCGCATTTGTATAATTATTGAATAATCAAAACAAAATAGTAACAAATGAATTACTATATATGTAGATTACATGTTCAAACGGTAACTACGCTGTTCAGCTTAACCACGGTGTTATAAGTGTGCAGGTACAGAGCTGTCCTCCATGGTTTGTTTGTTCAACCAGATCAGAAATACTGTGGTCACAGTACCAACATCTCTTTGCTGCAGATGAGGTTTGGTATGTGTGGAACGAAGACAAACAAATTTGCTACACCATCATGTAATAATCACAGGAAGAGGAGATATGTAAATTATGTAATAATTAAAGGAGGAGGAGATCTGTTAATTGGTAAAATAAAAATTCCAAAGTTACCTGATCTGCTAACTTTTGAAAAGAAAACATAGCTGGTAAACTGAGTGAAACATGTAACAGAGACAACCGGCCAGTATTGGATGTTGAAAGCTGCTACATGAAGCTCAACCATTAAAATTAAATGATCCAACTTTTGAAAAAAATTCCTACCAGAAAACTTGAGGTTCTTATTCTATGAATAAACAGACCTCTCTTCCTCCTGTGACTATTACATGATGGTCTAAGAATCCTGTGTGTCCTCGTTCCACACACAGAAACCTCATCAAAAGCACTAGGATGCTGGAATCATGGCCGCGGTATTTCTGGTCTGCTGGAACAACCCCTGTAGCACACCTGAATTTCTTTGTCAGCAATATGGCCGTGCACAAGGATCAGCTTGCTCTCCTTCATATTGATCGACAGAAAACTAATTACCCACCAAAATCAAATTAAAATCACAAGAATCCGATTAGCTGAATACCTTTGAATTTGGTAGTGAATGGAAAGAGAGTTGCTTCCATTTATCACAACTCTTCAGGTTCAACATAATCTCACAGTTTTCTGCCGATCTATCTACTCATTAGTTTATGTGATCCCATGGTTAGATGGGAAAGTTTGGTTCTTACCGATTTTGTGATCCAATCTCAAAAGCTGCTCCAAGAATGATTTTTTCAGAGACTCGAACCCTAATACTGCTGCTGGCAGTCCAGGCTGCCAGCCCTCCACAAATATCAATTCAAAGGCTGTAAAACAGAATACAAGATAATCCGAAAACAATCGAGTAAAGCCGTGCAACCCTATTTGATCTATTGCAACAGCAGATGGATGAAATAATTATTTTGCAGAGCACAGCGAAGGAAACAGAGGAGCATACAAAGCCGAGTAGGCCACGTAACTGCAAAACTATAAATGGTGTGATCGTAACGCGGTTGGTTTCTCGCATGTTGGTGGACCACAACCTATCGTACCATTTTGATTATTGTATTATCAGATGTTCTGTGGCTAGTGTTAATTTGATAATGTGCGTAGGTGGCCCGGTAATCAAAATGGGATCATTTGTTAATCCAATGGCATAAATAGTTTTTATATCGTTCGTCGGAATTGATTAAAAAAATTGTTTTTTTGAAATTTTTTGTTGATGTGAATTTTTGATTTGAATTATTTAAAATGGTCTTAGATTGATTGATTTTTATCACTAGTACAATTATGGCTTATCTCAACTATATTTCTTATTATTTTAATATTATAAAGAAGTTAAAAACAATCACATAACTTGATTAGTAAATTAATAAATGTAAATTAAATAATAAATTTCAAAAATAAATTAAATTAAAATGTAAATAAAAAATAAATTATTAGTAAAAAATAAATAATTAATGAAATATTAAATATACAATTAATATTAAATAATATTAACCTTATTTATTATTATTTTAATATTATAAAAAAAATAAAAAAATATTGTCACAATGTGACGTTGGACCATAATTGATCATGATTATAAATCTCAAGGGATTTATATTAAATTGGAGGATTAATATTATAAACCCTATGAATAATATTATACCCTAGGAATATGAACCCTTGGATTAATAAACTTAAGGGATTGATATTGTAAACCTAATGGATTAATATTAAAAACCAAAGGGATTAATATTATAAACGCAAGGTATATAAACCCTAAGATAAATATTACAAACCCTAAAATAAACATGGTTGACCATGGTTTGTTGTGGTTGATTTTAATATTGAGAAAATCTTTATCACAATGTGACATTGGATCACAGTTGACCATGGTTGATTTTCATATTGAGACAATCTTTGTCACAATGTGACATTGGACCATAGTTGACCACGATTCACCATGGTTTACAATGGTTGACAATTGCTGACCACGGTTTATTTTTATATTGAAACCATCTTTGACACAATGTGACGTTGGACCATTGTTGACCCATGGGGGCTTCATTGAAGGAGCAATACCATACCATGTGCATTCATATTGGGGGGTATATATTAGGAAAAAATGACATAATATATTGAGCATATAATAAGTGGTAAAAGATTTTATATTGGCGGGTATAAAAAATGGAGCTCAAAGTTAATGAAAAAATGGATTTCTACAATATCTACTCAAAGTAGGGGTTTTTTAAATTGGGACGGTATATTTGGTTTGTATTGATAGGATGTTAAATAATGTGATTTTTAGAGGTATTTTCCAATATGTAGTCAAATTAAGGGTATTTTTTAGTACACCACAAATGCGCGTGCTATGTTAGAGGTTCATTGAATAAAGCCCCCTTGTCCTCACGATGATTGTAAACCCAAGGGATTTATATAAAACCATAGTATTAATATTATAAACCCTATGAATAATATTATACCCTAGGAATATGAACCCTTAGATTCATAAACCTAAGGGATTCATATTATACACTCATGGGAATAATAAACCCAATGGATTAATACTAAAACCACAAAGGATTATAAACCCAAGGGAAGAATATTGAACCCAAGGGATTAATATTATAAACCCAAACTATATAAACCCTAAGATAAATAATATAAACCCTAAAATAACCATGGATGGCAATGGCTGACCATGATTAACCATCTAAGACTTTATGCTTCTGTGATTCATGATATATTGTTCAGATCTTTCGAAAAAATCACATTGAGAACAAAGGGTCGACGCGTTTCGAACCTAAATCTAGGTTCATCATCAGGACCAGAATCCTCGTCCTGATGATGAACCATGATTAACCATGTTTGACAATGGTTGACAATGGTAGACATTTGTTGACTTTCATATTGAGATAATATTTGTCGCAATGTGACGTTGGACCATGGCCATGATTATAAACCCAATGGATTTATATTAAACCAAAGCATTAATATTATAAACCCTATGAATAATATTATACCCTTTGAATATGAACCCTTAGATTAATAAACCCAAGGGAATAGTAAACCTAAGGGGTTAATACTAAAAACCCAAGAGATTATAAACCTAATGGATTAATATTATAAACCAAATGTATATAAACGTTAATATAATTATTATAAACGTTAAAATTAACATGGTTGAGCATGATTTACCATGTTTGATTTTCATATTGAGACAATATTTGTCACAATGAGACATTGGACCATGGTTGACCATGATTATAAACCCAAGGGATTTCATTAAAAACCTCGGATTAATATTATAAACCCTATGAATAATATTATATCTTAGGAATATGAATCATTAGATTAATAAACCCAAGGGAATAATAAACCCAAGAGATTAATAATAAAACCTCAAGGGGATATAAACCCAAGGGATTAATATGACAAACTAAAGGTATATAAACCCTAAGATAAATATTATAAACCCTAAAATAAACATGGTTGACGATGATCTATTTTCATGTTGAGACAATCTTTGTCACAATGCAACGTTTGACGATGATTGACGATGGTTGACCATGGTTGATTTTCATATTGAAACAATCTTTGTCACAACATGACATTGGACCATGGTTGACCATGATTATAAACCCAAGAGATTTATATTAAACCTAAGGATTAATATTATAATCTCTATGAATAATATTATACCCTAGGAATATGAACCCTTAGATTAATAAATGCAAGGGATTCATATTATAAACCCAAGGGATTATTACTAAAAAAAATGATTATAAACACAACAGAATAATATTAAACCCAAGGGACTAATATTATAAACCTGAGGTATATGAAGCCTAAGATAAATATTATAAACCCTAAAATAAATACAGTTGAACTTGGTTTAACATGATTAATTTTCATATTGAGACAATCCTTGTCACAAAGCGGCATTGTACCGTGGTTGATTTTCATATTGAGACAACCTTTGTCACAATGTGACATTGGACCATGGTTGACCCTGGTTGACAATTGTTGACGATGGTTGATAATGGTTGGCCATGGTTGTTTTTCATATTGAGACAATCTTTGTCACAATGTGATGTTGGACCATGGTTGACCATGATTATAAACCCAAGAGATTTATATTAAACCATAGGATTAATATTATAAACTTTATGAATAATATTATATCATAGGAAAATGAACCCTTATGTTAATAAACCCAATAGATTGATATTATAAATCCAAAAGAATAATCAACCCAAGGGAATAATATTAAAAACCCAAGTTATATAAACCCTAAGATAATTATTATAAATGCTAAAATAAACATGGTTGACCATGATGGATGATTTTCATATTCAGACAATCTTTATCACAATGCGACTTTGAACCATTGTTGACCATGGTTGATTCTCATATGCAGACAATCTTTGTCACAATGCGATGTTGGACTATGGTTGACAATGGTTGATTTTCATATTGAGACAATCTTTGTCACAATGTGACGTTGGGCCATGGTTGACTATGATTGACCATAGTCAACCATGATTTATTTCCTACTGAGAAAATCCTATGATAAATCCTAAAATAAATATTATAATCCAAGGTATATAAACCCGACGATAAATATTATAAACACTAAAATAAACATGGTTGACCATGGTTGACCATGACTCATTTTCATTTTAAGACAATCTTTGTTGCAATTATTTTCACAAAATTTATTTTACTTTAGGTGCACATAAAATTTACTTTGTTTATATATCAAATAATCAAATTAAAATAAATTTTATATTTATATTATAATCAATTTTATATTTATTTTTATTTTTATTTTATAATTAATTTTGTTTATATTTATAGTTAAAGGGTTTAGTACATTTATATTTATATTATAATTAATTATAATTACAATTAATTATGTTTATATATTAATTATAATTAATTATATATTTATCAATTTATAAAGTTATAAGGTTGAGATTGAAATATATAAATTAATTTATATTTACATTAACAACTATATAATCTAATACATATATATATGATTAATACTTAACACACTAAGTATATAAAATTACTTGAGATATATCTTAATTAAAACAATTATATAATATACACAATTAACTAATTGACTAATTTAAAACTGCCTAATAAAAATACAATCAAAAACTCACATAATTGAGACAAACTTATATAAAAACTACACAATTATATTTTTACATAAGGATCTGTATACGATTAATAATTCCTTTTGATATCGAAGTTCGTGATATTATTAACTAAAGACATTAATATTTAGATTTATATTTATTTTTGTGATTAACTTTTTTTGATAATTTTATTTTGGTTGTTTATTTATGTATTTATATAATTCAGTTCTAAAACTTTCTATGATATAATTGATATTTACATGTATATATAGTAAGATTAATTTTTTATATAAATTAAAAAAAAATGTGAATGTTATGTTAATAGAATTTTATATTAATAAAATAATAAAAATGAGTATTTTTATAAATAAACAAATAAATAAAATTTATGGAATGATTTTGTATTATTCTATTTGTAATTTATAAGACCATTACCTCTTGATATTTATATACGAGTTGCTTTATGAGCATTGTACATATCTATAAAAAAGTTTATTCCAACCAAATTGGGTGATCTAGTACTCAAGTAATTTGTTCCAAATCGATTAACTGCTCGAGTACAAATTACATTACTCTTGTTCACATTCATAATCTTTAGTGTATTGTTAATAAGAACATCATTTGTTACTTTTGATAAATTGTATTCCTAACTTAAATAACATAAAAGAAAATTTTATTCGCATATTAGATTTTTTATTAAAATCGAAACTATTAATATAATAAATTTTTAAAGTAGTATTAATATTAATATTAATATTAATATTAATATTAACATTATAAATTATAAATTAATAAAATTTTATATTAATATTAATATCGATATCAAAATGTAAATTATCAAATCTATAACATCGTATGTATTTATTTTAAAATATGTTTTTAGGTTTATTTTCCAGATTTTTGTTTTTGGTATTTTTGTCTTTAACTTGATTGTATGTGTCACACATCCACAAGTTAATAATACTTATAAAAAAAATATTTACTTAACTTACCATATTATCCTTAAAATCTAATTTAACACTATGAAATTAATCATTGCAATTATTCATTATGAATTAATTTCAATATGCATTGACTTGATGATGATGATGATGATGATGATGGTGGTGGTGGTGGTGGTGGTGGTGGTGGTGGTGGTTAACGTCCACTCAGGCCAAATTGGTCTATCGGACCTATAATTTTCTTAGTTTTTAATTATCCGGCTCCTCATCTTTCTTGGCGAGATTGGCACTGTAGCTTTCTTTTCTTTCTCTACGGTCTTCCAACTTATATATCACATGTAGTCGAGTGTTAATAATATGCCACAAATGACTTGGGTGTTAAGTCACAATCTGGAGGGTTCACTGTTGAGCCCAGACCAACTGTCATCGCATATGTCATTTCGGGTTTACATTACAACCTTTGTTACTTCATATATCAATTTCTAATAAACCTTATACTATGTAAATACAACACTCTTGGTGAATGTCCGGACTTCTGAGCTGCATTTACTTCGCATTAACTGGCTGCGGATTACTCAGCCTAGGTGGAGGTGCTTCCTGGCTGGAGCTTTTATTGTAGTACTGCTCTGACTGTGGCTTTGGGATTCCCTCTAGATCGACGGTCTTTGGTCATTTCAAGGATCAGACGAAGGAGGTGAACCTCAGGGTTCTATGCCTCCAGTTTGGTGTGTTTTCCCTCTCATTCTTCCTTTGCGAGTGGTGGCTCCAGCGTATTCTGCAGAGGTCTATCTTCTTACGCAGGTATTGTTTTACATTCAGAATGTTGATACTATAACTCTGCGTTTATTTACAGTATATATCTCACGATGTCTAACCTTCAACTATTCTAAACAGGGCTTGGGTTTCATGGCACCGACTTCATCTGCGGAGAGATTCCTCTGCCGAGCTTAACCCAGGTATGTTTTTTTAGCATTTTCCTTTATTATGGTTTCCATCAGTCTTATTTCATTTTTGTTATGGTCTTTTAATCCACCATCTTCCTCTGTGCTGGGATGGAAGGGTTTTGCAGTGAAATGGCGAAGGCTGGATGAAACCCTCGCTTAGTTTTCTATTCGCGCAAGGGTTGTCTCATCTGGCTCCGGGTATTTCGCACTGCTATGGTTCTTTGTTCAGTTTAATTGGTTGGTGTTTCAACTCTAAGGTTATCGTTGTATAAACTGCTTTACTATGTCTGCTCAGTTTTCTTTCAAACATTCTCGGCTACCTGGGAAGCCGAGAGCTTTTGTAATTAAAAAGGTTTTATGTGGCCTCATAGCTTCTTAATAGTTTTTTATGGATTAATTGTTGATGTCGGCCTGTAAACAAGCGAATTGTTAATGGAATGACCCGCTGAGCGTTTGGTGTATCCGAACCCCGGCTTGATCTCCTTAGTAACTCGACTTATGATAGTTTTTTAGACATTCATGAATATTATGAATTTTTCTTATTTGCTTCATTCATCTTACCTCTATATTAATTCTAGAGGCAACATTACTACCATAGTGCCTTTTCATGGTTTAACGTTATCCAATTTAATAGTGCGTGTAAATGGGTTTGCTGATAATACTATTTTCTATTCAAACTACACGTTTTGAATTTATTTTGAAACGACTCTGCCCTGTTTCATTTGCAATAGTTAGGGTTTCTAATTAGAGGATGATTCCTCAGAGTTTACTACTATGATTTCCTTTCAGTACTTGAATGTTTAAATTATTTCTATTCCTGTATTCTTTATCGCTTATTTATTTAATTAGCAAGGTCTTGTTTGGAATTTTAATACATTCATTTCCCTTAATCTTATTAAATTTTGATGTTCTTTTGTATCCGTACTCCGAGTTAAGGGAAAAGGTTCCTAAGTATTCCTCAGATAACTTAGGCTTCGGCAATATTTGTACTCAGGGTTTGTCCCTTTTACGTTATGATTAGTGCCTTAAATGTGTTAAGCTGTAATAAAAGGGTTTATTCCACCACTTATGATGACTTCTGTCAGTAAGCTTGTTTTCCTTATTATCGAGTTGATTTTTAATGACAATCTCTATCAGTGAAGATTTGTTATCCTAGATGGTACTTTACTTGTTTTTCAACTGATAACTATGATAGTTTCCTTTTACAATCTTTATCTGTCTTTCTAGAAATGGATTACTGTAAACTGGCTATGGTCTTTAACCGAGCACTGAAAATTTCTTTTCTTTGCATGGAATAACTATTTAGGAACTTCTTATGAAATTACCATAAATTATCTAGACAGTTTCCTAATTTATGATAATGATTAGCATGCATAGATTATATCAATACACAGGATAAATATCTAACAATTAAAAATGAGAAATTTTCACTTATCTGGACCGTTGTTTCCCAAATTTTTCCTATTTCAGTCCACAACCAGACCTTGCCTCTGGTTTCTTTGCCTCCCAACCTTGAGACTATTATGCCAAATAGTCTCCCCCGAGCTGTTCCTGTGTACAGGAACTTCTTCTCTATGAGAACTCACAGTCTCACTGCTATCTGGTCCAAACCAGACATAGCCACATAAAATTGTCTAACCTTTCAGCACAAATTTTTCCTCTTACTCAATATTCTCCTGATCTCAGATACCCCTATCCTCTTGATCTTCTTGAATAAATCCTCGAGAAATCAGTTAGGAGTAGGTAACTGTCTCTCAAAACTGATTAACAGGCAAAAATAATATTTACTGATAACTGCTTCTTTATTTTCAAAAACAATTAAGTTCCAAATATAGTTTCTTATGACTAAGAAAGTAAATAGTTTGTTTGATCTGCAGTAATAAAAATATTTACATGGTTTGGGGATATCACATCTTCACCCCCTAAGATGTAACATCATCCCGATGTTTTCCCTCTAAAAAAAAATCCCGAAAGGTCTCCTTCATAACCTGTTCATATTCCCAGGTGGCCTCTTCTAGCCCATAGTGCTGCCATTGCACTTTAACCTAGCCGATATCTCGTTTCCGCAACGTTACTTCTCTCTGATCTAGTATATGTAGAATTCCTACAGAAACTCTGATAGATCTAGAATTCTAGTTAAATTAAACACAAGTAATTTGCTGATATTCAAGAGAGGGGAGAAAGAATTTTCTCCATCAAATTAATGTATTAAATTAGTGAAAAATAGTAATACATGAGCAACCAGACCTCTAGTCCCAAAGGGAGGTGGTTATGTAGAAATTGTTGAATCTAAAAAACTAGGAAAAAACTAGTAAAAAACTAGAAAAGGCTAAGAAAAGATAAAGGGAGGCCTAAAATAGTAGCAATGACTCAAGACAACCTATAACAACTATTAGCCACAAGTAAAGCATGAGGAGGGGTGCATTTCCCAAGGAAGGAAATTTTAAAACATGCTAAAATGGTATGGGGACCAAATCCCTTGATTTAAGGGGGAATCTTCATGTGGGGCACCAATCCTCAAATAACTCAAGTGGATGAGGTGTGGTTAGGTGTGAGCATGCACTTCGATGTCTAAATGGTTTAGGAAAGTGGTTGGACCAATATTTCCATAATATCAAGCCTTTAAATGCAAAAAACAAGGGAAAGTTGGTCCACCAAGCTAGTTTACCAAAAACCAAGTGTGAACATGATTTTTAGTGCATGTGGCTAAGTCAAGGATACTTAGGCTAAAAAATAAATGTAGATGTTAGGATTATATTCCAAAACCCCCCCTTCATCCTAACTAACTTATCTAAACTGAGTCCTGGCCAAGATGCCATGTTAAGTACTCACGTATAATAAATAAAAGATCCTCATAAAATGAAGAAAGATGGAAAACCTCATGGGAACCTCCCCACCCCCCCGCCCCCCTAAAAAGAGGAAAAAAGGGCTAAGTGGCCAGAAGGGCCTAGTCAGCTGTCTCCACCACTCCAAGCATAGCTCTCAGTTCTGAAAATTTCTTTTCAGTGAAAGACTTGGTGAAGATGTCTACAACCTGTTGCTTAGTGGGTCAGTACTACAGTGATATGACTCGGTCACGGATCAGCTCATGGATGTAATGCATGTGAATCTCGATGTGCTTGGTCCTTTGACTCTGAATTGGATCAATCAATATCTAAATGGACCCCTGATTGTCACAAAATATGATAGTCAAAAGTGGATACTGAATACCAAACTTGAAGAGAATCCCCTGCAATGAAACCGCCTGTGTAGCTTCATTCACTGCACCTCTATACTCTGCCTCAATTGTAGATAAAGCAATCGTGGATTGCTTCTTGCTAGACCAACAAAAAGGCCCTCAACCAAAGTTGAAAACATAACTAGAGGTGGACTTGCAATCTGTACCATTGCCAACCCAATCAAAATCTTTGTACCCAATTAGTGAAAGTGGGCAATCTGCAGCATAAAAGATACCAAAACTGGAAGTAACTTTCACATATCTAAGGATTCTCTTTGCAGCTTCCCAGTGATTCTCATGGGGCTCTTGCATATATCTGGAACAAACTCCTACTGCAAAAGATATATTAGGTCAGGTGTGAGTAAGATACAAAAAACTCCCAACCAACTGTCGATACAGTGTACTATCCACCAAAGGTGTAGTACCCCCATCCTCAAATCTGATCCTTGAAAGAAAGGGAGATGCTTCTGGCTTGCATTCTGTCATCTTAAAGTGGACAAGTAGATCTAATGCATACTTAGACTGTTCCATCTTGATCCCTAAAGTAGGCTGAGAAGCTTCAAGACCAAGAAATTCCTGCAACAATCCCAAATTTGTCATGGAAAATTGATCGTGTAATGTTGATTTTGCTGAATAAATAGATGAGGTAAGGTTCCCTATCATTAGTAAATCATCTACATAAAGTACTATGAGCAAAAGGGAATCATCATGTTGCAACAAATAAACATTCGGGTCAGATTTTCATCAAATGAATCCAATGGAAAGCAGGAAAGAAGCCATCTTTGCATACTAGGCTCTAGGAGCCTCTTTTAGGCCATACAAAGATTTCTTTAATCTGCAAATGAGGGAAGAGTTCTGAATGTATCCCTGTGGCTGCTCCATATATATGTCCTCCTTGAGATATCCATGAAGAAATGCACTCTTCACATCCATGTGATGAAATTCCCATCTACGAGAAGTAGCAATGGCTAAAACTAGTCGAATGGAGTCCCTTTTTGCGACAGGTGCAAATGTCTCTGTGTATTCTATGCCATGTACATGTGAGTATCCTTTTGCAACAAGTCAAGCTTTGTACTTGCTGATCTCACCATCTGCAGCAATCTTTGTTCGATAGATCCATTGGCATCGAACAAGCTTTCTTCCTTTTGGAAGTGGAACCAAGTCCCATGTGTTGTTTTCCATGAGAGCAGAGTACTCTTCATCCATGGTAGCCTCCCAAAGTAGGTTTCCAGCAACCTTAGAGTGTGACTGTGGATCTGAACCAAGTGTCATATAGAAATGTATGGGAAGCAATGGTTCGGTGGCAGCCAGGGCTTGAGGAGCCCCAAAAAACTGTGATCTAGTCCTTCTCGCATCCGTAAGATCACCGACTAGTTCACCCACATCTTGCAGGGTTTTCTCTGCCCAAGTTGGCAGCTGAGTTGGAGTAGCCATGACCTACTCCTCATCCTATGAATCAGACCCAAGAGGCTTCTCTGATGGCTACTCTGAAGTTCTCGAAGAAGTTTCGGAGTCCTCCTCATTTGTGGCAACAAGCGGTCCCTCAGCAAGGTCTGCTGAAAAATCATGTTATGATTCTTCTTCAAACTTCACACTTCGAGCTACAAGGAAATTTTCAGTGTGAGAGTCCAAAAATATATATCCTTTGACACTATCAGGATATCCAACAAAGATACATTCAACACTTTGAGGCTCTAAAGCCTTCCTCTTATCTGTCAGAATGTGAGCCCATGCTCGTGAACCAAAAATGCGAAAGTGCGACACTTTCGGTTTCTTACTGGTCCAACATTCAAATGGAGTGGTGCCTTTGAGTGCTTTGTGAGGAATGAGGTTCTAAATGTATGCTACATAATTAATAGCTTTAGCCCATAGATTAGGAGCTAATGATTTGGACTGTAGCATACAATTGGCCATCTCTTTTAATGACTGGTTTTTCCTCTCCACGACACCATCCTGTTGTGGTGTATATGCAATGTGTGTTGTAGCTGTATACCTGCATCAATACAAAGTTGTTGCACATATTTGTTGACATACTCCCCCACATTATCAGTATGGAGTATCTTAATCTTACACCCAGACTCATGCTCAGCAAGTGCTTTAAATTCTATAAGGCATTCAAATACTTCCAATTTTAATTTCAGAAAAAATACCCAAGTAAAGCGAGAGAAATCATCTATGAAGGTGAGTACATATCGAGCCTTACTGATTGAAGGCTGCAGGAATGGGCCCATGATGTCACTGTGAATCAATCCAAGAGGTGAAGAAGCTCTCTGTGCCTTCCCTTTGTCAAACTTTTACCTCTGATGCTTGCCAAGAATGCATCCCTGACATACACCACTTGTGAATTTAAAAGCGAGCAATCCTTTTACCATTTTTTCCTTGCTAAGTTGATGCAAGTACTTATAGTTTAGATGGCCAAATATTTCATGCCATAACCTACTGATATCATTAGATTGTGACAGAAATACAATGCTAATATATTTAGGAACAAAGTGGGAGAAGAAATACAAATGAGAACTGTGATATGTAATTCCATGTGCAAGTTGTGAGCTCGTGGAAATGTCTGTAATCACTGCGGAGTCCGGAGTGAACTCCACCTTCCTTCCAGAGTCGGAATGACTGATCTGATATATCAAGAGAAGATTTGCGGACAACGAGGGAACATGAAGCACATTTGTGAAGCAAACCCCTTCAAGGTCTACAATTCCTTCTCTGCACACCTTTGTGGGTGTGGAATCTCCCAAGTAAATTGGGGATCTGGTGCTTTCTTTGATGGAGGAAAATTAATCTTTTGATGCAGCCATTTGGTTCAATGAACCTGAATCAAGGATCCGAGCTGATGGAGTGGATGTGACAACCATTAAAGCATGACCGTCTCATGCACTCCCTCTCCCATCTCCCGTTCTGTTATCATCCTTCTTCTTTGCGTTCTTGGATACAGTGAGATTGTGCTGCTGCAATTGCTTAGCCATCTCATCGATTGTTTTCCTCATGAAATTTTCTTCTGGATGAAAACCTTTGGAATAGTAGATGCAAAATGTTATTTCCTTCTTCTTCTTACCCTTAGGAAAATAAGATCTCTCTAAAGATTGTAGGGGTCTCTCCTTCTTCGATTCATTAAATTTACCCTTCCCTTTTTGCTTGTCTCTTCCACTGCTCTTTGGAGCATCAGTAGTCGCAAGTGCTTGGTTCTTTGAATGCTTGATGGAACCCATTTGGACTAACTTATCTTGCTATTGAGTCAATGCTGCAAGGAAGTCATTCAATGGAGGCATTTTTGATATTTCCTGAGTCAATTTAGATGCTTGAAAAGATGATACAAATACAGAATATTCAGGGCCTAATTTCGAGAGAATCGAAAGGATGAGTTGATATTCCTCTTTCTTGACTCCACATACATCAAGTTCAATGAGGATGGATTTAAACTTGGTGAAGTATTATTTCAGGTTGCTGAAATGAATTGGACTGAGGGATATGAGTTCATTCTCTAGTTGATGCACTCTCATTTCATCCTGCTTGCCAAATAGTACTTCCAATGTTGTCCAGACCGCATCGGGAGTAGTGGCTCTGCTAACATGAAAGAGGAGTTCTCTAGAAATTGATAGGCATATCAGCCCAATTTATTCATCTAATTTATTGAAATACTTGATCTTCTCCACTACAGAATTTGGTTTAGTCTTCGTTCCCATTGTTACCCTGTAAAGCCCTTTGCTTCGAAGGAGTGGAGTAATCTCTATCTTCCATTCAAAGTAATTGAAAGGATTTAGAACGAGTTTTGTGGGCTGAGAGAGATGGTCCATTACTACTTGCTTCACCTCTTGATGATCTATACCTGCAAATAAAACCATGTACAATCCACTAGATTCGAACTAGCTTTGATACCATGTAGAATTCCTGCAGAAACTCTGATAGATCTAGAATTCTAGTTAAATTAAACACAAGTAATTTGCTGATATTCAAGAGAGGAGAGAAATAATTTTCTCCATAAAATAAATGTATTAAATTAATGAACAATAGTAATACATGAGCAACCAAACCTCTAATCCCAAAGGGGGTTGGTTATATAGAAATTGACGAATCTAGAAAACTAGGAAAAGACTAGTAAAAAACTAGAAAAGGCTAAGAAAAGCTAAAGGGAGGCCTAAAATAGCAATAATGACTCAAGAAAACCTATGCCAACTATCAGCCATGAGGAAAGTGTGAGAAGGGGTGCATTTCCCAAGGAAGGCCACTTTAAAACATGCTAAAATGTTCTGGGGGACCAAATCCCTTGATTTAAGGGGAAATCTTCATGTGGGGCGCCAATCCTCAAATAACTCAAGTGGATGAGGTGTGGTTAGGTGTGAAGATGCACTTAGATTTCTAAATGGTATAGGAAAGTGGTTGGACCAATATTTCCATAATATTAAGCCTTTAAAGGAAAAAAACAAGGGAAAGTTGGTCCAGCGAGCTAGTTTGCCAAAAACCAAGTGTGAACATGATTTTTAATGCATGTGGCTAAGTCAAGGATACTTAGGCTAAAAAATAAATGTAGATGTTAGGATTATATTCCAACAGTATAGCCATAAGTTTGACCAAGAACTCACCTTTTGGTTCGACCTACACATAGCAACAAAACAATTTAAGTCATCAATTAGCTTGCTTAATAAATCTCTATTAAAAGAGAAATTTCTTGAATATTTTACCTGAATGTCTTGCCAATTGATTACATGTTTAGGATCATAAATGTATTTCTTAAGTAGAGAAACATGAAAGACATTGTGCACATGAATGTGGCTGGGTAAGGCAAGCTGGTAAGCCACCGATCTAATTCGAGCTAAAATTTGGAAAGGCCCGCAAAATCGGGGTGCTAGCTTAGCACATCTGGTCCATTGCAAGGTGCTCTTCTTGGCTCGTACTCGAATGTACACATGATCCCCTACTTGGAATTCCTGGAAGCTTATTTTCCGATCAGCAAAGTTCTTTTGCTGGTCCTGAGTGGCTTTCAAATTAGCTTGTACCTTTTTCACCATCCCCTCCATTTCTTCTAACATATCTGGTCCTAACATCAACTTGTCTTCTGGACCACTCCAACTCAAGGGTGTTCTGCACTTACATCCGTATAACACTTCAAAGGGACTCATTTGTAAAGATGTATGGTACCCATTGTTATAGGAAAATTCTACCAAGTGTAGGTAGTCCTCCCATTTTGATGGTTGTTTCATTACATAAGTTCGCAACATGTCTTCAACTACTTGATTTACTCGCTTTGTTTGTCCATCCATTTGTGGATGATAAGTGGTGCTGAAGTGTAGTTGTGTGCCCAATCCTTCAAAAAGGGCCTTCCAGAAGGCTGATGTGAATTTCACATCATGGTCGGAAATGATCATTTTGGGTATTCCATATAATTTAAAAATGTTAGTAATTTGTACCGCTTTATAAGTTGACTGGACTGGTATGAAATGAGTAGATTTTCTCAATTTGTACACTACCACCATGATGGAGTCATTTTACCTTTTTGACTTAGGCAGTCTGGTAATGAAATCGATGGATATGGTTTCCCATTTCCATTCCAGAATAGGCAGATGGTGAATTAATCCTGCTGGGTGTTGGTGCTCAACTTTTATTTGTTAGCACTCCAGACATCTGGCTAAATATTCTGCTACCTACTTCTTCATACCGGGCTAGAAAAATTCCTTTCTTAAGGCGGAAATCATTTTCTGATATCCGAGGTGGCCTACATAAGGAATATTATGATATTCATCTAAAATTAAATTTTTAAGATGTTTCTCGTTAGGCACATATAACCTTTTCCTATAAATCAACAATTCTTTTGAATTTACCTCATATCCTAATTGTTGTTCATGGCTGTTCGGAATTTTTGCTTGCTGCCATAATTGTTTGTATACTAAATCTTGCATGGCTATTTCATGAATCTTCTCATAAAAAGTTGTTCATGATTCACTGAAAGAAATTTCATATAAACAATTTACCTTGCGACTCAAGGCGTCCGCAACCTAATTTTCTTTACCTTTCAAATGTTTGATTTCAAAATCAAATTCACTTAGGAAGTCTGCCCAACAAGCTTGCCTAGAATTTAAAGTGGGCTGTTTGAAGTAGTTTGTTAGACTATGATGATCAGTCATTAACATAAATTTCTTACCCATTAAGTAATGTCGCCACATCTTTAAGGCGTGAATCACCGCTGTCAGTTCTAAGTCATATGCCGAATACTTTTGTTCATACTCTTTAAGCTTTCTTGACTCATAGGCAACAACCCTGCCTTCTTGCATTAATACGCCACCTACACCCTCCTTGCTAGCATCCGTACAAACCACGTATTCTTTATTGGGATCAACAATGCTCAAAATGGGTGTGGTGGTAAGTAGATGCTTGAGCTAATCAAAGCTCCTTTGATAGTCGGGGGTCCATCTAAAGGCTTTCCCTTTCTTTTGCAGAGAAGTAATAGGATATGCCACCCTAGAAAAACCTTCCACAAATCGTCTATAATATCTAGCTAGACCCATGAATGATCTTATGTCAATTACATCTTTCAATAACAACCATTCCATGATAGTTCTTATTTTCTCTGGATTGACTGTGATTCCATTCTTAGTGATTACATGTCCCAAGTACTGGATTTATTCCTTAAAGAAATCACATTTGTTTTATTTGGCATACAACTGGTGCTCTTTTAGGACTTGTAGAAAAATACAGAGATGCTCCTTATGTTCTTCTTGTTATGAAACCAACTCACAAAAATATAGAAAAGATAGATCAACGGCTTAGAAATAAGCCTCTTCGAGGGGGCAACCTCTTTTACATTACACAAATGAACAATTGTTGGATGATACAAATGACAAGACCTTCTTTCTATATATAGGAGTCTAAGGGGTCATAATATAATTAGAGCCAATCTAACAATAATAATGTAAGGGCACAATAATAACAATATGGGCACTACATGGGTACAACAATATAATAAGGGGGTTGTACTAATAACAATAAGGGGTTACACTAGTAGTATAGGGGCCTAACATGCCCCTCTCCTTCAAAAAGTGTAGTCCTGAATGCTTAAGTAGTTCTTGATGCTTCTGTATAAAATTATTGTCCTCCCATGTGGAATCTTTAGTGGGTAAGTTCTTCCACTTGATGAGATACTCTGAAATTGATCGATTTTGTAGCTATTGGGTTTTTTTTTCTGTGACTGCTCCAAATTCCAACATGATTTTTCCTTCGTTTTCAAGTTCTAGCAATATTGTTTGAATTGGGATATTCTGCAACTTTTGAATGAGTGCCCACACTTCTTTGTCCATCTTCCATTCATCCCTTGCTTTGTTTATCCAATCTGGTTGGATAATCGAAATAGCACAAAACAATTCTTCCATATCCTCATCCTTTCTTGAGAGTGCATCTGTAACAAAAATATTCTTCCCTTTTCTATAGATAATGTAAAAGTCATAACCCAACATATTTGTGACCCATTTTTTTGTCCTTATAAAGATAATATATGTTCTAAAAAGTACTTAAAACTATCATGATCCATTTTTACCTTGAAGTGTCTTCCCATTAGGTAAGGTCACCATTTCTTAAGTGCATGTAGTATTGCCAACATTTCCTTCTCATAAATAGCTTGCTTGAGATGTAGCCGTAAAAATACCCAATCACTTACATCAATTTTTTTTCACTGGAATGTTGATTTACCTATTGTTTCATTTGATTCTACACCAAAGTGGCGTTATCCTTTAAAAGTTGGAGAACTTGTTGTTGATGCTCGATGTGATATTGCACTACTTGAACCTTTTTCTTCTTGATATGTCCTTCTATCTTGAGAGTTTGAGGAGTGGTAATTTCTTCCAATGCTTTACAAGATATGGTCGGATTCATTTCTTGATGCTCGATGTGATCTTTCACTTCTTGAACATTTTTCTTCTTGATATGTCCTTCTACCTTGATAGTTTGATGAGTGGTAATTCCGGTCAATGCATTGCAAGATATGGTTGGATTTATTTCTTCTTTATTGATGTGATCTTTCACTTCTTGAACCTTTTTCTTCTTGATATGTCCTTCTATCTTGAGAGTCTGAGAAGTGGTAATTCTTGCCAATGCTTTACAAGATATGGTCGGATTAATTTCTGCTTTCTCTGGGTTGGGTCCTGGCATATATCCTCTTCTTTTGATGTTTCTTGATCCTTTTCTTCCTCCTCTTCATACTCTATGTAAAATAATTTCTTCTCAGCACACTTATGACCTTTAGTGCATTTGTTATCACAATTGTAACAAAGCCCTTTTTCTCTTTTTTCTTCCAATTGTTGTGGTGTAAACCTTGTATGTTGTGGAAGGCTAGGAGAAGAAACACTTCCATAATTATAGTTTTGAGTGGTGGGATTCCTTGTTTCCATAATTTTTCTTTCAATTTTTATTGCCCACCTGAATGCCTTCTCTAATGAATCAGGTTCCCAAAGACGAACCTCATGTTGAATGTTATCCTTTAAAGTACATACGAAGACATCAATCCTTCGCTTCTCTGGAATATCATTTACCATTATATTCAATTTTTGAAAGTCCTCAATGTGCTCTACCATTGAACACTTTTGTTTGAGATTTATCAATTGGCTAAAGAAGGTGTTCGCTTTGTATCCTCATAATGTGCTATCATTTCCTCCATGAAAATTGACCATGTAACATGTGGTTTACGAGAACAAAGCCCTTTATACCATAAAAATTGACCGGTTCTAAATATGAAGATGCAATATGTACCTTTTGTAACAGTTGCACCTCATGTAGATCAAAATATTTCTCCATCGGTAGTATCCAATTTACTGGATCCTTGCCATCAAAATTCCTCATATCGTCTTTTCTTGATTTTAGGAGCTTGATCTTGAAATGACTATAACTCTGTAATTGTGGCTCTTCCAGTTCTAAAATTATGACCTGCCACAACCCTCTGTGTCCTCTTTCCAATGCCACTAGCCGGATCAAAAATGGATTCTCCAAGGAAGAGTTATGCACAATCTCCCAAGATGACCTCATTATACCTTTTCAGAAGAGCGAAACTGTATGAAGTGCCACGCGTCACTGTTTTGACCTTTGGATATAAAACTATGCACAAGAAACTATAGTTCGTCCTCTTTCTTCAACTTCTTATGAAATTTCAATCTGATGCTCAGAGAGATAGTTATGACGATTTTCCCAAGGTGACCTATTTGGAATGTAATTTGGGGGTCTGCAAAAACCCTAACTTCCTAAGACTATATCTCCAAAACTATAGCGAGACAGGGTCTGAAATTTAGAGCTGAGGTTCAAACCATTTCTTTCTCAAATGGGTTTTTGGTTTAGCTTCTAAAACTTCGTAGCGAAATAGTTATAGCGAAAATCCCACGATGACCTGTTTTAGTTGAAATTCTGGGGCTTGCACAAACCCTAACTTCCTCAAATCATATCTCTAAAAATATAGTGATCCAAGCTCTGAAATTCAGACTCGAAGTTTAGTGTGTTTTTTTCTCAAATGGGTTTTTTTTTTCGCTTCTGAAACGTCACAAAAAACATGTTATAACGAAAATTCCCCGATGACCTATTTGGAGCAGCGAAACCCTAGAATCCAAAGCTCTGATACCAAATGTTATGAAACCATCTCACAAAGTGATAGAAAAGATAGATCAACGCCTTAGAAATAAGCCTCTTTGAGGGGGCAAACTCCTTTACATTACAGAAATGAACAATTCTTGGATGATACAAATGACAAGACCTCCTTTCTATATATAGGAGTCTAAGGGGTCATAATATAATCAAAGCCGACATAACAATAATAATGTAAGGGCACAATAATAACAATAGTGGGCTTTTATGGGGCACAATAATAACAATATGGGGAATACATGGGTACAACAATATAATAAGGGGGTTGTACTAATAATAATAAGGGGTTACACTAGTAGTATAGGGGCCTAACACTTCTATGCACTGAGAGTAGATTAGTATGTCATCAATAAAGATTAATACAAACTTGTCTAAGTATTTATGAAATATATTGTTCATGAGACACATGAAGGTTGCTGGGGCATTAGTTAGTTTAAAAGGTAGTACTACGAACTCATAATGTCCATAACGAGTTCTAAATGTTGTTTTTGCTATATCCTCTTCCTTTATCCATATCTGGTGATAACCTGAGCAGAGATTGATATTTGAGAATACGGTTGCAGCCTTTACCTGATCAAATAACTCTTCTATACATGGTAGAGGGAATTTATTTTAATGGTCATGTTGTTTAAATAATGGTAATCCATGCACATTCGCAATGTTCTGTCCTTTTTCTTAACAAAGAGCATTGGAGCTCCCCAAGGGGACACACTGGGTCAGATATACTTTTTATCAAGTAGCTCTTGTAGCAACATTTTCAATTATGTTAGCTCCGGTATGCTCATGTGGTAAGGGGCTTGGGAGACTGGGGCAGCTCTTGGAATTAACTCAATGGTGAAATCTATGTCTCTTTTCAGGGGTAGGCCTCAAATTTCCTCAGGGAATACATCTGGAAAATCTTGTACCAATGGTATGTTTTCTAAAGAAACAGATTTATCTTTAGATTCAGCATACCCTACTTGTATTGCATAAACTTAGTAGCCTTTTCTGATGTATTTTGCTAATTGGGATGCTGTTATAGGTCTTATTTGCAGAGGTTTTTGAATACATTGAATTTCCTATCTTTCTCCTTCCTCATCTCAGTAATTAATGGTTTTGGTCTTATAATTAATAAGGGACCAATGCTTTTCCAACCAGTCCATACCTATAAGCATGTCGTATGACCCCAAGGGTAACACATTCATATCTGCCATGATAGACTGATTAGCTAATATTAGAGGGCAATTATTGACTTTGGCCAAAACTCTTCTTTTTGCTCATGTGGCTAGTTGTACTAACCAAGGATTTTTAAACTTAATAGTTTGCAATTTACATTGTTTCACTATCTTGGGGCTAATATAACTCAAGGTAGCCCCAGGATCAATTAAAATAGATATAGTTTGGTCAAAAAATTTACCTTCAAATTCAACCATGGTTGGCTGAAATTTTGCCTGATGATCTTCAAGGGCAGCATTAATTTTAGGAATGCTTCTTGCCACTTCTCCCATGGTAGATGCTTCTTGTATCTGTGAAATCTGATCAACTCCTTTGCGGTGTGGGTAGTTTTTGACATAATGTGGGCCTCCACATCCCCAACACTGTACAGGTGGTTTGTTAGTTATTTCAACTTCAGTTTTGCTAGCTTGCTCATTCATCCTGGTTTCGCCTGGTACTTTAAATATGGGATGATTCCTATTCAAATTTTGGTTAGTTTGACCTTTAAACAATCCTTTGTTGCCTATGCCCTTATTCCCTTTGTGGCTGGGAACAAATTTACTTCCCTTTTTGTTAGCCCACCTCTTGCTCATATCTCCCTTTGGTTTGTTTTGCTGGTAACAGACCCATGCCTTACGAATAACTTCATCCATGGTTTTTGGGTTGTCAAAATCCAGTCGTTCTTTCATGAACAATGAGATACTGCTAATAAACCACTGCACCTTTGGTTTTTCTTCACGTATGTAAGGGACATACTGAAGTAATGACATAAATTTTGTTATGAACTCATCCATGGACATTTGACCCAGTCAGAGATCATGAAAATCCTTTGCTTTTTCGTCATAAAATATTTCTGTTAGATATTTTTCCTTAAAATATTTCTGAAATTTTTCCCAAGTTATTCTTTGTTCATTGACTTTGCGAATTGTTTTTACTTCCTCCCACCACAATGTGGCTTTCCCTTGTAGCTGGAAGATTGACAGACGAGCCTTATATTATTGTCATACTCGTACTTCTGGAAATAATTTTTCATATTGATGAGCCATGCTTCTGCCATCTCTTCCTTTTGACCATCAAAGGGAGGAGGCTTTATTTTCCAAAACTCCCCTTGAAGTTCCAATTTCTGCATTTTCTGTGTCTTGTGCTTTGACACATTATCTAATTCTTCTTCATGATTTCCTTCACCACCTTCTATTTCTAAATTCTCAGTTTGAAATTCTTGTTCCCCTGTCATATTTCCATGTTTAGGGCTAGGGGCTAGTCACTGATGATTCTATCTCTCAGATAGACTCTTCATAATTTTTTCCTGCTCCTACATCAATCTTTCGTTGTTTGCTTGCAATGGGGCCATTTCATCCTTTAATTATTGTATAATCACCATGATATTTGTATTCGTATTTCGCGGCTCATCGCCTAGGTGCACCCAAACCTGGACTACCTTCCTGAAATGATGTTGGTCCTGTTCCCAGTATGGACCTCTGTGGTAGGTTCTCAATTTTCCTCATGTTGTCTGCTCCTTTTTTCCTATATGCATAACAGAAATTTTGTTATTTCTTTATTCCAGAGGTCTCATTTTGGCAACCTGAGTGTTTTGATACCATATGTCACACATCCACAAGTTAATAATGCACACAAAAAAAATTTACTTAACTTACCATATTACCAAAATCTAATTTAACACTATCAAATTAATCATTGCAATCATTCATTATGAACTAATCTCAATATGCATTGACTTTTTATTATATATTACATGCCGTCAAGCGTTAATAATATGCCACAAATGACTCGGGTGTTATGTCACATTTTGGAGGGTTCATTGTTGAGCCCAAACCACGTAGCGTCGCATATGTCATTTCGAGTTTACATTACAACCTTTGTCACTTCGTATATCAATTTTTAATGAACCTTATACTATGTAGATACAATTCTCTCGGTGAATGTTCATACCCTTGAGCTGCATTTACTTCGCATTAACTGGCTGCAGATTACTCAGCCTAGGTGGAGATGCTTCTTGGCTCGCGCTTTTATTGCAGTATTGGTCCGATTGTGGTTCTGGGATTCCCTGTAGATCGATGGTCTCTGGTCATTTTAAGGATCAAATGGAGGAGGTGAACCTTGAGGTTCTATTCCTCCGGTTTGGTGTGTTTTCCCTCTCATTCTTCTTTTACTAGTGGTGGCTTCAGCGTATTATGCAGAGGTTTATCTTCTTATGCAAGTATTGTTTTGCATTCAAAATGCTGACACTATAAGTCTGTGTTTATTTACAGTATATATCTCATGATGTCTAACCTTTTGCTATTCTAAACAGGGCTTGGGTTTCATGGCACCGACTTCATCTACTGAGAGATTCCTCTGTCGAGCTTAACCCAAGTATCGTTTTCTTAGAATTTTCTTTTATTGTGGTTTCCATCAATCTTATTTCATTTTTGTTATGGTCTTTTAATCCACCATCTTCCTCCTTGTTAGGATGGAAGGGTTTTGTAATGAAATGGGAAAGGCTACATGGAACGCTCGCACAGTTTTCAGTTTGTGACAAGGGTCATCTCATCTACCTCCGGGTATTTCACATTGCTATGGTTCTCTGTTCAGTTTAATTGGTTGGGGTTTTAAATTTAAGGTTATAGTTGTATAAACTGCTTTATTGTGCCTTTTCAGTTTTCTTTCAAACATTCTCGCCTACTTGGGAACCCGAGAGATTTTGTAATTTAAAAGGGTTTATGCGACCTCCTCGCTTCTTAATAGTTTCGTATGGATTAATTGGTTATGTCGGTCTATAAACAAGCGAATTGGTAATGGAAAGAACTGCCGAGGGTTTGGTGTATTCGAACCCTGGCTTGACCTGCTTAGTAACTCCACTTATGATAGTTTTTTAGACATTCATGAATAATACGAATTTTTCTTATTTTCTTCATTCATCTTACCTATATATTAATTCTAGAGGCAACATTACTACCACAGTGCCTCTGCATGGTTTAACGTTATCCAGTTTAATAGTTCGTGTAAATGGGTTTGCTGATAATGCCATTTTCTATTCAAACTACATGTTTTGAATTTCTATTGGAATGATTGTGCCCTATTTCTTTTGCAATAGTTAGGGTTTGAAATTAGAGGATGATTCCTCAGAGTTTACTGCCATGATTTCCTTTCAGTACTTGAATGTTTAAATTATTTCTATACCTGTATTCTCTATCACTTATTTATTTAATTAGTTATGTCTTGTCTTGAATTTTAATACATTCATTTCCCTTAATCTTATTAAATTTCATTGTTCTTTTGTATCTATACTCTAAGTTAAGGGAAAAGGTTCTTGAGTATTCCTTGGATAACAAAGGCTTCGGCAATACCTGTACTCGGGGTTTTCCCCTTTCTCGTTTTGGTTAGTTCCTTAAATGTGTTAAGCTATAATAAAGGGGTTTATTCCACCACTTACAATGACTTCTGTTAGTAAGCTTGTTTTCATTGTTATCGAGTTGATTTTTAATGACAATGTCTGTCACTTAGGATTTGTTATCCTAGATGGTACTTTACTTTTTTTTCAACTGATAACTATGATAGTTTCATTTATAGTGTTTATCTGTCTTTCTAGAAATGGATTACTGTAAACTGGCTATTGTATTTAATGGAGCACTGAAAATTTCTTTTCTTTTCATGAAATAACTATTTAGGAACTTCTTATGAAATTACCATAAATTATCTAGACAATTTCCTAATTTATGATAATGATTAGCATGCATAGATTATATCAATATACAGGATAAATATCAAGGAATTAAATATGGGAATTTTTGGCTTATCTGGACTACTATTTCCTAGAGTTTTCATATTTCAGTCCACAACTAGACCTTGCCTCTAGTTTCTTTGCCTCCCAACCTTGAGACTATTATGCCAAATAGGCTCCCCCTAAGCTGTTTGTGTGTACAAGAACTTCTTCTCTATGAAAACTCACAGTCTCACTACTATCTGGTCCAAACCAGACATAACCACATAAAACTCTATGACCTTTCAGCACAGATTTTCCTCTTACTCAATATTCTCCTCCTCTCAGATACCCCTATCCTCTTCATTTTCTTGAATAAATCCTCAAGAAACCAATTAGGTGCAGGTAACTATCTCTCAAAACTGATTAATAAGTAAAAGTAATATTTACTGATAATTGTTTTAAAAAAGAATTAAATTCCAAAAACAGTTTCTTATAACTAAGAAAGTAAATAGTTTGTTTGATCTGTAGTAATTAAAATATTTACATGGTTTGGGGATATCATAGTCTGCATAAATTGTTGAAAATTATGATAAATTATTATGGTGAAACTTTTCCTTACCATATTTTTGAACTTTCTTGTGTTTGTCAGCCTTGCAAAATTTAGTCAATTTTCGGTAAAAATGGGTTTGCAATTGTATATTTACAGTAGTTGTTGTGATTAAACTTCCTGAAAAATGAATGGAAATGAAAACAAATTACAGTGAAATTCCCCACCACAAAATCATGACAAAGAACCCCTCACAAGCGAATGAGAGAATAATGCGAGAATGCGCAACGAAGAAGGGTAATCGATTTATTATTATTCACCACCATATTGTATTGTATATATATTTGGATTGAGACCTTGTTTTCTTTGAATGGAAATCTACTTAAAAATAATGTGAGAATGCGCAATGAGGAAGGGTAATTGATTTATTAATATTTACCACCATGTTAAATTGTACATATATTTGAATAGAGACCTTGTTCGCCTTGAATGGAAATCTACTTATTATCGTTTTCCATATTGAATAAATAAGAGATGAGAGATGTTTTTAGTGGTTGAAATTTCACTCACAATTGTTTTTTTCTAGGAAGAAAATCATTATATTATATTGAGGGAATATATACAAAATATTCAGATAGATATGCATATAGAAATACTCTTGGAGAATAGAGTATAAAGCATATCATGAAACAGATAGCCAAAGGATTTATAAGAGATCGCCATCTGACCGTCAAGTATCAAAAGAAGACCAAAACACACAGCACCATTCACCATTAAATAAATTTGGTATTTATATTATTTCACAATTATTTCATTATATGACAAAGATTTATATGGCATTATGTTTTACAATTATCACATTATGATAAATATAATCTACTTGTTGAGCCTAGAGGCTTATTGTATAGTTTAGTATGATGTGTAAGGATATCTGTTCAAAGTAAAAAATTTCTAGTGTTCACTGGAATAAAAAAATTAAAAATCTAAAAAAAATAAAATTAAATAACTATAAAAAACATTTAAATAATGTATGGGCATAAAAAAATTGTAAGTGAACAAATTGGATCCCTCTAAGCTTATGTTAGATCCATATTTAAGATGGATCTATATTGATTATATCAACAATGTTGAAAATAATGTACAGAATAATAGCAGCATTACAATATGATAGAAAAAAAATTAATTTGTTAAAAATCCTTGTTAAGAATTATTTGAGTTATTAGGTCACCAGTATGTTCATATTCTCTTCACAAACAAAAAGAAACATTTTGATATCGATTCATGATAGTCCTTGTTAAAATAACTTTTGTTCTGTTGTCTAAATAAATAAAATGTATCATGAACAGAGAGATAAGAGATTTTCTATGTATAGGTTTCAAATTTGATAGAACGTGCAACTAAAATGGGGCAAAAGGATAATTTTCAATCTAAGTTACCTATTCATCTAGGTTACAAATTTTTTATAGAGTCAATGCTTGAAATTAGCCGACTATCAGGTTACAGTCACTGAAAACGTTGGTCAACTATGTATTTGACTTATTATGTAACTCACCCATATGTTAATATTCTCATCATAACCCAAAAGAAACATTCCAATACAACTTGGTGATAATCCTTGTTTAAAAATTGTTTTTTTCCCACTCTCTAAATCAATAAAATATGTGATGAACAGATAGATAATAAATCAATTGTGTATAGGCTATTTACAACTAATGGATGGTGCAACTAAAACTCGAATGCAAAAGGTTCATGTTTAATCTGCAAAACTCTTAGAAGGATACAAGAAAGAGTAGAGTTTGGATGAGTAGGCTGGTTTTAGTTATTTATTTATCTAGATTACAGACTTGTTACAACACAGTGTTGAGAATTATTTAGAAGTGATTAAATTGAAAGAAAATCTTAGACATCATTATGAATCACAGAAATCTAAAAAAAAAAAAATATTGAAAATAACTCAATGAAAAAAAATTAAAGTTGTACAAAATATTTGTCAACTATGTAATCTAGTTATTGTGTAATTAATCTATACATTTATATTCTCTTCCTAAACAAAAGTAAAATTCCTATACAACTTGGATACCTAGTGATAATAGTTGTTAGAAAATGTTTTTGGCCACTTATCGGCGTATAGACTATGTCGCCCTTGTAAAATCTATATGTTCTTTCTGCATAACCACTTGAATTGGCTCGCATGTGCATATCTTCCCTCCTAACCTGTCCCTATTGTTCCAGATACCAAGTCATGGGAAGATGACCACCTACATGCATATAGAAATTAGATGTCTCGTAAAAAATTTGGCTCAGCTTGAGTCAATTGTTGTTGAGTCTTTGAATCACGAGAAAGAAATATCTTACTCGACAAAAGGGGTGAATAATTACCCGAAAATTTTCTTTCTCGAAAATGGGATGTTCATGGGTAATAACTGGATCATATGCTCCAAAGATGACCTGAGCTATGGCATCTCCTCCCCTTGGCTAGGATATCTAGCCCACAGAATCCTTGAAACTTGGTCAAAATTTTTGGGAAAAATGACATCGACACCACCTCCATATATGATAACAATTATATACTTATCTACTAATAAATTTGAAATATATATGCCTATCTCGGAAATATATAAACAAAATTCAACAAACTATATTAGAACACAGTCAACACTCAAGGCTTGCAAATTTCATTACTAAACATTACAATAATACACATCTACAACCACACATTGAACAATAACTGTGTTGAATGAGATTTATTGCTTGTTGACTCTAGCCAACTATGCTTACTATTAAATAGTGAGCGGCACTTTCTGAATAGTGAGTGATGCCCTCGTGTGCCATATTGATTAATATCTTGACACCTCCTCTTAATCATGACCTTCCCTGCTGGTCTAAGTCTCAGCTAGGCTTACAACATAATTTGGATTTTCCACAACACACAACTTACTTCTACACATTTCAAATTTAGCCATTCCAAAAGGCTTGGTAAATATGTGAGCCACGTTTTCATTTGTATTACAATATGATAAGTCAATTTATATTGATTTCATTCTTTATCTTACAAAATGATGTTGTATGTCAATCTGTTCTGTCCTTGCATGATATATAGGATTGTTTTCGAATTTGATAGTGCTTTTATTGTCACATCTAATTCCTATAGGTGCTTGTTGTGTTTCTCCAACATCTTCAAGTATCCTTCTAAGCCATATTGCTTCACAGGTAGCACTGCATAATGCTTTATACTTAACTTCAGTGGATGAAAAGGAAACAGTTGGTTGTTTCTTACTGCTCTATGATATTGGTCCTGAACTGATATTGACACGTATCTAGTAGCATATTTCCTCTCATATAGATTTCCAGCCCAGTCAAAATTAGAATAACCTTCCAACTCAACATCAAATTCATTAGTGTACATAATACCAAAATTAAGTGTTCCTTTCACATATCGAACTAATTTCTTTGCTTCTTTCGAGTGGATTTCACAAGGCTTAGCCATGAACTGACTAAGTATGCTGACAGAATATCCTATATCTTGCCTGGTAGTGGTGAGATAGTTCCAACTTCCCACCAGATAATGATACAAGGTTCCATTCACCTCTTTGTTCCATTATCACTACACAATTTTACATTATGTTCTGAAGGAGTATATTGCCTTGCATTCAATCATATTGAACCTTTTAAGGATTTCCCTTGTACATTTGCTTTGTGTGATTATTGTCTTACCAAATTCCTTCCAAACTTCAAGACCTAAACAATTAATGCAATTCACCAAGATCCTTCATCTCAAATACATGTGACAACTAAATTTTAATTTCTTCAATCAACTTGCATGCATTTCATGTTATGATAAGATCATCAACATATATAGATATCAAATTAACATTCCTACCTTTATATTCCTTGATGTACAAGTTGAGATCATTTTTTCTTCTCATAAAAGAAAGAATCAATTTTCACATACCAAGATCTTGGTGCTTGTTTCAAATCATATAAATCTTTCTTTAACCTACAAACCATATGCTCTTGTCCCTGTTTTACAAACATTTTCCGATTATATTTTGTAGCTAATGCAATCATGATTCTAATTGTGTTCAACTTAGTTACAGGTGCAAAAGTATCTTCATAATCAATTCCCTCCTTTTGTGAACATTCTTTGGCAACTAATCTAGCTTTATACTTATCAATACTTCCATCAGTATTAAACTTCGATTTATACAACCATTTTCATCCTATGAGAACTTTGTTTTTAGGCAATCTATTAATTCCCATGTGTCATTATTCATTATAGAGTTATATTCCTCATTCATTGCATCTCTCTATTCTTCATATTCTTTAGCTTCCTCATAGCTTAAAGGTTCTATAACATTCATAACGAGAGACATTAATGTATAATATTATACTTTATAGGTACCTGACTTTGATGTGAAGACCTTTTTGGAGTTTTACTGCTTTCATCTTTCTTTTTGCTTTGCGAAGTCTCCTCTTCTCCTCTTGGAGTGTCATGACTACTTGATTCTCCTTTCTCTTGAACCTGTACCTATTCTTTTGCTATTTCATGTTCCTATTCAACACTTGTATCTAATTTGAGATAACCATCAGTGTCATGCCATACACCAATATTATTATTTTTATCACCTTCATTTTCATTCTCATGAAACACCACATCTCTACATGCAAGCAATCTCTGAGTACTAGGATCAAACAATTTGTATTCTTTTTTATCATCACAATAACCAATAAATATGCACTTAATTGACTTTGCATCAAGTTTTCTTCTTTCATCTTTTGGAATATGAGCAAATGCCTTGCGACCAAAAACTCTTAAATGACTCATTTTTGGTTTGTACCCATAAAATGCTTCAAAAGGTGTTTTAAGCTCTAAAATTTTGGTTGGACACCCATTTTTCAAATAAACAACAGTATTAATGGCTTCATCCCAAAAGCCATTAGAAATATTTTTACCTCTCGACATGCTACGTGCACATTCAACTAGTGTTTTGTTTATCCTCTCAGCAACTCCATTTTGCTGAGGTATATGTGGCACTGTAAATTGTTGTAGAATCCCATTGCTTTTACAACATTGATTAAATTCTCTTGATTTATATTCTCTGCCCTTATCAGATATCAAAATTTTGATGCAATTGCCAGTTTGTTTTTCCACCATACTCTTTAACTCTTTAAAGTACTAAAAAACATCACTCTTCTTTCTTATGAAATAGACCCATGTATACCTAGATATATCATCCACAAAAATAAGAAAACACCATGCTCCACCAATAGATCTAGTTTGCATACATCCACATACATCAGTATGAATTAATTCAAGTACTTCCCTATGCTTTTTTTCTTTATCACTACAAGGAAAAATGACATTGGTGAGGGGCGAAAAGTGTCACCATAAGCTCATTGGTGATGGTCAAATGAACATTCATCACCAAAAACTGAACGTCACCAAAGGTGGCGTCGCCAAAAGTATAGGTGTTGTAGTGACATACAAAGTCCCTCACCAATAATGATTTATAATAACAAATAACAATCATCACCATTTCATATGAGAAATGGTAATGGACCGTAGCCTTCATCACCAAAAGCTGAACGTCACAAAAGGTGGTGTCACCAAAAGTATAGGTGTTTTAGTGACATTCAAAGTTCGTCACTGATCCGGATTTAAACAGGAACGCAACACATTACAGAGATAACCATATACACAAATATGCAGCGGAAATAATACTTCGTTTCATTAATGGGAAATACTGAAATATGCTTACAAACAGAAATGGAAATGAACTAGCTAGGGCGATGGTAGCTTATCTCTGAGAAGAGATGTGATGGCTACATGCCTCTGAACTGTGTTACAATGAGGCTCGAAGGCCTATTTATTGTTGAGAAACAATGGAAAAACCCTTAACATTCCAAAACCTAACCCTAGGAGATGAAACGCCAAACTGTGGGCCCCGTTTGGGGGTAAGTTGGTACATCAACTTCCCGGGGTCGTAACTTTGGCATATGATCTCCGTTTGACGCGTACAATAGCTCATTAGAAAGATCTATCCGAGCACTATCATTGTTGGAACGGGCAACACCAGTCCATTCCATGGACTCGTGTTGCCCCTGGATTCCCCAAAAAACGTCGTTTAGGGCCTCAAAACGGCTCCGGAAGTTCAGGACCCGAAAAACTGCTAAAAATAGTAAGTTGTGCTACAATTAAGGAAACTGAAAATGCTGAGAAAGACAATGGTGGGGGTCCAGGTGGACTTGGCAGGTGGCCACCAATATCCACCTGGATCATTCCTCCCCCCTTAGGAAGCAATGGTCCCCATTGCGTTGAGCTCCTCCATGAGATGAGGAAACTTCTGCTGAACTTGTTCCCTGGTGAGCCACTTGCCCTGCTGAAGGAGTTGGCCCGCTTTGACAACTCGATACAGTTGGATATTCTGTTGGCGAGTGTTCTTGATCTGTGTGTCCATGATCCGATCAGTTGCAGCTTGTTCCATGCAATCTGGATTTAATTCTGTGGTTTGAGCTGTTCTGCAATGTCGGATGTGTCTAGCAATGGTGGAAAGTATGGCCGAAGGCGGTCCACATTGAATACTGGGTGCAGGCCAAGGAATGGGGGAATGCTGAGCTCAAATGCATTGTCTCCCATAGCCTTAGTAATGGTGTAAGGACCATATCGGAGTGGTCTCAATTTCCGATAGGCTCCAGTAAGGCGTTCCTTTTGCAAATGCAACCAGACTTTGTCGCCCACCTGAAACTTGTGTGGCACCCGATGTTGATCATGTCGCTGCTTGTACTTGGCATTTGATTTCTCAAGAATGTCATGGACCTGCTGGCGAATATGTTGGATGCGCTCAATGAAGCTGGTGGCCTTATCTGTTTCGGACTGGACATGAGCTGAATTCATGTGAGTAGCTGCAAGTGGCATGGCCACATCAATGGGGCATAGTGGCTGGAATCCCAAACCCACCTGAAAAGGGCTATGGCCAGTGGAGCTGTGAAGAGCTCGGTTGTAGCTGTGCTGAACGTAGGGGAGGCTCTCGTCCCATGTGCGTGGATGCTTTGAGTTATACATGCGCAGAATGTGCACAATCATCCTATTGACAACCTCTGTCTGGCCATCAGTTTGAGGATGGAAGGCTGTGGACTTCGTGAGTTTGGTGTCCAGCATTGACCAGAGACTGGACCAAAAGGTGCTGAGAAACCGACTGTCCCGATCTGAGATGATAGACTGTGGGATCCCAAAGTGCACCCACACTCGTTCAAAGAAGAGTTTAGCAGTGGCTTCTGCTGTGATATTCTTCTTGCAGGCCATCATAATGGCCATCTTTGAGAACCTGTCGACGACCACAAAAACACAGTCATTTCCATGCTTAGTGGAAGGAAGGCCTGACATGTAATCCATGGAGATGGATTCCCAAGGTCGACTAGGGGTAGGCAACGGGGTATAGAGGCCTTGCTTCTTAATGGTCGGTTTGGCAATGGCACAGGCAGTACATGATCGGATGTACTTCCCAACATCCTGTCGAAGATTCGGCCAATAGAAATAGTTTTGCAGTACTGCCACTGTTTTCTCGACCCCGAAATGCCCAGCAGCCCGACTGTAGTGTGCTTCCCAAATCATCTTGGCACGCTCGCTTGAAGGAACACAAAGGTGACCGAGGTGGCATAATAGGGCATCCTGGAGGTGAAAATCTGCAACCTGCCGACCCTCCAAGAGTGTCTGGTATGTGTGGCCGAATTCTGGGTCGCTTTTGTAGAGAAGTGGCCAATCAGAAGTCTCGTGCCCGCAAGAGTTGAGCACGGTGGTTAGCGCCATGATCGGTGGTCGACTGAGGCAATCTGCAACATTATTGGTGCTGCCCTTTTTATACTTGATATTCAAGTGAAACTGTTGCAGGTATGTAGACCACTTCTGATGGCGATCATTCTGCAATTTCCCTTGGGTCTGTATGAACTGCAGAGGTCGGTGGTCTGTGTGGATGACCGTTTCCTTCCCCAAAATGTAATGCTTCCATTGTCGGCAGGCCTGTACAATGGAATACATCTCTTTATCATAAGTGGGGTACTTCCGGACTGTGTCTGAAAGTGTTTCACTGTGATATGCCACTGGATGTCCATGTTGAGTAAGGACTGCCCCAATAGCATAGTCAGAGGCATCTGTCTCGACCTCAAATGGTTGTTGTAAATCTGGTAACGCGAGCACTGGTGCCGTGCAGAGGCGATCCTTCAACTCCCTGAATGCCTTCTGTTGAGATTCAGACCAAAAGAATTTTGCTTTCGCCCCGCCCTTGGTGACTTGACTCAAGGGCCAAGAAATATGAGAAAATCCCAACACAAACCTGCGGTAGAAGTTGGCAAGACCTAGAAAGCTGCGGAGCTCTGTTAGAGTGGTTGGAGAGGGCCAATCCCGAATGACTTGGACCTTGGCTGGATCGACATGCACCCCCTGTTCATCAATGATGTATCCCAGATACTGAACCTCGGTCATGCCAAAAGTGCATTTCTCCAAATTGGCACATAGCTTGTGTTGCCGCAGTGTTTGGAGAACCTGTCGGATGTGGTGGAGGTGCTCTTCCCAACTCTGGCTGAAGATCAGAATGTCATCCAAGTATACTACTACAAAGGAGTTGGTGAATGGCCGCAAGATGTCATCCATTAGCCTCATAAAGGTTGCAGGAGCATTCGTCAATCCGAAAGGCATGACCAACCATTCGAAGAGGCCCTCCTTGGATTTGAAGGCAGTCTTCCACACATCTGAGGGTTCAATTGGTACCTGGTGATATCCTGACTTCAGATCGATCTTGCTGAAATATTTCGCCCCCTTTAGTTGGTCTAGGAGGTCATCAATCCGCGGGATCGGGTACCTATTACGGACAGTGATCTTGTTCAGCGCCCGATAGTCAATACAGAGTCTCCACGTCCCATCCTTCTTCTGTACCAACACTATCGGGCTCCCACAGGGCGAAGAACTCGGACGGATGTGACCTTTCTGCAGGAGCTCCTGAATCTGCCTCTTGATTTCATTGTTCTCTAGAACGGAGCGCCGATAAATTGGTCCATTGGGTAGCGGCGCACCTGGGGTCAGATCGATGGAGTGCTTGACTTGACAGTGCAGAGGAACCCCTGCCGGGGAGGTGAAGATGTCTTCGTACTCCTCCACAATCTTGTCCATCTGTAGCTGCCGTGCAGAGGGACCCCGTTTGGAGGTCACGGCCACTGTCTTCTTCTTCCCTTGAGGGCGTATCATCAGGAAAACAAATTTCCTGGTTTTGGAAATGATCTTACTGCATTGTTTTGCAGTAATCAAAGAGATGGCGGCAGGTGGTGCTACCTCTGGTATCCTGAACAACTTATTTCCCAATGTAATAATAACAGCACGGGGCCTTGATTCATACACAGCATGTCGCTTCCACAAGTATGGTTGTCCTAGTAATACATCACAAACTTCAAGGGGAGCAATGTCACACAATACCTCATCCGTGAAGGGCTTGATGTTGTATGGAAGGCGACACTGCTGGCTCACGCGAAGATCTCGCCCTTGGTGAAGCCACCCAATGGTGTATGGTTGTGGATGTGCTGTGGTCGGTAAGCCCAACCGCTTCACGACCTCTGCCGAAATGAGGTTCTTTTGACTCCCGCTATCAACAATGAACTGTATCGGGGAGCCCTTTACCCACATCTGGGAGTGGAAGAGACGCTCCTCCTCCTATGGATCTTCGGGTTCATTTTTCTGGATCTTTGCGGTAGCAACAGTGCCGCTGGGATCCGCATCAATGATCTGCTTCCCTTTTTCATACCCCTTATCGGGTTCTGACTCAGAGTCGGAACATGCATCTGATTCTGAAACCTTTAGCTCAGCCACCAGTGACTGCTTGGCCCGACACTCACTTGTGTTGTGAGTGGAGCTCTTATGGAACTCGCACCATTTTCCAGTGTCCTTTCTCGGCTTCGCGGCGTTGCTCTTTGCTTGCAGCTTCGGCTGGTTGTCTTGGGCTGTCCCGCCTTGGCTTTGTCCTTTGTTCTGTGGTTTAGGGGCACCTTTCCCCTGCTTTGGATTCGCAGATCCAAAGTCTCGCTTCTTTTGTTTAAACTTCTGCTCGACCTTGACGGCATATCGGTATGCTGCGCCGAGCAAAGGGATGTTTAGGAACTGTATTTCTTCCTGGATGTACTTGTGCAGGCAGCCACGATATTTGAGTATCAAATGTTGTTCGAATCCTTGATACCCAACTTTGTGCGAAGGGTATGGAAAAGATTGGTGAACTCCGGCACGTCTTGGTCCCTTCCCTGCCGCAGCGTGGTCCACTTTATGTATTCATCCTCATAGCTTCCGACAGGGTAGTACTGCTCCTTGATGGCATCCCGGAACGAATCCCAGGTGGGTGCGGCTGAAAATAGTGAGCCAGTACTTTCATCCTTCTGCTCGCAGTAGGTTTCCCACCAGTCCTTGACGTGGGGGGCTGCTTTGAGAAGACCAAAAACAATCTTTTCCCGACTCGAAAATTCATGAACAGAAAAATAACCCTCTAGCAGATTTAACCATTTATCTACGGCATCGGCGTCTATCTGACCCTCGAATATGGGGATTTCAAAATTAACTTGTACCTTAAAGGGTGTGGCGTTTCCAGAGGAGCTGCTGGAAGCCGATGCGCCGCTTCTGGGTAGCCGCTGAAGGATTTGCGCAAAGCTGTCCATCATCGCGTTCCGTTGTCGCTCGAGCGCTTCTTCGAGCAAGATTTTGAAGGGATCTCCTGCCACCTCGTCTTTCTTCTCGTCCGCCATGGGAGGCCGTCGGGATTTGCGAGGCTGGTCTTGCAAAGGTTCAACCAGTTCAAGCCCTAACTCCTTATATCCCGACCTTGTTGGGGACATGCAAAGAAAAACAGAGAAAAAGCAGACCGCTCTGATACCACTGATCCGGATTTAAACAGGAACGCAACACATTACAGAGATAACCATATACACAAATATGCAGCGGAAATAATACTTCGTTTCATTAATGGGAAATACTGAAATATGCTTACAAACAGAAATGGAAATGAACTAGCTAAGGCGATGGTAGCTTATCTCTGAGAAGAGATGTGATGGCTACATGCCTCTGAACTGTGTTACAATGAGGCTCGAAGGCCTATTTATTGTTGAGAAACAATGGAAAAACCCTTAACATTCCAAACCTAACCCTAGGAGATGAAACGCCAAACTGTGGGCCCCGTTTGGGGGTAAGTTGGTACATCAACTTCCCGGGGTCGTAACTTTGGCATATGATCTCCGTTTGACGCGTACAATAGCTCATTAGAAAGATCTATCCGAGCACTATCATTGTTGGAACGGGCAACACCAGTCCATTCCATGGACTCGTGTTGCCCCCGGATTCCCTAAAAAACGTCGTTTAGGGCCTCAAAATGGCTCCGGAAGTTCAGGACCCGAAAAACTGCTAAAAATAGTAAATTGTGCTACAATTAAGGAAACTGAAAATGCTGAGAAAGACAATGGTGGGGGTCCAGGTGGATTTGGCAGGTGGCCACCAATATCCACTTGGATCAGTCACCAATAATGACTTATAATGATGGATAGTGACCGTCACCATTGAATATGAGCAATGGTGATGAACCATAGCCTCGGTCACCAATGGTAGCATCGCCAAAATTATAGGTGCTATGGTGACATTCAAGATCCGTCATGAATATTTATGATAATGATGGAGAGTGGTTGTCACCATTTGATATGAGCAACAATGATTTATTGTGATGGATCTTTAATGGCTGTCACTATTGGTGCATATATATGGTGACATTCATTAACCATCACCAAAAGACACATTGCCAGAAGTATAAGTGTTGTGGTGACATTCAAGGTCTGTCACAAATAATGACTATAATGACGGACAACGACTGTCACCATTTCATATCAACAACAATGATTTATGGTTATAGACCTTTGAAGGTCGTCACCATTGGTGAGTATATATGGTGGCATTCATTGACCGTTGCCATTCCATATTTTTGGTGAGGGTTGAAAAATGTCACCAAAGCTCATTAGTGATGGTGAAAAGAGCCTCCGTCACCAAAAATTGATCGTCGCCATTCCATATGGATGTCAGGGCACAATGGAATTGAACCACCAACCTCCTTCTTGTAAAGCAGGTGCTCTTCCATTGATCTAGCACCCTTTAAAGAATAATACTTTTAAAAATTAGACCTTGAAACTTCATAAATTGTAAATTCTATAGCTTTCAATAAATTAAAGTCTCGACAATATTTTACTAAACAAGCAAAGCAACATCAAAGCTGCAGGTCCCTACCTAATGGATATTGAAGTTATGAAAAGTGAGTGGAGGGAAAAATAGTTATGTATAAGAGATTCAATATGTTTAGTTTAATACTCAATTAGAAGTGAATCTTTGAAGACATTTATAACCTATAAATGACCTGTAGCTAGAAAATGCACCAAATTTTGCAAAGTAAATTTCATAAGTGGATATTGTATGGAAGAAGAGCAGGCAGGGACTTGGAACCCTTGTACATCTTGGCATGCCTTCGCACTTGGAACATCTTAGCTTGTTTGACATGTCTTCATACTATCTTGCACATGTTAGAATGCCCTATCATTCCCTAACACACCTTGATAGTCATGACCTCACAACTAGCATTACATTTTTCGATGACTTGGGAACCTTACATTCACTAGAACACCTTGGCACTCCCTAGTTTTCATGCCCTCTGTTATGCTCCACAATGTCCCAAGTTGATGAGGAGATCAATGGAGGTAACCATATACCAAGCTTTTAGTTTGGTAGCTAGCCCTACCAAACTAGAGAGGGCTCTTTCTATGAAATCATAGCCAAGAGATGATTGGAATGTAAAGGATTTTAGGCTAGATAGCTAGGCTCAGGTGGGTTTTTGGAAAATTTAGAGACTTGGAACTTTGTCCACCAGTGTCTTATCTGGAAAGGACTTTTTCAAGGAGGTAGGGAATTGGAACTCTGTCTAGGATAAAGCACCTAACATGCATGGAAAAATCTCCCTACAATAGAGTACCTCCTACCTAGAAGAGTGTCCCCTGCTCAAAATGGATAACACTTCTCTACTGTGCACTTTTCTTAAAGATAAATCTATGCATAAAATAGTACTAAGAAAGACTCCTAAATTAAGAAAAGTGAGCATCTAAGTCAAACTATAAACATATACTAATTATGGCTCTAAATAAGTTTGGGAAACACTAGACAAACATGCTTGCCTACAACAACCATAAGATGCCTAAAATTGATTTGCTTCTTTCATCGTTTCTATACCCTCACAACAAAACTGGAACCTTTAGCATGTACCCCAAGGCTATATGCATCTGTTGAAGCTGTATATTGAAAGGATCCGCTGAGATGAAGCAATATTGAAGGAGAAGCACCTTCAAAACAACAGATAAAGTCTACTGTGAATTCAACCCATTTGCATATAGACCAAACATGCTATTCAGTACAATTCTCCGCTAAATGGAAACTACAATGTGTTATAGTGCTACTGAAGAAAAAACACCTTTAGTGCAACATAGATAAAACTCTAACAGATATTTTCATGTTGGCCTCATTTTTAGATGATCTCATCAATATAGGTAACAACTTTGATAATTGAAAAACCAAAAGGTGAGCTGCATAGATCATTTGAAATGATAGATTTGGGCATACTTTATTATTGTTTAGGAGAATTAGAATAGAAAATGCAAGGTAGCCTATTGTGTCTTTATGTCACAGGCCAAGGATGCAAAGAAATGCATAAAATATTAAATAGCATGGTATAAGTCGATTGCAGGTTCTTTTCAAACGAGAATGGAATTTTCCTTGTGCAGGTTATAATCTTGTGGGTATAGCTTTAAATAAGAAACTGATAGTTATGGGGTTTGAATTGTCTCACAATTCATGAAAAGTCCCAAATTTGTTCACTAGAGAGAAGTAGAGCGAGTCATCAGGTTTATGGAAGGGAACACCCTATTCGCAGGAAGATAACTTGAAATTAGTCGGGCATATTATTTCTCATCTTCTTTTATGTGTGTGATTTGAAAAGATAACCACATCCAAAGACTCAATAAAAGATCTGTTAAAGTTTATAGATGTTAACACTTCTGAGAAAACCCATCCCTTAATGACAATTGAGTGAGGGATATGTCGAAGGATTCAATATTGCACTTGTTAGCTTTGCTATGCAAAAGGATAAAAAATGGATTCAAACACTCTCAAAGGCTGCAAATACACTTATAATCATGCCAAAGGATCCATTGTTGCTGTTGAAATCTTCAAATTTTGTCTAAAAGCCTTCCACCGATTGAAAAAGCTGCAAGAGAAAAGCCCTTAGGAGGGCGGAAATACACTATCGGGAGGCAAAAACACTCCAAAAACCATGCAAAAATCAAAAGCACAGGCTTAAAAGTCTGAATTCATATCAGCCGTTGGATCTGGCCGATCAACGGTCCAGATCGCGTCGGCATATCGCAATCGGAGGAGGCAGGCAGCGGCAGCGATATGGAATATCGCCGATGAGCGATCGCCGATATCGCATCAGCGTATCGCAATGGAGGACTTACAAAAGAGGTCTGGGCTTTATTACTTTGCGATGAGCGATCGCCAATATCGCTATCAGCGTATCGCTATTGGCGTTTGCAATGGGGGCAGGGCCTTTCACATATATATTTGTGATCGCCGATATCGCTATCGGCGTATCGCTATCGGCGATTTCAAAGGGGCGGGGCTTTAACATATGTTATGTTGCGATGCGATGGGCCAGACCTGATAGTTATACAACACTCCATTTCATAATATTTCAAATCCGCGCCCGTCACATTTTCAATGTTTTTTGTGTATTTTCAATGTATAAAGAAAATACAAAGGAAGCCTTGGTGGGTGCCGATAGCGATGAAGCTTGGACCCAATGGTTTATGAATGATTTCTCATAAAATTTCAAATCCGCGCTAAAGCCATTTTCAATGGTTTTGGGCGCATTCTCTGTATATAATGAAATATAAGGAAATACAAAGGATGCCTGGTGGGTGCCGATTGCGATGGGTCTCGAATCCGAAAGGGTTCAGAAATAAAATATATATATGGTTCAAATCTGCCAAAGCCATTTTTCGTGATTTTGCGGCAGTTTTACGTGTATTTTCAAATATAAAGAAACAGAGGATTGGCCAGTTTAAATATGCATTGCAACCCGAAAGGCGGATCCAATAGAGGATTGAACCATGTCTGTACCTTTTTAAGTCCAAATTGAAGCAGTGATGGGCAGGAAGGGGCAGTTTGGCAGCGTTTCAATGTTTATAAGCAAAACAGTCATGATGGAGCTATTTTAATGTTCAGCAGCTGCAATTAATTCATAGTATGGCCGAGAAGGAAACAAGACACCGCTGATCAGTTCAGGGCAGTCAAATGGTTATGGTTTCATTTGTATTTCACGTTTCATTTGTATTTCACGCCACCTGCACAAAGGAGGACTGTAGAGCACCAGAGGGGTCAAATCCATTTACAACACAGCCAAATTTGTTTCAGAGGCCCATTTCTGAATGTAAATGTGGTTGGTGACCATTTATTGGCTCCCCCACGCATGTTTAGCAGAGATATTGTGTAATGAGACACCATATATACTAAGAACACAGATGTAAGGAGGTTGATGATTATTTGATGAATAATAGTTTTGTTGTAGCTTTTAACTTCTGGAGACTGTAAATACTATGAGACCTGAAGCTTCTGGTCTTGATTTTCAACCACTACAAGCTTCTTTTGTTGTTTTTTGCTCACTTTCCACTTCTCTTTCTCGTTCCAGGTTGTGCCTGCTTGCATTTGTTTGATGTGCTGTAAATGTTTAACATTAGAGGGGCTGTCATCCCACCTCTGTGTTATAATGTAGTGGTTCATTGAAATTGCTTGTAGATTGTTGTTGTTTTAATATCAGGGAGCTGTCATCCTGTCTGTGTATTAAGCAATAGTTTTACAGATCTTCTAACTGGTTGCAGCTGGCCATCACAGGGTCCTGTGCATCTGCTGGTGTAATTAGTCTTCTCCATCATCACCTTTACCTTAAACTGTGAGTAATTGGTAGTTGAAAGCCTTGTAGTTTGGGGGTCTTCACCCATGTCTGGGGATAGTCATAGTAGGAGTGGTTATCTAGCTTAAATGTGCAGCATATCTTCATTTATCCATCATCTTATCCAACATAATTGTTGAATTTGTAATGTTCTTGAGCATCACTGATTTACAACCTAGGTGAGTTTCTTGGGGTGATAACATTAATTGGCGCCGTTGCCGAGGAGAGGAGAATCGGAGCTCAAGCTTCCCTGGGAGAATGACATAGTTTCAAGCTTTGATGACAGACAAAGTTTTGAACATAGTATTGGTTGTAATCTTCTGTCTGGCGACTCCATTGGTGGAAGACCATCTTCTTCCCTGGGAGAATGACATAGTTTCAAGCTTTGATGACAGAAAAAGTTTTGGACACAGTATTGGTTGTAATCTTTTGTCTGGCGACTCCATTGGTGGAAGACCATCCTTTGGTGACTCCACTTTGTAGTTCTGGCTCAGTTTGTGAGGCATACTAGAGGAAATCCACAGAAGTCTCTAGCTGAACAATTGCATGACCTTGAGAAAATTGTTAAATCGAAGAAATCATCACAGAAAGGGGCATCAGGATCAGGTAAGCCTAAAAACTCTGATTTGTCTCTGAAAGATGAATTCATAACTGAAGAATTACAGCTTGAAGTCTTAGAGCCCAACACTGTTAATAAAGAAAATCCTTCAGAGATTAGTTCAGCTCCTTGTGTAGTTAGTTCCCCTTTGAATCTCAGTCCAAAGAAAGCTTCCCATACTGTCCAAAACATCCCAATATCTCTCCCATCCATTACATTATTTCCTACTGCTCCATCTGTTAGTATTCTTCCACATATTCCAAACATGGTAGGACAACAAGCATCTATTAGGATTGAGAGGATTGTTGCTACTAGATATGGACCTTTGGTCTTGCCTACACCTTTAAAGGCCATGCCTACAGGAGAATATCAAAAATATATGCCTAAATTTACTGGAACAAAGGGAGTGACAGTAGAAGAACATCTTGAAGCTTTTTACAGTTATGATGATAATTTAGATATAAGTGAGAATGATGTGTGGATGAGAGTTTTTGTCCAGAGCCTTGATGGTGAGGCTAGGAAGTGATTTAGAGAATTACCCCAAAGATCCATAACAGATATTGAAGCATTAGATGAGGTATTTTTGAAGCAATGCGGAGATAAGAAGGACTTGCTGTATTATCATACAGAGTTTGGAAACTTGAAAAGAGAAAAGGGTGAGTCTTTGCTTGACTTCAATAAAAGATTTAATAGAATGTATGGTAAAATACCAGCTAAGGTAACGCCTACCCCCATTGCCACCAAACTCACATATGCCAATGCTTTTTACTCTGATTTCTGCTTATTGTTGAGAGAAAGATGATGTGCTACTCTGGGTGATATGCAAGAAGCAGCCCTGGAGGTGGAATCCAATATTATGGCAGCAGAGAAGTTAACGAGTCAAGTTGATAGAGGAAGGCTGAGAGGTGAGGCTTCTTCTTCCCCTGCCTCAACTTTAGAGCCTAAATTAGACAAAATGACTAAGATGATCGAGTAATTGGCTGCTGAAATTTCTAAGTTAAAGGTCTAGCAGACTTCAGGGAAAACAAGGCAGCAAAACGCATTTGCTCCAAGAAATCCAAACCTTTTCAGAAAAGCAAATGAGCAGTTACAAATTATGCAAAGGGGTGAAGAAACAAAAGAAGATCATAAGGTTAAGGCTCCCTTTCAAAATATAGTCATGGAGGGGGAACAATTTGAAGAAGATGAGGATGAAATTCACTGCTTGGAGGATAAGGGCAGCGCTACATTTTTAACATTGGCCGAATATGAAGAGTCATTGCTGCAAGAGAAAAATAGTCAGAGGTGGGACAGTGGTGTTGTTCTGCAATCTGGTGAGCAACAACAAAAATATAATCTAAGATATAATGCAAAGAATGTCAAAGAAAATGTTGCACAAGAAGCAGCTGCTCAAACAATGCCACAGAGTAGCAGGCAAAGAAGACCAATAGTTGATCCTGTCACCCTCAAAGCTCCAGTTCAAGAGGTAAAAACTACTGATAAAATATTCTCTTCTTTTAGTTTTGAGTCAGAAATTTAGAAATTGAAAATATCCATGCCTCTCGTTGAGTTGGTGAAGAGTGAATTATTTAGAAAACCCATCCTTGAGGCCCTTGAACTAGAATCTAAACAAACCTCCATTGACTCTGTCAATTTACAAGATGACAAGCCTGCTATTGTGCTTAGCCCCATGATTGAACCTGCTAATAATAGTTCTCCATCTTTCTATGTTTCATTAACTATCCATGATAAAATCCTCCACAATTGCTTGCTAGACACAGGGGCCAGCCACAATCTAATGCCTAAAACTGTCATGGAAGAGTTAGGCCTTGATATCACTAGACCTTATCATGATTTGTTCTCTTTTGATTCAAGGAAGGTAAAATGCCTTGGATTAATTAAGGATCTGGCCATTACCTTAACCCGGTTGCCCATGAAAAGTATGATGATGGATATAGTGGAGGCCGATGTTCCTCCGAAGTTTGGTATGCTGTTGTCCAGAGGGTGAATTAAGAGACTAGGTGGGACATTGCAGAATGATCTATCTTATGCAACTGTTCCAGTGTTTGGAGGAGAGAGCAAGAGGTTATATAGAGAAGCACAGCTGGCATATATCATTAGTGATGAGAAGAATCCTACAAACCATCCCATATATGCAGTGGACACTGATTTTGGAGCTTGCATTCTCAAAATAGAAGAATCTCAGAAGGCTGCATTGCAGATCAGGAAACCAACAACTCAGGCTGAGCATGATACAGGAGGTCAGATTTGGGAGATGTTCTTTGATGGAGCATGTACCAAGGAGACTGCAGGAGCAGGGGTGGTGCTAATATCTCCACAACAAGAAACAGTTCAATTGTATCTAAAGATGGTTTTTCAGGAGACAAACAACATAGCAGAATATGAAGCACTGCTGTTGGGCCTTCACGCAGCCAAAGATAGAGGAATAAAAAATCTGAAGGTGTTTGGAGATGCTGATCTGATAATTCAGCAAGTAAATAAAACATTCCAAGCAAAGCATCCAAGGCTGAGAGCTTACAGAGATGAGGTATGGAGAGTCAAAGAGTTCTTTGATTTTTTCTGCATTTCATATATTCCTAGAGCCCAAAATGAGTTTGCTGATTCCCTTATTGTTTCAGCTAGTTTGTTCATCCCTCCATTGCCTCCCAAACTAGTTTATGAGGTACAAATGAAGTATAGACCCTCCTTGCCTGATAATGTCCACCATTGAAAGGTTTTTGATGATGATGATGAGTTAAATAGGTTCCTTCAAGTCATTGATGAGTTCTCTGAAATTCAAATTGACCAAAATAATGATGCTTTGTTAGAAGACCCCAAGTCCCAGCTTAGAAATAAGATTGTCAAGAATAGCATAGTCCAGCTTCCTACTAATCATATCCCTAAGGGTCTAATTCCTCTTGAGAGATTGTTTGACCACAATGATGTGCCTTACAAAGCTGCCCAAAAAGAAGATCAGTCTCCAGTTTGCAAGCATGATATAGGAGGTCCAGGTCAGCCAAAATTTATAAATCTGTCTACTAATCTATCTGCTGACCAGAGTGCTGAATACTGCAAATTAATGAGGAAATTTGCTGATGTGTTCGCTTGGGAGTACAATGATCTGAAAACATATGACAAGAATATAATTTATCATAAAATTCCACTTGAGAAAGACATTATTCCTTTCAAACAGAAGCTGAGACCAATGAATCCTATACTCCTTCCTCTGGTTGAGAAAGAAATTAAAAAGTTGCTAGCTGCTAAGATTATAGTGCCTCTCAGATATTCTAAATGGGTGGCCAATTTGGTTGTTGTGAGGAAGAAGAATGGAGAAATCAGACTATGCGTTGATTTCAGGAATCTAAATAAATGCTCTAAAAAGGATAATTATCCCCTGCCAAAAATGGAGCATTTGTTGCAGCAAGTCTCAGGTGCCAAAGTAATGTCTTTTATAGATGGATTTTCAGGCTTTAATCAAATCGCTGTGCATCCAGATGATCAAGAGAAGACATCATTTACCACTCCTTGGGGCATGTTCATGTATGCCAAAATTCCATTTGGGCTGATGAATGTTGGAGCCACCTTTCAGCGCGCTATGGATATTGCTTTTGTGGGTGAAAAGGATAAATTCGTGCTAATATATCTTGATGACATAACTATTTATTCTGGCAGCCATCATGATCATCTACAACATTTAAAAAAGGTGTTTTTGAAGTGCAGGAAATTTGGAATTTCACTCAATCCCAAAAAATCCCAATTTGCTTTGGAAGAAGACAAACTGTTGGGGCATGTAGTGTCTGCTGTAGGTGTTCAAATTGACCCAGAAAGAGTCAAAGCGATTTAGGCCTTGGCTCTTCCAAGATCAAAGAAAGATATACAGTCTTTTCTTGGAAAAATTAATTTTGTAAGGAGGTTCATCCCAAATTTTGCAGAGTTGTTTAAGCACATAACCTCCATGTTGAAAAAGGGAGCAGAGGTAAAGTGGACTGATGCGGCCAGAAAATATTTTGAGTCCATTAAGATGGCTATTGTGGAAGCTCCTACTTTAATAAGCCCTGACTATAACAAGGAGTTTCACCTATTTTCATTCGCCTCTAAGGATACCATTGCAGCTATCCTGTTGCAGCAAGATGAAGCAGGTCAAGAGCATCCAGTGGCCCTTTTCAGCAAGAATCTGAGGGATGTTGAACTAAGGTATGATATTATTGAAAAGTAGGCTTATGCTCTTATCAAATCTTTGAAAGCTTTCAGAGTGTACATCTTGCATTCCAAAATAGTTGCATATGTGCCTTCTGCTGCAATAAAGGATGTCTTAACGCAGCCTGATGCTGATGGAAAAAGAGCGAAATGGATTGCAAAAATGATAGAATTCAACATAGAGCTGAAGCCCTCCAAGCTGGTAAGAGGTCAAGGGCTTACTAAATTGTTGGTTGAAGAAAATTGCAGGTCTTTGGACACTGATTTCTTGTTAACTGTAGCAGAAAATGGTCAAATAGAAGAGCATGAAACAACTGAATCGCAGAGAGGACAGTCAGTGGCCGAGAACCTAACTTCATGTAGCTGGTATGCTGCAATAATTAATTTCCTTCTAAAGCTAGAAGTTCTTTCAGAATTTTCTCAAAGTCAAGCAAGAAAGTTAAATCTCAAGGCAACGAAATATTACATCAATGATAGCTTGCTTTATTGGAGGGATCCATCTGGAGTGCTTTTAATATGCCTGGACAAAGAACAATCAATAGAAGTTATGCAGCAATTCCATAACAACATGTGTGGAGGACATCATTATTGGAGAACTACAGCCCATAAGATTCTCAGAGCTGGGCACTATTGCCCCTCTTTATTTGTTGATGCATTTTCTTTTGTTAAATCTTGTGACAGGTGCCAAAGATTTGAAGGTAAGCAGCAGTTAAAATCCCTGCCCCTAAAGCCAATAATTGCAAAAGGACCTTTTCAGTAGTGGGGCTTGGATTTCATTGGTGAAATCAACCCACACTCCAGTGGCCATCACAGGTGGATATTAGTTGCCGCTGATTATTTTACAAAATGGATTGAAGCAATACCAACAAGGAAGGTTGATCATAATGTGGTCATGAAATTCTTATTAGAAAACATTTTCAGCAGATTTGGTTGCCCACATAAGCTTATAACAGATAATGCAGTAGCCTTCAGGGCAAAAGAGTTGGTGGAAATGTGTGATTCAATGGGCATTAAACTTGTTCATTCCACCTCCTATTACCCCCAAGGGAATGGTCTAGCAGAATCCTCTAATAAAAGTCTGGTCAGGATAATTAAGAAGCTGTTAGATGAAAGTAAGAATAATTGGGATCCCAAGCTCAAGTATGCGCTTTGGGCAGACAGAGTGACCATCAAGAAATCTACAGGCTGCTCTCCTTTAAAGCTGGTATATGGTACTGATGCTATTTTTCCAATTCAACTTACCCTTCCTGTGGCAAAGTTGCTCCAAACAGGGCAGAATGAAGAAGATGATATGGCCAATAGAATCACTGATTTAACAGAATTGTATCAGATCAGAGAACAGTTGATTGAAAAAGCTACAGCACATCAGCAAAAGATCAAGGAAGTCTTTGACAAGAAGGCAAAAAGAAATAATTTGCAGGTTGGGGATTTGGTTCTAAAATGGGATGCATTTAAAGAGAAGAAAGGCAATCATGGGAAATTTGATTCTCTCTGGATAGGCCCTTTCATCATTTCACAGATTCAAGGAAACAACACCTTCATACTGAAAAGTATGGGAGGAGAACCAATTTTTGATGGCCCAGTTAATGGGCGGTTCTTAAAAAATTATGTGATTTAAGGTCTTTTGGCCTTAAAAGCTGTAAATATTGTGCTTTTATCAGTTTTAGTATAGCTGTAGTAGACTCCATGCCCAATGGAACACTAGGAATTTTGGCTAATTTGTTTGTTGCTGGAAAGGCATTGATCTACAGGTTCTTGAGACCTCACAGGGAGGATCTCATCCCCAGAAGGAGCCAGTGTTAGCTTTGCTATGCAAGAGGATAAAAAATGGATTCAAACACTCTCAAAGGCTGCAAATACACTTATAATCATGCCAAAGAATCCATTGTTGCTGTTGAAATCTTCAAATTTTGTCTAAAAGCCTTCCACCGATAGAAAAAGCTACAAGAGGAAAGCCCTTAGGAGGGAAGAATTACACTATCGGGAGGCAGAAACACTCCAAAAACCATGCAAAAATCAAAAGCACAGGCTTAAAAGTCCGAATTCATATCAGCTGTTGGATCTGGCCGATCAACGGTCTAGATTGCGTCGGCATATCGCAATCGGAGGAGGCAGGTAGCGGCAGCGATATGGAATATCGCCGATGAGCGATTGCCGATATTGCATCGGCGTATCGCAATGGAGGACTTACAAAAGAGGTCTAGGCTTTATTACTTTGCGATGAGCGATCACCGATATCGCTATCGGCGTTTGCAATGGGGGCAGGGCCTTTCACATATATATTTGCGATCAGCGATATCACTATCGGCGATTTCAAAGGGGTGGGGCTTTAACATATGTTATGTTGCGATGCGATGGGCCGGACCCGATAGTTATACAACACTCCATTTCATAATATTTCAAATCCGCGCCCATCGCATTTTCAATGTTTTTTGTGTATTTTCAATGTATAAAGAAAATACAAAGGAAGCCTTGGTGGGTGCCGATAGCGATGAAGCCCGGACCCGATGGTTTATGAATGATTTCTCATAAAATTTCAAATCCACGCTAAAGACATTTTCAATGGTTTTGGGCGCATTCTCTGTATATAATGAAATATAAGGAAATACAAAGGATGCCTGGTGGGTGCCGATTGCGATGGGTCTCGGATCCGAAAGGGTTCGGAAATAAAATATATATATGGTTCAAATCTGCCAAAGCCATTTTTCGTGATTTTGCAGCAGTTTTACATGTATTTTCAAATATAAAGAAACAGAGGATTGGCCGGTTTAAATATCCATTGCAACCCGAAAGGCGGACCCGATAGAGGATTGAACCATGCCTGTACCTTTTTAAGTCCAAATTGAAGCAGTGATGGGCGAGAAGGGGCAGTTTGGCAGCGTTTTAGTGTTTACAAGAAAAACAGTCATGATGGAGCCGTTTTAATGTTCAGCGGCTGCAATTAATTCACAGTATGGCCGAGAAGGAAACAGGACACCGCTGATCAGTTCAGGGCAGTCAAATGGTTATGGTTTCATTTGTATTTCACGCCACCTGCTCAAAGGAGGACTGCAGAGCACTAGAGGGGTCAAATCCATTTACAACACAGCCAGATTTGTTTCAGAGGCCCATTTCTGAATGTAAATGTGGTTGGTGACCATTTATTGGCTCCCCACGCATGTTTAGCAGAGATATTGTGTAATGAGACACCATATATACTAAGAACATAGATGTAAGGAGGTTGATGAGTGTTTGATGAATGATAGTTTTGTTGTAGCCTTTAACTTCTGGAGACTGTAAATACTATGAGACCTGCAGCTTCTAGTCTTGATTTTCAACTAATACAAGCTTCTTTTGCTGCCTTTTGCTCACTCTCCACTTCTCTTTCTCGTTCCAGGCTCTGCCTGCTTGCATTTGTTTGATGTGTTGTAAATGTTTAACATCAGAGGGGCTGTCATCCCACCTCTGTGTTATAATGTAGTGGCTCATTGAAATTGCTTGTAGATTGTTGTTGTTTTAATATCAGGGAGCTGTCATCCTATCTATGTATTAAGCAATAGTTTTACAGATCTTCTAACTGGTTGCAGCTGGCCATCACAGGGTCCTGTGCATCTGCTGGTGTAATTAGTCTTCTCCATCATCACCTTTACCTTAAACTGTGAGTAATTGGTAGTTGAAAGCCTTGTAGTTTGGGGGTCTTCACCCATGTCTGGGGATAGTCATAGTAGGAGTGGTTATCTGGCTTAAATGTGCAGCATATCTTCATTTATCCATCATCTTATCCAACATAATTGTTGAATTTGTAATGTTCCTGAGCATCATTGATTTACAACCTAGGTGAGTTTCTTGGGCTGATAACAGCACTCAGTCATAAAAAGGAAGTTGGGGTATCCAACATCTACCCAATAAACCAACTACAACCATAATGTGAAAGGCAGGTTAACTGTGAAACCTCTTTCCCACTTTCTAGTATTGTTTCCTCTTGAATTCCAACAGGCATCTCGCTACTTAGATCCACAAAAATCGTGCCAGGTAGACTCTGCATGATACAATTTTGATGTGCAAGCTTGACACATGCTCTAGTTTCCCTCTAAAAGAGGGTAAATCAAAATATTATGGCAAGCTTAACTTTAATTTGATCATACACTATTGAGGTATTGCATCGAATAAGCAATATACTATCAATGCACTAATTAAGAACTCAAAATAAATGAAATTGTTATTGCTACAATAACACCACACTTGGGATTCTCAAATAAAGCACCTAACCTGCATGGAAAAGGCTTCCTAAAATAGAGTACCTCCTACCTAGAAGTGTGTCCCCTGCTCAAAATATAGAACCCTTCTCTACTATGCACTTTTCTTAAAGATAAATCTGTGCATAAAACAGAACTAAGAAAAACACCTAAATTAAGAAAAGTGAGGATCTAAGTAAAACTATAAAAGCATACTAAATATGGCTCTATCTAAGTTTGGGAAACACTAAAAAAGCATGCTTGCATACAATAACCACAAGATGCCTAAAATTGATGCATTTATTCTATTGTTGCTACACCCTCATAGGAAAACTATAATCTACAACATGTATCCCAAGGCTGCATGCATCTATTGAAGGTATAGACTGAAAGGATATACTGAGATGAAGTACTGTTGAAGGAGAAACACCTTCAAAACAACTCATAGAGTCTAATGTGCATTCAACCCAACTACACATGGGCCAAGGTTGCTACTGGGTACACTTCTCCCCTAAATGGAAACTACAGTGTATTGCTTCTCTACTGAAGGAGAAACACCTTCAGAGAAACACGGATAAAAATCTAACATATATTATCATTGTGGTATCGATTGTAGAAGATCTCATCAATATAGGTAACAAATTCGATAATTGAAAAGCCAAAAGGTGAACTACATAGATCATTTTAAATGATAGATTTGGGCATACTTTATTACTTTTTAGGATTGTTAGTATATAAAATGCAAGGTAGTCCGTTGCATCTTTATGTCACAGACCAAGGATGCTAATAAATATAGAAAAGATTAAATATCATGGTACAAGTCGATTGCAGGTTCTTTCGAAACAAGAATGGAGTTCTCCTTGTGCAGATTCTAATCTAGTGGGTATAGATTTAAATAAGAAATTTATAGTTATGGGGTTGGAATTGTCTCATGATTCATGGCAAATCCCAAAGTTGTTCACTCGAAAGAAGTAGAGCGAGTCGTCAGGTTTATGAATGGGAACACCCTATTCACAGAGAGATAACTTCAAACTGGTCGGGAATATTATTTCTTGTCTTCTTGTATGTGTGTGCTTTGTATTATCACTCAGGTTGTCCTTAAGCTCCAGAAAGGATACGGCCGAGGTAACCACAAACCAACTTTGGACTGCAGGTTCTAGCCCACCTGCAGTCAGAGAGGGCTCTCTCTTTCTGATTTAGCTTTGTTGAAAAAGGGATTTTAGGCTAGCTATTGAGTTCAGGGGTCTTTGTATTTTGGTGGGAAGGAAAATGCTTTCAAGCAGAGAGGCAATGCATAGTGTGGTAAGTTTCAAACCATTGGGCATGGAGTCACGGGGTAAGACTGCGGGTGCATTTCCTTGGTCACAAGAGAAATGAGGAGCAAGGTAGCTGCTCATGAAACAACATTTAAAGCTTAAAGATGGAATGAAAGCTAAGGAAAGAGAGGCAACAAAGAATCTCTCCAACAGTTTAGCAGAATGAAGATGAATAAACCTTATCTAGGAGCAGTTAAGAATTCTTAGATAATCAGTCATTCATATGTGAAATAGATCAAACATGAGCCACAAAAGGAATTCATATTTATGTCTAGATCAAGAGGAAAACATTTGAGAAGCCACAGAAACTGAGCATAGAGTGCATTTAAGCAAATTCTAGACCAATCTTTTGTTCTGCGACCTGAGCATATATGAAAATGAAATAACAGAAGTAGGGAACACTTATTGTATCATATTGCAGCACAAGAATTCCTCATTTAACTCTTCAGAGACACCAATAACACATCAAAAGTCCATCCTCCAAGCTTGCATGCAGTCTTTGATTATAGAAAAATATTAGAAATACAGTGCGAGTCTCTCCTGGATACATTAGCCGACCAACCCTTCTAACAATGTAGGGGGAGGTATATATACAAAAATTGGATGCAAAAATATCTGAGTCGGAAGTTAATAGTTCATAACTTCTCTGCCAACTCCTAAGCAGCGGTTGATGAGAAAGTAAATGCTGAAATAAATACTAATATAACAGCTGTTCTTTTCTGTCAGGAAATATTGACTTTTGATTTCATTTGAGTCGGTTGGGGCCGTGCTCTAAAAAATCCGCGCTTTTTTGGGGGTTGCTGTCCCAGCGTCTTTGCTTTGTGACTGCCTCAACCTGTTCGGCGTGCTCTTTGACTGCTCTGCCCGGTGCTTTCGTGCCTTAACCCGTGCTTGCTGGTGACCTGCAGCTGACTGTGATCTTAAAATAAACAAAAAAAGGGGAAAACTGACGCTACCTGGGCAAGACGGCCAGCATTGCCTGCCACCAGTTCTCAGAAGGCAACTGATGCCTTTGTATTTTGACAAGTGTTTCATCGGCCTCTGTGTACTTGTAATAACTGGGCGGCATCTCAAACAGATGATTGACCTCGTGCTCCAGGTAAAATAAGCTTTCCAGCCTGTCGTAGAGTGTCTGTCCTGTAGGCGGCCCTGCCTCTGCTGTAGAACTTGATGCAGCAGTAAGCTGATTTGTGACAAAATTATTGAGCCTGGTAGCATATTGGTCACATGTCAATAGCTTTCCAGCGCTGGTCAACAGGCTAGGCAATCCTCTAATCTGTAGTGCTGCAAGCTTTACGTCAAAATTGTCTACATCCCTCTGTATATCCCGGCATCTTGCCTCCAGAGTTTGCACCAAGCTTCTCAATGTGAGCACACTTTTTGCTGTTAATATGGCATCTGTTCTGTTCATGATATGGAGTGCTGCCAGCTCTTCCCTAGTCTGATGATTCAGAAAGTTGATCATTCTGTTAGCCTGCTCAGGCATGTTTCCTAATGCTGCCTTGGCTCTCTGGTTTTCAAGCTTAGCACGGCCAATCAGTTCCACCTGCTCATATATTGCCTGAATTGACCTCCATTGGCCAGTGATTGACTGATTTATTTTGGCCCACAGGAGTTTCTTTATTTCAGCCAAGGTCTTGTCCAAGGATAATTCTTTCTCCAAGGCTTTGATTCTGTCCTTCAGGGCCTTAATTTCTCTTGTTTGTTCAGCCACTGTCATTTTGGACTTATCATATTTTTCTTCCAATTTGGCCAGTTTTTCTTTGGCCTCCTTTATCTCTGTCGCTTGTAGCTTTAGCTCGTTGATAGCTCTTGTCAACTCATCCACGCTCGTGCTAGACTCAGGAATTGTTGTTGCTGCCGCTGTAGTTTCTGTAGCTGCTGTTGTGGCTGGAATAATTGGAGGGGTCACTGCTGCTTGTGATGGAGGAACAACAACAGTTGGGATTGTTTGAGGAGGCTGGGAGGTCGACTCTCCCTGCTTTCCTTGCAGTGCTTTCTCCAATTCCCCTTCCAAATCAATTACTCTTTGGTTTAATTTCATCATTAAATCCAACTGATCCTCAGCTTCTTTCTCCTTCTGCAGTTCTTCTGTTTGAGGATGCTCAGTAGGAAGCAACCTCAATCTCTTCTTTAATGCAGCAATGTCATCATCTTTCTTTTTCATAAGGGTCCTCACACCCTTAGGATCTTTAGGATCATGTCCTAAGTCCACAATGATCTCCTCCAGCGTTTTAATTCTATTATCTTTGGCTGTGGAGGACAGTCTCTCGAAATCCAGCTGAGTGTTAGTATTCTTCAATGACTCGTTCAACTCATGGGCCAATGTGGCCTTCTCTGCAAGGGTGGCATAAAGCATTTCGGCTGTCTGCTTGTGTAATTCTATTTGATCCATTGGGTGAATGTCCTTGGCTAGGACCTCCAACCTTGTCTTAACAAAATCTGCAGCTGACTGTGGCTGCTGAACCTTGGGTTTGAAATGGCTGAGAATCATCTTTTCTTGTTTGATATCAAATGCTGCCATCAATCTTTCCTGTTTGGTAGGTGTTGCCTTCAGGAATTGCTTATACAATTTCACTCTTAGCAGCTCATTTTGAGCTTTGATTTCTTTGAAGTTGGCCTTGGTGCTAGCTGGTTTCTTGCCTTTTTGTGTGGAGGAAGACACCTCCATGTTGTGTTGTCTATCTTGCTCTTGCTGAAAAGAGCTTGTTGGTGTATGCAGGCTCGCTTCCCTTCTCGGGCTTTCTATGACCCCTTCATTGACCTCTTCCTCAATTGGAGAGTCCCCTCTTTGTCTTTTTGATTCAGGCTGCTGCGTAGACCCACTAGCAGGTGTGGAGTCTTCTCGGTCTCGCTTTCTGCCTCTTTCTTCATTGATCGGAGTTTGCAGAGGTGGCACTTGTAGCGTTTCCGTTTGGTGAGGAGGGGCTTGCACTTGAGTTTCTTCCATTGAGGTGACCGGCTGTTCCGTGACCGTTTGTTCTGTCTCCATCGGCTCCTTCCCTTTGGCTGTACCTGTTGCTGATGTAGAAGCTCCTTGGGCAGCTTGTGAAGCTGCAGCTGTAGAAGTGCCCTCTTCAATTTGGTAAGGCAGCTTGAAATTTACCTGGTCATCAGAATCCAAGTCAAGAGTCTTTTCAAGATCCTTAGCAGTTTGCTCCAAAAGTTCCTCTTGAGTAAATTCTGTTGGAAATAATACTGAGAGGGGGGGGTGAATTAGTATTATCAAGTTCTTTTAACAAATATTCCTTATTTACACTTTGAATTATTTTTGCATGTCAGTACCATAAAATAATGAGCATGAACAAGAAAAAAAGATAGTCACACCAAAGAACACCAGATATAAGGTGGAAACCCAATGTGGGTGAAAACCACTTGCTGCAATATGTCTCTATCTTCTTTCAAATTAGAAACTCCTTTTACAATGGTTTTGTACTGGAGCAGTCCCTTACCAGTACGTAGGCTGCAACCTGCAGAGAGCTACAACTCTCTGTGGTGCAGTCCTTTACCAGTACGCAGGCTGCAACCTGCAGAGAGCTACAACTCTCTCTCGCTTTCCAGTCTCTCCTGGAAGGGAGCTACAACCCCCTACTTCTTTTCTTACAAGGACCACTTTTCATAAATTTTCAAACTGGATCCATGAACATCAAATGATCATCAAGTACATGTAAATTACGCAGTCAACTGCAGTGACTAGATCAATAATAACAGAATTAAACCCAGAACACCTTATCAACAGAAAATTCAGTCAACAAAAGATCTTAAGACAGATACGCAGTTTTTCTTTCACTGGCCTGTGTCGCTACGCACTTCACCTTCTGCTCCCCTGCGTATACCCGCAGAGAGCCTTCTGCTGCATCACGTACCCACGCACTGCTTCTTCAATTGCGTTGTGCACTGTTACTTTAGGTACGCACCCATAGACACTATCGCGCCGCGTACTGCTACTGTAGCCACGCACTCACAGATATTATCCCGCCGCGTACTTTTACTGTGCGTACGCACCTGAACCTCTGCCGCGTTGTGTACCCACGCAGTTCTCCTTCTTCTGCTCTGCGTACCCACGCAGTTCTCCTTTTTCTGCTCTGCATACCCACGCAGTTCTCCTGTTTCTGCTCTGCGTACCCATGTACTTGCACCGTTAATCACCTGCGTACCTCTGATTAGGGCTGAATTGGCAGTCCACCAGTGTGCCCCAGTTAGTCAGATGCCCAGATCTGATCATGCGCTCAAGAGATCACCCTTTACAGATTCGCTTTCAACTTCACTTTCATATAGATCAAGCTTTTAAAACAATAACCCAATATTTCAGATCTTAAGATATTCAATTTGCAAAAGATACTTAGCCAAGTGATCTCCTTTGCTTTATATAGGCAAGCACTTCCTAAAATCATGGATCAATACCATAGATAACCAATACAAGGGGCCCGAAAACATGGGGCTCAATAATAATAATAATATAAAACAATACCACGGGCCAAAACCATAGAATCAAGAACGACGGGCTAAATACCACGAGCCAAACATAGGAAACCCCACGTGAACGCGCTTCTCTGCCTTGAAGTAAGTGAACTAGGGGTACGCACCTTCTGAACGGGTGACCTGCGTGTGTGGTCGCAGTCCCTTCACGGTGTACCTGCGTATACGCACCTTTTGAACTATTCTCCTGTGTACCTCTTAATTTTCAGCATTTTGAGAGCCAGAGCAGATCATTGCCACTTGAGGGTGTTGCCATCAAGTACAACATCTGTAACATAGATCCATACCAGAATCATAATGCCAACAATCTCCCCCTTTGGACTTGATGGCAACCTCAAAATCTTCAACGTCATTCTCTCCCTTTGACATCAAGGGCAAAGGGTTATGCTCCCCCTAAGAACATGCTCCCCCTGAATATGAACCAGATCTGAAAAGAAGAACCATAATCCACCAAACACCATAAATGACCATGAAAGAGATAGAGACATATTGCAGCAATATTCAGACCAGCATCCATGATCTCCTCCTGAGCTACCTCCATAATGCCAACAATGCATTATATGCTCCCCCTGAACCTGTGCCATTCGATCTTCGACCAATCCGCAACCCAGCAAATGTACGCATATACCCCTCATGAACCTTGCGTACAACCATTAATTAGAAGAGATTCAACAACAAGATGATGCATAAAAAACCCCCAGCTTTTGCCTGAGGTATTCAAAAGTCTCCCTGGTCAATGGTTTGGTGATTATATCAGCAACTTGTTCCTTAGAAGGAACATACTCCAACTTGACCTTCTGTTCAAGCACTTGTTCCTGGAGAAAATGATACTTGATTGGTATGTGCTTGGTTTTTGAATGCATGAATGGGTTCTTTGAGATGCTGATTGCACTTGTGTTATCACATAAGATGGAGATAGGTGGTGTACAAGTGATTTGAAAATCCTGCAAGGTCTGCATCATCCAAAGGAGTTGAGTGCAGCTGTTACACTAAAAAATGTCACCATGACTACTTACAGTTAGTATGGCTCAAATCAACAGTCATGCTACCCTCTTAGGCAAGTCTTATGCCTCTGCTATCCATCTCAAACTCAAAGAAGAGAGAAAGTCTTGTAAAAAATGTGTTTATCTCTGGGGTCGCAGGTTCTCTCTAGCCTTACCTGCGGGGACGCTCACAATGTTCACAAAAGTTGCGTCCTTGGACGCTCTGTATGTTAAGGGATAGGTGCGTCCTTTTGTAAAAGGAAAAATGCGCGAGTTTCATCTTAAAAAAGTTACTTGTGGTTACTTCTAGAACTTTCTAGAGGTCGGTTTGATGAAATGGATGCGCCTCCAGTTGGTTCATGTATCCCTATTAAGGAGGAACTTATCCCATCAATAAGGGAGCTATCCCACCCAAAGAGGGGGATTATCCCATTGATGGTGGACCTGAATAACCTCTTTACAGCACTATAAATAAAGACATTGAGCCAGAGGGAGGAGAGGTTGAAGCTATACATTTTCTTTGGGTAAATGTTGCAGGAATTAGGACTCCCATTTAGAACCTTGTGAGGAGAGATTGTCTTTGCTTGATTCTACTTGGAAGTGGGTGAGCTTTGTCAAAGTAGAGGAAAACCCTTGATGGACCCTGGGAGGAACTTGCACAACACCAAGGCCAGGTTGTAAGAGTTTCTTTGTTTCGTTATTAATACAAACTGGTTCATTTTTCTCAATAGCTTGTGTTAATGAGTTATTTCATGTGTTCCTTGGTCTGCATGTTGAATATATGTTTTATTATATGAGATGCAAGTGCTTGGTAATTGTTTGATTGTTTGTGGTTGCAGGAATTGATGTGAAGGAGGAGCTCATCCGGATCGGCAAGGACGGACTACAACAACAACGTTTTGGAATAAGGTAAGCCTAAACACTTGTAGTTTTCATGTTTTAAAAGGTGTATTTAGAGAAAGATCGCTCCATTTTGTCTTGTTTGTCGCTAGAGAGTTTAGACTCCTAGGGAGGTCAGTTGTGTCCGTACAAACGACTTTTTCCGCCACGACAAATTGGCGACTCCGCTGGGGAATCCATTAATGTGAAAGTCTTTTCCTTTGTGTGAACTTTGCTCTAAGAAAATCATTTTTATTTTCTGGTTTTTGACTGTGAGAATTAGTATTTGGGTGGCTTAGCTTTAGATTTAGTTAGATTTGGTTTTTCTTAACTTTTCCAGAAGGACGCACCCTCTGAGTACTGCACAGTGCGTCTTTGGACGCGCTGTTGCCGTTTGCACAGAGCGGGCCCGCTCCTGTTCTAACGGGTTGCCTGTGTCTTCCTGTAAAAATTTAGGAAAACTCCATTTTTGCTTTAATTGCTTTTAGATTTTGGTTTTTCTTAGTGTTTTCTGCCCAGATCCTTTAGTACCCTGTCAAAAATTTTCACCTGAACTTGTTTCATTAGCATTCCTGCTTTTAGCTTTCATCAATTGGGTGTTTTGAGTCTCTTTTTTGAGAAATTCTTAATTTGATTTCCTTTGGTCATTACTTGGAGGTTTCTCTCAGTCTTTTCACAATTTTGCATCTTTTTGCTTTTGTTTTTGCTAAATTGTGTATGAGTGTTAATCGCCTTTGAGTGTTTTTATGTTTTGGTCTTTGGAACTCTCACCCAATTTTCTCGACTTGCACTTGATTGGTTCTTAGATTACATTAGAATCATCTTGTGTTTGAGATTTCCCTTGCATAGATCACATTTGCATAATTAGAGTTCTCAGTTTCAGAATATGAATGAAAAATGTGCATAGATTACATTTGCATACTTTTCATGTGAATTGTGCATAGATTACAATTGCATAGTTTACATTCTGAAAAATCAATCGTAGATTTAGATCAGCTTTCTTTGATTTGAATTTACACAAAAATAAAAATAAAAATTGGTTTGGAATTGATTTGCATTAGTTTTTCTTGATGAAATTAGTGCATTAGAGAATTTGTTAAATTTTCTCTTAATGATCAATTTTTTGCATTGTTGGAAGTGAATGGAAACTCTCTCCTTACTCTAGTTAGGATTCATCGAATTGAAAGGATTGCATTATCATATTCGATTGCATTCAGTTGAGTCGGGTCATAACACCATTGGTTTCATCTCCATTTACCCATTTGAGTAATAACAGCCTTAATAACACAGCGCTTAATTAAAATTCATCTAGTAATTTTTACATTTCTAGGGCTCTGAAACACCACCATAGCTTAGGCTAGGGTCTTGGAGTAGGTGAGTACTTAACTCTCCAAGACTACAAAACCAAACAGATAGTTTATCTTGAGTAGAATAAATCCAATTGTTTCAATTGCACTCTGGGAAAGCTCCTCTTAAAGGAGAAGCACGAGCTCGTGTCCGAACCAGTGAGGGGATCATTCCCCCCTCGTTGGGAACGACGCCAGATAGTACGTATTACAAACGGTAAACCTCGGATTAACCATTGTCGAGGAGCCAGGGGTCACTTATCGGTAAACCTTGGATTACTGTCAAGGAGCCGGTAAGGGGATTGAGCTTGTTACTCTGCCCTTGCGTGCTGTCGGAGTTTAGACTGTTCCCCCAGGTGTAATTGTTGTGATTGGTAACTTTAGTGACCATAATCTTTAGGGTTCTACCGAGGTGACGGTGGAGGGAAGGTCCCACTGTACCTGGAGCAGACGTCGGTTATACTCACTTGGATTTTCCGGGGGGGTTCACTTCACTTCGAGACGGTTAAAGTGGAGGAACTTGTGCCGGTCTATTCATTAAGCAGGTTGTCGGGGTAACTGTTCCACCCACCACTTCTGTACCGAATTCAGCGATGTTGGGCTTCATCACCAACTAGTGTTTTCGGTCCGGAAGGCTACTGTTTGTGTATGGTTTGACTCCTAGATTTGATAGCGTGTGTTAATTTGTTTGTTTTTACTTTTAGAGACCATAGGTGTGAATTGTGAATTTTAGTTGTTAAGTGTGAATTGTGAATTGTTAATTTTAGTTTTAAATTGTTAATAAAATTCACTGAAGTTGAATATAATGGCAAATGTTCCGGAATTTATCAACCTAGGAACCCCTCCTAACGAGAATCCTAGTACCTTTCCTTACTTTGGAAATGTTGGTCCTCCTTATATGGCTACTTTGTCATTACCTGGATTTACAATAGGTTTACCGATATGGTTATTTTCAACTTCGTTGGCCCAAAGTACTCCAATTGTTCCATCTCAACCGGATGCTTCACCTCAACAGAGTTCACCATCTCAACATCACCAACCTTCTGTTGACCCTTTACCTTCTTCGCCTAATTTTTCTTCCTCCATTTCTTCCTCTTCGCCTGGTAAAAGCCTTGATGCTAGTAACCAGGAGGCTAAGAAGAAGAAGAAAGGGAAGAAGAAGAAGAAGAAGAAGAAGCAAGATAAGAAAGAAGTCAACCAACCAACCATGGCTGTAAGTGTTAGTTGTGTTGAGGAAAATTCCGACATGCATCGTAAACCCAAATACCCTTGCAGGCTTTGTAAGGGTGACCACTTCCTTGTCAATTGTCCTGGTATTCCAAAGGTCTTGGAAGTATGGTCAGAAAAATCTCATCAACTTTCCATTGATCCATCAACCAGTGATAGTCAGGTTCCTGGGAAAAAGGGTAAAGTTAGGTTTCCTTGTAAGTTATGCAAAGGGAGTCATCAAACTCACATTTGCCCTCACATGGATGAAGCCTCAACATTGTTGGAAAAACTTACTGTTCCACAGCAAGAATTTCCAACTGGTTACCGTAAACTTTCTCCCAACCTACCGTCAACTGACGGAGTGATTGATCTAAATTCAAGTACAGTCAATCACACTCTTCCATTGGAGAGTGAAACTCATGTCACTCAGGTTGATGATCAATTAGTTGATCAAGTGGTCGATTCAATTTCACATTCGGTCGATCACACTCTCCCTTTCGAGAGTAAATTTCATACCGCTGATGTTCTTCTTGTTACATCAGATTCTTCTATGCCCGGGGGCATTTCACCTGTTTCTACAGAACCCCCTCCAAGTACTGAGGTCTTTTCCTTTGATTGGAATAGACTGACAGAACCTCATCTTCCTTCCTCCATCCCTTTCCAAATCATTGTCAAGGCTGGTGGTAGGGACATACATCGTACTCAGGTAGATGAAGGTGCTTCTGTTAGTATTTTATCCTCAGCTGTTTGGAAAGCTTTGGGTTCCCCTCAGCTTGCGCCTATTACGCAGAATCTGAAAGCTTTTAACAGAACAATTAGTGAACCTTTAGGGATCCTTCCTAAGTTTTCTATTACCTTGGAAGGTAAAAATGTTTGTGTTGATCTTATGGTAGTTCGAGGTCCCTTGGATTTCAATTTACTCCTTGGGCGAGACTATGTTTATGCAATGAAAGCTGTCGTATAGACACTCTTTCGCGTGATGTCTTTCCCTCACAATGGCAGTATTGTGACTGTAGACCAGCTTTCGTTCCCTAGTCTTTTTTCAACTACCAATAATATGACACCCCTAAATGTTCCTGATTCTAAAGAGGTATCTACCCTGCCACGGGTTAATTATGTGGCAACCGGTCCCATGATTTCAGTTACCGATGTAAGTGAGCCTCTCACTGTTTGCTCATCTTCCTTTGATTTAGCTCCGGTAATTGACATGGAAAACTCTATGGGATTACTTGAACACGATGTTCTTATCCCTTTTGAGTCCCTTGACATGTGTTCCTTCCCAAGAAGTATTCTTACTTCGGATGAAGACCTCTTGGAAGCCATGATCAAGGTGTGTCCATTGACATGTCTTTCCTCCAGTTGGAAGCCATGATCAATGTTGCGAGGATAGTTTTTTCTTGTATCAACCTCGTTAAAAAATGAAACAAGGAGAACGAGGATAGTTTGTTCCTCTCTCAACCTCGTTAAAAAATGAAATTGGATGGTACAAGGAAAGTTCCTTTTACTGTGTCGACCTCGTTAAAAAATGAATCAGTGAGTGCGAGGATAGTTTTTTCCTGTATCAACCTCGTTAAAAAATGAAACGGGCTAGCATGAGGATAGTTCTTTTACTGAGTCAACCTCATTAAACAATGAATCAGGTAGATTTTAGGTTAAGTAGATAGATTGTAGAAAGTAGGATTTTGAGGATAGTTCATGTTACTGAGTCAACCTCGTTAAAAAATGAATCAAGTATGAGGATAGTTCTTCTCTTGTGTCAACCTCCTTAAAAATGAAACAACTCCCTTTTCAAGTTAAATATTGAAAGTAAACCTTCATTTCATCCAGCCGGTTGAATGCAATGAAGCCTGGGGGGCATGTACCTCGCTTTGCATCGTTATGCTGGGGGCATGCGAATTTTTTGAGCATAGTTCCTTGTCTTGTGTCAAGCTCGTTAAAAAATGAAACAAGGGTAGGTTACGTAGGTAGATTGTAGAGAGTAGTTATGAGCATAGTTTCTTGTCTTGTGTCAAGCTCGTTAAAAAATGAATCAAGGTTTTTAGAGCATAGTTCCTTGTCTTGTGTCAAGCTCATTAAAAAATGAATCAAGGTTTTTAGAGCATAGTTCCTTGTCTTGTGTCAAGCTCGTTAAAAAATGAATCAAGGTTTTTAGAGCATAGTTCCTTGTCTTGTGTCAAGCTCGTTAAAAAATGAATCAAGCTTTTTAGAGTAAAGTTTTTGTTAGGTAGATTGTAGAGAGTAGTTATGAGCAAAGTTCCTTGTCTTGTGTCAAGCTCGTTAAAAAATGAAACAACTCCCACAAGTCTTTCCAAGATCTTGAAAGTAAAGCTTCATTCCATCCACCTCATTGAATGCAATGAAGCTTGGGGGGCATGTACCTTGATTTGCATCATTATGCTGGGGGCATGTGAACTTATAACGAGCATAGTTTTTCGTTTCAAGCTTGCATAAACATGAAACTGAATCCGAGCATAGTTCTTTTCCTGTGTCAAGCTCGTTAAAAAATGAAACAAATCCTCCTCTAATTGAGTCGAGAGTTTGACTAGACCTCATAGATGTTAGGTTGTACGTTTAGGTTAGTTATTTCAGTTTTTGCATAATTTTCTTACAGTTTTAGGTCGAGTCTTTCAAATGATCTCGTTCTTGAACCTTCATTTCATCCACCTTAGTTGAATGAAATGAAGCTGGGGGGCATGCGCTCTAACAGTTATGCTTAGGGGGCATCAAGCACAGTTTTATCTCTGTTTCAAGCTTGTGTAAAAATGAAACTAATTTGAAGCATAGTTTTTATCTGTTTCAAGCTTTTGTAAAAATGAAACCTATCTTGAGTCAATTTCAGTTATTTTCAAGACTCGTTAAACTCATGAAAATCCCAAGATTATTTTGCTATTTTTCATTCTCGTAAAACAAATGAAAATGCCGAGTTCTTTCCGTCTTTTCCTGCTCGTAAATTAAATTGAAAGTCGGCTATATGAGTACATTTTTATCATTTTTTCGAACTCGTTAAAACTTACGAAAAAGTGAAACCTTGGAGTTCTCTTTTAAGCCCTTTTCTGACTCCTAAAACATGAAAAGATCGCCGAGCGTTTCTTTTACACTCGTTAAAACGGAATTAAAAGACGGTCCCCTTTTAGCTCTTTTCTGACCGCAAAATCAGGAAAAGATTGCCGGGTTTTTGTCGTTTCAAACTCGATAAGGAAATAAAACGACGTGTCCTTGATCACTTTTTTACTTTTCAGGTCAACGACACTATTATGAAAGTACTCCTTGGTCGCAAGATCAAGCGGTTCCCCCAGGTATTATTTTATACTTTTTCGGGCTTGAGGGACACAAATATACGAAAAAGTTCAACGTGGAGTCTCCTTTTGTTTTTTCAGACTCTCTAAAAATGAAAAACGCCGAGTTTCTCCTATACTGGGCTCGTTAAACTTTTACAGTAAAGGACCTGTTCAATTACAAACAGGAACGAACCACTCCTTCCTAGGGTTCAAATTTAAACTAGGTTGGACTCGTCCGAAGGATGAGCTTATAATCAAGCATATGTTATCCTCCTCAAGCTTGTTAAAAATAAAGAGGTACTTGCCAGAAATGGTGGGGGAAAAGAGAGAAGAATGAACCTGTTTGTTACCTTTTGTCTCAAAAGAAACTTTATTACCACTCTTGAACACGACACTTTTCATTCACCTGGGTTGGGAAATCTTTTACCTCACAGTTGACCAAACCACTTTGAAAGTCTTTAACCGGGTTCCGGGGATTAACTTTGAGTTATTCGTCACCAAGCCATCTGTCGTGTCGTTATGTGTTCAAGAGGTCTGCAAGCAAAACTTTCATCTACAAAATACTTGTCATCCATTTGACCATCCCTGAGTCAGTCTTTACAGCAACATTTCTTCAACTTGAACAAAGATTTCGTGTTGCGGGCTTGCCTGCAACGGGTCGCTTTCTATCGACATCGACACATTATCTAGAAAGATGACTTAGGAATCGACAGTACCTTGAAGTCTGCATGCATCAATGGCAGGTTTCTCGCCTTTGACGTCAGTTTACATCATTGACTTTCGATCAAAGGATTCCGTGAAGTGTTCGACATCAAAACATCTATTCACATTTCACGGGTTGTGCTTGGTACTTTGAGAACCATTGACATTACTGGTGGTCTCTCTCACGCTTGTTAACAGTTTACATCATCGACTGGTAATCAAGTGGTTTCTAACATGTTCGACATCAAATCATTTAATCACATGGCTAGAATCGTACCAATTCGGGAAGTAGAAGTGAAGACCCTGGATCTAGTTTCTACCATCCAGGCTGCGAGGAGTTTTGTATTCATTATCTATGTAGACTAATCATAAACAGATGGCTGCGTCCATACTGTGTCTACAAAAGTCTATAAAAAATGATGTACTGCAAGATCATTCCTGTATCAGAATAGTTAGTCCATTAGTTAAAGTTTTGAATCTGAGTATGGGAATGCCTACCTCAGTGATGATATAATCTTATACATGTATTTTGTGTTGAAAATTGCAGGTTCCAACCAGGTCATCCACAAGACAATCCTTGAAATGATAAAGAGCTTCACCCTTCCTAGAATTACAAAACCCTAATCTATTCCAGGCTTCGCACTTTAGGGGGCAATCTGTTACACTAAAAAATGTCACCATGACTACTTACAGTTAGTATGGCTCAAATCAATAGTCATGCTACCCTCTTAGGCAAGTCTTATGCCTCTGCTATCCATCTCAAACTCAAAGAAGAGAGAAAGTCTTGTAAAAAATGTGTTTATCTCTGGGGTCACAGGTTCTCTCTAGCCTTACCTGCAGGGACGCTCACAATGTTCACAAAAGTTGCGTCCTTGGACGCTCTGTATGTTAAGGGACAGGTGCGTCCTTCTGTAAAAGGCAAAATGCGCGAGTTTCATCTTAAAAAAGTTACTTGTGGTTACTTCTAGAACTTTCTAGAGGTCGGTTTGATGAAATGGATGCGCCTCCAGTTGGTTCATGTATCCCTATTAAGGAGGAACTTATCCCATCAATAAGGGAGCTATCCCACCCAAAGAGGGGGATTATCCCATTGATGGTGGACCTGAATAACCTCTTTACAGCACTATAAATAAAGACATTGAGCCAGAGGGAGGAGAGGTTGAAGCTATACATTTTCTTTGGGTAAATGTTGCAGGAATTAGGACTCCCATTTAGAACCTTGTGAGGAGAGATTGTCTTTGCTTGATTCTACTTGGAAGTGGGTGAGCTTTGTCAAAGTAGAGGAAAACCCTTGATGGACCCTGGGAGGAACTTGCACAACACCAAGGCCAGGTTGTAAGAGTTTCTTTGTTTCGTTATTAATACAAACTGGTTCATTTTTCTCAATAGCTTGTGTTAATGAGTTATTTCATGTGTTCCTTGGTCTGCATGTTGAATATATGTTTTATTATATGAGATGCAAGTGCTTGGTAATTGTTTGATTGTTTGTGGTTGCAGGAATTGATGTGAAGGAGGAGCTCATCCGGATCGGCAAGGACGGACTACAACAACAACGTTTTGGAATAAGGTAAGCCTAAACACTTGTAGTTTTCATGTTTTAAAAGGTGTATTTAGAGAAAGATCGCTCCATTTTGTCTTGTTTGTCGCTAGAGAGTTTAGACTCCTAGGGAGGTCAGTTGTGTCCGCACAAACGACTTTTTCCGCCACGACAGCAAGATGCAGCAGCAACATATTCCGCTTCAGTTGTAGACAAGGCAATCGAACTCTGTTTCTTGCTGAACCAAGATACTAATCTGGAACCCATAAAGAACACACCACCACTTGTGATCTTCCTGTCATCCACGCTTCCGGCCGAATCTGCATCTGTATAAGCATGAAGTGTGAGATCTGTATCTCTAGGATACCATAAGCCATAATTTTGAGTCCCTTGAAGATATTTGAAAATTCTCCTCACTGCCTGAAGATGAGTCTCCTTTGGATTTGCCTGAAATATTCCAACTATTGCCACTACATGCATGATGTCCGATCGGGTACCTGTCAAATAAAGTAGACTTCCGATCATAGATATGTAGGTTGGTTGATGCACTGCTGTTCATTCATCTTTTGCACTGAGGCTACATCCTGTGACCATGGGTGTACATACTGGTTTTGCATCTTCCATGCCATATTTCTTCAAAATCTGCTTGAGATACTTGGTTTGAGACAAAAAGATCCCTCCTTCTTTTTGTTGGATTTGCAAACCAAGAAAATATGTCAGTTCTCCCAGCAAGGACATTTCGAATTCTTTCTGCATCACCAAGGCAAAGCTTTGACTCATAGCTTCTTCATTGCTGCCAAAGATAATGTCATCTACATACACAACAAGTATTAGCAATTTGTCATTTTCAATTTTTATATAAAGATTGCTATCTGCTGATCCTTTTGAAAAACCTTGTTGATGACGATATTTTTCCAATCGATAGTACCAAGCCCTTGGAGCTTGTTTGAGACCATAGAGAACCTTTTTCAATCTGCATACAAGATTTGGATCATTTCCAAGAATGAACCCATCTGGCTGCTCAATATATACTTCTTCTTCCAAGTCTCCATTCAGAAAGGCTGATTTCATGTCCATTTGAAATACTTTGAAGTTTTGAAAGCTTGAGAGAGCAAGGAACATTCGGATGGCCTCAAGTCTTGCAACAGGAGCAAAGGTTTCTTCAAAGTCTATTCCTTCTTGCTGCGCATACGCTTTACAAACAAGTCTGGCCTTGTTTCTAATTACTTCTCCATTTTCATTCAATTTATTTTTGAAGACCCATTTTGTCCCTATAACATTCTTATCCTTTGGTCTAGGAACCAGCTCCCAAGTGTTGATCTTTTCGATCTGCTCAAGTTCTTCATCCATTGCTTTCACCCAACATTCATCTTTGCATGCCTCTTTCACATTTTGTGGTTGAGTGGAAGAGAGTAATGCCAAATAGCTTGAAGCTTTTGCAACTGTTCTTCTTGTTTGTACACCTGCTTCTTTCTGCCCCAAAATCTGAGATTCCGGATGATTCTTATGAACATATCTGGATGGAGCCTTCTCTTCTATCCTTATCTACTCCTCTGGTTCTTCTTGAGGTTCTTCTTCTTCATCACTCTGTCTTTGAGGGTAGCCTTCATCTTCTTCGATGTCTTCATGATGTACATGCCTAGGAATGTATCCCTTCTCATCAACTACTACATCAATGCTGTCAACAATTCTTCCAAGTCTTTTATTGTAGCACCTGTATGCTTTGCTATGTGGAGAATAACCAAGAATAATGCCTTCATCTGTTCTAGGTTCAAGTTTGCCAAGTTGCTCATCAATATTCTTAATATAGCATTTGCTCCAAAAGGTTTTGAAGTGCTTTACCGAAGGAGTCTCACCACTCCAGAGCTCATGAGGGGTTTGAGTGCTATTTACCCGGACATTTGTTTTGTTGAGAATAACAACCGCAGCATGTGCAGCTTCACCCCAGAAAGTTACAGGAGTTACAGACTCATCAAGCATAGCACGAGCCATTTGTTGGACTGTTCTATTCATTCTTTCCACAACTCCATTTTGCTGAGGAGTTCTAGCTGTAGAGAATTCTCTTCTTATCCCATGTTCTTCACAGAAATCGAAAAATTCATTTGAGGTAAACTCCCCACCTCTGTCGGATCTGAGGCACTTAATTTTGTATCTTGATTAATTTTCAACCAAGGCTTTGAAGGATTTGAATTTTTCGAATGCTTCATCTTTGTGCTTCATAAGTCCTAACCAGACAAACCTGGAGAAATCGTCAATGAATAATATCAAGTATTCTTCTCCTCGAGGTGTCCTTTTCCTGAATGGACCACATGTATCTGTATGTACTAGATCAAGAGGCATGCTAGCTGATCCTTCCTTCTCTGGAAAGTTAGTTCTGGTTTGCTTTCCAAACTGACATGATTTGCATATGGTGTTGTCTGGAATTTTGATATCTGGAAGATCGCGAACTGCTTGATATTTGCATGCTTTCCTTATTTGTGAAAAGCCTAGATGCCCCAACCCCCGGTGCCATAACCAATGTTCATCATCCTTGCTTAGATATCATTGTTGTTGTCCTTCTTCAAATATGTATAGATTATTTGGAGTTCTTTTACCTTTGATCACTGTCTTACCTGTATCAAGATCACGAACAAGACATCCATTTGTTCTAAATATCACTTCGGTTCCTTGATCACACATCTGGCTGACACTTAGAAGATTATGTTTCAATCCATCAACATACAAAACATTTCCAGCTTTGACCTTTTCTTTTAACTGAGCAGTGCCTTTTCCTTTTATAGTTGCAGGAGTATCATTTCCAAAAGAAACTTTCTTTCCCTTTTCTAGAGCAGAATATGATTCAAGTTTTTCTTTATCACCTGTCATATGCTTCTAACATCCACTATCAATGTACCATAGATTTTCCTACCCCTCTGCATAAAATGCTATCCCACATCTTTCTGTTTGTGGTTCCTTTATTCTCCATGTTTTCGTGCTTGAGGCTTGTTCCTTTGCCTGCTGAAACCTACTCCTGCATTCAGAATCTTCATGACCAAAATTATTGCAAATAGAACATTCAACTTCATTTTCAAGAACTGAAAAGTTGTTATAGGTCCTTTTTGTAATCCCGGTCATACTTCTTTGTTTTTGAGCTTCTCTAGTCATGATCGTTTTATATGCAACACATTGAGCTGCTTTGTGACCAAAGTTATGGCAAGAAAAGCATTGTCCATTGAAGAAACTTCTGCGGTTATCAAATCTTCCGGCCATACGATTGTAATTTATACTGTCATTCATTCTTGAAGCAAATTGAGAGGATTTTACCTGTCGTTGGTTGTAGCTTTTGTTCATCCTTAAGACGGATTGCCCCTGATTTTCCTAGTGATCTCCATTGTGCTTTTGCTCATTCCTTCTTGCTGCATCAAGATAACTCTTTGAGGTGGATGCTTGAGAAGTTTCTCCATTATAGCCCAAACTTGTCTTATTTAGAGGAGAATGCTGTACATTGATGATCTCATCCAGAGTTTCAGATCCTTTGACAAACTTAAGATTAATAGCCTTGGTTTTCTCAATCTCTTTTCTAAGACCAACAATTTCACCTTCTAACTTTTCAAGATATTTTTCTTTTTCATCAATTTGAAGTTGTAGAGTATCAATGATCCTATTCGTTTCTTCTATACATGTCTTGAGTCTAGAAATTTCATCACAAAAGTTATCCACATATATAGCATCCATGTAATCATCATCTTCAAATGCCATTAAAAGTTTATAGTCATTACCTCGTTCATCTTCATCATTATTTGATAGACCATCACTATCTTCATGAGTGTAATAGCTTTTCTTATTTGCAATCTGTTTCTTGTTCCATCTAGCAGGTTACTTTCCTTTATCCTTATGAGGACATTTCGCAGCATAATGACCTACTCTTCCACAAGCAAATCATTTAAAAGGTAACTTACCTCTGAATCTTCCAGTACCCCTTTGAAGATTTCTGACAAAATTTGATTCTTCTTCTTCTTCTTCTGGCACATGACTTGCTTCATAATAGTCTCCCTTACCTGAAGCCTTGAAAGCAGCTTCTCTTCTGTCTCATGGACCTCCCTTTCTCATTTCATAAGCAGTTAGAATTCCGTGTAGCTGAGACATAGTAAGAATTCGTAGATTTTCCTTTTCTTCTATTGCAGACACTTTAGATTCAAACTTGGGGGACAATGATCTTAGAACTTTTTCAACCACAATAGCCTCTTTTATTTCTTCACCTAAGTTTTTCATGCAATTAACAATCTCATCTACCCGAAGGAAATAGTTAGCCACACTTTCATCATTATACATCTTGAGATTCTCATACTGAATCCTGAGGGTTTGAAGTTTAGCACGCTTTACCTGTTCATCTCCTTCGTAGCTCAAGACTTGTCCCATATTTCTTTTGCGGATTTATATTTCATAACCTTCACGAATTCTGTTTGAGATAAGCATCCTAGCAGAGTGTTGACTGCTTTAGCATTTGTTTCATATTTCTTCTTCTCGGCTGAATCTGTAGGAGTAGCTGAAGGAAAGGTGTAGCCTGTATCTATGATATCCCAAACTTCTGCACCAAGAGATTGAAGATAGGCAGTAACTCTTACCTTCCAATAATTGAAGTTTGTCCCATCAAAAATTGGTGGCTTGATTGATGCTTCCCTCTCGTAGTTGCTCATGATGAATGATCTTCCTTCAAGCGATCAAGCTTCTATGAAGGACCTGCTCTGATACCAATTGTTGGAAATAATATTGAGAGGGGGGGGTGAATCAGTATTATCAAGTTCTTTTAACAAATCTTCCTTATTTACACTTTGAATTATTTTTGCATGTCAGTACCATAAAATAATGAGCATGAACAAGAAAAACAGATAGTCACACCAAAGAACACCAGATATAAGGTGGAAACCCAATGTCGGTGAAAACCACCTGCTGCAATATGTCTCTATCTTCTTTCAAATTAGAAACTCCTTTTACAATGGTTTTGTACTGGTGCAGTCCTTTACCAGTACGCAGGCTGCAACCTGCAGAGAGCTACAACTCTCTCTCATTTTCCAGTCTCTCCTGGAAGGGAGCTACAACCCCCTACTTCTTTTCTTACAAGGACCACTTTTCATAAATTTTCAAACTGGATCCATGAACATCAAATGATCATCAGGTACATGTAAATTACACAGTCAACTGCAGTGACCAGATCAATAATAACAGAACTAAACCCAGAACACCTTATCAACTGAAAATTCAGTCAACAAAAGATCTTAAGACAGATACGTAGTTTTTCTTTCACTGGCCTGCGTCGCTACGCACTTCACCTTCTGCTCCCCTGCGTATACCCGCAGAGAGCCTTCTGCTGCACCGCATAGCCACGCACTGCTTCTTCAATTGCGCTGGGTACTGTTACTATAGGTACGCACCCACAGACACTATCGCGCCGCATACTGCTACTGTAGCCACGCACTCACAGATATTATCGCGACGCGTACTTTTACTGTGCGTACACACCTGAACCTCTGTCGCGCTGCGTACCCATGCAGTTCTCCTTCTTCTGCTCTGCGTACCCACGCAGTTCTCCTTTTTCTGCTCTGCGTACCCACACAGTTCTCCTTTTTCTGCTTTGCGTACCCACGCACTTGCACCGTTAATCACCTGCGTACCTCTGATTAGGGCTGAATTGGCAGTCCACCAGTGTGCCCCAGTTAGTCAGATGCTAAGATCTGATCATGTGCTCAAGAGATCACCCTTCATAGATTCGCTTTCAACTTCACTTTCATATAGATCAAGCTTTTAAAACAATAACCCAATATTTCAGATCTTAAGATATTCAATTTGCAAAAGATACTTAGCCAAGTGATCTCCTTTGCTTTATATAGGCAAGCACTTCCTAAAATCATGGATCAATACCATAGATAACCAATACAAGGGGCCCAAAAACATGGGGCTCAATAATAATAATAATATAAAACAATACCACGGGTCAAAACCATAGAATCAAGAACGGCGGGCTAAATACCACGAGCCAAACATAGGAAACCCCACGTGAACGCGCTTCTCTGCCTTGAAGTAAGTGAACTAGGGGTACGCACCTTCTGAACGGGTGACCTGCGTGTGTGGCCGCAATCCCTTCACGGTGTACCTGCGTATACGCACCTTTTGAACTATTCTCCTGCGTACCTCTTACTTTTCAACATTTTGAGAGCCAGAGCAGATCATTGCCACTTGAGGGTGTTGCCATCAAGTACAACATTTGTAACATAGAGCCAAACCAGAATCATAATGCCAACAAATTCTTCAACTAAAGTGCCATGTGCCCATGCATCTTGGTTGGCATATTTTTCAATGTTTGGGTATTTGCAGTGGTCATAGGGTGTTAACCTATATTTGACTCTTCTAGCACTAACAAAGCCAAGAGGGTCGTAAGGGACCCACCAGAAACTCCTTTTCAACTTAAATTGATCCTTGAGTATCAGGTCAGCATCTTGCCAACCCTCCTTCTTGTTCATGATGAAGGGGCCTAGGCGGTCTTTGAATTTCAGTTGTGCTTTCTTCTTGGTGCTGTGGAAGTGAGTCAAATCTGAATTTATAAGCTTCCTGTAGTATTCTAGTGCAAACAACCTCATTGGCACATATCTCGGGAGCCTGTAAGGACACAGCTCACAGCCATAAATTCTGATGACAGTATGGTCTTGATATAGGTACCAATCACCTACTTTGTAATTCTTAGACAACTGTAAGATCTTTTGCATTTCATAGGTTATTCTGGGAGGAGGAACCTTCATTAAGAGGCAGGACACCGGGTATACAAACTGGTCAATGAACTCACAGTATGAATATGGAGAGTGCTGGACCTGATGAAATACAGATGACCAAAAGACAACAGACCTCCTTTCTCCCTTTGAATCCAATTTCTTGATGGGACACTGGAAGCTTTCAGATTGATAAAACATGAACAAATGATAGATATAGGAGGAATATTTGAAAATTCCCTGCCTATCTAGTCTAGTGAGCTGGTCATGGATTTTGTTTGATATGAACCTGGCATAATTATATTTGACAGCAGGAGGCTGTCCTTGGCTGAAAGATGACAATATAACCAGGACTGTCTCATCTACAAGTTCACTTGTTGTGAAGCCCAATACATAGGATATCATATCTACCAGTAGCTGGCCCACCTCATTGAAATGGTCATAAGGAAATGGAGGTGGTTCCTTTGGTTGGCAATCTGCCCTCATAAATGTCTTAGCAATCATTTCAATCTTGGTACCAGGGAACCAAGAGGCATCTTCCAGCAAATCATTTATGGAAAAGGGCAATAGTGACTGAGTCTTTTTGAAGTTCAACATCTGGTTGATGGAGTCGGGAGTGGTGTAGAAAAGTACGCTTCCAGATGAAGACTTGACAGCCCTCTGACTTGGTTCATAATTTGCAGCACAGAGGTGAATAATCTCAGGAAAAATATTCACAGAAGGGAGGAAAAATTGGGGCAGATTGGACTCCCATATGCCATACTTGTCAGTTTTGTTTATGAAACTGTTTCTCAGCTGGCAGTAAGTGTGTAGATGATTCCTTTTGGCAACAAAGTCTTGAATAAGATAGTCTGTATCGGCCAAGGGCATGGACTCGAGCTCTTTACTTGGTGGGTTCATGGGAGTAATATTCAGGGCAGATGGAGTGGCCATTATGCAGCTTTGGATACTTGAGCTGAAAGAAGGGCTAATGCAACAACTGGCTAACAGATTTTGCTTGCAGCAACTAGCAGGAGTAGGCGAACTGAACTCAAATGTAACAGTAGCTGGACAGCTTGAGAGCTTATGCTGTAAGAGGCCAATTTTGCGGAGTCTTGGGTCAATTTCCCTTTTTTCAGTGAATTTCTGGAGCTAGAAGCTGTGAGGAACAGTGCAGAGGAGCAGAGGGAAATTGCAGTTTCAGTGGACGGACTTGAACAGCGGAACAGGGTAAAATAGGGAAATGCCGAGCTGCTGCGAGATTTTTGCCGGGGGCCGAGCTTTAAACAGAATTTGACAGTAAATTTGTAAATGGGCATAGGATTTATGAGGCTTTTTCTGAAATGAAGGGCTTCCAGTAGGTTTAATGGAGCCTTAGGTGCAGCAGAGTTACAAATTGGGGAGTTTTTTTCAGGTTTACAATATGTGCAGTTGGTAAACATGAAGAACAGGAGCGAAAAGGGGGAAGATACGACAAATACCTGGTTCAAACGGTGCCGAAAGTGGACGAACTGGTGCGCAGGTAAACTATGAAGCCGAATTGCAGGCCGCAGCAGCTTGCCTGGTCGCTTTGAAGCTTTGGGAGTGAGAAAATGAATGAAACAGGGGACCAGAGCATTCAAATGAGCCCATAAAAATGAATTACAACGGTCGTCCGTGCTCTTTTTGAGCAAAAATTGACATTTGGGCGCTTTTGGCGCTTTTTCGGGATGACGTGAGCATGACGTCATCGGCGGGTCCCGGGTACGGATGGATGACGTGGCAGGATGACGTCAGCAGATGACATCATCATGTACGGATGGGTGACGTGGCAATGCGATGGCAGGGACACGGTGGCAGTGACAAGGTGGCAGGGCGCGGGTACAATGGGATGAGGTGGCGGCACCGTGGTATGGCAGCAGAGGCGAGGAGATGATGTCATAAGGGAGGACGTGGTGCTGATGTCACACAGGCGAGGGCGGTAAGTGGTTTTGGGCGCACCGCCTTAGCGCCTGGGTGGTTTTGAGGGAAGGGGCTCCGCCACACCCGAGAGGTTGACGCGTGGCGGGGGTACGACGGCAAAACCGCCGAACTCCCGGACGCTAACCCTCGGGCAGTTGGCGCGCGCTAAGGACCCGCCCACCGTAGATCTTGGGCGGGCCAGATCTGACGGCTGGCGGGGCGGGTAAGGTGGGGGAAGGTTAATAACTGGGCCCACGCGTTATTTAATTTAATTAATCACACGGCGGGGGGGGTGGGGGGGGGTTAACGTTAATAAAGTGGGTTTTTCGGGATATACAAGCGGGAGTTAATTTAATGTTTAATAAAGCCTTTTAAACATTGAACCTTTGGAAAAAATGACTGCGGACGGTAGAAATGAAAGGTTATCAGTTCAACCAGGGGTTAACTGATCCCAGGGGAAAGGAGGAAGGCTAAATACAAGTCCCAGATGGACTTAATATTTCCCTAGCTTTTAGAACATATGGCTATAGTGCCCGGGGGGGATATTCATTATTTTTGGGATTTTATATAATTTTTGTAGTAAATGGGGATAGGGGAGTGGTTAGGGAGCTATATAATACAATTAGAAGTTAATATGATTCTATGAGGTGAAAGAAGAGCAGAAGGCTAAGTTTCAACAGTAAAACTTAGATATAGGGGCAAATGAAAGTGAAAAAGTGATTTTAGACAAGAAATGTGGCTTCTTTTCATTTAAGAAAGCCATCATTTAGTTTAATGTTTCACATAAATGAAATAAACTGGGACTTGTTGGGCAGATCCCAAGGTCCTTTAGGGGGATGTTAGTAAGAGAGTTTGAGAGGGAGGAGAAGGGAAGTTAGACATGCTTCCAAAATTTTTCCATTTAAACACTGCTTTGCTACCTCTGCCACTGATGAGATGAGCTATCCCTGTCAAAGCCAAAACTGAAGATAATCTTGTTTCCGCAACCCCAAGCTACCTACCCTTTCTACAACACCTAGCATTTTTTGTTACTTCAGGAAGGGTGCACTTAGACTTGCAAACCCTGATTGTTTTTTCTTTTAGACTGCCTTTCCTATCTAAAACTACCCTTGTTTCTTCCAAGGGCCCAGATTAAGCTGTTGGGCTCCTTCATTCTCTACCTAGTTGCTACTCTGCCAAGCTTAAGCTGTTTGGACAGGTACATTCTCTATATTCTAAAGCAAAAAGAATTTAAACCTAGGGGAACCAAGCTTAAGCTGTTTGGCTTCCCCTTAACTGAGAAACCATTCAAAAATGGAACTTTTGCAGCATGGAAAAGATGAACATTTTTGGTACTTCCACTGTCAATCATGAAATATGAAACCTGTTGCAACAGGAGGCTAACAATGGCTCCACTTGGGGATGTGTAGGAATTTACAGGGTAAGCTCCTCAGAAAGAACACCAAAAGGACACCGCTCACAACCAGATCTCAAATCAATACACCAGTATTTTTGACGTGGTTGAAACCCTCAAAGTGCAAGGAGGGAAACAGTCCACGGCCTGTCTCAACGTGGGTACTACAGGCAATATATTAATCAAAGAATGAAAATTTACATAAGCTTCTCTCATGCACAGATAACCCGAACAATGACCCTCCATGCGCTTTAAATAGAACTCATGGACCAATCGGGTGTCAAGCCACGGATCAAGTGTCGGTAATACCGAGGTGAGAGTGAACCGTCGGATCACTACATATCGTGACCGTCGGATTGTAAGTTACAAAATGTACAACGGTAAAGAAAGACACTTTACCTAACTCTATACCTAACTCTATACTAGACCAAGTTGAACTTAACTATATCCTATGTGTCGGAATATCCTAACATCCCCCCTTAAGAACAACTTGGGATAGGATTGAAGGATTTGCAAATATGACACAATAGGAGAAGGAAGGAGGCACTAGAGCCTATCCCCCCTTAGTGACAACTTCCTGAACTCCAAGCATATATCAAAGTTTAGTGAACTTCGCCTCTGTGAGAGCCTTTGTGAAGATGTCTGCAACCTGATCATCTGTTGGACAATATTGCACTTCAAGAACATGGTCATGAATGAGATTTCTGATGAAGTGCATGTGTAGTTCAATGTGTTTGTTGCGCTGATGCTGGACTGGATCTTTGCATAGCTGAATGGCACTTTGATTATCACACCAAAGTGTGGTTGGATGCTGCTGCTCAAAGCCAAACTCTGATAGGATCTGACGAAGCCACAAGGCTTCCTTACTAGCTTCCACGGTACCACGATACTCTGCTTCTGCTGACGAAAGAGAAATGGCAGCCTGTTTCTTACAAGCCCATGTAATAGGTCTTGAACCAAGAGTGAAGACATAACCGGCAGTAGACTTCCGATCATCAGGGTCACCAGCCCAATCAGATTCAGTGAAACCAACCAATAGAGGAGCTTCTTCGGCACTGTAATGAATCCCAAACTGAACTGTACCTCGAACATAACGAAGTATTCTTTTAGCTATTTTCCAATGGCTTTCACGGGGGTTTTGCATAAATCGAGCAACAAGGCCAACAGCAAAGGAAAGGTCAGGACGAGTATGGGTTAAATACAAGAGTTTTCCTACAAGTTGACGGTATAAGGTAGCATCAACTTCAGGAGAAGTACAAGAGACTGAAAGTTTGACTCCAGACTGAAAGGGAGAAGGGGCTGGCTTACAGTCTTCCATGTGAAAATGACGAAGAATATCACAAGCATACTTGGACTGGGAAAGGGAAATACCCTCCTTGGATTGCAAGACTTGAAGACCGAGAAAATAGTGTAAGTGTCCTAAGTCTGTCATTTGAAATTTCCTTTTAAGGATAGACTTCGAACACTTACACTTGATACCATGTAGGAATTTAAAGGGTAAGTTCCTCAGAAAGAACACCAAAAGGACACCGCTCACAACCAGATCTCAAATCAATACACCAGTATTTTTGACGTGGTTAAAACCCTCAAAGTGCAAGGAGGGAAACAGTCCATGGCCTGTCTCAACGTGGGTACTACAGGCAATATATTAATCAAAGAATGAAAATTTACATAAGCTTCTCTCATGCACAGATAACCCGAACAATGACCCTCCATGTGCTTTAAATAGAATTCATGGACCAATTGGGTGTCAAGCCACGGATCAAGTGTCGGTAATACCGAGGTGAGAGTGAACTGTCGGATCACTACATATCGTGACCGTCGGATTGTAAGTTACAAAATGTACAACGGTAAAGAAAGACACTTTACCTAACTCTATACCTAACTCTATACTAGACCAATTTGAACTTAACTATATCCTATGTGTCGGAATATCCTAACAGGATGACCTTTCCTTGTGAAAAGCCAAGAATAGTAGGTTAGACTGCCTTGTTTTTCAACTGCTTCTGTACTCTAAAAACTTTCCTTTTACTGGCTGCTTTATTTATATATATAACAGCAGAATTTAAGAGCTTAGGGCCTTCACCTCGGGCTTCAGCTGCATCCAGCTGCTATCCAAACAGAAAACTGAAATCCTACCTACCTACCCTAATCAGCACTTGTTTGCTGGTTAGGTAAAATGAAACAACCAGTGCAACCATTTTAGCACTTGTAGAAAGAAACAAACTGTCTGACTGACAGTTGGTGAAATCAGAGACATTGTCTGGTCATGTGCTCCCACAATCAAGATTGTGACATATGAAGGTATTCGCTGAATGTCTTGGTCTTCATAGAGAAAATATGTTGAAGATTTTGAGTTGAAAAGATCCTCCATGTAATCAGCTATAGGATCTATAAAAGCATTATGTGGGGGAGTTTGTTCTAGGCTTGCTTTGTCTGATGGAACAGCTGCATCCTTAGTAACAACCTCTGCAGCCAATACTTCATTCTTTCCCTTGAAAGCTTGATCATCTTTAGTCTGTAAGTCAGAAGGTAATACAATTTCCTTATGACTAGGAGAAGGAAGATTTTGGAAGAACTCTTTAGGACTAGCAAAATCATATGATTGAATTTGAGAATGCAAAAATTCAATCTCATTCTCATGTTCTTCAACAACTAGGTCCAGGAGAGATATTCTGATTTGAGGCTGCTCTATTGTTTTGACTTTTAACAGCACAGATCTAATAAAATCTTGATCAAGTTCATATTGGGATAACAGCTTCCTGAATTCATCCAAAGCTTGCTCTTTTGCAAGATCTTCCACACATCCAGCCATCCTGTCTCACTATTAGCTCTTTGACCTGGGATTACTTAGCCGAAGTGGTGTTCTGAAACTTTGAAGCTTTAGATCTTTAAAGAAAAATTCTAGGTATTCCCTTTTCAGGTTCGCTCCTCCAGTGGAGTCTTTGTTTGAAAATAAGGTGGAGTCGCCAGGTGGATGGTTCAACTTTGAAGTGCCTGATCTGTCTCCACCCTCACAGATCAGAACTGAACTTGTTAAAATGCTTCTGAAGGTCTGGTTCTCTCAGTGGAGCTTTCCAACTTTCTTTGTGAAATTATCTGAGGATGTCCCCAGTGGAGTCGCCACTTTGAAAATCTAACCACCTCCAAAGACTCAAGAAAAACTCTGGCAAAGTTTATAGGTGTGAATCACTTCTGAGAAAAACCATCACTTAATGAAAATTGAGCGAGGAATATGTCGAAGGATTCAATATTGCACTCAGTCATAAAAAGGAAGTTGGGGTATCCATCATCTTGCTAACAAACTGACTCCAACCATAATGTGAAAGGCAGGTTAACTGTGAAACCTATTTGCCACTTTGTAGTATTGTTGCCTCCTGAATTCCAATAGGTACCTTGCTTCTTAGATCCACAAAACTTTTCCCAGGTAAACTCTACATGATACAATTGTGACGTGCAGGCTTGACACACAGTCTAGTTTCCCTCTAAAAGAGGGTAAGTCAAAATACTATGATAGGCTTAACTGTAATTTGATCATACACTATTGAGGTATTGTATGGAATAAACAATATACTATCAATGCACTAATGAAGAACTTAAAATAAATGAATTTCTTGTTGCTATAATAGTGCCACTCTTGGGGTTCTCCAAGGAGCCACTAATTTATACACACTTGGAATCTTTACTTGGTCTGCAGAAAGATTAAGAAATGGTAGTGATCACTGTTTCCCTCCCATGGAATGTCTATACAGATTCAGAAATAAATTGATTTAAAGGTGAGGTATATGCCTCACAAAAAGGAGTCCGACTCTGCAGCTCTATTTTAGTGGCAAGGAAATATTCAATTGTAAATGCCTGATCTCCCATAGTGTAAATTTCTAGATAAATGGCTAGCCTAAATCTATCCATTGTCCACATATACCAAAAAACCATGTATGCCTGGACTCTAGTTGTGTGTGAGAGAGGGGAGATCACATAAATAATCCATTATCAAAAGAAAAATTTAAAGCACAAGATTCTATGGAGAATTTTTTAAAAATTTTATTACATACCTTAAAAATTTTGAAAGGCCAAAAGTGAAGCTTCCCTCTTCTTCCACACTTCATCAAATACGCCCCTTTTCCAATGCAGATGTGGCCTGCAGAATCACAATCAGCAAACAAAATATGAAAATTAAGTTTAATGAATTAAAGTATATTTTTTATACCTCAAGCAAATGGACTCTGAGAAATTGGATTCATTCTATACAAAAGATGATATACTGAGATCTAATCATAATTTTAACTAAAACAAAGGTAAATTGGATTCATTCTTTGCCATAGACAATATAATTAGATCTAATCACATTTTCAACTCAAACAAAGGTAAGTTGAGGAAGCTCAAGCTCCGAAATGATGGCATCCATCTTTTGAGTGGCAGTTAGTGTATATATCTAGCTAGAGGCTATAACATAAAGAAATTTTTTATATGTGAAGATAAAAAATGAAAGGAATGTGAAATTTTGACCATCAACTATGAGTTCCTTTCAAGGACTAGATCAAACCATAACATTGCTATCAAGATAATCAACTCAACCAGGCTAGTATGCTTCTAGTAGTTTCATGATAAAACTCAAACTCAATAAACTTTAAACAACATAAATTAACCAACGATATGTTTGAGTTTGGTTACCTGAGGATTATATAAAACTAAATTTAGGGAAGCTTTAGTGAAACCGTTGTTGACCTATTGAGGCTTTTGAATGTTTTGAGGGCGGTATCTACTAATTTTACTCATCCCAACTCAGTGGCCTATAAAAATGACTAGATCTTTGTAACTTTTAAGATATATTGAACCATAGAACCGTGAAAGAAAAAAATACAAAATAAATAAATCTAAATGATAATGCTGGTGCAGACAAGAGTGGGAGTTTTTATTGGGTAGCCATACACATTGATGTTTTTGTTTGATTATTTGAAAGTTTTCTAGCTAATCATAAGGATAATTACGAGATTATGTTTTTTCAACAAAATTTAAGTGAGGTAAGTGATAATCATGAGATTTTTTTTTGAATGATCCTATTTTTATTTCTTTTAAGTAAAATATTTATTATTTCATGGTTTTAAGCTAATTTATATTTTCATTTTCCCAATGTCTATGCGTGAAAGAAAGGAATCCTGTTTACAATGTGGATCAAATTTTGATATTTAGTTAGTCTCTATCTACTTGATAAAGTTCCATAACGTTTTGGGAACATAATTCTTCAACTTCTGTCACAAACATCAGTCCCGGTAGATCCGAGTCTAGAATATTTGAATGCATTTCCAATATTTCCTTGCAAATTGAATATAATTATGGATCTGCATGTTGTGTATCTTCCTAGGAGATATAGATACCAACCAATTGCTTAAATAAATGTTTGAGCTAGGAACATGTCAATTTGCACCCTATGTATCAATACAACTAACAAATACATTCTACCACATGACATTATAATTGGAGGAATCAAGAGACATTTAACACCTAATTCGAGCATATAAATGAACATAAATACACAAACTATGGCATCATAAACACAATCTCTTTATTTATTAGCTCCTCCTCCAATATTTAATGCATCACATAGGTCCAAACCATGGTTTCCATCCAATGATTAATGCCACATGCATACTAGGACTCCTCTGAGCACATTATCTCTATGTCTTTGTTACATAGAGTCATGCTTGTCCCTTTATACATAGAGATTACAATCATTATATCCTAAATTTCTTGAAACATATACATCTAAATCCCCAAATACCAATGCTGCCACATTTTTTGGTTGTTAGATACCCACTAAAAAGTGCATAGGAATCTTGCTTCATGGTCTTACAGTAATTTCGCTTCTTGCAATTTGGCTCCAAAATCTATCCCTAGCTCCTCATGATTAACAGACCCAACAACTCCCATAAATGGGTCAATAAGTTGGAGGTATGTCATGCTCTATTGCCCGTGCATTGAGCACAAATCTATATAGACCTGTGTTTAAGATGCACTTCCCAGTTTGTGAAACTAGAAGTTGCATATCTCCTATTTCTATATTTCAGAACTCAGCCGATTGTGTGAATTTGACAAATCCTCAACCTTAGGAACCCTTAGGTCAATATCAGAATTGAATCTATATATATGTTTGTGAACATCATATTCATGCAATCAATGCATATTTTGGTTGTTTCATCTGTTATAAGTGGTTGACTGGATGACACAGGGTAAATAATTTTACAGTGAAAATGTTATTGTAGCTATCGCAGGAATGTTCGAAAATTGACTATGATTTCGTAGAAAAAATATAATGAAAACCTAGACATATAGAGATTGACTCAACACTACCTACTTCAACTCCAATCAATAATATGAAAAGGGAAAAAAGGAAACTACATATTGTGTCACTCACCATTTGTTAAGTGCATCCCAAATCTTTCATGTGTACCCCTGAATCGAGGGATCTCCAAACTTGTTGTCACTTTATTGAGGGAGGTATGCGAGGAGTTGATATAAATGATTCCTAGCCAATTATGATATCAACTTCTCATATTCTAATTGACAAAACCAAATGGTGAATGCTTCATGCTACAAGCTTCACGATATTGATCTTCTGATGACATCAATGACAATACATGTTCGACTATAATTCTCAATTCCAGAAATATATATAAAAACAATTGAGGGAAAAGAATGGGATTTCCAATTACTGCTAATCACAAATAGGACTATTGAGTAAAGAAAGCTAGTTTAGGTAGTATTTAGGGGCAGAAAAAATTCAAATTATGTAAACAAAATTTAAAATGCATATAGAGAAGTAAAGTACGACCCATAAAATTATACGAAGTCAACTTTGGGGGTCTATACCTTAAGTAGGTGTGAGAAAAACAAGGTCACAGAGTTTATATATAACAACATTTAAGGTAATTTCTATTTATTCAAAAAGATGTCTGCGAGCAAATCAAGAACACCCAAGATTTGCCTTTCCAAGATATCGGTCAAACAAGAAGGTTCAATTCCTTTGGGCTGCAAGTAAATCTAGTGAGTTGCAAACTTTATTTCATAGAGAAACACAAATTTCCATAGAAGAAGCCTTTTGTTGGCACGCACAACATCAAAACCAACCCCAAAAACTCCAAAACCAACTCTAAAAGCTTGAAACAATTGAAAACATAGATGGAAAATTTTTCCACTATACCTTCCAAGTGACAATGACGTGATGTGGCCTTTCTCAAGAACTAGAGGCAACCCGAGGGTATAGTCGAATATAATCTAGGCAATCGACTAGGTAACACAACTTCAATGACAACCACTAACAACATAGACCACGTCAATGATTAAAGGGTAAAACAGGGACCCCATCAAGATTTAAGAAGAAATACAATTTTCACAGCGAGGTTAGATTTTTCCATCCACAAATAAATCAACTTTTTAGTCGCATTATTTATTTATCCTTTTATAGTTACTGCATTGTCTGACGTTGGCTTTTCGTGGTGTTGATAGAAGAAATGTAGTGTACGGAGCAATGATTGAAGAAATCCTCTACACACATCATCCTTTCAGTCAATCCTTCTCATTGTTGTCAATCCTCAACCCCTCTCCCAGTCAACCCTCCTCGTATTGTTGTTGATACCTCGGCAAACAATTTCCCCTCTAACTTGTAATCCTACACCATTGGACTATCAATTTTTTCTCATTCCTCATCCCACCAAAAATCCCCCTCATCCTCACGTGAAGATTCTAATATTCCCCCAACGGATCCCTATTCTTCCATCACTAACAAAAAATTTAGTAAAATTAACCCTAAAAATATTATTGATTATAATAGTATCTCCTCACTCTCTAATCCTAAAAGTGTTCCCCTAAGTGCCAACTATTTTTCACCCCCTTCATTTATCTGACTTTAATAATATCCTCTCCAATTATAACTCTTTTACTAATTATAATTTAATTAATAATAAACCTCTCATTAATAATAATTTCTCTAATAATACCCCTAATAATAATAATAATAATAATAGCAATAATAAGAAAGCTAATAATTCTCTTAACATGTGTAATAATTTGAATAATATCACTCCTAACAATAATAATAAATGTACTTTTAATAATAATAATGATAACAATAAGAATAATAATAATACCTACCCTTAGTTAAGTTGGCTTTAAAAGCAAACCCATTTTATCATGAAATGCAAAACAAGCACCATGATCAAGGCATGTCGTGGGAAATTCTAAGGGTACAAAATCCAAAGGTATACAAATTAGGGCCAAACTCCATAAGACTTAGGTACAGGGATAAATGCACCAAACTATTTTTTCAGGATCTTCAACAACAACACCAGTTTGAAGACATCAAATCTTTTCAGACTAAGAAATGTAGGTTCATTAAGAATAAAAATATTTTTCAAAAGCTTGTAGCCTACCTCAAACTGATATCTATCGCATCCAGCACTTCAATGAGAATTATAATGAAGAGGCCCTGACTCAATGGTTACAAGTTGTCCCTTCCAAATTTTGTCACTTGGATAGAGAGGTTTGCGAGTTGGGTTTGTGAGTTGAACATCTCACTAGAGGAGTTTAACATGACCCAAAATAACTCCATAAGGCATTTCAAAATTATCACTAAGAGCATCGACTGTAGAATAAAAATTAGAATCAGATACCTTATACAGACGCTTCAGCTTGGATAGAATCAGGAAAATGCACTCACTAATTTGGTGTCTCCTCATCCTTTTATTTGTGCAACCAATGACCGAAATTTGACAAGATAGTCTTCAAACTAGGAATGTTTGCAGCCCTTCATGGGAGTTAGCCTGTTTTAGATAAAAGTTGTTATCACTATGACTAATGCGGTGATACCTGTGATTTGTGAAATGTGCATTTAGTAAGCATTTTATCATCACCTTGGATGATTATTTGAAAGTGATGCAATTATTGAATTGTGGAGTTTTTATAGTTTACGAACAATTACAAACGCCAACTGGTTAATATATGTTATAGTATATGTAAAATCCCCAGTAGTGGCCATGAATAAAACACAGAAGCTAGTGTGAAAACCCTAGCAAATTAACCTTCCATCTTTTAGGTTTATAGTTTATTTTATATATATACACACTGAATATATTGTACATGTTGACAGTCAATTCCATGGATTAGTCCACAAACACTATTCCTAGCATTCCTAATCCAGAATGTTGAGTCCTTAATATGTCTGTAAGTTCCAAAATCCATATGTAGGGCATGGACCATGGTTTACGGCCATAGAGATGTATTTTTTATGCTATCTTTTTTATATTAGGAGCTCATCCAGAAAGTAAACAAGAATATTAGCAAAATAAAAGGAAACTACAAAAACTTAGTTGTAAAACATATTTGGAAGTATTAACTATTACAATCGATCATTCCAGTGCATTGGTTTAAATGTTTCATGTTTCAATTCATTTCAATAATCAACTAATGAGAATGAATGCAAAGTAATTATGATAATAGATTTGATTGAAGAGGTTCTCCTTATTATTGCGCACTGGATGATGAGTGGAGAAAGACTTCGTGGTCATTCTCTAGACGTTCACACGCAAAAGAAACTACGGAATGTATTATTATTTATCACTTACGACAACAACACAATAATTTTTATTCACCGCCATGCATCCATCCTGTGTCTCTCATTCATTCTTTCAAAATTGGACATGCAGAGTCTCCACCGAATTATCAATCAGAGAAAAATCCATAATAATCACAAAAGATAGAAACAAAGTAGTCATAACCCAAATCAGATTATATTCTATAAAGTTTTGATTTGATACAAGAGGTTTCTCACTACGCATATCCCAAACTAGGTCGAGCTAAACCTGATGATTGAGTTGGTTCGATTTCAATATGCACATGTAAACTTAGGCAATACTGGTTGAGGAAGGACGTGGGTGGAAGAAATCAAATTGCAAATTTGCAAGTATGGTGTAAACTGTAAATTTGACCATCCTCTCCAAGGAGAACTTGACACTTCTCATTCTCAACAACCTGTGAATTTGACTCTTCCAGGCTTCCCAAGACATGAGAGTGAGCTACATGCCCATTCTATATGAAATCTAGAACTTGCAAGTATGGTGCAACTTGCAAGTTTGATCATCCCCCTCTCGGAGAAGCTGTAGCCAAAGTTGTTTCAATGGCTGCAACTACTAAAGATACCTCAACAAATTATGATAAGATTGATTCAGGGAACATTGGAGCCAAAGCTAAAAATATCAAAGATTGGTGAACATTGCATAAAGTGGATTTAGGTCTTCTATTTGAAGGAAGGAGACAGGAAGAAAGGTAGATCCGTTGGCGGTTGTAAGCTTTCGCCATCAAACTGCTATTTGGGGATGCAAGAAAGTATGTCAAATTCATGGTTGTAAGGTTTTCTGGTGAAGCTTCTATTTGGGAGTTTCTCTAAACATGTCAAAGTTTCCATGCATGCCTAATATTTTGAGCATTGACATCTGTATTTCGATTGTTTCATCTTTTGTAAGTGGTTGACTGTATAACATAGGGTAAATAATTTTGAATCTGTGTTCTTGATTTTGCAATGGATCGGTTGGGAAGAATGCTGCTCCATGTGGTCTTGGTGCTTTTAATGGTTGATCCCCTAAATAGAGTTGAAAATGGTGAGGAAATTAAAGCTACCTCTAACTAGTTGGACGGCGTTGCACCTTATGAGCTGCAAGGGTTTGAATCCTCTATAGGCCAGATCTACGATGGAACCTTGGGCGAGTTCAATTATGATGAAGAGGAGTTTGCGATGGATTCTGAGGCACACAGGAGGCTTCTGAGGAGGATCTGTTACTACATCAACTACGAAGCATTGGTTGCTAATCATGTTCCTTTCCGGCCTCGGTCTGGGAGGTCTTATTACACTCGGAATTGTTACTGTGCAACAAGCCCCATTATTCCCTACCATAGAAGCCACACTAATATCACTCGTTACAGGCGTTACACTGGCTAAGCGTCACTTTGCTTCATTTCTTTTTCCCCTTGGTGGAATCCTACTATATGGCACATGGTGTTGTCTCGACAAATAATATTATTTGTGTGCACGTTGAGGCGCTAATCTACTTAAATTATGGGTTTTGGTTTTTGATCCCTACCTAGAACTTGTATTACCTCCACTATTTGATCCCTATTCTATTCCATATTTTAGTCTGGTATTTTTTTAATCATTATTCTGTTTCATAAGTTTAGTCTAGTATTTATTTTTCAATAATAACCTCACATTTTTTGCAATAAGATGAGTGGCTTGTAGTGGATAGATGCCCATTCCAGCTGAAATGAGAAAAGCATGTGGTATGCTCTGCTAATCCTACCGTATTCGATGATTTTCATTCTGTTATGTAGTTTGTAAACATAAATTACAACAGAGACTGAAGCTTAGGATGTTCAATAAAAATAGACAATGCCTTGAAAGTAATGAGCTGCTTTCGCTTTAAAAACATAGGGTAAAGAATTTTACAGTGAAAATGTTATTCTAGCTATTGTAGGAATGTTCATAAATTGATGTGATTTCGTAGAAAAAATACAATGCAAACTTAGAGATATAGAGATCGACTCAATACTACCTACTTCGATTCCCATATATAATAAGAAAATGGAGAAAAGGAAACTACAGATTGTGTCACTCACCATTTGGTAACCTCTTCCCAGATATTCCATGTGTACCCTTGAATCAAGCGCTTGCTATAAGTCGATATAAGTGATTCCCAACCAATTACGATCTCAGTTTCTCATATTCTAATTGAAAAAACCAAATGGTGACTATTTCATGCCACAAACTTCACCATATGATCAAAAACTAATCGAAAACCTGATCAAAGAAAAGCAGTGACAGTAAAACTGATTGAAGAAGGTCTCTACGCAGGCCATCCTTTCAGTTAATATTTTTGGTTGTTCTCAATCCTCAACCCCTTAGTCGGTCAATCCTCCTCCTACCGCTTGACCCTACTCCTACTATTGATACCTCCCTGAACTATTTTCTCTCTAGCCGGCCTTCTTCCACCATTGTGTTATCACTCAGGTTGTTCCCTGACTCCTGGAGGGAATATGGCCGAGGTAACCACCAACCAATCTTTTAGCTGCAGGTCCTATCCTACCTGCAACCAGAGAGGGCTCTCTCTTTGTAATTTAGCTTTGTTTTGGTGTATTTTAGGCTAGTTATGATGCACAGGATTTTGTTTTAAGTTTGTTGGATGGTGATTTCAAGCAGAGTTGGGGTGCAAGTTTAAAAGAGTCTATACCATTGGGCAGTGGAGTCAATGGTAGTGTACTGCTAAAAGTGTCTCTTATGGAGAGGTAGAACTACAGAGCAAGGTAGGCAGTTTTGGAACAATTCTCAAATCTGGAAATTGGTGGAATGAAGTCAGGAAATGAAAGGCAATGAAGAATCTTTCATTATGCTGGCAGAGGGAAAGTGTATGAGTATTGTCTAGGAGAAATTAACAATTCCTAAACAGTATTCAAAATGAAGGAATTAGTACAAACATGAGCAGTTAAGAATCCATATTTATGACTAATTCTGTAGAAAACATATGTAATAGCAGAGATTGAGCACATGGTGCAATTAAACAAATCCTAGGCTATTCTTTCTTCTCTGATACTAATATTATGAACATATGTGGAATATGCAAACACAGAAAACATAAAACGAAGTTTAGAATAACTTATTGTTCCATCGAATGACTCAGGAATTCAGTAGCAGGTCCCAGAACATCATTTACACATTCACACAACGCAAAATCCATAAACTTCAACAGCCATTTGTATTAGAGAGTTTCAGAAATTACAGGGCAGCTTAGAGAGAAAATCACCAACCCACAAAACATATGAGTTCAGTCTATATATCAGAGAGTTTGCTACAAAAATATCACGTAGGAGAATATCTAGTCATAAATTTATCCATCTACTTTGCTGAATAGCAATAACTAATGTGGAAGCCAGCGCAACCTGAGTGAGTAAATATGTTGTACTTGGCCGCTTTAGGTGTCCTGCTTTGTTGACTTTTAGGCTTCTTCTTCGGCTAGTGGCTGTAGCTTTGGCTTGCGTTCCTGATGTGCTGTCTCTTGCCACTTGTGATTGCTTTGCTTTAATGAGCTGCCATCATATTTGAATTTCTTTTTCTACCACCTTGACACTTTGGCAGGTGACCCGTATATGTGGAACTGCTGACCAAAAGGAAAAACAGAGACAAAGTTACCTTGGCAGAATCTCCAGCATTGACTGCCACCAATCTTCTGTAGGAAATTGATGCCTTTATATCTTTCTTAATGTCTCATATGCTTCAGTATATCTGTAAAAATTGGGATGGACTTCAAAGAGGTGATTGATCTCATGTTCAATGTGAAATAGATTCTCTAACTTATCATACAGATTATATCCAGAGGGAGGCCATGTTTGTTCTAAGGTACTTGAGGATGTTGTAATCTGATTTGAAACATAATTATTCACACTGGTAGCATACTGTTCACGTGTTAGAGGTCTTCTAGCGCTGGTTAATAAACTGGGTAACCCTCTGCTCTGCAATGCTGCAAGCTTTAGCTTGAAATCATCTATTTCCACCTTTATTTCCTGGCACTTTCGTTCTAGAGTTTGCACAAAATTTCTTAAAGTTAGCACCATATTTTCCATCAGAATAGTATATGTCCTGCTACTGATTTGCAGAGCTACCAGATCCTCTTTGGTATGATTGCTCAGGAAGTGAATCATTTTATTGGTCTGCTCAAGCATATTTCCCAATGTTGTTCTAGCCCTTTGAGTTTCAAATTGGGCTAGGCCTATCAATTCCATCTGTTCATGTATGGCCTGAATCGACTGCCATTGGTCAGTGATTGACTGGTTTATTTTGGCCCACAAAATCTTCTTTATTTCAGCCAGAGTCTTGTCTAAAGTAAGCTCCTTCTCTAAGGCCTTCATTTTGTTGTCCAAGGCTTTTATTTCTCTTTGTTTCTCAGCCACTGTCATCTTGGACTTATCATAGCTTGCCTCCAACTTGGCCAGCTTTTCTTTGGCCCCTTTCACCTCTGTCACCTGAACTTCTAGCTCTTTGACAACTTTCATCATTTCTTCCATGTTCATGCTATATTCAGGTGTTGTTTTTGCTGCTGCCGTAGCATCTGTGGTTGTTGCAGTTGTTGTGGATGCTGGGATAACAGGAGGGATTGCTGCTGCTTGTGTAGGAGGAACAGTGACCATAGTTGGAGCTGTTTGAGGTGGTTGGGAGGTCGACTCTCCCTGCTTGCATTGCAATGCTTTCTCCAATTCTTCCTCCATCTGAATTATTCTTTGGTTCATCTTCATTAGCAGATCCATGGTATCCTCTCCTTCCTTTTCTTGTACAAGTTCTGCAGTTTGAGGGTGCATTGTTGAAGGCAACCTCAATTGTTTTTTGAGTGCAGCAATATCATCCTCTTTTTTCCTTATGAGGGCTTGGATGGCTTTGGCATCCTTCTTAGGATCATGCCCTAGATCCACAATAATTTCCTCCAATGTCTTTATTCTGTTATCTTTGGCCGAGGAGGACATTCTTTCCAAATCTAATTGAGTGTTTGTGTTTTTCAATGATTCCTTCAGTTGATGAGCCAGTGTGGCCTTGTCTGCTAGAGTGGCATAGACCATCTCACCCATTTCCTTATGCAGCTCTATTTGGTCCATCGGGTGTATGTCCTTGGAGAGGACCTCTAAGCTTGTATTTATATAGTCTGCAGCTGTCTAGGGCTGTGGGATCTTTGGCTTGAAATGACTTAGTATCGTTTTCTCCTCCTTAAAATCATAGGCTGCCATTAATCTCTGTTGTTTGGAGGGTGTTGCCTTAAGGAATTGATCATATAGTTGTACTCTTAACAATTCATTCTGAGCCTTCATTTCCATAAAAGTTGCTTTGATGCTAGGCGGTTGCTTCCTTTGCTGCCTTGAGGAAGAGACCTCCATACCATGCTGCCTCTCTTGCTCTTGCTGGAATGAGCTAGTAGGTGTCTGCTGGCTTGTTTCCCTCTCTCTCCTTGGACTCTCTATCACTTCTTCACTAATTTCTTCCTCAACTTGAGGATCAACTCTTTGTCTTTTGGCTTCTGGTTGCTGAATTGACCCACTTGGAGGTGTGTTCTCTTCCCTGTCCCTCTTTCTACCTCTTTCCTCATTAAGAGGGGTCTGTAAAGTTGGCAATTGTAGTGCCTCAGTTTGCTGTGGAGGAGCCTACCCTTGACTCTACTCCTTTGAGGTGGTAGGCTGTTCAATCACTATTTCTTGTTCTTCTTCCATCACCTCCTTGCCTTTTGTTGTACTTGTTGCTGATGTAGACCTTTCTTGGGTAGCTTGTGAAGTTGCAGCAGTAGATGTGCCCTCTCTAACTTGTTGTGGCAGTTTGAATATTACCTGCTCAAAAGAATCCAAGTCAAGAGTTTTTTTTCTAAATCTTTGACATTTTGCTCCATAATTTCTTCTTGGGTAAATTCCTCAACTAGTGTCCCTGCCACCCACTCATCTTGGTTGGCATATTGTTCAATTTGTGGGATTTTACAATGCTCATAGGCTGTCAGCCTATATTTTATTTTTCTGGCACTAATGAAACCATCTGGGTCATAAGGGACCCACCAAAAACTCCTCTTGAACTTGAGTTTCTCCCCTATTATTTGATCAACATCTTGCCAACCTTCTTTCTTGTTCATGACAAAGGGGCCTAGTTGGTCTTTGAATTTCAAGTGAGCCTTCTTCTTGGCACTATGAAAATGAGTTAAGTCTGAATTGATGAGTTGCCTGTAATACTCCAAGGCAAAGAGTCTCATTGGCACATATCTCGGTAGCCTGTAGGGACAGAGCTCACAGCCATAGATCCTAATGACAGTGTGATTCTGGTAAAAATACCAGTCACCTACTTTGTAATTTTTTGAAAGCTGCAATATTTTCTGCATGTCATAGGATAGCCTAGCAGGAGGGGCTCTCTTGAGGAGACAAAAAACTGGATAGACAAACAGGTCAATAAATTCACAGTAAGAGTAGGGGGAGTTTTGGACCTCATGAAAGACTGAGGTCCAGAAAATCACAGACCTCTTTTCCCCTTCAGAGTCCAATCTTTTGATGGGGCATTGGAAGGAGTCTGGCTAACAATACATGAACAAATGATAGATATAGGATGAATATTTGAACACTCCCTCCCTATCTAGTTTCAGCAGTTGGTCATGTATCTTGTTGGAGATGAATTTAGAAAAATTATACTTGACAGCAGGGGGCTGTCCTGCGCTAAATGCAGACAGCATGACTAGTATGGTTTCATCAATGTGCTCACTTGTTTTGAAACCTAGTACATAGGATATCATATCAACCAGTAACTTGCCCACTTCATTGAAGCACACATAGAGAAAAGGAGGTGGCCCTGTAGGCTGGCAGTCTGCTCTCATGAATATTTTGGCAATTCGGGCTATCTCAGAGCTGGAGAGTTTAGGACCTTCATCAAGCAGGTATTTCATAGAAAGAGGAAACAACAATTGAGTTTGCTTGAAGTTTAGCATTTGGTTGATTGAATCAGGAGTTATTTGGAAGAGGGTGCTCCCAGATGGAGACTTGACTGCTCTTTGAGATGGGTCATATTTTTCACAGCAAAGGCGAATGATTTCAGGGAAAATATTAATAGAAGGGAAGAAGTAAATGGGCAAGTTTGATTCCCAAATGCCATAGATGTCACTGTTGTTGAAGTAATTGTTTCTCAGCTGACAGAAGGTCTGAAAGTGGTTTTTGTCACCAACCAAATCCTGAATTAGGTGGTCCCTATCAGCCAGGGGTAATGCTTCAAGTTCCTTGTGAGGTGCATTAAGGGGAGCAATGTTCAAGGCTGCTGGAGTGGCCATGTTGCATGTTCTGTGGCTGTAATTTGAAATTTGGACTTGTGTAACGACTTAAACAGTGAGAATTGCCTTGGAAACTTTGTCAGGAACCTGTAGAAAAGGCTTAGCTATAGCACTGGCCTTCACTGTGTGTAATTTATGGTAAAATAGTAAATTTTGCAGAATTTGGACAGGTCTTTGAATGAATTCACTGGATTGATAGGTTCTGTGGGTAAACTGTAGAGGGAATGGGGTTGATTTCTACCCAAAGGAGTATAATTTTACAGGGGATTTTGACAAAGGGATTCAAAGGATGGGTAGTTTAGAGCATCTGCCGGTAGAAACAAACTTAAAATGCATTTTAATGGCGAAATTCACAGAGAGGGCAAATTTGTCGGGTTGCACTTGAACAGGGGGTCAACAAGTGAGGTAATAAGTGGAATTTCAGGTGCTCAAGTGCCTTTTTGGTTAGAATTCACAGATATTCAACCAACTTTAATGGTAAAATTTCTAAAACAAAGGGTTCATGGGTCAGCTACGGGTAAATACTTGTTTTGTATGGTTTAGAGGGAAATTAGCAGGTTCAATGGGGAGCTGAGGGGCCGGATTTGTAGGCGTAATTCGCTTGGTTGAGAAATCTGGAGTGGTGGCGGCAATGTCGTCGTAAAATTGCATGCACGTTGTCCGCGGGCGCAATAATAAAAAACAAACAAAATGGTCGTTTTCGTGACTTTTTATTGAATTTGGGACATTTTAGCGCTTTTGGTGCTTTTCGAGGATGACGTCAGCATGACGTATTTTTGGCGCGTATTGGGTACGAAGATGACATGGCAGTTGACACGTATGATGATGTGGCAGACGACACGTTGGCGGGGTGGCGATGTGAGCGGGTGACGTGGCTGCACTGCAGAGGGCTGGGGGTGACGTGGACACGCGGTCATGGGGTGACGTGGGCCTATCGTCAGCGAAACGAGGCGGGCGGTTTCCAAATTTCCCCACAGCACTTTTGGCCCGGGGCGGTTTTGCAGAGAGGGCCTTCGATCATGTTGGGCAATTGACGCATGGCAGGGGTATGGCAGCAATACCACCCATCCCCCAGATGCTAATCTCCGATAGATCGGGGCATGCGATATTGCCGCCCACCGTTAGATTTAAGGCCCTAGATCGGACGGTGGTCGGGACATTAAAGTTGCGGGGTTTTGAAATGATGGGGCCCGTGCATATTTTAATGTTTTAACAATATACGCGGGCTATAAACTTTAGTTGAATGGGTTTTATATGTTGGGCGTCGGGGTAATGGTTATTCGTTTAACCAAATATCAAACGAAACCCAAATAAAAATATATGCACAGGGGTAATATGGTAAGGTTTGGATGGACGGTTTAGGTGCGGTTAGTAATTTGACCAAATGTTAAATTACTCCCAAGTATGGTTTGGACGCAGAAGGGCTAATATAAGTCCCAAATGAACCTAATGTTTCCCAAACTTAAGTTATATGGCTATAGAGCCAAGGGGTGGGGATATTTATGCTTTTTTGGGGTTTTTTATATAGTTTTTTGTACTATAGTGATAGGGAAATGATTTAAGGGAGCTATATAATAGAGTTAGAGGTTAGTATGACTTTGTGAACTGAAATTGTATGGGTGAATGCTATGTAGGTGGAGTGAAATTTAGACATAGGAAGATGAAAGGAGTATGGAGTAATGATATTTTACACAAGAAATGTGGCTTCTTTTCACTAAGCGGAGTCAAGATTCAACTCAGCATTTACCATGAAATGAAGTGAAACAGGACCCTTGGGTAGATCCCAAGTTCCTTGCGGGATGTTAGTAAAAGATTTATGGGGAATGAAGGGGAAATTAGTCATGCTTCCACTGTTCTGCGACCAAACAACTGCCATGGTCCTTGTGTCTTTGATGAGATGGGTCCTTTCTTGATAAGGCAAAAGATCACCTCCTTGTTTCTGCAACCTCAAACTACCTACCCAGCCTAATACACCTAACATTTTTCTCCATTTTGATTGGGTGCATTTAAACTTGCAAACCCTGGTTTTCCTCTTTTCTTTTGACTACCCTCCTATCTAAATCTACCCTTATCTCTTCCAAGTGCCCGGATTAAGCAGTTGGGCTTCTTATTTTCTCTATCTATCTACTCATCTGCCAAGTTTAAACTGTTTGGACAGATGTTCTTTCTCTATTCTACAACAACAAATTTAAATATGGAATAGTCCAGTTTCAACTGTTGGGCCATCCATCAAATGTGATAAGCAACCATATTTGCACATTGTAAACTTGCAAACAAGATAGCAGTGGCATTTTGACTGGCCACTTTCCTAGTCTTTCTTTGGGGTTCATTTCTATTACTTTTTTCTGACCAATTTACTCTTTTTGCCCTTTGATTTTTCTTTTAGGGCATACCCTCTTTACATTTTTTAAATTTTCTTCTTTTGTATACAAAATATGGAACCTTTTCAGCATGCAAGGATGAACATATTTAGTACTTCCATAGTCAATCATGAAAAATGAAACCTATTGGTATAGGAACCTAACAGTGGCTCCACTTGGGGATGGCTTTTCATGGTGAAAAGTCAAGAACAACAGGTCGGATGCCCTTATTCCTAGTGGGCTGTTGTAGTTCAAAACTTCCTTCTTCTAGGAACCAATGATTTAAACCTTTGTAGCCTATAAGCAGTCCTTATGCGCTGATCTGTGAAAAATTACAGCTCTGTCTTTGCTGGTTTTTTTGAGTACTTATCATCATCTTTATACTTCCCAAGTCCCCTTCTTGATCTCTTACGGTAAATTCAAAATATACACCAAGAGTAATGTACTTCCCTGACATTTTCCTCAAAATTTGTTGCATTTTGTTCCTTATCTAATTGTTTTAAATGAAAACTGCTGGAAATACAAATATTTATGTACAATATCTAGTTGTGTTATGCTGATTACAGGGAATCAAAATAGTGCTTGAGCATTCTCCCATTGACTGGGCCATAGAAAATTTTAGGGGCGAATGTTCGCCCTTTGGCGGAATTAAGGGTTTTAAATTTTTAGTGGACGAATATTTTGTATCATAGTACATTTTTACAAATCACCTCAAATAGCCCACCTTATTTTAAGGGAGAGGGTAAAAAAGGTAAATTTAGCCCTTGAAATTAGGAGTTACAACCTTCCATTCGCCCATTTTCAAGAATAGGTTTTATTTAAGTGAATCCATTCGCCCATTTTCAAGAATAGGTTTTATTTAAGTGAATCCTATGGGCCAAAGGCCCAAATACCATATTTATAAAAGATGTACGGTGAATTAATAAAAATATAAATAAATGAGAGGTATGGTAAATAAATAAAACATTTTTTATATTTACTCCATAAGTCACCTTATATACATGCAAGGGTGTAAACAAATAAAAATATAAGTAAAGTGGAGGTATGGTAAATAAATAAAACGTCTTTTTATACTTACTCAAAAGGTATGGTAAATAAATAAAAATATAAATAAACTAGATGCATGGTAAATAAATGAAACCTCTTTTTATATTTAGTCCATAACCCTTGTTCTATTTATGAAGGCTCAAGAAAGAGGTTTTATTTAAGTGAATCCTATGGGCCAAATACCATATTTGTAAAAGAGGTATGGTAAATTAATAAAAATATAAATAAATGAGAGGTATGGTAAACAAATAAAACATTTTTTAATATTTACTCCATAATTCACCTTATATTTACGAACACTCAAAAAATGCTTTATATTTAGGTGAAACCTATAGGCAAAATACTATGGGACAAATACCATGGACTAGATTGTTATTAATACCATGCAAAAAAACATAATTAACCCTAATATTAGTATTAATAAAAATAAAAATGGCACATGATATTGACCCATGGTATTCACCAAAATGGCACATCGTATTGACCCATGGTATTCAGCTGGAATGTAGCCTCTTTAAATGGGGGAATTAAACCAGCATAGATCCATCTTTACTCTGGATCTACTAACCCCCGAGAAGTATCAAATATCGTGATATGCAAACTAGCATAGAGTGAAAAAATATTTGATCCGATCAAGAGTAAAAATGGATATTGTAATTTAATGTATGTTAAACATTTTAGCTTGGTTAAAATAAAAAATAAAATAAAAATCAACTATTAATTTTATTAATTTTTATAAATTACTAATAGTAATTTTTAAGCTCCAGGTTTTTGATAACCCATGGTATTGACCCATGGTAATACCATGGTATTCATGCGACCATAGACTATTTAAAGGGGAAATTCTATCATCTTAGATCCATCTTAATTCTGTGTCTACCAAGTTAGGGATAAATAGATTTCATCCCCCTAAGAGTGGTAGATGTGGAGTTAGATGGATATATGTTGGTTTTTATGATAATGAAGATATTAAATAGACTTAGGAAATTATATTGTAAAAACATCTTAAGGTGAATGGTTAAAGCATAGACATTGGACAAGTATATTTGTATACTTATGTTTTAAACTGAAACAAATCCAGGGCTAAAAGGAATCGATTGATTGCACTAGTCATCCTTCTATAACTTTCCAACATATGCTGGAGTAAACAGATTGTAATTTGGGTAGTTTTTCTAATTGCAAACAGGAACATACTTGTGTATTCACAGGGTGGTTACGAGGTCCCTAGAAGTGATGAATCTGAATTTTTCTTAGTTTTATATATAGTATTAGGTTTTTTCTCATGCTTTCTGTGAATGGCACGGGCGAATTTTATCCTACACCCACTAGGTTATCGATATGTAATTTCGGTAATTTTGATTTCAAAAGATATTTTAAAGAAATGCAATGATTTTATTCGTGTATTCAATAAACACAAGATTTTATAATTGAGTAAAATATTCACCATGCCTAGTGAGAGATTTTCCAAAAAATTATATATACATATCATATTATTGATAAAATCACCTTCCATTTTTCCTATATACCATGGAGATTCACCCATTTATTATACATGTAAATTTAGGGGGTGGTTCTTAAAATTTTCCCTGGACTGGGCCCTCCTCAGTATCTGTGCGATCCAAACTCTTCAAAAAATAAGTGTTGTTTCCTTGTGTTGCCTGAATAACATAAGGTCCCTTCCATAGGAAATCAAATTTGCCATGCTTCCTTTTATCCTCTCTTTTAGAGTCCCATCTCACCACTTTGTTTCCTATGAAGAAGTCATCAGCTTTTTTTCAGCTTCTCTTGTAAAACCTGACTTCTACGATATACTTCCTCTCTTGTTTGTTGCAAGTGAATAGTTTGATTGATCCTTCTTTGAATGTCATTAGGCTCTACTTGCATTTCTTGCAGCAACTTGATCACAGGGATTCCCAAAGATGAAGGGAATATTGCCTCCATTCCCTTAGACTTGTTCCAATGGATCTTTTGGTGGTCAATCTGTCTGCCCATTGTGCATTTACAAGATTCTTATGCCAATTCTTTTTGTTCTACTCCAAGACCTTTTTAATGATGTTGATGAGGCTTTTGTTGGAGGACTCAGCTAAGCCATTACCTTGAGGGTAATAGGCTATGGAATGGCCTAAGGTAATGTGGTATTTGTGGCAAAAGTTGATCATTCTTTTGGATTTGAAAGTAGCAGCATTGTCTGTAACAATTTTCCCTGGACAACCAAATCTAGACAGGATGTTGGTTTCTATGAATTGCATAATGATTGAGTCATTGGCTTGCCTACAAGGGATGGCTTCTATCCATTTGGTAAAATAGTCCGTGGCAGTCAAAATCCACCTGTGTTGGCTAGAGGATGAAGGGTGGATTTCACCAATGAAGTCTAAACCCCATTGTTGAAATGGTCTTTCAGTTGAAATAGGTTTGAGGGGTAAAGGTAACAACTTTCTCTTGCCTTCAAAGATCTGGCATTTATGGCAAGACATTACAAAATTTTTCACATCAACAAACAGGGAGGGCCAATAAAATCCAGCTCTTAGGATTTTATCAGCTGTTGATTTCCAATATAAGTGTCCTCCACAGTCCCCTGCATGAAATTCCTTGAGTACTTTGTCAGTTTCATCCAATGTTAGGCAATTAAGCAGAATACCTTCATGATTTTTCCAAAATAAAACATTGTCTATAATACAGAACTTTGATGGTTTCATTTTCAAGAATCTCTTTTTAGTTCTAGACAACCCTAGAGGAGCTTGCAGGTTTAATAATACAAAACATATATCAGCATACCGAGGGGATTGTAAAAAGGCTTGATTGATCTGTGGAGTCGCCATCTCCTGTTCGTTGTCCAGTTGATTAATGTCAAGGGCTTGAAAATTAGTTTCATCCATCAGTTTGGCTAATCGTTGTCCTTTTATCAGTTTTGTAGGCTTGATTTCAGTGTCATATTCTAAAATATTGGCTATCCAATTGCCCCTCTTACCTTCAATTCCTTCTTGAGTTAAAATGTCTTTAACCACAGCATTTGGAACATAAGCTATCACATGTGAGTACAAGATGTAAACTCTGAAATCCTTGATGGCTTTTACAAGGGAATAAGCTTGCTTTTCCATAATCTGATATTTTAAGGGAGTGTCTCTAAGGGCTTTGCTAAAGAAAGCAATGGGATTCTCACATCCTTGGTCATCTTTTTGTAATAGGATAGCAGCAATAGTATGCTCAGATGCAAAGGAAAAAATGATGAAGTGTCTATCAAACTTGGGACTTGTGAGGACTGATGTTTTTGTTAGGGCTATTTTGATGTCCTCAAAGGCTTGTTTAGCTTCCATCGTCCATTTGAATTTAGAATCTTTCTTCAGCATATTATTCAACAGTCTTATAAGCTCAGCCAAATTGGGAATGAATCTTCTTAGGAAATTGATCTTCCATAAAAAAGCTTGTAGTTCTTTAATGTTTCTTGGATGAGGCACTTGAAGGATAGCTTGAATTCTGTCCGGATCTATCCTAATAACATCTTTCGAGATTATGTGACCTAGGAGTCTGCCTTCTTGTAGTCCAAACAGTGATTTCTTTGGGTTCAATGATATGCCATATTTTCTGCCATGCCTTAAATGTTCTAAATGTTCTTGGTCTGATTTTGAAAAAGCAGTGAGATCATTATGGTATATGACTAAGAAATCATGGATCTCTTTGGAAAAGGCTATATCCATTGCTATTTGGAATGTGGCCCCTGCATTTTTGAGTCCAAAAGGCATTTTGACATATTTGAAGGTTCCCCAAGGTGTTGTAAAGGCAGTTTGGTCTTGATCATCCGGGTGGACTAAAATCTGATTAAATCCTGAAAATCCATCTAGCAATGAAATCTTAGAAGCTCCCACTACCCTTTGTAGGATATGATCCATTTTTTGTAGAGGGTAATGGTCTTTGAGAGAGACTTTGTTCAAATTTCTCAAGTCAACACATAGTCTTATCTCTCCTGTTTTCTTCCTAGTAGGCACTAGATTTGAAATCCATTCTGAGAACCTGATAGGTGCAACGGTTCCAGCTTCATACATACGTTTAAATTACTTTTCAATTAGCAGAAGGAGGATAGGATTCACCCTTCTAAGCTTTTGTTTAAAAGGTTTTTGATTCTCTTTCAGAGGTATAGTATGTTGGATGACTGAAGTATCATAGGATTTGAGGTCCTCATAACTCCAGGCAAAGACATCTTGGAACTCTTTAAACAAGTGAATTTATTTCAACTTCTGATCAATAGGTAGTGCTGTGGAGAGTTTTACCATTTTGGGATTTTCTGTGGTTCTAATGTTACAATCCTCAATTTCTACATTGAGAGGTTGCATCTTTGGATTTTTAGGAATGTCATTTGAGTCAAATATGTCCTCTAAAGGAGTTAAGCCTGTGGGCAGAAAATTGTCTTTTAATTCAATTACTTCAGCTTCTGCCTCAGCTATTTCATCAAAATCTGTTTGCTTTAGCTCTTGTAAATTCTTGTCATCAAAAATTGTTGGGTGTAAAATCAAATTTGCTGTTTCAGCAGATATGCTTTGCTCAATTTTGTCTATATGTTGTTGGTCAATGGTGGGGCTTGTATCAATGTTTATGCTGGAGAATTCCTCTTCAAAAGTCAAAAAATTATTTATCTGTGTATCATTTTCAAAGACTTGCCAATTTTTGACATTATCTGGGATAGCAGGCCTATGTTTGATTTCAGCAGTGAAGTGGTGATTAGGCTCAAAAGGAAGCTTGCAAGTGCTAGCAAAGGTTGCAAAGCTATGTGCATGTAAATTGTGCTTTCTAGGAATTTTGGCGAGTTGAGATTCTGAGAAAGTGTTAAGTATTTCAATGGCTGCCCCTCTGTAAGCCCTCAACCTCAGATCATTTGTGAAAAAATTTCCCTTCATCCGTTGTATGATCAGATCTGAATCCCCTAGAATTGAAACCTTGGTTGCCCCTAAATCTCTGATGAGCTTAAGCCCTAACAACAGGGCTTCATACTCGGCCATATTGTTTGTACATCTGAAATTTAACCTATATGCATGACCTTCAGCATGGTCATTTTGCATGTTGTGAATCCAAACCCCTGCCCCTTCTCTCAATTTGTTAACAGAACCATCAAACTCTAAGTACCATAAGATTTCTTGGTTATGAATTGTCTTAAGAGTTTTAGAAGCTTGTTCAGTGGGCAGATTTGGCTCTTGTATGTCACATGGTATATCATTTCCCTTTGTTGCATCAATGATATCAACAATTTTTTCATCTTGAGTACTCGATTGTTCATCTATGCTCTCTGGTTGTGCTGTTATCAGGAGTTTGACATCAGATTTTGGACACGTGCTAGCAATATATAAGATGAATGAATCCATATCGAAATGCATAGAGTAGATAGGGAAGTTTTGGGGTTTTTCTTAGCTACTCACCACATATTTCATTAGTGTTTCACGGTATAATCTCTTTGGATGGCCAAAGACTGAAATAGTGGCATAGGACATGTCTAGTTGCAAAGATCCTTGGAGTTTTGCACCCCATGATCTGGATAAAAGCATACCATACTTAGGTGGAATATCAGCTACCACCACATCCATCAAGATTGTTTTAGCTGGATATTGAACTAAAGATACACAAAGATCTTTGATTAGGCCCAAACACCTGACCTAGCTGGAATCAAATGAGAATAAGCCTTTGTAGGGCCTTGTGATGTCTAGGTCCAGTCTTTCCATCACAGATTTTGGCATTAGGTTATGGGAAGCTCTCGAATCAAACATTGCATTATGTAGCACTTTATCATGAATGTCTAAGCTTACATAGAATGGAGGAACTCCTCCATCTACTATTTTACCATTGACTTCAGGACCAAAAATCAGTTCTGGATGATCATCAAGAACACTGACTGCATCCCTGTTCTCTAGTATTTGGAGTGACTTATTGATTTGCTTTCTGTAGACTTCATCTTTAGCCAATTCAGAGAGAGGAATAGTTATTTTCAGCTTACCTATTTCTATTTCTAAGTTAAAAGGCTTTTCTATCTGTATTTTTGCATTATGGATAGCAGTCCTTTCCTTTTTAGCTGGATTTTCAATGATCTTCTCTTGATTATGAGTGTTGTTTTGAGGTACATCAGATTTGGAAATATTTTCAGGAGAACAGTTTAGATTTTCTTTTGAAGAATGAGATGTAAATGACTGGTTTTTTGAGGGTTGTAAGTCTGATATACCTTCCACAGTGACTTCCTTTGGGTCTGGGATTGTTTTATTAAAGGGTTCTATCAGGACAACTTTATCCTTTGTTTTATTTGGTTGTTTAGTATCCTTCAGCTTGGTAGGTTCAGGCACATCTATGGTTTTGCTTCTTAATTTGTACTATTTATGAACCTCATAGACTGCAGCATCATAGCCTTCCCTAAAATCAAATGATTCTCCTGATTTAGTTTGGAATTGTTTGAAATTGTGAGCCACTTGATCATCTTGTGTTAGGAAAACTTGTTGCTCACTATTCAATCCCATTAGGTTGATTTGGGTGTCCTCTGTTGGTTCACTAGATGTTGATGCTTCAGCATATTTCTCTTGGAATGGGGGTCTGATGTTCTGGTCAGGGGCAACCCTCCCAACATTTGGATTTTGATTTTTTCTAAAGTTTGGGTTTCTCGCAGTGTTACTTGGTTGACCTTCCCATGACGATTTCCTTTCAATAGTTTCCACCCTATCCCCAAGTGTGTCCATACCTTTGATTATTGCATCAAGTTTTTGTTCAAATGCTGAAGGTTCCTCTTTGAAAGTTGTTCTTCTTTCAGCTCTTGCTCGATTTCGCTTAGCAATTAGGTTTGCCTCCACACTAACATCTATATTTTGCATGTCTGCTAAACTTAGAGGGGCTCTTTCCCTCAATTGGTATGCCATATCAGAATGAAATCCATCTGGGAATTTAATCAAAGCTAAATCAGGTGGAGGTCTAAGGTTTTGAGGAATGGCATTATAAACATTGTTGAACCTAGCACAATAGTCTTGGATAGTTTCTTGTGGGCCTCTTTTCAAGTTACCATATTCTGTTAGGATATGTAAAGGGTCCTTCTTCTTTTCCCATCCGGTTAGAAAAGATTGATAAAGAGCTTCTGAATCAGCTATTGAATTTGTAGCAAGTGCTCTAAACCAAATCCTTACATCAACAGTTAAACTTTGGAAAAAAATCCTCATTCTCACATCATCATCATCTATTTCATAATTCTCAAAGTAATCTTGCATTTTCTTGGCGTGTTGTTGGGCTGTATAAGAACCAGTACCATCAAAATATGTGATTTTACTCTGATAATCCTGAGGCATAGCCCCTGGATTTGCAGGTAACTGTAAAGGAGCATAATGGTTCGCCATATTTACAGGGATAAATGGGGCAACAGGAAAAAGTGGGACAGCTGGAACAGCAGGGATAGGAGTAGAAATATGTGCAGTGGATGGGGGTGTGGAGAAGGTGCTCTGAGAGGTGGATGAAGAACTAGGAGAAGTAGCAGTTGTGTGAAGACGGACTGAGGCTTTAGCGGGAGTTGGGATATAGTTCTGCTGAACTGTTTCAAGGTCTAAACCAACAAAACTTTCTTGTTCTTCTTGTTTCCTAAGGGTCTTAGGAATCAAGTTGGGATTTTCAAAAACAGCTGGAGGATCTAGGTCAGGATTTGACTTGGTATAACGAGTTTTCTTCTTTGGAGCCAGCTTCTAATTTTGTTTTTGGTATTTTCTAAGAATGTTTTAAGATCACAGTTTTTCAAAATATTCTATAAGAGTTTCTTGAAATATATAGGAGTCTTTGGGCTTTCCTTTGAATATGTTGAAACAGGGAAACTGATCAAATCTTTGGAACAACTATCTAAAGCCTAGAGCTATACTGGAGATTGACTGAAGCAACTTTTATCTACTCCTGTCAATGCAGAGCAAAGACAGTTTCAAAGGCTACCTGGCTAACTTCAGGCTCCATCTGTAGCTTTAGAAAACAGATAGCAGTTATAAACAAACATTCAGTCCCCAGTGGAGTCGCTAATGATGTTATCACTCAGGTTGTTCCCTGCCTCCTGGAGGGAATACGGCCGAGGTAACCACTAACCAATCTTTTAGCTGCAGGTCCTAGCCTACCTGCAACCAGAGAGGGCTATCTCTTTGTAATTTAGCTTTGTTTTGGTGTGTTTTAGGCTAGTTATGATGCACAGGATTTTGTTTTATGTCTGTTGGATGGTGATTTCAAGTAGAGTTGGGGTGCAAGTTTAAAAGAGTCTATACCATTGGGCAGTGGAGTCAACGGTAGTGTACTGCTAAAAGTGTCTCTTGTGGAGAGGTAGAACTACAAAGCAAGGTAGGCAGTTTTGGAAAAATTTTCAAATCTAGAAATTGGTGGAATGAAGTCAGGAAATGTAAGGCAATCAAGAATATTTCATTATGCTGGCAGAGGGAAAGTGTATGAGTATTGTGTAGGAGCAATTAAGAATTCCTAAACAATATTCAAAATGAAGGAATTAGTGCAAACATGAGCAGTTAAGAATCCGTATTTATGACTAATTTTGAAGAAAACATATGTAATAGCAGAGATTGAGCATAGGGTGCAATTAAAGAAATCCTGGGCTATTCTTTCTTCTCTGATAATAAGATTATGAACACATGTGGAATATGCAGACATGGAAAACATAAAACGAAGTTTAGAATAACTTATTGTTCCTTCGAATGACTCAGGAATTCAGTAGCAGGTCCCAAAACATCATTTGCACATTTAGACAACGAAGAAACCATAAACTTCAACAACCATTTGTATTAGAGAGTCTCAGAAATTACAGCGCAGCTTAGAGAGAAAATCACCAACCCACAAAACATATGAGTTCGGTCTATATATAAGAGAGTTTGTTACAAAAATATCCCGTAGGAGAATATCTAGTCATAAATTTATCCATCTACTTTGCTGAATAGCAATAACTTATGTGGAAGCCAGCGCAACCTGAGTGAGTAAATATGTTGTACTTGGCCGCTTTAGGTGTCCTGCTTTGTTGACATTTAGGCTGCTCCTTCTGCTGGTGGCTATAGCCTTGGCTCGCGTTCCTGATGTGCTGTCTCTTGCCACTTGTGATTTATTTGCTTTAATGAGCTGCCATCATATTTGACTTTCTTTTTCTACCACCTTGACACTTTGGCAGGTGACCCATATATGTGGAACTGCTGACCAAAAGGAAAAACAAAGATAAAGTTACCTTGGCAGAATCTCCAGCATTGACTGCCACCAATCTTCTATAGGAAATTGATGCCTTTGTATCTTTATTAATGTCTCATCTGCTTCAGTATATCTGTAAAAATTGGGTTGGACTTCAAAGAGGTGATTGATCTCATGTTCAATGTAAAATAGATTCTCTAACTTATCATACATATTCTGTCCAGAGGGAGGCCCTGTTTCTTTTGAGGTACCTGAGGATGTTGTAATCTGATTTGAAACATAATTATTCACCCTAGTAGCATACTGTTCACGTGTTAGCAGTCATCCACCGCTGGTTAATAAACTGGGTAACCCTCTGCTCTGTAATGCTGCAAGCTTTAGCTTGAAATCATCTATTTCCACCTTCATTTCCTAGCACTTCCGTTCTAGATTTTGCACAAAATTTCTTAAAGTTAGCACCTTTTTTGCCGTCATGATAGTATCTGTCCTACTACTGATTTGCAGAGCTGCCAGCTCCCCTTTGGTATGATTGTTCAGGAAGTGAATCATTTTATTGGCCTGCTCAGGCATATTTCCCTATGTTGTTCTAGCCCTTTGAGTTTCAAATTGGGCTAGGCCTATCAATTCCATCTGTTCATGTATGGCCTGAATCGACCGCCATTGGCCAGTGGTTGACTGGTTAATATTGGCCCACAAAATCTTCTTTATTTCAGCCAGAGTCTTGTCTAAAGTAAGCTCCTTCTCTAAGGCCTTTATTTTGTTGTCCAAGGCTTTTATTTCTCTTTTTTTCTCAGCCACTGTCATATTGGACTTATCGTATCTTGCCTCCAGCTTGGCCAGCTTTTCTTTGGCCTATTTCGCCTCTGTCACCTGAACTTCTAGCTCTTTGACAGCTTTCATCATTTCTTCCATGCTCATGCTAGATTCAAATGTTGTTGTTGTTGTTGTTGTAGCATCTGTAGTTGTTGCAGTTGTTGTGGATACTGGGATAACAGGAGGGATTGCTGCTACTTGTGTAGGAGGAACAGTGACCATAGTTGGAGCTGTTTGAGGTGGCTGGGAGGTCGAATCTCCCTTCTTGCCTTGCAATGCTTTCTCCAATTTTTCCTCCATCTGAATTATTCTTTGGTTCATCCTCATTAGCAGATCAATGGTATCCTCTCCTTCCTTTTCTTGTACAAATTCTTCAGTTTGAGAGTGCATTGTTGAAGGTATCCTCAATTGTTTTTTGAGTGCAGCAATATCATCCTCTTTTTTTCCTTATGAGGGCTTGGATGGCTTTGGCATCCTTCTTAGGATCATGTCCTAGATCCACAATAATTTCCTCCAATGTATTTATTCTGTTATCTTTGGCCGAGGAGGACATTCTTTCCAAATCTAATTGAGTGTTTGTGTTTTTTAATGATTCCTTCGGTTGATGAGCTAGTGTGGCCTTGTTTTCTAGAGTGGCATAGACCATCTCACCCGTTCTCTTATGCAGCTCTATTTGTTCCATCGAGTGTATGTCCTTGGAGAGGACCTCTAAGATTGTCTTTATATAGTCTGCAGATGTCTGGGGCTGTGGGATCTTTGGCTTGAAATGACTTAGTATCAATTTCTGCTCCTTAAAGTCATAGGCTGCCATTAATCTCTGCTATTTGGAGGGTGTTGCCTTAAGGAATTGATCATATAGATGTACTCTTAACAATTTATTCTGAGCCTTGATTTCCATAAAAGTTGCTTTGATGCCAGGCAGTTGCTTGCTTTGCTGCCTTGAGGAAGAGACCTCCATACCATGCTGCCTCTCTTGCTCTCGCTGGAATGAGCTAGTAGGTGTCTGCTAGCTTGTTTCCCCCTCTCTCCTCAGACTCTCTATCACTTCTTCACTAATTTCTTCCTCAACTTGAGGATCAACTCTTTGTCTTTTGGCATCTGGTTGCTGGATTGACCCACTTGGAGGTGTGGTCTCTTCCCTGTCCCTCTTTTTACCTCTTTCCTCAATAAGAGGGGTTTGTAAAGCTGGCACTTGTAGTGCCTCAGTTTGCTGTGGAGGAGCCTGCCCTTGACTCTGCTCCTTTGAGGTGGTAGGATGTTCAATCACTGTTTCATGTTCTGCTTCCATCACCTCCTTGCCTTTTGTTGTACCTGTTGCTAATGTAGACCTTTCTTGGGTAGCTTGTGAAGTTGCAACAGTAGATGTGCCCTCTCCGACTTGTTGTGGCAGTTTGAATATTACCTGCTCAAAAGAATCCAAGTCAAGTGTTCTTTCTAAATCTTTGAAATTTTTCTCCATAATTTCTTCTTCGGTAAATTCCTCAACTAGTGTTCCTGCCACCCACTCATCTTGGTTTGCATATTGTTCAATTTGTGGGATTCTACAATGCTCATAGGCTGTCAGCCTATATTTTATTTTTCTGGCACTAACGAAACCATCTAGGTCATAAGGGACCCACCAAAAACTCCTCTTTAACTTGAGTTTCTCCCCTAATATTTGATTAACATCTTGCCAACCTTCTTTCTTGTTCATGACAAAGGGGCCTAGTTGGTCTTTGAATTTTAGGCGAGCCTTCTTCTTGGCACTATGAAAATGAGTTAAGTCTAAATTGATGAGTTGCCTATAATACTCCAAGGAAAAGAGTCTCATTGGCACATATCTTGGGAGCCTATAGGGCAGAGCTCACAACCATAGATCCTAATGACATTGTGATTCTGGTAAAAATACGAGTCACCTATTTTGTAATTCTTTGAAAGCTGCAATATTTTCTGCATGTCATAGGATAGCCTAGCAGGAGGGGCTCTCTTGAGGAGAAAAAAAACTGGATAGACAAACAGGTCAATAAATTCACAGTAAGAGTAGGGGGAGTTCTGGACTTCATGAAAGACTGAGGTCCAGAAAATCACATACCTCTTTTCCCCTTTAGAGTCCAATCTTTTGATGTGGCATTGGAAGTAGTCTGGCTGATAATACATGAACAAATGATAGATATAGGATGAATATTTGAAGACTCCCTCCCTATCCAGTTTCAGCAGTTGGTCATGTATCTTGTTGGAGATGAATTTAGCAAAATTATACTTGACAGCAGGGGGTTTTCCTGGGCTAAATGCAGACAGCATGACTAGTATGGTTTCATCAATGTGCTCACTTGTTTTGAAACCTATTACATAGGATATCATATCAACCAGTAACTTGACCACTTCATTGAAGCACACATAGAGAAAAGGAGGTGGCCCTGTAGGCTGGCGGTCTGCTCTCATGAATATTTTGGCAATTCAGGCTATCTCAGAGCTGAAGAGTGTAGGACCTTCATCAAGCAGGTATTTCATAGAAAGAGGAAACAACAGTTGAGTTTTCTTGAAGTTCATCATTTGGTTGATTGAATCAAGAGTTATTTAGAAGAGGGTGCTCCTAGATGGAGACTTGACTGCTCTTTGAGATGGGTCATAGTTTTCACAGCAGAGGCGATTGACTTCAAGGAAAATATTGATAGAAGGGAGGAAGTAAATGGGCAAGTTTGATTCCCAAATGCCATAGATGTCACTGTTGTTGAAGTAACTGTCTCTCAGCCGACAGAAGGTCTGCAAGTGGTTTATGTCACCAACCAAATCCTGAATTAGGTGGTCCTATCAGCCAGGGGTAATGCTTCAAGTTCCTTGTGAGGTGCATTAAGGGGAGCAATGTTCAAGGCTACTGGAGTGGCCATGTTGCATGCTCTGTGGTTGGAATTTGAAATTTGGACTTGTGTAACAACTTAAATAGTGAGAATTGCCTTGGAAACTTTGTGAGGAAGCTGTAGAATAATCTTACCTATAGCACTGGCCTTCACTGTGTGTAATTTATGGTAAAACAATAAATTTTGCAGAATTTGGACAGGTCTTTGAATGAATTCACTGGATTGATAGGCTCTGTGGGTAAACTGTAGAGGGAATGGGGTTGATTTCTAGCCAAAGGAGTATAATTTTACAGGGGATTTTGACAAAGGGATTCAATGCATGGGTAGTTTAGAGCATCTGCTGGCAGAAACAAACTTAAAATGTGTTTTAATGGCGGAATTTGCAGAGAGGGCAAATTTGTCGGGTTGCACTTGAACAGGGGGTCAACAAGTGAGGTAATAGGTGGAATTTCAGGTGCTCAAGTGCCTTTTTGGTTTGAATTCGCAGATATTCAACCAACTTTAATGGCGAAATTTCTAAAAAACAGGGTTCATGGGTCAGCTGCGGGTAAATACTTGTTTTGTATGGTGCAGAGGGCAATTAGCAGGTTCAATGGTGAGCTGAGGGGCTAGATTTGTAGGTGGAATTCACTTGGTTGAGCAATCTAGAGTGGTGGCGGCAATGTCGTCATAAAATTGCATGCATGTTGTCTGCGGGCGCATTAATAAAAAAAAAACAAAATGGTCGTTTTTGCGACTTTTTATTGAATTTGGGACATTTTAGCGCTTTTGGTGCTTTTCGGGGATGACATCAGCATGATGTATCTTTGGCGCGTAGTGGGTACAGAGATGACGTGGCAGTCGACACGTATGATGATGTGGCGGACGACACGTTGGCAAGGTGGTGATGTGAGCGGGTGACGTGGCTACACTGCAGAAGGCTGGGGGTGACGTGGACACGCGGTCATGGGGTGACATGGGCCTATCGTCAATGGAACGAGGCAAGCGGTTTCCAGATTTCCTTGCACCACTTTTGGCCTGGGGCGGTTTTGCAGAGAGGGCCTCCGATCACGCCGGGCGATTGACGCGTGGCGGGGATATGGCAGCAATACCGCCCATCCCACGGACGCTAATCTCCTGCAGATCGGGGCATGCGATATTGCTGCCCACCGTTAGATTTAAGGCCCTAGATCGGACGGCGGTCGAGACATTAAAGTTATGGGGTTTTGAAATGATGGTGCCCACGCATATTTTAATGTTTTAACAATATATGCGGGGTATAAACTTTAGTTGAATGGGTTTTATATGTTGGGCGTCGGGGTAATGGTTATTCGTTTAACCAAATATCAAACGAAACCCAAATAAAAATATATGCGCAGGGGGTAATATGGTAAGGTTTAGATGGAGGGTTTAGGTGCGGTTAGTAATTTGACCAAATGTTAAATTACTCCCAAGTGTGGTTTGGACGCGGAAGGGCTAATATAAGTCCCAAATGAACCTAATATTTCCCAAACTTAAGTTATATGGCTATAGTGCCAAGGGGTGGGGATATTTACACTTTTTTGGGGGTTTTTATATAGTTTTTTGTACTATAGTGATAGGGAAATGATTTAAGGGAGTTATATAATAGAGTTAGAGGTTAGTATGACTTTGTGAACTGAAATTGTATGGGTGAATGCTACGTAGGTGGAGTGAAAATTTAGACATAAGAAGATGAAAGGAGTATGGAGTAATGATTTTTTACACAAGAAATGTGGCTTCTTTTCACTAAGTGGAGTCAAGATTCAACTCAGCATTTATCATGAAATGAAGTGAAACAGGACCCTTGGGCAGTTATGGGGAATGAAGGGGAAATTAGTCATGCTTCCACTATTCTGTGACCAAACAACTGCCATGGTCCTTGTGTCTTTGATGAGATGGGTCCTTTCTTGATAAGGCAAAAGATCACCTCCTTGTTTCTGCAACCTCAAACTACCTACCCAGCCTAATACAATTAACCTTTTTCTTCATTTTGATTGGGTGCATTTAAACTTGCAAACCCTGATTTTCCTCTTTTCTTTTGACTGCCCTCCTATCTAAATCTACCCTTATCTCTTCCAAGGGCCCAAATTAAGCAGTTGGGCTCCTTATTTTCTCTATCTATCTACTCATCTGCCAAGTTTAAACTATTTGGACAGATGTTCTTTCTCTATTCTACAATAGCAAATTTAAATATGGAATGGTCTAGTTTGAACTATTGGGCCATCCATCAAATATGATAAGCAACCATATTTGCACATTGTAAACTTGCAAACAAGATAGCAGTGGCATTTTGACTGGCCACTTTCTTGGTCTTTCTTTGGGGTTCATTTCTATTACTTTTTTCTGACCAATTTACTCTATTTGCACTTTGATTTTTCTTTTAGGGCATACCCTCTTTACATTTTTTAAATTTTCTTCTTTTGTATATAAAAATATGGAACCTTTGCAGCATGCAAGGATGAACATATTTAGCACTTCCATAGTCAATCATGAAAAATGAAACCTATTGGTATAGGAACCTAACACATTGGACTATGAATTTTTTCGCATTCCTAATCCCGCCTAAAATCTTCTTCATCCCCACTTGCTGATTCTAATATTCTCCTACTCAATCCTTATTCTTTCATCACTAATTAAAATTTTACTAAAAATAACTCTAACAATATTATTGATTATAATATTATCTCCTCCCTCTCTAATCTTAATAGCGTTCCCTTAAGTCTCCAATTATTTTCCTCTCCCCTTCATTTATCTGAATTTAATAATGTCCTCTCTAATTATAACTTTCTTACTAATTATAATTTAATTAATAATAAACCTCTCATTAATAATAATTTCTCGAAAAATATTTAATTGCTGCAGAGGATCGGGTTGCGGATACGAATCCAGGGCGCTGCAGTCGAACTTATCCCATATATTTGAGCATAGGAACTCATATCTCTCAGCATTGTGACCAAGAGCAGCTCTGCGAAAGTCAAGGAAGCGTCCAGGATCAGCCTCGACAGAGAACTTTTGCTCTGGTATCGGGTCTCTTTTTTCTGTTTAACATTTCTCTAATAAATCTGTTGATCTCTTTCAGGAAAAAATCCAAAGGGAAGCTCAGAGCTTCAGTTGCCCTCTCTCATAATCTTCTACTTCTCTCACAGCTTCTGTGCTGGCCGTCGTCCCGCTGTCCGCCATCCGGCTCCCTCTCCTTGTATCTTCCCGACTCATTTCCCCTCTTTTCAAACTCTTATTCCTTTGTCCTGTGCGCCTTCATCCAGATCTCTCTCTTTTATCTTCCATTGAAGTTGAGATCTGGGATCTCGAATCTCCTCTGCCTTTTCTTAACCCCTCACTGCTCTTTCTTAATCCCTTACAGACCCGCCAATAATCTTCGATTTATTTCTCGGCCCCCTCCCTCTTGTAGCTTGAAGAAGTCAATAGATTATTCTTGTGATCCCGCCTCTTTTAGAATCCATCCCATTTCTGTGATGGCTCGTGCGGAGCAATGTTTCCATTGCCAAGACCTACAAGCAGAATTCGACGAAGTCAGAGCTCAACAGCGAATTCTGGAAGATCAAGTGCGAAATATGGAAGCTAGGCATGCTGAGCAGATGCGATGTCTGGAAGGAAAATTCGAGGAGCAGTTCAGAAACATCCATGCTAAATACCACACAGAAATGGGTTTATTTCTCCACAGGGTTCATTCGCTTCAGGAGCAGTTCAACGGGCTTAACAATAGATGCATTCATGCTGAGGAATCGTTGGCAATTTTAAGGGAAATTTTGGAAGCCAAACAGAAAGAGAAATCAACTTCTTCAAGCGTAAAGCCAATGGAAGCAGATCAGCACCCAGAAGACTCTACTGCGAGAAATATCAGTCATATTTCCATTGATTAATTATGTATTGCAAATGCAAATTTTTGAGTCATCAGTTCGTCCGGGTCTATAGTAGTTCTAGTTCTTTAGTAGTCAGAATTTTCAGGAAGCAGCTCAGGGATAGGAACCTCAAGCTCTATCCTTGGATTTGTAATGCTTTTGAAGCAAACTATGTACGGCTTTATGCCTTATCACTCTTTTCAATCAATATATAGCATCCGACTTTTAAAAAAAAAAAAAATAATAATAATAATTTCTCTAATAATACTCCTAACGATAATAATAATAATAATAATAATAATAAGAAAACTAATAATTTTCTTAATATGTGTAATAATTTGAATAATATCACTCCTAATAATAATAATAATAATAATAATAATAATAATAATACCCACCCTTAGTTGGATTGGCTTTAAACGCAAACCCATTTTATCTTGAAATGAAAAACAAGCACCATGACCGAGGCATGTCTTGAGAAATGCTAAGGGTACAAAGGTGTACAAATTAGTGCCAAACTCCCTAGGACTCACAGACAAGTATAAATGCACGAAACTCTTTTTTCAAGATCTTCAATAACAATAGGAGTTTGAATAAATCAAAGCTATTCAAAGTAAGAAATGTAGGCTCAATACGAATAAAGAGATTTTTCAAAATCTTGTACCCTACCACAAAGTAATATCCCATCCAACACTTCAATGAGAATTCTAGTGAAGAGGCCTTGAATCAAAGTTTACAAGTTATCGAATCCAAATTTTCTCATGTGGATAGAGAGGTCTCTAAGTTGAACATCTCACTAGAGGAATTTGACATGACCCTAATCAACATGGTTGATGGTAAAACTCTAAGAATAGATGGGATTCCATGTGAATACTACAAAACCAATTTGGAATTCTTTGGGTATGTCTTGCTTAAAGTTTAAAAGAAGTTTTAAGATGCAATTTACTTGACATCATGATCAATTGGTAATACAGAAAATATTAAGCTCATGCCTAAATGAAGTGACCCTAAATTGACCTCCATATGTATTTGAAAGTCCTAGATAAAGACCTTTCGAGGAAAATTAAATTTATCCTTAAAATTCTCCTCTAAACCCTTCTGGTCTTTTAAGATCCATTAGGAAAAGGTCTCCCTATGGCACCGATATGATATGTGATGGATATTGATGGTTGAGTTTTCACTTTGAGGATGATCAATATGTGACTCATCAAGATAATGCCACTGCACTTTATTCCTTTTTCCAATGCCCTTCCAAAAGACACACTTTGTTCACATTTTTTTTCATAAGCTTATAAGTTCTTATCAACACCTAGATAGGGGAAAATGGGCCTTACGAGACTGAAATGGGACTTTTGTTTCCTTAGCAAGAATGAGGAAGTTGGCTTCACTGATGTTTCCAAGTAAGGTGTGGCCTTTTCTACTATATGGATTCTCAAGATCATTTAGGGAAACAAAAGCTAAAAAAATATTCTACAACCTAAAATAGCCAATGGCACTCCCTAGATGTGTCACATGAATGCAAACCTTTCTTCTATGATGGAATATGTCTACCACAGGATATCTTGCAAACAAGTTGTCTATATGGTGCATCATTTTTTTTTATCTTAATAATATGTATTTTTTCAGGGATCCTTGGTCTGATACCAATAGACTCAGTAAAAAGGGCCTTTAACCAATGTATATGATTACCAGATGCACGGGTTCCTTCAATTATAAAAGCTTGAGAAACATTTTAATCTTAAAACTACACACCTATCCTATGTCTTTGTCGCTCACCTTTATAGTACTTTAAGGGTCCTTAGATAACCGGAAAATTGTACAAAATCTGGGGATGTGTGGTTCGTTTTAGAGATTGTTATCATAATTCAACTATTTGTGCAAAATTTTCTTGGAGTTCAAAAAGGCCTTCTTAGCTTTTTCCCTTTTATATCAAGATCTCTCTAATAGATACAGGTTGTCCCATATTATATAATCTATTAGAAGGAACATTTGGCTCTACATCCCTTTTCGTTCTTCAACTTAGTTGTTTTTGTGGACTTGAATCAATCCTTCGGCCAAACCCCTCCTAGACTCCCACTTAGATTGGTTGTCAAACATATAGGAATTACAATGCAATGGTCTATCACCATTTCACACTACATGAAAACTATTGAGAGTGGATATCCTCTACTACATCTAGAATCATAGCCATAATTTGATCTTTATGTGGCCTCACTGTTAGATTTCAACCATTAATTTAAAAGGCAGTAATTAACGTGTGTATTCTTCATATCTGTCTACATGCAAACAATGTCCAAATCACCTAGGGTTATATACTTACACTTCCAATAGAAAAGTGCCCCACCCTCAATAGCCAGGAAGAAATAGGATAGCCAGTTTCTCCCAATTGGAGAGGAAATATGAAAAAAGTGGTTTAGGGGTGAATATTGTCAAATGTTTTGTGACACAACATGATGCCAGACACAAAATATGGAGAGACCCTAGGCTCCCATAAATCATTTAAATTATATGTCTATTTTAGGACTATAACGTATCAACAAAGGATTTAATTTTGAAGTGTTTTTCTATGAATTTAGACTCTGAGCCTAAACCCCCCTTTTCCAATTTTAGTTCCCTTGGCTACCAATGTTGGCCTCGTTTTGTTTTTTTTTTTTATGACCCAACAAACTGGTGACTTAGCATATTATATACTAGGTTTCCCCCATTGGAATTAGTTTGTGATTGTCTTTTTGTCTATCAAAGAAGAAGGGAGAGATATTGATGGTGTGCATAGGAAACATTTTCAATCAGCAGAAGTATCATTCTCAATGGAAAATTGTAGGAAATATCAAAATCAAAATTCTATTAATGATTAAATTAGGGCCTTGAAATGAAACCAATCAAATTACCATGTATGAAGTGTCATGAAAGTTATTAGTGAGAATCAACTTCATTCAATTATTCCTATAGAAAAATACACCATCACGATAAGCAAACACAAACTTAAGAATGAAACCAACATCCCATATCTAGACATGTGTATGCCTATAGTCAGGACAAGTTTATAGTGATGGAGAAATAGACAATAGATGTAAACATTCTAATAAATCATTTACATAATTAAATTTCATAATGTTTCAATATCATTGGAATATCATACAATGTACACATAATTTCTTTCAGTCACAACCACACATACTATGGGGATCAAGGAATACCTCTCATATAAGACAAAATTTTCTATGAAAATCCAATCAAAGAATTGGGTTTTATCTTCCAATTATGGAGTGCCAATTGCAGCTCAACGTCAATAGTAAAAAACTTATATAATTTAAACGCAAATAACAATATGGAATTTCCTGAGCTCGTGTCCTTTAGTTTACTGAAATCGAAAAGCGAATAATTTCATCATTAGGTGTATTAAATTTAATTGGTTTGATTTTTCCTAAGATTGAACACACAAAAAATTGAAACCCTGCCAAAATTTGCAACTAGGCTTCTGGATGTTCAATAATTTAAAGGCTTTAATGTGAAAACCTTCGACTTCACACATACATGAAGGATGCTTTTGGAGTAGCAAATTTTGCTGAAAATTTCAAGGGAAAAGTAGCGTTCACCCTATCGTAACTGATTTTTCAGCGCCCTTTCTAGTGTTGAGCCGATGGTTCCCATGACCGATGGTGACAAAGATTTTTTTCAGCTAGTGCTTTCTCTTTGATTGTTGGAGTTTTGTCAAGGACTTCGAATATTTGGATCATTAAGTTCAGAAATTACATGAGGATAAAGAAAAAATGGGTAATGATGTAAATGTAAATGAATTAAATTCATGTTTAAAATAGTGATTTATAAATTGTTATAAGTATTATTAAGTTTATTTGATAATTGATATGGTCAAATGTCATATTTCTAACAAAAAGTTAATGTTTGTGGGACATTAGGTAAACACTCAATTGTGTTCAGAATATAATTAGTGCCAGATATGTCAATAATGTATTATAGAATATCCGATGATAATTGTGTCCATCAGATATTTGATGAAAGTTGGGGTTTTTAAAAAAATTGTAAATAAAATCCAACAGCGCGACCAAACTCTCACAATACAACATCGGATTTCCACCCATATGTACTAGTCAATTTTGCTAAATCCAACATAAAATTCAAGTCCAAGAAAGGCCCCAAAGGTACTTAGGTCATTGCTTGAATACCCCAAGAATTCCTTATATATATATATATATATATATATATATATATATATATATATATATAGCTAAGGAATTCTTGGGGTAATCAAGCAATGACCTAAGTACCTTTGGGGCATTACTTGGACTTGAATTATATATACATAATCTTGAAATGTTTCAATCGATAATGGCAAGAATTTCACCCACATAATTGTGAAAGGCCAGAGAGAGGGTAGGCTACTCATTATAGAGGTAAAGTCAGAGAGAAAGAAGGGAATCCCAATATGGGATATTGCTTAAAATAGATTTATTTTTCATACCTTATTCCTTATGTAACAATTTTAGGGCTGGGGGGGGGGTTAAATAAGGCTATTGATTCGTATTAAAATTACTAGGATAAAAGAGTGATTCATATTATTATAGTACTTTTTAGGTAGTCGTATTTTTGTTCCTAGACTAAGTTAGTTATTCACGTTAGTCATTTTTAGTTGTATTACTTATTAGTTAGCCGTATATTTAAACCCAAGACTAAATTTATTCATTTATGTTAGTCGTTTTTAGTTGGGTCACTTAAGATTTCCCATTTTTGGTAGTATTTCACTTGGAAAATTTGTGGTGACTAACATTTTTAGTCACCTAATCACTAATTTCTCATTTTCTAGTCATTTACGTTAGTCATTTTTAGTTGTATTACTTATTAGTTAGATGTATATTTAAACCTGAGACTAAATTTAGTCATTTATGTTAGTCGTTTTTAGTTGGGTCACTTAAGATTTCTCATTTTTGGTAGTATTTCACTTGGAAAATCTGTGGTGACTAACGTTTTTAGTCAGCTAGTCACTAATTTCTCATTTTCTACTAGTGAGAGTGTGTGAGAAGGAGTGTCAGTGAGTTCTAGGTGTGGTAAGGAGGGCACGACAAGATATGTTAGGTAGTGGCAAGGAATGTTAGAGTGCCAAGGAAACATACCAAGATGTGCCATGTTCTAGTGTGTGTTAATGCGTGCCAGCGAATGTTAGGGAGTGCCATAGAAACACAAGGGAGAACTAGTTAAAAATGCATGGAAATGAAGAGATAAGAGTGTATGATAGGGAGTATCAACGAGTTCCAAGTTTTCTAAGGAGGGAGTGACAAGGTTATATGCTAGGAAGTTCCAAGGAATAGTAGAGTGCCAGGGCATGTCAGAGAGTGCTAGGGCATGCTAGGGAGTGAAAAGCATGCCAAGAAATGTAGGGGATCCTAACACACGCCACATAGGGCTAAGGGCTTGTTAGACGTGCCATGTGTTATGTCATGTCAAAATGTAAACTATGTTTCTTAGTTGTTTTTTGGCCATGGTTGGATGTGAGCCTTAAATTGGTAACTTGTTAAGTGGGATGAGTTGAGATTGGACATGAGTAGCTTAAGATGTGTTATAGGAAATTCTTAGGTGAACAAGGCATAGTCTAGTTGTAGTAACTATAACTTGCTTAAGTTTTTGTAGTCGGGACAGGACTTGGTTGGGTTCCGGCTAAGTATAAAAAAAAAGTAATGTTAGTTGTGAGGGCATGAAAGCTAAGGAGTGCTTGGGCATGACAGGGATTGAAAAGGTGTGCTAACACATGGCAAACAATGTCAATGGATGGTGAGGAGTGTTAGGGATAGTCAGGGGAATGCAAGGGAGAACTAGCTCAAAATGTTTGGAAATGAACAAAGAAGAGTGTGTGCCAAGGAGTGTTAGTGAATTCCAGGTGTCCCAAGGATGAAGAATTTTAGGAGAAGTTCATAATAGGACTTTCAGGAGGCAATCCTATGGTTGTGATAAGGTTTGGACAAAGCAATTTTAGAGAAAGGGAGACTTTGTGTTGGGCACGATATTGTTTTGCTAATGAATTGGTTGGGTTCCCAGTTGCAAAAAATGTAAGGTTGTCTATGAGGGTGTTAGTGTCATTGAATTCATCCTATCACCAGTGATCAAATATGATCTTACAAGGTTTTGTTATGGTGTCAAGTCAATTTTTTGTCATTTCAGTGAGTCTTCAAATAAAAATTTGGTCACTGGCTAGTGTGTATAGGGTTATTTTGACACTCTCAAGAATTTCATATGTCGGTCTCTTTCATCACTCAGTTGAGTCTACCATCATGAAAACATCATTAATATCATTTGAGTCACATCATCATGGTCTCCATTTAGCTCAGTTTCACCATTAGGTAATTAGGGCTAAGGTCACAGAATCAGTCATTTCATGTATAAATCCAGAAAATGAGGAGTAGCAATAGGTAAATTTGTTCAATAACACTTGATTTCAAATGTAATTTATGTTTTTAGATGTAATAATGTTCCTAAGGTTCTAAAGTTATAAAAATAGGTCCTAAGGATACAAAACTCTAAAAGAAAGTGAATTGGTGAGGTGGGCCATCCTACCTCATTAATCACTTAGACACCAAAAGAAAATTATAGAAGCACATGGAGGAAATCATTCACAAGCATTTGCACTTTTCTACCATCCTAGCATCGATCTCCCCCCTATCCTTTGCAAAAAATTGTGATTCCATAGCCCTCACTGGCAAAAATTGACTCTCGCTATGCACAGAGAGCCTTCGCTACACACCGGGGCAACACGCTGCACACAGGAAACCTTCGTTGTGCATCGGGTAGAGTTGTCCAAAATTGTTGTTTGACCAGAAAAATTCATTTTTCAAAGCTCCTCTTTAGTCATTTCATCCTCCAGGATCTACAACAAGTAAGTTTATCATTTTCATGCCCTCCTTTGCCTCATATGTCATGAAAATGATCAAATACTTCTTCTTTTAAGGTTTACATGATTTTCATTATTTTGATCCTCAAATGATGAGTTGCTGCCCTAAACACTAGATTCCTTGTCCCTACACCTCTATTTGCAGCTACAACACTATTTCCATCCATCACAAAGCCTTGTCCCCTCATTTTTTATTATTTTCCTCTAAACCCTAATCTACCCTATCTCTTTCTAGGATAGGCCTGTGTTTTGGCCTTTTCCACCCCCTCCCCTCACTGATTTCCAAAAATTCCTTTTTCCCCTACTCACTGACATCATTCCCTACCCTCCTAAATTTCCTTACAAATTTAGGGAACTCCTAAGTCCATCATACCACCTCAATCCCTCACAACAAAGAATTTCACTATTTTTGCTTGCCTTTCACCTAGGGTTTGAAGTATGGAGCCTGACTCATCACCATCAGAGAAGAGGAAGTACAACAAAGGGGGAAAGATACTTAGGTTTCGGCCCTCTAATTGTAATTAAATCACCTCCTCCCCATTTGTTATGAAATTCTTTGAAGATGTCAATTGTTTAGGGTTTTGTCAAAGAGTGCGGGAAGTAGGTTACCATGAGCATCTCATAGGTATATTTGCCCTCATGTTGATGGAAGACACAATCACATTTGCAGGGGTTGATTTAATGTTTTCATTGGATTCCATCTCTCAAGCTACAGCCATACCAAACCATGGTGAAAACTAGTTCAAAGGTATGAACCTAGACCTAGAAGAGTACAAACCCTACTTGAAATCACAATACAAAAGAGCTCACTTACATGTTTTCCCATTCAGATACTTGTTGGAGAGATATGCATCATTGATGAAGGTTGTCATGAAGTTCTTCACATGTGAGCGCAAATTTTCTAGGCCATATCAATACCACATAAGACTACTCATGCACTTTACAGCTATCAAGTCTCTAAATTTGTCCAACTACTTGTATAGGGGCCAAACCGAAATATCTGAAAGGGTGAAATTGAAAGGAAGAGTGCATTATCCCAGCCTCTTTGACCATAGCCTGAGAAAGGTTATAGTACTCCATCAGTTGACAGAGAATAACATGACATGGGACACCTTCATTAAGGTAGCCTTGAAAATGCATATAACCACGTCACCAAGCTAGCACCAAACAATGTTAGTACATCCCATGGAGGTGGGTCATCAAGAAAACATGATGAGGTTTCCAAGGAACCTAGGCCTGAGGTTACGAAGACATATCAGAGAGGTAGAAGGCTTGTTTTTTCTCCTCAAATTTAGGAAGGGCCCAAGTCTACTACATTAGCAGAACAAGGATCACCATCACATCATGAGGCTACTTTGAATGATGAAGAGCCTGTTGAGCATGAATTTGACCTAGTTGACTTGGAGGAACATGATGAGCATTAAACCCTATGAAAATTCATCAAAGAGAAGTATTTTTAGATCATGGAGCGCAAGGACAATTTGGAAAGGGCCAAATTCATCGTTTCATTCCTTGAGCAAGAAAACAATCAACTTAAGGAAAAACAACTAGTCATGGAGAAAGAGAAATTCAAAGCCAAGAAACAAGAGAAGGAAGTGGTGGACCATGAGGACACTGAGAAGCATGAAGGACATTTGGAAAGGAATATACCAAGGACAATGGGTCTTAGGAAGGAAGTCCAGAGGGAAAAATAACAAAAGCCACCAATGGAAGAATTGACCTTCAAAGATAGGATTGCCATGGAAATAAATGAGGACAGGGATTTTTGGCTTGACAAAGTCAATTTCTAGCTTGAGAAGCTCCTTGAAAATGAAAACAGGGATAACAAGCTGTAAAAGAAAATGGTCATCCATTATTACACAAGGAATCAAGTTTCCAAGATCAAAATCAAGGAGTTGAATGAAAAACTCAAGGAAACCCTAAGCAACAAAGAGGAGAAGGGTAATGTAGATTTTATTGTTGATGCATCGATGATTGCATAAAATACCTATTAGGAATATATGGACAAATTTTGGGAGGATTTGGAGAAAATTTTGTGTTTTGGTGTAGATTGGTGCAAACTTGCAATTTTTTGGCCATCTTTTATCTAGGAGTGCAGCGAGCTCACGCCGCGCTTCTTCCTCAGGGCTCGAAATGATGGAAAATAAGAATTTTTGGAAAGAGAATGACCCCCTCTCAAAGCCAATTTTCCCACTTTCCTAGCCTGGGGCTTAGTTTTTGATAAATTTGCAAAAAAGAGGCCAAAAATCACCTTTCTGCCCCTCTTTTTCCATTTCGTTGCGCACCTGGAGACACCTTGGGAGAATGGCCATATCTCAGCCAAAATTGGGTTCCTTTGAGTGCACAAATACTCTAAAGAAATATAAACTCTCCCATATGTCCAGAACATGCTTTAGATCTGTATTGACTTCAGAAAGGCACTCAAAAATGGCCTCCAACACCTCGCTGCGCACTTGGAAATTTCTGAGATTTTTGTAAAATTTTCACTGTGTAATTTTTTGTAATTCCTAGTTTGACTTTGGTAAAAGTCAAAAGGGTTAAGTAGATTAAGGTGAGGTGTAAAATTAAATGTAAATAATGGATGGTTAGTCTTTCTAAGCTTTTTTTATGTAAATTTGACCTCATTTATGAAGGAGGTTTGAGTCAAAGTTAATTGTAGAAGTTGTTTTTAACTTCCCTTGACATTAGGGTTTGGTTAGAACACCTCATGGAACAGTTCCTAGAGCCGTGGATTCAATATCTGAGAGTGGGGAGATGTTTTTTTGGTCTTTATGTTTCAGTTTCTCAGTGATAAAATGGGTTGGATTTCAAAGGAGATAACTATTGTATAGCTTGTACTTGGACATTTCCTGGAAATCAAAGGACACAGTTTGTAGCTATTATATAGGAGTTCACGTGCAGTAAGTTTGTGATGTTGTTTTTTCTCTATTATATATTTATATTAAAGATATTTATCTCCTCTTTCCATTCATCAATCCTTCAATGGTTTCCTTACAGTTTATAAACATAATTCTTTTCATAAAGCTTTGTTTTGATGGAAAAATCATTCATGTGTTACTTTCTTCCTTGCTTAATGCATTCATGTTTCATGCTCATTAATACCTTTTGCTTCTTCTAAATAAAAAAATACATTGAAAAACCCTAAGATCCATCACAAAATTAATGCTACCTTGCTCCTTCATATCTTTGATGTTGTAACCCTTTGATCCTCTGACCTAGCTACCTGGTTTTTCTCCCTTATCTATCATGAAAACCCTAAATTTCCCAAAACCCACCTGAACCTAGCTATCTAGCCTAAAATCCTTTAGATTCCAGTTATCTCTTGGCTATGATTTGATAGAGGTAGCCCTCTCTGGTTTGGTAGGGAAAGCTACCAAACTAAAAGCTTGGTCTATGGTTACCTCCATCGATCTCTTCATCAGCCTCGGACATTGTGGAGGATAACAGAGGGCATGACAACTAGGTAGTGCCAAGGTGTTCTAGTGAATGTGAGGTTCCCAAGTCATGGAAAAATGTAATGCTAGTTGTGATATCATGACTGCCAAGGTGTGTTAGGGAATGCTAGGTCATTCTAACATGTGCTAGATAATACGAAGACATGTCAAACAAGCTAAGATGTGCCATGTCCTAAGGCATGCCAAGATGTACAATGGTGTTACAATGCATGCCAGGGGCTGTCAAGGAAGGAAAAGGGAGAAACAAGTTAAAATACAAGGAAATGAGCACATAATAGGGTTAATAAGTCATCAATTTACCTTTTCCATGAGGGGCATGCTACGCGCACCAACACTAGGTGCCAATAGGTGCCAAGTGCCAAGTGTCAATGCATTCTAAGTTCCAAATATTCCTTCATTTCTTTTCATCTAGTTTCCACTAATTGATCTCAAATAACTTTAATATTAAACCATGCCAAAGTATACCAAGTCATCTCAATGCATGCCAAACATGCTAAGACTTTCCAAGTGCCAACATGTGGCAAGTGCCAATGTGCGTCAGGGAGTGTGATGCATGCTATGAAGTGTAAGGGCATATCGAAGAGTGCTAAGGTGTGCTAGAGAGTGCCAATGTATGTTGAGGAGTGTTAGGGAGTACTAGGAAAACACAAGGGATAACTAGGTCAAAATGCATGGAAGTGAATGAACATGAGGGTGTGTCAGGGAGTGTCAATGAGTCCTAGCTATCATGCCAAGGAGAGTGTGAAAATGTATGCTAAGCATGGGTAAGGCATGGTATGGAATATCAGGGCATGTCAAGAAGTGCTAGAGTGTGCTAGGTAGTTTTGGGGCGTGCTAACATGTGCCAAATAGTGCCAAGGTATGTCAGGTGCTAAGACATGCTAGGATGTGCAGGGTGCCAAAGTATGCCAATATGCGTCAAGGAGTTTCAAGGCAACAAAAGGAATAACCAAGGTAAAATGTAAGGAAATGAACACATAAGAGGGTTAATAAGTCGATAGTTTATATTTTTCAAAAGGGACATGCTAGGCACATTAATAATATATTCCAATACATGACAAGTGCCAATGTGTGCCAAGTGCTAATGTTTGTCAATGAAATATTATGCCAAGGTGTTCCAAGGCATGCTAGCGACTACAGGGCATGACAACACATGATAGGGGAGTGCTATTCTATAGTAGGGCATGCCATCATGTGCTTGGTCATCCTACTCATGGCATGATGTTATAAGTGCAAAGATGTTCCAGGTACAAAGATGCTCCAAGATATGCGAGGTGCAAAGGAATGTTAGTATATTGTGTCAAAGCATGTTAAGGTGCGCCATGAGTGTTGAGGAGTGCTAGGTCTCTCTAATTAATAGACTTGAAAGAGCTTGATTATGTATTAAATAATATAGTTCCTACACACACTAGTGGAACTTTATTTAAAGGAAATTTGCTAGATAATAAACCTAATAGATATGAATCATGTGTTGACTCGTAGAAAATATATATTCTTATGACTTGAGGGAAATGATACACACTAATTACTTCTTAAAAAATTGACTGACTATAACTAGTATGACCTTGGACACATAATGAAAAAGAATCCACAACAATGGTCTTGAATTGTTATCTTTTGACAAAAAATATAGTAACAGGTACATAACGTCATCAAAAAATCATTGGAACGATAAATGATGATGAACATTTTTTGACCATCACCAAAAGTAACCAAAAAGAGAATTGGTGAGGTTCAATAAAAGATCGTCACTAGAAGTGTCACCAAAGAGAGAATTAGTGATAGGCCTTTAACGACCCTCACCAAAAGTTTCACCAAAGAGAGAAATAGTGATGGGCCTTTAACGACCCTCACCAAAAGTGTCATTGAAAATGGCTTTGTTGACAAACCTTAAAGGACCATCACTATATATACTTACAACAACGCTTTGTTAAAGACCATCGCCATATGCGACATTGGTGATGAACCTTAAAGGTATGTCACAGACATGAAACATCATAAAAAAATCATTGGAATGATCAATGATGATGGACATTTTTTGACCGTCACCAAAAGTAACCAAAAAGAGCATTGGTGAGGGTCAATAAAAGATCATCACTAGAAGTGTCACCAAAGAGAGAATTAGTGATGGGCCTTTAATGAACCTCACCAAAAGTGTCACCAAAGAGAGAATTGTTGACGGGCCTTTAATGAACCTCACTAGAAGTGTCATTGAAAATGGCTTTGGTGACAAACCATAAAAGACCATCACTATATACACTTACAACAATGCTTTCTTAAAGACCGTCACCATATGCGACATTGGTGATGAACCTTAAAGACTAAAGTCTATCACAGGCATGACCCTCACTAATGACCTTTCTTCTTGTAGTGTATGTATAGGAAATTCCTCCCTATGTTGCTTGCTAAGTACACATTCTTCACATTCAACATGATCATTCTTCAAAACAGGAAGACCTTCAACCATTGTGTTATTTTGAAGTATCATTAAATCATTGTGATTTAGATGTCCATACCTTTGATGCCATAACACTATTGTTGATATTGTTTTAGATGTCAATACTTGATGAATTTTCCTAGTCACATCTAACTTATACAAGCCTCCAACTCTGGTACCTATGGAAATAAACTTGTAGTGATCTTGAATATCTTTCACTATACACTATGATTTAACAATGTCCACCTTCAAATCTTGGTTAGAAATAGTAGAAACATAAATTAAATTCTTTTTGATATGAGGAACATACATCACATTATGGATTTGTCTCTCTTTCCCATTAGGAAAACTCACACCTATTACTCCATAACCTTGAACTTTAAGTGATATGTTATCTCATAGATAAACATATGTTCCAGCAATTTTTCATAATATTCATCAAACCAATCCTTATTACAAGACATATGGAGTGATGCACCAGAATCAATGAACCAAGCATTCATGTCATCATTTTCCAAAGACAATGCAGCATCAGAAACAAACAATTTAAGATTTTTAAATGCATCACTAATTGAGGTGTCTTTGTCCACAAAATTTCCATTATGCCTTCTGTTTCTTTGCCTAGACTCAATATATTTCTTTTTATAAATATCTTTAGAATGATGCATAGGTTTTCCACAATAATAACAATCATCATTTCTCTTATCATGGGTTGGAAATTTAGATTGTGTCATACCTTTACGTTTTTCTTGAAACTTGCCTCCTTTGTTCTTGTCCCATGGCTTACCTCTGTATGGATGTTTACCGTTGGATACAAATGCCAAATATGAACTACTAGAGCCCAAATTAAATCTTTTCATCCTCTCCTCCTCTTGTAGAAGAATTTGTGTCAATTCATCAAATGTAGTGGGCTTTTCTCTAGCTAAAAGACTTGAAACTAAAATTTGATAATCTTGCACTGAGCCATTTAATGTGATGGTGACTAAGTCAGTACTAGACACCTTGTTGAATTGAGGCTTCTGTGATCCATATCAAATTCATGAGAGATTTTTCGGCGTAAATCACATGATATTTCATTTCTCGACACGTTTTGAACCAACAAGTGTGGTTCATCGTCAGGACAAGTTGAAGAATCAGATCAAGCATTGCATGTTAAATAGTCCCAACAGAACCTCCAATGGCTATAATTCTTGACTAGGCAATGACTATATTGACTAACGACTAAATATGACTGGGGGACAGCTAGTCGGACCAGGGTCATAAAAATAAGTTAGTTTCATAGCTAGCTAGTTATATTATTATTAAATTAAAAGTCAAAGTGACATATGAATTTTCTAAGGGGTTTTGAATATATATATATATATATATATATATATATATATATATATATATAGATATATATATATTAAATTAATTTTAAATGATTATTAAGTTGATAGTTAGTTATAAAAAGTATTAACTATATAATAAAAATATTTGAATAAGTCAAGTGTGAGAAAAAATAAGATTTTAAATATTCAGATTTAATTAATTGTTTCTCTAATTGTCACATTAACCTAGAGGTATTAACTAATTTTTTTTTTTTTTATATGAATTTACCTAAAGCTCTTTACTAATTTATAAAAATTATATATATATATATATATATATATGAATTTATTAAGATAATAGTTAGTTATAAACAAAAATATATTGATAGACTAAGTCAAGTGTTGGAAAGAAAATAGTATAATTAATCGTTTATCCTAATTGTTAAATTAACATCTAATTAAAGTTAAAAAAATAAAAAATAGGCCAAAGGATACGGGAAAACAAGAACAAACCAAAAAACGAATGAGGGGAGGAAAGGAAGAAAACAACTAGGAAGAGAGTGTTGGGACCCAGAAACTACTAATCTTCCAGCCATCTTCTCTATTGAGATTGCTCGACCTTTTTTCAATCTCAAGGGAATCCCTAAATTTCCGATGATGGAATAGTGAAACTCTAGCAATCACACTAGCCTCCTCTACAAATTTTATAAAATAGTAAAGACCTTTAGGTAAATTCATATAAACAATTAAATTAGTTAATACCTCTAGGTTAATGTGACAATTAGAGAAATAATTAATTAAATTTGAATATTTAAAATCTTATTTTTTCTAACACTTGACTTATTCTAATATTTATATTATATGTTTTTATTAAATAGTCAATACTTTTTGTAACTAACTATCAACTTAATAATCATTTAAAATTAATTTATTATTTATATTTAATATATATTTAAAACCCCTTAGAAAATTCATATGTCCCTTTGACTTTTAATTTAATAATATAACTAACTAGCTATGAAATTAACTTATTTTATGACCCTGGTATGTCTAGTTGACCCCAGTCATATTTAGCCGTTAGTCAATATAGTCATTGCTTGGTCAAGAATTATAGCCGTTGGAGGTTTTGCTGGGACTATTTAACATGAAATGCTTGATCTAATTATTCAACTTGTCTTGAGGATGAACCACACTGGTTGGTTTGAAACGCGTCGACAAATGAAATATCATGTGATTTACGCTGAAAAATCTCTCATAAACTAGACACCTTTTCAACAATATTTCCTAAATTATCACTCAAATCTTTGACATGACATATGAAATTGCTTATATTTTCATTTTCTTCCATTTTTAGAGATAAAATTTTAGTCTTCAAAAATAAGATCTGGTTTGTATTTGTTGTTTCATACAAACCCTTTAGCATATCCCATGTTTCCTTTCATGTATTGCAATCTTTGATGTGAGGAATAATGTTGTCCTTTATAGACATACGCAACAACACCTTTGCTTTCGTCTCTCATTTCTCCCAATTTGGAATAGAAGCTACAACAGTGGGTTTGGACTCATCCCCACTCACAATGGACCACAAACTATAACCTTCTAAAATAGTGAGCAACGCGAATTTCCAATTCACATAATTTCCTCCATCAAGTTTGGCGGATTTATTCAAATAAGTGTTAGCTAACAAATTTGACATGATGGAAAAAGAAATTTCTCCAATCAAAAAAATGAAATCAAATCCATTAGATCTAAAGCCAAATGCACCCAGTTTCACCAATTCCCGGAAAAATTTCATCAATTCCCAGAAAAATTTCACCACACATGCAGCATAAAAATCTTTACTAACTCCTTTTCACTACTAAAAATTTCCACCGACACTCCCTTTTTTTTTAACACCTTTCATCACTTTAAATAAAAAAAAAACAAATACTTGAAAACCTTATAACTCCTTATGATAATCTTCAAATTAAAAACAAACACCCCGTTTTTAAATTTTTCTCACCACTTAAAATAAAAGCAAATATTTTAAAAACCTTATATCTCCATAAATTAAAAAAACAAACTCACTTTGTGTTTCTTTGTTTTAAATACTTCAAAGGTGGAAGCCTTTTAACTCAACATACACCGTTCTTTTAAAAAGAAAGTCAAACCATTTAAAAATAATGGAAAGCACTCTGGAAAATCGAATCACCTCCACGTTGGATCAAAATTCTTTACTTCAACGCATGATTCGGGTTGGAGCCACGTCTATTGCAGATCCACTTGCAGATATGTTTGCAACGTTCAGCTGAAACAACATAGACACTTTGCAGAGCACTCAACACAAGAGGGTTGTAGATTGCTTCTTCACGAAACTAGTGATCTCTCACAAGCTTTTGGACAACTCTTTTGCATGCTGAACTAGCAACTGAAGCAAAAAACTAGGTTGAAAATAATATAAGCCCCAAAAATCACAACACCACTTGCAATATTCGTAGCATCTCCTTCACAGCAACACAATCCCCGAAAGCCACACTGTCTATAGACACTTTTCAAAACTGCAAACTCTCTTCACTACTGCAACTCTCTGAGGAGGAGAACATTTAACACAACACACAACTGCGCTCAGGGTCTGATACCATATCAGAGAATAAAATCAACACTCAAAGCTTGCACATTACATTACTAAACGTTGCAATTTATATACATCTTCAGCCACAAATTGAACAATAACTGTGTCGAATGAGATTTATTACCTACTGACTATAGCTGACTATCTTGACTATTGAATAGTGAGTGGTTTCGTCTGAACAGTGTCCGGCACCATCATGAGCCGTCGTGATTAATATCCTGACACAAACCCCCATCCACCTAAATATATACTCAACTAATTAATATATGAAAAATGGAAAATTTGATAGTTTGACTAATATCAACCCCATCTAATACTATTGTGGTTGTGTTAGTTCATAACTAAAATAACTTGATCGTGTTAGTTTACAAATAAAATGAGTGAGATTATAACCATGATTAACTAGTTCACCTTGCAATTGCAGAAACCAACTAACGACAAGTCAACTACTTCCAGAATTTGAGATTGTGTTCGGCATAAAATAAAATGAGGAAGAGTTAAATGGAAAAATTTCCTAAGACCAAAATTTTAACAAATTAATAAGCGAGGGAAATAAAAACAATAATCATAGGGCTATCTATACTACTTGGTTATCTTTCATAGATATCACTGTCATAATATCCGAATCAATGGAGTGAATTACTACCACGCTAGATTTTGTCAGAGATAAGAATTTTAAAATTTTATTAGTTAAACAGTTTTATAATTTGTATATATCTATATATATATAGATATAGGTTAGATCTATTTTAACTTCGAACCTACTAAGGGTTAAGAGGATCAAATCTCTTGAGATGCAGAAATCTTTTAGAATAAAAAGAGATCTAATCTCTCTCTGTACTTGGTAGATACGGAATTAAGATGGATCTAGGGTGCTATAATATATATGTTATTGACATTAAAATATTTTATTTATAATCATGTTCTCCACATTAAAATGTTAAAACATGCCTCGTCATATTTTTCTCTTTTATGAATACAATTAAACATGTTTATTATTAAAATTTTCTAAAATATTACATATCAAATCCGTATTAACCATTGAAATAATTACAAATATACCTCATACATTGAGTTAGAAAGAGTTATTAATGGAATTAGAATTGTCTTAATCTTCCTCTCTATATGTGTTTCATGTTAAAATCTTTTACTCGAAGTGCCTACTGAAATATTTAAATTTTTATTTGTTATTAATACTTTCAAAATATTTTATATCAACTCCATATTAAAATTAAAAATAAATTACAAATTGTAATATCCCTCCATGTCTGTAATGTTGCTTTTGTTTACACTGAATTATGTTAGTAGGAATAATGGAAAATTCATGTAGTACATTGAAATGATTATGCAAATAACTAATTTTATTAATAAATAAATAGATGAGATTGAAAGTACTTGGGAATGAGATGTTTGAATACGAGATTGAGATAAATCTTCCATGATAAATATTCTAGATAGGATCTAATGGTTGGGAGAGAAAATCCATTTAATTGCTTCGCTGGGGAAAGATGTTAAGTGTGGATAAGCAAAAAGCGTCGCGGAAGAGAAAATAGAATTTTTAACTTAAAGCATAGGCAAGTGGGCATTGAGGACTTGTTGATGTGAAAACACACCCCCATTTTTAACTCATTTATTTTAAATAATGGGGAACTTTTTGTAAATTTTGGCTAAATCGCCTTTTAATGTTTTCTTTTGGTTAAGTGTCCAACAATTTTGTTAAATTTTTATTTCTCTCAGATTCTTCTTTTGATTACTTCATTGTATTTACCCTTTCACATGTTTTCCATTGGTTCTTGTTTCATCTCATTTGGATGCACGGTTTGCAAATGGTGCTCATCTGAAGTTTGATCATTTTTACCGCATACAAAATATATATTATTTTAATTTTTGTAAATTAATTGTAAAATATTATTTTAATTTTTGTAAATTAATTGTAAATATTTATTTTTCGTTAATTTTTAATAATTAATTCATTTTTCACTAACGGCCCTACAAAATCGCTGCAACCAAATTGTAGAACTATTAAAATTGTGCATTATCGGATTTTTAAAGTTAATTTAAATTTTAATTTTAATAAATGTCCCGAAATCTGAAATCCCAGAAAACTCAAGCGGTTGTAGTTTTTTAATGTTAATGAGACCTTACTATCAAGTGGTTGTAGTTTATACAAAGATAAAGGGTCCCACTTCAAGTGGCGCTCCTGCCCCCTTCACACCATATCCTCATCACCTCGGAACATTGGAATATCATAACTTTTTAAAAAACAAAACCTTTGATGCTCCGATGGCTCAACACCTCTGATATAATAATACTCCCTTTCTCCTTGAGACCTTTTAAAATATGAGAGCTTCTGTTTATCGTAACCTCTGATCCCTTATTCCTCCTAATCCTCTTATGCCTGATATCTCGACTCCTCCAATACACCTTATGCCTCACTCCTTCACTCCTTATCCCTCCACGTTCCATTATAACTACCACTCCACCTTATGCCCCCACTTTATTATATAATAATGCCTCCTTATGCCTCCACTTTATTATATAATAATGCCTCCTTATGCCTCCACTTTATTATATAATAATGCCTCCTTATGCCTCCCACTTATCCACCATGGCTCATAAGCTGAGCCAAAGGCCACTAGGCCCATTCACTTGGGACCAATAGCCACTTGACAAGTGTCTTAATTATTTTAATTACAATATAATATTTAATTAAATAAATTATTTTTTTAATTAATCTGTGATTAAATTAATTAGTTTAAAGTTTTTTGTATTAATTAATTCCATAATTATAATTAAATTGTATATATTTAATTAATGAAATAATTGTAGCTAATTAACGTAATAAATTAGAATTAATAATTTAGTTTCGATTAAAAAATTTAAATAAAAATTCCTAATTTTAGCCCCAAATATTTTCCACAATGTTGATATTTTTGACACTTCATTTTCAGACAGGCATATTTGGAGATTTAGTTAACCAAATCAGGCTTGCAATAGGTCGTTGGAAAACTAAGACATAGGAGAATAATATGGGATGGTCAATTTTAGTAGATTCAATCATTTAATAATCCGTAAATTTAGTGGAAGACTAAGTGGTGAATTTGTAATCAAGAATTAGTTTTTCAATTTTGATTTGGGAAAATCTCATTGGAATGGAGAAACTGCTATCAATAATTTATTCCTAGCATTATTCAAAAGCTAATAAGATCTAATAGAAGCAATCACATCTTGAAATCTTTGTGGAGTTTATGTATTTTTAATTTTTTGAGAAGTTGTTTTGTTTTCTATTTTGTTCACCAAATTAGTTTGAATTTCTGAATTTCAACTGGTTTGTGGCAAGAGATTAGTTGAGGAGATGAGGAAGAGAAGATTTGGAACAGTGGAATTGCTCTAGCAAGAAAGGAAAAATAATTGTGGCCAATCAAATTTGTGGAGCAAATTTATTCTTCAAACAATTCTCTCATTTTGTTTTTCATTTGTAATTATAAATATGATTCTTAGAGAATGCTTAAAGGGGGGTTCTAGATCTAAAACTTGGGCAAAAAATTCTCTGCATAGAGGGATTTTTGCACTACTGTAGGGGGCAATTTTTTGTAGAGAATTAACTAGTTTGAACCTGACTTGTGGATATTAAAATAGATGTATTTCATCTTTGAAATTTTCATGCTATCATGAAATTTTTTTATAATTTCATGTACTCAAAGGCTTTTATAATATATTTAATTCGTGTACACTATTGTCAAAGATAGAGGTTGATTGGTGGCCTGTACTTAATAAAAATTGAGACAATTATGGATCTAGATAAGTCTGTGTTTTTTAAGTTTTTCACTATTGTAAATTCATTTAATACATGCTTGTTTTAATCATTTTAAAGTTATCTTTTAATGAAGGATCTAATTGTTTTCAAGTTTAATTATGAATTCAAATAGATAAACAGAACATACTTGTTAACCATTTAGAAAATTCACATCAGGTTTATCTTGGTTTTAATAATGATTGTTTTATGAGAACTAGTTCCTTAATGCAGTCATATATTTTTTTAGTTTGAATTCATTTTATTTGAATTTGGATGTATGTGCACTAGAGATATAATGACTATTCATCAGATAGTTGAATATATATACTTGCTTGAACTAATAATAAGTCTTGCAACTATTTCTTTGGCTTATTGATTTCATTTTTACTCGAAATTCAAAGTTGGTTTCAAATCCCCTTTTTACCTTGCTCTTGGTTGAGAGGTGGTCTAATCCTTCTTTCAATCAGGATAGATTTAGGATTTATTTTTTGCTAATTATAGTAGATTTTCATTAAATTTTAATTATTTCATTCTAGAAGTCCTTTTACACAAGGGGAATACTTTAGAGTGGCCCAGATGAGTCAGTAATTTAGCTTAAGGACCACTTTATTGCACGAGCTCTGCAAGAGGTAAAATATGATGTCTCTTCTATTTTAGCAAGTATTAGATGTATTATAAGGCAACTTAAAAAGAGGGAGGGTAACTAGACTCAACTAAACCAGTCAGAACCTCCATTCCAAATGGAAAATGAGTTGTTTTAAGTTCCTGACTAGGTGGTATCCCTTATAATGTTGATATGGTCATTTTGGGTCATTGACATTTTTTAATGCTAGAAGGAGGGCCTAAATAAATTATATCTTTGATGATTTTGTGCTTTAAGATTTTATCTTATTACTATGGCCCCATGTAAAAGACCTCCTTGGAGTTGCTTTATTGGACCTCATCCAACAACTACTCCAATAAAAGCAGTCGAGACCCTATCTAAGGTAAAGTATAATGGTAAGACATCTTCTTTTAGTCATCTCCTTCAATTTATTTTAAGTTCCAGTAATTTAAATATTGATGGGGATAATATTTGGAGAATATTTACTCTTACCTTGACAGGTTTTGTTAAAGACTAGTGCTTATCACTCCCAGTTTCCTCCATACATAGTTGGGATGAATTTTCGAAGATTTTCCTTCATTTTTTCAGGAATATGATTACGAAAATGTGTGTGATTAGTTAGAATAATTGCATAGGATGGAAGGTGAGACTTTGGATATGTTTTATATGATATTTAAATTAATTTTAATGTAATTTGGGTCCAAATATTTGCCTCCTCAATTCCATTATGTTGGATGTTTCAAACATTTAGTGTCTTTTCCCTATAATAACTATGAAGAACCAAGAAGTATATCCATTGTTGATGATGATTCAATTTCTCAAAATGACAACTCTGATTCTTCACAAATTGAAATTACAAATGCTAATCATGATGCATAAACTGTTGCAATTAATTTACAATCTGCTAATAATATCCGCAAAAGTGTATAGTTCATTGGGTGTCTATAGCACATGTTCTACAAGGTATATTTTTCAAATTTTGTAAGATTTGTTCTAATTTTATTATGTTATGGAAACCACAATTCTATAGACATTCCATTAGTCAAATGGAAATGGCATAAGATCACCCCGTCGAAAAAATATTGGTAGCTAGGGGGCTAAAAATGTTTACTATTCTGATCAAGTGTTAGTGAGTCATAGTCTCTAGTGTCTTGTATATAATTCCTCCATTTAGGGAAGAATGTTGAAGGAAAAATATCATCCATTCAAAGAAATTTTAGTTAGGAGTGGAAATCTTTAGAGGGCTCTATTGTCTAGAAATATTTCATCCTAGCATTCCCCTTAATAGGATCATGGATGGCTTGGCACATAGGTGATGGTTGAAAGGTTCGATTTGGGGTAGATCCTTGGGTAGGGTTTGGGGATGAGTATTCTCTCATATGACCTTCTCACACAAGTCCATCTAGTTGGTATCTCTTTTTCCTCTGATATCAAATCTCAATATCCCCAGCTATGGGATCATGGGGGTTAGAAATTCATAGACTCTAAGAGCTATTGGGACTTGAATCTAACGAATGAGAGTCATATATTATTCCTCTTACATATAATTTTAACAATTTTTATATGAAATTGAGGACAAGTTGGTGTGGAATAAAAATATAAGTAGTGATGAATTCATTGCAAAACTCAGATACATTTCCTACATGGAATCTCTACTCGTGGGGAATATTAGATGGTGGTGGAGCTCTCTATGGAAACTCTATGTGCTAGGAAAAGAAAGATCTCCCTATAATTAGCGCCCAAAGAATAATCTTGTCACTTGGGATAATGTTTTGAAAAGAGGATGGATCAACCGAATCATTATCCATTTTCCAAAGCATCTGAAGAATGTATCACTCAATTATTTATTTATTTTTCCAAATTCATTACAATTTGTAGTGAAGTTGATCACAAATCTTGTGATCAGAGTCTGCTAGGCACGATCCTTATTACTATATTGTATGAAGGTATGAGAGGAGGATCACATAGCTAAATATTTTAATGGTTTTCCATGTTTATTTACTAACATTATATGGTGGGAAAGGAGAATAAGTGTTTTCAAATTCTTTGATGTTTTGGTGGATGTTACCATGGACATTTTCAAACCTCCACATATAATTCAAGATTGACCCAACAAAAAATGAAGGCAAGGAGTCTAGTTCCACCATCTATCAATCATGGAATTCCATGGGGATATTTCAATGGTGCAATGTAGGGTCATGTTTTGTTCTATGCAGTCAAAATTGTAGTGTACATAAACAGATGTCATTACTTAGATATCATATATACTCCTAGGGGTAGGACTAGTAACCATGTTGATTTAATTTCATTGAGAACTCTTACCTCAGTAGTCACTCTAAAAATATTAATATTCTATAAATCATAGGAGATTCCAAATTATTTATTGATTAGACCAATAAGAAATTTCAAGTAGCTAATGTATTCCTACAATCTCTTTTGCTATATTTACAAAAGGTAATCAATTCATTTGAATGATTATCTTTCCAACATATACTTAGAGACCTGAAATCCAAAGTAGATGCTCTTTCGAAAGAAGAACTGGAGTTACCTATAAGATCTTCATGATGAGTGAGTATCTAGATAGAAAGGAGTATCAATTTATAGCTTTTTGATTATAAATACTAGTCTAATTTTTAGTTTTCCTCTTTATTGAAAATTATGTATGGACTATAATATAGTTTATAAGATGTTATGAATAAAGGTTTCGATAAAACCAGTAGAAAAAATCATTTCATTTGAATCTTTAAACAATAAACAAATAATAATCTACAACAATATATAACATATATATTGATCACAAATATATATTTCTTTATCTATATATATATATATATATATATATATATATATATATATATATATATATATATATATATATATATATATATATATATATATATATATATAATGAATCATAATAATGATATTAAAACAATTAAACCAATAAAAAATAGGTCAAAAAAATATCATAATAAAACATCTCTCACATATTTTGCGAGAGCGACTGTCAGGCTAGGTAGTAACTCCTCAAAGCAATTTATATATTTCATTTAGGTTGGTGTTTCTTATATACATGAGAGAGAGACTGTTCATTTCATCTCTTGATGACTATTCATATTCTCCATTATTTATTTACATCAATTTTAGTTATTCACCCAATCCTGATGATTAGGTGTCAAAATTCTCCCCCTTAATTTGAAGGGATGTTTGTGAGTCCAAGCATTGTTCTGAATTTTTCAAGCTTTTCTCTTCCAAGCACTTTGATCTATGTAAAATTTGAAACAGGAACTGATACTGTTACCCGTTTCGTAGAGATAGCAAAAAAGTGACCTGATTTTGAAAAGGGGTGATGCAAAACACATGTTTTTTTAGAGCATAGTTTTTGGCACTTTAATTTTTTTTAGAATAGTAGTGATTTTCATGCCGATTTAAAAAAGTGAGTATTCTGCATCACACCCTTTTTTTAAAAGACCTATTTTTTGGCTTTAAATTTTCTAATGTATAAAATGTAAATAATTATTTTGTAAATTTGATAATTTTTGAAGTGGTCGTTTTCTTCACATTTTCTTGTTTTTTATTTTAATTTTTTTTTTTTTAGTGAGGTCTTTATTGTTTTGCATTTTTAAATTAGAAGGTCAATATTTAGAATTTTCGATATTCTACATATTTATACATCCTTAATTAATTTTTCAATCCACATGAAATAATTGTTTCTAAAAAACAATATTTTTTAACAATGGACATAAAAATAACCATTTTAAACATAAATATAACTAAAAAACTACACGTTTTGATAATTTTTTGCTAGAATTGACATGTCAAAATCACAATTTTTATACGATAATTTTAACTAAAAATGGTTAAATAATAGTTTTTTTTATGAATTTCATATCAAAAAAATAATAATAATCACTCTTTTTTCAAAAAAAAATGATTAACTTAAAAATCAATGTGAAAATCACATATTACAAATATTGAATGTATAACAACCCTGATTGAGTGTTTATTCTTCTCATAAAATGTCAAAGTCAACATTGCAAAGCTTGATTTACAAGCATAACTTAAATTTAATCAACAATGTCATGTAATCCAAACTCTTCGTCCTCTAGAGTTTCATCATTGTCTTCTTCCACAATATTTTCTGTTTCCTTTTGCTCATTTTCCTCTTCTAATGGATCTTTGATGTCTGCGAATCTCCCAATGTATGTCTTTCCAAACATTACATGTAATGGTGGTGGGGGTTCCTTTGCTTTTTTTGCCACACATGATTCACTAAAGTCCCCTTTCTTCAACCCAATTTCTTGCATTGCATCTGGAAGAAATTGAAGAGCATTAATTCTCTGCTGAATGAAATTGCACTGTACTGGATCTTTTTCAATTGCAATGCAATTTCTTCCTTTTTGAAAGCAACATGCTAGTGTTGTACCTAATTATCAAGCACAAAAGAAATAATGAGCTAAATTAGTACAGTGACATATTAATTAAAAAATATCATATTGAAATTCAATTCCATATAATAAAACTTACCTAAGCCAGAAAATAAATCCAGAAATCAATCTCCTTCATTTGAACAAATGTCTATAAGATAGTTAATCAATAATTGTGGTTTTTGATAAATGTTAACTATCTCTCCTTTTGCTTCTTTCTCTTCATATGTTAGTTTTCTCACAACAACATCATAAGTCAGTATTTGGCTATGGCTCTTTCCATCTACCCGATTAAAAATCATAGACATATGGCTATCATCGTTTGCCCAACTATTAATATGAATGAACTCACAATCATTTATAAATTGTTGATCTTCATTGTTAAGAATATTTGACTTTTTCCTGTAACATGAAATAGGAAAAGTTTAATTAACTTGTACATAAATAAATTTTTCAACATTAATCAAATATACATTTTAAACGTTTTACCATGTAAGCTGCATCCTTGAATTTATTTTCCCCTTGAAGCTTGACAATATAATTGCCAATTGTGTGTCTAAATGAAATGTCACAAATCTCCATAATGGTGATGATGTGACTTCTACAAATCCCGCAACCACTTTACTAAGAGCTTGATAAGTATAAGGGTCACTATCGTAGTCAATGTTTGGAATTTTGAAACCATGGGGAATATCTGCAATGACTAGGGCATAGTCCATTTTAGGTATGAGTTTAGCAATGTCTTCATAGTCGCCTTGTATTACTTGATATTGAATAGTGTCTAGCCCATTCCAAATGAAATGATTAAGAGTTGGATCAAGTTGTACATTCTTAATACGTTGCTTCCTCAGTCCTTCGGTCTTTATTTTTTCGATAAAGGTTTTGAAACTATCTGGCGCTCCATTATCATCCTTCCTCATCTTTTATAAAATAAACAAATATATGTGTAAGTTATAAATTAAAAATAGTACATAGGTGAATAAAAATGAATGTATAAATCAAGATACCTTTTTAAATGCAAGATAAAAAGCTTTTAATGTTGATGTAGAACTTGAATCTGGATAGTTGCGTACAACATCATCCCAATTATCTTCATTCAACAATCTAACCATTTGTTCTTGAATTTTCATATAAACTTTGTGACTCTATAGGTAAAGTAACAAAATGTTAATATAATGATATGTATAACAAATACTACCAAGAACAACATGTTTTATTTAAAATATAATTATAATCTAGAAATAAATAAAAATAATTGAACAAACTTACTTTTGAAATTCTTCAGATATTTCCTCCAATGATAATTCTCATGACCTCACACGAGATAATATTTCTTTGACAATTTTTTCATCTTTCACTCCTTGCATCGCCCTCCAAGGTGTGATAGTCATATCTTCTGGAAGGTGCTTCATTTCAGGAGCCAATTTACTATTGCCACATATCAATGGCTTAGACTTTTTGACCTTCTGGTTTTTAATGGAAATATCTTCCCACATGCTAAAAATCTCACCAATCAACTTCCAAACATCTCCAGTTCTAAATGCCAATTGGAAAGCGTTATCAACACCTCTGAATAAATCACTATTTTTGTTGCCTTTTCCACCTTTTGAATTGGTTTTCTCTTCAATTTGATATCCTATTTCCATACAACATTCCTTTCGGAAATCTGCAGTAACATTTATCTTATCCCCACCACATTTTTCTTCAAATTCACTATGAATAAATCTAACCCTTTGGAAGAAAGTCATAGACATCCTATATTCATTATCTAAATTATGATCCCATGCCACTAACTTTGCTTCTATATCTGATAAAACAACGTAAATGATACATTTCATTGTTGCAAAATGTGGGTTATTAGGATACTCCTCCATCAATTGTCTTTGAGCTTCTACAGAATGGTTCCCCCCAAGCACATAATAATTGTATTCAAAACATTTTGTCTTATCAAATGCTTCTTTGTTGGGAACTTGAATTGGATCAACAAGAATAAAAAAACTAACCACATGAGCATATGGATTGCACCTCATCAATGTCTTCAAGTTGTGAACATGCAGATGATGTGGCTTTCTAACTTGATATTGACATTGTCCTTCACTTGCTTTATAGGTTTGCCTGACATTAAGCTGAAATGTGTGACCACCATCAATTAAGTTTCTCTTTGTCAAATTCTCTCGAATAACATTTTGTTTTGTTTTGATCATGCCATCCTCTAAATCAGCTGCTGGTGTAATGATTTCTCTGCTTTCTTTTGAAGTTTAACTAGGTTCTTGACTGCTGGTAATGACTGCTTCAAAATCTTCAACTTTACTTTTCTTGGTCATAACATTCCCAACAGATTTATTCTTGGGCATTGTTACTCTTGATTTTTTATGGGTCTTCTCAGTTCCAATGTCATCTTCAGTAATGGCAACATCTGCTTCACTCTCAATTTCAACTTCATCATTCTCAAAAGTAACTTGTTTACCCTTGCTAGATTTATCCACCAACGGCATTTTTTTCTGATTCTTTGGATGTAGTTTTGTAGCATCATCAATTACCACATTTTGCTTATTTTCCATATCCTTTTCTAACACTGTGTAAAAGCTGCTGACAACTTTCATGATATCATGCTCTATGAAATGAATGCCTCCCAACCTAATTGAACAACTTTCAACAAAATTCTGCCTAACAAAATATCATATGTCAATAAAAAACAAAGTTAAAAAAATTAGTGAGACACTTTCAAGAACGCAAAATACAAATATAAATAGCAATACTTACGATGTTTTGTGTCATCTCATTTATAATTTTTTTACACAACTTTGTAGATACCTCTCTCGTGTCATACAATGAATATGATAGTTGGTATTTAATCCTTTCATGTGACTTGGGAGCTTTTGTAAGTACGTAAACAACTTCAGTGTCCGATACTGAACACATATCTATGACTCTTCCCATCACCTCAAAATTTTCATTATCAATCGGTATATCAATATATAGATATATATTCACATTTGTGCTTTCTCTTTCTTTCACATACCAGATTCTTGATGGAAATTTCACCTCTTGTGAATTCTCCCAGTTTGAAATCATCTTCTTATCACTTGAGGCACTTGAAAGATTTTTAGTCATGAGCTCAGGTGGAGTTCGTTCACCAATGTTTCTTGAAGATGCACCTTTAAGAGTCTTTAGTCTAGAAAGATTCACTAAAATTTTCTTTGATGCCATTTTCCTAAAAAATAGAAACACATAAATCAGTAAACAATAAAAACATATTAACTTAATTAACAACGAAAATATATAATAAATTTTTTATTTGTATGAGAACAATCGCCTCACCCACGGCCCCTCACATTCTAAAAAGCCATGCATTAGCATTCTAGTGTAAAAAACGTAAATCACGAATAAAACATTCTAAAATTCACTATATATATATATATATATATATATATATATATATATTATGAAATGTCTATTTTTTTTAATAGGTCAAAAAAAATATATGTAATGGCGCTCCACCGCACCCACCGGCACCCTACCCCATCCGCTCGCCCCAGGCACACCTGCCGCCCTTCTCCTCCAACCAACCCACCGGCGCTCCCACCAGTGCTGCCATCCCCCACCAATGAGCGCCTACCCCTCTCCCCCCACCCCCCGGGCGCATTCCCCACCCAACCACCTAGCCAGCCAGCTAGCCACCCACCCAGTGCCGCCCCCCTCTTCGCCCAAACCCCCCAAGCGCTTGCCACACTCCATTCACCCACCGGCGCCCCCCTCTAGGGCGCCCTCCCACGGGCACCTAATCCCGCCACCGGCGGCCGCCCTAGCCACCTACTTCATGCCCCAACCCTCCGCCCCCGCGGGTGCGCCCTCCCAACCCCTCGCCTAGTGGCTCGACCGCAGCTCACACCCCAATCCCTACCAACACCCCAGATGCACCCTCCCAACCCCCTGCCCCGGCGCCCCATCCCAACTCACCCTAGGCGCCCCGGGACACCCTCCCACCCCCGCACGGAAATGCCTCGCCCCACCCTCCCCTCCCCTCCTCGGGCGCGCCTCACCCCACCATCCCCTCCCCTCCCGGGCGCGCCCCCGCCTGGGCTCCCCCACCTTCCCTCGCCTGGGCGCGTCCTACCCCACCCTTCCCCCCGCCGTTTGTCGGCCCTAGCCCCTCTCTCGCTCCCATGGGTGCGCCCCGCCCCAACCTTCCCCTCCCCGGGCGGCTTGCAGCCTTGCCCCGCCCCGCCCCCCCGTTCCCATCCCTTGGCGCACCCCGCCCCACCCTTCCCCTCCCCAGGCGCCGCCCCACCGTCCCCCTCCCTTTCCCACCTCCCCCCGCCTGGGTGCAGCCTGCCCCACCAGGCCACCCCCGGGCATGGCCCGCCCCACCCTCCCCCCCCTTCCTCCCCCTGACGCCGGCCCCCACCCAACATCCCACCGCCCGGGCGCGCTTTGCCCCACCCTCCCCCACCTTCCCCTCGGGCGCCGCCCCACCCTCCCTCTCCCGGGCGCATCCTGCCCCACCCTCCCCCCCTACCGTTCGCCGCCCCCACCCCCTCTCCCACTCCCCGGGAACGCCCCGCCCCACCCTCCCTCGGCCTCGCTACCCGGGCCACCCGCGCCCCCCCCCCCCCCCCCGACAGGCGGCAGGGCGATTCCGGGAATCGTCCTACCGTCTACCGGGAGGGGCCGGGGGCTGCTCGGGTGGCGCGTGCCTTAGCCACGCCACCTAGGCAGCCCACACCCTCGCCCAATAGGTGGTAAAGCGATTCCTAGAATCGCCCTGCTGCCTGCCAGGCAGGGGCGCGGGTGGCCCGGGTGGCACCTGCCGGCGATTTCAAGAATCACCCTACCACCTGCCGGGTGCGAGCAGGTGCCACCCGGGCTGCCCACGCCCCCGCTCGACAGGCAGCAAGGTGATTTCGGGAACTGCACTGCCGCCTAATGGGCGAGGGCGCGGGCGGCCCGGGTGGCGCTTGCCTTGGCCGTGCCCGACAGGCGGGGGCGCGGGCAGCCTGGGTGGCACCTGCCTCGAATCGCCCTGCCACCTACTGGGTGAGGGTGCAGGCGGTCCGGGTGGCCCCTACCTCAGCTGCGCCACCCACGCCGCCGCCCGGCAGGTGGCAGGGCGATTCTCGGAACCGCCCTGCCACCTTTCGGGCACGGGCATTGGCAGCCCGAGTGGCGGGACCGAGGGAGGGTGGGGCGGGACGCGCCCAGGGGAGGGTGAGAGGGGCTGGGGGCGGCGAACGACGTGGGGAGGGTGGGGTAGGATGCGCCCAGGCGGGGGGATGTGGGGCGAGGGGCGCCCGGGGTAGGGAGGCTGGGGCGGCACCCGGGGGAAGGTGGGGGAGGGTGGGGCGGAGCGCGCCCTGATGGTGGGAGGTTGGGTGAGGGGTGGCGTTGAGGGGACAAAGTGGTGGGAGGGTGGGGTGGGCCGCGCCCAGGAGAGGGGAGGCGGGGATGTAGGGGAGGTGAGGAAGTGGGGGGGACGGTGTGGCGGCACCCGGGTGGCACTTGCTTGGGGGTAGGAGGGTGGGGCGGGCTGCGCCCGGGCGGTGGGAGGCGGGGAAGTGGGGGGGACGGTGGGATGGTGCCCGGGGAGGGGAAGGGTGGGGCGGGGCACGCCCGTGGAGGGGAAGGTGGGGCGAGGCTGTGGGCCACCCAGGTGGGGGGAGTTGGGGCGGGTGGGGTGGGGCATGCCCGGGGGAGGGGGAGAGGGTCTAGGGGTGGCGAACGGCGGGGGCAAGGGTGGGGTAGGACACACCCGGGGAGGGGAGGGGAGGGGAGGGTAGGGGAAGATCACCCACTCACTGCGGGGATTGGGAGATTCTGAGAATCGCCCAACCCCATGACAGGCAGGTGAGCTACTGGGCCCCCCACACCCCCTACCCCCCATGCCCTCACACCCCACCTGCTTGCTCGACCTCCAAGCCCACCCCGCGACACCACGGCGGTCCACCCACAGGTTTTGGGCGATTGAGTTTGATCGGGCCCACCATGCTCACGACGGATGTAATTGTTATTTTGGTTCAGAAAAATTATTAATTTAAAAAAAGGAATTCTTTTTCATTAAACTAATTTAATATAAAAAATTTCAAGGAAAAAAATTTAACTTACCTTTCAATTGCGAGAATTCTTCATTGAATATGTTGAAACTTGATAGTGATGTAGTTGCTCCACAAATTCACAAATCTTTCAACGATTTTCAGAAAGCTTGAATGTGATGTGATTAATAGTGATAATGAAATTTTAATGTATAAGTGAAATTATGGAGTTGTTTTACTGTACGGTTAATGTGGGATAATTCGTTTTAAAATATTATAAAGAGAATATTGTAGAATTGTTTTACAACGAGTTGAATGTGGGATAATCTGTTTTAGAATATATTAAAAAAAATAAAAAAATTTCAATTGTTTAGTAAATATTATATACTTTAAGTACTAAAATAATTAATGTAGAAGTTGTAGTTTACAATTTTAATTTTAATGATTTATTTCTTAAAAAAATTTAGTTTACATTTTTCAATAAATTGTAGAACAATAATGAAGGTAAATAGATTTAACAAACTTTTTGAAGGGAAATATTTTCACGAAATTTTTTTGAGGGAAATATTTTAGCGAAAATTTTTGGAGGGAAATATTTTCGCGAAACTTTTTGGAGGGAAAATTTTTGGAGGGAAAATTTCATCCTTTAAGCTATATAATATCTTTAAGAGACTCCCCATTTCTATCATTCAACATCTTCTATTTGAAAGGGATGGATTGTTCAGATAGTGAAGTTTCGATTTATACACCATCAACATCTTCATCGCGTAACAACTCTATTCATATTGATGAATATAGTGGGAATTCTTCCACTATGGATAGAAAGTCAATTCTTCCACTTAGTCCTGATTCTAAGGACTATGAGAGTAGCGCTGATGAAAGAGGGGATGGAGAATTTCAAATAAATAAAGAGTCACACGTTCCACTTAGTCCTACTTCTAAGGACTATGAAAGCCACAGTGATGAAGAGCAGGATGGTGAAGTTCAAAAGAATGGAGTGTCACAATGTCCACTTAGTCCTAATTCTGAGGACTATGAGAGCAGCGGTTTTAAAGAGCATGATGGTGAAGTTCAAAAGAATGGAGTGTCACGGTGTCCAATTAGTCCTAATTCTGAGGACTATGAGAGCAGCAGTTTTGAAGAGCATGATGGCAAATTTCAAGAGAATGGAGTGTCACAGTATGATAGCAGTAGTTTTGAAGAGCATGATGGTGAAGTTCAAAAGAATGGAGTGTCACGGTGTCCACTTAGTCCTAATTCTGAGGACTATGAGAGCAGCAGTTTTGAAGAGCATGATGGAAAATTTCAAAAGAATTGAGTGTCACAGTATGAGAGAAGCAGTTTTGAAGAGCATGATGGTGAAGTTCAAAAGAATGGAGTGTCACGGTGTCCACATAGTCCTAATTCTGAGGACTATGAGAGCAGTAGTTTTGAAGAGCATGATGGAAAATTTCAAAAGAATGGAGTGTCACAGTATGAGAGCAGTAGTTTTGAAGAGCATTATGGTGAAGTTCAAAAGAATGGAGTGTCACAGTGTCCACTTAGTCCTAATTCTGAGGACTATGAGAGCAGCAGTTTTGAAGAGCATGATGGCAAATTTCAAAAGAATGGAGTGTCACAGTGTCCACTTAGTCCAAATTCTAAGGACTATGAGAGCAACAGTGATGAAGTGCGTGATGTTGAATTTCAAAAGTATGGAGTGTCATGGTGTCCATTTAGTCCTAATTCTAAGGACTATGAGAGTAGTAGTGATGAAGAGTGGGATGATGAATTTCAAAAGATTGGTGTGTCACAGTGTCCACTTAGTCCTAATTCTGTGGACTATGAGAGTAATAGTTACGAAGAGCATGATGATGAATTTCAAAAGAATGGAGTGTCATTGTGTCCTCTTAGTCCTAATTCTAAGGACTATGAGAGCAACAGTGATGAAGGACAGGATGATGGACTTAGTCCTAATTATAATGAGCATAAAGGTAGGAGTGACAAAGGATAGGATGTAGCATCTTCAATAAGTAGACAATCACATTTTCGACATAGTCCTAATTCTATGGACTATGAGAGTAGCACTAACAATGCACATGAGGAAGAATATCCATTAAACATCGAGTCAGATTTTCCATTCAGTCCGAATTCTAAGGACTACGACAGTAGCACTGAAGAAGTAGAAGATGAAGAATATCCTTGAAGTCAATATTTGAAAAGAAGAACTAAGCATAGTGTGGATAACATTCCTCTTAATGATGATGAAAAGCATTATACAAATGATGATCCAATGATGGAGATGTTGCCAAGAAAAATTGTATCGAGGAGTAGGAGCAGACCTTTTCGTATCAACACAAGTTGTTCTAGTTATACAAGGGGTAGAGAAGAATATCTGATGAGAAGAAGTTCTATCAGTGCTCTCATTTCAAGTGAATGTTGCCAAAAAGATTGCTTGAAACATATGGATTTCAAATTTGCATTAGAAAGCCGGAAGAGATATTTGTCAATGAATAAAAGCATGCAAAATTCATATTTAGTTGGGTGCATGCAATCTACATTGTCAGGTTATGATTATCATATTGGGACTTTATTTATCTATAGAAAAGCTTTCAAAATGTTTCATTCGATTGGGAATTTTCGTCTCTCGAGAATTCAAGAAAATTTAGAAAAGGATCCCACATTTTATTCAGAAGTACGTCATAAAAGACAGTTTTGGCCATTATCAAATATTGCAATGTCATGGATGAAAGATTTCTTTTCAAAGCATGGAGAGTGTATGCCAAATAGAGAGACAATACATATTCCAGATAATTTTTCAAGACGAGAAATCTACAACTTATACAAAGATTATGCAAAGGTGCTGAGGGACATGGCCAGTTTATTACATATCAATATTTTGTGAAAGTATGGAAGAAAGAATTCAACAATGTCTGTATTCCTAGGAAGACAAGGATGGGGATTTGCAGTACATGTGCTTCTCTAAAATAAAAAAGGGACAAATGTGAAGGGTCAGAAAGAGGTAAGCATTCATAACTTTAACTTTTAAAATTGTATAGTCATCAACTATGAAAACATATTTCTTAGTGAATTTCTTTTATGTTGTGTAGATTTAATTGTCAAAGAACTTCAGGATCATCGTGAACAACAAACAAACGAAAGGAAGAAGTTGTACAAGCATCGAAAGAAGTGTTATGATAATCCAAATAAATATTTGGGTTTGATAATTGATGGTATGGACCAGAAGAAAACACTTTTATCACATTTTGTTTGCACACCCAAAAATTTACAGGAGGAAAATTTTATTCAGTTTCACTTGGTCGGTTGTATGGTCTTCAATGGGAAAATGTTGCCAAGGGTGTACTTCACAGCTCCAAATATTCATAATGATGCAAATCTGACCATAACCATAATTCATGATGTGATTTCTCATTGGTATGGTACTCTTCCTGAAGTTTTGTATCTACAATTGGACAACACTTGCCGTGAAAACAAAAATCAAGTTGTTTTTGGATATCTAAACATGCTTGTTGAATTGAGAATTTTTCAAAAGGTAAAGGTTGGTTTCCTTCTTGTTGGACACACTCATGACCATATTGATCAGATATTCAATCATTTTTCAGTCATATTTAGTAGGAAGCAAGTTGGGAGCTTGCCATCACTAATTGAATGTCTTAAGAAATCATACACGCCAGAGCCTACCTTTGATGTGTTGGAAGAAACTGTTGACATGCGAAGGTTTATTCTGGGATCATATGGTGAGGGGAAATTCATTGAACAACTTAATGACATTAGCTTCCAACATCAATTTCCTATCAAAAAAATTGATGGGAAAACACTAATATGGGGCAAGAAGTATTCAACTACTATAGAATGGGCACCATCATCAGGTTTGCAATTTTTGAAGTTCATTCTAGATCATCCAATATTTGCATCAAAAATATTATTATTACAATCAGTTGGTGAAGTTTAGAATGCAGGGAGACAAAATAGAGATATAAGTTATTCTGATTGCCTCGAAGAAATTAAAAAATGTATTAGATATACATATGAGTACTTTGACAGTGCTGATTCGGTTTGGTGGGAGTCATTTTTCAATAATCAAAGTGATATCATTTCAACAACAACAAATGAAGATATGCCTTTGAAAAATCCATTTATTTGGCCACAAAATGTGTCAAATGAACATGAGGAAATAAACATTGTTGAACAACAACAATCTCAAGGTATTATTAATTCTTCACAGGCAGAGGAAAGAGAGATGTATATTGGTTCCAGAAGATCTTGTGCACAACGTGAAGCCATGGAAGACCTTTACATGGGTTCAGTACATGATATTAAGGAGGGTTGCATGATTGCAGTGCTAGCAGATGGAGATCCCAATGGCTATCCATTCTGGGTTGCTAAAGTTATAAAGGTCTTTATAGAAAATGAGGATGTTACAAGTGTTGAAGTACATTGGTATGCCACAAGTACACACCCATTCAATGGTGTGTATAAGCCAGAGATGGTAGTTGAAAAAAAAAATGGCAAAAAGAGAAAAAGAAAGGGTACAAATATAAATCGTCGCCGCACAGACATATTAAAATTGGAGGATGTTGACATACTTGCTTATGACTTCAATTTAACAAAGAGAGGAACTCTTCGCTTCAAGAAGATAGAGATTCTGAAAAGTTTGTTACCAGAAGGAATAGTGTTGAGATGGGAGTCTGTTGAAACCAGTCGTAGATCTAGAAGAATTTTGAAACTTAAAGTGTTGGGCATGCATGTGGACTCAGATGGGGCACTAGTTGATGAAAGACAAGAATATGGAACATCTTCGTCAGCATCCAATCACTCATCTGAAGATGTGAATTCTGATGGTGTGCAAGAAAATATGAGTGATTTTGAATAATTGTTTAAGACAGTTTATATAACTGATGTATCCATCGTATCTTGAAATAAAATTAATGATTTCCATATGGTGTTAAATGAGAAGTTATGAGGCATTTTTATATTGTTGGATTATATGTCTTAGCTATGATAATTTTTATTGTTTAAAATATCTACAATGCAATATTAAATTGGAGATATAATGTATGTTTTATTCAATATACAAATAATGACTTCTGAATTCATTTAGTGATGTAATTTGTTCATAATGTCATGGATTTTTAATTTTTTAGTTTAATAAAATTCAATTTCTTTTGTATCTAACATGTTATGGTTGAAAACATGTTGAATTTATACTTAGGAAAGAAAAATGATATTCTACTAGAAACATTAATGTGTTTTTCTTCTCATAAACAACTTTGTTTGGCACATAAAAATTTGGTTTTACTAACATTTTTTAAAAAGTTTGGAAATTGACCTTAAAAAAAAAAGAATCATTGTTCCAGTATCATCACTTTTGTTTTGAAGCTATATTTTGCATGAAAATTTCGTAATAAATTTCGTAGTCATTGCCATTTTTAAAACATGTTCAGAATTGACCCCTAAAAAATAAAATCATCGTTCTAGTATACACACTTTTCATTTTCAGCACTGTTTTTGATGTTTTTTCGGGGTTTTTTGGCCAGAGTTCCCATTTTGAGATTATAGTTCCCATTTCAAAGTTTACATAGATTTTGGTGAAGATGTCTGCAATTTGCTCGTTCGTGGAACAATGGCGGAGATGGATTGTTTTGGCCTCAACATGATGTTGAATCAGATGATATTTAGTATTGATGTACTTGGAACTTTGGGTTCTTGGCCAACCTTATTGAAGAGGCATTGTCAATCATGAGTGGAGTTGATTGTACTTGTTTTACTTGCAAATCTTCAAGAATTTTCCTGAGCCACACAATTTCTTTTGTTGCCTCAGCTGCTGCCACGTATTCTGCTTCTGTTGTGGAATCTGTTGGAATTGATTGTTTGCGTGATCTCTAGGATACAGCTCCTGATCCAAGACTCATAGCATATCCTGAAGTAGATACCCCAGTTTCTTTGTCTCCGTCGAAGTCTGGATCAGAGTATCCAATCAAGCTGAAGTCGTTCACCTATGTATACTTGATTCCAAAGTCTTGAGTTCCCTTCAAGTACCTTAGAACTCTTTTTGCAGCAGACCAATGTCCCTCACAAGGCTTTTGCATAAACTTGCAGAGGATTCCAACAACAAACGAAATGTCTAGTCTGGTAGTAGTTAGGTAGTTGAGACTTCCTACAAGCTATCTATACTTTGTTGCATCCTCAAATTATTTTCCTTCAATAGATGTGAGCTTTAAGTTTTGTTCCATTGGAGTAGTAAGAGGATTGCATTCTATCATGCCAAACCTATTCAACAGATCTCCAATGTAGTTCTTTTGAGAAAGAAATATGGACTTTGGATGTTGAGTTACTTCAATACCAAGATAGTAATGAACATAGCCCAAATCAGTCATTTCAAAACTTTTCCCCAATTCCTTCTTTATGGATGCAATGTAGGTTTTATTGTTCCCTGTCATCAAAAGATCATCTACATATACCACAAGATATACAATTGTTTTGCCAACTTTCTTGACAAATAAAGTTGCATCATCAAGATCATAATGTTTGAAATTGAGTTTCAGAAGATGCTCAGTTAGTTTTTCATACCAGGCTCGCGGTGCTTGTTTGACGCCATACAAGGATTTCACAAGTTTGCATACTTTTTTTTCATGTCCTTTCACAGCAAATCCTTCAAGTTGGGACATAAAAGCATTCTCTTTTATATCTCCATTCAAGAAAGCAGTTTTTACACCCATTTGATGGACTTTCCAATCGTTCTGAGCTGCTAGGGCAAAGAGTGTCCGGATGGTAGCCCATTTTGCTGTGGGGGAAAAAGTCTCCTCATAATTGATCCCTTCCTTATGTGCAAAACCTTTTGCCACAAGCCTGGCTTTGTGATTGTCAAGTGTGCCATCAGCTTTATACTTGTTCTTGTAGACCCACTTGAAGCCAATTGGTTTGGTTCCTAATGGGGGATCAACCAGCTTCCAAGTGCCATTCTTTATGAGGGCATCATACTCCTTTTGCATCACTTCTTTCCACTCATCATGAGACGCAACTTCTTTGAAGGAAGTTGGTTCAATATTTGTAGACAATTTCAATTCACAATCATAAGAAACATCCATATCAACAGATGAATTAGAGTCATCTACATCACCTCCATTTTGCCGGTTTGAATTTCTAGTTCCTGTTTTTCCAACCTCATCAAGATGAACACTTTCAAGTGTCTTTATCAGCCACTTTGGGGGACCTTTCTCAGATGGTCCACGTTGCTCTGTTGATTGAGTTGGGACTGAATCAAGATTGAGTCTCCAAATTCTATCAATCACATCACTTAAGGCATCATCCATTGTTGGAGTTTTATGTGGAGGAGAGAGTTCTTCAGAAGAAGATTCCACATGTTGATCTAGTATAGAAATCCCCCCTTCAAGATGTGGAATCTGATTATCAAATTCTTGAAATGATTTTGCATTTGTGAATCTATCCAAGCGATCAAGTTTCTGCTCAACAACATTGTCAATTTTGGATGATTCAAGAAAAATTACATCTCTAGATACAACAAAAATTTTATTGACTTCATCATAGAGATGGTATGCTTTGGAGGTGTTTGAATACCCTAGGAAGATACACTTACAACTTCTTGCACCAATTTTGTTTCTATGTACCTTTGGTATCAAGGCATAACAGGTGGAACCAAAGACCTTGAGATGCTTTACCCAAGGAACATGCCCATACCACATTTCATATGGAGTCTTGTTTCTAATAGCATTAGATGGGCATCTATTCTTTATATATGCAGCACATAGAACAACATTAGGCCAAAACATTATTTTTACATTTTTGAAGAAGAGCATGGAGCGTACCATATTTAAGATTGTCCTATTCATTCTTTCAGTTACACCATTCTGTTGGGGATTATAAGGTATAGTCGTTTCATGTTTGATCCCATGTTGCTGAAGATAGTTTTCAACTTCATTTGATGTGTATTCTTTTCCATATTCAGTGAGAATAGACTGAAAATGAGATTGTGCATCATTTTCAATCCATTTAAGAAAGTTCTTGAATTTTTGAAAAGCATCAGATTTGTTCTTCAATAAATAAACTCAACACATTTTGGTGTAATCATCAATAAATGTCATCATATATTTATTTCCATTTGCAGAAGAAACAGGCATTGGACCACATAAATCTGAATGAATGAGTTCAGTTTTTCTATGTGCCCTTGAATGTGAATCATGAAAACACTATTTGCTATGCTTTCCTAGAATGCAAGCATCGCATTGCTTAAATTTCCTAGGAATTGCTGGAAAACCAGCAACACCATCTTTCTTCAACAAGCGGAGGCTGTCATAGTTCAAATGTCCAAATCTAGCATGCCATAATAAACTTGATGGAAGTGTAACTTCTTCATAATGAGAATTGTATGAGAAATGTTGTGCACAAGCAGAGGTACCTTGCAACTTGAGAAGCCTTTCTTCTTCTATTCCCCTCATGACAAGTGAGTGGTTAGATGCTTTTCGCACCTAAATTTTGCCATCAGCCATATGAATGGAGTGACCTTGCTGGAGGATGTGGACCAAGGACAACAAGTTTCTCTTTAGCTGTGGGAGATATAGAACATGATACAGAAGAAAGTCTGGAAGACCAGACAATTTAAGCCTGATTGTGCTAAGCCCTGATGGATTTATTTTTGATTGGTGTGCAAAGTATACTACTCCATCAACATTGTCAGTAAATTCTCCGAAAAAATATTTTCTATGAGTCATGTGGCAAGTTTCTCCTGAATCAAGCAACCAATTAGTTTTCCAAGAAGCAAGTGAAGCCTTAAATAAATCTTCATTTACTCCAATATTACATTGTGCCACAACATAGTGAGCGGATTCAGGTGCTTTACCTTTGTCTGTATCATTATTTTTACCTTTGGGTTGATTTCTTTGCTACTCAATTTTGTCCCAAGGTAACTTGCATGTAAAGGCATCATGTGATCCATTTCTTTTGTAGCATATGTAGTGAAAATATGCCTTTTCTCCTTGAGAGTGTCTACCCCCTTGCCTCTAAAATATCTTCATCTTCCTCTTTGACCACCTCTTCCTCTGAAATAATCTTGAGTAGGATGATTTTCTTTATGAGCAAGGCACACAACCTCTTTACAAGATTCAAGGGCTATATTCTTTCCAAAAGCTTTCTCTCTTTCAGCAAATTTGTTCACAAGAGAGTCAAAGGTAATATCTTTAAGATTTCAATTTGCTTGTAATGACTCAAGATAATTGGAGTAAGTAGCATAAAGTGCCTTGAGAAAAGTGTTAGGATATTCTTACACATAGAAAATAGTTAAGTATAACTTGTTCTAGTATAGAGTTAGGTAAAGTGTGTTTCTTTACTATGTACTTTTGTAACTTACAATCCGACGGTCATGATATGTAGTGATCCGACGGTTCATTCTCTCCTCGGTATTACCAACACTTGATCCGTGGCTTAGCACCCGATTGGTCCATGATCTCTATTTAAAGAGCATGGAGGGTCATTTTTAGGTTAATTGTTCATGAGAGAAGCTTATGTAAAATTTCATTCTTTTATTAATAAATTTCCTGAAGTGGCCGCGTTGGCTCAGGCCGTGGACTGTTTCCCTCTTTAAGGGTTTTAACCACGTCAAAACACTGGTGTATTGATCTGTGATCTGTGTGTGAGCGGTGTCCTTTGGTTTTCTGTCTGAGGAACTTACCCTGTAAATTCCTACATGGTATCAGAAATATTTGAGGGCCGCGTCCGTTGGTGATCCAAATATGAAGCCGGTAGAACTACATCCGACTGTCGTTTCCTAGATCTACTATTTCTGACTACTTTTAGGTAGAGAGGACTGCTCTATTGTGTTGAGAGCATCTGTTCCAGTGAGGAACCCCTTTCGTTTCACGCAAAAAGGTTTCTGGTAGCCCTAGCTACTTCATTTTTAAGATCTGGAGGTATATAGTGTTTATTTGCAGTTTACAGTTATTTTCTCTCTGTTTATTTCGGTTTCGGTTTATTTAGCTTTTTTCTTTTTATTACTGGATCAATACCTTTCATTTGTGCGTATGCTCTTTGCCCCGTGACTCTGTGCGATCTGGGAAAATCAGAAACAGAAAGGAAGGATTTTTCTCATGCGTATGCTCTTTTCCGCTGCGCCTTAGTGTGATCTCGGAAAATCAGAAACATTGAGGAAAATATTTTCTTTCCGGCTAAAGCTAACTTCGAGCCACAAGGTTCATTTTTTTTTGTATGTCCGTGTTGGGTTTTGTGTTTTTTGTTTTGTAGGTAAAAAGAGCTTTCTCAAAGCAAGCATGCAACCAAAAGCTTCAACCCCTCTCTCTCTCTCTCTCTCTCTCTCTCTCTCTCTCTCAAACTTTTAGTATAGCTCACTTGGTCCAAAGCTAATTTATGAGAGTAGAGGTCTTGAGTTCAAATCTCCTTTTTGTGGGGGTGGATTTTTCATTTCTGCACATTCCCGCACTTCGTCGGCATCTTCATCAAATTTTCTTCAAAAAGCCATAACTTCTTCATCTGGAAGCCGTTTTTTTTAACCAACCTAATTTTTTGCGATATTTCCATTGGAACACTTAGTTTCAGCATCTATAGCTTTAGTTTCTGTTAAAATGGAAAGTCCATGCCAAGTTATTCTTGACAGCACCAACTACTTCCAATGGTGGTCCTACATTGTGGATTTACTCAGAAGTAAACGTCTCTACAGAATAGCCTCAGGCCAAGAAACCAAACCGAAAGATGAAAATAAGGCAGCTAAATGGGAAAATAGGAAAGATCAAGCACGTGGGTTGATACGGATGTCTATTTCTCCAGATCTTAGGTTCCATATTGCAGAACTTGATACTCCTGAGGAAGCAATGAAACAAATCACTAAAGTTTTTGGAATTAAAAATGAACTTAAAGCCCATCAACTTGAAAATGAGTTGCTTACATTGGACCCCAATAAATTTTCTTGCATAGAAGATTTTCTGTCCAAGTTCAAGACCCTTAGACTTGTCTTGGAAGGTGTTAAGGTTAAGAAAGAAGATAGTAGCCTTATCTACTCCATTCTTACTAAGTTGGGACCAGCCTATTCTGTGTTTGTTTCCACCTTCCATTCTTCAAGAGAAGCCTTCATTTCTCAAGGACAAGCCTAAAAGTCCCATTCCTTTGATTCCTTTTGTGATTCTTTAATAAGAGAACAAGAAAAACTATTACACCTTGGTCTTCTTCATCTTGGAAACTCTTCTAAGAAAGCGTTAGCCGCCCAGCAGCAACCAAATTCAAAGAATCCTAAGAAGTTGTATCCTAAAAGGAATGGTCCTAAACCAAACAAGGGTCCTAAGCAATTTCAGCCTCAAAATGAGAAATCATTTCAACAAAATGATAAGACAAATAAAAACAAAGGGAAGAAGACTGATAGACATTGTAACTTTTGTAATCGAGATGGCCACTTAGAATCCAAATGCTTTAAAAAGATGGAAGCCTTGGAAGCAGCAATGAAGAAGCATAATATCCATTTGGAGCACTCTTCAACTTCAACTTCATCTTTAGGAATGGCACTTTCTGCATGTGGTTATCAAGCATCTCAGACTGGATATGCACTAAATGTATCTTCTTCTTCTCATTCTCATGAGTGGCTCATTGATTCTGGAGCTTCTTATCACATGGCCAAAAACAAAGCCATGTTTTCTTCTTTAAATGATTATAACACCAAAAACATATATGTTAGTGATGATAGATCTCTTAGTGTTGTAGGGACTGGAACTGTTCATATAGACAATGGTCAATTCAATGATGTATTATGTGTTCCAACCTTATCCTACAACCTTCTATCTGTATATCAGATAACGCATTCAGGTGAAGGTAAAATCGTTGAATTTTCACCTCACGATGTTGTAATTAAGGACCTAAGAGATCCTAGACAGATTTTAGCTACTAGCATTGTTGATGATTCTACAAGGTTGTATGAGTTTCACAACTTTGGGTCATCAAATCTTTCGTCAGTATTTGTTGCTCATAACGATGAAGTGAGCAAACTTTGGCATGAGCGATTTGATCACTTAAACTATCGATCTCTTCAGAATCTATGTAAATAAAATATGGTGACAGGTCTTCCAATGGTATCTTACAGAGATGGTGTTTGTTCCGGATGTGTACTCGGAAAACATCATCGGGGCAGTTTTGAAAAATGTGCCTCTTAGCACACCTCCACCCCTTTACAGCTTGTGCATAGTGATTTATGTGGTCCACTTCCAGTTGTTTCAATTCTCTGGCTACAAGTATTTCTTAAATTTCATTGATGATTTCTCCAGACGCACTTGGGTATACTTCTTAAAACTCAAGAGTGAAGTATTTAACATGTTCTTGGCCTTTAAGGCCTTTGTTGAAAAACAATCTGGACATCAAATTCTTAAGCTAAGATCTGATAATGGCGAAGAATATGTTAACAACAAATTCATCAACTTTTGCACTGAGAATGGAATTCAAATGTAACATACTGTTCCATATACTCCACAACAAAATGGTGTAGCTGAAAGGAAGAATCACACCTTAAAGGAATGGATAATTGTATGCTTCAATCTAAAGGACTTAGTCTTAATTATTGGGCAGAAGCAATTAACTGTGCAAATTACATAATAAATTGCACTCCTACTAAGGCTTTAAAGAATTTCACTCTAGAAGAAGCATGGAGCTCAATTAAACCAGATGTAAGTCACTTTCGTGTTTTTGGAAGTGAAGCATGGGCCCATATTCGAGATGAGAAACATAAAAATTTAGAACCTAAGAGTGAAAAATGTATTTTTTTTGGATATTCTGAAGATGTCAAAGGATATAGACTTATTCCACTTAACTCCAAAAATGTTATCACTAGAAGAGATGTAAAGTTTGTTGAAAATATATCGGCCTACGAGACTAGTTCAGCGGATGTGCCACCTCTCCCTATCTCTTCTACTTTTGAAAATATTTCTTCTTCAAATGATGAAAGCGAGGATGAAAATCCTCCCCCACCTTCTCACGATCCTCCTTCAGCTCCTCAGCTTCCAAAATGGGTCCGTGCTACTCGGGATGCAGCAGGTGATCTTGCCGATGATCCTACAGATCAGTGACATACACGTTCTCAGTTTGATAGAGCCTCTTCTTTACTGGCTCAAGCTTCAGTGAATTATGATCCTGACACCTTTGCAGAAGATTCAAGCCATCCAAATTGGGAAGCAGCTATGAATGAAGAATATCATTCATTATTGGCAAATGATACATGGGATCTTGTTCCTCTACCAAAGGGACGAAAACTTGTTAGATGCAAATGGGTTTATAGAACCAAGTATGGACCAGATGGGAAAGTTGATAAACATAAAGCTCGTCTTGTTGCTCAGGATTTTTTGACAAGTTGAAGGCATTGAATACACTGAAACCTTCTCCCCTGTTGCCAAAATGAACTCTATCCGCCTTGTTCTTTCCCTTGCTGCCTCTTTCAAATGGGAAGTCCATCAGATGGATGTTAAATCTGCCTTCTTGCATGGCGACTTGCATGAAGAAATCTATATGAAACAACCTATTGGCTTTATACAAATAGACTCCATCCTTGTATGCCGGCTTAATAAATCCCTTTATGGTCTCAAGCAAGCTCCTCGAGCTTGGTATGCCAAAATGGATAACTTTCTTTTAGAAAATGGCTTTTATAGGTGTCATTCTGACAATACTTTCTACACCAAGAAAGTGGGCAAGTCTCTTATCATTCTTGTTCTTTATGTTGATGATATTATCCTGACTGGTAGTGATCCCAACCTTATAAACCATGTGAAGTCTAGCCTTAAAAGAAAGTTTGAAATGACAGACTTAGGACACTTACATTATTTTCTTGGTCTTCAAGTCTTGCAATCCAAGGAAGGTATTTCCCTTTCCTAGTCGAAGAATGCCTGTGATATTCTACACCATTTTCACATGGAAGACTGTAATCCAGCCCCTTCTCCCTTTCAGTCTGGAGTCAAACTTTCAGTCACTTGTACTTCTCTTGAAGTTGATGCTACCTTATACCGTCAACTTGTAGGAAAACTTTTGTATCTAAACCATACTCATCGTGACCTTTCCTTTGCCATTGGCCTTGTTGCTCGGTTTATGCAAAACCCACATGAAAGTCATTGGAAAGAAGCTAAAAGAATACTTCGTTATGTTCGAGGTACAATTCAGTTTGGGATTCATTACAGCGCCGAAGCACCTCCTCTATTGGTTGGTGTCACTGATTCCGATTGGGCTGGTGACCCTGATGATCGGAAGTCTACTGTAGGTTATGTGTTCACTCTTGGTTCAGGACCTATTACATGGCCTTACAAGAAACAAGGTGCCATTTCTCTTTCTTTAGCAAAAGCAGAGTATCGTGGTGCCGTAGAAGCTAGTAAGGAACCCTTGTGGCTTCGTTAGATCCTGTCAGAGTTTGGCTTTCAGTAGCAACATTCGACTACACTTTGGTGTGATAATCAAAGTGCCATTCAACTATGCAAAGATCCAGTCCAACATCAGCGCAACAAACACATTGAACTGCACATGCACTTCATCAGAAATCTCATGCATGACCATGTTCTTGAAGTGCAATATTGTTCAACAGATGATCAAGTTGCAGACATCTTTACAAAGGCTCTCACAGAGGCGAAGTTTACTAAACTTCGATTTATGGTTGGAGTTCAGGAAGTTGTCACTAAGGGGGGATAGGCTCTAGTGCCTCCTTCCTTCTCCTATTGTGTCATATTTGTAAATCCTTCAATCCTATCCAAAGTTGTTCTTAAGGGGGGATGTTAGGATATTCCGACACATAGGAAATAGTTAAGTATAACTTGGTCTAGTATAGTGTTAGGTAAAGTCTGTTTCTTTACTATGTACATTTTGTAACTTACAATCCAACGGTCACGATATGTAGTGATCCGACGGTTCATTCTCTCCTTGGTATTACCGACACTTGATCCGTGGCTTAACACCCAATTGGTCCATGATCTCTATTTAAAGAGCATGGAGGGTAATTTGTAGGTTAACTGTTCATGAGAGAAGCTTATGTAAAATTTCATTCTTTTATTAATAAATTGCCTGAAGTGGCCGCCTTGGCTCAGGCCGTGGACTGTTTCCCTCTTTGAGGGTTTTAACCACGTCAAAATACTCGTGTATTGATCTGTGATCTGTGTGTGAGCGGTGTCCTTTGGTGTTCTGTCTGAGGAACTTACCCTGTAAATTCCTACAAAAAGCGATAAGAGGAATATCCAAATCAATCTTAGTGGCTTGGATATCATGCATTATAGACTTTACTTCGGATGCAAGAGCAAGAGGATCATTATTTTTCAATTCAAGAGTGAAGAGTTTAATCATGAGTTGAACAACTTCAAGTGCAGAATGTGAGTCATAGAGTTCTTTCAGCTTTTTTAAGGCTTTGAAAGCAGTTGAAAATGGCGACTCACCTCTTCACTTACAGATGCTGCAATTAATGCATAGGCTTTGCTATTCTTATTTTCCCAAATGGCGAGCTCTTTGTCTAAGGTAGGTTGTTCTGGCTGTTTGTCTCCATCTCCAATACACACTCCTTTCCACAACTCATTGAAAATGAGGGTGTGTTTTATCATCCGGGACCACTCAGTATAGTTCTCCTTGCCAGTGAGAACTATTCCCACAATGGATATGATTGAATGCATACTGTAACAAAAACTTCTGCTACAAAATTTTACTCCTAATGGGAAAAATATAATTCTGATATGACGAGACAACAAATTCAAATGTCAATTCGCATTCATCTGGACAACGTTAAAGTATAGAATATATATGGGTGGCGGCAACGTAAATATATGGTGAGTAACTGTGTATATATATGGCAGCGTTAAACAACACATTCAATGTAATATGGTTGTGCATATATCACATGGGAGAGCATACATTCAATGTAATATGGTTAGCGTAAATATTTAAATCCTGGCTTGCAAAACCCTGAGGATTTTTTTTTAAGTGCAAGAGCAAAATGTATATATATTCATAAAGGCAGGAACATGAGCTTGGAACCAGAAGCAAACACGCTGTCAGACAATGCGAAGACTAAGCAACGCAGCGAAAAATACAATGGAAGACCTTTGAATAGCCAACCATTAAAAAACGTTTTAAATTCCCAAAGTCTCAAGGCAGGAGCTCAGCAATAAAATATCGTGGATCTACTTAAGCAATTGGAGGAAAGACGGTCTTTAAGTGCTATTGTTGTGTGAAGGTCCCGCACCATTAAAATTTATGAACCATGTCACAGTGCTCCAAGCCGAGGTATGGAGGAGCGCAAATATCAATACCAGCCAGCAATATCAAGTTAGACCAGATTCAAGTATGCCATCTCAACACATAATTTTCCATTTCATAATGCATAAGTTCAAAATTCCATATGCAACATATTTGCCAATAATTCACCAATCACAAGATTGAACAATTCTTCTGAGATTACCTTTTCTTTTTTTTTCTTCTGATTTGGAGGTTGAAGCACCACCCTGATGGCTGAATCAAACACGAATTTGATATTCTATTGTATTTTTGAACGACACTCTTCCCCTCGAGCGGTTGTTATAGGAACAACAGTTGTTTTGGTGTTAGAAATTCGTTCTTCCCAATGAATTTGATGGACCAAAAGGGTTTTGAATCAGGCGATATGGAATATGGCGTAGATAATGATTATGACAGAGAGCCCAAAGAGCGCAGAAAGGAAAGGACAATTATACACAGCCTAGGGAGCACAGAGGGCGCAGATAATGTCAGAGATTTGCAGCGTTTAAATAGTGGCAGTGTTTAATGGGCAGCAATTGTGGAGGGGGCAATAGACAGAGTCCATAGGGGGCAGTGGATAGACTGCAAGAAAATGGCAGAAGGGAGTTACAAGGCTAGAAGGAGATGCCAAAAATGGAGCTGGCTCTGATACCATATATTTCATTTAGGTTGGTGTTTATTATATACATGAGGGAGATACTGTTCATTTCATCTCCTGGTGAATATTCATATTCTCCATTATTTATTTACATCAATTTTAGTTATTCACCCAATCCTGATGATTAGGTGTCAACAGCGACATATCAGATTAATATGTTCATAATCCCTATTTCCTTTGTATAATTGACTTCTTCCTTATTCTCCATATGGTTCTCACATAACATATAAATAGAAGGAAATGCTCTTGGCAGTAGCCCGTTCCTCCCCTACAATGGTGCAGCGAGAGAAGCATGTACTGAATTGTGCACCCGTGAAGATCCTAAGGTTGTGTTTGTAAACCTATCAAAGTGCACAAAATTTGCAATCCTTGCTCTCTTTTTTTGGTAGAGATATGGCTATGTCTTTGATCTAGCCTAACAATTGATTGCATGGTATGTTCATGATGCAAATAGTGATGTTAATGATGCAAATGTTGATGACAAGTCTCTAAACTCTAACCTAGTATATATAAACATAATATTTCAGTCTATAAATTCACCATTTAAATATTATAAAAGTAACATTTATGTGTATTAAAAGGAAGTGATAATTCAGTCTATAAATTCACCATTTAAATATTATAAAAGTAACATTTATGTGTATTAAAAGGAAGTGATAATTTAGAATATTCGTGCTAATAGGTGTATAGTACTGAATGTTAGAATGCTTTTTATAACAAATATTACATGTTCATTCTTTCTAGTTATTTTTTAATAAAAGTTGTGATTAAATTTATTCAGGTTCATTCTTTCAAGTTATTGTTTAATAAAAATTGTGATTAAATTTATTTATCTACATGTAGATTTTTTATTATTTTTATTATTTAACCTATATAGCTAACCTCCAACACTAAAAATTTGAATTATTATCCAACTTTATTATCACATTTGTGTTTCTTACCTGCATTGTTGGCGTAAACTTATTAGCGTCCATCACCCATTTAATTTATATATTTAACCTCATTATAAAAAACGAACATGTATATCTACTTCAAACCATACATTGTGTTGGATCGCTGGTCGTGAAGCAACAGAAGAGTGGGAATGGTATTTATGAAATCGAAACTATTTCAAAGAGTTAAAATTTGTATGAAGCATATATTTTGTACAATTTAAATGACATGTTAAATAAATTTAATAGTAAAGTAGTAATATATTAATTTTTAAAATAAAACAATTTAAAATATATATTTAAATTTATTTTTATATTTTTATTATTAATAATTATTGAAACAATTTTTATCAAATAAAATAAAAATATATAATTTTTGTTATTTGATATTGTAAAACTGATGGTAAAATGTGGGTGTACTAAAAAATTGTCATAAACTAATACCAAAATGTGAGTGTACAAAAACAATTGTCACTAAACTATTATGAAAATAAATATTGGAAAAATGTCAAGAAAAACTGTCGTCATATTGTAATAAACAAATGGTGTATTGTGATAAACATTTTAAATAAATATTACATTTTGATGAAAACATTATTATTAAAAAATCATTTAGAGAATATAACAAATATTGTTGGAAATAAAAAAAAGATATGAAATGAATTTGTATTAATTGAACAAAAATATCAACCCAAAAGAAATATTAAGACTGGTTTAACAAACATGGTTGAATTTACAATAAGAAAAAAAATAAGAAATGTTAATGAAATTAAGAAAATATTGAAAATATGATAAAAACCTATCCCCGTCAAAGTGTGAAAGTAAAAAATAACAAATAAACCAGCGAGGAAAACCTCGATGGTATTATGTTGTACTTTGATATCGATAACCATGGTCATACACAATCTACTATGGTCAACAATAGTCATGCATGTCTACATGGTCAACCATAGTTTCCCATGCATAACGATGCTCAACCATGGTCAATATGGTCAACCTATTGGAAACCATGATTAACGTTGTGGCCTATGTTCAACCAAGGTCAACATTAATTTTCATAATCAAACATTTTCAACCATGATTCATGATGGCCAACCAAAATAAACTATAATTAGTAATAATGGCATTTAGTTAAACAATTACAAGCATGGTGAACCACTTGCCCATATTTAACCATAGCCAACCAAGGTGAAGAATGAGAAAAATGGTCAAACCATAGTAAACCATTGATAAGATGCTCAACCATAGTCAACATGTCCATAGTTATTTATGGTCAACTATTTTCAACATGTCCAACTATAGGTAACAATGGTCAAACAATGGTCAAATCATGCTCAACCATTATCAACCACAGGCAGCATGGTGAATCATAGTATATCATAAGCAACTTTTGTTTATCATGGACAACCACAGCCACCATAGTGAATCATGGTCAACCTTATAAAACATGGTCAAATTGATGACAAAAATGAAGTGTGGTCAAACATGGTCACCAAGTTAAACATGGTCATCCATGGTCATGTTTAGTCCACCATAATCTATCATCTACGCCCTTCCTCAACCATGGTAAACCAAGGTTAACCTTAGTTGACCAAGGTCCATCTCAACCAACCATACTCAACCTTGTCAACCCTCTTCAACCATTAATGTAACCATTATTGTAAAATTAACATTAATATTAATATAACATCAATAGTGGTCAACCATGATTGACAATGGTCAGCCATGGTCAACATTAGTGTAACATGAATATAACAATGTAACAATCATCAACATTAATGTAACATTGTTTGATTAATGTAACATAAATACATTGTTACATTAATGGTTGACCAAGGTCAACCATTGTCAAACTAAATCAACTTTCTTCAACCTAGACCTTAGTTAACCATGGTCATCCTCATCAACCCTCTTCAATTATGGTCAACCATCATCAACCCTTAACCATGATCAACTCTTACAACCATTTTTAACCAGTAATACTTATCCCAATTTCAAATTTTGGAAATATTTAGACATTGAACCGACAGCCCCTAGATCAAGCAATTGACATCACTTCTGTCCATAGGATTCTGTAATTGGGATAAAGATGCCTATATTTGGCTATTGGTGTTGGTCTTAATGTTGGGCGATAGAGTGATTGTGTCAGATGCCCATGTAATTAGAACTCGTCCACCGTTAAAATATAGCTTTTCTTGACTGCAAATTATCTGACAGAAGACATATAATAGAAAACAGAGTGTCGAAATTCAAATGAAGAAATAATAAATCTTATCCATAGAATAAAGCCCGCCGTATTTGTATAGTTATTGAATAATCGCAACAAAATAGCAGAAAATGAATTACTATATATATAGATTACATCTTCAAACGGTAACCACGTTGTTCAGCTTAACCACGGTGTTATAAGTGTGCAAGTACAAAGTTGTCCTCCATGATTTGTTTGTTCAACCAGATCAGAAATACTGTGTCCAGAATACAAACATCTCTGTGCTGCAGATGAGGTTTGGTATGTGCGGAGCGAAGAGAAACATATTTGCTACACCATCATGTAATAATCACATTAAGAGAAGAAAATATGTATATTATGTAATAATTACAGGAGGAGCAGGAGATCTGTTAATTGATAAAATAAAAATCCAAGTTAACTGATCTGCTAAAAGAATTTATTTTGAAAAGAAAACATAGCTGGTAAATTGAGTGAAACATGTAACAGAGACAGCCGGCCCAAGATTAGATGTTGAAAGCTGTTACATGAATCTCAAACCATTAAAAATAACTCATCCAACTTTTGAAAAAAAATTCTTACCAGAAAAACTTCAGATTGTTATTCTATGAATTAACAGTTCTCTCTTCCTCCTGTGACTATTACATGATGGTCTAAGAATTCTGTGTGTCGTCGTTCCACCCACACAAACCTCATCAAAAGCACCAGGATGCTGGTATCATGGCCGCGGTATTTCTGGTCTGCTTGAACAACCCCTGCAGCACACCTGAATTTTTTTCTCAGCAATATGGCCATGCAGAAGGATGAGCTTGCTCTCCTTCATATTGATCGACAGAAAATTAATTACCTACCAAAATCAAATCAAGACTACAAGAATACGATTAGCTGAATGCCTTTAAATTTCGTAGTAAATGCAAAGACAGTTGTTTCCATTTATCACAACTCTTCATATCCAACAGAATCACAGTTTTCTGCCGATCTATCAACTGATTAGCCCACCATAGCAATAACAGCAGAGACTCGAACCCTAAACTGCTGCCACTCTGCACAAATACGAATTCAAAGGTTGTCCAACAAAATACAAAATAATCCGAAAACAATCGAGTAAACAATTATTTTGCAGAGCACAGAGAGGACAACAGAAGAGCATACAAAGGCGTGATGGTCACGTAACTGCAAAACTATAAATGGTCTAATCGTGAGGCAGTGGGTTTCTCGCATGTTGGTGGACTAGAACCTATCGTACTATGTTGATCATTGTATTATTAGATGTTCTGTGGCGGTTGTTAATTTGATCTTCATGTTCGTCAGTGCCCCGGTAATCAAAATGGGATCATTTGTTAATCCAATGGCATAAATAGCTTTTAGATCCGTAAGGTTTAACGAGGTATGGCATTCCGTTATTGATTAATAGTTTGATTGTCTGAGTTTTTTAATAAGTGATTTTTATAATCATATTTATAATAATAATCCGAAGAATATTTAAAATTTGCTCAATTAGAATAGTAAATGGGTTGATTTTCATTTATTTCATTTTCATAAATTTATTAGCATAATCATGGCGTATATCCACTATATTTATGATTATTTTAATATTATAAAAAAATTAAAAACAATTATTTAGATATATTTATATATATAATTAATATTTAACTAATAAATTAATAAATGTAAATTAAAAAATAAATAAATTGATATCTGTAAATTAAATAATAAATTAAAATATAAATAAAATATTAAATTATAAATAAAAAATAAATATCTAATGAAATATTAAATATTGAATAATACTAATCATATTTATTATAATATTAAAATTATAAAAAAAAAAAAAAAATAAAATAAATATTTGTCACTTTGTGATGTTGGACCATGATTGACTATGATTATAAATCTCAAGAGATATATACTAAATTTAAGGATTAATATTAAACACAAGAATTAATATTATAAACCCTATGAATAATATTATACCTTAGGAATATGAACCCTTGGATTAATAAACTTAAAAGATTCATGTTGTAAACCCAATTGATTAATACTAAAAAGCAAAGGGAATAACTTTAAATCAAAGGAATTAATATTATAAATCCAAGGTATATAAACCCTAAGATAAATATTATAAACCTTAAAATAAACATGGTTGACCATGGTTGATTTTAATATTGAAACAATATTTGTCACAATGCGACATTTGACCATAATTGACCATGGTTGATTTTCATATTGAGATGATCTTTGTCACAATGTGGCATTGGACCATGGTTGATGATGGTTGACAATTGTTTACCATGGTTGATTTTTATATTGAGACAATCTTTGACAGAATGTGAAGTTGGACCATGGTTGACCATGATTATAAACCTAAGGGATTTATAAAAAACCTTAGTATTAATATTATAAACCCTAGGAATAATATTATACCCTAGGAATATGAACCCTTAGATTCATAAACCTAAGTGATTGATATCATACACCGAAGGGATTATTTAACCCAAGGTATATAAACCCTAAGATAAATATTATAAACCCTAAAATAACCATGGTTGACAATGGTAGACCATGATTATAAACCCAATGAATTTATATTAAACCTAAGGATTAATATTATAAACCCTTTGAAAAATATTATACCGTAGGAATATGAACCCTTAGATTAATAAACCCAAGGGATTCATATTAAAACACCCAAGTGAATAATAAACCTAAGGAATTAAAACTAAAAATCCAACGAATTATAAACCCAAAGGAATAATACTAAACCTAATGGATTAATATTATAAACCCAAGGTATATAAACATTAAGATAAATATTATACACCCTAAAATTAATATGGTTGAGAACGATTTACCGTGGTCGATTTTCGCATTGAGACAATCTTTGTCACAATGTGATGTTGGATCATGGTTAAACATGATTGATTTATGTATTGTGACAATCATTGTGAGAATGTGAAATTGGGTTGGGCCATGGTTGACCATGGTTGACAATCATTATAAACCCAAGGGATTAAATATTATAAACCCTAAAATAAACATCGTTAACTATGGTTGATTTTCATGTTGAGACAATATTTGTCACAATGTGATGTTTGACTATGATTGGCCATGGTTGGCGATGTTTGATTTTCATATTGAGACAATCTTTGTCACAATGTGACGTTGGACCATGGTTGACCATAATTATAAACCCAAGGGATTTATATTAAACCCAAGGATTAATATTATAAAACCTATGATAATATTATACCCTAGGAATATGAACACTTAAATTAACAAACCCAAGGGATTCATATTATAAACCCAAGGGATTAATACTAAAAACCGAAGGGATTACAAATGCAACATAATAATATTGATGATGATTATTAACATACACTAAGACCAATGTGGTCTATCAGACCTCAGGAAAGGTGAGTCTAATTGTCATTCTTCAAAATCTTATTTATGTGATAAAGTAGTAGAGAAAGAAGCATTCCAAGATCGTTATAGTTGGGCTCGCTTTATAAGTCAATAAGATTGGAGGTGTAGTTGATGATAGCGAATTGAGAGTGGATGTGGGCAAGCACTGGGCAGTCTAAAAGGAAGTGTTTTTCATCTTCGACCTTCTTAGTATAAAAAATATGACAAATTCTATCTTCCCAGGGAGTCTTAGGAGTAGACCACCGTCCTCCCTCACTCCGAAGCTCATGAGAGTTAGTTCTAATCCTAGCAATGTTCATTTTTTTCTTAGTGCTAGTCAACATAGAGAGATAATTATGGTTATCAAAGGTGGGGTTGATCACCTCCTTATAGTACCTTAGCTTCCTTTTACCCTCCAGCTACTTATCATCACACATCTTGTCCTTAAAACTGGAGGTAAGAGTATCTTTGATATTGTCCTTTCCTACCATGATGATCTCCTACCTAATACCTAAAGGTTGAGCCATGACTCAGCATCCTAATGCCACCCGCGCTTGTGGCAATGGTGGGGGTTTTGACTAAAGTTAGAAGCAATTTTTGGGAGCCTCTTGGATTCCATATTGTGAAGCTTCTTCTTATACATCAAATATCTAAACATAGCTACACTTTCAATGGGGGACATTCCAACTTCGATCCCTTGATCTTGAGGTTATAGGTTATGAATTTCTTTTAGATCATCTCAATCTTTCTCCACAACTCCCTAGATATACTGCACCCCCAAACTTCACATCCATATAAGATAATAGGGGTGACAAGAGTCTCAAAGAGGAACCGTTTTTTACTCCAAATGTAAATATCGACTGACTTAAAGTTGTTTTCAAGCTCATAATAAACTTTCCAATCTCCAATAATTCTTCTTTCGATGCTATAATTCCAATTCAGCTGATAAGGAAAGTCAATAACAAAATGTTTATAAGAAGAATCCTGTTCAAGACAATGGTTATCATAAACGAAACTAACATGGGTAATCTTTTTGGATTTAATGATCATGACTTTAGACTTGTAAGTATTAATTTTGATACCCATCTTGGAAAAATAGACATGAATAGTCTTAAGCTGCTTGTCTAGGTCATCATGGCTCCTGGCAAGAAGAATGATATCATCAACATAAAGGAGAAGAGTAATGATAATACTAAGGGATTAATATTATAAACCCGACTTATATAAACCCTATGATAAATATTATAAACCCTAAAATAAATATGGTTGAACTTGGTTTAACACAATTGACTTTCATATTGAGATAATCTTTGTCACGAGGCGACATTGGACCATGGTTGATTTTCATATGGAGACAATCTTTGTCACAATGTGACATTGGACCATGGTTGACCATGGTTGACAATGGTTGACCATGTTTGATTTTGATATTCACACAATCTTTGTCACAATGTGACGTTGGACCATGGTTGACCATGATTATTAACCCAAAATATTTATATTAAACCATAGGATTAATATTATAAACTCTATGAATAATATTATACCCTAGGAAAATGAACCCTTAGATTAATAAAATCAAGGGATTTCTATTATAAATCCAAGGGAATAATAAAACCACGAGAATAATATTAAAGCCAAGGGATTAATATTATAAACTCAAGTTATATAAAACCTAAGATAATTATCATAAATGCTAAAATAAACATGGTTGACCATGGTTTCTTTTCATATTGAGACAATCTTTGTCACTATGCGATGTTGAACCATGGTTGACGATAATTGATTTTCTTATCGAGACAATCTTTGTCACAATGCAATGTTGGACCATGTTTGACCATGGCTGATTCTCATAATGAGAGAATATTTGTCCCAATATGACGTTGGACCAATGGTTGACCATGGTTGATTTTCATATTGAGACAATCTTTGTCACGATGCGACGCTAGACCATGTTTGACCATGGCTGATTTTCATATTGAGAGAATCTTTGTCCCAATGTGACATTGGACCATGGTTGACCATGGTCAACCATGATTTATTTCCATATCAAGAAAATCCTATGATAAATCCTAAAATAAATATTATAATCCAAGGTATATAAACCCTATGATAAATATTATAAATGCTAAAATAAACATAGTTGACCATGACTGATGTTCATATTGAGAAAAACTTTGTGACAATTATTTTCACAAAATATGAAAATTATTTTCACAAAATTTATTTTACTTTAAATGCACATTAAATTTACTTTGATTATACATCAAATTTATTTTAATTTGATTTCACATATAAAATCAAATTAAAATAAATTTTATATTTATTTTTTTGTTATAATTAATTTTGTTTATGTTTATAGTTAAAGGGTTTAATATATTTGTATTTATATTATGTTTGTATTATAATTAATTATGTCAATATTTATGTTTATATAATAATCATAATTAATTATATTTTTATTAATCTATCAAGGTTCTAGAAAGTTCAAATTTCAAATCTCTCAAGGTGTAATTTATTTTCCAATTTTTAGACTCAATAAAAATTTAGATCTAAAATTGAAATATATATAAGCTAATTTCTATCTACATTTAACAACTATTTAATTTATATAACTAAACCAATAACCTAATATAAAAAATTATAAATAAAATTAATATATTAACATATAATACACTATGCTTATAAAAATGCTATAAATATATATCGTAATTAACACAATTATATAATCGTACACAATTAACTAATTTAAAACTGCCCAATTTAAAATTCACATAATCACTTAACAAACTTATATAAACGCTGCCCACATTGAACACAATTAACAAAATTATCACTTTACACAAAGATCTATATATAGTTAAAAACTCACATAATCGAGACAAACTTATATAAGAACTGCACATATTGAAGAGAATTATATCTTTACCTAAAAATTTGTATATGATTAATAATTCTTCTAAATATTGAAGTTTTTGATATTATTAACTCAAAGAATTAATATTTTTATTTTTATCTTCTAGTAAATCGGGTGGGTCTAACCTCTTTTGATAAACCTTTTTCTTTTTCATTTATCTTTGTGCTTAATTCAATTTTAAAACTTTCTATGATATAATTAATATTTACATGTATATATAGTATGAATAATTTTTTATATAGATTAAAAAAATATTAAATATCTTTTAAATTTTATAGAAATAGAATTTTATATTAAGAAAATAAATATAAATATATAAATAAATGAGTATTTTTATAATAAATAAATAATAATTTTTGTACAAAGTGATTTTGTATTTTTTCTATTGGTAATTATAAAACTATTAATTTTTTATATTTAGTGTTTCTTTAAGTATGATGCAGGAGCATCAAGACCATTCTGATTTGTAAATATGAGGTAAAAAGGGGTGTGATAAATTTTAATATTTTGTTATTTTAAATAAAATAGGAAGTGAAGATTATGTAAATATTCTTTTTCTAAATAAAAGGATATGAGGGAAATAGTTTAGGAGCAGAATTTGGGATAGAATTTCTATGTTTTCAGTTAAAATTAGGATAAGAAGGGAGGATAAAGCTTCACGCTTTAAATCGTTATGGAAAAAAAGGAAAAAGCCTGCTTTTGTAAAAGATAAGGATAAAAAATGCCTATCTTTGATTATAAAACAAAAGGCCAGAAAATCTCTCAAGGAGAGGGAGGAAAGAGCGCGCCTGAACATACTTTAAGGCAAGGAAACTATGCGCTCTGCGTTAATTTAAGAAGGCTCTGTAATATCTATTTGGATAGACTATGGAATAAAGAGTGTGTGCTAATGGTTCTTATTTGTTCCTCATGCGCAATTGTTGTGCGTTAATGATTGAATTAGTTTTCTTTTGTGATGATATACAGCTTTAATTGATGGTTACGCATATGCCTCTGGTTCTCCAAGAGTTCTTACATTTCCTACCTCTGTTTTATAACTGAATTTTATGCCTGAAAGCTTATTATAACTGTTTGAGACTATACCGGCGCAGAGACTTGGAACTGTTTGTATGAGATCTTACAGCCTGATATTACGATGAGTTCGTGGGTAAAAGGACCACGGTTTTGCGTTCATGCGGAGCTGGAGCTTACGATGTTTATCCTCTGCGTTAAAATTGAAGGTTGAAGCACATGCAAAGCAGTGCTATAACAGGCGTATATATATATATCAATCGGCCAGCGTAGAAGGGGGATATGTGTAGCGGCCGATCCATGAGAAAGCTGCGCCTTTGTGCATGGTAATGCCGGTCCATAACCATCGCCCATCTCAAAGTAAAGACGAGGTAAGCTTGCTGATGGGTGTAAGTAGATCTCTATATTGTATGTGTATTGTGTGCGTATGGTTAATAACCATTTGAAGATTCGTTCTTGTATATCTGCTGTATGTTTAATTACCGAGGAAAAACAATGCTATACACCTGTTATGCCGGTGCTTAATTACAAAACGTGACTGTTATATATATATAGCCTCGGTTGCGTAAGGAGGAGGCGTGGGAACCGTTATATGTAGCAAATACATGTGGCTGCGATGTAAGACATAGCGTATATATATATGGCTGATATGACATAGTATATATATATATATATATATATATATATATATATATATATATATATATATATATATATATATATATATGCTGCGTAAGACCGTCAATTGCATAATTCTTTTAAGAATTTCTTGAAGAGCTCGGGTTGTGAATAGAGCTTAATAGTATGATTTTTAAGGAAGGGAATTACCAGTTTAATGACTGATGCGCTCAGCCCTAAAGAAAGGGAAGTTGACCGAGATATTGAAGAACTTGTTGGCAGACTAGAGAGACTGTCTCTAAAGCCTGCATCCCCGCCATCATTAGTGGTATCAGAGCCATCAACTGGCGTTGAACTGAATCTCAGGAGAAGGAGAAGAATGGCTTTCAGAGTTGGAAGAGGACGAGGACGTGGTGGAAGAGGACGACCTGCTACAAATGCTGAACTAATGGCAACCATAGAAGAGCTGCAAGCTAGACTTGATGCATTAACTTCAGATAGAAATATAGATGATGGAGACGTCAGTGAGCCCGAAATTGAAGCTGCTGAAGAGGAGGAAGCTATAGAAGTTACTCCTGAGATGAGGTTCTTTCAGTCAGTGTTGAAGTCCACAGCCAGGCCATGGAACCAGTTAGTACCGATATACCAAGGAGGATTAAATCCAGAAGAATTGATCGACTGGATTAACAACCTGGAGAAATTCTTTGATTACGAAGAAACAGAAGATGAGAAGAAAGTCAACTTTGTTGTCACCAAGTTAAAAGGCCATGCAGCACTCTGGTGGGATGGCGTGCAGGCGGAAAGGAAGAGACTTGGTAAGCAGCCAATCAAGAACTGGAGCCGAATGGTAGCAAAGTTAAGAGGTAAGTTCTTGCCAAGTAATTATCAGCAAACATTGTTTAGACAAATGCAAAATCTTAGACAGAGAGCTTTAACAGTAAAAGAGTATACAAAAGAGTTTTATAAAGTGAGCATAAGAGCTAGAGAAGCCCAAGACACAGATGAGAAGGTGGCTAGATATATGAATGGCCTTAGGATGGACATTCGGGATGAGATCAGTTTGTCGTCTCCTAAAACAGTAGAGGAAGCTTATCAGCTGGAGCTGAAAGCTGAGGAATAAGGAAGCAGTCTGCGAGAGGGAAAGAGACTTTCAGAGGAAAAGGAAGTCAAGGTGGTTGAGGAGGATCTACAACACCTAAAGAAGGAGCTAGCAGTAGCTCAACCCAGCATGCACCTAGAGAAGGTGATGCAGGAGGCAGAGGGAGTTTTTCCATAGGAAGAGGAGGCAGAGGAAGAGGAGGCAGAGAAATAAGATGTTACAGATGTAACAAGCCGGGACACAGAGCTTTTGAGTGCCCAGAGAATGCAGACATAAAGCAGAGGAATGCAATTGTTGCTCCAGCTGAAGAAGAAGCACCAGCGGCAGCGGTAACAGAAGAAGAAGATGCACCAGAAAGAGGAGAATCTCTGGTGATTCATAAAATCTTACTTAAGCCAATGAAGGAGGTGGCTGCTGAACCGCCACAAAGAAAAACTTTATTCAGGACAATATGCAAAGTCCAAGGGAAATGTTGCCAGATGGTTATTGATAGTGGCAGCACTGATAATTTGGTCTCTACAGAAGTAGTGGAGAAATTGAAGCTGGAGACAACGAAGCATCCAACACCGTATAAGGTGTCATGGTTACAAAAGGGACATCAACTGTTGGTAAGTGAACAGTGTGAGGTGGAATTTCAAGTGGGCAAGTACAAAGACAAAATTGTTTGTGATGTGATGCCTATGGACGTGTGTCACATATTGCTTGGAAGACCTTGGCAATATGACATAGGAGCCATACATGACGGAAAGAGAAACACCTACAAGTTTGGGAAGGATGGTATCAATCATACATTGTTGCCTCTGCAAGAAGAAGATGAGCCGGGACAGAAGACTAATTCAAGAACTCTGTTACTTGGGAAAAAGGAGTACCTGGAGCAGATGATAAGTATACCGTTGAGTCGTGAAGAGGAGATCATTGATGATTTCTTGAGTTATTGGGTAAAGCCAGACCAGCTGGATAATGTAGCTGATACTTTTGATGTGGTTACAGGGGCTGAGGAGGATATGCAATCTTGTGAAGCTGCTACAGCACAAGAAGAAGTTCTTATGGATGCAGAAGAAGTAGATCAGTCTGTAGCATGGATAAGTGAAGCAACAGTTGAAACTGTTGAACTCTGTGATTTTCAAACTGACAGTTTGTGTGTGAATGCAGGGACTGTAAGTGATGATGAAATGCTGCAACAATTCCATAAGGAAATTGCATTGTTGGAATACTTGTTGGAGAATCTAAGATATGACAGGGAGATTGCAAATGAAAGAATTCAGTACAGTGGACAAGAACAAGAAGGCATCATTAGAACAGATGGTGTGGAAGAAAGACTAATGGACAGTCTTGTGAATTCGAATCAGCATGTTGATATGCTGGCAGAAGAAAAGGACAAAACAGAGCAACCACTTGAATTATTGCCAAAATGAGATAAGGCCTAGGAGCCTTATGTTTTTAATTTTAACATGTGTTTTGTGAATGCAGGTATTGTCGCCGGTGCTGAGAAACATTTGACTCAGTTGAACAGTCAAATGAAAGGAAAAGAAGTTCTCTGTTCCAGAAGACAAGAGGGGGTGGATGATCGGGTGGCAGTCAGAACAGAGACCAGCATAGAAGCAAGAAATCAGCAAGCGACAGTACAGATAGAGAGAGTAAAAACTGAGCAAGCTGTCTTAATTCAGCAGACAGCAAGAAATCAACAGCTGGGAGATTTATTGGACCAAGAGATTGAAAGCATCAGAAAACTGATGATTACAGTATCCTGGAAGAGGCCAACAACAGCAAAACAAAGGAGAAGCAGCAAAAGCAAGACAACAGAAGATTGTGAGAGTGCAGCTAGCGGAGCAAGGCAGCATAAGATATGGAAACCTGGAGAAAGACAGCAAGCAATAGCACATGATGACTTGCAGCACAAGATATGGGATCCAGGCATACATAGATCCAAACACATGATCAGGGGATCATGATTAATTTTAAGGTTGGGTGTATGATGCAGGAGCATCAAGACCATTCTGATTTGTAAATATGGGGTAAAAAGGGGGGTGTGATAAATTTTAATATTTTGTTATTTTAAATAAAATAGGAAGTGAAGATTATGTAAATATTCTTTTTCTAAATAAAAGGATATGAGGGAAATAGTTTAGGAGCAGAAATTGGGATAGAATTTCTATGTTTTCAGTTAAAATTAGATAAGAAGGGAGGATAAAGCTTCACGCTTTAAATCGTTATGAAAAAAAAGGAAAAAAGCGTGCTTTTGTAAAAGATAAGGATAAAAAATGCCTATCTTTGATTAAAAAAAAAAAAGCCAGAAAATCTATCAAGGGGAGGGAGGAAAGAGCGCGCCTGAACATACTTTAAGGCAAGGAAGCTATGCGCTCTGCGTGAATTTTTAAGAAGGCTCTGTAATATATATTTAGATAGATGGATGGAATAAAGTGTGGGGCTAATGATTCTTATTTGTCCCTCATGCACAATCATTGTGCGTTAATGATTGAATTAGTTTTCTTTCGTGATGATATATAGCTTTAATTGATGGTTACGCATATGCCTCTGGTTCTCCAAGAGTTCTTACATTTCCTACCTCTGTTTTATAACTGAATTTTATGCCTGAAAGCTTATTATCACTGTTTGAGACTATACCGGCGCAGAGACTTGGAACTGTTTGTATGAGATCTTACAGCCTGATATTACGATGAGTTCATGGGTAAAAGGACCACGGTTTTGCGTTCATGCGGAGCTGGAGCTTACGATGTTTATCCTCTGCGTTAAAATTGAAGGTTGAAGCACATGCAAAGCAGTGCTATAACAGGCGTATATATATATATATATATATATATATATATATATATATATATATATATCAATCGGCCAGCGTAGAAGGGGGATATGTGTAGCGGCCAGTCCATGAGAAAGCTGCGCCTTTGTGCATGGTAACGCCGGTCCATAACCATCGCCCATCTCAAAGTAAAGACGAGGTAAGCCTGCGGATGGGCGTAAGTAGATCTCTATATTGTATGCGTATTGTGTGCGTATGGTTAATAACCATTTGAAGATTCGTTCTTGTATATCTGCTGTATGTTTAATTACCGAGGAAAAACGATGCTATACACCTGTTATGCCGGTGCTTAATTACAAAACGTGACTGTTATATATATATATATATAGCCTCGGTTGCGTAAGGAGGAGGTGTGGGAACCATTATATGTGCCAAATACATGTGGCTGCGATGTAAGACATACCGTATATATATATATGGCTGATATGACATAGTATATATATATATATATTATGCTGCGTAAGACCGTCAATTGCATAATTCTTTTAAGAATTTCTTGAAGAGCTCTGGTTGTGAATAGAGCTTAATAGTATGATTTTTAAGGAAGGGAATTACCAGTTTAATGACTGATGCGCTCAGCCCTAAAGAAAGGGAAGTTGACCGAGATATTGAAGAACTTGTTGGCAGACTAGAGAGACTGTCTCTAAAGCCTGCATCCCCACCATCAAAGTATCTATGAAAATGTTTATTTCCATCAAATTGATAATCTCAAGTGCATTGTTCTTTCTAATTGACCAATTAGATTAAATGCTTCAATACAAATTACTTTACCCTTGTTCACATTTATAATTTGGCGATCTCAAGTGCATTGTTCTTTCTAATTGACCAAATAGATAGATTAAATGCTTGAGTACAAATTACTTTACCCTCGTTCACATTTATAATTTTTAGTATATTGTTAATAAGCAAATCATTTATCACTCTTTTGATAAATTGTATTCCTAATGTAAATATCATAAAAGAAAATTTTATAAATATAAATATAATATATATATATATATATATATATATATATATATATATATATATATATATATATATATATATATATATATATATTAAAATTAAAATTATTGATATAATGAACTTTTAAATTAATATTAATATTATAATTTAAATTTTTAAATTAATAAACTTTATATTAATAATAATATTGATATAAAAATGTAAATTATCAAATCTATGACATCATATATATCTATTTTCAAATATGTTTAGTTTACACATTTTTGTTTCTGGTATTTTTTGTTAAAAACAAAAGAATCAAATTTATTGAATTGAATTTGGACAACTCATAGGTGTGGAACACCACGTGGAGACTGTCTCTGTAGAGCACACTCTACCATTACAATCATTACATGAGAAATATATACTTTACACACAATTAGGGATGTTGAAACAACATCCTAAAAATCAAGAACAAACTCTTAATCTAAGGTTCAGTTGAAATGTCGCTCCATTAATACATTTCATCATTAATCTCAACACTCCCCATTAATGGAGAAATGGATTCACACATATGCCTAACGCTTCCATAAATAATTCAAACTTGATTCTACCAAGAGGTTTGGTAAAAATATTAGCAACATTGTCATAACTATTACAATACTCAATATGGATTTCTTTTGACTGAACTTTCTCCCTAACAAAATGAAGCTATGTATCGATATGCTTTGTTTTCTTATGAAATAATAGATTATTTTCAAGTTTGATGGAGCTCTGGTTGTCGCATTTGATCACTATTGGAACCTTCTATTCTTCTCCAACATCAAGGAGAAGTCTCCTCAACCAAACTGCTTCACATGTTGTTGCACACATAGCTTGATATTCAACTTCCATAGAGGACAAGGATATTGTGTTCTGCTTTTTGTCGCTCCATGTAATGACCCCGGATCCAATGCTAAATGCATAGCCTATTATGGATCATCTGTCATCTACATTTCCAGCCCAATCAGAGTCTGAAAAACCTATCAATTTAACATCACATGAATCAGTATAAACACTACCAAAACCTAAATTAAAACACCTTTTGCTGTAATCTAATGGCTCTTAAGGGGCTTCGACATAAACTGGCTCAATGCACTAACTTCATAAGCCAAATCTGGCCTAGTTGTAGTCAAGTAGATTAAACTCCCAACGAGTTGTCTATATAAAGTCGCATCTCCTCCTTAGATCCATCATCATTCTGAAGTTTTATATCCTACTATAAAGGTAGAGTTGCAGCTTTGCACTGATCCATTCTGAACTTTTCCCGTAAGCTCCTGACATACTTACTCTGTGACATAAAAGTTTGTCGAGAATCCCTCCAAACATCCAAACACAAATAATAATGTAGCTCTCCAAGGTCTTTCATCTCAAATACTTTTGACATCTATTCCTTTATTTCTTTAATGAGATTATCAACATTCCCTGTATTAATTAGACCATCTACATATAAAGAAATCAAAAGAATCTTTCCCTCTTTATCAAACACGGTATAAAGATTAGGGTAATTTTTACTTCTTTTATAACTATGCTACAGGAAAAATGAATCCATTTTGTCATACCATGACCTGGGTGTCTGTTTTAGTGTCTTTCTGAATTATGTCCAGGCTCCATATCTTGTTGGGCCATGGGTTTTGATGGATGCCAGATGAATGCCATTTTTATTCAATTGAATGTATGGCATGGAATTAAAACCCCCAAGCTAGTATGTGGAATTCTGTAATATACATGTTTTCCTCGACATATTTTGAATATATATATTCTCTTTCCTTTTGATTTCAGGATGAATTTTGGTCTACTCTTTGTAACGGCATGGTTAAATCTTATGAGAATATAGACAAGGCCATTCTTGAATGGGTCGAGAAGGTTCAACTATTTCCACAACCATATTCTTCCATATAGGGTTTTCTCTAAGTCTGTCTTTAAGATGGGAGGTAAGGCTTATCGTTTCTATACAAGGCATGTTTCTTTGCTACACAATACATCTCTGCATTATTTCACGGGATTGTACTTGAAGCAAGTTCAAATTTGTTTATGAAAATGATGTCTTCATTTAGTCTGGTGGGTCATTCACCAGGGTCTTTCTAAGAGACATATTGGTAAATATGGACAACAATCTATAGGATAAATGTTGAATATTTGGAGCTCCATGATGTACTTAGAAAAGATCCCATCATGGACCGTTACATGACACCATAGTTTTGCATTTTGATCTCTATACAAGGACTTCCAAACTCTTATAATTCTCTTTGTTAGGCTTATATCCTTTAATTATGATAAGCATAATGTATGATGTTTTAAATGTTTGATTTTTTGGTTCTAAATCCATATATGAAAAATAACATCATAACTTTACTTATGTTTTAATTTGTGTGAGGGTTCATGCAGGCCACACGGTCTAGAATATGGGAAATTACTGTGAATAAAAAAATATATTATTTTGTGCATCCGGATGAATAAATTCCTCTAGAAATCCTATTTTTTCTTTTTGTTATATATCAATCAATGCTAAAGTGTTCTCAATAAATGTAGGATCAAGTAGCATAAAGTGTTCTTAGTAAGTGTAGGATCGAGTAGCATGAATATTGAAACTAGGTCGGTATAATTTTTGAAGCTTATGGTAGGGAATCCGCATTAGTAGTTTTGATGGTTAAATTAATTATTTATTCCAAAACCTAGTGAATAGAATATCCTATGCTTATTTTCAAAGCATTCCTTAAATGATATTTAGATCTTAGAATTTGTAATAATTCATTTTATTTATTCTTTTGTGTTCAGCTGGAGTGCGAGTTGTTTTATTAAAATTGTATTACCATCCCAAGGAGGTTAATAGGATCAACTACAACCTCTCTGAGATAAAGTAATAAAGCAACAACAAGAGTGTTAAATATACATTAAAAGTTGAGATACATGTGCAAAGGACTTACAATTTTACAATTATATTAATCACCAATATTGCACAGTGTGGAGCTACTACTAATGTCATTCAGATATAAAGACAATATCCTCTTTGCTACCCTTCACCTCTAACACCACACTTCAAAGCTTCACTAAAATCTGGATGTCTTGCTTGATTTGTTAGAAGCTAATTATATTAATGGCCAACATCGGTAACAATAGAGGTATTGTTGGTACTAACACCAATCAGACCCAAAGAAAGTAAGTCTCATTTTTGTTGCTTTAGATCTATAACACCACACTTTGAAAGCTTCACTGAAATCTGGGTATCTTGCTTGCTCTGTTTTAAGCCATTCAACCAAAATACCAACCTAGTCACTAGAAAGTAATGTCAAAACCAAGGAAATGAACATGAATCCTATGCTTTGACCCCTGCTACAGGCTACTGCACCTATGAAAGATGATACCAATGTATTCAAAACAGAAACTACACCCGTGGAAGCCGATACCGATGTATTCAAAACAGAAACTACACCTGTGGATGCCAATACCGATGTATTCAAAACATAAACTACATTTGTGAAAGCCAATACCAATGTATTCAAAACATAAACTACACCTGTGGATACCGATGTATTCAAAACAAAAAATATATAGACCAAATTTTAATCTACTTCATAATTATTTATTCAGTAGATATATCTATAAAAATGGTGTAAATAAACACTTAAATGTTATAGTAGTATTTAGGAAAATGACATGCATAAAAATTTAAAGATTATGATTATAACAATAAGATGAAATAAACTCTATATCATAAAAAACTAACTCAATTACCAATTATTTTAATCACAAACAAAACAAAATAAAACCAATATACATTGCAATATTAATAATAATAATCTTATTCCATATTTTATTTAATATTAATATCAATAACCTTATTCCATATTTTAGATATTTTTCAAACTATAAAATTTAAAAATATTCTAATTTAAAATAATATAATAGTTCAATTGGATTTGCATGCTAGTTTCATGGTCTAACGGAATGGTTTTAGATACTAATTCTTTATGGTCTTGAATGGAAACTACTTTTCGGTGTACCAATAGCTGGACTTACTTTTTGTGGTAGGCTCCCCGGAATTTTGACTCAGCGAGATTCCTAAACCTAAATAATTAATGAGTATGAGTGCATATCCATGTTAAATGGACTCCACAAGTTTGGTGTCTATTTCAAAAAAAGTGTCTATTTCTAAACCCTTAAAGGTGTCTGCATTATTCACCACATTAAAGGTCTCGTAAAGGTCTTGCATTATACACACCACATTCATCACATTAAAGGTCACATAAAGGTCTTGCATTATACACACCACATTCACCACATTAAAGGTCTCGTCAGATTCATGTTACATGTACTTGACACCTTTGGTGTCTATTTCAAAGAAATAATATTCCATATCATACACACCGCATTAAAGGTCTCCTCGTTGATCGAAACCCCCTAGGGTAACCATTTTTTTTTTTTTGTCATAGCTGTCATACTCCATACACTATAAATGGAATATAAACATAATTTGTGGCTTTCATTTTTTTAATTTCGTTCAGGCGAAAATTCTTGGAACTTAACGCTTATTGCCGAAGGCCCAGGTTGCGTGTATGATAATACTACTAATAAACTGTTAATATATATGCCCCTGTCCATATGAGGGTCTCCATCAATGAATTCTGTACATATCCCACGTACACAAGAAAACACACAACAATCTCCTAGTTTATTAGATTCCCCATTACCATACCAGAACACAAGTATGACCCGTTGCAGGGTGGCATCATTTGCCCTCTCATACCCGTGTTAATCCATACCAGCTGTTGAATGGAGATCATCCTTCCATATAAAAAAGTCAACCATCCTCATTGCGTTCCAGCGAGAAAACTAGGGCATGTCTAATAGTTAGCCCATCTCTTTCTTGCTCGCATTGCTTGTTTTTAAATGACCAAGAAAATGTTCCTCGAAATCTTCCTTTTTAGTCATTCTAAAGTCACCGATGTTTAAATTAGTTTTGGAACTAATTTTCTAATTTGTAACCAACTGAAGTAAATGACAATTTCTTTTTGCAACTAATTTTTCATTTGTAATGGTAGAAGTAAATATTATTACTTTTTATGAATTTTTAGGAATTTTAGATATTATAGAGATGTTGTATGTTTGGTCTTAATTAAATAATAATAAAAAGTTAAAAATTATTTATGAAGAGATGTTCTTTAGTTAGTATAATAGAGATCTTAGCTAGTATAATAGAGATGTTGTAATGTCTTATAAACATTTTTTCCTCGTTAAATTACATAAAATAAAAAATAAAAATAAAATAAAATAAAAAATTCATAATTATAATGATAATTATTTATAATTATAATTCATTATAATTAATAATAAAATGAACCTAGATCAATTTAAATTCGAGATCTATTAAACATTAAGAAGGATTAAATCTCTTCATATACAATTCTCTTTTAAGTAAAAAAAAATGATCTCTCGAAATTAAAATATATTTAGGGTGATCTCTAATTCTATAATTAAATCTAATATTAATTAAATTCTAATTATTACCATCTTATTCTCTCTCAATACTTTTATAAGCCAATATTTACCCATTCACCTTTATTATTTAAATTATTTACAATTTCTTTTTTTATCCTTCTTTATCATTCTAGTTAAAATTGGTTGAACTTCAGCTATATTATAATATACGAGATATGCAACCCTAATGGTCAGGCGGCCATGAGTTAGGTGGTGCGGGAAAACCAAAAACTACGGCAAGCGACCGACACCGAAACCAAGAACCAGCAGCAATGACAGAGGAGGAAAGGAGGGGAGAGATCCCCTCCTATCGAGATGCAGTGGCAGGGGAAGGCCAGAACACTAGCAATCAGGCGGAAGAAATAAGAAAATTGGGATCTGTCCTTGGAGCATGATGGCAGGTAGGTAGTAGAGGTAAGTGTTTACCATGTGCGGTGGAGAAACCAAGATTTATAATCCCAATGAACAAACTAGAGCGATACAGAAGCTACATGAAAGATCATCCGCTAATCTGCAAATTCATCGGAGTTTGGCCGATGGAAAAGGACCTCACCAGATGGATCCAACAAAAATGGCAACCTCGAGGTTACATCGAGCTAAAGCTAGGAGCAAGAGGCTTCTTCACGGTAATCTTCTCGAACCTGCAAGATAAAGAAAAAGTGTTTGAAAATGGTCCATACTTTCATTATAATGCTGGACTGTTTATGAGATACTAGGAGGAATGTTATAACCTAGATAAGGAAAAATTCTTAGCAGCCCCGGTATGGGTAAGGTTATTCAGGCTACCAATGGATTTTTGGGATCCAAAAATCCTAGAGGGTATAGGAAACACAATAGGAAGCTTTGTTAAAATAGCTGAAACTACAAAAAAGGGAAGATACACCTCATATGCTAGAATTTGTGTCTACATGAATATAGCTGACCCTATTCCAGATACAGTCGAGTTAGAGTATCATGAGGAAGTATGGAAACAAACCCTTGACTATGAGCATATTCCATTCAGATGCAGAAGATGTCATGAGTATGGACATCTGTTCAAGGAATTCCCACTCAACATAGAAGAAGAGGAGTGAAGAAACAAACAACAGAGGAAAAATCAAGAAGACAAGGAAGGGTTTTACGGAGTAAAAAGAAAAAGACAACACACAAGAGAGAACCCTAGTGAAGGAAGGAAAGAACAAAATACCGAGCCAAATAATACAAACATCTTTGAAATCGTACAAGAAGAAGAAGAAGATAACGAGACACAAACAATGGATTATCAGGGAGAAAAGGGAAAGGAAAGCAGCACAAGTCAAGGCAAATCACATACTAAGAGAAAGGCACAAAGTGAACCACTATAAAAGGAGGAAAAGAAAGCAGGGGAGAAAATGGACAACACAGTAATGGAAATTGACACAAGCAGAGGAGAAGAACTAAGCTCAGAAGAAGAAGTATTGCGGAAACTTCTAGATGAATGGAAACACTTGGATGAAAGATTCATTCCAGAAGAGCAAAAAAGAATATATAGAGAAATGTTTCAACAGTACCAAGCGAAAAAAGGACAAGGAAAGTTGGAAATGGTAGAACAACTAGGCCTCCAATAGGATAATACTTAAGACCATCAAAGAAAAACAAAAGGTGGGAAAAAAAGAGGCAGACGAAATATACATGAATCAATACAGACCATGGGAGAAATGTTAGTGAACACCGGGAGAGTAGTTCCGCTCTCGGCGGTATTCCACCAGTCAAGACAAGCACCCAAATGATTATCACATCCTGGAATATAAGAGGCCTTAATAGTAAAGGAAAACAGAGACACTTAGCGGAAAGGCTAAGGAAAGAAAAATCCCAACTAATGTTGTTACGAAAAACAAAAATCTCAAGAAGGAAAATGGAGGAAATCCTAAACAAAATCAAACCGAAATATGAATGCATGACCATAGATGTGAAAGGCAGTGCGGGAGGCATAGCAATACTATGGAACCCTGCAGAAATCACAGTAGACTACTGGATAGGTATGAAAAGAATACTCATGGGGAAGTTCCGGTTGATAGGAAATAGAGAATGGTTTCTAGTTTCGGCCGTATATGACCCTCATACACTAGCGGAAAGATGAAGCTTCCTCCTCCAACTTCAGGAGTTAGGAAAACTTCATAAAGAAAATTTGTGGTTGATAGTAGGAGACTTTAACATGACAACATAAAAAGATGAGAAGAAAGGTGGACTGCAAAGAAAAGAGCCAAAGATGGAGAGATTTAGGGACCTTCAAGTAGAACTGAAAATGGTAGATATCCCAACCATGAATGGAAAATACACATGGAACAATCGAAGAGTAGGGAGCAGACAAATAACATCAAGGCTAGACAGATTCCTAGCAACAAAACACTTCATTGGAAAAGATATTTTCCATGAAGCAACAATCCTCCCGTGTCTAGGGTCGGATCACTGGCCCATCAAATTAGAAATAGCTATGAACTAGTAGAACCAGAATAGACCCTTCAGGTTTGAGGCATTCTGGTTGAGAGATCCCACCTTCATAGAAAAGATGAAGAATTGGTGGAAGGAGACTCAGACTGGGATGGAAGGAAGAAATAAAATGCACACTCTCCAACTCAGATTAAAAGACCTAAAAGGAAGGATAAAGAAGTGGAACAGAGAAGAATTTGGAAATATTCAAAAGGAACAAGAAACGCTCTAGATAAAGATGAAAAGAATACAACAGAAAATCATAGTTGAAGGGATAAGTGAAGAACTGGCAGAAGAAGAAGGACTGGTGCTAAATAAACTGGAGGAAAGAAGAAAACAAGAGGAAATCTTATGGAAACAAAAATCAAGAATCCAATGGCTAAAATAAGGAGAGAGAAACACAAAATTCTTCCATAAGGCAATGCTGCAGCATCGACAACAAAATAGAATATTCTCCCTAAAAGACAACCAAGGCAACATGCTAACACAGAAAGCTAAAATGGAGAATTTGATGGTACAACATTTTAAAGAGATTTTGATAGAACCCAATATCAGAAGGGAGGACGACATTGATAAAATCAGTCAACATATCCCCAAAATAGTGACTAGAGACTAGAACTTGGCACTCCTAAGGGTCATAACGAAAGCAGAGGTGGAGGAGGTAATAAAAAAGATGGCAAAGAATAAAGCACCTGGGCCGGATGGATTCACCTCAGAATTATATCAAGCCACGTGGAGCTTCATGAGTCAGGATATAGTGAATGCAATAGAAGAGTCTTGATGCACCAAAAGACTGCACCCGACCTTGAATGCTATATTCCTAGCCCTGATACCAAAGACTGAGAACTCAAAAGAACCACAAGAGTTCTGATCGATACCGCTCTGCAACGTTATATATAAAATACTAGCTACAATAATGTGAATAGACTAAAACCAATACTACCAGAGCTGATATCCCAGGAGCAGATGGGGTTTGTCGAAGGCAGATAAATAATAGATAGCATAGTGGTAGCACAAGAAGCAATCCACTCACTGAAAAATTCAAACACCAAAGGGATGCTGATAAAACTAGACCTAGCTAAAGCTTATGACAGACTTAGTTGGGGATACCTCCAACAAATCCTAAAGGCATATGGCTTTGACGATAGGTGGATAAACTGGGTAATGTCAATGATAACTACGCCAGTTATGTCAGTACTACTAAATGGGTCACCAACAGAAGCCTTCAATCCATCCAGAGGACTTAGGTAGGGTGACCCGATATCCCTGTTCCTGTTTACCCTTGTAGCGGATGGACTAGGAAGACTAATAAAAGCTAAAGTTAATAGTGAACAATTGAAGGGATTATGACTATGGGGAAATGACCTACCTCTAACCCACCAACAATTTGTTGATGATGTTATGTTATATGGACAGGAAACACTCAAAGAAGGAAAAAAAATAATGGAAATTCTCATGAAATTCACAGGGGTCTCGAGGAAAGAGATAAGTAAAGAAAAATCTGAAGTTCATTTCTTCAATACCCAAGCTTCCTCCCAAGCCTTCCTCAAAAGAACCATGGGATTTAGAGTCAGGAAATTCCCTACAAAGTACTTAGGCATCCTGTTAAATGACAAGAAAAACAAAGTTGCTAATTGGGGAACCTGTTGGCTTATATGGGCCTAACCCAGGTTGAGAAAAATTATTTAGCCAAATAAATCCTGCAGCTACAGGCCCTTTTGGCAATAGATCGTGGAGCACGGACTGAGGTCTCACCCAAGGTAGCAGGGGAGGGTGCTGGAACTAGGTTTCCGCACCCTTGGGATGTCTAGATGTGGTCTGGAGGTTTTGCGCACCATTCCACAGCTTCGCGCTGCTCTGTTTCGTGCAGATCCGAACCCAGAATAATCCTTACTACTTATTATTGCGTTGTTTATGTATTCAATCTACTTATTGTGATCTTTAAGCAAACATTTATCAGAGTTAACTAGTTCGCGCACTTAGAATAGACACAGATTCATGTATTTATAAGCAGATGCGCATAGATCAAACAGTTACAGTAAACATACAAAAACCAGATCCGCGATAATTCAGATTTAACACAGAATTTCAGAAACAACTTAGCTTTATTCAAATTCTTCACCAATACATCCAGATCTTCCCTGCGCACTCAGCTGCAGGGGTCTGCGCACACAATTACGGACTCTTCCAGGCCTCTGCGCACACAGCTGTAGAGCCTCTATCCACTACCCAAACCCTTGACTCGGACTTACACACACTTCAAAACGTTCCTTCACAAAAACCCAGTACACATCAGATCCAAGATTTCATACCAAGAACTAAGCTCCTTCTACCCATAGAGCCTCACTCTATTTATACATTTCCATGGACCGCGATCCATGGGCAGGCCAACTCAACTTATATTTCTTTACATTATTTTTGGGCGGACTACCCTTTGACTCAACCTATTATCAATCGCACTCCGCGCATCCCGCAGAGTCTATACCCTATCTTTACCTAAAATTTCGGGCTTTGTGCCCCATGACAGTTGTGCAGGGATTTTGCTACCCAACAGAACCCTGATGGGTGAGATTCAAAAGAGAATGCAAAACTAGACATTCAGGGCGTTGAACATCCTGAGCCGCATAATCCTGCTAAAATTGGTGCTCCAATCCATACCGATCTATCAATTGACCAGCCAAGCCACACCTAAAAGAATCTGCCAAAAAATGGTAGATATGTTTAAAAAGTTCATATAGCAAGGGTCGAGTAAGATAAAAAATGGGCGCTTCTATCCTGGAGTTGGGTAAGTAAATCCCTAAAAGAAGGAGGACTAGGCCTGAGAGACCCATACATCCTGAACCAGGTAATGGGGGAAAAGTTGTGGTGGCGATGGATACAGTGAGGGGACGACCTATGGAAAAAACTATGGGAGAGAAAATACGAGATGCCCAGGTCTCCAAAAGGAAAGTTGAGAAGCCAAACCGAGAAGAAAGGCTCTGCAATCTAGAACCTGGCAAGAGCTAATAGGGATCTGATCAGGGAGCATAGCTTCTGGGAAGTAAGAGAGGGGGATAAAGCGAATTTATTGTAATAGGTGTAGCAACAGAGAGAAAAACTCAACCAACAACCTCTACTCCAAGAGATCCACCAGTTCACCATCCAAACTGAGGGCGATACAGTACGAAACTTCTGGAGCCCAAAGTCAAATCGATATTGGAGAAAGTGGAAACAAAAGGAAAACTGGCCAGAAGCTCCTGTAACAGCTCACTGGGAAATATATGAAAAGGAAATGGCAACAAGGAAAGTAGCGGTCAAAGAAGGGACAAACACTCTAAGATGGGGAAATAGAATCAAAGGTATGTTCACAATAACAGAAGGATACCATATAAAAGCAGGATACAACGAACACCCAGAAACAAAAAAATGGGAAAGCATATGGAAAACAAAAACATGGCCAAAGGTAGCATTCTTTACTTGGTTCCTGAGCCATGGGAGAGCACTAACATGGGACCAACTGAGGAAAAAAGGAATGTAATGCCCATCGCAATGCGCCCTCTAACGAGAACAAGAAGAAATCATGGAGCATTTAACCAATGCTTGCAAAGTCAACAGCAACCTATGGAGACAGCATCAACAACTTTTTGAAATCAGTGACAGAGACATAAACAACATGAAAATAACGATAGAGAATTAGAGGAACAAACCTTTCCAGAATACAATTCTGAACAGTGCCTGGAAACTCTCAATAGGATTCGTTCTGTGGAACATCTGGAAAGAGCAGAACCACCTAATTTTAAAGGAGGATGGTAGAGCAAATAACAAGATATGGAACCAAATCATCCAGAATATAAGAGAGACCATTCTCACAGAGAGGTGGTATGAGGAGGATTGGAAAACTAAACAAACAGAGACAAGAATAATGACACGCCTGCAACTAAAGCCTAGTATGACGAATAAGATAGCAAGGAGACACCACACTAATGAGATGGAAGAGGTCAATCACTACAGAAATCCTCAATAGCGGTTCATCAAGTTGAATTTCAACAGGGCAGCGGAAGGAAACCCAGGAGAGGCTGGGACTGGTGGAGTATTCAGAGACGACAGGGCAGCAATGCTCAGGATCTACGCGATGGACTGCGGCAACACAACAAACAACGAAGTAGAGCTTTATGCACTGAAAAGAGGGCTAGAAATTTCCATAAGGGAGGAATACCAAAAGCTTCAGGTAGAAGGAGATGTTGAAACTGGTAGTGGATATAGTCAAATTGCTACGGCAAGGAACACTAGCGGAAAAAATCAGCCGTAGCTGGAGAACCACTTGGTTGGTGAAGGAGATAAGTAAACTCCTAAGAAAGGTAGCCTACATCCTTCCCACCCATGTGAGAAGGAAGGGCAACGAACTAGCAGACAGTCTAGAAAATTGGGGTTGCAGGAATGGTGGAAGAACGCTGGATGCAAGTGAGGCTGAGCTAATTCAGACGGAGGAGATGGCAAACTTAATGCAACTCCTCAAAAAAGACAAAGAAGGAGAGAGGAACACCATAGAAAATCTAGCGAGACCAGGGAGGCATGGCCGGGAAGGGGAAGGAAGAGGACAGGTGGGGGAAAGGACAGACGCGGAGAATGAAGTGAGTAGACAGGTAATCTGGTAGGTGACGGAGTATGGCAGAGAAGGTACAACTCCCGAGAGTACGAGGGCGGTGATAGATGAGAATGACAGAGAGGAGGGCAGAGTAGAGAGTAGGAGCGTGGGCAAAAGAATGATACCAAGTGGCATAACAAGGATAGTAGTAACATGACAAGAGCAGCTGGGGAAAGTGAGGATTAATGAGAGGCGATGACAGAAAGGAAAGAAGGGCAGCATCCCGAGATGAGGGTGAAAGGATCCGTGCCAGTAACAAAGCCGAACAGGTGGCAGTAAAGACAAGGGACCAGAGGAAGAGAGGAATAAAACTTAATGAAAATAAGAATACAGCAAATTGCATGCAGATGAAGACAAGGAAAGCTAGCGAGAAGGAAGGTGGCAGAAGAGAGAAGAAGCAGGTGGAAGAAGGAAGACGAAATAGATTAGCAAGTTGGTATGTAGTCCTTTCACTCCACATTCCTGCTAGACTCAAAACTATTTTTAGTAGGAAAATAGGAAGACTGAGTTGGAACATGTATAAGACTATAAAAAATGATATCAGAACTTCCCGCGATAAGGGAAAAACCAATTCCGCAGAGCATCTGAATTTTTAGGACAGGGAGATTGGGAGGGAGGGTCTCTCACCGAGGAAGGGAGAGGGTCATATTGGGAAAAATTCCTGTAGTATTCCCCGAAAGAGCATGACCCTAGCCAGGCTTGTAGGAATGGAGGGGATCGAGCCAGTAGGCAAAAGGGAGGGAACTAGGCAATCTTGCAACCTAGCAGGGAGGGTAGGAGATCCGGCTCCAGGAAACCTGTAGACGAGACAGGGAGACCCTGGGAAAGGTGGAAACAAAACCTGACCTCATCTGGGGAGGAACCCGTGTGGTCGTCTAAAATGGAAAGGCAGGGCATAGATTGCTGCCAGGGGTGGAAAAAGGGAAGAAACCCAAGAAAATACCCAACCTCCACCAAAAAAAAGATCGACTCTAAACCCAATCTGACCAAAATCGCGAAGATAGCAAATACACGAAAGGGAAAGAAAATGAGCAATTGGGAAATTGCTTTGATTCAATATTATCTCTGATAAATGCATCGATTTTGCGATAGGTAAATTAACATACCGGGGAAAGTATAGTGAACAGAATAGAGAACACCAGGAAAAATATAGCTGCAGCCAGGAAGGGAGCAAAATGGCCCCCAGGAGAGGAAAGAGAGTAACCAAGACGGAATAAGGAACAAGTGGACAGACCAGGAAAAGAGGTAGGAAACCAGGCAGTGAACATATGAAGACAATCCTTGACGCCTACATCGCAGGGAATCCGCCGGACATTAGAGCCCAGATCGCGAGTCGGGAGAGGGAACTGAACGACAGTATCAAGCACCAGGACATCCCCATGGAAGAATGGGAAAGCATGGTGCCAGACCTCGGGAACACTCATGGGAGGCATTCCCTTTTCAGGCAAACCATACAACAGTACTGGGTAATGAAGAATGTGGTGGCACGGGCCATGACCCTACACCGAGGGAAAACTACGGGAGAAGAAGCAGAGATATAGGACAAGAACAAGGAAAAGAACCCTGTCAGGGCAAAACTACTCACGAAGATAGCAAAAATTCATATACAGACCTACAAAAATAACCTGGCCCTGGGTAGAATTGAACAGACTCTGAAAGACCTGAAGTGGAGAATTGAGCAACAGAGCGAGGTTCAAGGATCTAGTGTCAAGGCACCAGCGCCAGTAATATCCTCGGTTGAGGAGTGAAGTAGTGAACTAGTTTGATGTCAACAACGATCTCTTTTTGATGAAATGCATTTACATGTTTAATTTGCTTTCTAGGAACAGTAGTATTGACAGTCAAAACAGTAATGCTAGATGGATAGCAATAAACCTATTTAAATTTTGGATAGGGTTTAAAGTAGGCAGGTGGTTATCTGGTTTCCTTCGGGCAGGTAAACCACCTGGAGCAAATGGTTGTCAAAATTTTTGAAAATATAATATTAATAGAGGACTACAAAATTTACAAAAAAAAGATAAAAAATTGGTTGAACTTCACCCTTTTTTTAGTTCCATAAAATTTCTTTTATTAATGATAATTACTTAATTCTAATTTATGTTATTTTAATTAATAATTTTTTTTTTTAATTTTTATTTATTTTTATTAATAATAATTACTTAACTATAATTTATGTTATTTTTATTTTTAATTAATTTAATAATTGAGTATTATTCTATTTAATATTTTAATATAGCAAATTAATCTTTATTTCTTTAATATTAACATTTTTTCATCCATTATTTTTATTTTATTTTCTCTCACTAACTATCCCTAACTCCAATTTCCTCAATAATTTTATTAGATAACTTATTATTAGTGTATAAAATCATTAAAGTTGTCATTTACCCCAATCATATCTTTTCAAAATTAATAATTATTAGTAGTAAATTGTTATTATAATATTTTAATTTTCAACTTTTATATTCTTGTTTTAAGTATTAGTGAGATATTATTATGAAATTATTTTGTGAAAATAGGTAAGGTGTCCATAAAAAATTATCCAACACCTCAAATAAATTATAAATTAAATCAGCATCATGTAGTTTTTCTTAATTTACCTAATTTCTTGAAAGTGTTATAAATCTATTAATTATGAAGTGAGAGTTTTTTGTGAGAATGAAATAGACTAAGTGATTGCACTTCATTTTGTTTGACAAACTAGCCTGGTGAAATGTAATTATCCATATTATTCTTGCTACAAGCAAAGGTATAACCTATTAATATGTTGACCTTTAAATTAATTTATTGTTGACCAAATATTTTTAAACAATATGTAAAGTGGACATTAGACATCATTATTTCACTTTTAGCATTATGAACTTTTACATGAATCGTAATTAATCATACCTCGGATCCTATGGTTGCGTATGTGATATAACATGCTCTGTGTCCGGATCCTTGTTTTAAGCTTTTTCAAACGCCCCTTTTAATATAAAATTAGATATCATGTCTTCTATTTGATATTTTTAATATAATATGAGAGAATTTTATCTTTTTATAAATATTAAAATTGAAAATTAAGATATATTTTATAAGTATGGAATTCAAATCATTCAAAAGTTATCCATGGTTATCGTTTTGGGAGAATGAGGGGTGTTAAATATTTAATACTTTATTTATTTAATTAAAACTAATTGCGATGAGCTGGACATTCGAAGAAAGTTTTTCCCCGTCTTTTATGTAATTTTAAAGTAGTTGTGTTGGGTATTTAATATTTAAGTTATTAAATTGTAATCCACGTAGTCTAATGAGATTTCAAATTTGTTTGGAAAATAATGGAGTTTTTTAAAACTTTTATCAAATTTGGAAGAAATTTTGGGAAATCTTGGTCAAGTTTCAAGATTTAGGGTGCCACAATGTTTTTTACTACGCCTCATTCTGTTTCCACCATAAAAAACATGACTGCACTCATACCAGATTTGTTGAGAAAAAGATGTCAGATTAGGAAATACTATTTTGGATTATAATTTTTGGTATTCAATATTTAGATCTTTTAATAAGATTTTTATTTATTTATTTATTATTTTTTAATAATATTGAAATTTCAAACTTATTATTTTAAAATTGGTTAGACTAACTTATAAACAAAACATATTTTTTCACTAGAATCCCAAAAAACAATTTCAAGAAAGAATGTGATTTTTTGTTATTTAAAATGCATTTATTAATGCATAAATGGATTCAACATCCTCTGAGGTGTTTGGATTCTACAAATTAAACAACTTAAACTCAAGCTTATAAAAATCTCTGCCAATGTTTAGTTAAAATTAATCAGAAAAAAAATATCATAAAAAAAGTCCTTTTAAAATAGATTATATTACTTTTGTAACAAATAAATTTTATTATTTTCTATATTTCTTAAATAATTTTGATGAAAAGTTGACTAATTAGTAAAATTATAACTTTCAATATTCCGTCTTCCTTATTCTGGGAGGGAAAAAGAAAAGTAAACTAGGAGGAGAGGGAACCCAACAACTACTAATCTTCTAGCCATCATCCCTCTTAAGATTGCGAGGCCTCTTCTCAATTTCTATGGATTCTCTAAATTTACAGTGATAGAAATGACAAACTTTCGCAATGACCTTAGCCTCCTCAATACAAATAGGATGTTTTGTCTTCTCTAAGTGCTCGGCTAAGGCTGAAGAGCGAGTCCTATTGTGCTTAATATCAGCTGCATGTTCCTTAATCCTTTGATTAATGGACCTTCCCGTTTCACCAATGTAAGAGGCTCCACAAGAACACGGGATGATATAAACACCTTTCATATCCTTCGGGTCCACCAGGTCTTTTCTATGAGAGTTACCATAACTTATATTATCATGAAATTTTCTGAGTCAATGAAAATGTACTAAATATATAAATTATATAAATGATATATATATAATAAAAAAATATAGTTTAATTTTGTTTTAATGTTTTTTAATGTTCATGAGAAATTTAAATATTTAAAGTGATAAAAATGAGTTTATTTTTGAGAGAATGTTTTTTTACAATGAACTCAATACACAAGATAGACAATAACATTGAAATTAAATATTATGATTTAAAGAAAGTCAATTGTTCATATACTAGAAAAGACTCAGAATTTTACTAGTGCAACATTTCTTCCACCTATTAAGTCATTAGGTCATTTTTTTAATGGATTTCAACTTCGTAGTAACCTCAAATTGTGCAATTAAATGAGATTCAAGTACTTCATTAATCCAAAAACCATGAATAACATCATATTACTTGGTACTTAACCAGATACTACTAAAAGTGTCTTATAATTTCTATTTAAAAAAAATAATAAATTATTGTGTGGAAAAGAGCATACTATAACCAATATAAGAGACATGTAATTTATTTAGTGCTCCACCGAGAGTCTACACATGTCCATTATGAGATAATACATAACAAATATGTTACTATATTTAAAAATAATAAACAATATGCAATTAGTATTACACAAATTAGGATTATTTGGATGTTTCAAATCAAACATTTTTGTGATTGTGTAAGACACTTGGTTTTATCACATTAAATAAAAGTATGGAGATGTTTCAATTTAATACGTTATGGTTTTTCTACCTTGAAAACTTTGTGATCTTACATTATGATTGTTCTACTTTGAAAACTTTGTGATTTTGTAAAATGATTTGGACAAAAGAATATTTGTTATGAAACAAGGAACTTAAAAAAAATGATTAATTGAAGGCTAATACAATCAAACTCAACCCTTTTCACATAAAATTTAAAACTATGGCTTATACTTTGCCCATTATTATGAAAAGATGATTAACTAAAGGATAATACAATCAAACTCAAAGCTTTGCACAAAAAAATAAAAACTAAGGCTTATACTTTGCCCATTATTTATTATTTTAAACTCTAATTCAGCTATATTTAAACTAAGGGTTTAATCTATATTTAAACTAAGGTAGAGTATCTGTAATGTAGCCCATTTTCAAATGTGGCTATTGGTTCATACCTTTCAAAATTCAATAATTAAGCTAAGCGGCAGGGAACACTAGCTATGCAGCCTTGGAATTCTGAATTTATAGTAAGAAACCAAACACCTTGTGTGGTGGGACTTTATAATTAACAAGTCAAGCAGTTTAAACATTAATGAAGTTGTATAGGGCAGCAAGTTGTTTGGCCAGGACTTCGATTCTAGCATCTACCTATCCTAGGCGTAACTAAGAAAGAGGATCCATATATAGAACATCATACCATTCTTTTTGTCAATTTTCTTTATTTACTATGAACCCTAATCAAAATGTTAGTATATCTGTTTTGTTTAAAATTGGATAGAGGAAGAGGAATTGTATGTTAATAAAACAAAGTTTCTTGTAACAACAACACGCTTTCTAATCATTGTATCTGTTAGATCTCACCTTGGACAAAGATAATTCCATGTCATTTGTGTACAAATATATGTATAATATGCAACGTTTTATTATAATCAATCTCACTAATAAGGACTCTCTTCTTATGAGGACAAAACCCTGATGCGTCTTTCTCTCATCATATTATATGAATGAAATCATAGAAAATATAGATAAAAAAGAGCAACTATGTAGCGGCTGTCCCTACCGATATCAAACAAAATTGATTTGGTTTTTAGATATTCCTATCAAACAAAGTACATTTTCTTATCAATTTTAATGGTTACATGATATAAAAAAATTTCATTTGCTTATTAGTTTTAATGTTTACATAATATATAATGTTTATGTGGGTGGACGGTCTTGGGTGGATTATGTGGGTGGAACATCAAGAACATTGGATGGCCAGTGGCATTGGGATTTGTTCATGAGCCTTTACCTTACACGTAGAGCATGAACTCACTTTATGTCATCTCAAACCCTCTCTCTACATATGCCTTGCATGATTACTAAGATGTTGGAAAAGCATATACAATTGGAGAATATAGCCTAGCTGCTTTTCTTTACAAATATATCTCTCTTGCCTTTGATAGAAGGGGTAGGCGAGTGAAATAAAAGAGACTGAGCTCAAAGTCTGTTACCGCATTGGTATAGTTTCTGCTGCCACTTGTCTGATTGGAAGAAAGGTCGAAGCCTTTAATGCATTAAATAAGTTATTTTACTTGAGACAAATGCTACGACGATACCCGGTGGATGCATATAACTCTCACTTGTTATGGATCCCGTCTGTTCACAATCCATAAAATTGTAGATTTAGAGTACAAGAGTTCACATAAATTACATATGTTGAATTATTGGTTCAATGAATAATGCTTATGTCTAGTTATATCGAAATTATAAGAATGCCATTAATACTATATTTTTATTTATGAAATGATATTTACATGTATCAAAGACTTTTCTAAAACAATTGATTTTGTTGGAGTAATAAATATGTCATTTGAGATAGGTTGCCTAAAGTGGACCTTTCAAATTTTTAATTCACACGAGTTTGATAAGTGAATGTGATTTTCTATTGGGTTCTAATCACCCACCTATTATGGATCAGTCTATGTGCAATTAATTGTTATCAGCAAACTGATGAGTAGATTGAGCCTTTGTGAAAATGTGCTAGCGTGATTTGCTTAATTTGTTAGTTTATATATGATCAGTGGAATGGCAGATCGTAGTCATTAACACTATTATTATTCATTACATCAAAACAATAACATTTATCTCGCTTCATAGGTAAGGGATGATGACTATCTATTATTGATCCTTGTTTCATGCAATTTGATCAAAGTAATGCAATTTGATCAAAGTAAAGCATGTTTCCTTTTAATGAAATCTATTATGTTTCTTCTCTTAGTATAAAACACAAACCTATTATGTTTCTCCTATTTCACTACCCTTTTTTCTTTGCATCATTTCCCTTTGTGTCATGCCATGTATCAAATTTTCTACACACCACAACAACAATGAAAAATATATTAAATATTCTAGCATGTATCCAGTTAATAATCAATGAAGAGAAAAAGTGTTCAATTCATAAATTGCAAATTGGTCATCAATTCATAAAATTTATCAGAAAATTGATGGATAGGATGAATTGTTGTGATAATGTGCTGGTGGATTTGCTCAACTTGTTAGTTTATATAGTAGTGAAACACCCGATGGTAAATAACTCACACTGTTATTATTTCTTACATCAAAATTATAGCATTTTTCTTAGGGCCTAGTTTTATGGATTACAGCATTGATCATTGCTTCATGCAAGTTGATGAAAGTCATTAATAGGATTTTTGTAAAGGAAATATACCCTTAGCAGGATTCATTGTTAATTGGGAAATTTAGACTTTGACAACATATTTTAGTGATGGTCAAGCTAGCATCAACACAACAGAGGGAGGGCCATGATATATGCCAAGTAAAGTAGAATCTATAAACACTCCAATCCTTAGTCTCCGATGGGGTGCCTTTACAACATATTCAAGGAAAAACACTTCTCTAAACTCATGAACAAAGAAGAAAACTCATGAACAAAGAAGAAGAGGCTCGAATGAATGGAGGATATTTTTGTTTTGATGACAATTCTAATCCTTTCACTATGATCCTAAAAAAAATCCTTGGAATAACATGCAGATGAAATGAAAGAAACGCACTATTACATACCCCATGGTGGGGATGCACTGCATAACAACATGGACTTCCTTTGCAATAAGTTTCAAGGTCATAGGGAAGTTATTCTTCCAAATTCACTGGGACTTGAACTTGTCTTGTTCTTTTCTGACATGCCACTTGTGTCGTTTAATCACAGAGAGAAGGGAACAAAAAGAAGGGAACCTAATGATTGGCTTGATATTCTTTCAGGCTTGATTTATATTATGTCAACCTCACCATTAAACCACCCATTCATTATTTTTATATATCATCCCTATAAAACAAAACAATTTCCTCTTATTTTTAGGGCATCCTGTGTGAATCTTGATTTTTTCGGACATATGTCAAGGGGGTTTCCGGATGTTAATTTTTAAGGAGAATTGTAGGGAGGAACTTCTTAGTGTATGTTGTGCTCTTTTTGTTGCCAGGTCATACAAATTCAGGTTTAGGGCTCTTACCAATGGTCTAATCCGGTGTTGGAGAGATAGGAAATGATGTAATTCCCATTCCAAGGTAATTCTTTTGCTGCCCACTCTGTCATGGCTTTCGAATCTATATATATACAGGTAAAACTTTGGCATTAATTTCAGAAATAATCACCCTAACAAAGTTAAAAATGTACATTTAATTTCTTTTCTTCTATTCAATGTTTCATGAAATGTGCAATCTGGTCAATATCTGAAGCAATATACTACAAATGATAATACAAATTTAATATTTGTAGATACTACGAAATTTAGTAGATTATTTCTTCTATCAGTCGATGAGGTCTCTTATGGATGGTGTCCTGAAATTTAATTACCAATTGAAGGGAACTAAATGAAGATCAACCAGATGACCTCATTCGTGAAGGTTGAATGCAGGTAAAACATTAGAATTTAAGTTATGATTGTGCAGATAAAATAACATTGAACATAAATTTGATTGATGCTTGCATAATTTTCCATAGATAATGGACATCTTCCAAGACTCTAGCAGTTTCCTTCTCTAATATATGCCATATCAAAGATTTTGTTGTTTTGTGAGGAGAAGTTAGGAAATCATGAGCCTTTAAAACTTCCAATGACGTCGGTGTTGCTCATTGCCACTGGCCAGAAACACAAAAGAAATTAAAAAAAATAATGAAAATCAATAAAATAAATAATAAAATGACACAGTGTTGTAATTTTCTATAATAATAAACATAAAATAAAAAATAAGAACTACCAGCGACACAAAAGAAGTTAAAGAAATTAATGAAAATCAATAAAATAAATAATAAAATGAGACAGTGTTGTGATTTTTCAGGTAGCTAAGAACACAAATAAAAAAAAAAAACATGTAGGGTAGGTAGGCAAGGGTTGCATGTAGCCCATGTTCCCCCACCCCTACTTAGCCAAGCATCTAACCAGGTCATTTGTTTCATTTATTGGCATGGAGTGCATCATATCGCGTTTGGACCTAAATCAATTTGGGACTGGAAAAGAGTTGGAATTGAAACAAAATCTTTCACAGGTTATGCTATGGGCTTTCGATAGAGACATTTTTCTTTTGCTACTAGCTCTAATTTCATTCCCGTATCATGTTTTTAATTATAAAATTTGTATGAAGACTTTTGTGCATCCCGTGTCTCTGAGGCCGATCAGAGAGCAGAAATGCATAACGGGAAAGGTTGTGAACAACATATGCGTAGCAGATTCATGGCTATGCGATCAACCATGCAAACTTCACACACATGAGTAGCAAGACCTATATGTGGGCCACTATTTATGCATAACAGGAAGGCAGGGATTCCAACATGCAAGATGGGCAGACACACTATATTCGGTACATTCTTCTATTGTAAACTTGAAACTATAGATGAATAAGGAAGCTGTGGGAAAGAATGGAGTGCCTGAGAAACATAGCTAGAAGATCCCTGAACTGAGTAGAGCTGATCTGTCTAGTCGTCCTAGAGAATGATTAGGACGAAAGGAGATCTAAGTGAGTTATATTAAAAGAATTCGATGGAGTTTGGGTCCTCATCCCACTTGAGCATAGTGAAGTGACGTGTCAGTTCCCTGCAGAAGACTGCCACCTTCATAAGTTTGCATCTTCTGAACTGAGTATTCATCAATTGCAATAGCTCTCGTAAGCCCCTCTATGCAATTCTTAATAGAATAAATGTATTGGGTTGGTCATAGAATTTAAGGTAGTAATGTGTCTCAATGAGCATGTATCTTTTATGTTATGTGTTCTATTAGGGTGTAGATACATAACCAGATACATAACTAGCTTCAAGAATGAGATATGAGGATATACATAACTAGTATACATTATTTTAGTCATTGCTCCATTGTTCTTCTCATTGGGCTATGACACTGCTACTCAGTGGACTCATGAGGATGAGCCGAGCCTTTATATTTTTGCTACTTTGTTCTGGTGCACTCATGAGGATGAGTTGAGCCATTAAAGGAGAAAAAGGGTTAAGATTCCACCCTTAGAGGGGACAAAGAAAAGCCAAGTACTGACAAATGGCTAACATGCCAATAGTTAGTTACACGACACTCTTTTGGTTCGGGTTACTAGAAGATAGGAAAGTTTGGATTATGTTTTAATTGAAAGTATTTAGAACATTAATTTTTTTTCAATTAATGTTAAGTTGAAACTAACATTAAAATAACACCGAATAGAAGCATAAAACTATTTATCGTAAGTTTTAATAGAAATCAAAAAATCATATAGTCTTCCCTACAATAAGAGGTCGAAACTAAAACTTCGGATAAAGTTTGTTTGATAGAGTATTTTCATTAAAATGTTATTTAATTTTGAATTATGTCCAGGCTCCATATCTTGTTGGGCCATGGGTTTTGATGGATGCGAGATGAAAGTGATTTTTATTCAAGTGAATGTATCGCATGGAATTAAAAACCGTAAGCTAGTATGTGGAATTACGTAATGTACATGTTTTCCTCAACATATTTTGAATATATATATTTTCTCTTTCCTTTTGATTTCAGGATGAATTTTGGCCTGATATTTGTAATGGAATGATTAAATCTTATAAAAAGATAGACAAGGACATTCTTGAATGGGTTTAGAAGGTTCAAATACTGTAATAACCATCTTCTTCCATATAGGGTTTTCTGTAAGTCTATCTTTAAGATGGGAGCTAAGACTTATCCTTTCTAGACAGAGAATGTTTCTTTTCCACACAATACAAATCTGCATTATTTTCATAGGATTGTACTTGAGGCAAGTTCAACTCTGTTTATGAAAATGATGTCTTCATCTAGTCTAGTGGGCCAAATAGGGAAAACAACCTATAGGGTAAATGTTGAATATTTGGAGCTCGATGATGGACTTAGAAAAGATCCCATCATGCACCATTACATGACACCATAGTTATGAATTTTGATCACTATACAAGGTCTTCCAAACTCTTATAATTCTCTTGGATATACATTCATTCATAGCAATATACAAATTTAAACAACCTTCACCTTGGTTCCCGCCATTCCCAATCTTCATCAATCCAATCACCATAGATTTTGCTTATTTTCAGAGGTAATGTATTCACCCTTATCTCTCTACTATGATTCCCATGTATTAGTTAAAATGAAAACTTTTCCTAATCGGTTTCGAAAGGACAAATCATTCCACTAATAGTTACATTCGACCAGTGGGTGATCCATCGATGTTCATCCATCCATCCATTATAGGTTCTTCAATGTTCTATGTTTCCAAAGTACTCGATTGATGCCCCCTCCCTCCTAGATATAGAGGCACTACTGGAATCAACGGATAGGAACCCACCTCAGTGGGCTATAGCTCCCCCAACAATTTCTTACTCAAGGAACATAGACAATTTATCAATTTATTAGATTTGTAATGAATTATCCAAGGAGTTATAAGAGGGAAAAAACACTATATGGGTTAAAAAGGAGGCCATTTCCATGTCGCTAAACCCTTATTAGTTTGTTGCGCCTGACTTGGGTTGTGTAAAGGTTGCATATTTTTCCCAAGTGGACCAAGAGATGTAGTTTGTGAAACTACTAATGACAATGGATTATTTGTGGGAGGCCTATATCAACCATTTGAAACTATTGACCCATCATGTCAAGAAGAAACCAGATTATTTGTGGGAGGCCTATATTGACCATTTCAAACTATTAGGCCATCAAGTCAAGAAGAAGCAGTAAAAATACCCATGCCATATCCACCATTAGATGGAACCTAGGTCTTGAAACCAAGGGAAAACTATTAGTGTTCCCATTATTAATATTGCCATTTGTGTTGTCTATTATTGTATGATTAGAATCTGTGGAAATTGACACTTCTGCCTATGGTGGAGGAGGATCTAAAGGATGAACATATTGTGCAGTTGCTATAGAGTGTGTTGAAAAGTATGAGGTAGTAAGTGTTGTGAAAAATTAGCATTGTGAAAAAGTAGTATTGTAATAAGAGAATGAAAATGATCCCTCTTCAAAAGTCGATGAATAGTGATTGGCCAATATTTTGACCAAGGAGTTGCTGGAACATGATATAGAAGAGGAGTGGAGAAATCAAAAGAAGACAACCCAATTATTGAAATGGATAAGTTTATGGCTTCAAATTGCGGCATTGTTGTTGGCTTGGTGATGCCTGACCTAGATTTAGCGTCAGTTAGCCAAACAAATCCATACACTACTGGCCCTTTCGGCATCAACTCGCAGAGCGCACATGTAGTCTCACCCGAAGCAGTATGGGGGGATGCTGGAACCACGTTTCCGCACCCTGAGATGGTTGTGATGTCAGTTTATTCCTTCTGTTCTTGCTTTCACGCAGGTCGTTAAGTTCTAGGGCTATGTTTGTCTAGCCCTTTACTCTGACCTTCAGTACATCCGCGAAGGGGTACGATTAGCCTTCGTGCCGCCCTAACCTGCGGTTTAGGTACTTTCGTGCTGCTAGGGCAGTGTATCATGCAGATTCCCTAATTATCTTAAGTGTCTTACTTATCTTATTAAACAATCACAGTTAGCGCCACGTAAACAGATATTGTTACTTGCATTCGATTAACCAACGTAATTACATACATTTGCGCATCACATAAGCATTATAAATTAAATTCATACACAATATGACATGATCCATTAACAGGAAACAAAGACACAGAAATTGTAGAATGCTTCTCTTTATTGATATCTTCAAATGAATACAGACTCTATCCGCCTTGTGCACACAGCTGCAGGGGTCTGAGCACTCAGCTACAGAGCCTCTACCTACACTAAGACCCGAAACTTATACTTCTCTCCTTATAGCTCAAACTTCTTCTACGACTTCTCATTACTCAAAACCTTACTTAGAGCTTACTTACTTAGCTTTTTTTATAAAATCCCATGGTCCATGGACCATGGGTAGATATTTACAGCTGACTTTACTTTACAAAATAAGAGAGGATAACCCTTTATGACTCATGACACCTTCACGCTCCGCAACCACAAAATGCAGAGACTTTACAACATTATTACAAAATTCGACCCAAAACATGGGCTTTTAGCCCCAAGACTGTCCTTGGAGGATCCCGTTCCCAACAGGCCCCCAACACAAACATTGTGACTCGCCCTCGAGTCACTCGGCAGGTGTGAAAATCTTAGTGCGAAGACCTCCCAACTCGACCCGTATGACCGCAACCTCAGCAGTGCACTGTGCAACCACCTGCTTCGCGTCTTCAACCATCTGCTCGGTCACTGCTCCTGAACTGTTGGCCTGAAGATTTTGCTGAGTTTCTTATAGAGTCACAAGATTTCCTTCAATAGAGGTTGTGACCACGTAAGCCTCATCCAGCTAGGACTTCAATGAGGCCTTCAACACTACTTCCTTGTGCAGCACTACATCCACCTGTTCTTTCAGCTGCTTGGCCTCCTGCAACTTTGCCAGTCTCTGTGTGAGCGTGATGGTTCACATTGTGCCTTTGACCTCATCATAGTGTTGCTACAGCTTGCATGCTTCTTTCTCCAGTCATTGTACTTTAGGGTCCTCCTACAAGCTCGTCAAGACCTTGAACGACTGATCAAAAAGTTGCGTGCAGTTTTCTACTGCAATGTCAACCACCGCTATTGCCTTTGTGACAATGGTCACCCACTACTCCTTTACTTTTGGTGGGGTTCAAGGTTGGGCCTTCAACTGTAACTCAGTGATCTGCAGGTTCAACTCCAATTGAACCCTCGTCATTTCTGTATGTGCTTTGCGTACCCCTGTAGCCAGCTTGCGGACACGCACCTCGATTGGTTCTTCCTCAAGAATGACCAACTTTGGGACCATTCGGCATGCCTCCTCGACGACCTGCATTATACGCTCATTCTGGTCGTTCACCTCGGTCACAACAACAATGGCAGAGTCTCGTTGTAGTTCCATCTGCTCATTGTTAATCCACTGCTCACTAATCACCTAGAGGGCGCGGTGCTCATGGGCCCTTTGCTCCACAATCACTCCATCCTACAAAAGGTGGAGTGCCTCGCCAAGGAGCACTGCCAAATTCAACCCTACTCCCTTGAGGGTGCTCACAGTGGGCCTATCAGCTTCATTCTTCGTGGTCACTGCTCCATCAGGCAGTACTATCACGCTGGAGGTCTTGGCGCGCAACATGTCGGCAGCTTCTGAAGTGCCGATAGCAAGGTTGGTGGACACCATTCCAGCCTGTGACGTGTGGGTCTATAGCTCCTGCAAACCTGTCTGGATAGCCCCCAAGATTATTTGTTGTTGCTGCTCAAATTGTTGTAGGGCCTCTGCAGTGACATCCCGCACCATGTCACTGATGTCATGCAAATCACCCTCTGTGAGGGTGATTGGGTCCAATGATGTCTTAGTAGCCTTGGATTTCTTCCTGGACCCTCCTTTATCTTGCTCCCTTGGATGCTTGATGCGGGCAGACATCACCTGTGGGTCCGCGTCGTGTTGTTCTGTCTGCTCATCCGTCTCTTCCTTTGTCTCGGGTGAAGGTGACCTCGTGCCTTTGTCATAGCCCCACTCTGTTCCACATATGTGCTCCTTTGTCTGCTGAGCGGCATCACGCTATGCCTGGGCCTTGTCAGTGGCCTCCTTATTTCTCTCTTCGGTGAGTTATATCATCTTGAGCTTGGCCTCCTCCTTTTTTTGCACGACGGACTTGCTCCCTCCCACCGCTGGGTCTACTGTGGTGCACCATTCTATCAAGTACTGCATCAATGGCATCATCCGTTGCCAGGTAAGGAAAGTCATACCATTTTTTTGCAGTGTCCTTCCATGCCCTGATGGACACATGGTGAAAATATGCTTTTAACTCTATGTAGCCCTACATGTTGGAAAACATCGTAGGTGAAAACCATGACCCGTGATTGATGGCCATATGGATATTCATCTCCATTAAGATCCAGAAGATCTTCTTGTCCTTGATGCCTGTGCATCCTTGGTCACGCACAATAAAGCGTACTTCGCTGCTTCTGATAGGTTTGGTGAAACCGAAGGGAATTGGCTATCCTCTGGCAGCTCCCATGCTACCAACACAATAGATAGCAAGAGCCACGCGTAGTGGGATGTCTTGCTGAGCTCCTGTGCTTTGCGGTAGTTCACAAGGAACTCATTGTGGAGATAGTTTGCCCAATTAAACTAAACTCCTTTGGCGCACTGGGCTGGTAGCACGACGACAGACGCTGACACCTCATCGGTGTGACATTTCCTCATCACCTTCCTTGCTAAAATCTGCGTAGCTAACTTTACAGCAAGGTCACAGATGCTGGATATGGCATATCCATGCAACTTCTTTCTTAACTTAAACTTCTATTTCATGGCCTCCGTGAGGGCCTGCTCGCCACCTTTTCCACCAAATATCATGGCTGGATTTTCTCCTGTTTAGGGCAACCACGTGATCCTATGGATCAACCAGTCAGTGATGGGTATTGGCTCCTCCAACCATAGACACCCATCATGTACCGAGCATAACAACTGCTTGATGACCAATACTGTAATCGGGGTGCGGTTGTAGTGCAACACTCATAGCATGTTGAGCAAACCTGCCTTGTCTACTCCTCTGAGCCACTTCTACAGCTCCAATGCGGTCATTTCGGTGGTTGTATCGATGATGCGACATATCAGATGCTTGGTCTCCATGTGTGGGAACTTCTCATGGCCGACCAAGTCCCAGTCTTCGAGTGTTAATAGAGGAACCCACCCCGAGCGCAGACCTTCAAAAACAATTTCATCCGACAACAGAGGGGTATGCAAGGGGACCTTGCTCTCGTCGATATCTTTTGGGAACTTGGTCTTGCCTTTGCATGAAGGGACACACATAGGCAACTGAGTGATAGGGTTAACACCCTAGGCGTCAACTTCCTCCACATCTATCCCCACATCCTCCTCATCCATCGGGATGTCTTCGATTTCTTCCTCCTCCGGCTCGAGATTGATGGCTTTGACTTTGTCCTATGTGGTGGGCTTCAGTGGGTTTCTTCTCGGCGATGCGTCCACCTGTATTGTAGGCTGCTTGCCCTTTTTATCCTTCACGCTGTCCTTGGTTGGGGTGGGCTTTGGTCTCGGCATCCTTGGTGATTTGGGGACTCCCCCTAATATTTCGACAACCTCTGGAGCAGCGTCTTCCATAACAAATTCTGGCACCGACTCCTCTGCTATCATTTCTTCGGTATCTATAACTATTGCAGGTGTCGACATAACGCTTTCCAACAGTGCTCATGGCATATCCGGTAAGTTCTCAAACGGTGAACTCACTATCAGAGGCTCAAAGAATTTTTAATTATAATATTTTAATTTTTAACTATTACATTCTTGTTTTAAGTATTAGTGAGATATTATTATGAAATTATTTTCTACGTGAAAATAGGTAAGGTGTTCATAAAAAAATATCCGACACCTCAACTAAATTATAAATTAAACCAACATCATGTAGTTTTTCTTAATTTACACCATTTCTTGAAAGTGTTATAAATCTATTAATTATCAAGTGAGAGGTTTTCGTGAGAATTAAATAGACTAAGTGATTGCACTTCATTTTGTGTGACAAATTAGCGTGTTGAAATGTAATTATCTATATTATTCCTGCGACGAGAAAAGGTATAACCTATTAATATGTTGACCCTTAAATTAATTTATTGTTGACCAAATATTTTTAAACAATATGTAAAGTGGACATTAGACATCATTATTTCACTTTTAGCATTATGAACTTTTACATGAATTGTAATTAGCCGTACCTGGGATCCTCTGGTATTGTATGTGACATAACATGCTCTCCCTCTGGATCCTTGTTTTAAGCTTTTTCAAACGCCCCTTTTAATATAAAATTAGATATCATGTCTTCTATTTGATATTTTTAATATACTAGGAGAGAATTTTATCTTTTTATAAATATTAAAATTGAAAATTAGGACATATTTTATAAGTATTAAATTCAAATCATTCAAAAGTTATCCATGGTTATCATTTTTCGAGAATGAGAGGTGTTAAATATTTAATACTTTATTTATTTGGTTAAAACTAATTGCCATGAGCTGGACATTCGAAGAAAGTTTCTACCCGTCTTTTATGAAATTTTTTAGTAGTTGTGTTGGGTATTTAATATTTAAGTTATTAAATTGTAATCCACCTAGTTTAATGAGGTTTCAAATTTGTTTGGAAAATAATGGAGTTTTTTTTAAACTTTTATCAAATTAGGAGGAAATTTTGGGAAATCTTGGTTATAGTTGTTAGGTTTCAAGATTTAGGGTGCCACAATGTTTTTTACTATGCTCATTCCATTTCCACCATAAAAAACATGACTCAAGCACTCATACGAGATTTGTTGAAAAAAAAATGTGAGATTAGGAAATACTATTTTGGATTATAATTTTTGGTATTCAATATTTAGATCTTTTGATAAGATTTTTATTTATTTAATTTTTATTTTTTAATAATATTGAAATTTCAAACTTACTATTTTAAAATTGGGTAGACTAACTTATAAACAAAATAGATTTTTTCACTCGAATCCTAAAAAACAATTTCAAGAAAGAATGTGATTTTTTGTTATTTAAAATGCATTTTTGAATGCAAAAATGGATTCAACATCCTCTGAGGTGTTTGGATTCTACAAATTAAACAACTTAAACTCAAGCTTATAAAAATCTCTGCCAAATTTTAGTTAAAATTAATTTGAAAAAAATGTCATAAAAGAGTCCATTTAAAATAGATTATATTACTTTTTTTTTTCCAGAGAAAAAAGCCAACCTTCTATTAAAAATAGGTTTACATAGTATATGCAAGCATTTCGAAGAGACTTAAATCCACCAGAGAAGGGGAGAAAATCTCAGCTGGCTACCAAAACCAGCTCGCTGTGTAAAAACGCGTGGCAAGCCAAACCATGAAGGATGACTCCTCCAGAAACACGTGCTTCCCGGGATCAGAATCACGCAGGAAAAAACGCAGAGAGATCAATATAAATACATAGACCTCAAGAATCCATAGTGAACACTTGAAGGATTCTCGCACGGCAGAAAAGAAAAAAGAGAAAGCAGCTTCCCGGGCCTCCATGATTAAGGAAAACAGCCCAAGAAACCAGAAGAAATTCTACAGAAAGGTATGGTAGCGAAAAAACAAAACGAACCCAGAAAAATTATGTACAAAAACCAAAGAACTGATGAAACAAAATTTAAACGAAGATGGGCTGTTCGACAGATCGAACCACCCCATTTTCATCCTCCGAGACAGTCCACGACCCCATATCAAGCTCAACACTTGCTTTGGAAAGGCGGTCCGCGTCGAAATTCCTTTCCTGAAAGATATGACTGAGAGAGATCTCCATGAAACGACTCCTGAGGTGAGAAACTTCTTTAAGCAGGGGAATCAGAGTGAGATTGTTGCAGCGCTGAGCCCCATTAAACCACTTCACAACATTCATTGAGTCCCCGAAAATCTGAGCTTCTCTCACATTTCTAAGAATAAGCCAACAGAGAAGGAGATGTAAGGGTTTCAATTCTGCAAAATTATTGGAGCCCTGTCCCAGACCAATTGAAGCTTTAACAACCTTCTCCTTTGATAAGTGGATAATCAAGCCTGCCCCGCATTGGCCATTGATATCCGAGGCCCCGTCAAAGTAAGCCCACGACATAGAATATCTGATGGATTCTTGACAAACAGCTCTGGAAGTAGATAGAGCTTGAGGAACAGGAATACTTTCATAAATGGCAGCTCCTTCTGCGGTGAGTCTTCCAATAGGGAAGACAGAATCCTTAAAGATAACTTGATTCCTAGCTAGCCATGTCCCCCAGGTGATGAGTAACGGAATGGTTCTTTCTCTGTCATTTGAAGATTCATTCCACCACCTCTGCCAAGCATCTAAGAGCCCCTGCCCTTCCCACCTAAAAGGAACATTTATCAATCTTAACATTTCGTCCCATAGGCTGGAATTAAATGGGCAAAAGAGGAACAAATTCTAAATTGATTCAATGCCGTCTTTACACAGGGGGCACCTGCCACGACCAATCCTTCCTCTTCTTTGAAGAAAATCCCAGGTAGGAACTTTCTGAAGCAGGACACACCAAAAGAAAAATTTTGATTTAGCTGGCCCTTTTAACTTCCATAGCGATTTAGCCCACCAAGCCGGATTCTCCCATCCATTTTGAGACATCATCCATTTGTATCTCGACTTTGGAGAATAAAAACCATTCTGAGCAAAGACCCATTTAAGCTCATCCGGAGAATCAGAGAGCCTGATTGAGGAATTGAGGAGGTCCCTTTTATACCAGTCCCATTCCTCCAGCCATTCATCATTCAAATTTAAATCTCTTCCCTGAAACCACCCTTGACTCCAGATCGTGGAAGCCCGGGGATTAGCCATCTGATTTAATGTGTAAAAACCCCTATCTTTTAAGGCCGAAACCAACCCCTGAGATAGAGAAAATCTCTCTGAACAGCCTATCCAGGGATCTCTACCCAACCTGATCTGAGTTCCGTCTCCCACACTCCAGGCCAATCCCTTCTCTATGATATTAACAGATGCAACCACTGCTTTCTAGACCACCGAGGAATTTTTGGAGGACTTTTGCGGCAGTCTGATCCAATCTAGCGTTGATAGAGGATCAATATATTTCCTTTTAGACACAAAGGTCCACAGATTCTTAGTGGAAATGAGTCTCCAGGCTAACTTTGCTGCAAGAGATTGGGAGAAACAAGCGAGGTTTTTAATACCCCAACCTCCCCACTCTTTAGGACGAGCTATTTTGTCCCATGCGATCCACGGGGTAAAGCTCTCAGACTTGGACCCCGCCCACATAAATCTGTTGCATAATTTATCAATTGAGTTTAAAATTCCTTTGGGAACCCAAGTCAGACTAGCCCAGTAGACTGGGATTGCCATCAGAATAGATTTAATTAAAATGAGCCTACCAGCCTTGGAAAGCCACTTATAACTCCAATGTTTTAGTTTGGATTCCAGTTTTGCAAGGATCCAATTCCAATCTTTTATCCTGTAATTGTCAGGCTTCAGAAAGAACCCTAGATATTTAAAGGAATCCTCCAGCGATTTGACTTCAAAGTTCACGACCGATTCCACTCTGTGCACCAGCTCTTTAGACAGACCTGTGCAGGTAAGTGTAGATTTTCTCTCATTTATGCAGAGACCAGTAGACTTCAGAAAAAGGTCCAAGATCCTCTTGAGCATCCTACAGTCCTCGAGACTACCATTGCTGAAGAGGATTATATCATCCACGAAGAGGAGATGAGTGACCCAGAAATTTTGTGCAACTTCAATTCCTTTGAGAGTCCCCTGTCTTTTTTCTTCATGGGTCAAGAGACTGATACCATCTACTGCCAGCAAAAACAAAAGGGGAGAGAGCGGGCAACCTTGGCGAAGGCCTCGATCAGGGCTAAAGAAACTGGAGGCTGCACCGTTGATCAGGACAACTATGGATGAGGACGAAACACAACTCATAATCCATCTTACAAAACCATATCTGAACCCCAGGTGAGTTAACAAAAGCCTTAGGTACAGCCAACTGATTCTGTCATAAGCCTTAGATAAATCGATTTTCACAACGACTCCTTTTTTTTTCCCAACTTTTAGACTGTGAAGTGTTTCTTGAGCTACTCCAACAGCTTCATGAATTTGTCTGCCATCTAGAAAGCCAAATTTCTCAGGGGAAATGTTTCTAGAAAGGAAGGGTTTTAGCCTGACAGCAATAATTTTAGCGATAATTTTGTAAACACAAGTACACAAAGAAATGGGCCTGAAATCGCCGAAAGAAACTGGAAGATCTGATTTGGGTATGAGTGCTAGAAAAGTGGCATTGAAAGGTTGATAGATAGAACCTGAACGCCTGGAGTCTTCCACGACAGCCACTAACTCATCTCCAATGAATTCAAAGAAATGCTGGAAGAATTCGGCAGTCCAGCCATCCGGGCCGGGGCTTTTGTCCCTTTGCATCGATTTGAGGACGCTTTCAACCTCCTCCTTAGAAATAGGTGCCATGAGGGAATCATTATCTTCCTCCTCTATGAATCTTGGAAAAATCTGGGCAACCCTAATAACTTCTGCAATAGAAACTTCATCTGGAGCTTTGAAAAGATTCTTGAAATAATTGACCCCCAATGAGGCCAAATCTTCGAAAGAACGAGCCATTTCACCATTGTCTTTCTTCATTTCCCAGATTGGATTTTTTTCTCCCTTTGGCATAATTCTGAAAAAACTTGGAGTTTTCGTCCCCTACCTGCAGCCAGATCGCTCTGCTTTTTAAACGCCAGCTTTGCTCCCTGAGCTGAAGAATTCTCCTTCTTTCCATCTCCAACTCTTGAATTCTAGTCCGAGACTCTACTGTACCATAGCCATTTCCATCTGGGTCTTCAAGGAGGGCAAGTTCAGAGTTAACAAGATTCATGGTTTCTTCTTCCTTCAGCTTCTTTTGGAGAGCCCAATGTTTTGAGGTGGCCTTCATCCTTATTAAATTGTCCATAAAAACCTGACTTCGATTCTCACCTTCATTAAAAACATCTTTCTTCCAAGTGTTATGGAAGAGGCTAGTATAGGAGGCATCCGAAAGCCAAGAAGAATTAAATTTAAAGGGAGTACCCGGTTTAGTGAGATCTCCCTTCACTTCCAGGAAGACAGGGAAATGATCTGAAAGACCACCATCCCCAACCCAATGTCTAAATGCCTGTAAATTTTCTGCCAGCGAATCACATATCAGGAATCGATCAAGTTTCTTCCCGATCCAATCATCTCCTAATCTTCGATTCCTCCACGTAGGGCGCAACTTTAAAGGGGCAACATCCACCAGGGGAGAAGAGGCCAGTTTATGTTGGAAGAACTCAGAAAGGGGATCTGCTCTGGCACTGACCCCCCAAGATTCAGTCAACCCCAAAGAAAAATTAAGGTCTCCGCCGATAATAAGATTTGGGTGCGCCAGGAAAGACTTTGCGAAGAAGGAGTTCCAGAACCTCTCCCGCTCCAAGACAGGACCATAGACATTGAGGAAAAGTAAGGGAATCATAGTTAGTTGGAAAAAAGTTCCACAACTAAAATGTTTTCTGATCCCCAAGAGGAGATCTCACGTAACACCTTCACATTAAAACCCAGAACCACTCCTCCTAAGTGTCCATTCGCATCGATTGCATGAAAACTCCAACCCGGCAGAAGCTTATAAAGACAACCTGAAATTTCTTCCCCCTTCCCAAGAGTTTCTTGGAGAAGAATAATATCAGGTTTGTTGGACCTGACCAGTTCCTTCAGAGCTAGTTTTTTGGGTAGACTAGCTAGACCCCTGCAGTTGTAGGATAAAATGATCATCTAGAACTCTCAGGGGGTGACTGCTTTGCTCTAAGCACCCCTGGCAGAGACATCTGTTTCCCTCCAGCAATATCAATGACAGCCTTCAACTGTGCCTTCGACAGATTTGATTTCCTTCCTCTTAGCTTTCTCGGACCTATTGACCCCACATCCAACTCCAGACCTCCTACAACCGGGCCTTTCCCTTTCCTGATGGCTAAAGGTCTAAGATTGTAGTGGGGTTCAGGGCCCCCAACTCCAGGAGGAAGAGAAGAGGCAGGAACCATGGGGACAGAGGACTGAATAGGAGAAGATGGGATGGTCATTATAACACTGTCTAATGGGGCTAGTCCCTTCTTCAGATCTGGCATATCATTTGAGAGCTGTCTGATAGGACCCACCTCATCACAGCAAGAACTAGGAAAAGCATTAGAAGAGCGAAAGGAAGAGGATTGGGGAAGAAGTGAACAAGCCTGGTTCGATCCATCGATTACAGAGACTGCTGAGATACCAAAGGAAGAAGGCAGAAATGATATAGATTCACTAGTTGCCACCCGAGGTTGTTCATTTCCAACTTCCCCCATATGCTCCGGACACAACTCCTGAACGCTTGCCAGAACATCGGACTCCTTGATCTGAGCCCCTTCCTTCTGAGTGAATACCTTCTGATTTTTCTTTTCCTCCAGATTATTCCCATTTTTCCTCTGCCTTCGACGACGACGATGTCCAAGAGGGCACTCCCGGGCCAGATGTCCATAAATATGACAACGATGACATCTGAAAGGGAGGTTTTCATAGTCCAGGGTCTGAATAAACTCTAGACCACGATACTTCAGGAGCATAGCATCCGCCAAACCTTCTCTAGGATTTAAACTTACCAGAAGGCGGGCAGCGCTCCAGTCATGAGTGCGTAAATAAGTTCTGTCTGTGTCGAGAAACTTACCCAGCGTGTTTCTGATTGAAGAGAAGGCCGAGTCAGTCCAGAATTGAATAGGAAGACCCGGTAATTTGACCCAGACTGGAAACTCCGCCGTTTTTTCTTTCTGGGCATCGAAAAGGGGCGTCCATTTCCTGAATAAGATAGGCCTCTTCCCTAAACTCCAGTGCTTTTCCAACACCCATTCGACATGCTCCTTTTGTCCAAACCGAATGCAGAACCAACCTCTGTCAAGAATCTTGATCTCTTCTGGCTGACCCGGAGCATCTTTCCATTCAGACTGAGCCCAATCCTTGATGAAGGCAGCCGAGAACTTTCTTCCACGGACTCTGCCAACTAAGAAGGTTTCCGAGGCTTCCAACGCCTGGTCTATATGGATATCCACTCCAAAAACACAGCTAGGCCTCTCCTCCTTTTTTCTGAAGAGCTTGGACTTCTTCCTCTTTCGACCCACCACCTTCGTCTTTGCTTCTCCCTCTACTGCCTCAAACAGCTCAGAACACCTTCCAGACGGAAAAATGTTGTCTTCATTTGACTCCACGGCCATCCTAGTTACCCCAACAGCCGAAACTGAGACCTGGCTTTGTTTTTGTCCCTCTTCTCCGGATCCGTTCGACTCCCCTCCAGCCTCTTCTTTGGACATGGACCTTGTCAAGCTGGGAAACATTCCTTTCAGCATCAGATTTTTTTCAGGTATCCGTTCAAGGGCGCCTTTTTTCACTACTCCTTCTTCCACCGCCTTATCAAGAATACCTGACTTCACTGCATTCTTCGGAAAGTAATAGAGCAGGTTTTCCTCGGACACATCATGTCCCCAACAGGCGAGGAGGTCTTCAAACGCAGGTTCTATATCCACCGACTCACTTTCGTGAGGCCACTCCTGCGCTTCACAAAGACCGGAATCCATTCACGATGTAATGATAGCAATAAACTACAGACCCCAGAGGCTTCTGACCCACAGCATCCAGCTCCCGAGCCTCATCCATGGCCGCCAAGATCCACCGCGCGGGAAGCCAGTTCAAAAAACCCCTATTCATCCATGGTGGTGTTCCAGTCCCAATTTTGTCAGCCCCCGCCAATCTTAAGTTACCGACCAATATTACTTATGTAACAAATAAATTTTATTATTTTATATATATTTTTAAAATAATTTTGATAAGAAGTTGACTAATTAGTAAAATTATAAATTTCAATTATTAAAATTTTAAAAAAATGAAGTCATTGCAAAAATAAATAAATTTAAATATCAAAATTTTTGAAATAACAAAATTGTAACTTTTCATTATCCAATTATATTAATTAATTTATAAAAACATTACAATACAAATAATTTATTCTAATAAGTTTTTAGAATTAACTTAATTAATTAATAAATACCAAATCGTTCAACAATAGCATATATACCACTACTAAGATTATGATTTTTATTAAATACTAAATTAATTTTGTGTAAAAATAATTAATTTAATTTTAATATATATATATATATATATATATATATATATATATATATAATTTTCCTTTTTTTGTTCCTAAGTTAACATAACTTATTTTTTGTTTCTATCAGACTTACCATAACTTATATTATCATGAAATTTTTTGAGTCAATGAAAACGTACTAAATATATAAATTATATAAATGATATATATATAATCAAAAAATATAGTTTAATTTTGTTTTAATGTTTTTTAATGTTTATGAGAAATTTAAATATTTAAAGTGATAAAAATGAGTTTATTTTTGAGAGAACGTTTTTTTACAATGAACTCAATACACAAGATAGACAATACAAATGAAATTAAATATTATGATTTAAAGAAAATTGATTGTTCATATACTATAAAAAACTCAGAATTTTACTAGTGCAACATTTCTTCCACCTATTAAGTCATTAGGTCATTTTTTTAATGGGATTTCAACTTAGTAGTAACCTCAAATTGTGCAATAAAATGAGATTCAAGTACCTCATTAATCCAAAAACCATGAATAACACCATATTACTTGGTACTTCACGAGATATTACTTAAAAGTGTTATATAATTTCTATTTAAAAATAATAATACATCACTGTGTGGAAAAGAGCATACTATAACGAATATAAGAGAGATGTAATTTACTTAGTGCTCCACCAAGAGTCTACACATGTCCGTTCTGAGATAATAAATAAAAAACATGTTAGATATATTTAAAAATAATAATCAATATGCAATTAGTATTACACAAATTAGGATTATTTGGATGTTTCAAATTAGACATTTTTGTGATTGTGTAAGACACTTGGTTTTACCACATTAATAAAAGTATGCAAATGTTTCAATTTAATAACACCGTGATCTTACATTACTATTGTTCTACCTTGAAGACTTTGTGATCTTATATTATGATTAGTCTACTTTGAAAACTTTGTGATTTTGTAAAATGATTTGGACAAAAGAATATTAGTTATGAAACAAGGAACTTAAAAAAATGATTAATTGAAGGCTAATACAATCAAACTCAACCCTTTGCACATAAAATTTAAAACTATGGCTTATAATTTTCCCATTATTATGAAAAGATGATTAAGTGAAGGTTAATACAATCAAACTCAAAGATTTGCACAAAAAAAAGGCTTATACTTTGCCCATTATTTATTGTTTTTAACTCTAATTCAGCTATATTTAAGCTAAGGATTTCATCTATATTTAAACTAAGGAAGAGTATCTGTAATGTAGCTCATGTTCAAAATGTGGTTATTGGTTCATACCTTTCAGAATTCAATAATTAAGCTAAGCAACAGGGAACACTAGCTATGGGGACTCGTTATTCTCAATTTATAGTAAAAAACCAAACACCTTGTGTGATGTGACTTTATAATTAATAAGTCAAGCAGTTTAAACATTAATGAAGTTGTATAGGGTGGGAAGTTGTTTGGCGAGGACTTCGTTTCTAGCATATACCTATCATGGGCATAACTAAGAAAGAGGATCCATATATAAAACACCATACCATTCTTTTTGTCAATGTTCTTTGTTTAATATGAACCCTAATCAAAATGTTAGTAAATGTGTTTTGTTTGAAATTGCATAGAAGAAGAGGAATTGTATGTTAATAAAACAAAGTTTCTTGTAACAACAATGCGCTTTCTAATCATTGTATCTATTAGACCTCACCTTCGACAAAGATACTTCCCTGTCACTTGTGTACAAATATATGTATAATATGAAACGTTTTATTATAATCAATCTCACTAATAAGGACTCTCTTCCTATGAGGACAAAACCCTGATGCATCTTTCGCTCATCATATTATCTGAATGAACTCATAGAAAATATAGATAAACAAGAGCAACTCCGTAGCGATAGTCCCTGCCGATATCAAACAAAATTTATTTGGTTTTTAGCTATTTGAATTAAACAAAGTTCATTTTCTTATCAATTTTAATGTTTGCATGATATAAACACAATTCATTTTCTTATCAATTTTAATGTTTACATAATATATAATGCTTATGTGCATGGATGGTCTTGGGTGGATTATGTGGGTGGAACATCAAAGAATAGAACGTTGGATGGCCAATGGCATTGGGATTGGTTCATGAGCCCTTACCTTACACGTAGAGCAGGAACTCACTTTATGTCATCTTAAACCCTCTATCTACATATGCCTTGCATGATTACTAAGATGTTGGAAAAGCATATACAATTGGAGAATATAGCCTAGCTGCTTTTCTTTACAAATTTATCTCTCTTGCCTTTGATAGAAGGCGTAGGCAAGTGAAATAAAAGAGACCGAGCTCAAAGTCTGTTACCGCATTGGTATAGTTTATGCCGCCACTTTCCTGATTGGAAGAAAGGTCAAAGCCTTTAATGCATTAAATAAGTGATTTTACTTCAGACAAATGCTACTTCGATACTCGGTGGATGTATATAACTCTCACCTGTTATGGATCTTGTCTGTTCACAATGCATAATGTTGTTGATTTAGAGTACAAGAGTTCACATAAATTACGTATGTTGAATTATTGGTGCAATGAATAATGCTTATGTCGAGTCATATAGAAATTATAAGAATGCCATTAATACTATATTTTTATTTATGAAATGATATTTACATGTATCAAAGACTTTTCTAAAACAATTGATTTTGTTGGAGTAATAAATATTTCGTTTGAGCTAGGTGGCCTAAAGTGGACCTTTCAAATTTTTAATTCACATGAGTTTGATAAGTGAATGTGATTTCCTATTGGGTTCTAATCACCCACCTATTATGGATCAGTCTGCGCGCAATTAATTGTTATCAGCAAACTGATGAGTAGATTGAGCCTTTGTGAAAATGTGCCATCTTGATTTGCTTAATTTGTTAGTTTATATATGATCAGTGGAATGGAAGATCATAGTCATTAACACTATTATTATTCATTACATCAAAATAATAACATTTATCTCGTTGCCTAGGCAAGGGATGGTGACTATCAATTATTGATCCTTGCTTCATGCAATTTGATCAAATTAAAACTTGTTTCCTTTTAATGAAACCTATTATGTTTCTTCTCTTAGTATGAAACACAAACCTATTATGTTTCTCTTGTTTCACTACCCTCTTTCCTTTGCGTCATTTCCCTTTGTGTCATGCCATGTCTCAAATTTTCTACACATCACAAAAACAATGACAAATGTATTAAATATTCTAGTATGTATCCAGTTAATAATGAATGGGAAAAAAAGTGTTCAATTAATAAATTGAAAATTGGTCATCAATTCATAAAATTTATCAGAAAAATGATGGATAGAATGAATTATTGTGATAATGTGTTGGTGGATTTGCTCAACTTGTTAGTTTATATAGTAGTGCAACGTAGGATGGTAAATAACTCACACTGCTATTATTTGTTACATTAAAATTATAGCATTTTTCTTAGGGCCTAGTTTTATGGATTATAACATTGATCATTGCTTCATGCAAGTTGATGAAAGTCATTAATAGGCTTTTTGTAAAGGAAATATACTCTTAGCATGATTGATTGTTAATTGGGAAGTTTAGACTTTGACAAAATATTTTAGTGAAGGTGAAGCTAGCATCAACACAACAGAGGGAGGGCCATGATATACACCAAGTAAAGTAGAATCTATAAACACTCCAAGACTTAGTGTCGGATGGGGTCAAAAACACTTATCTGAACTCATGGAAAAAACAGAAGAGGCTCAAATGAATGGATGATATTTTTGTTTTGATGACAATTGTAATCCTTTCACTATGAACCTAAAAAAATCCTTGGAATAACATGCAGATGAAATGGAAGCAACGCACTATTACATACCCCATGGTGGGGATGCACTGCATAACAACATGGACTTCCTTTGGCATAAGTTTCAAGTTCGTATGGCAGTTATTCTTCCAAATTCACTAGGACTTGCACTTGTCTTGTTCTTTTCTAACATGCCATTTGTGTCGTTAATCATAGAAAGAAGGGAACAAAAAGAATGGAACCCAAAGAATGGCTTAATATTCTTTCAGGCTTGCTTAATATTATGTTAACCTCATCAGCCATTCATTATTTTTATATATCATCATTATAAAACAAAAAAATTTCCTCTTCTTTTTAGGGCATCCTGTGTGAATCTTGATTTTTTGGTACATATGTCAAGGGGGTTTCCCGATGTTAATTTTTAAGGATAATTGTAGGGAGCAACTTCTCAGTGTATGTTGTGCTCTTTTTGTTGCCAAGTCATACAAATTCAGGTTTAGGACTCTTACGAATGGTCTAATCTGAAGTTGGAGAGATGGGAAATGACACAATGCCCATTCCAAGGTACTTCTTTTGCTACCCTCTTTGTCATGGCTTTCGAATCTATATATCTACAAGTAAAAATTATGGCATTAATTTCAGAAATAATAACGCTAAAAGAGTTAAAAATGTACATTTAATTTCTTTTCTTGTATTCAATGTTTCATGAAATGTTCAATCTGGTCAATTATCTGAAGCAATATACTACAAATGATAATACAAATTTAATATTTGTAGATACTATGAAATTCAGTAGATTATTTCTTCTATCGGTTGATGAGGTCTCTTATGGATGGTGTCCGGAAATTTAATTACCAGTTGAAGGGAACTAAATGACGATCAACCAGATGACCTCATTGGTGAAGGTTGACTGCAGGTAAAACATTAGAATTTATGTTATGATTATGCAAAGTAAAATAACATTGAACAGAAATTTGATTGATGCTTGCATAATTTTCCATAGATAATGGCCATCTTCTAGGAATCTGGCAGTTTACTTCTCTAATATATGCGATATCAAAGATTTTATTGTTTTTTGAGGAAAAGTCGTAAGAAATCATGAGATTTTAAGGGCCTTTAAAACTTCCAATCGGACACTTCCAATGACTTCGGTGTTGCTCATTGCCATCGACCAGAAACACAAATGCTCATTGCCATCGACCAGAAACACAAAAGAAATTAAAAAAATTAATGAAAATCAATAAAATAAATAATAAAATGACACGGTGTTGTAATTTTCCAGCTAGAAACACAAATAAAATAAATAATAAACATAAAATAAAAAATAAAAACTTCTAGCGACATAAAAAATGTTAAAGAAATTAATGAAAATCAATAAGATAAATAATAAAATGACACAGTGTTTCAATTTTCCAGGTAGCTAAGAACAAAAAAATAAAAATAAAAAAAAATAAAAACATGTAGGGTAGGCACGCAAGGGTTGCATGTAGCCCAATTGCCCCCACGCCTACTTAGCCAAGCATATAACCAGGTCATTCGTTTCATTTATTCGCATGGAGTGCATCATATCGCTTTGGGACTGGAAAAGCACTGGAATTGAAACAAAATCTTTCACAGGTTATGCTATGGGCTTTCGATAGAGACATTTTTCTTTTGCTACCACCTCTAATTTCATTCCCGTATCATGTTTTTAATTATAAAATTTGTATGAAGACTGTTGTGCTTCCCATGTCTCTAAGGCCGATCGGAGAGCAGAAATGCATAACAGGAAAGGTTGTGAACAACATATGCGTAGCAGATTCATGGTTATGCGATCGACCATGCAAAATTCACACACATGAGTAGGAAGACCTATCTATGGGCCACTATCTATGCATAACAGGAAGGCAAGGATTCCAACATTCAAGCTGGGCAGACACACTATAGTTGGTCCATTCTTCTATTGTAAACATGAAACTATAGATGAATAAGGAAGCTGGGGGAAAGAATGGATAGTCTGCAAAACATAGCTAGAAGATCCCTGAACTGAGTGGAGCTGATCTGTCTAGCCGTCCTAGAGAATGATTAGGCCGAAAGGAGATCTGACTGAGTTATATTAAAAGAATTCCATGGAGTTTGGGTCCTCATCCTGCCTGAGCATAGTGAAGTGGCATGTCGCTTCCCTGCAGAAGACTGCCACCTTCATGAGCTTGCATCTTCTGAACCGAGTATTCATCCATTGCAGTAGCTTTGGTAAGCCCTTCTATGACATTCTTAACATAATAAATGTATTGAGTTGGTCATAGAAGTTAAGGTAGTAATGTGTCTCGATGAGCATGTATATTTTATGCTGTGTTTCTATTAGGCTGTAGATACATAACCAGATACATAACTAGCTTCAAGAATGAGATATGAGGATATACATAACTAGTATACATTATTTTAGTAATACAGAAACAATTAAACTATAAGCATTACCTACAACCATATGTATGACAGAGAATGTAGTAGTTTCTCACAGAGAATGCAATAGTTTTTGAATTTCAGGACTTGTTGCTCCATTCTTCTTCTCATTGGGCTATGACACTACTACTCAATGCACTCATGAGGATGAGTCGAGCCTTCATATTTTTACTACTCTGGTTTGGTGCACTCATGAGGATGAGTTGAGCCTTGAAAGAAGACAGAGGGTTAAGATTCCACCTTCAAAGGGGGCAAAGCAAAGCCAAGTACCGAGTATGATGTAACCTGACAAATGGCTAACATGCCAATAGTTAGTTACACGACATTTTTTTGGTTCGGGTTACTAGATGATAGGAAAGTTTGGATTATGTTTTAATTGAAAGTATTCAGAACATTAAATGTTTCTAAATTAATTTTAAGTTGAAACTAACATTAAAATAACACCGAATAGAAGTATAAAACTATTTATCCTCAGTTTTAATAGAAATAAATAAAATCATGTAGTCTTCCCTGCAATAAGAGGTCGAAACTGAAACTTGAGATAAAGTTTGTTTGATAGAGTATTTTTGTTAAAATGTTATTTAATTTTGGATTATGTCCAGGCCCTATATCTTGTTGGGCCATGGGTTTTGATGGATGCCACATGAAAGTGATTTTTAGTCAATTGAATGTATGGCATGTGATTAAAAACCCCAAGCTAGTACGTCGAATTATGTAATGTACATGTTTTCCTCGGCATATTTTGAATATATATATATATATATATATATTCTCTTTCCTTTTGATTTTAGGATGAATTTTGGTCTGATCTTTGTAATGGAATGATTAAATCTTATGAGAAGATAGACAAGGATATTCTTGAATTGGTTTAGAAGGTTCAAATAATGTCAAAACCATCTTCTTCCATATAGGGTTTTATGTATGTTTATCTTTAGGATGGGAGTTAAGACTTATCCTTTCTTGACGGAGCATGTTTCTTTTCCACACAATACATCTCTATATTATTTTCACAGGATTGTGCTTGAGGCAATTTTAGCTCTGTTTATGAAAATGATGTCTTCATTTAGTCTAGTGGGCCATTCGGCGGGGTCTTTCCAAGAGGAATATTGGTAAATAGGGAAAACAATCTATAGGGTAAATGTTGAATATTTGGAGCTCGATGATGGACTTAGAAAAGATCCGATCATGCACCATTACATGACACCATAGTTATGCATTTTGATCACTATACAAGGCCTTCCAAACTCTTATAATTCTCTTGGATATACATTCATTCATAACAATATACAAATTCAAACAACGTTCACCTTTGTTTCTGCCATTCTCAATCTTCATCAATCCAGTCGCCATAGATTCTTCTTATTTTCGGAGGTAATGTATTCATGCTTATCTCTCTACTATGATTCCCATGTATTAGCTATAATGAGAACTTTTCCTAATCGGTTTCGAAAGGACAACTCATTCCACTAATAGTTACATTCGATCAGTGGGTGATCCATCGATGTTCATCCATCCGTCCATTATAGGTTCTTTGATGTTCTATTTGTCCAAAGTACTCGATTGATGCCCCCTCCCTCCCAGATATAGAGGTACTACTGTAATCAATGGATAGGAACCCACCTCGGCAGACTATAGCTCCCCCACCAATTTCTTACTCAAGGAATGTAAACAATTTATCAATTTATTAGATTTGTAATGAATTATCCAAGGAGTAAAAGGAAAAAAAAACATGATATGGCTTAAAAAGGATGCCATTTCCATGTCGCTAAACCCTTATTAGTTTTTTGCACTTGACTTGGGTTGTGTAAAGGTTGTATATTTGTCCTGTGTGGACCAAGAGATGTAGTCTGTGAAACTACTGATGACAATGGATTATTAGTGGGAGGCCTATATCAACCATTTGAAACTATTGGCCCATTATGTCAAGAAGAAACCAGATTATTTGTGGGAGGCCTATATTGACCGTTTGAAATTATTAGGGCATCAAGTCAAGAAGAAATAATAAAAATACCCATGCCATATCGACCATTAGATGGAACCTAGGTCTTGAACCCAAGGGAAAACTATTAGTGATCCCATTATTAATATTGCCATTTGTGTTATCTATTATTGTATGATTAGAATTTGTGGAACTTAACACTTCTCCCTATGGTGGAGGAGGATCCGAAGGATGAACATATTGTGCAGTTGCTATAAAGCATGTTGAAAAGTATGAGGCAGTAAGTGTTGTGAAAAATTAGCATTGTGAAAAATTAGTATTGTAATAAGAGAATGAAAATGATCCCTCTTCAAAAGCTGATGAATAGTGATTGGCCAATAATTTGACCAACGAGTTGTTGGAACATGATATAGCAGAGGAGTGGAGAAATCCAAAAGAAGACAACCCAATTGTTGAAATGGATAAGTTTATGGCTTCAAATTATGGCATCAGTGTTGGCTTGGTGGGGTCTGACCGAGGTTAGGCGTTAGTTAGCCAATCAAATCCCTACACTATTGGTCGTTTCGGCATCAGCGCACGGAAGGAGGATCGAAGTCTCACCCGAAGCAGTATGAGGGGATTCTGGAACCAAGTTTTTGCACCATGAGATGGTTGTGATGTCATTTTGTTCCTTCTGTTCCTGCTTTCGCGCAAGTCGTTAAGTTCTAGGGCTCTGTCTGTCTAGCCCTTTACTCCAACCTTTAGTACGTTCGCGAAGGGCTACGATTAGCTTTCGTGCAGCCCTAACCTACGGTTCAGGTACTTTCGCACTGCTAGGGTAGCGTATCGTGCAGATTCCGTAATTATCTTAACTGTCTTACTTATCTTATTAAACAATCACAATTAGCGCCACATAAATAGATATTGTTACTTGCATTCAATTAACCAATGTAATTACATACATTCGCACATTACATAAGAATTATAAATGAAAAAATACACAATATGAAAATATCCATTAACAGGAAACAAAGACACAATAATTGTAGAATGCTTCTCTTTATTGATATCTTCAAATGAATATAGACTCTATTAGCCCTGCACAAACAACTGTAGGGGTCCGCGCTCTCAGCTGTGGACTTCTACTCCAGGCCTCTGCGTACTTAGCTACAGAGCCTCTAACTACACTAAGACCTGAAACTTAGACTTCTCTCCTTATAGCTCAAACTTCTTCTACGATTTCTCATTACTCAAAACCTTGCTTAGAGATTACTTACTTATCTCTTTTTATACAATCCCATGGTCTGCGGACCATGGGTATATCTTTATGACCAAATTTACTTTACAAAATAAGAGAGGAAAATCCTTTATGAATCATGACACCTTCACCCTCCGTGACCACAAAATGTGTAGACTTTACAACTTTATTACAAAATTCGAGCCAAAACATGGGCTTTTAGCCCCAAAACTGTCCTTGGGGGATCCCGTTCCAAACAGTCCCCCAACACAAACATCGTGACTCTCCCTCGAGTCACTCGGAAGGTGTGAAGATATTAGCGTGAAGACATCCTAGCTCGACCAGTATGACCGCAACCTCAATAGTGCACTGTGTGGCCGCCTTCTTTGCGTCTTCAACCATCTGCTCGGTCACTGCTCCTGAACTATCGGCCTGAAGATTTTGCTGAGTTTCTTGCAGAGTCGCAAGCTTTCCTTCAATAGAGGTTGTGACCATGTAAGTCTCATCCAGCCAAGGCTTCAATCACGCCTTCAGTACTTCTTCCTTGTGCAGTGCTGCATCCACCTGTTCTTTCAACTGCTTGGCCTACTGCAGCTTTCCCAGTCTTTGTGTGAGCATGACGGTTTGCGCTGTGCCTTTCACCTCATCATAGTGCTGCTACAACTCACACATCTCCAGTCGATGTACTTTAAGGTCCTCCTCCAAGCTCGTCAAGATCTCAAAAGACTGATCAAAAAGTTGTGTGTAGTCTGCTACTCCAATATCAATTGCCACTATTGGCTCTATGACAGCAGTCACCCGATGCTCCTTTACTTCTGGTGGGGTTGAAGGCTAGGCCTTGAACTGTAGCTTAGTGATCTGCAGGTTCAACTCCAACTAAACCCTTGCCAGTTTTGTATGTGCATTGTTCACCCCTGTAGCCAGCTTGTGGATGCACACCTCGACTAGTTCTTCCTTAGGAATGACCAACATTTGGACCATTCGGCATGCCTATTCTAGTTTGTCACCTCGGTCACAGTAGTAATGTCAAATTCTTGTTGTAGAGCCATTTGCTCATTGTTAATCCGCTGCTCACTAATCACCTGGAGGGCACAGTGCTCACGGGCCCTCAGCTGCGCATTCACTCCATCCTGCAAAAGGTGGAGTGCCTCACCAGGGAGCGCTGCCAGATTCAACCCTACTCCCTTGCGGGTGCTGAAAGTTGGCCTAACAGCTTCATTCTCCATGGTCAGTTCTCCATCAGGGAGCACTATCGCGCTGGAGGTCTTAGCGCGTAGCATCTAGGTAGCTTCTAAAGTGCCAATAGCAAGGCTAGTGGACATCGTGCTAGCCAGTGCACTGCGGGTCTGCAACTCCTGCAAACCTGTCTAGATAGCCCCTAAGATTATTTGATGCTGCTTCTCAAACCATTGTAGGGCCTCCGCAGTGACATCCCGCACTATGTCACCGATGTCATGCAAATCGCCCTCTATGAGGTTGATTGGGTCTAGTGATGTCTTAGTAACCTTGGATTTCTTCGTGGACCCTCCTTTCTCTTGCTCCCTTGGACACTTGATGCAGGCAGTTGTCACCTATGGGTCCATGCTGTGCTGTTTAGTCTGCTCGTCTGTCTCTTCCTCTATCTTAGATGAAGGTGACCTCACACCTTTGTAAGAGCCCCACTCTGTTCCACCTGTGTGCTCCTCTGTCTACTGAGCGGCATCTAGCTCCACCTGGGCCTTGTCAGAAGTCTCCTTCTTTCTCTTTTCAGCCAGTTATGTCATCTTGAGCTTAGCCTCCTCCTTCTTTTTCTGCACGTTGAACTTGCTCCCTCCCATTGCCAAGACTATTGTGGTGCACCATTCATCGAGCCATCGATCTAGTACTACATCAATGGCATCATCTGTTTCCAGGTAAGGCAAGTCATACCATTTCTACGTAGGGTCCTTCCATGCCCTGATGGACACATGGTGAAAATATACTTTAAACTCTGCGTAGCTCTGTAGGTTGGCAAACACTGTAGGAGACAACAACGGATTGCGATTTATGGCCATATGAATGTTCATCTCCATCAAGATCGAAAAGATCTTACTGTCCTTGATGTGCTGCGTATCCTTGGTCGCCCACATCAAAGTGTACTTCGCTACTTCCAGTATGTCTGGTGCGACCGAAGGGAATTGGCTGTCCTCTGGAAACTCCCATGCTACCAACACAAGAGAAAGTAAGAGCCACGTGTAGTGGAACGTCTTGCTGAGCTCCTGTGATTTGTGGTAGTTCGCAAGGAAATCACAGCAGAGATAGTCTGCCCAATTGAACTAAACTCCTTTGGCGTACTGGGCTGCTAGCGCGACGACAGGTGCCGACACCTCATCGGCGTGAAACTTCCTCATCACCTTCCCTGCTAAAATATGTGTAGCTACCTTTACAGCAGGGTCACAGATGTTGGATATGGCATATCCATGTAGCTTCTTTACCAACTTAAACTTCTCTTTCATGGCCTTCGCGAGGGCCTGCTCGCCACCTTTTCCGCCAAATATCATGGCTGGATTTTCTCCTATGTAGGGCAACCACATGATCCTATGGATCAACCTGTCAGTGATGGGTATTGGCTCCTCCAACCATAGGCACCCATCATGCACCAAGCATAGCAGCTGCTTGATGACCAGTACTGTAATTGATGTGCAGTTGTAGTGCGATACCCATAGCATGTTGAGAAAACCTGCCTTGTCTACTCCTCTGAGCCACTTTTGCAGCTCCAATGTGGTCATTCCGGTGGTTGTATCGATGATGCGGCACATCAGCTGCTCGGTCGCCAGGTGTGGGAACTTCTCATGGTCGGCCAAGTCCCAGTATTCGAGCTTTAACCGAGGAATCCACCCCAAGCGCAACCCTTCAAAAACAATTTCATCCGACAGTAGAGGGGTTTGCAAGGGGACCTTTCTCTCATTGATATCTTTCGGGACTTTGGTCTTGCCTTTGCACGGAGGGATGTACTCAGGAAACCGAGTGATAGGGTCAACACCCTGTGCTTCAACTTCCTCCACATCTATCCCCACGTCCTCCTCATCCAAGGGAATGTCCTCCATCTCTTCCTCCTCTGGCTCTAGATTGATGGCTTTGCCCTTTTCCTGTGTGGTGGGATTTGGTGGTTTTCTTCTCAGCGATGTGCACACCTATCGTATGCTGCTTTCCCTTTTTATCCTTCGCGCTCTCCTTGGTTGGGGTGGGCTTTGGTCTCAGCGTCCTTGGTGATTTAGGGACTTTCGCTAACACTTCGACAACCTCTGGAGCAACTTCTTCCATAACAATTTTTGTCACCGACTCCTCTGCGATCACTTCTTCGGTATCTATAGCTGTTGTAGGTGTCGACATAATGCTTTCCAATAGTGCTTGTGGCATCTCCGATAAGGTCTCAAATGTTGAACTTGCTATTAGAGCCTCAAAGAATTCTCAGTTCATGTGCGCCTGAGATCTCAACAACTAAATTCTCAAAATTCCAAGTGTTTTTTACTGGGTAGCCACCTGTAATTTATAGGGCATTTTGAATTCAAATCCAACCGTTCCCCCCAAATTCGGTTCATTAATGCTGGATTGGCAGTAGATTTTCAAGTATTTGACCCATAAATTTCATCTTAAATGTCGACCACCCACTCCATTTGGCCGCAATTCTACCATCAAATCATGAACAATGACGTTAACGGTCACTTTCTGGCCGACCTGCGTGATTTCTCCCTGGGTAGCGCAGCTCCCTTTGCACTGCCGCGAACCCTGTGACACTTCCTTGATTTGCACAATCCTCTAATCACGCAGCTCCTCAACCTGGGTAGTGTAGTTTATAGTCTCGCACCTCCTTTCAGCTGCCTGAAGCGCTAAGGTTGTTCTACCTCCATATAGTCACATGGCCGGACCACTGGTGTATAGCTTCAATCGACTGCCATTCACCTTTCCTGGGAAGGGATCTCCATTCAATTTAACCAACTGAACCGCTCCTCCGTCGGTAATCTCCTTAATTAGATAGGGCCTTAACCAGTGCATTCTGAATTTCCATGGAAATTTATCAAACCTGTTGTCATATAACAAAACTAGGTCATTTACCTTAAAGGTGCGCAACTTAATGTGTCGATCATGCCATGATTTTTCGCGCTGCTTTTGGACCTGTTGGTAAAATCTAGCTAGAAATCTTTCTTCCTCAAGCTTAGCCAGTTATGCGAGCCTCTCTTCCAGGGCTTCGCGATCCATCATACCTGTGAGTGCTGCTATGCGCAGACTAGGCACAATGTATTCCATGGGCATGACCAATTCAACACCATATACAAGCCTAAAGGGTATTGTCCGGTCAACTTCTTTCATGTCGTACTGCGGGTATGCATAAGTCCCAATCACTTCTTTGAGCATTGCAAACCTTGGTCATCACATTCTCCAACAATTTATTGAATGCTTCCATCGTCCCGTTAGCCTACGGGTGATAAGGCATGCTCTTCTGGTGATATACCTGAACTTCCTCCATCAGTGTGCTGACCATCTCATTCAAAAAGTGCGTACCGCGATCACTCATCAAAATTTTTGGACACCCAAATCACATCTGTACATACTCAAAGAGGAACTTCGCAGCAGTCGCACTTGTGCAATCCTTTATAAGCTGTGCCTCTGCCCATCGAGTCAAATACTCCATCATGGTGATAATATACCTCGCTCCTGTCTTTCCTTGGGGTTGAATGGGTCCCACAAAATCTATTGCCCATTTCTCAAAGGGTTGTAACGTCATCCGTGGATTCAGAGGAAATTTGTCCCTCTGCAATGGCCTACCAGTCCTTTGACATACATCACACGCTTTCTAGTATGTTTTTGAATCCTGAAGGATGGTTGGCCACCACAGCCCTGTGCATAGAATCTTCTGCATGGTCGCTCTCCCTGCATAATGGCCTCCCGTGGCACCCCCATGAGAGTCCACAAGGATAGTGCTTCTCTTAATCTCCAGTACATATCGTCGCAATATCTCGTTGGACCCCATTTTGTACAGATGCCCGACAATGATAGAAAAATCTGTCGCGCGCACCACCAACTCATTATTTTGCTGGACGGTGTAACCTTCTGGGGCAGTTCCTATCGTTAGGAAGTGTATGATATCTTCAAAATGGCCATCCGCGACGTGCACTGCAAATAGTTGCGTGTCAGGCAATCCCTCCTCCAAATTAGTGGACCCTTCCCCCATTTCGATGCACGACACATGGTCTGGTCCCATGTTTAGTCGTCCAGGCTTCACAATAACTTCAAAATCATACTCCTAGAACAATAAAAACCACCTACAAATTCTCCCCCCAACACAGGCTTATTGACCAGGTACTTCAACACAGAATGATCTGTATACATATTAAAATGGCCACCCAGAAAGTAGTGTCTAAACTTCTGGAGCACGTATACCATGGCTAACCCTTCACACTCGGTGGTGGAATAGTTGTTATCCGCCTTGGATAACCTTCTGCTTGCGAACGTTATAGGATGGTCCAAGTCTCCTCCACCAGCCTACGTCAGTACTACTCCCAGCGTTATACATGACACGTCGACATGTACGTGAAACTCCTTCTTCCAATCCAGGAAGACTAAAATCGGCGTGGTGACCATCTTTTCTTTCAATACATCCATGCTTCTCTTATAGTCCTCGTTCCAATAGAATGTGACATCCTTCTTCAACAACTTCTCCATAGGCGCGGTGATCTGGGCATAGCCCTTGATAAACTTTCTGTAATATCCTGTATGTCCAAGGGTAGTGCCAAGCTGTTTCAAACTCCTCGGAACTTCCAAATTAAGTATCACCACGATCTTCGCGGGATATACCATCAGTCCCTATCTCCAAACCACATGACCTAGCAGAGCCCAAAAGGAACACATAACAGACATTTCTTCAGATTGTCTGGTATCTTCGACAAGTATCTAGCATCAGGCACAAACTTGCGACGTGGCGTTTTACCAACCCAAACACACTCCAGTCATCAAATTACACTTCTAGGAATTTATAAATAAATTCCCTAAACGCAGCAATGACTACACGCGAGCAAATTGCAGGTGCATTATTCAATCTGAAAGGCATTACACTGTACTGGAAAAATCCCCACTCAGTCGTCAAGGTTGCCTTGCTTCTATCCTCCGGTGTGATTTTGATCTGGTGGTACCCACATAATCCATCAGTAAAGGAATATGTTTCCTGGGCACCTAAATTGTCCAATACTTCATCAGTGAACGGAGTCGGGAAGGGATCATGTACACAAGTGTCATCCAACTTCTTGAGATCTTCGCATATCCTTATTTCATCCTTCTGCTTCTTTTCTTGTACCACCATTGAGCTTACCTAATCAGATTCTTCCACGGGATCAATGATGCCAACCATGAGCATCTTGTCTAGTTCTAAGCATACCTTCTCCTTATACTTCGGATTGAGACAGTAAGGTACCGACTTCACGTTAGGTTTCAACGTGATCTTCATGACACCTAGGTCCCCGATTCTCCCTTTTAGATCCTTAAACTTAGTAGGGAATAAATCCTCATAGTCGCGGAGCAATTCAACGACCTTATCCACTGTCGCGTCATACTAGTAATCTCCAATCTTCGCGAATTTGGGTTCTGCCTCCATACCATTATTTACTTGTTTCGTTTTCAGTGGCGTGGTTATATCAGGATTCTTAATCTGCGGTCCTTTAACATTGTGGTGACCTTCTGTTTTAGGGATGTTAATCTTTTGTGGATCCTCATCTTATTCTTCAGTGGTTATGTTATAGCATTCCAGCGCGTGACTCAGTTGAGTAGTCTAATCGGGTTGAATCAGGTCCAAAGGATCTTGCGGTATCCTAAAGATTGCTGCTTTTACTTCTTGTAGCACTTCGTGAATACAGTCAAACCCGTCTTCAAAGCTGAATGTCATTATGAATCCTTCGTGCAGAATATCCCATTCACTTGTACCATGGCAGAGCTCTGTTTCTAAGTACCAGTTCATCGGTATGACATCCGGGGTGTGAAAAAACAAGTGGACCCATTTAGGTTAGGGCTTCTCTCCATAAGCCTGAGCCCATTTGGCCAAGTATGTATGCAGATCATCCTACCCATCATATTTGTCTGTCATTTGTACCTTCGAATTCACAAAGTGTATTCTCATCATCCTCCTACATTTGTGCCAATAATCAAAACTACCATTGTGCGTACCCGACCACCTTGCGGGTGTAGCGCGTAGTGCCTAGTCCAAAGCCTGGAAGCATTGCTTCTCTAGTACCTCCCTCTCAAATGCATCCAAAAAAATATCTACATCATTAAAGCCATCATAAGTAGGTAGATTTCTTACCTCCAATGACACACAGCGTAGTGATCGGGTCATCATGTTACCGCTCAGTGTGGTTACTTCATGTAACTGATTCTTCCAGCGCTCTAATTCTTCATCAGAGTCTAAGGTGCAGGAACCCTCGCGATCCCATGTAATGTGTCCATCCATTGTTGGATTCACCCAATCTTGATCTAGCACTGTTATCTTATAGATATAGTCCAGATCGTCATCACTCTCATAATCACAGACTAGTTCAGTATAGCATGATCCTTAAACATGATCTAGCGGTACTATTACATGGAGCGATTTCTTCTCAAAGATCATCTTTTGCTTCTTTAGGTTGATTACCCCATTCATATCAGTAGCCCAATAAATTCCAAGGAGCGTAGGGTAGCAGTTGTTGTCACCCACAATTTCTATTACTTCAAAGTTAGCCAACGTGCTCACGCCTTCAATATCTACAGTCACCCCTTGCAGCCACCCCATGGGGATAATCTTCTGTTGATTTTCCATCCTTAACTGAATCATAGACCACTGCAGTGCGGTTCTTCCCATCCGTTCCCAAGTCTGCTTCGGTAGGACGTTCGCGTCTCACCCCAAGTCCAAAATAACTTGATCCATTTCATACTCTCCTATATGCGCTGTCAAGCTCATCTCTCATCCTGTCCTTGTTTCATGCTTACCAATCTTTCGTACCATGCACAGTTCACCCGCAGTGTTTCCGGCACATCTATTTATAAGCTCCTTTAATCCATTCACGGCCTTGTTATCGCGTAGAAACTTCATGCAGGTCTCTAGAAAGGTTGTAAGCATAGAAGGGTCCATATCCTGGTCCGGCTTATCCTTTCTCCTTGAGGTGGAGGCCTTAGTGAAGCTCTTCTTTGCTTCCATGAATGTTTCACGTGCACACTCCCAATCAAATTCAGACTCCTTCATCGGAGCTTTGAAAACCCATGCATTACCTTTGGGCTGTTTCCCCTTATCATCCCCTGTTGCAAATCCACTTCGGAGCACTATATTCACATTCAAATCCTCTTCACGAGGCTCAGACCTCATCATCTCCAGGTTCTGAGTCGGCTGAGGTGGTAGCGCCCTTTTGTCACATATCCTTGCTATCAGCGTAGGACAGTCTTTTGTCTCATGATCAAATAGAGTGTAATACTTTCACGACGAACGCGTTGGGTTATTAAAATCGCAGGCATAGTTTCCTGATCGTCTGTAATTGTAGCAGATTAGCTATCCCAGACCTCTGCCAGGTCCTCCTCTGCCTCGGCCTCATCCGCACCCCTGAAAGCCTGTTCACGCCATCCCTACGCTCTAGTCAGGGGGCTGCGCTTCTACTTGAACCCTAAAGGTGGGTATTCTGTCCATCATCAATTCATAGCTTCTGTAATTTCGCTCATCATGGCCTACCGATGTACAAAAGTTGCAGAACAGTTGTTGTGGTGTCTATACAAACTTCTGCAACAAATGACAGTTATCCGAGGCATGTTTTCCTGCTACCTGACATATAGCACACCACAATGCAGGCCCCGTTCTTGGTCCTGCTTAAGCTTCCAGACTTAAAGGCATTAGTCCCCCTCATGCAATGTAGTTCACAAAGACCAGGAAATGGTCTTTGTCATGCCCCTGACCCTTGCATTTTAGGCACCATACTTCTTCGCGCACTTCTGGCCGAACTGTTTTATCCTGCTTCAAACATTGTATCTTAGGACAAAGATTTTGCAACTGCGCATCGATCTACTGAACCCCCAGATTCAGATCCTGCATCAGTGTTTCATGCAGTCTCATTGTAATCTCCAAGGCCTCTTCCTGACTCGTTATCTTCTGTTGTGACAGCACAACCCTTAGTTGTTGCAGGAGCGAAGCCATGAACCACTCGCCGTGTTGTCCATCTGTTAAGTTCATGTTAGCTTCGCAGATTTTACACTTCAACCTCTAATCTAATTCCCAAGGTGTCTCACCTGGTTTCATCACGATTTCTTTGAACCCCACAATTGATTATGCCTCAGATTTAGCCCTACTGAATTCTTTATTCAATGTGGTATGGATGTCTTCCACCCCAGCATTTGGGTTATCATTAGAGTATTTAATGTACCAAGTTAGCACTCGATCCTGTAGAGCACTAACTAATGTGGCCTTCTTCATGTCATCATATGTAATGCCCTCAGCCTCCCACACAACTTTTACGATGAACCATAATTGGTCCGGGTCCACATTTCCCAAGCATTTTAACAAAGACAGCTTTACTGAATTTTCCATACTGAACTGCGGTGGATGTGGAGGTGGTATCGGTGAAGTCCCAGGTGATGGTGGTGAAGTTGCAGGTGGTGTGGGTGGAGGTGGCAATCATGGGAATCCTTGTCTTATTAACTGAATAACACTTCACGAAGAAGCCTGTGCTACTCCCTCTTCGTCACCCAATGGAGGTGAAATCAATGGACTATATTGGGGACCCTTTCTTCCTTCGTTCCTATAAGTTTTTCTGCTTCGCGTAGCTCCGAACATCAAGGTAGCTGCATAACCTGTTTTTCACACAATAACATCTTAATCTAGGTATTGAAAGACTTCAAGTACTTACCTCGTGGTCCTTTGAAAAAGCGTCGCTCCGCCTCGTTGTAGCTGACTGAGGTATCGACCACGAATTCATTCACAAATCCTCCTATGATGTGATCATGCCAATGATCGACAACGCGGGCAATCTTATCCTTAGAGGCTTCCAGGCCTTAAACTAACTCCGGGGTCCAAACAACAGGACCGTCAAGTCTCCACCTTCCTTGGCTATCTGCTAGCTTCGTGATCCACTCGTATAGCTCAACCGGAAAGGAACAAAAAAAGATCTCGTTGATTTTTGTATATAGGTACTTGTCCAGCCACTATTCCTTTTTCAGTCACGATTTTTTGTTCTCCTGCGTCACAAATTCGTGGATCCTCCTATCCAACTAGTCTCCGATCTCTTTCTTAGTTGGATTCCAGTTATACGACATCACAGATCTCTTATGAAGATTGCAGTCTCGGCAACAGAACCATTTGTTGGCTTGGTGGAGCCTGACCCAGGTTCAATGCTAGTTAGCAAAACAAATCCCTAAGACTACTGGCCCTTTCGGCATCAGCCCGAAGAGCGTAGATTGAAGTCACACCCGAAGCAGTATGGGGGAATGCTGGAACCAGGTTTCTACACCATGAGATGGTTGTGATGTCAGTTTATTCCTTGTGTTCCTGATTTCGCGCAGGTCGTTAAGTTCTAGGGCTTTGTTTGTCTAACCCTTTACTCCGCCCTTCAGTACCTCTGCGAAGGGGTATGATTGGCCTTTAAGCAACCCTAACCTGTGGTTCACGTACTTTCGCGCTGCTAGGGTACCATATCATGTAGATTTCCTAACTATCTTAAGCATCTTACTTATCTTATTAAACAATCACAGTTAGCGCCGCGTAAACAGACATTCTTACTTGCGTTCAATTAACCAATGTAACTACATACATTCACACATCACATAAGAATTATAAATGAAATTCATACACAATATGACAAGATGCATTAACAAGAGACAAAGACACAGAAATTGTAGAATTATTCTCTTTATTGTTATCTTCAGATGAATACAGACTCTATCCGCCCTGCGCACACAGCTGCAGGGGTCCACGTACTTAGCTACGGACTTCTACCCCAGGCCTCTGCGCACGCAGTTACAAAGCCTCTACCTACAATAAGACCTGAAACTTAGACTTCTCTCCTTATCGCTCAAGACTTATTCTATGACTTCTCATTACTCAAAACCTTACTTAGAGCTTACTTACTTAGCTCTTTTTATATGATCTTATGGTCCGCAGACCATGGGTACATCTTTACAGCTGACTTGACTTTACAAAATAAGGGTGGACAAACCTTTATGACTCATGACACCTTTGCGCTCCACAACCACAAAATGCGGAGACTTTACAACTTTATTACAAAATTCAACCCAAAACATGGGCTTTTAGCCCCAAAACTATCCTTGGGGGATCCCGTTCCGAACAATCCGTATAGATAAAATGTTTTGTGAGAGGTCCATGGCTACATTTACTCCAAAAAAAATAGTCATTGATGTAAAAAACATGGTATATAATGATATAGTTGTCTCTGGCTTGAGAGATGAAGAATATGGCACAAATAGGGTTTCATGTGGTGATGTAAAACCCATTTTTTTAGATGACAAAATCACAACCTTGGAGGATAAGAAATACGTTCCTTACTCTAAAAAAATGGACATGTCATCACATCTATTAATGAAGAGTGTAATATAGAATTGACCATCCTCAATATGGAAGATGAACATATGCCAAAACATCCACAGTGACCAGTATAGAATTTTGTGATGCTAAGAGGTCAATCAACAAAAAAATACAGATGTCATGGTTTCCATGATATCCTTCTGATATTCCCTTTGATTCAAATATCCACTTCTATAATTGATCTAAATGCCTAGTTCCATCCCTGAGTCAAATGGAAACTTCAATCCCTACTTTAGTTTCCATTTTGCTGTAGTTAATGTTAAATTATCATTAAACTAAAAGTTATCTATTAAAAAACAATTAAATTGTGGGAATTAACCCCATCAAAATTACTGTCATATCATAAAATAATCTTGTTCATTGTATATACCACCATTTGAGCATGTAACGATGCTGATGTATAAATAATTCAAGGTTATATGTTCCCTTTTAAAGGAGAATAAACAGCTGTAGAAGACTATCCTTCTTGGCCAACTCTTTGTTGCACCTATAACTGCCTAAAGACTAGAAAGATATCGCTTCTATCCATCATTAAGAACTACTAATTTAAGTGAAAGGAAGTTATTTAATAAGGGGATATTACTTGTAAGAATTAAAGCCTTCAAAATAGTTAACAAGCCTTGACTTCTTTACTTGGAATTAGGGAATACTTAAAAAGTTTTGAAGTTAAAGTGGTGCACATGCAAAGGAATAAAATGAACATTCAAATGAAAAAATAAGAATAATGGTTTCGGTGATATATCTCAGGGTACAAAGTCCAAAATTACAGGATGCATAATGGTTTTGATGATATATATCAGGGTACAAAGACCAAAATTACAAGATTTAATTGTAGATGTGTCTGAGCATTCTGCAAAACTTGTGACGGTGAGCTAGTAGAACAAAAGAACTAAAGGAAATAGGATACCAGGATATTTTGTGGTTATATATCATGATGAAAAACACCAATAGCATAAAACATAAAATAAAAAAGAAGAAAATAACAAATACTCAATTCACGAAACAAAATAAGGCTAGTTATTCATATATAGCATCATCAAAATCAACGTATCTGGTATGCATGCAGTTTAACATATAATAATGGAAATTGGAATTTTTTGTTTTACCCTATTATAGTGTTTAGAAATTCGTTAAGCGACATTAAAATGAATGTTAAGTCCAATGTAACACTAATCATAATGTTACTTAAATTTGAATGCATCATATGGAAGAAGAAATCCTTTGGTTCAGGTTTTAAGGTCTAGGTGCATTAAGTTTGGATAGAAGTTCCCCTAGCACTGCTTCTAAGGTGCATCCCTTAATTCTCTTCTATGCAATGTCCAAGTTTCTTCGAGACCTCCTCTACTTAGTGACCCTAGGTTCCAACTGAACTTTCTCGAGAAACAATTTCTCTAGTAGCAGCAGGACGACCAAGGGAAGGAAAGGAAATGACAAAGGCACCCACTAAAATAAAGGGAAACATAGGAGCAACAAAGGCATAAGAATGAGAAGCATAAGGGTCGAAGCATATGCCATTAATGGACTATAACTATCGGGTTTTGTAGTTTAGGTTATTGTTCCTTGTTTTGTTAATTTTACAAGAACCCTTATGGTGATAGATAAAAGTATTTTGTCAATTTACCTAAAATGAGGCCAGTTTATTGATTGAGAATGAACCTGGATAGCGCCAACTTAGAAAAGAAAATACCTATCAATTCATACTAGAAAATAATAGCTCTTATATGATGTGATGCCCAAGGCATACTCGATATTTGATATAGCATCAAAGAAACAATAACTAATGTAGCATCAAAGAAGCAATATCCATAGGTCCACAAGAAGCAAGATCCGTAGGTCCACTTGGATTTCAGCTCATTGGAACCAAATTTCCAGGATCATGGTTAGTAGCTCTATTCTCCAAACCTGCAACAAACAAGTTATTACTAGCAATAACCATCCTCATGTTCTTTGAGAACTAAATTAAATGGACACTTACATTTTTTCAGTAGTGACCACTCAGATGTTAATCTTGCCATGTGGGCCCCTTATTGTATGTAAGACATGTTTTCTACACTAACTGGATTCCGTCATAATAGGGAACTCATGCACATTTTGTCTGTCCCCATATTGTCATCTACCAAGTTGAGTAGCCTAATAGAGTAGCCAATCCTGGTATTCTAGCATACTCCTCCTTGATGTCATTCCCTCATGCCAGGCGAGTAGAGGTCCAGCTGAGTATCCCATCCAAGCTAATGAAGTCATCCAGGAAACATGGGGTAAACACTCTGAAAAGGCCATGTTAATTAAAAAACAAAATATAGTTTTAGTTTTCTTATGGATATGCCCCCCAGACCAAAGAGAAAAAGGAAAAATGATTATACTAAAATGGAAAATGGTTTAATTCTAAAAGACCTATTCAACCTCCCCTCCTTTAGCCGTGTTAACTCTGTTGATATTATATATAATATTATGCTATCCAATGATTTCATTCCAGCTCAAGCCGAGCAGCCAAGCCTAACATCAAAAGCGTGCAACCCAGCCCACACATTCATGTAGGAGAATTTATGTGTTTCGTAGCGATAAGTTAGCTTGAGGTATAGCTAGAGGTTCGAGGTTTTAGAGAGTATTTTTTGTCATTTGTCCTTCTGCCCCACCTTAAAAATGTTTGACTAAATAAGCAAAGCGGCATCCTGCATGCCTGCCTTCACTAATCAAAATATAGTAAAAAAGAAGCATCTAAGTAATATCACCAATCACATAGCCCGCTAGCATTCACTCCACTTGTCTTGTCACGAATAGAAGACCTCTATCCCGCGCAAGAAAAGTGCTTCAATGGATTGACTAAAAGTTGTAATGAATACAACACTCTCCTTCATATTATTCTTCAATCCAACATTCCATGACTTCTCTGCTCTTGTTTATCCCCCGGAGGGGACTCCTTTGTACGTGAAAGCTCTGCTAATTAACCCAACCTAGTCCTCATGCAATTGTAACCAATGTCTATTCCACAGACTCATTCATTCATTCGAAAAGTGAACTCCTGACTATCTATCTCACTCACCTTTAGCTAGACGATAAAGGGCGAGGTTTTTCGTATCAATCCCATAAAAAATTATGACATATCATTATCCACAACTGATAAAAGAATCAATCATAGCTAGCCAAGGTTAGAAACCACACAAGAAGTATTGTTAATATAGAGGAGGCATCTAAGGCTGTGCTAAGAATATGAGGCTGTCAAGTTAAAATGGGACCTGATGGAGGCCTTTGACTGTTAAGTCAAGAATGGGACTTGAGGGAGACCTTCGGGGGACTAGATGGAGAGAACATCACACTTTTAATAAGTGTTGTAATAAGTTCTTTCTACTAGATTTCTCACATTCTTGGCACCACAATTTCGTCTAGGTTGCTGAAGTATACCACTGATAGCATGGTTAGCAATTTATCTACTCGCTCACTTATTTCTTACTTCGCATGAATAGAAATAGTATAAAAAAACCTTGCTGACCTTTTCTACCTACACATCTTCTTGTTCTTCTTGCTCTGGTAAGTTTCTGTTACCCAAATTGAATGAATATGCTATAATTTTTTTTCCATTTGCAAGCTCATTGTTAGCTTACTCTACCTAAAAGAGATTCTTTAAAACTACTCCTAGGTTGCTTGCAAAACTAACAGTTCTCCCTGCTATGGGAAGGGAGGTGGTAGGGGTAGCCTCCCGGTAGGGTACGCTCCATTGAAACCTGCACTACCCATCGAAACCCGCATAACCTTCTCCATTTGTAGTGCCATTAGAGGCTTATTCCACCTCATAGAGCCTTGTCCATCTACATCTACAAGGTTCCCTATCTACATATGTAGGGTTCTTCTCTATCTGTGGGTTATTGAGCCCTATCTCCAATCAAGGTCATGCTACGAGATGGTAGGTTGTTGAACTACTCCTCAAGCACCTACACAATGCAATTGTTTGCGGTGTTCTCTCTTCTATGGTAAGAACTAACGTTTTTGTCGTAGGTGGCCAAAGATGTTGGCAGGTGATAGTAGCAGGTGGATGGAGTCGTTGGCAGGTGGCTAAAGCTATCACCAGAAGAAATGGAAAGTTGTCAAAAGCATTGTAACACCCTCCAGGGTAAATGTGCATATAAACAACATAATAGGAATAGAAATACAATAAACATATCAACCATCAAAATCCATATATATATATCAGTACATTTGCACATGAAAATCAAGGGCATGAATTTTTCATTAATAAATGCAATGAACCAACCGGTGATGGGGCTACCACGTTCCACCCGACCATAGATTGGATTAGCCAAGTCTCTCTTCAGCCAATCACCCCCGTTCCATATTCCAACCATGAATGTGGGACTCATAGAACACATAAGAAAACACCAATCAATGTGAATGCCACCAGAGTTCTCTGCCTACACCATGAGGAATTTGAGTGCCTCCTAGTCTCTCAGGCTTTACCGTGTATCTGCAGTATGATCCAGTGATCACTAGGCCCTACACCGAGACATACTCTCCAGGCTTTACCATGCATTCCATCCACCTCTTGGCTTTACCGCACATTCCATCCACCTCTTGGCTTTACCGTACATCCCGCCATTCACGGCAAGGATTCCTAGGCCCACTAAGGCACACAATATGGCTTTATCACAACCCACAGTCTAGTTCAAGGGTTACTAGGCCAGTGGCTTCGTGCATTCTCAGTCTGGTTCAGGGAACACTACCACCATGTGTTTGTCAATTCGGAGATCCACCCTACTCAGCATCGAATCCAATCTAGCCATCCCCCACAAAACGCATGAGAGAACCCATCTCATCAAAGCTATCAGGAAATGGCAAGGCTAGGATGAAAATACTGTCACACCTAGAAAAACCCATGCCATGGTAGAAAAGAAACACATGCAATCCCATGCATGCCAATCTAGAAAGGAAAATACACATGCAATCTCATGCATGCCAAATCTAGCAAGGAAAATACACATGCAAGTTGATACCTTCAATGATGCCTATTGTAGCTACTTGATCCTTGCTTCCTCTTGCCTTCTTTGCCTTTCTTGTTCCAATGCCAAAGTGCTCCAAGAAAAGCTCTAAGTGTCCAAGAGTATGAGAGAGAGAATAATGAGAGAGCTCCAAAGCTAAACTGATCAAGTCTTCAATCTAGAAGGAAGAATCTTGCCAACTGATCCTCAAAAGCCTTTTTATTAATGAGGCCTCTATTTTCTTCATTTTCCATAATTTTCCTTCATTTTCCTCCTCACATGCAGCCTGTGACCTTTCACCTCCTTTTTCTCCTATTTTCCATTATTTTCATAAATAAATGTGCCAAAATACCTTTTTTCCTCTTTAATGGCTTAGCCATTGCCTTTGCCAATTTAGTTAACCATAAAAAACCAAATGAACACCCCCTAGGATGTCTTTCCCACCATTCATCTTGGAATTTGTGTCCCATCATCTGTGGTATTTATATATTTTTACGTGTAATTTTCACCAGGGCTGTTACAGAACCCTCCGCCTTGGGGGAACACTATCCTCGGTGTTCAATGACGCCTATAACCAACATGACTGCTAAAAACAAAAATACTTCCCATGGAGCTTTATAACACAACCCGTTGCAATATTTACAATGAATGACCCGCTCAAAAGAAAAACATCATGACAACATGACCAGATAAAAACCATACCGCATATTGGAGCTTTATAACACAACTCATTACGATATTTACAATGATATACACATATACACATATACACATTTTCTTAACCAAAAAATAAATGATACAATGTCAAATCAATTAACAAGGGAATCCAGAGGCTCACACATCCACCTTCAAAGTAATACCAAGATTCACCTCCTTCTAGGAAGTCCAGAATCCACTACAAAGTCAAATCTGCATCCAATGTTCAACATTATAATTCTATGCCACTTGTCCTCTCATTGAACAATTACTGGCTCATTGTCCCATGGTGCACTCCTAATGTGTATCTGATTCCATCTGGCAATGCTATTGGCTAAAAAAAATCCATCTGTGACCTTCCCTTCTTTGCTACATAGTCCCTCGGGAATGCAGTCATCTTTTCCATGCAGTCACTCACCTTCCAAGTTCCATTGGCACCCCCATCCTGGGTAGTCCGTCCCTTGGCAAGGCTTCCTCGCATCATAAGATTCAAAGACCAAGGCATATACATTCCTCAAAACTACCATACCGGTCATAGCATGCTCATGGAAATCAACAGACACTATTGGGTATCAGTGCCCCACAATGGCCCTGCTACTGAAGTGCTTTACCAACATACTGTTGCATGTTCCAATTTCTTTCGTTGTTGCTGCTAATTCTTGTAGTCAATTTCAACCACCCAAATGAGCATTTCATGCATTCCTATATCAAGCACATAACTTATATTAGATTTAAAATAAATTGAAATAACTTCAAATCATACATCATTGGTAGTTTGTCAATAAGGTACACTTGGAATACTGTTTGCTTCTTGTCACAACAAGTCAAACTAGCATATTTGACCAAATCAACATATGTAAAGATATCACATCAGGTTAGCTCAAAACAAAACCATCATAGATCGAAATCATAAATCACATGTAACCATCATAAACCAGAATCATAGATCATAAACTAGAACCATAAATCATAAATCAGAATCATAATTCACATGTAATCATCATATACCGGAATCATAAGTCACATGCATAATAAAACTGAAATAAAATGATGATATTTATCCTTTCCTCAATCCCTAGCTTCTACCTTTGTCTTTATTCCATACGCACTCCGGATCGGTCGTTATGCTCAACAAACACCCAGTGCCTTCTCCTCCACCATGTGCATAGACACATAGTGTGCATCTCACACATACAACCACACGGCATACCACACCATGCAATACATGCATCTACACCTGACATACAACACATACACTTACACCCAGTGTATAAAATACAATGCATCCATCTATACCTGATGTGAAATACCATCCAATGCATGTGCCTACACAAAGTACTACACAACGAGTACACACGCTGCAATACAAAGACTACATGATGCATATACATAATATCGCATGCCCATAACACAACATTGACGACATGCACACAATACCACACGTACACTAGTACCATATGTACAACATGTACACAATACCACCTATACACTACACCACCTGCATAACATGTTCACAACATCACATGTACACAACGCCACCTGCACAACATGTACACAACGCCACATGTACACTACACCATTGTACAATGTGTACACAATACCACATGTACACAGTACCACACGCACAATGTGTACGCGACACAATATGTACATAGCATCACATGCACGACATATACACAACATTGCATTCTCATAGCACCCTATGTACAATATGTACACGGTACCACATGGTCACAACACCAATTGTACAATCATACACACAACACCATTATACATAGTACCATATGTACAACATGCACGCAACACCATGTGTACATAGCACTGCATATCCAACATGTACATAGCATCATCTGGACATAGCACTGCATATCCAACGTGCACAGAGCACCATATGCGCACATGCCACATATACGTCATGAAGACAGTACAATATGTACACAATACCACATATCCAACATGTACATAGCACCACCTGTACCCAATATTGAATATGAAACATTCATACAACACTATTTGTACCATCCTATACATAACATTGCATAAACAACATGTACACACACTAGATATACACGACATTGCATGTGCACATGTTATAGATGAAACATGTACAACATATACAGTATATGCACAACAATAGTACCACACATTCAAAACCATATTGTCCTTACCAAGAAATCTTGCTTCCTGTGTCTTATCCATGCTTATCTTAGCATGTCGCGGGCCACGTTGCTTTCATTCTGTTGGTGTATCCTTGAACTTTACCTGTCATAACATAAAGATAGGAATAATACAAGCATATAAATTCATATTCACATGACACTAACCTCATATAATTTTCATGGCTACTCTTCCACTCGATTCCTCATGAGACCAGGAACAACTTCATGTCATTTGCCTGTATAAGCAATCATTCCTCCAAAAGAATGATTCCTGATGACCCTGTCAGAAAATGACATATATACATAGATACATACATATATAATCATTAGGATAAAAAAAATCATCATCATGTTAGACAACAACATAGATACATGCATACATGTATACATATATAAACATCAACATAATTATGATCACCACATAATTACCAGATATCATAAGGTCGAGGTTAAGAGAACTTCCTTTATTCATGTAACACATGCAACATTGAGAACAACAGTTCCCAACATAGCCAAGGCATATGACGCCTTAGATCGATTACAATTCTTATGTCTGTACTGCTACTGTCGATTTACCACAATGGACCCAATCACTCCAACCAAATGTCATAGTCTTAGCTTCCGCTGTGCTTACTCATGCATAGATCTTCATCTGGATCTTATATCCTCGGTTGGGTACCACACATATCTCCTGATTTCCATCAGCTTTCCTCTTTACCAACCAATTCCCAAGACTAAAAAGAATAAAAGAGAAGACAAGAAAAATCCAAGAAGAAGACTGCGAAATCCCATAATGATATGAAACTACAACAAAGTGGCAAGGCCTTGCAACATACATAAAAAAAACCACAAATCAAGCTCAAAATACCAAAAGCACAAGACTGACACCATGACTCAATCCCCATGGTTCCCAAGGAAAGCGTAACCTAAGCCATCTTCAAGATTTCATGGAAACCTCTCTTGCAACCTCCCTGCATCATTCTCACACATGTTAACCACATGTTGGTTGACATGTGATGAGCCCCGGAAATGGGTAACTATATGGGCTCATTTTGCCTAATATTATCATTTAATCCACCATTCTCCATAGTTTTATGCATGCTTTTGAATATATTTATGTTAATTGTGTGAATGGGAATAGTCGCTTTGCCACAAGGTCTAACACGTGCTTATTGCAGATTTTTGGACATTTTTGGGACCAAGATCAGGCATTTATGAGCAGATTGGTAGCCAAATACGAGGAAACAAGGCTGAGGATTTGTAGGAGGGATGTCTACTACACTGAATGACCCCTTCCTCGAGTTCTCCACCATCAGCTCAGAGTTCTACAACCCACCAAAGATGATTTTAAGGGCAGCTGAGCAGGTCTAGTGAAGTGGCTGATTAACTGCAGTTTTGGGCATCCAAGATCCTCAAGTTAAGGAGGATTGTTGGGGATCCTCGTATGCATAAATAGGAAGGCTTCAAGCCTTGGTAGTTTAGCCATTTTGTTAGTCCATTTTCGCACTTTAGTGCAGCTCTGTATCAACACATTTTCGAGCTTCTTCTTGTAAACAAATTTTGGATGTAGCTATTATTTTTTTAATCAATGAAGATGAACCTTGCTTTGCACCAGTTCTGATCTTTCTTAGGAGGTTGTAGCTCTTGTGGTTGGGCCCAACCTAAGTGCCAGTACCTCCTTTGTGTACTTTTATGTGTTTTTCTTGCATTCCTAGAATAATTTATGTTATTTAGGTTAAAGTCCTGCTTCACTTCTTAGGTTGTTTTTGATGATTTAGATAGTTGTTCATGCTTCAGGTTGATTTTATAGTTTGGTAACAGAAAAGATCCACGAAAAGGCTACCAAGTAGCCCTTGATCTCAGTTCTCCCTCCTTGGGACCATGAATTGAGACCAAAGTATAGTTGCTACCACAAAAACATTGTTTTTGCCTTCTAATGCAATTGCTAGTGTTAGATGTTGAATTGGAAAAGTTGATATCAGTTATGTCTTCATGTTCAGATTTTTTCTTGCTTAGTTTCCATAACTCTCTTGCATGATTCTCTGTTTATACACTACTATTCATCATATTTCTGGTTTTTAAGAGTAGATCAGGTCAAAGTAGATAGATCTCTGTTTTTTTGTCTTTGGTTAGATCAGTTCTTGAAAAGTGATGTGCAGAACACCTGTAATACATTCCTACCTACCCTTCCTCCATCATACAACCTGCTCCAACCCCTCACTCAAGGTTTCTTCCCTTCATTTTCCATACTTTCCCAACTAACCCTAATTTCTATATTTTTGTGCAACATTGCTTTCTACATCCTTGAACAAATCCAACCATCTTCATCACTCCTTAGCTTCATTTACCAAGTCCCACACCTCTTAACATCCTTATCCATCCTTCATTTCCACTTCCCCACCATTTTTCCTCCATCAATCCTCTAAAAATCACTTTCGGCCTGTTCCTATAGAATTTCCTGTAGATCCCCTGCAGCCTCCTGTAGAAGATAACGCGAGCAGTTTTTCGAGATCTGAGTGCAGTGGAAATCTCCAGAAGGGTGCTAGGGAACCCTTAGGTCCTCTCCATACCTTCCTAACCCCCTGAAAACACCCACTCCATTTTCTTTTGCCAATAAACCTCTGCACAGTAAAAAATAGTTAAAATACATGCATAATCATCTTGCATAAAATTGTTCAAAAATACAAAAAGATGATTTTTCCACATTTCCTTTTAGAAGTAGCTTAAACACATGTATTTTACCTCTGCAATAGTCCATGGCATCCATTTCAGTAGTTGTACATCTCTTTTCTTGCACAAGTAGGGTTAGTCTGTAGAACTAGGGTTTGCATTTCCTTTCAGTTTTCATCTTATTTCTGCCAGTAGACTAGCCTCTTTTGAGTTATCTTTCGTCCATCACAGTTAAAATCTTCTTCTAAGAACTCATAGAAGTTGGCTTAAGCTCGTAGTGAACTTGTGCCAGCTGATCAAGTGACAGCCTGCAGTAAGAGCTAGTACTTGTGCATATAACACCGTCGCTTCCAAGTTTGTTGCGAACTACCGGGTTGATAAAAGTAAAGTAGGGAGTCCGAGGAGTTGCAGCATTATTGCTGCAATACAGGAGCTCACCATCTTTTTGGCGCCATTGCCGAGGAAGCATCAGAGTATTTTGTGATTACTGCTTTTCTTCTATTTTCTACTGCAAACATTCTGCTAAGTAGTTTATTTCAGCAAGAGTAGAGTAGTTTCTTCCTTTCCATTCTGCAATTTCAATTCAGCAAGTGTAGATTAGACATTTCCTGCTTTCATTTCAATTCAGCAAGCGTAGATTAGACATTTCCTGCTTTCATTTCAATTCCAGAATTTCATTTCAGCAAAATAGATTTCAGTTAGTTGCAGTTCAATCTATTTCAGTTTTTGCAGGTGCAAGCAGAAAAAACAGCAAAAATCGCCCAAAAAAGAGATTTCATTTCATGACTCGTAGGAATAGAGACAATTCAGGAAAATTCCTACCCAACACCCCCACCACATCACTGAGTCACCTTTCTCTCTTCTTTGGTGGCAGTGATCCTGAAGAACCTATAGGTGAACCCCCAGAGATATACGAAGATCCTATAACAGAAGAAGAGCAAGAAACCATTCCTCGTGAGACCATGCCTGAAAACAGAAATGGTAGGGGAAATGGGGAGAGAGTAGAAGGTACCTTCCCCATCTGAGAGACCAATGGGGACACAAAAATGAAAAACATCAGTCCCTCCGCCTTACCTCACTTCCATGGGTTGACCACTGAAGACCCTGATACCTTTTTGTTTGAGTTTTCTGTCCTTTGTTGAACTTATGACTATGCAGAAGACGAGCAAAAGTTGAAACTCTTTCCTTCTACCCTCAAGGATGCAGCACTCCGCTGGTTCATGGGGCTACCTGGAAACAGTATCACAACTTGGGCTCAAATGCAACAAGCCTTTAACGACAAATACCAGGACTACTGTAGGTCAAAGGATACAAAGGAAGAAATCTTTCGAATGACCATGGGTAGTGATGAATCTTTAGAAGACTATGAAGAGAGGTTTCAACTCAGTTATAAAAGGGCCAGGTGTACACTTGACCTTGAATCTTTGAAGTTGGTTCTGCTCAGAGGAGTCCCTGAAGACCTTCTACATACCCTCCATCTGCTGGCCGGAGGAGACATCTACTAGCTACCTTATGATGACATAAAGACTGTATTTAGAAACCATTCTAGGGCAGCCAGAAAGAGAGGTAGGGGAAGCCAACGCTTAGCCAGTACCCCTTTATCTAGTTCATTCCTTAAACATGAGTTTGCAAATCAAATGGAAGATTTCAAAGCGAGATGAGACAGACCATTGCCATGCAAATGGATACCTTGCGAATCCAAAAGAAGCAAGAGGAACCCGAGAGGGCTTTGGCCATTTTTTGTCCCAGGTGCACCAGAAAGCATCCTAGGAATGAATGTCCATTCCACTCTATAGAAGTGTGTTTTGTCTGTGAAGAAGACCATCCTACAAATCAGTGCCCTTCCTTGCCTAGATTTAATGCTATGTACCAAGGGGCTAAAGGAGCCACTAAACCGCTCTACTTCATGAACCAAAGGAGACCACATGGACCCAGACCTTACTAGCAAGGGATGCAAGGGACATCCCAGACTTATTACAACCCCAATCAAGCCACTTCCATGCCTTCTTGGGGTCTCCCTGCTCATCCTTCTTGGTCCACACCCCCTCCTTGGTTATATCCTCCTCAATACCATACTCAACCAGTTGCTCACTCGTTTCATTTTGACACTCAGCCACAACCTCAGTGGAATGCACCTCATCAGGGGTGGAGGCCGCAATACAACTCTCCTCCCGCTCTTTTGCCTCCACCACCTGCTCTACCACAACCATCACCTCCTGCTCCTCCAAGACAACCCCAGATACCTGCTCAACCGAACCTGAACCCCAATAACAGATAGGCCCAACAGGTATATACTGGAGAAACCACATGCCCTACCTATGCTGTGGAGATTCAGGAGATCAGCCCACGATCTGGGAAGGTCCTCCCAGATAGCCAACCTCATCCTAAGGAGGATGAGGAAGAGAAACAGGAAAGTGAACCCAAATCCATTCCACCCTTTCCTGAGAGACTAACTGGAACCACGCAACCAAACCCAGAAGAAACTGAACTTCTGGGAGAACTTAAACAGTTATGTGTGAAAATACCACTTCTCCAGGCCATAAAAGATGTACCAATCTACAATAAGTTGATCAAAGAGAAGTGTTTCAGGCACCCAGGCAGGCACAAGAGAGATGCCCCAACTATCAATGTCATAGGACAACTGTCTAACCTGATGTTGGGATAGATAATCTGTCCAAAATATCTGGACCCTGGGAGTCCTGTAGTTGATGTCCACATAAATGGCACCATAATCCCCCACACTTTGATTGATCTAGGGGTTGCCATTAATGTAATGACCAAGGACACTATGCTCAAACTCAACCTTCAAAGTTCACTAAGAAAGACCTCAACAGTACTGCAGTTAGCAGACCACTCCACTGTGACTCCTAAAGGGATTGTGGACGATGTCATGGTCTCCATTGATTCCTGGGAGTACCCTACTGACTTCTTGGTCCTTCAGCCAAAGGCAAAACTCACTGGGTACCCCCTGATCTTGGGAAGGCCTTGGTTAGCTACTGTAGATGCTTACATTAGTTGTCGAGCCGGGAGCATGACCATCAAGAATGGGCATATGTCCAAACAGCTAGTCCTATACCCGCATGCCCAACCTTTTCTAGAACATGACTTACCTCTCTGGTTGGGGGAGGAAGATGAAGGTGAAGTCTACTCTGCCCCCTTATGCACAGTGGAAGCCACCAGGGGAGGTCCTCAAACCGAGGATGATCTTATTGAGAATTTAATTCAAAATCCACCCCCCAGTGTGTTGCCATTAGAAGAGTTGGTGGAAGAAACCTAAGCCAGCGCTTTAGTTGATCTTTTTGTGGCTGATCCAACCTCTCTCCGAGTTAAGAATGTGGAATTTGGACCTGAAAGAACTTTGAAGATCAACTCATCCCTATCCACCTCTCAGGAGAAAGAGCTATGTAGCTTATTGAACAACCATTTGGATGCTTTTTCTTGGAGCTATAAGGAGATGAAAGTAGTCCATCCTTCAGTCTGTACCCATCACATCTACATTATAGAGGATTGTAAACCAGTCAGGCAGCCTCAAAGGAGGATGAATCCAGCCCTTAAAGATATTGTCAAAGAAGAACTGCAAAAGTTGCTGGATGCAGGATTCATCTACCCCATCTCTGACAGTGAGTGGGTTTCTCCTTTGGTGCTTGTGCCCAAGAAAAATGGGAAGTGGAGAATCTATGTAGATTATTGAGAACTTAACAAAGCCACCAAGAAGGACCATTTCCCTTTGCCTTTCATAGATCAAATGTTAGATGGCCTGGCAGGGAAGAAGTTCTTTTCCTTCCTAGATGGGTTTAGCGGGTACAATCAGATCCAAATTAGCCCGGAAGACCAGGATAAGACCAATTTCACTTGTTCATGGGGTACCTTTGCCTACCGGGTCGTTCCCTGGGTTATGCAACACTCTTGCCACTTTCTAGAGAGCAGTACTTAGTATATTCGTTGAGCTAGTTCATGATTCAGTGGAAATCTATATGGACAACTTTATCCCTTATGGTTCTAACTTCCGAGAAGCTTTGACTAACCTGAGGAAAGTTTTAGCCAAGTGCATTGAGATGAACCTGACCCTCAGTCCTGATAAATGCGAATTCCTAATGACTAAAGGGACCGTGCTAGGTCGTATAATTTCTCAGCAAGGTTTGCAGGTGGATCCCAACAAGGTTGCTATCATCCAAAGGGTCCCACCTCCTAAAAAGGTAAGAGATGTTCGAAGTTTCCTAGGCTTAGCAAGATATTATAGAAGATTCATTAAAGATTTCAGTAAGCTAGCCTCTCTGTTGTTTGCTCTTTTGGGAAAGGATGCTGAGTTCATATGGACCGACAACTGTCAAGAGGCTCTGGATGCTTTGAAAGGTAAGTTGATAACTGCCCCAATCTTGAGAGGTAGAAATTGGGCCCTACCTTTCCACATTCACACAGATGCCTCGAACAAAGCCATAAGAGCAGCCTTAGGACAAGTTGAGGAGAAGCTACCGTATGCCATATATTTTATTAGTAAAAACCTGTCCAAGGTAGAGTTAAGCTATATTGTAACCGAGAAAGAGCTCCTGGCTGTAGTCCATTCCCTAAACAAGTTCAGAAATTACATCACTGGCTATCAAACTTTTGTGCATACTGATCATGCTGCAATTAGGTATTTGATGAACAAACCTGATGTAAATGCTCGTATCATTAGATGTTTACTTTTACTACAGCAATTTGATTTGACCATTGTTGATAAGCCAGGTAAGGAAAATGTTGTTGCTGATTTTCTGTCTAGACTAGATTTGACTGCAGGTGAAGAAGGGATGGTGGATGATCAGATGCCAGATGAACACATGTTTGCTATTTCAGTACTCTCTCTGTGGTTTGCTGATATAGCAAATTATTTGGTTTCAGCACAGTTTCCGCCATACCTATCCTCAAAAGAGAAGAGCAAGATCGTGACGAAAAGTGCCCCATTCACTTGGATTGGGGGCAACCTTTTTAAGCTTGGCCCAGATCAGATCTTGAGGTGATGTGTCAGGGACGAGGAAGTTTTTGACATCCTCCTAACCTGTCATGATGGGCCCTGTGGAGGCCACTTTGCAGCAAAGAGAGCTGCCTTCAAAATTCTACAAGCAGGTTACTAGTCGCCCACTCTTCACCCAGATGTCAGGAGATACATCAGCCAATGTGATAGATGTCCAAGGATGGGGAAACCTACTCCAAAGGATGAGATGCCCTTGTAGCCTCAGGTGACTTTCGAGCCATTTGAGAAGTGGGGCATGGAATTTGTGGGTCCTATCAACCCTCCTTCAAAACAGAGGTCCTACATCATTGTGTGCACAAATTAACTGACAAAGTGGGCAGAAACAAAGGCAATCAAAGTAGAAACAGAAGAAAAGGTAGCTGAGTTTTTGAGGGAAAATATCTTCTACAAGTTTGGCTACCCAAGAGAATTAGTCACAGATCAAGGAAGTCAGTTTACCTCTAACCTGATTGAAGACCTGCTCACTCATCACAAGATTAAGCATAGAACTTCCACCCCTTATCATCTGCAAGCAAATGGACCAGTGGAGGTTACTAATAGAGCTTTGGAAGGGATTTTGACTAAGGTAGTGAGCAGCAACAGAAAATATTGGGCAAATTGCTTGGTTGAAGCCACCTAGGCCTACAACACTACTTGGAAAACTACAACAGGTTTCACACCCTATGAGCTGGTCTACGGGAAGAAGGCTTTGCTGTCCATAGAATTTGAATATAACACATTGAGGTTGGTAGCTCAGCTGGACCTAGATCTCAGCCATCCACAATAGGAAAGATTGCTTCAGCTGAATGGATTAGATGAACAAAGAATGCAGGCCATTCTCCACTTAGAGGTAATCCAGCTTCAAAGAAATATATGGCATGATCGACACCTCAAAGAAAAGAAATTTCAGCCAAGATATTGGGCACTGTTATATGACTCAAGGTACAAGGATTTCAAGGGCAAGCTGAGGACAAGATGGCTAGGACCATATATAGTGGAAACATGCAATGACAATGGTTCAGTCCTTATTCGGACCATTGATGAAGAAGTCATCCCCATGCTTTTCAATGGGCATAGATTGAAAATCTACAAGAAGCCCCTTTCTAAGCAGGAGTTCATTGAGACTCTTGGAAAATCAGTATTGGTAATGGAGCAGGTCCCTGTCTCTACTCTACCTACATCATGAAGAAAAAAAACACACAAAAAAAACAGAAATAACACATAAAAAAAGAAAAAAGAATAAAAGATCCTTGGGTGAAAACCTCTTGGAGGCGCCTAGGGTAGACAGTGAGGGTGAAAACCTCCTGGAGGCGTCCCAACTGTCTTAGAAAAAAAAAAGAGAAAAAAGAAAAGTAAATCTAATTTCTGTTGAATAAATTGCAGGTTGCAGGAAGGTCATTACAGGTTTTGGGAGAATCGCGCAAGTCAAAGACAGAGGACATGACCAGGATGCATGCATCCCTCATAATCCATTCCTCCATCATCGTTACCTTTCCCCAATATCTAGTCTCATTTGACCCGAAATTACACATCCTATAGGAAGCTCTGTATCTTCTACAGGAGGATCCTGTAGAAAATACAGACAAGCCAAAATCGGTCTCAGAAGAGGACCCGAGGGTTTGAGATCTATCTATAAGGCCTATAAACCTCCCTGCATCCATCCCTCACCATATGTCATCCTTTTCCATCTCTGTACTCCTCCATTCCACTCGTTTTCATGTCCCTGCATAGTCACACAAAAATCCTGCCGTTTATGCTGCAAACAAATTTTAGTGACAAATCAAAACAACAGTTTTTCTTTTCACTCACCATACCTGCTACCCTCCATCCGAGATTCCTTTCCAGCAGAGACCCTCATCAGTAATAATATCCCTACTCATATTAGCTTGAATCTGAGAAGGAGAAGTAGCTATAGGAAATCCTACAGGATTCCTGTAGCAGCTGATCCCTCTGAAACACATACTACAGAGTCAGGAACAACAAAGTATAGCCTATAAGACATGCATGAGCCCTGTTTGAACGTGTAAACATTAGCAATGGTCTGAGGTCAAGCATGCAAAATGAAAGCAGCCACAGCAACAAAGAAATGGTTTCCAGCATCCGAAATATGCATAACATGTCCGCGACTGCACATGTAAGTGACTAAAACCTATTTTGCAATTACATGAATTATATTTCAAGGCTATGTAACTATGGGAATGGTTTGGTTTGAATGGAATCGGTGGCTAGTTAATTGGCCACCATCGGTCAGTTACAAGTCCTCGCGGAATCCAACCGAGCCCCGTTAAATTCAAAACTGTTGATAAGATACGCAGCCAGCACGTGTGGAATGTCCATTCACGAAGAGTTAATCGAGACTAGTAGTGGTGGCGGTGGATAACGGGAGTAAGGGAGGTGATGGCAGTCAGGCGGCATGTAGAAACATTATGGCCATGACGTAGGATCAACAGTTTGGTCCGGCCACCTTATCACCTCACCACGAATCACGCCCGCAGATAAAACATAGCTCAGTTAAGCCATTCATCACCTTTTGTTCATTCTGCACTCACGACGTTTTCAACTGGAGTACGCATCTAGCGATTCCAGAGCAGCTAACTAGTTGTCCTCCTCGAGATTTCTGCATGTTTTCTGAAAATCTCCCACCTACTGGACTCTACAGGAAGCACAGTTTCATTCTACAGGAGCCGGGTGACTTCTACAGGAAGGGTTCTACAGGGAAAACAGAGGATGGCTCTGCAGAAAGAAAACCCAAGACCTTCACCGAATTTCAAGCTCAAAATGAGGTAGGCTCGGGAAAACTTCTCTGTGCATGATTTGTTGGAGAAAAATGGTGAATTGAACACGGCATTAGATTGAAAAATGACAATAAAAAGTCTGCCTGTGCATTGAGGAAAAGTGGAAGTTTGCCTGCATAATTCACTGAGTTTACCAGTTTTTTCTCCTGCATCCGAAATCTCCTCATCAGTTTTTTAAATTTCTCCTGTAAGGAAGGCATGCAGCAGTAGAGGCCAACCTGTCTGCGTGAAGAAAAACCTGAATTTACATATCTATCAATGTGCTGAGAAAAAAACCTGTGTCCTTATGCTTGGTTCTATAATTTTTTATTTTTTTTCTCTCATAAACAGACAGACCAAATTTTGGGTGACAACAGTTTTCAAACAGAGGAATTATTTCCATTTGATATTGTAAGGAGCACACGAGAAATTCCTCCTTTGATCTAAGAAAAAACTGAATTCATCTATCCTCCGTTTTAGTGATTAACTGTGTTTTTCCCACCTGAGCATTTTCTTTTCTGGTTAAAGACCAAACTCAACACCATGCCAGGAGGATTCATGAGGAAAGAGCCCTCAAACTCTAGAAAATTGTACAAAAACCCTAAGGTGGTGGACCTTTTCACCAGGGCACATTGGATATCCTTCTTTCATAGAATTCAGGGTTATAATGAGGAGGTAACTGAAGAGTTCTTGATGTCCCTGAGACCACATTCGAAGACATTGGCCACAGTTAGTTTTAGGGGCTTGACCCCAGAACTTACCCCTAATTTCATCAGTAGAATTACCGATTTACCATTGGGGCTCCCTTGGAGCAAAGAGGAGAAGTCATTAGGACAAGTGGTGAAGAAAACATTTTTTTTGCCTGAGGAGCATCCTGTAGAAGACAAAAATGGGGTCAGAAGGACTAGCTTGCCTCCTCTCTAGAGTGAAGTCAGTTATCAAATCTTGAAGTATATCACATGTGAAGGGAGGTTTAGCATTTATGGTTATCATTTCAGGTTGCTACATGAATTGAGGTATGGGATGGACATACCTCTAGCTAAGAAATTGAACATCCCATATTTCCTCCTTCAGTCTTTGATTGAGTGTGGTACAAAGCTAAATGCAGGGGTCCCAGATTAGTTAGCCCACCATGGGCTCATCAAACTATTGGTGGAAGATTCTTTACACACCTATACTGTTCCCATAGCATGGGAAATCTTCAGAAATATGTCCAAGGATGATAACATCAAAACTTTCGCTGAGAACATCAGTCCACCTAGTAGTGATGAGGGGGAGCAAATTGAAGAAATTGAGAAAAGAATTGATGAGGGAACACAGGACATTAAAACAGAGGAAGAACAAAAGGAAAAAGAGGAATTTGACAAGACTACTGAACATAAGACAGCAAAGGAGAAAACAAAAAAAATAGAGAAAGGAAAAAAGACAGAGTTTGGGAGGAAAAAGGCCAATAAGGCCCAAAAGAAGGCTGCCACAGCCAAGGCAGGTACCGAGCAAGAGAAAGAAGAGACACATCCTGAGATATCAGAGACACAAGCAGAAACATGGGGCATAGAGATTTCTACAAGAAGTGAAGAAAAAGAACAGCAGGAAGAGAAGTCCCCTGAAATGTTGGCAGCAGTTGTGCTGGCTACATTAAGTACACCTAAAAAACAAAGAGGAAAAAAAAAAAGGACCTCCATGTACTTCAAAGCCAGAAAAAGCACAAGGATCAAAGTAGGCCAACCTCAGCCACCGTCCAAGGAACCGATTATCATTGAGGACTCACCCACTAAACAGAAGGAAGAGTCTCCTTCCAAGATATCCATCACATGTGAAAGAGGAAGCCCAAAAACCTCTACATGGAAAGAGAAAATTAAGTTGATGGACTCAAAGGCAGTTCTAAAGGAAGCTGCAACATCTCTACAGGAAAATCTAGCCAAGTTAAAAGAGACTGAGAAATTGGAGGAGAGAGTAGCTAAACAACCACAAAGGGAGAGAAAAACTGAAGAAATACCTAAACCTACCCCTCAACCTGATTTGGGATCATATTACAATTTGTTAGAGGGTGGGAAAATCATCCCACAGAAATTTGCTGTCCCACTATTTTTCGAATTAGAGAAAGAGAGGATCAGAACACACACATGGATGAAAATCGCCAAATCTAAGGGAGTTGAGGACATATGCCACATGGAGGAGAAGTTAAAAGAATTAAGGGGAGAATTGGCCATGGTAAGGCATGTAGAAAGCTGCAAAATAGCCCAGTTACAGGAGGAGAATGAGCTGCTAAAAAAATAGTTGTAGCTACAGGAAGTCGACAAGGAAGATAGGTTGTCCATTTTGGGAGGGAAACAAGAGCAAGAAGGACCTCCAGTAGACAAGGACACAACTGAGAAACAACAAAAAGAGGAAGAGCTACAAGCTAATGTGGAGATGCTCACAAAACTACTGCAAGAATAGGAATCTCAGGCAGCAAAAGAAATATAGGTTTTGAAACAACAGTTGCAAGAGAAAGAGGCCTAATTGGCCTACATGGCTAGTTGAACAGTAGAGGCCTTACAATGTAGGCAACCTGCTAAATCTTATGCATTATACCTTAAATACCAATGGTTTCAATTTCAAATTAACACACTGGCCCAAAGGGGCACTACTCCATTTCAGAATTACAATCAGTTTTTGCAATTGTGTGACAGTAGCTTAGCAAAAGATAAGGCCAAGATGGCAGAATTCTATTTGCATAACTTGGCACTACCTAACATGAATCTATGGGACCCAAACACTGTATTAGGAGATTTGCAACTAATGGCCATGGCTTCTTGGTTAAGCCATGAGGAAAAAATGGGAGTAGAGATTCAGAAGATTATGGCCAGGGAACTAAATGAGCCACTTATGATCAGGGCAGAACCAGAAGATCCTTCAACCCTTATATATTCCCATCGGTACCTTGCAGACAACCCTCACATCGTGCCTGACTATGTTGAAAGACAAGCTCAGGCCATTGCCCACTTTGAGGACATGGAAAGACTGTTGGGTGATAATTGCATTCATGCTTGCACAAGGAGATGGAACACCTTGTCCCATAGTCTGAAAATAAGAGAGTACCACTCCCCAACTAGGATGAGGGAGGCTATGAGAAGAGTACCCTTATACAAACAATCAATGCAGAAACTTGAAAGCCAATTGGATTGGCCCTAAGTTCAGCCCTCCACTACTGTTGGGGCTGTTAGAAGGGGTCAAGGAAGAAGAGGAGCAAAGGCAATGGGAGGAGGTAGACAGAAAGGCAGGATTTCATGATAGGGAAGAGGACATCACTTCAGAGGCATGGGATGTTAGAGAGGCAGTCAAAGCAATCAAGGATGATGAACTGGATTAGTTGCTTAGAGGATGAGCAACACATTCAGCAGGGGGGTGATGATGAGCCCCGGAAATGGGTAACTATATGGGCTCATTTTGCCTAATATTCTCATTTAATCCACCATTCTCGATAGTTTTATGCATTCTTTTGAATATATTTATGTTAATTTTGTGAATGGGAATAGTCACTTTGCCACAAGGTCTAACACGTGCTTATTGCAGATTTTTGGACATTTTTGGGACCAAGATCAGGCATTTATGAGCAGATTGGCAGCCAAATACAAGGAAACAAGGCTGAGGATTTGTAGGAGGGATGTCTACTGCACTGAATGACCCCTTCGTTGAGTTCTCCACCATCAGCTCAGAGTTCTACAACCCACCAAAGATGATTTCAAGGGCAGCCAGGCAGGTCTAGTGAAGTGGCTAATTAACTGCAGTTTTGGGCAGCCAAGCTCCTCAAGTTAAGGAGGACTGTTGGGGATCCTCGTATGCATAAATAGGAAGGCTTCAAGCCTTGGTATTTTAGTCATTTTGTTAGTCCATTTTCGCACTTTAGTGCAGCTCTATATCAACACATTTTCGAGCTTCTTCTTGTAAACAGTTTTTGGATGTAGCTATTATCTTTTTGATCAATGAAGATGAACCTTGCTTTGCACCAGCTCTGATCTTTCTTAGGAGGCTGTAGCTCTTGGGGTTGGGCCCAACCCAAGTGCCAGTACCTCCTTTGTGTAATTTTATGTGTTTTTCTTGCATTCCTAAAATAATTTATGTTATTTAGGTTAAAGTCTTGCTTCACTTCCTAAGTTGATTTTGATGATTTAGATAGTTTTTCATGCTTCAGGTTGATTTGACAGTTTGGTAATAGAAAAGATCCACAAAAATGCTACCAAGCAGCCCTTGATCTCAGTTCTCCCTCCTTGGGACCATGAATTGAGACCAAAGTACACTTGCTGCCACAGAAACACTGTTTTAGCCTTCTAATGCAATTGCTAGTGTTAGATGTTGAATTGGAAAAGTTGATATCAGTTATGTCTTCATGTTCAGATTTGCTCTTGCTTATTTTCCATAACTCTCTTGCATGATTCCCTGTTTATACACTGTTATTCATCATATTTCTGGTTTTTAAGAGTAGATCAAGTCAAAGTAGATAGATCTCTGTTTTTTTGTATTTGTTTGGATCAGTTCTTGAAAAGTGATGTGCAGAACACCTGTAATACATTACTACCTACCCTTCCTCCATCATACAACCTGCTCCAACCCCTCACTCAAGATTTCTTCCCTTCATTTGCCACACTTTCCCAACTAACCCTAATTTCTATATTTTTGTGCAACATTGCTTTCTACATCCTTGAACAAATCCAACCATCTTCATCACTCCTTAGCTTCATTTACCAGGTCCCACACCTCTTAACATCCTTATCCATCCTTCATTTCCACTTCCTCACCATTTTTCCTCCATCAATCCTCTAAAAATCACTTTCGGCCTATTCCTGTAGAATTTCCTGTAGATCCCCTGCAGCCTCCTGTAGAAGATAACGCGAGCAGTTTTTCGAGATCTGAGCATGGTGGAAATCTCCAGAAGGGTGCTAGGGACCCCTTAGGTCCTCTCCATACCTTCCTAACCCCCTGCAAACACCCACTCCATTTTCTTTCACCAATAAACCTCTGCACAGTAAAAAATAGTTAAAATACATGCATAATCATCTTGCATAAAATTGTTCGAAAATACAAAAAGATCATTTTTCCACATTTCCTTTCAGAAGTAGCTTAAACACATGTATTTTACCTCTACAATAGTCCATGGCATCCATTTCAGTAGTTGTACATCTCTTTTCTTGCACAAGTAGGGTTAGTCTGTAGAACTAGGGTTTGCTAGGGTTTGCATTTCCTTTCAGTTTTCATCTTCTTTTTGCCAGTAGACTAGCCTCTTTTGAGTAAGCTTTCATCCATCACATTTAAAAGCTTCTTCTAAGAACTCATAGAAGTTGGCTTAAGCTCGTAGTGAACTTTTGCCAGCTAATCAAGTGACAGCCTGCAGTAAGAGCTAGTACTTGTGCATATAGCACTGTCGCTTCCAAGTTTGTTACGAAATACTGGGTTGATAAAAGTAAAGTAGGGAGTCCCAGGAGTTGCAGCATTATTGTTGCAATACTGGAGCTCACCAACATGTTCCAAATATCAAGACAATCATATTTATCAATTTGAAATCGACTTTTACAAGCAATCATGTCATAATCCATAGTCATTAGACATAATGCTACAACTATCAATTGCATTCAAGTACATATCAACTCTCTGAATACATACATGTTAGTACAATCATCTTAAAACAAAATCATTTGAACACATACTCATATTAACCAATTCATCAATCATTCAACCACTTGCAAACATACCATGTTAAACAAATCAACTAGGCACCAAATACTCAAACACCAGATAGACGTCATAATCAAACAACTTAGCACCAAATATACGACATAAGAAATCTCATACCTTAATCTATATCAGGGGAGGCTATCTTGTCTACACAATAAAGCTAGGTTAGCATCATACAAATTCACAACATATCAACTCAAACATAAATCATGATATCCCTAACATTAACTAACTAACATGTTCACGTCATAAGCTAATAAGCATTTGTCGTTCATGCATAACAATCACTTATGTATGATCAATCTAGATTAGTACGACACCATATCACAAATATGTTGGATCATACATGAATATCACAACCATAACCATCTGCATAATTCAAACCAGGTTAACACAATACATATAACATCAAGATCTTCAAGGAAATGAATATAACCATCACGCATATGACCAATCCAAATGATAACATCAATATATCAATGAAATGACCCTAATCATTAAGTTAATGACATATAACAACAATAAGTTATATATCATACTCATCAACAACATACAACATAATCATCAAGTTATCTAATATAAAACAACAATAATAATGCATACAACTATAGGTTACTATCATTCTTGACTATCTAATACATGTGCATATAACCATGCTAATAATCTAACATCTATCATGAATGTAACCATAACTTCAAATACATGTTCATAAACCTAATTTATATAACTCTAAGGCATATAATAATCCTTAACTTACATACCTGCATGCAGAACATACAATGCATGTATGATGATATGCTCTTTCCCCAAAGTCCAATGCTGCAACCTCATTATGACGATCTGAATCCCTTCCTCTATCTCAACTAGCTCATTAGCATCATAACAACCAATAGAATTATGATGATATAAATTGCATACAATGACTACACAAGGCATGTTTTACCTACTATACATGCATAATCATAACCAAGACCATACATGCATAACAACTGCATATACACACGTAAAAAATGAGTACCAAACCATATACGCATCATTCTAGCTAGAGTCCAGTCATCAATGCATGACCATATCAAGTACACAAACCATGACCTCATGCATGACAACAACCATTACTCCATTTTACACATTGCCACATGCAACCAACAATATGCATAAGAAATGCCAAACCAACTACCAATATGCATAACCACATGTACTTGAACATAATTGATCAGTTCTTGTAATCAACCTACAAGGTTGATGCATGTAATCAAAATATTGAAAAATATAACCTAACATACAAGGATGTAAGTAGGTATCATGAAATCAACATGTAAGCGACATATAATTCATAGACAGTCAGTCACATGTTCCAAAAATCAAGACATCGTGTCTATTAATTCGAAATCAACATTCACCAATAATAAGAACCTATAAGCATACCCCCTTACTATCCATGGTCCACACTAAGGTATAAGGAGGAAGCTACTATAATGGACTGATCTTGAATGTCCAATTAAGGAAATGGGATCTCCAAAGCTCTACTAAATTTAACCACACTTGAAAATAAATTGATTTTTATTTCTCCTACATTTGTATGAGATTAAGTTAAAACATTTCACTTATTCCACTTGTAACATAATAACTAAAAGCATGTCAATTTTCCATTTCCTTACATGAAACTTTTCAAATTCCTTGCATGCAACCTTTCAAATTCCCTACATGCAACTCTTCAAATTCTTTGCATGCAAATAGGCATAGATCAGCTACATCCATATTATCATACTACAATACTGTCCCATCAAAAAATAAAAAAATAAACATTTTCTTCAAACAATTACCACACTTTTACATTTTCTTCAAACAACTATTGTGCTATTACATTTGCATGTAAGCATTTCTTCAAAGAATTTACATGCAAACTAATATAGAAAACTATTTGAATACAAGTAGGCATATATCAACTACAAAAATACTATTACACGTCAATACTATTCCCAACGACAAACAACATACTCATTCAGGGATTTTATCAAACGGTTTGTATGCAATTAATCATTGAACCATTTAAGCATTTCATCAAATACTTTGCATGCAAACTAATAAAGTGAATGATTCAATGCATATATCCTAAAATGTAGTAGTAAAAGTTATGGAAACTGAACCATATGATCAGTGGTATTTTACCTCACTATGGTTCAAGTTTCAACTTCTGAGATTTCATAGATGAAAAGTTATAACAAAATACCAACACAATCATATTTTCTGCACAATTCTAGGAGTATCCAGAAAGCTCGACTTCCACCAGTCATATCTCCTAAAATGTAGTGAATAAATGTCTAAAATTTTTATCACATTATCACTGGGATTTCTCGTCATCATGGAAAAAATTTCACCTCCTCAGACTGCCCAGAAGAGAAGTTATAAAAACAATGTCAGTGTGACCTGTTTGAGGCTTGATTTTAGGAGCATTTAGAAGGATCGACTCCCTCTACTCATATCTCCTAAAATATTGCGAGCCAATATCTGAAATTTCTACAACATAATTAGTGGTGGAGAATTGTTCAGCGTCTGAAAGCCTACGGAAGATGAGTTATTGCATAAATTCCAACATGACCTGTTTAAATGTGCATTCAGGAAGGTCATCTTCCTTAGATCATAATTATTAAAGTATTGTGAACCAATATCTGAAATTTTTACCACATTATCAGTGGGATTTACCTTCAATATGGAATAAATTTCAACTTCTAATATGCCACAGAAGAAACGTTATAACATATATGACATAAATGTCTAAAATTTAACCTTTTTTCTTCATTTCACCTATGATAGAGCCCATCCAGTCCAAGTCTTTAAACCTGGAATCTATGATACCACTCTGTAACACCCTCCGGGGTAAATGTGCATATAAACAACATAATAGGAACAAAATACAATAAACATATCAGTCATCAAAATCCATATATATATATATATATATATATAGATCTATATATTTGCACATGAAAATAAAGGGGATGAATTTTTCATTAATAAATGCAATGAACCAACTGGTGATGGGACTAACACATTCCACCCAACCATATATTTGCTGAGCCAAGTCTCTCTTCAGCGAATCACCCCCGTGCCATATTCCAAGCATGAATGTGGGATTCATAGAACACATCAAAAAACACCAATCAATGTGGATTCTGCCAGAGTTCTCACCCCGACCGTGACAAATTTGAGTGCCTCATAGTCTCTTGGGCTTTGCCGTGCATCCATAGTCTGATCTAGGGATCACTAGGCCCTACAGCGAGACATACTCTCTAGGAAATACTGTGCATTCCATCCCGGAATCACTGGGCCCAACGGAGAGAAAATGCACCTCTTGGCTTTACCGTATATCCCACCATTCACCGGCAAGAATTCCTTGGCCTACCAAGGCACAAAATTTGACTTTACTACAACACACAGTCCGGTTCAGGGGTTACTAGGCCAGTGGCTTCATGCATCCTTAGTCTGGTTCAAGTAACAATACTACCATGTGTTTTTCAATTTGGAGATCCACCCTACTCAGCGTCGAATCCAATCCGGCCATCCCCCACAAAACGCATGAGAGAACCCATCTCATCAAAGCTATCAGGAAATGGCAAGGCTAGTCTAAAAATACTGTCACACCTGGAAAAACCCATGTCGTGGTAGAAAAGAAACACATGGAATTCCATGCATGCCAAATCTAGCAAGGAAAATACACATGCAATCCCATGCATGCCAAATCTAGCAAGTAAAATACACATGCAAGTTGATACCTGCAATGAAGCTTGTTGTAGCTTCTTGATCCTGGCTTTCCCTGCTTGATCCTTGCTTCCTCTTGCCTTCTTTTCCTTTCTTTCTCCAATGCCAAAGTGCTCCAAGAAAAACTCAAGTGTCCAAGAGTATTAGAGAGAGAGAATAATGAGAGAGATCTGAAGCTAAACTGACCAAGTCTTCACTCTAAAAGGAAGAAGCTTGCCAACTGATCCTCAAAAGCCTTTTTATTAATGAGGCCTCTACTTTCTTCATTTTCCATAATTTTCCTTCATTTTCCTCCTCACATGCAACCTGTGACCTTTCACCTCGTTTTTCTCTTATTTTCCATTATTTTCATAAATAAATATGCCAAAATACCTTTTTGCCTCTTTAATGCCTTAGCCATTGCCTTTGCCATTTTCCTTAACCATAAACACCCAAATGAACACCCCCTATGATGTCTTGCCCACCATTCATCCTGGAATACATGTCCCATCATCCATGGTATATATATATATATTTTACATGGAATTTTCACTAGGGCTATTACAAGTAGCGACCATTAGAGTACTAATTTAATGAAATACATCTCAAACATTCAAACATTTAATGCTAACTTTGAAATTAGCCGCTACTCCAAGTCTTTGATTTAGAAAACTTGGAAAGTTTGGATGTGATTTTTGAAAGCCTTTAGTTCCCTTTCATAATTTGGATAAATAAAACCTTGCATATCTAATGTTGCCTCGATGGACGTGCAGCTACCAATAAGACATCTAAACCAAAACTTTGGATAAATCTTTAGTGAAACAAACATGACAATCAAATCTTTGGATAAATTTCGGTAAAGCAAGGATATTTTTATTCAAAAGAAAAATTAATGGTTGCCCAACCCTCTAGCAATCATTAGGGTCCCTGCAGTGCCGGAGGCGGGGACTAATAAGAGGTGAGATATGTATTTAATATGAGGTGAGAGATGTTTGTAGTGGTTGAAATTTTACTCACAATCACTTTTATTATTAAATAAATTTGAAACTTATATTTCACAATTATCTCATTATATGACAAAGATTTATACCACATTATGTTTCACAATTATCACATTATGATAAATATAGCCTACTTGTTATATCAACAATGCTGAAAATAACCAACAGAATAATAGCAACTTACAATATGATGGAAAAAAAATCAAATTTGTTGAAAAGCCTTGTGAGTATGTATTTGAGTTATTGGTTCACGGGTATGTTCATATTCTCTTGACAAACAAAAAGAAACATTTTGATATAGATTCATGATAATCCTTGTTAAAAAAAGTTTTGTTCTGTTGTCTAAATAAATAAAATGTGTCATGAACAAAAATATAAGAGATCGACTGGGTATATGTTTCAAATTTGATAGAAAGTGCAACTAAAATGGGAATGCAAAAGGATAATTTTTAATCTAAGTCACCTATTCATCTAGGTTATAAAGTTGTTACAACAACAATGTTGAAATTAACCAAACCAAAAAAACAACATTGCAATTTAACTAGATCCATGTAACTCCAGATCTATCGTGCGCCTCGAGGGATCAAATCCCTCGAGGTGCAAACCTTTTTTTTGGAGTGTGGAATTTGAGGAAAGGTTTTCACATCGAGGGATTTGATCCCTCTTGGTGTATGATAGATCCAGAGTTAGATGGATCTAGACTAGTTCTAGTTGAGGGAAACAATGACACATTTTTAGATTATCATTATTATGTATATGTTTGAGATAAACTTCATACTTTCAAATTTACATTATGTTTTCTTTGTTTTACATGACCATATCATTCTCTTCTTTAATTTATTTTTTTTCTTGCCTTGAATGGTTTGTATGTCTGTGCCTGAATGCTTTGAGTGGTTTGTGTGTTTATGTGTTTGGATTTGGATGGTAATGTTTGTGAATGTTACAATTGCTGTGTTATATTTCTATATGTGTATGTAATTGTGTGTTAGCAATTATTTTGTGATGAAGAAGGTAGGCAATCTTGTCAATAGTATGCAAGAAGATTGATACTACACACATATTTCATTTAGTTTTAGGTATCACAAGTTTTGACAATTAATAATTCTTAATAGTGTCCTCTACAAAATATATTTTGAAGAGTATATTTAATAATTTGTTGCATCAATATTACTCTTGAAATCATTTGTTTAATTTCTAATGTTTGAAATAATTTATTTCCTTGATAATTTTTTTTATCTATAGACTGTTTTGCAAAAGTTAAGAAATAATGTAATTTTGATTTTTTCTTAATGAGTGGTTAGATTTACAAAATATTTACATTATTTGTTAGTTTTTCCATCTTTTCATATTGATTATATGAAAATAATAGTTGAAATTGTAAACCATTCAATTCTTTAAATCAGAATATTGTAGTAAACATCATACCTTGTCGCTCTTTCTCTCCAATATTAATAGGTTGAATTACTATAACACAAAAATCAATATAAATTATCAATCATTTTTTTGTGCTTACACTTAAATCAATGCACATTGTCAATCCAATCACTTTGAGTTAATGTACCAACATACATTGAGTTACATCAAGTCAGAAATCATCGTTTACACTCAAATCCATTCATCTAATGTACACAATTAAATAAGATTAGAAAACATCTACACTGAAATCAATGAATTTAATGCAAGCAATCAAATAATATTAGAAATCAACATCTATACTAAAATCAATGCACCTAGTGTAATGAGATTAGAAATCAACATCTACATTGAAATCAATGCATCTAGTGCAAGCAAAAAAATACGATTAGAAATCAACATATACACTAAAATCAATGCATCTAGTGCAAGAAATCAAATAGGATTAGAAATCATCATCTACATTGAAATCAATGCATCTAGTGTAAGCAATAATTTAGGATTATAAATCACAATCTACACCGAAATCAATGCATTTAGTGGAAGAAATCAAATAGAATTAGAAATCACCATCTACACCAAAGTCAATTCATATAGTGAAAGCAATAAATTGGAATTAGAAATCAACATCTACAATGAAATCAATGTGTTTAGTGCAAGCAATCAAATAGAATTAGAAAACATCTACACTGAAATCAATGCATCTAGTGTAAGTAATCAAATAGGATTAGAAATCAAAATCTACACTGAAATCAATGCATCTGGTGCAAGCAATCAAATATCATTAGAAATAAAAATCTACACTAAAATTAATGCATCTAGTGCAAGCAATCAAATAGGATTAGAAATCACCATCTACAATGAATTTAATGCATTTAGTGCAAGAAATATTATTCCCTCTCTCCCCCGTCCATCTATATCTATATCTCCCTCCATCTCTCCTTTGTCTCTCTCTATATCACCGCCAAACATATACACCCTCTCTCCATCTCTTCCTTTTCACTCCCCTTTTTACTCTCTCACTCCAATTTTCTCTCTATGTGTTTTTTTTCTTCCGTCCCTCTCTCCTCCTCTCTCTCAAGTTCTCTCTCTCTCTCCAATCTTGTCACTATCTTCCTCCCTCTCTCCTTCTCTCTCTCCCCGTCTGCCCCCCCTCCATCTTTGTGTCTCCCTCTCTCTCTCTCTTTCCATTCTCTCCCTCTCTCACTCATCTCCTTCTCTCTCTCTTCATTCCTCCTCTCTCATGTCCTTCAATTTATCTCCTTCAATGCAAGAAATCAAATAGGATTAGAAATCACCATCTACATTGAAATCGACGCATCTACTGCAAGAATTCCTCTTCCCTCTTTCCCCCCTTCATCTATATCTATATCTCAATCCATCTCTCCTTCTATATGTCACCATAACATTCCCCCCAAAACACACATGCTTTCTCCCTCCATATCTATCTATCTCTCTCTTCTTCCCTCTCTTCACCTTCAATCTATATATATATATATCTATCTGTGTCTCTCTTTTTTCTCCCTATATCACCCCCAAAATATATACACGCTTTCTTCATATTTATCTATATCTCCCTCCCTTTTCCTCTCCCTCTCTTTGAATCTACCAAGGGTTCAGAGGGATCAAATCTCTTGAGATCCAAACATATTTTAGAATAAAAATAGATTTTATTTCTCTCAGCACTTGGTAGATCGGAAGTTAAGATGGATCTAGGGTGCTATAATATATATGTTGTTGAAATTAAAATGTTGTATTTATAATCATTTTCTCCACATTAAAATGTTAAAACATGCCCCCTTATATATTTTTTTTCCTGTATGCACGCATTTAAATATATTTATTATTAACATTTTCTAAAATATTAGATATCAAATCAATATTAAGCATTGAAAGAATTAGAATTATCCCTCATACATTGAATTATAAAGAGCTATTAATGTAATAATAATTCTCTTAATCTTCCTCTCTATATTTGTTTCATGTTAAAATCTTTTACTCAACCCGCCTGTTGAAATATTTAAATTTTTATTTGTTATTGATATTTTCAAAATCTTGTATATCAACTCCATATTAAAAATAAAAGAAATTACACATCTCCCTAGTGATGAAAATACAAGAGATTTTTTAATTTAAATTACTTATTTTTTTCACTATATGAAGTAGATATAAAATTATGTTATTTAATATGGACATTTTTATGAAATACATTTTTTTTATTAATATATTTTTATTTTAAATATCACAAGTAAAATGAACATAGAATGAATCACACATCATGTAATATAAACAATACTATTTCCTGTCATCTCCATATTAAGCAGTGAAGAAATTACATTTCTTCCTTGTAGTATTTTTTTTTTTTTTTTACTAATCTCCATATTAAGTAGTGAAAAAGCTACATTTATTCCTCATACTAAAAGGTAAATTAGAACTGGGCCTCTAGACACAACAATAACTATTACTTTTGATAATATATTATTAAAATATTATAAATAAATGTGATTAAATAAAATATAATTTAAAAATTGAAAATTTGGAAAGAGAAACATACGAATAATCTCCAAAACAATTTATTTCAACAAATAAATTTTAATTAACCACGAAGTTTGTCCTTGAAAAGCCGTCCTCAAGACCTATTTTGAAAAAAATGGAAATGTAAACATTTTAATAACAAATATGATCACTTATTAAAAAAAATTAACACCACTTTAAATAAACTTAGATGTACTCAACTCCATATTTATTAATTCTTGAGAGGGATAAAATTTCTAGATATTTCAACTTTGTTTTTAAATGTAAAACTTAAGGAAAGTGTAACACCTCGAGATATTTGATCTCTCGGCACTTGATACTTCCGAAGTTAAGATGAAACTATATATATATATATATATTCTTGTCACTGAAACCATTTTATTTTAGTGATCCTTCATGACCCAAAGAAAAATTATAAAGTAGTCTTCACACTTTTAAATAGACTATATTACAGAAGAATACGATCAGCAAAATCATTGGCTGTTAAAACCTAGAGGAAAAATTGTGCGCATTAAATTGACTCTATGAGCTAACTTTTACTTGATTACTGTAACAATATTTATAAGCATTAGTTTTCTATAATATCTTAATTTGAAAATTATTTAATTTAATTTTAAATAATTTGGCCACTTCAATTTTATTTTTTAATCTTTAACTTTAATTACAGAGCCAACATTAATAATTAATAATTATAATTTTTTTTTATGTTTACATAACGTAATATTGCAACATATTTTCAATATTGGGTTGGAGAGCATCTCTTATTTTATTATTTTAATTTTATTTTGTTTTTCACCAAGTCAAAATGTTTACATAACATAACATAACATTACATTACAATATCTCCTCCGTAGTAGGTTAGAGAACCTTTCAATAGAATAAAACAAATGGAAATAAATCAAGTTCTTAGAAGTTGTATATAAAGTCCATCTTAACTATGAATCTACCAAGCACGAAGAGGGATCAAATCCCTTTTCACTCTAAAATATGTTTTCCGATCAAGATGTATTTTATTTTATTTTATTGGTTATATTTTATTTTTATGTAATTTGACCGAGTCCAAATGTTCATATAACATAACATGATATGACATTACAACATATCTTCCATACTGAGTTGGAGAGCATCTCTGGACACAACAAGTGTGTTTGCAATAAAACAAGTAGTCAACTTAACTATTAATGTGTTATCATCAATAGAACATTAATATAGGGATTTGTCTTCCAAATCAATGACATAAATGTTTTAATTTCTGACAGATTTCAAACCAGCCAATGTGGTTCATCTTCAGGATGCTTAGATGAGGAGAATCTGATCCAACAAGGGTATAAAAAGAGGGTGAATTAAGATATTAGGTAAAAGGTCACAGAAAATAGTCATTAGGAAATATAATAAATTTAATATAAATAAATAATTATAATAAGGGTATTACATGTTATATTAAATAATAATAAATAAAATATTATTAACAAATAAAAATATCATAAGTCGAAGGAATATGATATAGGGTTAATGATAATAAGGGTTAAATAATTAAATATTATTAATAAATAAATGAATAATAAAACTAATAGTAATTAACATTTATAATAGTATCAATTTTATTATTTATTGGTGATCATTGAAACTATATTTATCTATTAGATAATTATATTGTTTTTCATCCATCTCGATGCTTTTAGAGTGGAAAAAGCAGTAGAATCAGCTCACACGGCCATATTTTCCTACGAACCCATTTTGGAAAAGTCAAGTCTTAAAGCTTCCAGAAACAATTTGAGGAATTAAATGAAGTTTTTTGGGGATTAAAACATTACAATAATAACTATGTCTTTTCATGCCATTATACACATAGATACATTTCCAACGCTGTAATAATTGCCTCAATCAAAGTCTGTATGCAAAAGTTGTGCCACTCAGAAGTTCACCGCTCTATTTTAAACACCATAATTTGAGAGGATAATAAATCAACCTCCATTATTCATAGATAAGGGGACAACTACATGATCTTGATGAAGAATAGTCTAGAATATTCCACATTGTTGATGAGCCTTGATATTGCAACAAGAATGGTGCAACTCCCAGGGCTACCGCTTTAATTATCAACCCGGGGTTTGTACAAACTTAAGAGATATCGGCACTATCTGTGCAGCATACAATGTGTCCTTCCTTTGTTGTCACGAGAGAAAATAAATGTTGCCTGTGTGTAGGAATGAAAGACTGAATTTAAAAATTCTTGTAAAGTAACATGAAATCCTCTATCTACTTATTAACACACTTTGCTTGCAAAAGAACCCTATTTTAACGCTATTTGTCACATGTGATGTTTTAACTAATATAAGCATGAAATCTAATCTAGAGAGTACTATATGTTGCCTTCATGTGTAAATATAAAAGAACTCATTTTTTAAATCTTTTTTCTTTATAAATACAAATGCTAATATTTCCTTAATTTTTGGCAGGGGAGACAGGTGTGGAGGAAGAGGGTACAATGATTTTGATGGCTTGTAGGTCAATTAGGGGCCTAATCCTATATTCAATGATGATTTTTCTCAAATCGGGCTCAAAACAGACCGCTACAGGATTTCCTACAGGATGTATTTGTTGGAAATAATACTGAGAGGGGGGGATGAATCAGTATTATCAAGTCAATTATTTTTCATTTCATAATCATATTTTCACACGCTACTTCAGTTAGTGAAAATGGCGTATATACGCAACTTCAAATAAGGAAACTCGCATATAGCTTGCAGACTTATAATTTAATTTATTCTTCAGATGTTCATCATTAATCTGTGTGTCAGAACCATATAAACAGTAACCAGGAACAGTAAACAGAACAGACAGTCACACACAAGAACACAAGATATAAGGTGGAAACCCAATGCGGGTGAAAACCACCTACTGCAATTCGTCTCTATCTTCTTTCAATTAGAAACTTCTTTTTACAATGTTTCTGTACTGGTGCAGTCTTATACCAGTACGCAGGCTTCTACCTGCAGAAGGCTACAACCTTCTCTCGTTCTATAGCTTCTCGTGGAAGGGAGCTACAACCCCCATAGCTCTTGTACTAGCTGATGTACTAGTACGTAGGTTCTGACCTACAGAAGGCTACAACCTTCTCTTTTCTTCTAGGGACCACGTTTCATAAATTTTCAGACTGGATCGATCACTTACAAAATCAAACATCTGCATCAACCAATCTCCTTTGCTTCTATCAAAACTGAACCAACCAATAACTTTTCTTAATGATGTAACCATAATACATTAGCAGTAACCAGAAACCAATCCTGAACCCAGAATACTGCAACAATAAACAGAAGTAGCTAAAACATATTTCATGAGACGTACGCTACTTCAATATGTATAACCTGCGTGCATACGCTTCTGTATTAAGGCCAACAAGCGTATACGCAGCTTTGACTTTCTGAACTAGCGTGTATACGCGCCTCTGCTGTGTCGAACCTGCGTACAGATCTATAAAAGATAATTTACCCTTTTCACTTATTCAGACATCAGTTATACCCAGATTATCAGATTTATAGATCAAGTCATGCGCCAAATATAACAGATCAAAATCACACAAAGATACTACTATTCAAGCCTTAAGATCTTGACCCAACAATAGAACTTATCCTTCTTCTAGCGCTCAGGTTCCTCCTTGGTTCAGATCTAGCTATGCACCATAACCCAATTCTAGATCTTACTCTTCATAAGATATTCAATGCTTAAGTGAATACCTTTGCCTAATGATCTCCTTCCCTTTCATAGTCTTAGGCCTTACTCAATACCATGGTCCAAAACCATAAAGAACCAATACCATGGACCCAATACCTGGGTTCAACACTTCGGACGAGATACCATGGTCCAAAACCATAGGTCCAAATACCAAGGACTAAATCCCATGAACCAAAAATAAGTTTTCCCACCTGTACGCACTTTACCTTGCATGAAAGTGCATGCATATGTATACCTGCCTTTTGAATGTCTATCCCCCGTGAATACGCAACTTGGTTAAGAGGAACCTGCGTATATAGCTTTTTCCTTCATTCTGAGAGCCTGAACTGTGATCTGTCATCTGAGTGAGTTGCCATCAAGGACAACACCTGTGTCATAGTGCCAAACCTGTGTCATAATGCCAACAATCTCCCCCTTTGGACTTGATGGCAACCCCAAGTTCCTCAAATTCATTCTCCCCCTTTGTCATCAAGGGCAAAGGGTTATGCTCCCCCTGAGTACATGCTGAAATCTCTGCTCTGTTGTGCTGTCCATGCTCCCCCTGACTGTAGGCAAGGTCTGCAAAAAGATGTTCTACAAGAAGAAACATGAATTTGTACATCATACATGACCTTCCTATCACCAAAGACTCATACATACAATCATTTCCCAACCAAGTGGGGATACCAATATTGACTAATCCACCCAACCAAGTGGGGATACACCAAAAGTTTACATATGATAAACAAGAACATTACATCATCCATCCCAGGCATAGTGGGGAAACCAACATAGGCCGTTACATGACCTTAATAATAAAAGAAATACATGACATAGAGACAAAAATATCTAAGATCATCAACTAACATCAGCAGCATCTGTCAATCATCATTCAAACCGGAAACCATGATCTTCTTCTGCACCTGTTCCACCTGAACAAAAACAGTTGTGAAATTGAACCCAAATCTTCTAAGATAATGCCAACAATGAATTATTAGAAGTATATGCTCCCCTTGAGCCTGTGCCAGATGGTCTCTGTTAGACCCATATCAGACTCTTTTCATCCTGAGTCTGGCCTCACAGATTTTCTTCAACCAAAACATACGCGACTGTATCCACAGAAACCTGCGTATGTACACGGATACGCTTCATGAAACTCGCATACAACCATTGTTCTCTGAAACAGATAATTTCAACAGCAAGATTATACATCAACTACTCCCAGCTTCTATCTGCGGTATTCAAATGTCTCCCTGGGTAGTGGTTTGGTGAGTATATCAGCAACTTGTTCTTTGGAGGCGGCATACTCCAATTTGACCTTTTGTTTGAGCACTTGTTCCCGAAGAAAATGATATTTGATAGGTATGTGCTTGGTCTTTGAATGCATGATTGGATTCTTTGAAATACTGATTGCACTTGTATTATCACAAAAAATGGAGATAGGTGGAGTACAAGTGATTTGAATGTCTTGCAATGTTTGCATCATCCAAAGGAGTTGTGTGCAGCAAGATGCAGTAGCCACATATTCTGCTTCAGCTGTAGATAATGCAATTGAACTTTGTTTCTTGCTGAACCAAGATACTAATCTGGAACCCATAAAGAATGCACCACCACTAGTGCTTTTTCTGTCATCCACGCTTCCTGCCCAATGTGCATTTGTATATGCATGAAGTGTGAGATCTGTGTCTCTAGGATACCATAAACCATAGTTTTGAGTTCCTTGAAGATATTTGAAGATCCTCTTAACTGCATGAAGGTGTGCTTCCTTTGGATTTGCCTAGAATCTTCCAACTATTCCCACTGCATGCATGATGTCTGGTCGGGTACCGGTTAAATAGAGTAGACTTCCAATCGTGGACCTATAGGTTGGTTGATGCACTGCTACTGATTCATCATTTGCACTAAGGCTACATCCTGTTACCATAGTGGTACATACTGGTTTCAAATCCTCCATCCCATATTTCTTCAAGATTTGCTTGAGGTATTTGGTTTGTGATAGAAAAATACTGTCTTTGTTTTGTTGGACTTGTAAACGAAGAAAATATGTGAGCTCACCAAGCATGGACATTTCAAATTATTTTTGCATCACCAAGGAAAATTTTTGACTCATGTCTTCTTCATTGCTAACAAAGATGATATCATCAACATACACAACAAGTATTAGCAACTTATCATTGTCAATTTTTATATATAGATTGCTATCTGTTGATCCTTTTGTAAAACCTTGTTGATGGAGGTACTTATCCAAACGATAATACCAAGCCCTTGGAGCCTGTTTAAGGCCATAGAGAGCCTTTTTGAGTCTGCATACAAGTTTTGGATCATTTCCAAGGATAAACCCATTTGGTTGCTCAATATACACCTCTTCTTCCAAGTCTCCATTCACAAAAGTAGATTTCACGTCCATTTGATATACTTTGAACTTCTGAAAGCTAGAAAGAGCAAGAAACATTCTTATCGCTTCAAGTCTGGCAACTGGTGCAAAAGTTTCTTCAAAGTCTATACCTTCTTGTTGGGCATACCCTTTACAAACAAGTCTGGCCTTGTTTCTAATAATATCTCCATTTTCATTCAGCTTATTTTTGAATATCCATTTTGTCCCTATGACATTCTTATCATTTGGTCTAGGAACCAACTCCCAAGTGTTGTTCTTTTCAATCTGCTCAAGTTCTTCATTCATGGCCTTGACCCAGCATTCATCTTTGCATGCTTCACTTACATTTCGAGGTTCAGTGGAGGAGAGCAATGCTAGATAGCTTGAAGCTTCTGAAATAGTTCTTCTTGTTTGAACACCTGCCTCTTTCTGCCCCAAAATTTGAGTTTCTGGATGATTCTTCTGGACGTACCTAGATGGAGTCTTTTCTTCTACCCTTATCTGTTCTTCTGGTGCCTCATAGGTTTCTTCTTCATCATTAGTCTGATTTGATGTTGAAGGATAGTCCTCATCATCTTCGAAATCTTCGGATTTTACCTCCCTTGGAATGTTTCCTTCTTCATCAACCACTACATCAATACTTTCAACAATTTTTCTAAGTCTTTTATTGTAACACTTATATCCTTTGCTTTGGGGAGAGTAACCAAGGAGAATGCCTTCATCTGCTCTAGGTTCAAACTTGCCAAGGTTTTCATCAGTCCTTTTGATGTAACATTTGCTTCCAAAAATTTTGAAATATTTTACCGTAGGAGTCTTACCATACCAGAGTTCATGAGGAGTTAAAATTTTACCGTAGGAGTCTTACCATACCAGAGTTCATGAGGAGTTTGAGTGTTGTTCACCCGGACGTTTGTCTTGTTGAGAATAGTAACGAAAGCAAATGCAGCTTCACCCCAGAAGGTTGCAAGAGTTCTAGACTCATCAAGCATAGCACGAGCCATTTGTTGAACCGTTCTGTTCATCCTTTCTACTACTCCATTTTGCTGAGGAGTCCTTGGAGTAGAGAATTCCCTTCTTATTCCATGTTCTTCACAAAAATCGAAAAATTCATCCGAGGTAAATTCCCCTCCTCGATCAGACTTGAGGCATTTGATTTTGTGATCTGATTCATTTTCAACCAAGGCTTTGAATGCTTTGAACTTTTCGAAAGCTTCGTCTTTATGCTTCAGAAGTCCTATCCAACACATCCTAGAAAAATTGTCAATGAACAATATGAAGTATTCTTCTCCTCGAGGTGACCTTTTCCTGGATGGACCACATACATCTGTATGGACAAGTTCAAGTGGCTTGCTTGTTTATCCTTCCTTATCAAGGAAGTTATTTCTGGTTTGCTTACCAAACTGACATGATTTGCATATTGTATTGTCTGGAATTCTGATGTTAGGGAGATCATGAACCGCCTGATATTTGCATGCTTTCCTTATCCGAGAGAAGCTTAAATGCCCCAATCTTCTGTGCCATAGCCAGTGCTCATCATTCTTTCTTAGATAGCATTGTTGTTGTCCTCCCTTGAGTATGTATAGGTTATTTGGATTTCTTATACCTTTGATCACTGTTTCTCCTGTATCAAGCTCACGAACAATAAATCCATTTGATCGAAATATTACCTCATTTCCTTGATCACACATTTGACTGAAACTCAATATATTATGCTTTAAGCCATCAACATACATAACATTTCCAGCTTTGACCTTTTCTTTCAAAAGAACAGAACCTTTACCTTTTATGAGTGCAGGGGTGTCATTTCCAAATGAGACCTTCCTTTCTTTTTCTAAGGCACTATATGACTGAAGTTTTTCTTTATCACCTGTCATATGTTTTGAGCATCCACTGTCGATGTACCACTGATTTTCCTGCCCTTCTGCATATAAGGCTATACCACATCTTTCTGGTTGCAGTTCTTTCTTTCTCCATGTTTTGGGACTCAATGAAGCTTGCTCCTTCTGAGTTGTTTGCCGAAACCTACTCCTGCATTCAGAATCTTCATGACCGAAGTTGTTACAAATAGAACATTCTATTTCATTTTCAAGAGTAGAAAAGTTATTGTAGGTCCTTTTCATGATCCCAGTCATACTCCTTTGTTTTTGAGTTTCTCTAGTCATGATGGTCTTGTAGGCAACACATTGAGCAGCTTTTTGTCCAAAGTTATGACAAGAGAAACATTGGCCATTGAAGAAATTCCTGCGATTACCAAACCTACCGACTAAATGATTGTAGTTTCCATTGACATCCATTATTGAGGCAAATTGAGAATGATTTACCTGCGGTTGGTTGTAGCTTCTATTCATCCTTGAAGTAGATTGCCCCCGATTTACTTGGTGATCTCTGTTCATTCTTGAAGTAAATTGTCCTTGATTTCCCTGGTGATCTGCATTATGCCTTTGTTATCGATTGTCAACCTGTTCACTTCTCCTTGCTACATCAAGATAACTTTTGGAGGTGGATGGCTTCTGTGCTTGAGATGCTTCTTCAGTATATCCAAGACCTGTCTTGATTAGAGGAGAACGCTGCACTTTGATAATCTCATCTAAGGTTTTAGATCCTTTAGCAAATCTAAGATTAAGAGCTTTTGTTTTCTCAATATCTTTTCTAAGTCCCACAATTTCACATTCTAACTTTTCATTGTGTTTTTCCCTTTCAGCAAGTTGGAATGTCAGAGTGTCTATAATCATACTCTTTTCTTCTAAACATATTTTAAGTTTAAAAATTTCTTCATAGAGATCATTTTCATCTATAGCATCCAAGAAATCATCATCTTCAAAAGCCATCAAAAGTCTATAACCATTACATTGTTCATATTCATCACTAATCGAAAAGCCATCACTGTCTTCATGTGTATAATAGCTCTTCTTACTTCCATTCTATTTTCTATTCCATCTAACTGGTTCCTTACCTTTATCAAGCTTATCTTTATGAGGACACTTGGCTGCATAGTGACTGACTCTTCCACAAGCAAAGAATTTGAAAGGTAGCTTACCTTTGAATCTTCCAGAACCCCGTTGAAGGTTCTTGACAAAGTTTGATTCTTCCTCTCCTTCTGACATATGTCGCGACTCATTGTAATCTCCTTTTCCTAAAGCTTTGAATGCGGCTTCTATCCTGTCTAATGGTCCCCCTTTTCTCATTTCGAAAGAAGTTAGAATTCCATGCAGCTATGACATGGTAATACTCTATAGATCCTGTTTTTATTCTATGGCAGAGACTTTTGATTCAAACTTAGAAGACAAAGATCTTAGAACCTTTTCAACCAAAGTAACTTCTTTTATCTCTTCACCCAAGTTTTTCATACGATTAACAATCTCATCTATACGTAAGAAATAATTAGCCACACTTTCATCATTGTACATTCTGAGATATTCATATTGAATTCTGAGAGTTTGAAGTTTTGCACGTTTTACATGATCGTCTCCTTCATAGCTCATAACGATCTTGTCCCATATTTCTTTTGCAGTTTTGAGCTGCATAACCTTGAAAAATTCTGATTGAGATAAACTCCCTAATAGAGTATTGGCAGCCTTTGCGTTTGTTTCATACTGCTTCTTACCAGCCGTATCTGTAGGAGTTGCTGATGGAAATGTGTATCCTTCTTCCACGATATCCCAAACTTCTATACCAAGAGATTGAAGATAGGCTGTGATTCTTACCTTCCAATAGACGAAGTTGCTCCCATCAAAGATTGGTGGCCTGATCGATTTCTCCTTTTCATAGTTGCTCATGATGATAGATCTTCCTTCAAACGATCAAGCTTCTTCTGAAGGACCTTCTCTGATATCAATTTTTGGAAATAATACTGAGAGGGGGGGGGTGAATCATTATTATCAAGTCAATTATTTTTCATTTCATAATCAGATTTTCACACGCTACTTCAGTTAGTGAAAACGGAGTATATACACAACTTCAGATAAGGAAACTCGCGTATAGCTTGCAGACTTATAATTTAATTTATTCTTCAGATGTTGATAATTAATCTGTGTGTCAGAACCATATAAACAGTAACCAGGAACACTAAACAGAACAAATAGTCACACACAAGAACACAAGATATAAGGTGGAAACCCAATGTGGGTGAAAACCACCTGCTACAATTTGTCTCTATCTTCTTTCAATTAGAAACTTCTTTTTACAATGTTTCTGTACTAGTGCAATCTTATACCAGTACGCAGGCTTCTACCTGTAGAAGGATACAACCTTCTCTCTTCTCCATCTTCTCGTGGAAGGGAGCTACAACCCCCTTAGCTCTTGTACTAGTTGATGTACTAGTACGTAGGGGCTGACCTACAGAAGGCTACAACCTTCTCTTTTCTTCCAGGGACCACGTTTCATAAATTTTCAGACTGAATCCATCAATTACAAAATCAAACATCTGCATCAACCAATCTCCTTTGCTTCTATCAAAACTGAACCAACCAATATATTTTCTTAATGATGTAACTAGAATACATTAACAGTAACCAGAAACCAATCCTGAACCCAGAATACTGCAGTAATAAATAGAAGTAACTAAAACACATTTCATGAGACGTACGCTACTTTAATATGTATAACCTGTGTGCATATGCTTCTACCTTAAGGACAACAAGCATATACGCAGCTTTGACTTTCTGAACCAGCGTGTATACGTGCCTCTGTTGTGCCGAACCTGCGTACATATCTATAGAAGATAACTTACCCTTTTCACTTATTCAGACATCAATTATACCCAGATTATTAGATTTATAGATCAAGTCATGTGCCAAATATAACAGATCAAAATCACACAAAGATACTACTATTCAGGCCTTAAGATCTTGACCCAACAATAGAACTTATCCGTCTTCTAGCACTCAGGTTCCTCCTTGGTTCAGAGCCAGCTATGCACCATAACCCAATTCTAGATCTTACTCTTCATAAGATATTCAATGCTTAAGTGAATACCTTTTCCTAATGATCTCCTTCCCTTTTATAGCCTTAGGCCTTACTCAATACCACGGTCCAAAACCATAAAGAATCAATACCATGGACCCAATACCTGGGTTCAACACTTCGGACGAGATACCATGGTCCAAAACCATACGTCCAAATACCAAGGACTAAATCCCACGGACAAAAAATAATTTTTCCCACATGTACACGCTTTACCTTGCATGAAAGTGCGTTCATACGTATACGCACCTTTTGAACGTCTATCCCGCATGTATACGCAACTTGGTTAAGAGGAACCTGTGTATATAGCTTTTTCCTTCATTCTGAGTGCCTGAACTGTGATCTGTCATCTGAGTGAGTTGCCATCAAGGAAAACACTTGTGTCATAGTGCCAAACCTATGTCATAATGCCAATAGTATTAGTTCTCCTATGGGATCCCCTAGTTCTCCTAGAGGATCCCATGTTTTACTACAGGATGTTACAGGTATAATATACAAAATTATAATTCATCGAATGACCAAGAAAATCAAATCCAAATTTGATGGGAATTTTTTCTATTGATTAGGATGTCTTAGGTCTCCATTCCAAGTGGAATCACTCAAAAATACCCCTCTTAACCCATGCTAAAAAATAGCATAAAGTTACTAGTCGAAAATCTAGAAATTAGAGAACTAGTGAGCTAGTAAATCTATAAAATGCCTAACCTAATCAAGTGAATATGCAATTGGGTAATTTTTGTTATGAAATAGAACGTTTTTGTGATCTAATTAAATTTGAACCAACTTGATTGAAGCTCGTTAGAATGCTCAGAAAAATAGAGGAAATTTACTATTCTTTGCCACAAAGGAGTTCCAGAAATCTAGATTTGGGAATAAGAAAGCTAATCCAAGTAGCTCAATGATTACTATTACCTTAAAAATATTTTCCAATGATGAAATAATGATTTTTATCCTTAAAGAGAACATACATCAACCATTTAAACCAATCCTAAAACAAGAAATCATTAATACTAAATGCGGAAATAGAAAGAAACAAGAACAAAAGATGCATGTGAATAAGAAGTGAAAAGAAGGAAATAAAATGATACAAAAGGGCTCTAAGGCTCCTGGGATGGCCAAGCCCAAGGAAACTTAGATACCTATGGAGGAAAACAATATTTGGAAGTTGAATATGACACCAATATTCATTATTTTAATCAATACAATTACATCCCTGAAAGGAAATACAATGGAGCTGTAGAAATACGAATTCTCTCCACAAGAACACTAATAAGAATCTATCCCTAGAGGAAAATTCGACTTGAAACTTATAAAAAATGATTAGGAATCATTCCCCATGAATGGAAGAAGCTTTCCCCACAAAAATCCCTTAATTAGTGGATCTCGTTCCCAATATTAGGAATCTGCATTAAATGGCAGGGAACACATTCCTAGATTTTCTCAATCATTGGAGTTCCAGAATCTATGCCGTAATTCCATAATATCTTGTTTATCTATTATTTAATAGTGATCCTCCTGTAGTAGGGAGCATGTTATGCTCTTGACCTGTGAGAAATTCTAGAATACAAAATATGCGAAGAAATAGCACCCAGAAGATAGAACAAAATGAGAAAAACAAAGAGTATTTTATCATTCAAATATGAAAGAAATGTTCACTTGCCTCTTTGAGGGGGCAACCTATAGCAGAGTAGAGCTTGATTACAAAATAAGATTCCATATTTCTTAATGGGGAGTCTCTATCCTCTATATAGGATTCATACATACAATACCATGGGTCATTACCATGGTTCTCTTAATATCATCTACCTAATACCATGGCCCATTTTCAACTAACTATGGTCGCTTTATTAAATGTAGGTCAAGGACTTACAATTATTAATATGTGCTTTATTGACTCTTTAACTAACTATAACTATGACACGATCCTCTTACATAAATAAAGGGGTTAGGTTTGGACCCTAACATGCCATCCCCCATCAAAAGCAGCCTTTTCCTCAAGGTTGAAGTTGTAGAAACTGCAAAAGAATAGTGGTTGGTTCCTAGGTCGAATCTTCTGGAGAGGTGTATTTCCACTTGGCGAGGACTTCCTCGATCATGTGACTGCACATATATCATTCTCGCGTATCGAGGCCTTATTTAGGTTCGAGCCAGAGTGAACCTTCTTCATCCAATTCAGGTAGACTAGTTTGAATTCTACAATTGTTCCCCACCACTTTCTTGAGGCATGATACATGGAAGACTGGATGGATTTCTGAAGTTGGTGGCAAGGCTAGCTTGTAGGCTACTACTCCAATCCACTGAAGTATTTGATAAGGTCCATAGAATTTTGGAGCTAAGTTTTGGCAGCCCTTTTCTTTGAGCGATGTTTGCTTATATGGTTATAGCTACGGGAATACCTAATCCCCTTCTTGAAATGCGCGCTCTAAACAATGTTGGTCTGCATGTTTCTTCATTCGATTCTGAGCTTGATGGAGATTATATTTGAGATGGGATATCATGGCTGCACGGTTCTATAGGAGTTGATCCACTGCTTCATATGGAGTCATCTTGGTGGCTGCATGATAGTTAGTATTATACCACAATTTAGCTAAAGGTAGCCACTATACCCATTGATGTTTCTTTTTTGAAGTGAAGCACCTTAGGTATGTCTCCAAACATTTGTTGATTACTTCAGTTTGACCATCAGTTTGGGGATGATAGGAAGTACTTAGTTGGAGTTGGGTGCCTTGTAGCTTGAAAAGTTCTTGCCAAAATTTATTGGTGAAAGTCGGATCACGATCAGACACAATGGAAGTGGGCATGCCATGCAGTTTGAAGATCTGGTCCATGAAAGCTTGAGCCACCAAAGTGGGCGTAAATGGGTGGGGTGCAAAAATGAGCATATTTATAAATTCTAACCACAACCACCATGATGATTGATTTGTTACTTGACTTTGGGAGACCAGTAATGAAATCTGTAGAAGCATCCATCCAAACGGAGGCAGGGATTGGCAATGGCTGTAAGGTGCCTAGTAACTTGACTGTTTCTCCTTTGTGGCATTGACACACCTCACATTCAACTACAAAAGTAAGAATGTCAGTTTTCATTCCTATCCAAAAGAAATAATGACGAGTGCGAGCATAAGCCTTTTGAAAGCTTGCATGGCCTGCAATGGGAGATGAGTGCATCTCTACCAAAATGTGAGTTTTGAGGGTGGATTTTGGCGATATAACTACGCTATCCTTGTAGCGAAGAATCTCATCATTCCAAGAGTATCCAACTTAGGAATTAGGATCTGGTCTCAAGTTATTAATGAGTTGGGAGAGAGAGGGGTTGGAAAACCATTCCTTGTGGGCCTCTTCAATCCAATCGGGTATGGGAAGAGAGATTGATAGCAGGGTGCTTTCATCCTAAAATTGGCATGATAAAGCATCCACTACTACATTGTCACACCCTTTCTTGTAAATTATCTCATAATCATATCCCAACATTTTGGCCAACTATTTATTTTACTGGGGCAAGGATAGACGTTTCTCCAAAAAACAATTGAGGCTTTGATGGTCTTTACACATTTGGAAATGCTGCCCCAATAAGTATGGTCTCCAGGTATCTACTGCATGTAAGATGGCCATCATCTCCTTCTCATAGGTAGATTGTCCCAGATGTTTCCCACTCAGTTGTTGGCTGATGAAAGCCAAGGTTGACCTTCCTGCATTAAGACAACACCAATACCAGTACCTGGACCATCAAAATCAATCAAAAAAGATTTGGTGAAGTCAGGTAGTGCCAATATGGGAGTGGAACACATGGCTTGTTTGAGAGCCATAAATGCCTATTGTGTTGCATCAGTCTAAAGGAATGATTTTTTCTTAAGAAGGCTAGTGAGTGGTCTAGCAATGCGACCATAATTGCGGACAAATTTGTGATAGTAACCAGTGAGACCCAAGAATCCCCTCAAACTCTTCAAGCTTTTTGGTTGGGGCCAATCTTGCATTGCCTGTATATTTTTTAGATCCACTCGGACACCTTCACGACCCACAATGTGGACCAAATTCTCGACTTATTCCACGCCAATACATCACGTGGACAATTTGACAAATAATTTGTCATTCCAAAGTAGTTGAAAGAGCAAGTCTACATGCTGAAGATGTTTTTCCCAGGTTAGGCTATAGATGAGAATGTCATCAAAGAAAATGTGGACAAATTTTCGGAGATATGGTTTCAGCAGGTGATTCATGAGGCTTTGAAAAGTGGATGGGGCATTACAAAGACGAAATGACATGAACAAGAATTCATAATGGCCTTCATGAGTTCAGAAAGCAGTCTTGTGAATGTCTACTTCTTTCATGCATATTTGGTGATAGCCAGAGAAAAGATATAACTTAGTAAATAATTGAGCACCATGTAGTTCATCAAGCAGATCATCAACAACCAGGATAGTGAATTTTTCTTTGACAATGAGCTTGTTGAGGGCCCTGAAATGTAGACACATGCGCCATTCCCCATCTTTCTTGAGCACGTTGACCACTGGTGATGAATAAGGATTGTTGCTAGGACGAATAACACTAGCTTCAAGGAGTTCCTTGATGATTTTTTCAATTTTATTCTTTTGGGCGAAAGGATATCAATATGGGTGCACATTCAGCGGTTGTGCCCCTGGTACCAAAGTGATGTTATGATCATGTTCCCCTCTAGAGGGTGGAAGCTCTTTAGGTTTGTCAAATACCTACTGGTGACGATTTAAGACCTGTTGCATCTCAGGATGAATATGAAGAGTAGTGGGTTCTATGGCCTGGATGGCATTAAAATTTGTGATAAATCCATGATGGCCCTTTTTCTACAACTTTTCCATGCAATGCGAGCTGATGATAGAAGGAGCACCTACCTGGAGTCCACGGGGGGTATGCATGTGGTCATTCTGCTTAAAGCTCATATATAACTATTGGAAATCCATGGTGATTGGCATAGTGTGTGAAGCCATTTAGCACCCAAGACAATGTCACAACCACCCATGTTAATTGCAAACATGTCGGTCTTTAGGTGGTAGTCTCCCATCTGAAGTTTGATATTTTCACAGTAGGATTCACGTTTCCTTGTCCTCTCATCAATAATCTGGACCTGAAAATTAGGGACTGCCCTGTAAAAACAATGAACAGCTTTAGTGACTTGCTGATGGATAAAGTTATGAGTGTTGCCACTATCAATCAATACTACTACAAGGCGATGTTTAATAAAGACTCTGATTTTGAGAGTTTGGGACGCAGAAATGCTAGCCAAAGCACGTAGCGACATAACTCATTCCTCTGGCGTAGCTGGGAGTTCATTGTCCTGCTGGGTTTCCTTAACTTTGTCCTCTAGTCCCTCAAGGGGTGGGGCTTCCTCAGATGAGCTCTAATCAATAACATTAATTTTAAAGAATTTGGTTTCCTTGCATTTATGCCTGGGGGAGTATTTGTCATCACAGTAGTAACACAATTCTTCTTTTCTTCTTCCATCCATTTCTACTGGAGACACCTTTTGAACCTTAAGTGTTTGGGTATGGCCTTGAGCCTCGGTGGGGTGTCCCTTAGCTATGAAATTTGGACAAGGCGACTGGGAAGCTAAAACACGTTCCACTTCGATAGCCTTTGTGCAAGCGTCCATCCATGTAGGTGGGTGGTGCATCCGGACATGGGCTTGGATGGCTTCTTTGAGACCACTTATAAAACATTCCAAGTAGAATTCATCTCCCACACCTTCTGTACGGATGGCCAATGTCTCAAAGGTTGCAATGTAGTCTTTTACTATGGATTTCTGTCAGAGCTTAGTAAGATGACCCAAAAAATTAGATTCTCTATCAAAGTGGTCACAAAGAGATTTTGAGAACATCTGCCAAGTTATGTTCCTAGGATAGCATTTCCGATGCCACTGCCACCATTGCCATCTCTCTCGGTCCAAGTAAATGGTTCCCACGCATAGTTTAGTTTGATCATCTCAGATATCATTCAGAATGAAATATTGTTCCATTTTGGCTACCCATACTGCCGGATTAGAGCTATCAAATTTATACATATCCAACTTGGGTGGGCGAGGTTGGGAATGTTGGTGATTTCCATGGAAGTGAATATGATGGCTAGATTCTCCTTCAAGGTCTTCAGTAATACCATGTGCCTCTGGATGCAACCCCGATGTGCTCATTTTAAATTTTTCCATGAATTGTTGCATCTATTCCGCTAGACCCTGTAGAGAATCCAACTTTTGTTCAAGGCACTCGATCTTCTCGTTGGCCATGACTTGAGCTCTAGTTTCTATCATACACAGCTCTTGGTCACTTTTCGTCACTTTGAAAAAATTTGGGACCGCTTGAAAATTGAAGCTGACAAGTGAATAGTACCACTGCGATCAAATCGTCGTCCTAAATCTTATGGGCTAAGATCCTGCTGATCAGCACTGCAGTGGCCAAATTCCAGAAAACTTGATCCTGCCCAATGTCCTGTGAAAATCAGACCCAGACTATAGGAGCCACAAGACTCACTACGCAAATGGTCAGATCTGCTTGCAAAACCCCAACTGCTGAATGTAAGTTGGACTGCAGTGGCGAAATAACCCCAACTACTAGATCTAAATGGTACTGTGACGGTAGAACCTCAACTGGTGGATATGATTGTTGTGGTGGCAACAAAACCCCAACTGCTAGATCTGATCTGGAAAATAATATAATGGGCGATCTTCAGAGAGTCGAGGGAACTATGGTCTCAAAGGAGTGTCATGTGCTACAAATTGCAATATACATAAGGGTACAACAATAATACACGGCCCAATCTTTCAGGGCACTAACTAAGGAGGATCAACCATACCCTTAGTTGAACTACCCGACTACCCTATTGTACGCGCAAGTAATCTCCTCGAGTGTTTTTCTCAGTACTACAGTAGTAAGCAAGGATAATTTTAGGGGCGAATGTTCGCCCTTTGGCGAAATTAAAGGGTTTTAAATTTTTAGTGGGCGAATATTTTGTATCATAGTACATTTTTACAAATCACCTCAAATAGCCCACCTTATTTTAAGGGAGAGGGTAAAAAAGGTAAATTTAGCCCTTGAAATTAAGACTTACAACCTTCCCTTCGCCCATTTTCAAGAATAGGTTTTATTTAAGTGAATCCATTCGCCCATTTTCAAGGATAGGTTTTATTTAAGTGAATCCTATGGGCCAAATACCATATTTATAAAAGAGGTATGGTAAATTAATAAAAATATAAATAAATGAGAGGTAAGGTAAATAAATAAAACATTTTTTATATTTACTCCATAAGTCACCTTATATACATGTAAGGGTGTAAACAAATAAAAATATAAGTAAAGTGGAGGTATGGTAAATAAATAAAATGTCTTTTTATACTTATTCAAAAGGTATGGTAAATAAATAAAAATATAAATAAACTAGACGTATCATAAATAAATAAAACCTCTTTTTATATTTAGTCCATAACCCTCGTTCTATTTATGAAGGCTCAAGAAAGAGGTTTTATTTAAGTGAATCCTATGGGCCAAATACCATATTTGTAAAAGAGGTATGGTAAATTAATAAAAATATAAATAAACAAGAGGTATGGTAAACAAATAAAACATTTTTTTATATTTACTCCATAAGTCACCTTATATTTACGAACACTCAAAAAATGGGTTATATTTAGGTGAAACCTATGGCCAAAATACTATGGGACAAATACCATGGACTAGATTGTTATTAATACCATGCAAAAAACCATTATTAACCCTAATATTAGAATTAATAAAAATAAAAATGGCACATGGTATTGACCCATGGTATTCACCAAAATGGCACATGGTATTGACCCATGGTATTCACCAAAATGGCACATGGTATTGACCCATGGTATTCACCTGGAATGTAGCCTATTTAAATGGGGGAATTAAACCAGCATGTAGCCTATGCTAAGATTCACTAGGACTTTACAAATTTTTATTATTTAGTGAAAGACTCGCCAAGATCTTACAAGATTTTATAATTGAGTAAAATATTCGCCATGCCTGGTGAGAGATTCGCCAAAAAATTATATATACATATTATATTATTGATAAAATCGCCTTCCATTTTTCCTATATACCATGGAGATTCGCCCATTTATTATATTTATAAATTTAGGGGGGTTCTTAAAATTTTCCATGGTAGTAAGACGGCCGACGGTTTATCTAAGGTGATGTTTCAAATGAGCCTAGGGGGTTTTCGATATACCCAGAGGGTATGTGGAAGGCAGTCCATGCACAGTTCTGTCTAATGCGCTACTACTCGAAGGGGTACCCACAGGGGTTACAAGGGAGTCCAACAAGCGTGACCACCTCTTGCATGCATGTCTCCCCAAATCCGCAGGTTTATGCGCTCAACGACAGATCCCGTGGTTTAAAGCTGTCGGAACACGTCTCTAGCCTAAAAATAATTCTTTCAAAAATGGAGGTACCACCGGTCCTAGAAAGTGCTCTGTTACCACTTGTTATGCTCTTGAACTGTGAACAATTCCAGAATACAAAATATGTGAAGAAATACAACCCAAAACACAGAACAAATGAGAAAAACAACAAGCATTTTATTATTCATAGGTGAGAGTAATGTTCACTTGCCTATTCGAGGGGGCAACCTCCAGTAGAACAGAGCTCGATTACAAAATAAGACTCCATATTTCTCAATGGGGAGTCTATATCCTTTATATAGGATTCATACATACAATACCATGGTTCTCTCAATACCATCTATCTAATACCATGGCCCATTTTCAACTAAGTGTGGTCCCTTCCTTAAATGCAGGTCAACCACTTACAATTATTAATACGGGCTTTATTGACTATTTAACTAACTATAACTATGACGTGATCCTATTACATAAATAAAGGGGTTATGGTTATACCTTAACAGAGCAAGTCCCTAAATTATCTCCTCCTCCAAATCTTCATAATCTTCCCAATATTCTAATAATATTCCACAAAAAATAAATAATATTAGGCACAAATATTCAATTATTCATAAACCTTCCTAATGAATATATTCAAGTTAAAAATAGATTATCTAATGTGAAAAGAGAGGTTTAATATGCCGAAGGATGGTTAGATGGACCTTAATTTATGTTTAATTTAAAGGCATGGGCCTTAATTTATGTCTAATTTAGAGGCCCATCATACCCCCTTGCTGAAAGTGTTGCTCATCCTCTGAGAAACTTAGTGACCTCATTGTGCCTCATTCATGGCCCTGGTGGCCTCTCTCTTATGCATTAAGAATCTTGGCTGTAAGTTTTACAAGGAGAAGCTCAAAAATCTATTTTTGCATAGAAAAATCATTGTTTCTTGAAACCATTAGCTTGCTTTCTTCCCCTTATTCAAGATGGGTTCTTGAATATTTTTCAGTTTAGCAAGGTCTTCCTCATTCTTATAAGCCTTCTGCTACCTTGTTCCACTATTTGGACAGCTATAACACCTTCAAAATGCCTTTAGGTGAGAACTAGGACATCATGTAGGAATTCCTGTCAAAACTATAGGAAACCCTGTTAAAACTACAAGAAACCCGTTTTTGAGGATAAATAATAGTCTGAGCCTAGAGAAGGCCCTCAACTTGACTCCCATTCCTTTCTCTAATTTCTATAACATCTTTTAGGCCTTGGACAAAAGATATAAAGAGATTAGAGACCCCTTGGAAAGCCTCTTTTCCTCACTGCATTTTGAGTTCTGTTTTGATGTTGGATGCCTCATTTCCTTTTGTTGCCTTCTTCTTCTCCCTTGTCACCTAGATGATTGCCTAATGGCCTTGGAGTTATTTGCTTTTATTAGGTCTCTCAGGCACTATCATTTTCGGTTTTAGCATAATTTTTTCCTTTCTTCGTTCTTGTAGCATCATTCTGTCTTCCTATAGTAGCCACTCCTTCTTCCTTTAGAGTCTTCTAACTGTATGAGAGTGATGAGAAATGATGTAGGTTTGTGAAAATGGAGAGGATGCTCTGTTTTCTTTTTCAAGAAAATTTCAGGGTGAGATAGGGTTTGTTCTTGAAATTACGAAATGGTATGGATGAATGATGGATATATAATGAATATGAAGTGGATGGAGGGGTTGGAGTGTTGTAGTGACTTGGCCTTTGCAAAAAAATTCTTCTTTTACCTGCTAACCTCATTCCTTGAAATCATCACCCTTCATAATTTGACTTTTCATCATTGCATGAGTGAAGGAGTGAGCTGCAATTAACTAGTTCAAGGTGGCTGAGACTGTTGAGCCATCCTTAGATTATAAAACCTCATCTCTCATGCATTGACAACAAATTTATAACTATAATATGCTCAAGAGAAGAGGTCAAGAATATTGCATACATGTACCTACCTGATGGTTGTTGGAGAGACATGCATGCTACTGCTGAGTTGATGTTGTTGTGCTTCTCATGACTCAGGTACATCTTCTTGACTTCATTTTTCTTTTTTGTTGATCTTATTTTTCTGATGGTTTATCTTCTTATTGATGTGCAGGTGAGGGCTTCCTCTATTGCTGCTGAGCTCTGGAGGAGTTTCATTGTGGCTGTAGTTATGCTTCTCCTCATTCAATCATGGTGTTGAAGGTTGAGCTTGGAGCTTGCTATTACTTCCAAATAGGCTGTTGTCGTTGCCTTTTGTTTTTTAAATGTTTGTGTCATTTCTCTGTTGGAGGGTAAATATGTATTGGAATGAGTGGAAGGTGTGGCCATAGAGTGACATGGTCATGATGGGTGTTGGCTGAGATGTGATGAAGTCAATGTCCTTTTTTCCTATCCCAAAATAGGCCTGCATCATAATTTTTCCATCAGACTGCCTTTCCTGCAAATTTTTAGAACTTCCTGTACTACTACAGGAAACTCCTGTAGTAATTCAAGACAACCTCTTGTAGCAGACTTGTTTTGTCTATATCTCACAAACGGTAGAATGGATTGACCTGAAACTTTTTGAGCATGTTTCCATCATCATTATGCACCTTCCCATAAAAAAATCAGTCAATGGATGCATGAATCTCGAGAAAAACAAAAAATGGATGAAGGTGATGGAGGCCAATTTCTTGGAAACCATGCACTAGAATTTGCTAAAATTGATTGGGCATGTTACCATCATCTATATGCATCTCCCCTTGAAACATATTTTTAAATGGATAAATGGTTTTCAAGTTATGGCAAAAAGAAATTTCTGCTCTATGGATTTTTGTTTCCAATAGTAAAGAGATCCTTCCTGTAGTTTTTTAGGACAATAAGCAAACTGAAGGCGAAAATCTTGAGAATTATGGGTGGATGGTGGAAATAGATGAGGGTGATGGATTGGAATGGCCTTGGCCTTGTTGGATCACTTGAGAAAAGGAGGAGAACGTCAAAATTTGACTTCTTTTGACTAGGTTTGACCTATTTTTTCTTGCTTTGGTGGCAACTTGTTTTCGTTCCTGGTAGATGTTGGCGAACACCTACATGCATCAAAGAGATACATGGAGCAAGGAATTTTTTTATTTTTTCCTTTCTTTTTTTTTCTAGGCCTACTAGCTGCCTCAATGAGGTTTTGAACTAGTAGGTTTGCCTAGGCGCCTCAAAGGAGGTTTTCACTTAGGATCTTTTCTTTTTTCTCTTCTTTCTTTTTTCCAAACCATTGACTGCCTCATGGAGGTTTTCAATCAATGAGCCAATCTAAGGTGCCTCCAAGGAGGTTTTCACCTGATATTTTTATTTTTTTCTCTTATTTTTCAATTTTTTTCTACTCCACCCTACTTGAAAAACAAAATCACTTTCAAGTATAAGATTACTTCCAATGGAGCCATGTGCACTTCAAGATGACAGAAAAAATGATGTGTAGGCTTGAAATGTATGCTTTGACATGTACCCGAATTTGAGTGATCAAATGATTTGACTTTGATGATATGAAGCACAATTGAAGAAGAGAGTGTTGTTGTTGTTGGGTTGTGTTATATTCTTTCCACGACTAGCCCACGTAGTTAACCAGGGGGTCAGAGGGGGGGCGGAGCCCCCCCTTCATTGCACCGATGGTGTAGCGGGGGGGGGAGGGTCACAGAGGGTTTGAGGTGTACCCTTAACCCCACTTTATGGGGTCCGGGGCAATGGCCCAGAAAATTTTGGTTTTGGACCCTATGTTAGGTTCGACAGACCCACCTATGGTTTTGTGCATGATTTTCGCACATGTTTTCTGGACCTGATGGTTTTTGGTCCATGGTTTTGGACGTGATGGTTTTTGGTCCATGGTTTTGGACACGATGGTTTTCAGTCCATGGTATTGGATGCTTCGGTATGTATAAATATGTATTGTAACATTGAAAGGAACATAATGAAAAATAAAGCTGGTAGTCCCGGTTTTGGGATCCAGGGGAAAATCTCTGTGTATATGTGCTTTATGTGTTATGCTCTCGCATTGTTTATTTTTTGTGTTTTAGAATTTGTATGCAGGTAATTTATGTACGGGGTTAAAACCTACATTTGGTATTAGAGCAATTTTGGCTTCAAGCAGACGCCTTTGTTGCTGAGGGGTTTTGCTCGGGCCTATGGTAGACCTTGTTCAGTGGGAGATCTACGAGGTCGATTTTGGTGGTGAAAGAAGATGGTGAGCAGTGGAAAGATAGAGATCGAGAAATTTAATGGTCAGAGTTTTGAGTTGTGGAAACTCAAGATGGAGGATCTGTTGGTGGATAAAGATCAGTGGATCGTGGTAGATCCGGGTACTAAACCAACGGGAGTGTCCGATGAAGAATGGAAGAAGTTGGATCAGAAGGCAAAGAGCACAATACGATTGTGTGTCTCAGATTTAGTATTGTTGAATGTATCAAGGGAAGCTACGACGAAGGCTTTGTGGGACAAGTTAGGGACTTTGTACCAATCTAAGTCTCTGGTGAATAAATTGTTCCTACGGAAAAAGTTGTATAACCTGAGGATGAAAGATGGAGACTCGGTGACAGAGCATCTGAATGCATTTAATACTGTGGTAAGTCAGTTAGCATCTGTTGATATTAAAATTTCATATGAAGATAAGTGCATCAACTTGTTGTGTTCTCTACTAGATTCGTGGGATAGTCTAGTTATTGCAATAGGTAGCAATGCAACTGCCTTGCAGTTTGATGAAATAGTCTCATCCTTGCTAACGAAGGAGATGAGACGGAAAAATATGGAGAGCCAGAATGGTGATGCCTTGTTTGTACAAGGACGGTCCTAGAAAAGAAACAAAAATAAGTCATCGAGTGGGAGATCTAAATCTAGAGGGAGATCTAAATCTCCAGGAAAACCTGTAAAGGTGGTGTGCTAGAAATGTGGAAAGGAAGGGCACTACAAAAGGGACTGTAAATCTAAAGGTCCTGATAAAGGAAAGGGATCTGATGATCCTCCTTCTATAGAGGTTAAAACCACCTCAAATGATGGTGGGGATGTGTACTTGGTTTCTTCAAGTACACATGTAGATCACGAGGCATGGTTGATTGACTCAGGTGCATCCTTTCACTTCACTCCCCATAGAGAGTGGTTCTACGAGTATGAGAAATATGATGGTGGTGATGTCTTCTTGGGGGATGACAGGAAGGCTAGAATTATTGGTCATGGAAAAGTAAAGTTGAAGCTACAAGGTGGAAGGGTTAGAACACTTCCGGGTGTTCTGCATATTCCTGCATTAGCCAGAAATCTGATTTCTATTAGCAATATGGATGATGCAGGTGTAAAAATAGTGTTCAAGAAGGACACCTGCAAAATAGTTCGGGGAGCACTGGTATTGACGCAGGGAGTTTAGATTGGAACTCTGTACAAGCTGCAAGGTAGAACTATTGTTGATGGCTGCAACAGTTCCATGGTTCCTGAAAGTGGAGTAGAAAATCTAGTGGTCTCTAGAGAGAAAACCATGCTGTGGCATCAAAGGCTTGGACATATTGGAGAGAAGGGCCTTCGAATACTTCATGGTAAAGGTATGTTAGAAGGTATGAGTAATAGCTCTCTGGATTTTGATTTGTGTGAAAATTGTGTATATGGAAACCAGAATCGAGTGAGTTTCCCCTCTGGTGGTAAGAGGGCGAAACATATATTAGATCTTGTGCACAGTGATGTGTTTGGACCTGTGAAGGTTCCATCACTGGGTAAGTCTGTGTACTATGTATCATTTATAGATGACTTCTCAAGGAATACATGGATATATTTCTTTAAGAATAAATCTAAAGTCTTTGACAAGTTTAAAGAATTTAAGGCTCTGGTAGAAAACCAGACAGAGAAGAAGATAAAGGTGTTGAGGACAGATAACGGTGGAGAGTTTTGCAGTAAATAATTTGAAGACTTCTGTAAGAAGTGTGGTATAGCACGGCAGAAGACTACTCCATATACACCTCAGCAAAATGGAGTTGCAGGAAGAATGAACAAGACATTGATGGAAAGGGCAAGAAGCAGGCTCAGTGGTGCCAGGTTAGGACAAGAATTCTGGGCAGAGGTAGTGGAGACAGCATGTTACCTGGTTAACAGATCAACTTCATCAGTGTTGGAGGATAAGACTCCACAAGAGGTATGGACTGGTAAGAAACCTTCTCTATCACATCTAAGGGTATTTGGATGTGATGCATATGTACATGTTCCAAAGGAGAAACGAACAAAGTTGGATAGCAAATCTGAAAAGTGCATCTTTATTGGGTATAAGGATGGTTTAAAGGGTTATAAGCTTTGGAACCCAACAACAATGAAGGTTGTGTACAGCCGAGATGTGGTGTTCAGAGAGGTGAAAGATGTTATTAAACATGAAGTCCAACCAAAGGAACTTGAGAAGATAGAGTTTGAGCTAAAGGAGGAAGAATCAGACTCTACAACAGAGGAGGAATTAGAAGATGAAGAGCCACAAACTCTAGGTGTAAGAAGATCAGTTCGAGAAAGAAGGAAGCCAAAAAGGTATAGTCCATCTGCTTTCTGTTCAAATTTTTCTTTATCTATTACTGATGATGATCCTAGAACTTTGAAGGAAGCAGTAGATTCAGAGGATGGAAAACTCTGGAAAGAGGCCATGGTTGATGAAATGGCATCTTTGCACAAAAATGAGGCTTGGGATTTGGTGTAGTTGCTGGCTGGAAGGAAACTCATTGGCAGCAAATGGGTGTTCAAGAAGATGACAAATGCATAAGGAAATGTGGAGAAATACAAAGCTCAGTTGGTAGCAAAAGGTTATTCCTAGGTGCCGGGAATTGATTTTGGTGATATTTTTTCTCCTGTTGCCAAGGTAACTTCTATTAGGTTACTTTTATCTGTTGCTGCTGCTTTTGATTTTGAGGTAGAACAGATGGATGTGAAGACAAGATTTCTTCAGGGGGATCTGGAAGAGGAAATCTACTTGAATCAACCTGAAGGCTTTGCAGTGAAGGGTAAGAAAGAACTAGTATGCAAGTTAATGAAGTCTCTGTATGGGGTAAAAAAGTCACCAAGGATGTGGTATCAGAAATTTGATACATTTATACGGGGACTTGGCTTCACCAGAAGCAAAGAAGATCAATGTGTGTATTTTAAATTAATTGGTGACCGTGTTATTTATCTGGTCTTGTATGTGGATGATATGTTGTTGGTTGGAAATGACAAAGAAATTATCCAAGATTTCAAGACCCAATTGTCCTCCAAATTCGACATGAAAGATCTTGGTGCTGCAAACTATATTTTGGGCATGGAAATTAAAAGAGATCAGGAAAAGAGGAAGCTCTGGTTAAACCAGAGGAAGTATGTCGAGACAATACTGCAGAGGTTTAATATGCAGGATAGGAAACCGGTGAAGGTTCTTATTCCTGTAGGCATGAGGTTATCTGTTGAACAGTGTCCCAAGACACAAGAAGAGGAAGAGGACATGTCCTGTGTTCCATATGCAAGTGCAGTCGGTAGCCTGATGTATGCAATGGTCTGTACTAGACCAAACATTGCACATGCAGTGGGAGTATTGAGTAGTTTTATGTCAAAACCAGGGAAGGAGCACTGGACAACAGTGAAGCAGGTTTTCAGGTATTTACCTGGCACTAGTGATTATGGTTTGTGCTAACAAGGAAGACCAGGATTGGATAGAATGTTGGATATTCGTGGCTTTGTTGATGCAGACTGGGTTGGAGATCTAGATCAGAGAAGATCTACAAGTGGGTATGTGTTTAACCTATTTGGAGGTGCAGTCAGTTGGATGAGTAAGAAACAATCTGTAGTGGCACTATCAACTACAGAAGCAGAATACATGGCAGCCACTCATGCAATCAAGGAAGCAGTTTGGTTGCAGAGATTGTGTTCAAGTATGGGGTTAGTACATGGAGCTATAAGGGTAGACTGTCACGGCCAAAGTTCAATTTTATTGGCAAAGAACCCTGCATATCATTCAAAGACAAAGCACATTGATGTTCAGTATCACTTTGTGAGGGATATGATAGAAGACAAAAATGTGTTGCTAGTAAAGGTGGACACTTTGAAGAATACTGCAGATGCATTGAAAAAATCTATGAGCTCTGAGAAGTTCTCTTGGTGTAGAGAGACAATGGGCGTTTCACGGCAGGAAAAATTACTAAGCTCTCTTTTGGCCCCTGTGGAAAGAAAACAACAAGTGGGAGAATGTTGGGTTGTGTTACATTCTTTCCACGACTAGCCCACATAGTTAACCGGGGGATTAGATGGGGGGTGGAGGCCCCCCTTCATTGTGCCGATTGTGTAGCGGGTGGGGGGTCACAGGGGGTTTGAGGTGTACTCATAACCCCACTTTATGGGGTCCGGGGTAGCACCCCAGAAAATTTTGGTTTTGGACCCTATGTTAGGTTGGGCTAACCCATCGATGGTTTTGTGCATGATTTTCGCACATGTTTTTTGGACGCGATGGTTTTCGGTCCATGGTATTGGATGCTTTGGCATGTATAAATATGTATTGTAACATTGAAAGGAACATAATGAAAAATTAGGCTGGTAGTCCCAGTTTTGGGATCCAAGGGAAATCTCTGTGTATGTGTGCTTTATGTGTTATGCTCTCGCATTGTTTATTTTCTGTTTTTTAGAATTCGTATGCAGCTAATTTCTGTATGGGGTTAAAACCTACAGCTGCAACTTAGTGACTGTCTAGAACCATATTTCAATATAGTTGTGATGTCCCTAGTCGAATTTCTAATTTGGATCATCTTGGATGTCTTCTTCTACCATGACCTTCAAGTCTTCCTCTTTTTGTTGATTGATCTCTTGAATACATGGAGGTTTTGATGGTAACCATGAGCGAGCTTTCTCAATCTTTGATTTTAATGTTTTCTCTTCATTAAGTGCAACCCATGATTCTTTGATCTTCTCTTTTGAATCTTCTTATTCTGGATGTAGCCCTTCAATGATATCAAGAGAATATATTTTCCACAATACTCTCCTTGAGATATGGTGAATACCATTTAGCTCAAGAGGAGATGTTTGGAAGTGTTGTACCTCAGCTTTGCAAGTGGGTTGAGCTACTTCAATGTGTGGGTTTGGAAATGGTGGTACAGGTAGTTGAGTTGGAGTAGATATTTGAGATGGATGTGGTTGGGGTTGTGGTTGTGGTGGAGGTGGATGGTAGGGATAACATGGAGTTGGGCATGGATGATATTGAGGAAAATTTTGAGGATATTGTGGATGACTCCCATAAGTTCCTTTCCAACCTTGTTGCGAAGATTGGTTTTTGGGTTGAGATGGCCAAGGTTTCCAAGGAAAGGGTGTGTTCCAATTACTTTGAGATGGATGTGCATAAGCTTGAAATTGTGAATTAGGCTCTTGCATCATGTCAGCTTGAATAGGCTGCTATGGTCCTCTTGGAGCTACATAACATAACTGCATTGGCAATTGACTTGCTCCATTGTCCTCTTGGTGAACTTCCTTCAACCTTGGTAATGAGGAGCAAAATTTAACATCATGTGATTTTGCATGGACAACACAAATATCAACATCTTCTTTTTGCTCATTTTGTATTCTTAGCATTTGTACTTGTTCAGTTAGATTTATAATATTTTTTTTTTTAAATTTATCAAGCAAATTCCCAAGTTTATGTTGACTTACCAATCTTGATGTTGATTGACTTACTCTTGCCCTTCCTCTTGATATGTGTTTGCATGTTTCACAAATTTCATCAAATGATAATTGGTATACATCACCTCTACTCATGTGATCAAGGAGATCAATCCATTCACCCTTGATTGTTCTAAGTAAGAGGGTTTTTAGTGTGTTGGATCCTAAATGATGTAGTTTTGCCCTCTTAACATTATACATGAACCTTTCTATTAGATCCTTTAGATTCTCATCTTCTTTTTTATTCATTCTAAATATTTCTTCTTTAAGATCACGATCTTTATATTTTTCTAGAAATATATTTTGCATATCATTCCATGATCTTATTGAATTAGTCCCTAAATTCATGGACCATTTAAGAGCTCTATCCTTCAATGTTGGCGGAAGAAATCTCAGTTTTTGTGTTTTTAGTAAGTAACATAAGATCTACAAAGAATTTCAAATTCAAAGAGAAAGGTTTCTGGATCCTCTGACCTTATACAATGAAATTTTGGAACAAAAGATGGAGGGATGTTCATCATGTGAACACTACTATCAGTATCTTGAATGGGAAATCCTAGAGGATCTTCCGCATTGTTATCTTCTCCATCCATTTCTTCTACATTATTTTCCATCTCTTCTTATTCTTCTACCTACAAAAGTGGATGGTGATATGGCTCTTACTGCACCATGTGATGAAATCGGGGGGGGGGTTGGTGTTGGAGAAATTTTTTGTTTTTGTTTTTATGATTGAATGAAAACTATAATGCAATGCAATTTTCTACTTTTGAAATTAAATACGCCTAGCAAATATTTTTTTGTTTTTGCAAAAAGTAAAAAGAAATGAATCAACTAGGGAAGAAAACAATGCATACTTTGACACCTCCCTGGAAATGATGCCAAAAAGTGATGAGCCTCAGTATTGCAACAAGAATGCTGCAACTCCCAAGGCTACTGACTTTAATTATCAATCTAGGGTTCATACAAAATTAAGAGGTATCGGCACTATATGTTCAACATACAATGTGTCCTTCCTTTGCTGTCATGAGAGAAAATAAATGTTGCCTATTTGTAGGGATGAAAGACTGAATTTAAAAATGCTTGTAAAGTAACATGAAATCCTCTATCTACTTATTAACACACTTTTCTTGCAAAAGAACCCTATTTTAACCCTTTTTGTCACATGTGATGTTTTAACTAATCTAAGAATGAAATATGATCCAGAGAGTAATATCTATTGTGTTTATGTGTAAATATAAAAGAACTCATTTTTTAAATATTTTTGCTTTATAAACGTAAATGCTAATATTTCCGTAATCTTTGGCAGGGAAGATAGGTGTGTAGGAAGAGGGGTACAATGATTTTGATGGCTTGTAGGTCAAGTTGGGGCCTAATCCTAGATTCAATGATGATTTTTCTCAATTTGGGCTCCAAACAAGCCGCTACATGATTTCCTACAAGATGTACTAGTTCTCCTACAGGATCCCCTAGTTGTCCTACAGGATCCCCTGTTTTACTACAGGATGTTACAAATTTACTATACAAAATTATAATTCATCGAATGACCAAGAAAATAAAATCCAAATTGGATGGGAATTTTTTTTTATTGACTAGGATGTCTTAGGTCCCCATTAGAAGTGGAATCACTCAAAAAGACCCCTGTTAACCCATGCTAAAAAATAGCAGAAAATTACTAGTAAAAAATCTAGAAATTCGAGAACTAGTGAACTAATAAATCTATAACATGTATAACCTAATCAAGTGAAAATGAAATGGGGTAATTTTTTTTATGAACTAGAATGGTTTTGTGATCTAATTAAATTCAAACTAACTTGATTGAAGCTCATTATCGTGCTAAAAAAAATAGCAGAATTTTACTATTCTTTGCCACAAAGAAGTTCCATAAATCTAGATTTGGGGATAAGAAAGCTAATCCAAGTAGCTCAATGATTACTATGACCTTCCAAATCTTTTCCAAGGATGAAATTATGCTTGTGATCTTGCAAAAGAACTTACATCAACGATTTAACCCAATCCTACAACAAGAAATCATTAATACTAAATGCAGAAATAGAAAGAAACAAGAACAAATGATGCTTGTGAATAAGGAGTGAAAATAAGGAAATAAAATGATACAATAGGGCTCTGAGGCTCCTGGGATGGCCAAGCACAAGGAAAATCAGAGACCTATGGAGGAGAACAAGATTTAGAAGCTAAACATGGCACCAATCTTCATTATTTTCATCAATACAATTACATCCCTACAAGAAAATACAATGGAGCTGCAGAAATACAAGTTCTCTCCATAAGAACACTAATGAAAATCTATCCCTAGAAACAAATTCAACTTGTTGATTATAAAAAATGATTATGAATCATTCCCCATGAATGGAGGAAGCTTTCCCCACCAAAATCCCTTGATTAGTGGATCTGGTTCCTAGTGCTAGGAATCTGCATTAAATAGTAGGGAACACATTCCTAGATTTTCTCAATCATTGGAGTTCCACAATCTATGCCATAATTCCATAATATATTGTTGATTTATTATTTAATAGTGATCCTCCTATAGTAGGGATAAAGTCCCTAAATTGTCTCCTCCTCCAAATTTTGATAATTTTCCCAATATTCTCATAATATTCTACAAAATAAATAATATTAGGCACAAACATGAAATTATTCATAAACCTTCCTAACGAAATATATTAAAGTTAAAAATACATTATCTAATGCAAAAAGAGAGGTTTAATATGCTGAAGGATGGTTAGATGGACCTTAATTTATGTTTAATTTAAAGGCATGGGCCTTAGTTTATGTCTAATTTAGAGGCCCATCAATTGTAACTCTAGTTAAGACTTCAAGGAGTCAAACATAACCACTAGTAGTTTATTTGGTTATATTATTGCCAAACCACTAGGAGGAAAAATATTCTCATTATATTCAAGTGTATTTATTTCCATAGATGAGAAGAGTAGCCAAGAGTGGGAAGGGATCAAGATCGATTAAACCAAAAGTCACAAAAACCTAGTCATGGTTGATGAATCTATGAATAGCCCTCATGATCCTGCAAAGGAGAGGTTTGTGTAGCCGAAAGCACAAGTCATATATATAAATTGTAATGTGATCATCCTTATGGAAACCCTGAGCACTGAGTTTAGGAAATTTTGAGAAGATGGAGGTTTTAACATGAAACTTGGATCAGAGGGGAAATCGATAGATCAAGAAGAACTAGAGAGGGAATCTAATAATGAACCTAGAAAGTATCAACCCAGTTTAAGTTTTTTGAATTACTCACAGTCCCTAATTAAAATAAATAGAAAGTTTGACATCAATTTGTATCAAGGTGACTTTGATACTTGAATGCTAAATCACTGGTTGTAAAACATAGAAATTTACTTTAGCATTCATCATATAGAGGAAGAAAATGATATTTCATTTGTTCAGGTAAATCAGAGGCCCATTGCTTCAATTGGTACAAAATCTATATAGAGACCTTGAGGTTGGAGGGCGATCCTCAAGTGACTAATTCGGAGGATTGCAAAACCCTCATAAGGTCATAATTTAACCCTTACAAGAATGTAAATGACTAGTGGATCTAGTGGTATTACTTTAGGTAGAAGCAAGGATAGAGTGTAGAGGAGTACACCACTAAATTTAGAAAGATCACGACCAAAAACAAATGAAAATCCACAAGAATCCAATTAGTTTAATAACTTTGATTTTCGTAGTAAATGCAAAGGGACTTACTTACATTCTCCATCTTCTGAAAACCGGTGTAGGTGGGAGAGATGTACTTTAGTGACAGTTATTACTCTGCATAGATATAAGGAGTTGTATGAATTCAAAGGTTCTTAAACAAAATATATAATATGGCAAAACCAGCTGAAGCCTTGTAGCCCAATTTGGTGTATTGATGGATGAAAGAATTATTTTGCAAAGCATAGAGAAGGAAACAACAGAGCATACAAAATCGTCTTGGTCACATTACTACAAATATATATAAATGGTATGATCGTAAGGCAGTTGGTTTCTCTCATGTTTTTGTACTAGACCCTATCATACTATGTTGATTATTGTAATATTAGATGCTCTGTGGTGGTTGTTAGGGGTGGAATTTGACGGGAAAATTGTCCATGATGAGGTGATTTTCCTGTTAAATATAGTTTTAAAATTTATGAGGTCATCAAGATCCTTGCTTAAACTTGTGAAGACAAGTTGGGGAGGTGTGAAAATTGGAAAATTTGACAGATGGATCTATTTTGGAATTCAAACCATGGTGGTTGTTAATTTGATCAACGTGTTCGTCGGTGGCCTAGTAATCAAAATTTGATCATTGGTTAATCCAATGGAATAAATAGTTTTTATATATGTGATAAATAGGGAATTGATATGAATAAAAGAGGGGTGAATGAGTAAGTGGTGTGATTATAATACCAACATAGATCCATATTAAGCAATGATCTTATATGAGTAGAGACAGATCAAATTTCCTCAAGTGAAAACTTATTTTAAAGTGCAAAAAACAATGTGTAATTTTTCATTGTTTAAATTGTATTTTTGAGGCAACTAATTAAACATGCATATCATATTCTTTTTTATTTTTTATTATAAACAGCATTTATTTTCTATTTAGGGAATATTTTATTTCTATTTTAACAGTGACACATGTCAACTCTAAGTTTAGCATGCACATACTTACACATAGCGTTCACACTAGGTTGTAGAATGAGCCTCTCGACTCAATAAAGTATTGTATGGAATTTCGTTATTGGTTGATATTGTGATAATGTGAGATTTTTAATAATAATTTCTTATAAGAATATTGATAATAATAATAATAAGAATATTAAAAATTAGCACAAATATATTAGTAAGTGCGGCTTATATATATTTATCCACGTGATTTTCATATATTTATTGACATATAAAAGGTGGAAAATGTATTGGATTGATGAATATTAACCACCTTAATTGTCTTAGTTGATAGATAACATGCATGGGGTATATTTGTAGAGTATTATTGATTATCTCGATTGATATAATCCCACTAACAGTAATAAGGCCAATTGCTTGACCTAGCAATTATCTTTCATACTTTAAAATATTTCCACAATATGAAAGTATGTTCAATATCCAAATAAAATGAGGAAGAGTGTTGACCTAACTATTGTCAGTCTATTTTCAAAATATTTCTAGAATTAGACATTTTTTCAGCAGCCCAATACAGTGAGGAAGAGTCAAACAAAATAAAGATCCCAAACCTAAGTCCAAAATATAGCAAAATTAACCAACCAAAGAAATAAACACAATAATTAAAATTATAGGGCTAGCTTTACTACGTGCTTAACTTTAAGAGACATCGCAGTAAAAGAGTGTTGGAATCAACATAGTGAATTACTGACCAAATTTCGTTAGAGTTATAATATTTTTGAAATTATAAAAAAGTAATATCTATCTATCTATCTATCTATCTATATATATATATATATATATATATATATATATATATATATATATATATATATATATATATATATATATATATATATATATATATATATATATATATATATATATATATATATATATGTTTTAATGATATTAAGATACATTTATTAAAATGTTATCAAACTAGCAATTGCACCTGAAGTTGCAAAGGAAATGTTGTAAGGCGGTAGCATAGGTAAGAGTAGCAGAGAAGAGTTGGATGATACTCAAAAGTTTGGGTAATTATACAAGGAGTTTTCATCGAACAATGCACAAAGAAATTTAGTATGATATAATGATAGGTGCCCAATAGACCTCGACAATGTTGCAGGAAATATGGAAAGTAAGAAACCCATCAAAGAATATTTCATTTACAAGGACCTCAACCTCTTTGTCATCCTCTGCAAGGTTCATGAGTTGTGATTTCCAGCTTAGAGTGAACTTAACTCCTATTATCTTTTCTTAATTTCTTCCAGTCCCCTCAGTGAGCTTTGTTCAATGTGGTTTCAAAGTGCCTGCAAAGTGGAAGAATACATTTATTAGCAGAGAATACATTTTTTTTCTTATTGTCACAGGAGATACCTCCTCAGTAAGAAGTTTATCTTGAATGTTAGTCCTTAGGTTTATAAGGATTGTATATTTGCAAAAAACACTTCCCAACCCGTCGATGTTTAACATCATAGTACACTCCTAACGCAAGGGTTACCCCTACCCAGTGTCACATAGTTTGTTTATGATTGTTTTTAAAAAAATTCAAATAATTTTTCTTTCAATCTAAACAAAATAGAATAAAGGTCATGTTCTGAATTTTAAATTTTTTCCTCTTTTCTTCTTTTCGGAACCAAGATTCAGTTAAATTTAGCCATTCTCCTATGATAAGTCTATGTGAAACCATAGAAATTGATCCTCACAAATGTCTCAGGAATATAATATTCTATTTTTTCCTTATTTCATTTGTCACGTAATTTTTGCAAATATTCGAAACAAATACTTTCCAACGCATCATTTTATAATAACAAAGTACACTTCTAACTCAAGGGTTACTCCTACTAGAGTGAAGAATCTTTAAGTTAATTTTGATCCTGATGGGAATTCTTTGTGTCCAAAATAATAAACTCCACATTGCATATAAAATGAGAATAGTCCTAGTATGTTTCTTGAAATATAAGGTTAATATCTGTGAAGTTGTGACCTCATCCTTACTGATAAAATTGACTACAACTGGTCAAAACCTCAATAAAAACCCCACTCACTTTGTTCATGTCTCTAGTGCATACAAGATTAAGACATTTATTCATAATGTTAAATTCAAGAACATATTGACTTCACAAACATTCTATTAAATTAACTAGAGGGGAACACAACATCCGCATCCAAAGCGACAACTTAGGCCTCGATATCATATGTCACATCTTTCTCTGAATCTTTTCCACTTTCTCATGCATGACTCATGCCTCTACCAAATCGCTAATCTGAAATCAAAATAAAAGTGACACAACACTTCATATGGAGCCAAGTATGATTTAATAAATATAAAGAAACAAAGTTCTAAGATCACTTAAGTCCAAGCATCATAATGGAATCTATGGTGCAAAGGAATTCCATTCATAACACATCTTTTTTATTGAACCTTCATTTCTTATGAATCAATTATAAAATGGTGATAGAGTTTTCTGGAAATAACTATATAGTCATGTAAAATTATGGAATGTAAATAGATCCAATTAGTAGCAATATTTCATCTGAGACTGCTACTTTCCTTGATTTTGAGGTGATAATACAAAAATATTTTCTTATTGTCATGGGAGATACCTCCTCAGTAGGCAATTTGTCTTAAATTTCAATCCTTAGGTTTCTAAGGACTCTATCTTTTAAATAAATACATCCCAACCCATCATTGTTTAAAAATACAATACACTTTATTTATGAACGTTTTTAAAGATTTTCAAATAATTTTTGTTTTCATCTCAACAAAATAGAATAAAGGTCATGTTGAAATTTGTTAATATTTTATTTTAATTTTAATTTATTATGTTATAAAAAATGTTATGCATAATTACTTACGTATTAAACTTTGCAAATAAAATCCAATGATTTTAATGAAATATATTTTAATTTATTAATTATCTTAGTTTTGTGTTAAAATTTCATATTGGGACCACTCACTAGACTTCTTTTAAATTTTCTTTTTACTTTAATATCTTAAAATATTTTCTTGACCATTTATATTCTAACCACCCTCCTCCCACATCTACCAAGTAACTGTCCAACCGAGGTAAACATACGACGAGACAGGCCACTATAAGGGATTCAACCTCCTTGGTGACCTTAAGGAAATGGAATCGACAGAACATGTCAGCCTGAACTTACACGTCAATAACAATAATCTCAGTAAACATCTCAACCACTTAGACATCCTACTCCTAGGTCCCACTGATATTTTATGCCTCTTGACCTATGGGCACTGTCATGGCATAAGCATGCCATTGTCTAGGAACCTCTGGACGTTCTCATAGGCCTACAAGCCAGCGTCCACAGACTTTTCCCACAGACCTGTGCCAGCATCTGCAGAATTCAAGGCACTTTTCTAAGCTAGAATTTTGGCCACTCCACAGAACTTGTTATAAATTTCCTAATCCATTAAAGACATGATGACAAGACTACTAAGACAAAAGTCAATCTTAGGATTAGGTCTAACCATCCCCAACTGGGACTAGAATTCTGTCAAACACTTGGCATCAATCCAATCTACAAGTTTAAGATACACGACAGAGCATGAATAACAAAAAACACTTACGAAACATGATAAGAAGGATCACCACCTTCTCCATTGAACTGTTATAACATCAATCGGGTCTTGCATCCATAAATTTAACATTTACAAGTAAATACATGAGATAACCATGACATGAACCAGTCAATTAACCAAGCTTATAATAAACATAAGACCATGTAAATAATAGAGATATACCAACCATTAAATCCACATATAATCAAGTGCAAAAGAAAGAGAACTTATCTTTCATTAATCATAATCAAATCCAATGAGGTTCAGGACTTCCACGTACCACCCAATAGACATGGCTGAACCAAATATTTCTTTCAGCCAGTCACCCACTGTGTGATATTATAAGCATGAATGTGGGCTCTCATGGATAAACTAGTCCAGAAAAAACCAAGGGAATCTAGAGGTTAAACCACCTCCAGCCTCACCAAACCATGATCACACCAAAAGCAGTGCTCTGATCGCAAAACCAAACTGAACTTGGAATTCCATATGGAATCCATCACTATCCTTGAGGAATTTTTTGTCTCCTTGTATCTTAGGATTTACCGGAATCCAATCCCGAATCACTAGGGCCTGAACTGAGACCAATATCTCATTTACCGCAATCCAAACCCAAATCACAAGACCCTAAGCCGATACTTCTCCCTCCAGCTTTACCGTGTATCCTGCAAAAATCATTCAAGGGATTCTTAGGCCTTTGGGAATCAACCTTGAGACCACCTCCGCCCTAGATTCTGAAATCCATCCGGCAAACCAAAGCTTAAAACCAAGATAAAAATACCAACATACCATGGCATCTGGAAAAAGGCAAGGCTAGGATGAAAACCACTGTCATAACCCACCAAAACCATGCCACCAAAAACAAGAGAACCATACATAGACATGCAAAGCTATGCATGTCAAAAATAGTGAGGAAATCATACATGCAATACGTTACCTACAAGTATTCATGCTGAAGCTTCATGATCCTGCTCTTCCTTCCTTGATCCTTGCTTTCTTTCCTTTCCCTTTTGCTTGCTTTTCCTTCCTTGATCCAAATCTAGAATGCTCCAAGAAAACTCTAGGTGATCAAGAGTGAGAGAGAGAGAATAATGAGAGAGATATAAAATTTGAACTAACAAAAGGTTACCAACTGATCCTCAGAGGCCTTTTTATTAATGAGGCCTCTGTTTTCTTCATTTTCCATTATTTTCCTTCATTTGCTTCCTCACATGCAACCTGTGACCATTCACCTTATTTTTCTCCTAATTTCCTTTATTTTCATAAATAAATGTGCCAAAAATGCCTTTTTTCCTTTTAATGCCTTTTCCTTAGCCTTTGCCAATTTACTTAGCGAAAAGCACATCCAATTATTCCCACTATGATAGCTTTTCCCAACATTCAACCTAGAATAAGTGCCCCTTAACTGTGGTCTTACTTTTCCTTTATTAAATTTTATTACATGAACTTTTCACTATGGCTATTATAGAACCATCCCCCTTGGGGAACTTTGTCCTCGGTGTTAAACCACACTAAGACCTTATAAAAACTACTAAAAATAAAACATACTTCCCATGGAGCTTTATAACTTATCTCGTTGCAGTATTTAGAATGAAAGACCTGGTCAAAAGAAAAACATCATGACAACATGACAAGATAACAACCATACCACTTATTGGATCTTTATAACATAGCTCATGGAGATATTTACATCCATATACATATGTACATATAGAAACATCGCCAAAATATATACCAAAACATATACCAAGACATATGACAAAAAACCACACCAAAACTACTTTGCTTGAACCGACAAACAATGAAGGATATAGGGCCTGCATCTGATCCGCCATATCCCATTTATCATCTTCAACCCCAAAGTGCTTCCACTTCACTTTAACTTTCTCTATGGCTATTTTCTTGAGCACGAGATGCTTCTACTACAATATGCACTGACGCTCTGGTTGAAACTCTCCTTCTTACTCCACTTGTAATACAAACCAATCAATAACATGATCAACATCAATGAAATATGGAAAAAATCAAGGAATTTCACTGTTGGAGGATGTGCAAGTTGATAGGCCATTGGTCCAATCCTCTCAAGGATCTCAAAAGGCTGGTAATACCATGGTGCCAACTTGGCACAGGAACCAATCCTAAGATAGCTCTTCTTGTGCTTGATGCACAAATACACATGCTCCCCAACCTAAAAATCCTTGAACACCCTGTGCTTATCCACATAACTCTTCTGTCTATCATGTGCTTCCTTTATATTATTCCTTATCACCTTCATTTCCTACCCGATGTCTGGAAAAATATCTGGTCCAATAAGTACCTTGTTCACCAGATCACTCCAGCTGATGGGAGTATGACAACTCCACCCATACGATGCCTTGAAGGGACTCATACACAACGAATCCTGATAACCATTGTTGTATGTGAACTCAGCCAATGGAATATGGTCCTCCCATCTCCTCTGCTTGTGAATCACACACATCCTTAGCATATCCTACAAGATCCTGTTGACCCTCTCTGTCTATCCATCTACATGTGGATGATAAGCTTTACTGAAGGCAAAATTTGTACCCAAAGATGAAAATAGATGCTTTTACAATTTGGAAGTGAACTTTGCATCCCTATCCAACACAATCTTCTTAGGAACACCATTTAATCTCACTATCTCTATAATGAAAACATGTTCTACCTCACTGGATAATATGTAGTCTTTACTAGAATGAAGTGAGCTATCTTGCTCAACCTGTCGACCATGACCATGACCATAATAGAATCACGATGTCTCACTGTCCTCGGAAGACCTGTAATGAAATACATGGAAATGACCTCCCATTTCCATTTCAGAATCGCTATAGGCTATAGTAGACCACACGGATGCTACATTTTTCCTTTACTTGTTGACAATCTAAACATATAGCCATGAACTCTACCACTTCCTTCTTCAAATTCGACCAATAGTATAACTTCTTCACCGTCATCAATGTCTTATGATATCTTGGGTGAAATTAGTATGGCTTCATGTGAAAGTCCCTCAGGGTAAGCTTCTTGAGCTCACTACAATTCGGTTCATAGATCATGTCCCTAAATCTCACCAAACCATCTGCCATGAGGTGATAGTCTGCATCCTTGTCACATGTACCTATGGCTGCACATGTACCTATACCTCTACCTACACCTGTGATGGTACTTGCACGTGCACCTGTACCTGTACTTTGTTGTAACCTGTGCATGATCTCCATGTACTTGTGATCCCATTGTCGTGCCTGCAAGATCCTATCCTATAACCTTGTCCCATAAGAGCTCATAGCTGCTATATGATTTAGTTGCACCTTCCTACTCATAGCATCTACAACTCGGTTCTCTTTACCTTTGATGTATCTGATCTCGAAGTCGACCTCACTTATGGTTGTCAACCATATAGCTTACCTAACCTTTAGATTTGACTGGACAAACAAATATTTGAACCTACCATTTTCGCTCATTAGTACAAACCTCTTGCCAAGAATATAGTGCCTCCACATCTTCAATGCATGTGTGATTTCTACTAGCTCAAGATCATGCATCACATAGTTCTTCTTGTGCTCATTCCATTTTTGAGACTCATAGCACACTATGTGTCCTTCTTGCATGATAACTCCACCAAATCCTCTCTTGCAAGCATCTGTACACACTATGAACTCCTTGTCAGGATCTCTAATATTTAGCACTTTTGCATGTGTCAACATCTACTTTAGCTGCTCAAAACTAGCTGCACATTCTTCTGTTAATTTAGGCTTCTTGCCTTTCTTTTGTAATGATGTGATAGGATATTCTATGCATGAGAAGTTCTTGATGAACCTCCTGTGGTATCTTTCCAACCCCATAAACAATCTCACCTCATCCATATTCGTAGGAGCTACCACTCCATGATGGCCCTTATCGTTTCTAGATCTACTGCTATGCCTTCCTTGGAAACGACATGTCGAAAGTAATGCACCTCTGTCTGAAAGAAGCTACACTTGCTAATCTTAACATACAACTGATGCTCTCTTAGCAATCTCAACACTGTTCCTAAATGCTCAACATGTTCTTCCTCATTTTTAGAATATACCAATATGTCATCAACGAATACAATAGCACAATTTTCCAGATAAGGACGCAACACACTATTCGTCAAACACATAAATGTAGCTGGAGCATTAATCAAGCCGAATGGAACTACAACAAACTCATAATCCCCATACCTAGCCCTGAATGCAGTCTTCAATATATCATCTTCCTTAATGCGTACTTGATGGCATCGCGATCTCAAGTTGATCTTAAAGAACACTACTACTCTCTTCAACTGGTCAAACAACAATCCTTGGCAGTGGGTAGGCTGTTCTTGATCGTTACCTTATTCAGCTTCCTGTAGTCAATGCACAATTTGAGAGTACCATATTTCCTCTTTATCTGGTGCACCCCAAGGTGATACACATGACCTAATGTATCCCTTACCAAGCATATCCTTTAACTACAACTTCAACTCTAACAACTCAGTTGTGTTCATTGGGTATGGTGCCTTTGGTACCGGAGATGCCCCTGGCACCAACTCAATAGAAAATTCAACCTCTCAGTGAGGTGGAAACTCTATAATGTCCTTAGGAAATACATCCTTGAACTATTGTAAAACTGGGTACTTTCTCAACACATATGCATCCTCAACTTCCTTACCTTTGTCACTAGAAATGTGCACTGCAAACATCACACAACCATTTCTGCAACTACGCTTAGCCTACATAGCAGTAACCATCCTCACTAATGTAGGCTTCTTCTTCCCTTGCAATGTTCTCTTTTCCCCACTATCATCCACAAACTCAATGGCCTTGTTGAAGAAATCCACCTTGGTCTTGTGAAGGTACAACAAATCCATACCCAAAAGCATACTATACAAATCCATTGGAAGTACATTCAAATGTGTTGTTGTAGGCATACCATTTAACTCAAATGAGCAAGCTCTTACCCAATGGTGAACTCACTTCTTTGTACCTATAGCCAACTGTACCAACCAATATTCTGCGTGCACTTCTTTTCTCAAACACAACTTATCAACCAGTTTAGGATTACTATACCTATAGTTAGATCTTGGATCTATCAAAATAGAAACAACTTGATCACAAATCTTATCATCCATCTCAATGGTAGATGCATGATGATCCACCTGCCTATTGTCCACAACTGCATAGATATGAGGAATTCTATGTCCCACATCACCAACTATATGCACCTCCTGAGCACTGTAGATCTAGGGTCTGACACCACTCGGATACTACAGACAATTCTTCTTATGATGTTCCTTACGAGATATCCAACACTACAATGGTTCCCTACCACTACCTCTAGCCTACTGCTCTCCATGCCCTTTCAAAGTTGTATTGAACTTATTGTAATGAACTGCATTTTCTTTCTCGCTTGCATCTTGAGGTGTTCTTCTCTTTGGTGCCCATTTTCCTTTAGCTTTATCATTTCTTTTCAAGTCATTCTTAGGCTTAACTTTGCACTTTGACTACTCATAAGAATGTTTCAACTTTTAGATGGCCTCCTCCAATGATCTAGGCTCATCAACCTCAATCTAGTCTTTGTATGCTACTGGCAGTCAATTGATGAATCTTTGAACCTTAGCTTTCTCCTGCTTAAGGTAGGACACATATCTCAATAGATCCAAGAACCTATTATTATGCTCATCATATTTCATGGAAGCCATCCACAACTCATAAAACGCCTTAGCTCTATCATCAAAGTATCTTTTCAACAAATAATTCTTCTTAAAGATCTTCTCAAACTCATGCCACATCAAATCATCCTCATGTATACCTTTAACATTCTTCACATTTTCCCACCAAATATATGCATTACCTTTGAGACTGAAAGTGGCTATCTTTTCTTTCATTCTTTTTGAATAATCATGCAATCTCAAGAATTTCCTCATACCAAGAAAACATGCCTCTGCATCCTGTGATTTCGTCATCTCTCCATCAAATGTAGGTGTATTTTCTTTCTTAAAATCATCTGGAAAGTATCCCTATCACTCCTCCTGTAAGGATGATAACGATGATGATCATGATGCCTGTCTGAACGAGAACTAGAATAATACATGTGTCCATCACCTCTCCTATTCAGAGTGTCCAACAACCTGCCAGATCTGATCATGTCTTCTCTTTTTGACCTGTGACCACCATAAGAACTACTTCCACATGCCTCATTATTTATGTCCTCCTTCCAATGGCTGATCCAAAGTGGTCCCTGTCACTGCAATTCTGAAAAAATATAAAGTAGTATTCCATTAACCTCTCCTTGTTTCTCTTGTGCCTGCATGATTTTGACATTGTCCACCTTAAAACTCCTTATTTATTCCTTCAAGCTTCTCAATGTATCTACTAAATCATAAGAGAACCCAAGACCACGCTGCTCATTTGATTCATAGGGAGAGTCTTTGTAGTCTGCCATCTTGCTAGTCATTTGATCTCTTTCTTGCAAGGCATACTATGTTAGCTAAACTAAATCACAATAAACCAATGTACCTTAGCATAGTTCGGGGAGGATATCTCATCTACAAGATCATCAAATCATCGTGATACACATATAACATAATTATAATAGCATATAGACATATGATACATAAGCAAATAACCTTGTAACCATCAGTCTAGCTAGAGTCCAGTCATCAATGCATGACCATATCAGCTACACATATATCATGACAACAACAACCATAACACCAATGTATACTTGACCAAATATAAGCATTAACATGCATAAGAAATGCATAATCGACCACACACACACATGAACACATATAGTCAAGCATGAACGATGATACTTGTAACCAAGCCTACAAGAATGATACATGTAACCAAGCATGCAAGAATGTAACTGAACATACGATAATGTAACCAAGCATACAAAATAACACATGTAAGCAACATATAACAAGATGTAACCAGTCATACACTCATGATAGCATTGTTCACACAACGACACCCTTATACCCATGGTGCCATCACTATGATCATGACCAACACCATGCATATGCAACAAGCATTCAAGGATAAGTGAAACATGTGCAGCCGACATAAATGCATGAAAAACACATTCACCCAAGGAGAGAGCAACCACACTCTAACACCAATCTATAACCACCGTCCTCCCACATCTACCCAAGTAATCGACCAGCTGGGGTAAACATATGATGAGAGAGGCCACTATAAGGGATTCAACCTTCGTGGTGACCTTAAGGAAATGGAATCAAAAAAACACATCAACCTGACCTTACACATAAACAACAAGAACCTCATAACGCATCTGAGCCACTCACACATCTTGCACCTAGGTCCCACTGATCTTTTATCCCTCTTAACCACTTTAAGCTCTCATGCTATAGGCATGCCAGCGTCCAATCACCTGTGGATGCTATCACGGGCCTGCACGCCGGTGTCCACGAACTTTTCCCAGTAGACTTATGTCAACGTCCACTAAATTCAAGGAACTTTTGTAGCCCAGAAGTCCGACCACTCCCGAGAACTTGTTATAACTTTCAGAATCCATCATAAACATGATGAAAATACTAATAAGCCAAAAATCAACATCAGGACTAGGCCTGAGCATCCCCAACCAGTACCGACATTCTATCAAACACTTGGCATCAATGGAATCTATAGGTCTAGGATACAAGACAAATCATGAATGACTAAAAACACTTATGAAACATGACAATAAGGATCACCACCTTCGCCATTGAACTGTTATAACATCAACTAGGTCTTACATCCATCAATTTAACATTTACAAGTAAATAAATGAGATAACCATGACATGAACCAGTCAATTTACCAAGCTTATAACCAACATAAAACCATGTAACTAATACAGATATGTAAGAACCATTAAATCCACACATAAACAAGTGTAATAGAAAGATGACTTATATGTCATTAATCATAGGCAAATCTGACGAGGTTCGGGACTTCCACGTACCACTTGATCATACACATGGTTGAACTAAATATTTCTTTCAGCTAGTCACCCCGGTGCCATATTCCAATAATGAATGTGGGATCTTATGGATAAATCAATCCAAAACTTGTGCTTTGATCACAAAAGCGAACCGAACTTGGAATGCCATCTATAATCCATTACTATCCTTGAGGAATTTTCCATCTCCTCGTCTCTCAAGCTTTACCGCAATCAAATCCCAGATCACTAGGTGCTAAACTGAGACCAGTCTCTCAGGCTCTTCTGTAATCCAAACCGAGAGCACTAGGCCCTAAACTGAGACTTCTCCCTTAGGCTTTACCATGTATCCCGCCAAAACTAGTCAAGGGATTCCTAGGCCTTTGGGAATGAACCTTAACACCACTTCTGCCCCGGATTCCAAAATCCATCAGGCAAACCAAAGCTCAAATTTGAGATAAACATCCCAACATACCATGGCATCTAGAATAAAGGCACGATAGGCTGAAAACCACTGTCATAACCCGGAAAAACCATGCCATCGATAACAAGAGAACCATACACCAACATGCAAAGCCATGAATGTCAAAAATAGTGAAGAAATCACACATGTAATATGTTACCTGCAAGTATTCTTGCTGAGGTTTCCTGATCCTGCTCTTCCTTCCTTGATCCTTGCTTTCATTCCTTTCTGTTTGCTTTCTTTTCCTTCCTTGATCCAAAGCTAGAGTGCTCCAAGAAAACTCTAATTGATCAAAAGTGTAAAAGGGAGAATAATGAGAGAGCTCCAAAACTTGAACTGGCAAAAGGTTACCAACTAATCCTCAGAAGCCTTTTTATTAATGAGGCCTTTATTTTCTTCATTTTCCATTATTTTCCCTCATTTCCCTCCTCAATTGTAACCTATGACCTTTCACCTTACTTTTCTCCTAATTTCCTTTATTTCCATAGATAAATGTGCCAAAAATGCCTTTGTTCCTTTTAATGCCTTTTCGTTAGCCTTTTCCAATTTACTTAGCCAAAATCACATCCGGTGATGCCCACTAGTATAGATTTGCTGCCCACTAGGATAGATTTGCCCAACATTCACCTTAGAATGAGTGAGTGTCCCTTAACTATGGTCTTATTTTGCATTTACTAAATTTTATTACATGAACTTTTCACGAGCGTTGTTACATATATTATAGAGATTTTATAGTACAAACTTATAATTTTCAAATAAATTAATCAACAAATATTTGTACCAATAAAACAAAAAATAATATTAACTGAAAAATACACTTATAAAACCAAAAAAAAAAATTATAATATAATTTGTAATTTTCAAATAAATTAACCAATAAATATTTTTACCAATAAAACTAAAAATAACATTAACCTAAAAATACACATATCTATAAAACCAAAAATATTAACATGCAACAATAAACATTTAGATTATAAAATTTTTATAATAACTCTACCACAATTAACTAAAACCAAATTTTTTATAAATCAAATATCTCAATTAAAATTAACGGAAAAATATACCTACCCCATATAACCAAACAAAATATTAACCTAACCCAAATCTATCAGCGATAATCTCTTTAGCCACTAGATATGATTATCAGCCATAATCTCTTTAGCCACTAGATATTATATTCATCAGCGATATCTATCTTTTTCAGCCACCTAAATCTATGGGAAATAATCTCTTTAACCACTCGATATTATCTTCATCAACGACTGTATTTACGAGCGTCCCAAATCTATTAGCAATAATCTCTTTAGCCACTCGATATTACCTTCATCAGCGATTGTATTTACGGGAGTACTGCCAGAATCATGTGATCCATGAAAATTTGGAAAACCATAACATGCCAACTAAAATTTTATTTATGATTGTTTTTAAAAAAATTCAAATAATTTTTGTTTTGAGGTAAACAAAATAGAATAAAAAGTTATGTTTTTATTTATTTATTTTGTATTTGGATAATTATTTAAGTATTAATCTTTGTAAATAAAATCTAATAATTTTAATGAAATATATTTTAATTTATTAATTAACTTAATTTTCTGTTATAATTTTTTATAAAATTCAATGATTTTAATGAAATATATTTTAACTTATTAATTATTTTAGTTTTGAGTTAAAATTTCTGATTAGTGGAGTGACTAGACTTTTTTTAAATTTTCTTTTTATTTTAATATCTTAAAAGAATTTTTTGACCATTTATATTAAATGATAATAACATTTATTTTTACACCAAATTGGTGTATGAGACCCCTTTGTTTGTGGGACAAGGGATCACATACTTATTTTTACACCAAATTGGTGTATGAGACCCCTTTGTTTGTGGGACAAGGGATCACATACTCTAACCCCTCTGGTTTTGAACATGTGACCTCTTAGGAGGAAACACATGCTCTTAACCATTAAGCCCACTCAAAATGTATAGAGATTTTATAAATAAAAATTTGTAATTTTTAAATGATTCAATTAAAATTAATTAAAAAATATTTATACCAATAAAACTAATATAATATTGGTGGATAAATACACTTACCAACAAAACCAAAAATATTAACATACAACCATGAACATTTAGATTATAAATTTTTTATAATAATTTCAATCAAAATTAAACAAAAACCAAAAATTTTATAACTAAATTCAAAATATTAACATACGAACATAAACATTTAGATTATAAATTTTTTATAATAATTCAATAAACTTAACCAAAAACCCAAAATTTTATAACTAAATTCCTCAATCAAAATTAAGAGAAAAATATGCTTACACCGTATAAAAAAAATATTCACGTGAACTAAATTTATCGATCTATTGCATTCAACTATAATCTCTTTAGCTACTAGATAGAATCATGTGATCCAAGAAAATATGAAAACCCTAATAGGCTAACTAAAAATTTCAAATCACTGTTATTTTAAGTTAAAGAAAATAAAATAAAATAAAATTCAGTTTGAAATTTATTAATATTTTATTTTTAAGTTAAATTTATTATGTTAAATTTTTTATGCATAATTACTTATGTATTAATTTTTGTAAATAAAATTTAACTTTTAATTAAATATATCTTAATTTATTAATTATTTTAGTTTTGAGTTAAATTTTCTTATTTGGAAAATTGATTAGACTTTTTAAATTTTTTTTTTTTTTAATTTTAATATCTTAATTTTTTTTTATCATTTATATTATAGATATTTTATAATACAAATTTGTAATTTTCAAATAAAATAACCAATAAATATTTTTACCAATAAAACTAAAAATAACATTAACCTAAAAGTACATCTACTCATAAAACCAAAAATATTAATCTGTAGTTTTACCAATAAAATTAAAAATAACATTAATGGAAAAATACACCTACCCATAAAACCAAAAATATTAATATACCACAACTAATATTTAGATTATAAAAATTTTATAATAACGAATAATAACTCAAATTCCTCAACAAAATTAACTAGAAAATATACCTACTCCATATAACCAAAAATATTAATGTGCATTCCTTCCCCATATAACCAAAAATATTATTGTGCATTCCTTCCCCATATAACCAAAAAATACTAATATGACCCAATTCTATCGATCCATTGCATTCAACAATATAATCTCTTTAGCCACTCGATATATCTTCATCAGTGATTACAGACTCATGGAGTGTCCTGCCAGAATCATGTGATCCAAGAAAATATGAAAACCATAACATGCCAACTAAAACTCTATTTTTTATCTTTTTTTTAAAGTTTCCAATAATTTTGTTTTCATCTAAATAAAATAGAATAAAGGCTATTTTTATATTATATTGTGTTATAAAAAATGTTATGAATAATTACTTAAGTGTTAATTTTTGCAAATAAAATCCATTGATTTTAATGAAATATATTTTAGTTTATTAATTATGTTAGTTTTGAGTTAAAATTTCTTATTTGGAAAACAATGGACTTTTTTTAAATTTTCTTTTTTTTTTAATATTTTAAAATATTTTTTTGACCATTTATCTTATAAGGATTTTATAATACAAATTTGTAATTTTCAAATAATTCAATCAAAATTAATCAACAAATATTTTTACCAATAAAACTAAAAATAACATTAACCAAAAAATACACCTACCCATCAAACAAAAAATATTAACATGCAACAATGAGTATTTAGATTATAAAATTTTTATAATAACTCAATCAAAATTAAACACAACCAAAAAATTTATAACTCAAATTCTTTACCCAAAATTAAAAGAAAAATATGCCTACCCCATATAACCAAAACAAAATATTAACCTAACCCAAATCTATGGATGCATTGCATTCAACAATAATCTCTTTAGCCACTAGATATTATCTCTTTAGTGATTGTATTTACCTAACTATTACAGGAGTCATGGAGTGTGTTGCGAGAATCATGTGATCCAAGAAAATATGAAAACCCTAACATGGCAACTAAAACTTTATTTATGATCGTTGATAAAAAATTTCAAATAATTTTTGTACTTTATTTATGATCATTTTTAAAAAATTTCAAATAATTTTTGTTTTCATTTAAACCAGATAGAATAAAAGTCCTCTTAAAATTTATTTTTATTTTTAATTTATTGTGTTAAAAAAATGTTATGCATATTTATTTATGTATTAATTTTTGCAAATAAATTCAATGATTTTAATGAAATATATTCTAATTTATTAATTATTTTAGTTTTGAGTTAAATTTTTTTATCTAGAAAATTGATGGATTTCTTTTAAATTTTATTTTTACTTTAATATCTTAAAGATTTTTTGCCCATTTATATTATAGAGATTTTATAATACAAATTTGTAATTTTCAAATAAATTAATCAACAAATATTTTTACCAATAAAACTAAAAATAACATTAACCTAAAAGTACACCTACCCATAAAACCAAAAATATTAATATGAAACAATGAACATTTACATTATAGAAATTTTATAATAACTCAATCAAAATTAACCAAAACCAAAAATTTTATAACTCAATTCCTCAATCAAAATTAATGGAAAAATAGAACTAAGGAAATCTGCGGGTTTTTATAAGAAAGCCCTGATTTCTCTGCAACAGATTCACGATTGTGACGCCATAACCCACCTGCACCTACTTTAGCCTAACGTATTGACATAGGGAATGAGTGCACATGTTGGGAGGGGAGAGACCCCCTCCTACCAGAATGTCATGGTTGGAAAAACAAGTACCAAGGTGCAACGACCACTGGTACCCAAGGTGGAAATGGTAAAGGCCCTCCGGTCCTCAGCGCTCAGTGGAAAGATCGCTTGCGTGATCAGTGCCTTTCGTGGGCAGCTAAAAATTTGAGATTCATAATACCCAACAAAAAATTGGAGACCTATAGGAAGTATATGAAATATCATGCATTAATATGTACATTTATCAGGGTTTGGCCAACTTAGAAGGGCTTGGTAAAGTGGATTCAACACAAATGGCAGCCAAGAGGCCATATAGAGCTAAAGTTGGGGGCTAAATGTATCTTTACAGTTATTTTCAACAGTTTAGAGGATAAGGAAATGTTTTTTGAAAATGGACCATATTTCTTCACTCATGGAGGTCTCTTTATGCAGAACTAGCAAGAATTCAATAACCCTGACCAGAACAAATTCTTGGCAGCACTAGTTTGGGTCATACTATTTTCTCTAGCAATGTATTTCTAGGATCCAAACATCTTGGAAGGAATTGGGAACTCCATCGAAAGCTTTTTCAGGGTTGCAGACTCCACACGACAAGGAAGGTACACCTCGTATGCTAGGATCTGTGTATACATGAATATAACGGAGCCTTTACCTGAATGCATTGAGCTAGAATATTAGGATGAGCTCTAGAAACATCCCCTTGACTATGAACATATTACTTTTAGATGTTTTAGATGTCATGAGTATGGGCATCTGTTTCGTGAGTGCCCATTGAACCAGTTCGAACCCCAAGAGACTCCTAACACTAATAGCTAGCCCAAATCAAAAGAGGATATGGAGGGTTGTCAGGAAGTTCAAAGGAAGAAACTAAATCAGAGGAATTCACAAACTTCTCTCCAGCTGACACCATGAAAAGGCTTGCGAAGCAACAACAAATATGACATCCTTCAGGAGGAGGAAGAGGTTACGAAGGTTCATAATGCAATTCAAGGCCCTGAAAATCACCCAACCACACAAAAGGGAGGGAATAATATAAAGAGAAAGGCTAAAGAGGAACTACAAGACAAATAAATTACTACGCAACCAGTTGGTCAGGCTAACATGGAGATCGATAGCCAAAAGGAGTATTTAAGAACAAAGGAACAAGTCATGCAACAATTGTTGAACAAATGGAGGCATTTGGATGAACAATTCATACCACAAGATAAAAAACAACTATACAAAGAAACCTTCCAACAATACAAAGCTAAACAAGGGTTTATAGCTTCAAATGAATCTGAGCAACTCAAATCTCAAGTAAGCCAAGTTATGGAACATGGACCTTAAGGAAAAGGAGGATAGAAGCATGAGAGAAAGAATAAAAATGAGTTCATACAGATGGTATGATAAATGCGAGTGAGCTCAGGAATGGTGGTGCCGCACTCGGTGGTTTTCCACCAACTTAACAAACCTCCTAAATGATTATTAAATTATGGAATGTAAGAGGCCTCAATAGACAAGGCAAACAAAGATATCTGAAGGACAGACTCAAAAGGGATAAACCCAATATTATGGTAATCCAAGAAACTAAGGTCTCGGAAACAAAGTTAAAGGAAATTATGCAGAGTTTTAAACCACAATATGAATTAGTTTCCCAGGATACCAGTGTAGTGCTAAAATCCTTGCTATCCTATGGAAACTTGCGGAAATAATCTTTGAAGACTGGGTTAGCCTCTCATGAATCCTCTCTGGAAAAAATTTCCATATTTGATTCAGATATTGGGTTTTTTAACAGGAGTCTATGGGCCTCACATTGTAGCAGAAAAAGGGGTTTTCCTCCAAAATCTTGCAAAACCGAGAAAAGTATATCCAGAAGAACTCTAGATAGTAGGCGGGGACTTTAACATGATCTCGTTGTTGGATGAGAAGCAAGGGGGAGTCTGTCGAATAGAGGCAGACATGGAAGCATTCAGTGATCTCATTGCTGATCTACACCTTATGGATCTGCTAGCGAACAATGGAGTCTATAGCTTGAACAACAAGAGGGGAGGAGATCACCAAATTGCATCACACTTGGATCAGTTCCTAACTTCGGAGCAGGTGATCAGCCAAGATATTTTCTTTGAGGCTTTGATCCTACCAAGCATGTGATTAGACCATTGGTCAATCCATTTGGATGTTGACTTAAAAATTGGACCCAAGAACTGTCCCTTCATATTTTAATCCTTCTCGTTAAGGTATCCCAACCTTGTAGAAAAAATAAAAGGCTGGTTGAAAGGAAGTGAAGAGCAAGGAATAAATCACATGCATACCTTCCAACTGAAGCTAAAGGAGCCCAACCAAAATATCAAGAAATAGAACCAGGAAGAGTTTGGACATATCATGAAAGCCCAACACTAACTTACCAACAAAATGTAGTAACTCAAACATAATATCATCAATCAGGGTAGATCCGAAGATCTAGTGGAAGAGGAAGGATGATTAATCAACCAGCTAGAGGAGAGAAGGAAACAAGAAGATATTATGGAAGAAAAAATCTTGTGTCAGATGGTTGCTTGAAGGAGAACACAATACATAGTCCTTCCACAAAGTCATGATTGATCATCGTCAACACAATATGATCTACTCACTAAAGGATGAAGTAGGAAATAGATTGGTCCATCATGAGGAAATGGAAGGCTTGGTGGTTAACCACTTCCAATCCCTCCTTTATGAACTGGCTCATGATCGATCAGAGGCCATTCAAAGGATCACTTGGAATATCACTCATCTTATTTAAAGGGACTAGAACCTCGCCCTTATGAGCACAGTAATGTTGGAAAATTTGACGAGATTGTCAAAGGAATGGCGAAAAAAAATCCCCTGGTCCAGACGAATTCCCGATATAATTTTTCAAAGGGGCTTGGAGCTTCATAGGGAAAGATATCCTGGAAGTGATAGAAGAATCTCATCGCAACCAAAAGGTATGCCCAATCCTAAATGCTACTTTCATTGCTTTAATTCCTAAAAATTCAAAGTCCTAAGACTCCCAAGGTTTTAGATGCATTGTGCTCTGTAATATCATTTACAAGATCATAGCCACAATCATTGTCAAGCACCTTAAACCCCTACTCCCGAATCTCATATCCCCTAAGAAAAATGGTTTTGTGGAAGGTCGCCAAATCCTTGATTGCTTTGTCACCTCCCAAGAGATAGTGCACTCCCTGAAGCACCGTAAACTCCCTGGAATGATGATTAAACTGGATCTTTCCAAAGGCTACGATTGCCTAAATTGGGATTATCTCACCAGCATCCTTAAGTCTTATGGGTTTGACCAGAGATGGATTAATTGGGTCTTCACTATTGTCTCCTCCCATGTGTATTCCAGTTTGCTTAACGACTCCCCCACTAGAAGCTTTAACCCCTCACCTGGCCTGCGACAAGGAGACTATATCTCTCACTTTCTTTTGATCCTGGTGGCTGAAGGTATAGGTCACTATCTAAATTCAGAAGCCAGGGCCATGCAGATCAATGGTATAAGATTATGGGGCAATGACCTTCCTATCACTCACCAACAATTCGTGGATTATATTATTCTCTTATGTTGTGTATGATTGTGAGAAGCTCGTTGAATAAAAGATATGCTCAAAGCCTTTATCGATGCATCAAGGACAATGATAAATAGTGATAAATCCTTCATTTTATATTTTAACACCACGGTGAACATTCAGAAATTCCTAGCTCGAGTTCTGGGTTTTGGCATTAGCTCTCTTCCCTCCAAGTATCTCAGGATGCCTCTATCGTTGAATTCCTTAAAAATATCTTGTTGGCAATTTATGCTTCAAAAAAATCATGTGAAACTTAGCGATTGGGCCTTCAGATTCCTAAATATTGTTGTTCGTACCATCCTTCTCAAGGGTTTTCTCCAATCCATACTGATCTACCAACTCTCGAGATGGAAACCCTAAAACATTCTTGTGCAAAGATGGTTCAAACCTTTAAAAAATTCTTATGGGGACGATCTCACCAAGTGAAGAAATGGGCATTGGTCTCGTGGTCCAACCTATCAAAGCCTAAAATGGAAGGAGGATTGGGTCTCCGTGACCCCTACACTTTGAATAAAATAATGGGAGCCAAACTATGGTGGCATTGGATAAGAGAAGGACCTGACCTTTGGAAACAAATCTGGAGATGTAAATATGGCATACCAACACAGACTGAAGATATCCTTAGATATTGTTACCCTCCCAAAGGATCAACAATATGGAGCTTGACAGCCTAAACAATGACCTCATTCAACAATATGTCTTTTGGGAGATCAGAAATGGGAAAAAAACTTTGTTCTCGCAGTACTCATGGAAAAAAAGACAAAAACTATTCGAGATACAAGATCTAGGTGACCTTTTTCTGTACACAACTGGCTGGAAATTTTATACGATGGATCATTATTGGAAACAAGTTGTGACAAATGATGGATGGAGGAAATGAAAAGAGCATATGGACTAGCCTCAGCCCCTTGAATCGAAACAATGGAAATAGTTGAACATAGAGTTAGAATTTAGGAAACTCTTTGTCCTAAATGGACCAAACATCCCGCGATGGGGATATACTATAAAGGGGACTTTCACCATCAAGGAGGCCTATGGACTCAAGGCAGGATGGGAATAGTGGAAACACAATCCCGTTTGGAAGAAGATCGAGAAGGGAGGATGGTGGTGGAAAATTTCCTACTTTCTTTGGCTAGTTTGCAGGGGTATAATTCTCATGTAGGACCAATTACAAAAAAGGGGTACCTATGGGCCATTGTATTGTATCCTTTGTAGGCATCATAATGAGGACTTGGAACACTTGTTAAATTATTTCCCTTTTGCAGTTCAAAAATGGTTCTAGGTGGAAGACTTGTTTGGATGAATGGATAGAGATAATCACAACATTAGTGAAGTTATTCTTCTATGACAGAGCTTGTGGGCTAGTCTTGGGTGCTACGCTCTGGGCGATATGGAAGGAAAGGAACCACAGGAGTTTTAAGAATGACAAACTACCTCAGGAAGTAGTTTTGGAAGGGATCATCTAGAACATCTGGGAAAAAATATTGGGTTGGGTGTTGAGCCTGACTATCTTCTTTATTCAGAGATATCACCGCATTGGACCCAAGATCGTAATGTGGTGGAAACATTTCCTGTAATATGTGCACTGCAACGGGGGTCTAGGGGGGCCAGAAACGATCTTTAGGAGCCCCCCCTGGTAGGGGATTGAGGATAGTTCCCCCAGAGCTAAAAATAAATGTAAAATTGCGTTGTAAAATGTTGTAATTTCATAGTCAATTTGGGCCGTTCATTAGGCGGAAATCTGATCATAGAGGTTATGTTTAATTTAGGGTTTTCTTCCCTAGAAGGCAACCCATTGCTATATATGAGGGAATTGTATTGTGTCTATGTAAATTTGTATTTTGAGTGAGAAAGAGAGAGGAGATTGTGTAAGAGAGAAGAGGGAATTACAACAAATCTGTTGTAGGTTGTATCTCTTCAGTTTGTTGGATAATATAAAAGGAAGGACTATCCGTTTCTCTGTGGACGTAGCACAAATTGGGTTAACCACGTATATTTGTGTCTCTCTTTTTTTATGTGTTTTTTGTGTTTGTATTATGCAATATATTTTATGTGTTCCATTGCTCTGTAATATATAATTTTCTAACACATTGAAGGAGAAATGACACCCTGATGACTGGCAAGTTGCCCCTCATGAGGCTAGATCCTCCACCACCTAAACCTCTCACCTTCGATGATTGCCCCAAACTCCTAGAAAATTATCATAAGGGGCATGGATTCAATGCAACACTTCATTGCACCTGAGGATGGGTTCATCAAGTTGAGCTTTTACAGATCCTCGAAAGGAAACCCGGGTCCTACAAGACTAGGAGAGCTCTTTCGAGACTTTAGGGTGAAAGCTTGTCTAATATATGCTGGCTATTGTGGCTATGAAATGAAGAAGAATTTGCAGTCGTTCGAAAGGGTCTTCTCAAGGCTATTAAATTGGGATACAAGAACATTGTGTTGGAAGGAGACTCCAAAAAAGTAATTAACATAGTTAAAAAATTGAACCACGGGGTTAAATGGGACAAGCTTAGCCACAACTGGAGAACTACGATATTAGTGCAAGAGATAGGCAAACTTCTTCAAAATTATGACTATATTATCACAAACCATGTTAGAAGAGATGGAAATAGAGAAACTAATTTCTTAGCATATTGGGGTTGTTAGAATAGAAATGATCCACTTCAGTTAACTTGGCCACCTCAATCCATGAAAGGTAGGTTCAACTCCCTAGAAGCAATCTTGGAACAAGACAAGAGACACAACTCCAAGAGTCTCCAAATACTTGACTAGACCCCCGATCAGGGTGTGAGCTGGACAAAACTCCCATCATGGTAGTTAAATGCAAAGGGCATTAGGGTACAAACCCACCACAATCCACATGCTCGAGGTGATAGGTATGGTGGATCCATGCATGCAAGTGATTAATACTCCTGCAGGAGGTGGCAACGACATTGTGTCTTGGGTTTGGCATTATGTTAATCTCTCCGCAAGAGTTGCTGGTAAGTGTTAGTGTGAAAATTCTTGGAAGGTGTACCAAAAATACGTCACTTAAATCACTAGGTGACAAGTAACCCTAATAACAAGTTAGTGGTTGTTGTCATCTTAGATCTGAAACACAAACAAAAAACATGTACTAAAACAAGATATAATGCAAAATAGAAAGCAATAATATAAAGTATCCAATATAATAACCCAATTGGAAAGACAATTTTAAATGAATTAGTCTTTTATCAATAACACCTGGTGAAGGATATCTACATATTGGTTTGTAAGTCCCCCTCTGTGGGATGGGTCCTTTGATATCCTTGATGCTTCAGAAAATTGATCCTCTCTCTCAATGCAAAAAAACCAAACAAAAGTGACGAACTCAAAATGGGAGCTCAAGAAAAATGACAATAATGTTGATGATGATAATGATCATGGTCAAAAATGAATGAGAAACCCTCCTTTATATAGCAAAGTATGGAGTTAATATCGAAAATAGAGAATATAAAATATTATTAACCAAATTCAAATCTAACTACTTGGAATACTTTATTATATATATTGGAGAGGGAAAAGGAATTTAAAAAGGTTAAATACCTTTATTTAGAAATAATTAACAAATAAAATGATTTATTAATTATTTTGCGAGAAACAAGAAAGGTGTGAAATCAAAATAATTATTAAATAATGATTTAATAATTACTCAAATAAAAAAAATAAGGAAATTCAAATAAATAATGATTTATTTAAATATTCCTAAGGGATTTAGTCAAATGTGACAAGGAATAATTATTAAATAATGATTTAATAATCATTCCTAGAGAAAATAAAATAAATAATCATTTATCTAATTATTCTCATGGGGTTTTTCTTATTTAAATCAGAAATAATTTAATAAAAGTGGTTTACTAAATTATTTTCTACAGTTAAAGTGATTTTACTATGGTAAAATTAAACCTACATGGTGTATTTCGATCCACCTAGTTATAAATCGCTAGGTGATCATTTTTTGGTGATAAAATATTCCCCCCACACGTATGAGTGTTAGGAGGAAATCGTATGACTGAAATATGTTGTAGATTACACTTCCACGAGACACCAAAAGGGGAGCTAGAGAGAGAGAGAGAGAAACTAAACCAAGTCAAGGACAGACCAATAAAAGAGGCGGTGAGACCTATAAAACTAATAGAAGTCTCCTTTTATTTGCTAGTACATGATCTCAAATGAGGTGGGGGAGGCATAACCATAGCCGCAAAGATAACTGCGTACAAAGAATAATGGTGAGCCAAACAATGTGGGATTGAGCTATAAAGTACATGATACATGATTCATGATACACTAACATCAATGGGCCAGAAAATATTACAATGGATCCCATATACGTAATGTTCTTGGAAAAGCATAGGCCAGGACTGAATACAATAACATCTGGGTAAATGAGATATAAGGCCCCTCAAGCTGAAATGGGGATGGAGGATCACAACCAATGAAGTCATGTTGAATAGCAAAGGGCCCTAAAGATCTGAATGGATCATCTCGAAGAGACATACATGTTGTGGACACTGCAAGTGACGGGGAACCAAACCCATCAAATCTGTGGAACTGCATCAGAGGTTGGATCAACATCTGTGGTCATCTAGGCATGTGGGGGGCTACCTGAAGGGCCAACCCTCATGAGGTCTGAAACATCTCACACACACCTGGGAATCACTGGACAATCATCTGGATCACTGAACTGTCAAGTGTATGAATCACAATCGTATGATAAGGAGCTAATGTCGAGTACTTGAGAAACAACCAAGTCAAAGGGAAATAATGAGCCCCTTTTCTCGATCCAAGGCACCGAACAAAGATGGAAGATGGAACCAAGGGACACCACCCTCTAGACCTCTCTTTTGGAATAAATGTGGTGAGGTTGACAAAAGAGAGTCCGCTAGAGTTAAGGCAATGAGCAATCCTTAACAAGGGCATGATGGAATATAGTAGAGTGACTGATGGGCAAACACCAGGGATAATGATGGAATGAATCAAGATGGATGGAAGACTAATGACTTCCCTTGTCAGAGCATAATACAAAGTGGTTGACCTGGCAGCGTCTGACTCAATTCCAGAGGGGATGGTCAATGAATCGAACGCGGGTTCGACAAAGACGAAGCAGAAGGAGTGGAGGCCAAATATAAGTAAAATGGGGGAAATGAGACACGATGATGAATGAAACACTATAATGGGGCTCAAGTGGGAACTCAGAACATACTCCATAAGCACAAGGGTGACACATCACAGATGCTTTGAACAAGGGTGACTCGATGATGGTGCCAGGTGGGAGAACACTGGTGGGGACCATGAAAACATGAGTAAATGGTGGTTACTCATCATGAAAATTGACACGTGAGTCAACCAATGCAAAGGTAAAGTGTTATCAGAGTACAGGTGTCTCAAAGGTAGAGATTAGGTTTCAAGAGGTGACAAAGTGAGACCTCATGGAAAACATGGCTTCCGAGTGAAGTTTCAAATTACCAAAAACAAAGAGAGACCCATTATAGAAATTTGTGAGGGATTTCCAAAGGTGTTGACGGTTCTTCAAACGGAGCTACAGTTTGGTTGTAATGGGTGACGAAAAAATGGGGTTTTTCCTATAAAGGGGTTTGTTGCCTCCAAATCCAATTGATTTTCATAGTGATCTATATAGAATTTGGAGAGGAGGATAAGGACCTAAATCTTGTCGAGGCCGTAGTGGACAAACTAACCGTCGAAATCAAGATCTGTAACTTTCAGGGAAACGACCTTACTTGTCTAAAAATGGCCTTAAGGCTTCTTGGAAGAATGGTTATTGGTGAAGAATCAAGCGAAGAAAGGGATATAGGAATGAACTACTGGGGAAGGTCTAGGATCATCCCTACCCACCAAGTCAAACATGGGGACCTAGTGGTAAGTGTGACATTACATATAGTAGAATGATTCACTGCATGGTATGAATCATCTATGATATGCAATGCATATAAGGCTCACTGGAGAGGCTGGCAGGACAAACTGTCCAAGGAATAAAAGGATAATTGACCATACCGAGATTGGTGGATTCTAGGCTAAGATTTATGTTAATCGAGTGAGAATGTGGCTAAGGGGGAAACCATCATGCTCCCAAGCATGGGATACCACCCCCCAGCATATGTGATGGTGGATATTGATCTGGTATAAAACGGTGGGAATGATGTCCCCTAGTGGGAGGAGTTTGTGGATTGCCATTGTGTTCCAAGTGCTCAAATAAGGGATTCAAGTATCTTGGCTCAACTGGCACGAGATCCTCCAAACGACCATGAGGAGATGTAAGGGCATATGTGCCCCCTAGCAGGGATAGATGGAGTATGCTATGGGCATACTTGATTTATTTAGAGTAGTGGACTCCAAACACATTTGGATGATGTGGTTCGCCATCTGTTTATGGTTGTATTCTTATGGGAAGAATGGATAAATACAGTTAGAGAAAGGAAATGGTGGATTACCAATCTCGTTTGGTACTGCATATATGAATCAAATGGACTGAATTTTTGGGTTCACATACATGGTGTCACTATACCAAAGAGCAGCTTCAGATATAATGAGCTGATGCTCACCTAGAAAACATGGTGGTGGAATACCAACAATGTCTAAGGGATTGGGTTTCTGATATAAGATGGAGGAATGATTAAGTGGATCATACCTAGAGTGATCTAAAGTGATATGGGACTTGAGAGGTTCTTCTAAATGGGGAAAAATAATGGTACTAGAGTCAACACTACTAGATGCACTAGGATGGTTGGGGTAAATTTCTTCTCCCAGACTCTCAAAAGTGGATGCCCCCTTACCCAAATATTGGCTGGTAATGTAATGGCCACAAGGAGTATGTGGTTCAAATTCACAGGTTCAAAGTAAGGGGTGGTCATGGCTTCTATAATGTCTTCATCAGAATGGAAGATGGGTGGACTAGAGGAAGAAGGACCACATGATGGCAAAGAGATACCTAAAGCCTCTTCATGAGAGACAAGGTTCACATACACATTGTCAAAAGTGTGAGACATATGACTATTAGATGGAATATCTATCGATGATGAGATCGATATGCTTGATGAGGAAGGTTAAACAGAAGCAGGAAAAGAAATGTCTAGGGAGTTTGAAGGTAAGGATCTCATGAATGACGAAAGTTAGAGAATAGGAGCAGAACTACCCATCATCTTGACATCAGGGGGAGGGATCACGATGGGTGTTGTAAAGACCTCGTGTTATGGTGTAGAAGTGGGACCATAATCTGTAGGTGAAGGAGAAGTGGACTCATCACGAACAACCTCTAATTCACAAAGCACTTGAAGTGTATCACGAAAATCTTCGAGACATGGACAGTGATAGGAATATTGGCCATAGTTATCACATAAAGCGTAAGGGTAGTTTGTGCGTAATGATCAGATATTCTTAGATGACTCAGGTAAGGTGACATAAGCATTGGGAATGTTAGAATTAGGGAAGGTACCAGTGACCACATCCTTAACATGAGGTAGTTCATGACATTTATTGGTGGTGTGAATGAAAACATCACACAAAGCAAAAGGAGTAAGAGGCTTTGGTGGGTTAGGAGGAGTTGGAGTTGCAGGGGGGAGCCTTGCCTTGGGTTCCCTCCTTTTGGGCTTTTCCTCCCTCGCTATATGATTTCACAACGGGAGTAGGATCTTGTTGAGGTTGTTGAGGTACTGAAGCAAAGGCAAGGGTAGGAACAACTAGTTAGACCAGGGTCAAAGCGGTGTAAGGTTTAAATTGATTAGGTGGAGTGTTTGCGGGGGGGTCGACATATGAGACTAGGATCCCTAAGGTAATATTGAGTAGACTCAACGTAGCCATGATAGGTGTAGAATATACTTCGAGAGGTGGGAATAAGAAGGGCATCTGACCAAAAGGATAGTGGCCAGGAGGAATTGCTCCATAATGGTTAAGACTTGGGGGAATGGTTCAGGACAGAAATGGATTAGGAGAGATACTAGGAGAAGGAAGTGATCCTTGTGGAGTTGTATTAGAAGGTAGAGTTAAATAAGGGACAATAGGTTTTGAAGGTGTGAAATGTTTGTGAAGACATAGAGACCCATTTGTGGGTGGCCCATGATGCTTGGAACATGAAAACACTCGATGAGATAGGCTCATAAGGATTAGGCGGGGGGCCATAGTAAGCACCAAGAAAAGACGAATCCTTATAGACTCCTGGAGATACATACAAGACAGTATTATTGTCATCCATAGAAGAAATGTTGGTCTGAGGTGAAGTCTGGGATTTTGGATCATAATACGTCAATTGATCGATGGTGACGATCTTTCCATTATATGGAAAGCACATCTTACATTGAACTGCAGATGCGAAAACTAACATGGCATAAATATAACTATGACCCAAAAGGATGTTATAGTCAAGGGGAGCATCAATGACTTCGATGTCAATACAGATGGTCTTGCTAGCAACTGTGACTGGGCCGTTGTGGTATAAGCCAAGGGGCTATGAAGGATGACTATCACATGCACACAAGGTGATGGTGGATACGGATACATCAGGGGAACTAAGTTGTTTCCAAACACTAGTGACCATCACACTAGTGGATGTACCTTCATTAATGATACACCACTAGACAGTGGCGTTTCAAATGGAGACTCAAATTTGGAGAGCAAGAAATGAAGGTAAGGGAGGGTTATCGACATGCCAACATTAAAGACAATCATCTGATAATCTTGAAGATCCATGACACCTAGAGAAGATAATAGAGAGTTTTGTTGTGATGGGCACATCTGGAGAGCTTCCAAAATTGACATGGCAGCAGAAGACAACATCAAGTCATATACTATGCTATACGTATGGGCGGCTTTGGTAGAAGCAACATTTCGATGTAACAAACCTTTGGAGATCTTGGGTATGACCTCAACCTTAGGTTGAGGGATATGTAACGTACCATTGGGTGATGATAAAGGCTCGGTAGACCCTTTGGGTTGGGACTCAGTCACATACTTAGCAGGTGGCTTGTCATATTGGTGTGATCAAGTCTGGAGGTTAACTTGTTTGGTATTTACCTCATCAGAATTCATCATGAGAATCTGATAATAACGTTGACCGGGTGGCGGAGCTGGTTGGGATGGTTGACCTCATGTAGGTTGAGAAGCTATGTATCCTTGTTGAGGAAAAGGGTTGGTAAGCACAGTTGGTTGGGATGATGTAGGAGGAGGAGAGGAGCGGTGGGCTTCGATCCTCGAGAAGATGCTTGAGCTTCCCATGCTTATCACATCTGAGGTAAAATAAGACACTAATGGATATAATGTACATAGACTCTGCAAAAAGCACAAGGCTTGTTCATACAAAGATTCTTGTTCTGCTTGGGTTGACCTCCCTATTGCTAGATTGCAAGATTAGGTTGCGTACCCTGAGGGGAATTGGGTGGAGGACCTTGCTTGCCTTGATTACCTTGGAGATGCTAGTTCCTATTACCCTTGCCCTTTTTCATTTTCTTGGGGTTAGGGGGATTGGGTCCACTCTCCTGAGCATACACTTGTCCTTCTGGAGGAGGTGGTTGCTATGGTGGAGGGGGAGCAGGCATGGGGGGTTGAGGTGTTGGTATCGAATAGGTTGGAGCGTTAGGTTGTGCATGCTGATAATAGGGAGAATAATAAAATATTAACCAAATTCAAATATGACTACTTGGAATACTTTATTATATTTATTGGAGAGGGAAAAGAAATTTAAAATGGTTAAATACCTTTATTTAGAAATAATTAACAAATAAAATGATTTATTAATTATTTCACGAGAAACAGGAAAGATGTGAAATCAAAATAATTATTAAATAGTGATTTAATAATTATTCTAGTAACATAAATAAGGAAATTCAAATAAATAATGATTTATTTAAATATTCCTAAGGGATTTAGTCAAATGTGACAAGGAATAATTATTAAATATGAATTAATAATCATTCCTAGAAAAAATTAAATAAATAATGATTTATCTAATTATTCTCATGGGGTTTTTTTATTTAAATCAGAAAATAATTTAATAACAGTGGTTTACTAAATTATTTTCCACAGTGAAAGTGATTTCACTGTGGTAAAATTAAATCTACATGATGTATTTCGATCCACCTAGTTAGAAATGGCTAGGTGATCTTTTTTTGGTGATAACAATAAGTGTTTTATCCAGGGTAAACAAGTAAGGAAGACGTCGAGCACAAAAGAAGGATGTAGATCCAAGTGGAGTGGTGTGCTAATCTTCTCTGAGTGAAGGTAAACTTGTATGTGACCTGTTTCTTCTTTCCCTCCTCCATGCATTAGCTTATCTGGTTATGGGAATTGGGTCCGCATGGTGTAGATTTTTGTGTGGTTGTGAGAAAGCGAGGTTCCAGGAAGATGTTGGTGCATGTACCCCTTATACAATATGTCCTTTTGGCCGACATAGGCTCTTTGTCTGTTCAGTTTGAACTTCCCCTTTCTCGAATGGGGTTATACGGGGTATGTGCCTCTATCGTTGGCCCCTTGGACCTTATTCTTCTGGTTTTCTTTGAGAATACTAGGGTTTGGGGATGGGTTGTAAACAACACCTTCTCTGCGCTTAGTTTTATTGTCTCTCCTGGGGATGGGTCAAATTTTTGCTCCCTATATGTTTGTTGGCCCTAGAGCCGTATGTTTTTCTCTGTTTTTCCAACTATTTCATGTGCCATCTACCTCTGTGGAAGTCTTTTCGGGGTTGGAACTATGGTTTTGCGATGGTATAGATACGGGTACAACACTTACGGTGTTAGTCCCCTTGGTATCTTAAATTATTCTTCTAAATTTTATGACAACGGGTGTGGTGTAGGAATATCCTCTCTGCGGACCGAGACAGTCCCTTTAGCCCAAGAGAGTGGGTCTAGCCACAAACAAGACAATCTAATGTAAATTTCCTTAGATTAGAATCCAATAAGAGTCCCTACCTCTTATAGTGCTAATCCACTTGATGGTGATCTTGCTTCCTTGCTCCAACATCCTTTCGTTCCTTTCGTTTAAGTACCTCAAACAAACATGAAAGAAACAACAACAAATGTGATAACATAAAATTAAATCTAATCTACTTAAACTTTCAAGGAGTTCTAAGCCATAAAATGTAATATTACACCCGATATAGGAAATAAACCATTAGTTGTATTAAAATAAATTTCAAAGAGAAATACAACCAAAGCCTTGACGTTGGAGATCTCCTTTGCGGTATCCAAGTCCCACTACACACCTTTTCAGCACTCTTTTCCTCCTCTAGCTTGACATGAAATGGCTTCCAAGCTCTAACTCTCTCTCTCTTGATGCTTTAGCTACCAATTACTAGTCTTTTTTCATCTAAGACTAATCTTCTTCTATCAAAAGCTAAAAATTTCAGAATTTTGCAGCTGCTTCTCTCTTTCCACTACTTTCACTATGTGTTGTATTGTAACCAAAAGGGGTAATAGCAAGTGATTTATATAGGGAGAGGAGGATAAGAATGAGATCCACTCAAGGGGGAAAAAGGTCTTATTTCCTTGGGAAGGTCTACTTTTAAGGGGGAAAGAACCTTATATGGATTTCTCGGCTCTTATCCAACCAAACGAACATCCAGCACATCGCCGCTAGACGTTTCTAGACGTGAAATTATGTTTCCTTTTATAAAAACATGCCAGAAGTAGATTGGCATGGGTATTGGGCTGACAGTAGTGTCGATTGGCACGGGTCATAGTGTAAAACTCTGCTATCAACACGAGTAAGACATTGGGAAAGAGCATTGATATTAAAAACTAGGTTTTAAGAAGGATTCTCTGGAAATTTTCTGAAGGGAGTGGGGAATACTTTCTTCAAACTTCAAGGGATACAAAAGCATAGGTTTCACGGTGAAAGTATTACAAAGTAGTCACTACTATGGTTCTTCGGGATCAAGAATGGGGAGTGATAGGAGAGTGACAAATTACTGTGTAACAGATGCCCCCTAAAGCATGAAGTCAGAGCTGAGAGCGATGGCTGAAATGCTTTAAGATGGAGCGAGGACTTAGATTACCAACATCGAAATACCTGCAACTCAAACATATATGTACATATCTAAAATCTGGTAGTCATGCCTGATAAACATGAGAGGCATATAATAATACATGAATCCATGGTATAGGCACAACTGTCCATCAAGAAAAGGATCATGAGCATGGATCCTCGGCATGGAGGCAGTCATCCGACTAAAGGGATCATATGAAATAGATCCACGGCATGGGTGCAGCCATCCGAATAGAGAGGATAAAAATGAAAAGACCCAGGGTATGGTCGTAGCCATTCGACTGAGCAGGATGAAAATTATACCCACGCATGGTCGCAACCATCCTTCTAAGGAATCATGTATATAATCATAAATGACTCATCACTCCTCGCAACCTGGACTTTTATGATCTAAGCCCAGGGTCTTGCACTCCAACATGACCCAATAAAAGTACATATTCTAACATGTGAATAGACGTGGTGAAGTTAAACATGCTATAAAATCACTTGATTACCAGCCAATGATGTGAACCGTTAACAATTGCGAGAGAAATCACCCATAATGTCAATGGCTCTGAAGGTACTATCAGTACAATTCACGAAGTGAGAATAAGGAACTAATGTCGAATGGTGAGCTCCAGTATTGCAGCAATGATGCTACAACTCCTGGGACTCCCTACTTTTCTTTTATCAACCCGGTAGTTCGTAACAAACTTGGAAGCAACAGTGCTATATGCACAAGTACTAGCTCTTACTACAGGTTGTCACTTGATCAGCTGGCACAAGTTCACTAGGAGCTTAAGCCAAATTCTATGATTTCTTAGAAGAAGCTTTTAACTGCGATGGATGAAATCTAACTCAAAAGAGGCTAGTCTACTTGTAGAAAGAAGATGAACGCTGAAAGGAAATGTAAACCCTAGCAAACCCTAGTTTTACCGACTAACCCTACTTGTGCAAGAAAAGAGATGTAAGATACTGAAATGGATGCCATGGACTATTGCAGAGGTAAAATAAATTTATTTGAGCTACTTTTGAAGGAAAATATGGAAAAATCATCTTTTTGTATTTTTGAGCAATTTTATGCAGAATTATTATGCATGTGTTTTAACTATTTTTGACTGTGCAGAGGTTTATTGGTGAAAGGAAATGGAGTGGGTGTTTGCAGGAGGTTGGGAAGGTGTGGAGACGACCTAAGGGGTCCCTAGAACCCTTCTGGAGATTTCCACCACGCTCAGATCTCAAAAAATCACTCACGTTGTCTTCTACAGGAGGCTGTAGGGGATCTACAGGAAATTCTATAGGAAGTTCTATAGGAAGAGGCCGAAAGTGGTTTCTAGAGGATTGATGGTGGGAAAAACTGTGGGAAAGTCGAAATGAAGGGTGGATAAGGGTGTTAAGAGGTTTAGGACCTGGTAAATGAAGCTCAGGAGTGATGAAGATGGTTGGATTTGTTCAAGGATGAAGAAATCAATGTTGCACAAAAATGTAGAAATTAGGGCAAGTTGGGAAAGTGTGGCGAATGAAGGAAAGAAATCTTGAGTGAGGGACTAGAGTAGGTTGTATGATGGAGGAAGGGTAGGTAGGAATGTCTTACAGGTGCTCTGCACACTACTTTCCAAAACTGATCCAAACAAAGACTTAAAAAATAGAGATTTATCTATTTTGACCTAATCTGCCCTAAGATGAACAGAAGTTTATAGACAGGAAATCATGCAAGAGAGCTATGGAAACTAAGCAAGAAAAAATCTAAACATGAAAACACAACTGATATCAACTTTTCCAACTCAAAATCTAACACTAGCAATTGCATTGGAAGGCAAAAATAGTGTTTTTGTGGCAACAAGTGTGCCTTGGTCTCAATTCATGGTCCCAAGGAGGGAGAAATGAGATCAAGGACTGCTTGGTAGCATTTTTGTGGATCTTTTCTATTACCAAACTGTCAAATCAACCTGAAGCATGAACAGCTATCTTAATCATCAAAAACAACTTAAGTGATAAAGCAAGATTTTAACCTAAATAACAGAAATTATTCTATGAGTGCAAGAGAAACACATAAAAGTACACAAAGGAGGTACTGGGCACTTGGGTTGGGCCCAACCCCAAGAGTTACAGTCTCCTAAGAAAGATTAGAGATGGTAAAAAGTTGGATTCATCTTCATTGATCAAAAAATAATAGTTACATCCCAAAAAACTGTCTACAAGAAGAAGCTCAAAAATGTGTTGATACAGGGCTGCACTAAAGTGTAAAAGTAGACTAACAAATGACTAAAATAATAAGGCTTGAAGCCTTCCTATTTATGCAAATGAGGACTCCCAACAGTCCTCCTTAACTTTAGGAGCTTGGCTGCCCAAAACTGCAGTTAATCAGCCACTTCACTAGACCTGCTCGGCTGCCCCTTGAAATCATCTTTGGTGGGTTGTTGAACTCCGAGCTGATGGTGGAGAACTCGAGGAAGGGGTCATTTAGTGCAAGAGACACCCCTCCTACAAATCCTCAGCCTTGTTTCTTCGTATTTGGCTGCCAATCTGCTCATAAATGCTTGATCTTGGTCCAAAAATGTCCAAAAATCTGCAATAAGCACATATTAGACTTTGTGGTAAAGTGACTATTCCCATTCACACAATTAACATAAATATATTCAAAATCATGCCTAAAACTATGGAGAATGGTGGATTAAATGAGAATGATAGGAAAAATGAGCCCATATAGTTACCCATTTCTAGGTTTCATCATCACCCCCCTATTGAATGTGTTGCTCATCCTCTGAGCAACTAATCTAGTTCATCATGTTTGATTGCTTTGACTGCCTCTCTGACATCCCAGGCCTCTGAGGTGATGTCCTCTTCTCTATCATGAAAATATGCCTTTCTGTCTACTTCCTCCCATTGTCTTTGCTCCTCTTCTTCCTTGACCCCTTCTAATAGCCCTAGCAATAGTGGAGGGCTGAACTTAAGGCCAATCCAATTGGCTTTCAATTTCTGCATTGATTGTTTGTATAGGGGTACTCTTCTCATAGCATCCCTCATTCTGGTTGGGGAGTGGCACTCTCTTATGTTCAGACTATGGCACAACGTGTTCCATCTCCTTGTGGAAGCATGAAAGCAATTATCACCAAATAGTCTTTCCATGTCTTCAAAGTGAGCAATGGCTTGAGCTTGCAGTTCAACATAGTCAGGTGTGATGTGAGGGTTGTATGCAAGGTACCGATGGGAATATATAAGAGTTGAGGGATCTTCTGGTTTTGCCCTGATCATGAGTGGCTCATTTAGTTCCCTCGCCATAATCTTCTGAATCTCTACTCCCCTATTTTCCTCATGGCTTAACCAAGAAGCCATGGCCATGAGTTGCAGATCTCCTAATACAGTGTTTGGGTCCCATAGATTCATGTTAGGAAGCACCAAGTTGTGTAAATAGAATTATGCTAACTTGGCCTTATCTTCAGCTGAGCTACTGTCACACAATTGCAGAAACTAATTGTAATTCTGAAATGGAGTGGTACCCCTTTGGGCCAATGTGTTAATTTGAAATTGCAACCATTGGTATTTAGGATATAATGCATAGGATTTAGCAGGTTGCCTACATTGTAAGGCTTCTACTGCCCAACTAGCCATGCAGGCCATTTGGGCTTCTTTTTCTTGCAACTACTGTTTTAAAACTTGTATTTCTTTTGCTGCTTGAGACTCGTGTTCTTGCAGCAGTTTTGTTAGCATCTCCACATTAGCTTGTAGCTCTCCCTCTTTTTGCTGATTATTAGTTGTTTCCTTGTCTGTTGAAGGGCCTTCTTGCTGTTGCTGCCCTCCCAAAATGGACAGCCTATCTTCTGTATGGACTTCCTGTAGCTGCAACTGCTTTTTCAGCAGCTCATTCTCCTCTTGTAGCTGGGCTCTTTTGCAGCTTTCTATGTGCCTCACCATGGCCAATTCCCCTCTTAATTATTTTAGCTTATCCTCCATGTGGCCTATGTCCTCAACTCCTTTAGATTTGGTGATTTGCATCCATGTGTGTTTTCTGACCCTCTCTTTCTCTAATTCAAAATATAATGGTACAACAAATTTCTGTGGGATGATTTTCCCACCCTCTAACAGATTGTAATATGAGCCAAAATTAGGCTGAGGGGTAGGTTCAGGTATTTCTTTAGCCTTTCTCCCCCCCTGTGACTGTTTAGCTGCCTTCTCCTCCAATTTCTCAGTCTCTTTTAACTTGGCTAGAATTTCCCGTAGAGATGTCTCAGCTTCTTGTAGAACTGCCTTTGAGTTCGTCAACTTAATTTTCTCTTTCCATGTGGAGGTTTTTGGGCTTCCTCATTCATAGGTGATAGATATCCTGGAAGGAGACTCTTCCTTCTTTTTAGTGGGTGAGTCCTCAATGACAATTGGTTCCTTGGATGGTGGCTGGGGCTTGCCCACTTTGATCCTTGTGCTTTTTCTGGCTTTAAAGTACATGGAATGTGTTAGCACCTAAATCTTCCTTAGGTTGAAGGAAGGAAAAAATTAGGGTAACCACAAACCACGCTCAGTCTGGTAGCTAGCCCTACCGAGAGGGCTCTCTCCGTGTCACGCTCAGTGAATTGATAGTTGGAAACGGTCTGAGATGACTTACAATGAAATATTTACCTTAGGCTAGTAAGTGAATAGGGAGTCTGGAAACAATTTTCATGAATGATCAAGCTTTTGGGATGTTATGGGACTGGCGCTCAGCAAAGAACAGAGAATTTAATACAAAGGCATAGATTATTCCGTGAGGCAAGGTAGGCGGAAAATGTAACAATTTAGTTAGAGGTACCACGGCATGAAGAGATTTCTGAAGAAAGTGAAAAGGGCATAGTGACATGAATCCTTTTCAATAGAAGAATAACACTGAGCATGAAATTTTCCCACAGGTAGAGCAATAAATTGAATTCTACCTAATCTCACTCAGAAAATTTCACTGGAAATGAACATGAATTGAATTATGAAACATAACAGAATGCATATGAAAACATAAGAGACACATTTGCTACACTCACAACCACACGAATCTCATGAAACAGAGCCACTGCCTTTCATTAATTCTCTATCAAAAATACACAGTGAAGAAACAAAGTTTCTTTCCCACAGTCTCCCAGAAGTTACAAGCCAACCAACCCTTTGCAAATAACTTGCATACAATATATATAATGTGTGAGGAAGAGATAGAATGCCCAGGGGTTGGGAAGTTACTCGAATCATTACAAAATGGAGATGGAGAGCCAACCATCCGCTATAGGTGCAGCGCTGGAAACATGACATTTGGTTTGGGGTGACCGTTTGCCTTCCTTCGCCACTTGGATAGAAGCCAATCTGGAGAAAAAACTCTTTAAATTCTGCCTTTGGTGCCAAAAAACCGAAGTGTAGATGAGTGGGCCCACTTGGAGAAGTCGAGAACCGAAATTTCATGAAACGGAATCAAATTGGCAATTTTTTCCTCTGTGCGTCGCGCCATTTTTTCTATGCGTCGCGCTACTTTGGGACCTATTTTGGGGCACTTCCAGGTGTCCAAAATGTGCCCAAGTGGGCTTGCTGGAAAGCCTATCCTGTCTACTCACTAACCCAACTAGAATTTTCAAATTTGGTGCTCATTTATCCCTCCAAATCTCCTTTCTCCCAAGATTGCTTTCTGTGTGTCAAAAAAATGGCAGAGAGGCCATTTTTGGGTGTTTTTTGACCTTTAGGAGACCCAGATCTTGCCCAAATCTCTTGCTCGGAAACCAGTAGTCGTAATTTTCGATGCTGAATCCAAATCTGCAAGCCATTTCTCAATTGGAGAAAATCCCTGTTTTTTACCCAAAAAATTATCAAGTGAACAAAATTTCCCCAAATTTTTGAAATTTGGGCTAGAGGATCGCTATGGGGTGATATGATGGGCCAAGGAAGCCTCAGCCATGATTCGAAGCCGATATTTCTATTTTGCCCATTTTGCCCTTCTTGTTGCTTTCCTCAATTTTGCTTTCAAGTTCCTTATCAGGGCTTGTGCACTCATATTTCGCACCCTGTAACGAAAAGTCATGTGTCTCAGTAGAGCAAGGTTCTAATCGGATTTGTCCAGCATCCTCTCCAACTGCATGTTCCTGATCTCAAGATAGGCCTCCCAATCCTCATTGATCGCTTGCTCCAGTGATGTGGGTTGAACTCTTCTCCTTTGAGCAGCTTGGCGATGCTCACGAATGTTTTGAAGCTCCATAATCGTCTGTTGTTCCTCAAGCTGCTTGTTTCTCTGCTCCAGGTACTTCATGTTCCACTTGGCCCTTTCTAAATCAATGGACAAGTCTTCAGTCTCTGATTGCTGCTCCCGGATGATCTCTATAAGCTCTACATTTGTTGGTTCTGCATCTGTTTCATCATCCTGGAGGAGAACAAACTCGGTCTCTCGCTCACCTGATGGCCCTTCCTCCTGCACTGGCTCCTTACCCTTGCCCTGCTCCTGTGATGCTGATGTCGGAAGCGAGGCCCCTTCCACCCCGGGTGGAGATAACACTCACTTTGCTGCTCCAAATAAGGGTCTACTGCCTTTTTGATAGGTGATGTATACTAGCATAGTGGCAGTCTCATGTCGCTCATACTGATGAGATGGGCCCCCTACCTCATGCTCTGCCTCTGAAACCACTTGTGGAGCGCTGAAGAAGTCATGGGAGATGAAGTCCTCCCAAGCAATACCCTGCAATCCCAACTGATGGTCCACCAAAATCCAGATAAGGGAAAATTGATACACACTGTTGAGCTGCTGTCGAGGGGTCTTATGCTGCATGAAATTTCTCATCCTCTCTATGCTCCCACAGATGAAAAATGGGAGGTTCATCATCCGCACCCTGGTAAAGTGCATGAGCAACCTAATGTGATAGGCATAAAGGCGAGAAAACCTCCCCTCGCAACTGAAGTACTTCATGATCAATTTCATGAGCGGGGCATACTCATCTTTCAGAAATCTGAATGGAAAAACTCCCGTGAGGTGGCTCAAACAGCTATCTTTGAGGTAAGGCTCATAATGATGCCTCTCTACCTTCTTCTTCTTGTGCCACTGCTCTCCAATGTTTGGTATGCTTGTTGCCACTGATATGGTTTCGGGTGTAAGTGTTAAAGTGACCCCAGCCAAGATAGACTATCCCCCATGTAGGTGAAGTGCAAAAAGACGGGCCAACTCATGATGAACTTTGACATTTTCCACCCTCTGACAAAATCAAAAACATGCTAAGTGTTGGAAACTAGACATAGCAAGAGGGCATGCCTGCAACTCGGTGAGGGTGTTTGGTTCATCTCTAAAGTGTCTTCCACTCCGGTGATGTCTCCTTTGGGCCCTTTCTCCCGAAGCTGTGTCACTGTGTGTCTCCTCCTCATACTCTGATGAAACTTCGGATACCATTACTGCTATTTGTACCCTGAGTTTTATGTTGCCCTTGAATTCCAATGAAGCTGGTAGCTGCTCTAAAAATCTTCCGCAAGGGGACAATAAAACAAGGAGTATTAGGAGGGGAATGATGAAATGGGAATAGGGGCCAAAGGGAGAAATTTATCAGGGACTTGGGAGTAGTTTAGGTATAGTGTTGATGGGGTAGGGTTTGAAACATATTGGCAGCCTTGTCACTGTAGCATAAACCCCAGGATTATGATTTCTTTGTTTCTCTTTTGTTGGCTTTATAAAAAATGTTTGCACTTGATTTATACCCCTACCACCATGCTATCCCTTTCAAGTTTTGATGTAGGAACTGAGGTAGGTGGCCTACCTTTCAAATTTGGTGAGCCTCCAAAAGTTTTTAGGCATATTGGACAGTTTCTGGGCCTTATATTTCTGTGTGTCACACGCTCTACCCAGTGCGCCGCGTGCCGGGTATGCGTCGCGCTAGTGTTCTATTTACACAGTGGGCGGGCCCTGTGTACACCGCGCTCTTTGGTGTGTGCGCCGCGCGCTATGAAAACACTCAAATTTTCTCATAATTTTTAACTCTTCGACTCTTTGACCATGCACCCCTCTCCCATAGCTTGGCTTACACAATGAGCTGATTTCGTGGGGACTTTGAGTTAACCAAATAGTGGAGGAATAGGGATAGGGTTTGGTAGTGAATTAGGGCAGGGGTTTAGGAATAATGACAAGGGATGATGGGAAAAAATGATAGGTGAGGGGAATAGGTGAGTGGAGTGAAACCTTGGCATAATCAACACAAATTTACAACCCCATCCATCATTTTCTTGGTGATTTTCACATCGTTGACATTATGCATTTTGGGTGACATTCAAACCTCTTCACAAACACCATATCCTTGACAAAATGTGATGAGCAGGTGATGTCATAAGGCTTACCTCTCAATTTGATAGCCTTCCCCAAAGTTTGAAGTGGTTTGGCACCGTTTCTTGGCTGCTGGACTGTCTGCGCCACGCGCAATTCCCAGTGTGCCGCGCGCCTTGTATGCACCGCGCCTGTGCAATCTTTGAACGGCGGGCTGGTTGCGTGTGCGCCGCGCCCCTGGTTATATGCGCCGCGCGCTTCCAAAACCTGCTTCCACTCACTCAAACTTCTCCAACCTCCCACTCACACCTTTGAAATGCTTTCTCCAAGTCTTGCAAGAGCACCATGCCTTTGATTTGGGTCAAAACATGTATTTATAGCCTTGGAGGAGATGGGTTTGATTTTTGCCTCTTTAAAAACCCCTTTTCTAATGTTGTGTTTTGCACTTTTTGATTGACCTTTAAACATACTGATTTTCACTTTCCCTTTGACATTTTGGCTCAAATGACAAAATTTTCGGCACCTCTTTGCAAGGATTGTATGACAGAGCATTTGGCCATGTAAATCATAACTGCATCTGAAAAGTCAACTAGTGATTTTTTGGAAAATTTTGTCATAAATGACCTTGTTTGACTTTTCTTCAAAACAGAGTTTGGAAGAAGAGTCGATGTCTATCCAAGTGACGATGAAGCTCTCTGAACCATAGTTGTATAAGGGCCTCCCTCTGGCTTTCATGGCTTGTTCTGGACATGTTTTCAGAGACCAAATTGATGAATTCCTAGACCCAAACATAAAAATGACTTTGTCCTGTAAAGGATCAGACCTTGCCTATCATGAACTTTCGGTGATTATGGACAAAGACCTAAGCCAGCAGGAGCGAGACAAGAGAGAAAATGATTAGCATGACTTTCTCCGTCAGATCATGGTATCCCCCTAGTGGAATGTAGTTGAGTGAATGGATCGGGACACTTAAAATTGAAATGCACAAAGAGTTTTGATCTCTGACGGAGGGCTGACCAGACCGACTCTAACATTGGCTCTAATGGGGGATGGTAGCTCCTTGGAGGTGCCAAGAACAACAGATGTCTGGAGGAGCTAGACAGTGCCTTTCGTCCATTGGGCTATGGAGTCATCATTTCGATAAACAGCACAAGGCTCTGACTTATTTATGAGACTGAAATGACCAATGAATTGACTCAAACTTGACATTGAAATAACTCAAAAACTAACTTTACGGACTGAAACCAAACTGAAATAAAAAATGGTATTTACAATGACAGTGGAAGCAGCGTTAATAAATCAACAGTGATACCGCTTGAGCAGTCGACCATTGATCGGCCCTCCAGGACAATCTTCCCCATTCATTTCCTTAAGAAGAAAGGCATTCTGACCCCTATATGCTGCAATCTTGAAAGGACCTTTCCACAGATTTTTGAACTTTCTGTGCTTGCCTTTCTCTTCATTCCTTGCATCCCACTTCAGCACCACATCATCCAACTGAAATTTATCTGCTTTTTCTTTTCTGTCATAGATTTTCTTTATCTTCTCCTGCAACTTGGATGTATTCTTAAAAACGTTTTCTCTTGTTTGCTGCAAGTGGATCATTTGATTCAGCCTTCTCTGCATGGGATCTTCTTCACTTCCGGCCTCCTGAAGAAGTCTGACCACCGGGGTAGCAAGAGAGGTGGGGAATACTGTGTCAACTCCATAAACAAGCTCAAATGGTGACATACCAATAGACTTTTTCTGACTGATCCGATCTGCCTAAAGCGCATGGACCAACCTCTTATTCCAACTCTTTTTATTTATTTCCAGTAGCTTCTTGATGATGTTGACCAAGGATTTATTCGAAGATTCTGCCAATCCATTGCCTTGCAGATGATAGGCAGTTGAATGACCCAAAATTATGTGATATTTATGACAAAATTCTACCATCCTTTTCGATTTGAAAGCTGTTGCATTCTCAGTGATTAATTTGTTTGGACAACCAAAGCGAGACAAGATGTTATTTCGAGAAATGAAATGATTACTGTGTCTGTGGCTTGTCTGGTAGGGGTTGCCTCAATCCATTTGTGAAATAGTCTGTCGCTGTAAGAATCCATCTATGTTGTCCGGAAGAGGCAGGATGAATTTCCCCAATGAAATCCAACCCCCACTGCTGGAAGGGAGCGCTCACTTCAATAGGCTTAAGTGGAAAAGGCTGTAATTTCTGTTTTCCTTCAAAAATCTGACATTTATGACAGCGCTTGACCATCTTATGCACATCAGCAAACAAAGTAGGCCAGTAGTACCCTGCTCTCAAAATTTTGTTCGCTGTTGACTTCCAAAAGAGGTGACCACCACACTCTCCTCCGTGGAAATCCTCCATGACTTTCTTTGCCTCCTCTTCCACAAAAAAATTTAACAAAATGCCACCGGGATCTTTCCAATACAGTGCAGAATTCAAAATACAGAACTTGGCAGCCTTCAATTTGAGTGTTCTCGCTTTGTTTCTAGTCATGCCGGGCGGTGGTGATAGATTTTTCAGCACATATATTATATCTGAATACCATGGGAATAAAGCAAACATTTTGGATACCTGAACGATGATATTTACTCATTCTCATCTGACATGGCAACGATTAGATTTATGTCCAAGGCATGTAAGTTTGATTCGGCCATTAGCTTCGCCAACCCCTGTCCTTTGATCAGCTTTGTAGGCTTTATTTCCACATCATATTCCAGCAAGGCTGCAATCCATTTTCCTCTTCTCCCTTCCGGATCGGTCTGCACTAAAACATCCTTTACAACAGTATTAAGAACAAAGGCCAGAATGTGAGAATGTAGGATATATACCCGGAAATCCTTCAATGCTTTCACAAATGCCAGGGCTTGCTTCTCAATGATGTTGTACTTTAAAGATGCATCCCTTATAGCCCTGCTGAAGAATGCAATGGGTCTTTCATGATCATCTCTCTTTTGTAATAATACCGCTGCCATAGTGTGCTCAGAAGCAAATGAAAACAATATGAAATCCTGAGTGTAGTCCGGGCTGACTAGAACTGGAGCTGAAGAAAGAGCCAATTTGACCAAGTTGAATGATTTTACACCCTCCTCTATCCATTTCACCTGGCTGTCCTTCTTAAGCATGTTGGCCATTTCTCTCAAGTGTTCTGCAAGATTAGGCACAAAGCGACGCAGAAAATTCATCTTACCATTGAATGATTGTATCTCTTTTTTGTTCCTAGGAAGATCGATTTGCTGAATTTCTTGCACATGTGCTGGGTCTATATGAATGCCATCCTTTGAAATGATGTGCCCAAGTAATTTGCCTTCCTCCATGGCGAACAAGCTCTTCTCAGGATTCAGCGATAGACCATATTTCATGAATTTTTGAAAGACAATTTTTAGTTGATGCATGTGCTCTTCATCAGATTTGGAGAATACTGTCAAATCATCCAAGTACACCACCAAAAACACATCCTTATCGTTTGCAAAAGCCAAGTCCATTTCCCGCTGAAATGTGGCACTTGCATTCTTTAAACCGAAGGGCATTTTGGCGTAGTGAAAGGTTCCCCATGGAGTGGTGAATGCTATCTTGTCTCTATCATCTTCATGGACAGAAATTTGGTTATATCCAGAATAACCATCAAGCAGTGACATACGAGATGCCCCCACTACTCGCTGAAGTATATGGTCCATCTTGGGCAGTGGATAGTTGTCCTTCAATGAGACCTTATTTAGATTTCTGAAATCAATGCATAGGCAGATCTCACTGGTCTTCTTGCATACAGGCACTAAGTTAGATATCCAATCTGAAAATCTGATGGGCACAATGATACCTGACTTGTACAACCTATTTACCTCCTTTTCGATAGATGGCAACAACTTTGGATTTATCCTTCTCAGCTTCTGTCTAAATGGTTTATGGTTGGGCTTGATGGGTATTGTGTGCTGAATAATACTTGTATCATAGGTCTTTAAATCAGAATAGTCCCAAGCAAACACATATGCAAATGAAGCCATCAAACTGATGTATTTGTCCTTGATCTTTGGCGGTAATGCTTTGGACAATTTCACCAACTTTGGATTAGCAGTTGTACCAATGTTGACTAATTCTACACCCTTCTCAGTTGGCTGCAATGTTGGCTTGCGGGCTACATCATCCTGATCAAAAAGTTCCTCTAGAGGTATCAAGCCTTTAGGAATGATGTTATTTTTCAGCTGTAATATGTCCATTTGATTGATCTGCACTTCATCTATGCCATTCCATTTTCCCTCATCATTTTCTACATCAATTGAGGTTTCTTTGAACTTGCCTTTGTTGAGCAGAAAATCCTTAATCTCCTCATCATCTTGAAACACTTGCCAATATCGCTGATTGTCTGGAATGGTTGGATGATGCTTGACATGGATTTCAAATTTATTGCTGGAGTTCATGGGGATCTTCAAGCTGCTCGCTACCTTGGCAAGAGCATCAACAATACTATTTTGTATACGAGGCACACATGTCAAGGTGTATTCTGAAAATAAATTCAAGATGTCTAAAACTGCATTACGATAGGCCCGCATCCTAGGATGTTTTGCTTGATACTCACCTCTGACCTGTTTTATTACAAACTCGGAGTCGCCATATACCGAAATCCTTTTTGCATTCAGCTTTCTAAGAATCTTCAGGCTAGCAATCAGAGCTTCATACTCAACTTCATTGTTTGAACACTCAAAAGCCAGCTTGTAAGAGCAAACCCTCACGTTGCTAGGCACTTTGTTTGGGGCGGAGAAAGGACTGCATACCCAAATACCAATTCCAGCTCCATCATTTCCTACTGCTCCATCAAAATCCATTGTCCACAAGCCTTCTTCTTCCTCTTGTAAGTGCTGGAAATCTGTTTGCCATGCCTTGTCTGCTTGCTGTCCATTACTTTCAGCTGATTGCCCAACATTTTCCTCCTTTTCTTGTCTTTCTTTCTTCAAAATTTCTCTGAAATTTTCTGTTATTTCCTTAATGTCATCTGCTTCTACTATCTGGCTATCTATCTCATTTAAACTATCTGAAAACAAAACAAAAGACTCTAAATCTGTATGTACATAGTTAATAGGATGCTTTATAGGTTTCTCCTTACTTGTGATCATATATTTCATTTTTTGTTCCCGATATTACTTCCTCATTTTTCCAAACACCAGGATTGTTGCATAGGAGAAATCCAGCTGTAGTGTCCCTTTCATTTTCGCTACCCAAGACCTAGAAAGAAGCATGCCAAACCTTGGAGGAATATCTGCTACCACCACATCCATCAAAACATTTTTCATAGGAAGCTGATCCAAACTCACAACCAAGTCTTTGATGAGTCCTATACATCTTACTCTACTGGAATCGAATGAATAGAGATCATGATATTGCCGGGTGATGTCCAGACCAAGCTTATCCATGATAGCCTTGGGCATGAGATTGTGAGAAGCTCCGGAATCGACATGGCATTGTGTAACACAAAATCATGCAACCGTAAACTGATATAGAAGGGTGGCACATCACTATCAGGAGACTCACCATTTGTTGCTAGTCCAAAAATCATTTCAGGTTGATCATCTTCTACATTTACCATGTCGGACATTGGGTCCAAATTCAACATCTTAGAAATGTGTCCTCTATAACTGTTGTTCTTCATTATTTCAGTCAAGGGGATTGATACCTTTAACTTAGAAATCTCATTCTCTAAGCTAAAAGCGGGAGTCTTTTCTACCTCTTTGACTGGGATCTCTTTCCTTTCCTTTGATGTAGCTTGCTGCTGTGACGGTTCTGCTAATTTTGATTTGCTGCTCTCTGGACCAACTGCCTCCTTTCCCTTTCTTTGTGTAGCTGATGAATCATTTTTTGCTGTTTCAACCTCCTTCTTTTTCTGAATTGGTTTGGCCGGCACATCTCTGTTTCTAAGTGAATATTTTGGCTGTTGTGCAGACAAAGCATTCATATACCCCCTTTGATATTCTTCTGATTCTTCTTCCAACACAGTGTCGCTAGCTAGAATAAAATCAGTGTCTTGGTGTGCAGCTGAATTCACTGCACATTCTTCCTCTTCGGTAATGTAAGTAGGCAGCTCATCTGGAGTAAAGAGATGGTTTTCTTCGCCTATTACATTCTCGTCCTCATCTGACTCCGGTCCATGCACAAAATTCTACTGCAAAGGTGTTTGTACCGGTTGTTGTGCTGTCTGCTCTTGAGTTCGCTGATCTCTCTGTCTTATTCTATATTGTGGCTGTTGTTGGCCACGAAAGTTAGGATTCCTAACTTGTGGCTCTGGCTTGTCAAGTTTTACCCTTTCGAGCATCTGCTCTACCTTTTTAAGAAGTTGATCCATTGAAGAAGATTCTTCTTTCACAATGGTTTTCTTCTCTGCTTTCGCTCTAGCTCTTTTGGACAGCAATTTGCCTCAACGCTGACCACAATTTTCTGCATGTCTTCCATTGTGGCCAATTCTCTTTCTCTTAATTGGTATGCCATGTCAGCATCAAAACCATCTGGAAACTTCATCATTGCTAGTCCCACAGGTGGTTTTAGATGATCTGGAATTTCGTTATAGACTGCATTAAATCTAACACAATAGTCTTGGACCGACTCACCAGCGTTTCGTTTGATTTGTTCATATTCAGCCAGAATTTGAAGAGGATTCTTTTTCACTTCCCACCGGTTCAAAAATTATCTTTGTAGTTCAACCAAGGTAGTGATACTTGCTATCGGCAAACCTCTAAACCATTTCCTCACATCACCTGCAAATGTCTGTACAAAGAGTCTCATTGCCACATTCTCCTCATCGATCTCATGGAGTTCATAGAAGTCTGCCATTTTGTCTACATGTTGCTGAGTAGTAATGCTGTTAGGAGTGCCATCAAAAAACGAGATTTTACTTTGATAATCCGCGGGCATATCATCTAGAACTTGGGGCAGAACAAGGGGTGCGAAATAGGCGGCCATCACTCTCGGTGGATTTGGCCTTGGAGGTGTTGGAGGAGTGTGCACAGTTTGCAAGGGGTTAGCAATTGGAGTTTGGGGCTGTGTTGCAATATAATTATCAATTAACCGATTAGCTCTTTCGGTTTCAAGGTCCACAAGAAATTGGGGATTGGGGACAGTATAATCAACAGCCCTTTCAGATTTAGACTCAAACAATGATATCTCAAACCGTTCGTCAAACTCAAGCTCTTCAAGATAATCAAAAATGTCGGGACATGAATGGGATTTGAACACAGGAGTTATGGTGCTTTTTGATGAAGGAGTCTTGGAATCAAATTGGGATTTTCGTAAATATGAGGAGGATCTAGGTCTGGATTGGCTCTGGTATATTGTCTTGAAGCCAGCGTGCTATTGAGAAAAATCACAGGAAACAACCAACTTACTCAGCCTTTCCAATCCTAAGCTCATCATCCGGAAGCTTAGAATTATTATGAAACAAGGGGATCTGATTTCAGTTTGTTTCCCCAGTTGAGTCGCCACTATGTTAGCACCTAAATCTGCCTTAGGTTGAAGGAAGGAAAAAATTAGGGTAACCACAAACCACGCTCAGTCTGGTAGCTAGCCCTACCAGAGCAGGAGAGGGCTCTCTCTGTGTCACGCTCAGTGAATTGATAGTTGGAAACGGTCTGAGATGACTTACAATGAAATATTTACCTTATGCTAGTAAGTGAATAGGGATTCTGGAAACAATTTTCATGAATGACCGAGCTTCTGGGATGTTATGGGACCGACGCTCAGCATAGAACAGAGAATTTAATACAAAGGCACAGATATTCCGTGAGGCAAGGTAGGCGGAAAATGTAAAAATTTAGTTAGAGGTACCACGACATGAAGAGATTGCTGAAGAAAGTGAAAAGGGCATAGTGACATGAATCCTTTTCAACAGAAGAATAACATTGAGCATGAAATTTTCCCACAGGCAAAGCAATAAAATTGAATTCTACCTAATCTCACTCAGAAAATTTCACTGGAAATGAACATGAATTGAATTATGAAACATAACAGAATACATATGAAAACATAAGAGACACATTTGCTACACTCACAACCACAAGAATCTCATGAAACAGAGCCACTGCCTTTCATTAATTCTCTGTCAAAAATACACAGTGAAGAAACAAAGTTTCTTTCCCACAGTCTCCCAGAAGTTACAAGCCAACCAACCCTTTGCAAATAACTTGCATACAATATATAGAATGTGTGAGGAAGAGATAGAATGCCCAAGGGTTGGGAAGTTACTCGAATCATTGCAAAATGGAGATGGAGAGCCAACCATCAGCTACAGGTGCAACGCTAGAAACATGACATTTGGTTTGGGGTGACCGTTTGCCTTCCTTTGCCACTTGGATAGAAGCCAATATGGAGAAAAAACTCTTTAAGTGCCGCCTTTGGTGCCAAAAAACTGAAGTGTAGATGAGCAGGCCCACTTGGAGAAGTCGCGAACTGAAATTTTGCGAAACGGAAGCAAATTGGCAATTTTTTCCTCTGTGCGCCGCGCCATTTTTTCTGTGCGTCGCACTACTTTGGGACCTGTTTTGGGGCACTTGTAGGTGTCCACAATGTGCCCAAGTGGGCTTGCTAGAAATCCTATCCTTTCTACTCACTAACGCAACTGGAGTTTTCAAATTTGGTGCTCAATTTCCCCTCCAAATCTCCTTTCTCCCAAGACTGCTTTCTATGTGTCAAAAAAGTGGCAGAGATGCCATTTTTGGGTGTTTTTTGACCTTTAGGAGACCCAGATCTTGCCCAAATCTCTTTCCCGGACACCAGTAGTCGTAATTTTCGATGTTGAATCCAAATTTGCAAGCGATTTCTCAATTGGAGCCCTAGAATCAGGGAGAAAATCCCTGTTTTTTACCCAAAAAATTATCAAGTGACCAAAATTTCCCCAAATTTTTTGAAATTTGGGCTGGACGATATCTATGGGGTGCTATGATCGGCCAAGGAAGCCTCAGCCAAGATTCGAAGCCGATCTTTCTCTTTTGCCCGTTTTTCCCTTCTTGTTGCTTTCCTCAATTTTGCTTTCAAGTTCCTTATCCGGGCTTGTGCACTCATATTTCGCACCCTGTAACGAAAATTCATGTGTCTCAATAGAGAAAGGTTTTGATCGGCTTTGTCCAGCATCCTCTCCAACTGCATGTTCTTGATCTCGAGATAGGCCTCCTAATCCTCATTGATCACTTGCTCCAGTGATGTGGGCTGAACTCTTCACCTTTGAGCAGCCTTGGCGATGCTCACGAATGTTTTGAAGCTCCATAATTGTCTGTTGGTCCTCAAGCTGCTTGTTTCTCTACTCCAGGTACTTCATGTTCCACTTGGCCCTTTCTAAATCAATGGACAAATCTTCAATCTCTGATTGCTGCTCCCGGATGATCTCTATAAGCTCTGCATTTGTTGGTTCTGCATCTGTCTCATCATCCTGGAGGAGAAAAAATCGGTCTCTCGCTCACCTGATGGCCCTTCCTCCTGCACTGGCTCCTTACCCTTGCCCTGCTCCTGTGATGCTGATGTTGGAAGCGAGGCCCCTTCCACACCGGGTGGAGATAACACTCGCTTTGCTGCTGTAAATAAGGGTCTACTGCCTTTCTGATACGTGATGTATACAGGCATAGTGGCAGTGTCATGTCACTCATAATGATGAGATGGGCTCCCTACCTCATGCTCTGCCTCTGAAAACACTTGTGGAGTGGTGAAGAAGTCACGGGAGATGAAGTCCTCCCAAGAAATACCCTGCAATCCCAACTGATGGTCCACCAAAATCTGGATAAGGGCAAAGTGATACACACTGTTGAGCTGCTGTCGAGGGGTCTTGTGCTGCATGAAATTTCTCATCCTCTCTATGTTCCCGCAGATGAAAAATGGGAGGTTCATCATCCGCACCTGGTAAAGTGCATGAGTAACCTGATGTGATAGGCATAAAGGCGAGAAAACCTCCCCTCGCAACTGAAGTATTTCATGATCAATTTCATGAGCGGGGCATACTCATCTTTCAAAAATCTGAATGGAAAAACTCTCGTGAGGTGGCTCAAACAACTATCTTTGAGGTAAGGCTCATAATGATGCCTCTCTACCTTCTTCTTCTTGTGCCACTGCTCTCCAATGTTTGGTATGTCCGTTGCCACTGATATGGTCTCGGGTGTCCATGTGAAAGTGACCCTAGCCAAGATAGACTATCCCCCATGTAGGTGAAGTGCAAAAAGACTGGCCAACTCATGATGAACTCTGACATTTTCCACCCTCTGACAAAATCCAAAACATGCTAAGTGCTGGAAACTAGACATAGCAAGAGGGCATGCCTGCAACTCGGTGAGGGTGTTTGGTTCGTCTCTAAGATGTCTGCCACTCTGGTGATGTCTCCTTTGGGCCCTTTCTCCCGAAGTTGTGTCACTGTGGGTCTCCTCCTCATACTTGATGAAACTTTGGATGCCATTACTGATGTTTGTACCCTGAGTTTTATGTTGCCCTTGAATTCCAATGAAGCTGGTAGCTGCTCTGAAAATCTGCCGCCAAGGGGACAATAAAACAGGGAGTATTAGGAGGGGAATGATGAAATGGCAATAGGTGCTAAAGGGAGAAATTTATCAGGGACTTGGGAGTAGTTTAGGTATAGTGTTGATGGGGTAGGGTTTGAAACATACTGGTAGCCTTGTCGCTGTAGCATAAACCCTAGGATTATGATTTCTTTGTTTCTCTTTTGTTGGCTTTATAAAAAATGTTTGCACTTGATTTATACCCCTACCACCATGCTATCCCTTTCAAGTTTTGATGTAAGAACTGAGGTAGGTGGCCTACCTTTCAAATTTGGTGAGCCTCCAAAAGTTTTTAGGCAGATTGGACAGTTTCTGGGCCTTATATTTCTGTGCGCCGCGCGCCGGGTATGTGCCGCGCCAGTGTTATATTTACACAGTGGGCGGGCCCTGTGTGTGCCGCGCTCTTTGGTGTGTGCACCGTGCGCTATGAAAAAACTCAAATTTTCTCCTAATTTTAACTCTTCGACTCTTTGACCATGCACCCCTCTCCCACAGCTTGGCCATGCACCCCTCTCCCATAGCTTGGCTTGCACAATGAACTGATTTCGTGGTGACTTTGAGTTAACCAAATAGTGGAGGAATAGGGAGAGGGTTTGGTAGTGACTTAGCATAGGGGTTTAGGAATAATGACAAGGGATGATGGGAAAAAATGATAGGTGAGGGGAATAGGTGAGTGGAGTGAAACCTTGGCATAATCAACACAAATTTACAACCCCATCCATCGTTTTCTTGGTGATTTTCACATGGTTGACATTATGCATTTTGGGTGACGTTCAAACCTCTTCACAAACACCATATCATTGACAAAATTTGATGAGCAGGTGATGTCATAAGGCTTACCTCTCAATTTGATAGCCTTTCCCAAAGTTTGAAGTGGTTTGGCAACGTTTCTTGGCTGCTGGACTGTGTGCGCCGCACACAATTCCCAGTGCGCCGCGCACCTTGTATGCGTCGCGCCTGTGCAATCTTTCAACGGCGGGCTGGCTGCGTGTGCGCCGCGGCCCGTGAGTGTGTAGCCAAGAGCACCATTCCTTTGATTTGGGTCAAAACATGTATTTATAGCCTTGGAGGAGATGGGTTTGATTTTTGCCTCTTTGAAAACCCCTTTTCTAATGTTGTGTTTTGCACTTTTTCATTGACCTTTAAACATACTGATTTTCACTTTCCCTTTGACATTTTGGCTCAAATGATGAAAATTTCGGCACCTCTTTGCAAGGACTGTATGACAGAGCATTTGGCCATGTAAATCATAACTGCATCTGAAAAGTCAACTAGTGATTTTTTGGAAAATTTTGTCATAAATGACATACTTTGACTTTTCTTCAAAACAGAGTTTTGAAGAAGAGTCGATGTCTATCCAAGTGACGATGAAGCTCTCTGAACCATAGTTGTATAAGGGCCTCCCTCTGGCCTGCATGGCTTGTTCTGGACATGTTTTCAAAGACCAAATTGATGAATTTCTAGACCCAAACATAAAAATGACTTTGTCTTGTAAAGGATCAGACCTTGCCTGTCATGAACTTTCGGTGATTATGGACAAAGACCTGAGCCAGCAGGAGCTAGACATGAGGTAAAATGATTAGCATGACTTTCTCCGTAAGATCATGGCATGCCCCTAGCAGAATGCAGCTGAGTGAATGGAGCGGGACACTTAAAATTGAAATGCACAAAGAGTTTTGATCTCTGATGGAGGGCTGACTAGACCGACTTTAACAGAAGGTTGCCTTTTTCTTTTTCCTTTTTGTTTTGTAGGTTTGCTTAATGAAGCATGCACAACTGCTACTTCCCTTGCCAACATTTCAAGGGATTTCTCTTTCTGCTGTTCTTTTTCTTCACTTCCTATAGAAATCTCTATGCCCACTGTTTCTGCTTGTGCCACTGATATCTCAGGGTGTATCCTTTCTTTCTCTTGTTGGGTGCCTGCCTTGGCTGTGGCAGCCTTCTTTTGGGCTTTCTTGTTCTTTTTCTTTCCAATCTTTGTCCTTTTTCCCTTCTCTATTTTTGTTGTTTTCTCCTTTTCTGTCTTAGGTTCAACAGTCTTGTCAAATTCCTCTTTTTCCTTCCGTTCTTCCTCTGTTTTGCCCTCTGCTTGAATTTCTTGTGCTCCCTCATCAATGTTCTTCTCAATTTCTTCAGTTTGCTCCCCCTCATCACTGCTGGATGGGCTAATGTTCTCAGTCAAAGTTCTGATGTTATCATCCCTGGACATATTTGTGAAGATCTCCTAAGCTATGGGGATAGTATAGGTGTGTAAAGCATCTTCCACCAACAGTTTGATGAGCCCATGGTGGGCTAACTGATTTTGGACTCCTGCATTTAGCTTTGTACCACATTCAATTAAAGACTGAAGGAGGAAATGTGGGATGCTCAGTTTCTTAGCTGGAGGTAAGTCCCCCATACCTCAATTCATGTAGCAGCCTGAAATGATAACCATAGATGATGCTAAACCTCCATTCACATATGATATACTTCATTATTTGATAACTGACTTCACTCTAGAGAGGAGGCAAGCTTGTCCTTCTGACCTCGTTTTTGTCTTCTACAGGATGCTCCTTAGGCAGAAAAAATGTTTTCTTAGCCACTTGTCCCAATGATTTCTCCTCTTAGCTCCAAGGGAGCCCCAATGGTAAACCGGTAATTCTAGTGACGAAATCAAGGGTAAGTTCTAGGGTCAAACCCCTAAAACTAACTGTGGCATGTGTCTTCGAATGTGGTCTTAGGTTCAATCAAAAACTCCTCAGTCACCTCCTCATCATAACCCTGAATTCTGTCAAAGAAGGATATCCAGTTTGCCCTGGTGAAAAGGTCCACCACCATAGGGTGCTCATACAATTTGCTAGAGTTTAAGGGTTCTTTCCTCATGAATCCTCTCGGCATGGTGTTAAGTTTGTGTTTTAAGCAGAAAAGAAAATGCTCAGGTGGGGAAAACAACAGTCAATCATTGAAATAGAGAATAATTGAATTTGGTTTTTTTTTAACCCAAGAAGGAATTTCCCGTGTGCTTCCTTACAACATCAAATGGCAATAATGCCCCTATTTTAAACTGCTATCACCCTGAATTTGACTGTCTGTTTATGAAAGGATTTTTTTTTTTTTACAGAACAGAGCATAAGGACACAGGTTCTTTTCTCAGCACATAGATAGATATGCAAATTCGGTTTTTTCACACACACACAGGCTGGCCTCTACTGCTGCATGTATCTTCTTTACAGGAGAAATTGAAAAATGATGAGGAGATTTCGGATGCAGAAAAAAACTGTGTAGACTCAGTGAAATATGCAGGAAGACTTTCACTTTTTCAATGTTCAGGCAGACTTTTACTCTCTTCTTCAATCTAATTCCGTGTTCAATTCACCACCTTACTCAAACAAATCATGCACAGAGAAGTTTTCTCGAGCCTACCTCGTTTTGAGCTTGAAATTCGACGAAAGTCTCGAGTTTTCTTTCTGCAGAGCTATTCTCTACCTTTCCTGTAGAACCCTTCTTGTAGAGTCCAATAGGTGGGATATTTTCAAAAAACAGGCAGAAATCTGGTGGAGGACGACTGGTTAGCTTCTTTGGAAGTGGTAGATGCGTACTCCAGTTGAGAACATCGTGAGTGCAGACTAAACAAAGGGTGGTGAATGTCTTAACTGAGCTGTTTTTTATCTGCAGGCATGATTCATGGTGAGGAGATGAGGTGGCCGGACCAGACCATTGATCCTACGTCATGGTCATAATGTTTCTGCATGTCGTCTGACCACCATCACCTCCCTTACTCCTGTTATCCACCGCCACCACTACCAGTCCCGAATATTTCTTCCTGAATGGACATTCCACACGTGCTGGCTGCGTATCTGATTGGCAGTTTTGAATTTGACGGGGCTCGTTTGGATTCCACGAGGATGTGTAACTGACTGAGGGTGGCCAGTTAACTGGCCACCGATTCCATTCAATCCGAACCATTCCCATAGTCACACAGCCTTGAAATATGATTCATGTAATTGAGGAATAGGTTTAGGCACTTACCTGTGCAGTCGCAGCCGTGTTATGCACATTTCGGATTTTTGGAACCCATTTCTTCATTGCTGTTGCTGCTTGCGCTCTACATGCTCGGCCTCAGGCTGTTTCTGATGTTCACACGTTCAAATAGAGCTCCATGCATGTTTCATATGCTATACTTTGTTGTCCCTGTCTCTGTAGTATGTTTTTCAGAGGGATCAACCGCTACAGGAATCCTGTAAAATTTCCTATAACTGCTTCTCCTTCTGGAATTGAAGCTAAAATGAGTAGGGCTACAACTGTTGACGAGGTTCTAAGCTGACAAGGAATCACAGATGGAGGGTATCAGGTATGGTGAGTGAAAAAAACTGTTGTTTTGATTTGTCATTAAAATTTTGTTTGCAACATGAAAAAATAGGATTTTTGTGTGTGACTGTGCAGGGACATAAAAACGAGTGTAATGGAGGTGTACAGAGATGGAAAAGGGTGAAATATGGTGAGGGATGGAGGCAGGGAGGTTCATAGGCCTCATAGATAGATTTCAAACCCTCGGGTCCTCTTCTGAGATCGATTTTGGCTTGTCTGTAGCTTCTACAGGATCCTCCTGTAGAAGATACAGAGCTTCCTGTAGGATGTGGAATTTCAGACCAAATGAGACCAGATCTTAGGAAAGGGTAATGATGATGGAGGAATGGATTGTGAGGGATGCATGCATCCTAGTCATGTCCTCTGTCTTTGTCTTGTGCGATCCTCCTAAAACCTGTAATGACCTTCCTGCAACCTGCAATTTATTCAACAGAAATTAGGTTTATTTTTCTCTTTTTTCTTCTTTACCTTTTTTTTTTGTCTGAGATAGCTGGGGCACCTCCAGGAGGTTTTCACCCTCATTGTCTGCCCTGGGAACCTCCAAGAGGTTTTCACCCAAGGATCTTTTATTTATTTTTTTCTTTTTTTGTGTTTTTTCTGTTTTTTTCTCTCTCTTTTATTTTTTTTTCTTCATGGTGTAGGTGGAGTGGAGACAGGGACCTACTCCACTACCAATACTGATTTACCAAGAGTCTCAATGAACTCCTGCTTGGAAAGGGGCTTCCTGTATATTTTCAATCTATGCCCATTGACGAGCATGGGGATGGCTTCTTCATCAATGGTCCGAATAAGGACTGAACCATTGTCATTGCATGTTTCCACTATATATGGTCCCAACCATCTTGTCCTTAGCTTTCCCTTGAAATCCTTGTATCTTGAATCATATAGCAGCGCCCAATCCCCTGGCTAAAATTGCTTTTCTTTGAGGTGCCGGTCATGCCATATCTTTCTTTGAAGTTGGACCACCTCTGAGTGGAGAAGGGCCTGCATTCTCTGTTCATCTAATCCATTCAGCTGAAGCAATCTTTCCTGTTGTGCATGGCTGAGATCTAGGTCCAGTTGAGCTACCAACCTCAATGTGTTATATTCAAATTCTATGGACAACAAAGCCTTCTTCCCGTAGATCACCTCATAGGGTGTGAAACCTGTTGTAGTTTTCCAAGTAGTGTTATAGGCCCAGGTGGCCTCAACCAAGAAATCTGCCCAATCTTTTCTGTTGCTGCTCACTACCTTAGTCAAAATCCCTTCCAAAGCTCTGTTAGTAACTTCCACCTGTCCATTTGTTTGCTGATGATAAGGGGTGGAATTTCTGTGCTTAATCTTGTGATGAGTGAGCAAGTCTTCAATCAGGTTAGAGGTAAACTGACTTCCTTGATCTGTGACTAATTCTCTTGGGTAGCCAAACTTGTAGAAGATATTTTCCCTCAAAAACTCAGCTACCTTTTCTTCTGTTGCTGCTTTGATTGCCTATGTTTCCACCCACTTTGTTGGGTAATCTGTGCACACAATGATGTAGGACTTCTATTTGGAAGGAGGGTTGATAGGACCCACAAAGTCCATGCCCCACTTCTCAAATGGTTCGAAATTCACTTGAGGTTGCAAAGGCATCTCATCCTTTGGAGTAGGTTTCCCCATCGTTTGACATCGGTCGCATTGGCTGATGTATCTCCTGACATCTTGATGAAGGGTGGGCCAATAGTACCCTACCTGTAGAATTTTGAAGGCGGTTCTCTTTGCTGCAAAGTGTCCTCCACAGGGCCCATCATGACAGGTTAGGAGGATGTCAAAAAATTCCTCCTCCTTGAACATCGCCTCAAAATCTGATTTGGGCCAAGTTTAAAAAGATTGCCCCCAATCCAAGTGAATGGGGAACTTTTCCTCATGATCTTTCTCTTCTATTTTGAGGACAGTTATGGTGGAAACTGTGTTGAAACCAAATAATTTGTTGTATCAGCAAACCATGGAGAGAGTACTGAAATAGCAAAAAGGTGTTCATCTGGAATTTGATCATCCACCATCCCTTCTTCACCTGCAGGCAAATCTAGTCTAGACAGAAAATCAGCAACAACATTTTCCTTACCTGGCTTATCAACAATGGTCAAATATAATTGCTGCAATAAAAGTAACCATCTAATGATACGAGCATTTACATCAGGTTTTTTCATCAAATACCTAATTGCAGCATGATCAGTATGCACGAATGTTTGATAGCTAGTGATGTAGTGTCTGAACTTGTTTAGAGAATGGACTACAACCAGGACCTCTTTCTCGGTTACAGTATAGTTTAACTCTGCCTTGGACATGTTTTTACTAACAAAAGATATGGCATACGGTAGCTTCTCCTCAACTTGTCCTAAGGCTGCTCCTATGGCTTTGTTCTAGGCATTTGTGTGAATGTGGAAAGGTAGGGCCCAACTTGGACCTCTCAAGATTGGGGCAGTTATCAGCTTACCTTTCAAAGCATCCAGAGCATCTTGACAGTTGTCAGTCCATATGAACTCAACATCTTTTCCCAAAAGACCAAACAATGGAGAGGCTAGCTTACTGAAATCTTTAATGAATCTTCTATAATATCCTGCTAAGACTAGAAAATTCCGAACATCTCTTACTTTTTGAGGAGGCGGGACCCTTTGGATGATAGCAATCTTGTTGGGATCCACCTGTAAACCTTGCTGAGAAATTGTATGACCTAGCATGGTCCCTTTAGTCATTAGGAATTCACATTTATCAGGACTGAGGGATAGGATCATATCAATACATTTGGCTAAAACTTTCCTCAGGTTGGTCAAAGCTTCTTGGAAGTTAGAACCATTAGGGGTAAAGTCATCCATATAGATTTCCACTGAATCATGAACCAGCTCGGCGAATATACTTAGTACTGCTCTTTGGAAAGTGGCAGGAGCATTGCATAACCCAAAGGGAAGGATCTGGTAGGCAAAGGTACCCCATTGACAAGTGAAAGTGGTCTCATCTTGGTCTTCTGGGTTGATTTGTATCTAATTGTACCCGCTGAACCCATCTAAGAAGGAAAAGAACTTTTTCCCTGCCAGGCCATCTAACACTTGATCTATGAAAGGAAAAGGGAAATGGTCCTTCTTGCTGGCTTTGTTAAGTTCTCGATAATCTACACATATTCTCCACTTCCCATTTTTCTTGGGCACAAGCACCAAAGGAGAAACCCACTCACTGTCAGAGATGGGGTAGATGAATCTTGCATCCAGCAACTTTTGTAGTTCTTCTTTGAAACTTTCCTTAAGGGTTGGATTCATCCTCCTTTGAGGTTGGCTGACTGGTTTACAATCCTCTTTAATGTAAATGTGATGGGTACAGACTGAAGGGTGGACTCCTTTCATCTCCTTATAGCTCCAAGCAAAAGCATCCAAATGGTTGTTCAATAAGCTACACAACTCTTTCTCCTGAGAGGTGGATAGGGATGAGTTGATCTTCAAGGTTCTTTCAGGGCCAAATTCCACATTCTTAACTTGGAGGGAGGTTGGATCAGCCACACAGAGATCAACTAAAGCATTGGCTTGGGTTTCTTCCACCAACTCTTCTAATGGTAGCACACTGGGGGGTGGATTTTGAATCAAATTCTCAATAAGATCATCCTCAATTTGAGGACCTCCCCTGGTGGCTTCCACTGTGCACAATGGTGTAGAGTAGACTTCATCCTCATCTTCCTCCTCCAACCAGAGAGGTAAGTCATGTTCTAGCAGAGGTTGGGCAGGGGGATATAGGACTAGCTGTTTGGACATATGCCCATTCTTGATGGTGATGCTCCCAGCTCGACAACTGATGTAAGCATCTGCAGTAGCTAACCAACGCCTTCCCAAGATGAAGGGATACCCAGTGAGTTTTTCCTTTTGGCTGAAGGACCAAGAAGTCAGCAGGGTACTCCTAGGAATCAATGGAGACCATGACATCTTCCACAATCCCCTCAGGAGTCACAATGGAGTGGTCTGGAAATTGCAGTACTGTTGAGGTCTTTCTTGAGGAACTCTGAAGCTTGAGTTTAAGCATAGTGTCCCTGGTGATTAAGTTAATGGCAGCCCCTAGATCAATCAAGGTGTGTGGGATTATAGTGCCATTGATGTGGACATCGACTACAGGACTCCCAAGGTCCATATATTTTGGACAGATTACCTGTCCCAACATCAAGTCAGACAGTTGTCCTATGACATTGATAGTTGGGGCATCTCTCTTGCGCCTGCCTGGGTGCCTGAAACACTTATCTTTGATCAACTTGTTGTAGATTGGTACATCTTTTATGGCCTAGAGAAGTGGTATTTTCATACATAACTATTTAAGTTCTCCCAGAAGTTCAGTTTCTTTTGGGTTTGGTTGCATGGTTCCAGTTAGTCTCTCAGGAAAGGGTGGAATGGCTTTGGGTTCACTTTCCTGTTTCTCTTCCTCGTCCTCCTTAGGAGGAGTTTGGCTATCTAGGAGGACCTTCTCAGATCATAGGTTGATCTCCTGAATCTCCACAGCATAGGTAGGGCATGTGGTTTCTCCAGTATATACCTGTTGGGCCTGTCTGTTATTGGGGTTCGGGTTCGGTTGAGCAGGTATTTGGGGTTGTCTTGGAGGAGTAGGAGGTAATGGTTGTGGTTGAGCAGGTGGTGGAGGCAAAAGAGCGGGAGGAGAGTTGTATTGGGGCCTCCACCCTTGATGTGGTGCATTCCACTGAGGTTATGGCTGAGTGTGAGAATGAAACGAGTGAGCAGCTGGTTGAGTATGGTATTGAGGAGGATACGACCAAGGAGGGGGTGTGGACCAGGAAGGATGAGCAGGGGGACCCCAAGAAGGCATGGAAGTGGCTTGATTGGGGTTGTAATTAGTTTGGGATGTCCCTTGCATTCCCTGCTGGTAAGGTCTAGGTCCATGTGACCTCCTTCGGTTCATGAAGTAGAGTGGTTCAGTGGCTCCTTTAGCCCCTTGGTACATAGCTTTATATTCGGGCAAGGAAGGGCACTGATTTGTAGGATGGTCTTCTTCACAGACAAAACACACTTCTACAGAGTGCAATGGAAATTCGTTCCTAGGATTCTTTCTGGTGCACCTGGGACAAAAGATGGCCAAAGCCCTCTCGGCTTCCTCTTGCTTCTTTTGGATTCGCAAGGTATCCATTTCCATGGCAATGGTCTGTCTCATCTCACTTTTGAAATCTTCCATTTGATTTGCAAACTTGTTTTTAAAGAATGAACTAGATAAGGGGGTACTGGCTAAGAGTTGACTTCCCCTACCTCTCTTTCTGGCTTCCCTAGAATGGTTTCTAAACACAGTCTTTATGTCATCATAAGGTAGCTGGTAGATGTCTCCCCTGGCCAGCAAATGGAGGGTATCTAGAAGGTATTCAGGGACTCCTCTGAGTAGAACCAACTTCAGAGATTTGGGGTCAAGTGTGCACCTGGCCCTTTTATAATTGAGTTGAAACCTCTCTTCATAGTCTTCTAAAGATTCATCACTTCCCATGGTCATTCGAAAGATTTCTTCTTTTGTATCCTTTGACCTACAGTAGTCCCGGTATTTGTTGTTAAAGACTTGCTACATCTGAGCCCAAGTTGTGATACTGTTTCTAGGTAGCCCCATAAACCAGCGTAGTGCTGCATCCTTGAGGGTAGAAGGAAAGAGTTTCAACTTTTTCTCGTCTTCTACATAGTCATAAGTTCGACAAAGGATAGAAAACTAAAACAAGAAGGTATCAGGGTCTTCAGTAGTCATTCCATGGAAGTGAGGTAAGGCTGAGGGACTTATGATTTTCATTTTTGTGTCCCCATTGGTCTCTCGGATGGGAAAGGTACCTTCTACTCTCTCCCCATTTCCTCTACCGTTTCCTCTCTCTCAGGAGGAATGGTTTCTTGCTCTTCTTCTGTTATAGGATCTTCGTATATCTCTGGAGGTTCACCTATAGGTTCTTCAGGATCACTACCACCAAAGAAGAGAGAAGGGTGACTCAGTGATGTGGTGGGGGTGTTGGGTAGGAATTTTCCTGAATTGTCTATGTTCCTACGAGGCATGAAATGAAATCTCTTTTTTGAGTGAATTTTTTTTTTTTTTTTTTCCTATTGGTACCTGCAAAAACTGAAATAGATTGAACTGCAACTAACTAAAATCTATCTTGCTGAAATGAAAATGCAGAATTGAAATGAAAGCAGGAAAGGACTAATATATTTTGCTGAAATGAAATTGTAGAATTGAAATGAAAGTAGGAAAGGAATAATCTATCTTGCTAAAATGAAATTGCTAAATTGAAATGAAAGCAGGAAAGGACTAATCTATCTTGCTGAAATGAAATTTCTGAATTGAAATGAAAGCAGGAAATACTAATCTACACTTGCTGAATTGAAATGAAACAACTACTGTACTCTTGCTGAAATAAACTACTTACCAGAAGGATGCAATAGAAATAGAAGAAAAGCAATAATCACAAAATACTCTGACACTTCCCCAACAACGGCGCCAAAAATATGGTGAGCTCCAATATTGCAGCAATGATGCTACAACTCCTGGGACTCCCTACTTTACTTTTATCAACCCGGTAGTTCGTAACAAACTTGGAAGCGACGGTGCTATATGCACAAGTACTAGCTCTTACTGCAGGCTGTCACTTGATCAACTGGCACAAGTTCTCTAGGAGCTTAAGCCAACTTGTATGAGTTCTTAGAAGAATCTTTTAACTGTGATGGATGAAAGCTAACTCAAAAGAGGCTAGTCTACTTGCAGAAAGAAGATGAAAGCTGAAAGGAAATGCAAACCCTAGCAAACCCTAGTTTTACCGACTAACCCTACTTGTGCAAGAAAAGAGATGTAAGCTACTGAAATGGATGCCATGGAATATTTCAGAGGTAAAATAAATGTGTTTGAGCTACTTCTGAAGGAAAATATGGAAAAATCATCTTTTTGTATTTTTGAGCAATTTTATGCAGAACTATTATGCATGTGTTTTAACTATTTCTGACTGTGCAGAGGTTTATTTGCGAAAGGAAATGGAGTGGGTGTTTGCAGGAGTTTGGGAAGGTGTGGAGAGGACCTAAGGGGTCCCTAGCACCCTTCTATAGATTTCCACCATGCTCATATCTCAAAAAATTGCTCGCGTTATCTTCTACAGGAGGCTGCAGGGGATCTACAGGAAGGAAGCTCTACAGGAATAGGCCGAAAGTGGTTTTTAGAGGATTGATGGTGGGAAAAATGGTGAGAAAGTGGAAATGAAGGGTGGATAAGGGTTTTAAGAGGTTTAGGACCTGGTAAATGAAGCTCAAGAGTGATGAAGATGGTTGGATTTGTTCAAGGATGAAGAAAACAATGTTACATAAAAATGTAGAAATTAGGGCAAGTTGGGAAAGTGTGGCGAATGAAGGAAAGAAATTTTGAGTGAGGGACTGGAGCAGGTTGTATGATGGAGGAAGGGTAGGTAGGAATGTATTATAGGTGCTCTGCACACTACTTTCCAAAACTGACCCAAACAAAGACTAAAAAAACAAAGATTTCTCTATTTTGACCTAATCTGCCCTAAAAACTAGAAATATGATGAACAGAAGTTTATAGATAGAAAATCATGCAAGAGAGCTATGGAAACTGAGCAAGAATAGATCTAAACATGAAAACACAACTGATATCAACTTTTCCAACTCAAAATCTAACACTAACAATTGCATTGGAAGGCAAAAACAATGTTTTTGTGGCAGCAAGTGTGCCTTGGTCTCAATTCATGGTCCCAAGGAGGGAGAAATGAGATCAAGGACTCCTTGGTAGTCTTTTTGTGGATATTTTCTGTTACCAAACTATCAAATCAACTTGAAGCATGAACAACTATCTTAATCATCAAAAACAACTTAAGTGATAAAGCAAGATTTTAACCTAAATAACAGAAATTATTCTATGAGTGAAAGAAAAACACATAAAAGTACACAAAGGAGTTACTGGGAACTTAGGTTGGGCCCAACCCCAAGAGCTATAGTGTCCTAAGAAAGATCAGAGATGGTTCAAAGCTGGATTCATCTTCATTGATAAAAAAATAATAGTTACATCCCAAAAATTGTCTACAAGAAGAAGCTCGAAAATGTGTTGATACAAGGCTGCACTAAAGTGCGAAAATAGACTAACAAATGACTAAACTACTAAGGCTTGAAGCCTTCCTACTTATGCAAACAAGGACTCCCAACAGTCCTCCTTAACTTTAGGAGCTTCGCTGCCCAAAACTGCAGTTAATCAGCCACTTCACTAGACCTACTCGGTTGCCCCTTGAAATCATCTTCGGTGGGTTGTTGAACTCTGAGCTGATGGTGGAGAACTCGAGGAAGGGGTGATTTAGTATAGGAGACACCCCTCCTACAAATCCTCAGCCTTGTTTCTTCGTATTTGGCTGCCAGTCTGCTCATAAATGCCTGATCTTGGTCCAAAAATGTCCAAAAATATGAAATAAGCATGTATTAGACTTTGTGGTAAAGTGACTATTCCCATTCACATAATTAACATAAACATATTCAAAAGCATTCATAAAACTATGGAGAATGGTGGATTAAATGAGAAATAATAGGAAAAATGAGCCCATATAGTTACCCATGTCTGGGGCTCATCATCGAACACCTGTGAAATCACTCGATCGAGGGCCAATGATGAGAACCCATCGTTGAGTGGGAAGAACTTGTCATTGAGGCATGCAAGCTCTAAGGTACTGGAAAGGAGTTTCTAGATAAGCATCCTGGAAAATGAGCTGAAGTCGACAGGAAGTGATCCGTCGAAGGAAGGTCATAATGGATCCTTCATCATCGGCACGAAATGAGAAACACAATTAATGAGAGTAATCCAGGAATGTGATAGATGATCAGATAATGTACATGCAAGAAGAGTTCTCTTGAACATCTATATGAAACGATCCATAGTTTGGCAACATTTTTAATCATAGGACCAAAGGTGATGGTGACATGGCAGAAATCAGATGATAGGTTAAAATGGATAGCCCAAACCCAGGAAGTAAAGTGACAGAGTGAGGATGTCCAAAATCCCAGCACAAACAACAAATGAGTGTCAATGTTCAAGAGTGACATGCTACCTCAAGTGAAGAATACAACTGATGAATACTTCCAATTTTCCCCCACTATTTCTAGCGAGTACCCCAGTTATTTTTGAAACACAAGATTTAAGGGAATAACATATGCTTGTAATATAATCCCATCCTTCGGATGGATCCTACCTAGTAAATTTTAATGAGCCCTAGGAAGGATAAGCTCGGTCTCGTCATAATGACAAGTCCTATGTCATTTAATCTTTTAACGAGTTCGACAAAGGTGAAACGCAGAATCTTTTTCATGTTTAGAGAGTTTGAAAAAGACAAAGAAAAGATAACTCCATGGGTCCCTTTTCGTAAACTTGTCTCTCGAACCCAAAAAGATAGAAACCACTATTCAAGAGAACCTCCTAGTCATGTTTGACTAAGGTATACCTTTTTCGTAAATAGATTTATCCTAGCTCTAAAAAGGCGTAAACGTATACTGGGTAAATGATGTTCCAAAGCCTTTAACGAGTTCAAAACAACAAGATCTCGAAAATATTTTCATATTTTGAGAGTCAGAAAAGAGCTCAAATATGACTCCCTACTTTTATTTGCTTTAACGAGTCTAAAAGTGAAAAATACTCGGCAATCTTTTCACTTTTTATGAGTCAGAAAAGAGATTAAAAGTGACTCGTCCCAGAGGAACGAGTAGTATAAAGGGTAGCAAATGGTTCTAGTTATGGTTGAATGGCTCAAAAACTAAGAGGTCAAGAGACTCGCTAGTAAAACCACTCATCACTATGGTTACTCAAGAAAGGGTAAAACAACCAAGTGAAAGTGAATGATTGGCCAAAGATATGGTGGCGATGGAGTGGAGAAAAAACCAAGGCTTATCTAATGGGAGAGGTTGATAAAAATGGAAATTATGAGGGTTAAAATGGATATGGGTTCATTTATATACAAGCCTGAACCACGGGGAACTATGCTTCGATTCGGTTTCATGTTTACACAAGCTTGAAACGAAAAACTATGCCTGGATGAAAAAATTGCATGCCCCCAGCATGATGAGAGGGAGGCACATGCCCCCCAAAAATCATTTCATTCACCAAAGTAGACATCGAGTTGCTAAAAGGTTGATGGAATGAAGTTTCATTTTTGAGATCAAGGAAAGACTCAACTGGAATTTGACGAGATCTTAATCAAATACTCAATTTGGAGAAGGGAGTTGTTTCATTTTTTAATGAGGTTTACATAGTAAAAGAACTATCCTCGAGACTCCTTGTTTGATTTTTTAAGGAGCTTAACACAAGATCAGGAACCATGCTCCAACACTTTGTTTCATTTTTTAATGAGGTTGACACAAGACCAAGAAGTATCCTCATGACATTTGTTTCATTTTTTAATGAGGTTGATACGGGAACAAACTATCCTTGAATCTTGTTTCATTTTTTAACGAGGTTGATATAGAAAAAGAACTATCCTCGCAATCTGTTTCATTTTTTAATGAGCTTGATACAAGAACAAACTATCCTCGAAATCTCTAATCATGGACCATATGAGAACGTGCCCCCCAAGAGGTCCTCACTGGATGGGAGAACTACGCTTTGGGAGGAACACATGTCAACTGGTACAAATGACAGATTAGGTTCCAATGCCCCCAATACATAATGTACCATGCCATATGCATGATCATTAGCAGATGTGGAGACAGAACGACTATCCATATAATTGACCTGTGGTGGGGAGGGTACTGCTTGCAAACGAGAACCAATAGGGGATGGCGATAGGATTGGAGCCATCTGGTGACCAACGAATGATAATTGATCAATGGTCACTATTCTCTCTTCGTGTGGAAAACAAACCACATGGAAGAGCGAAGAAACAAGAGCCTCCATGACATAAAAAGAGTCACTCCCATTTAGAAGATCGAAGTCTAAGGGACCTTGTACTACCATCATGTCTATATAGACGGTCTTTCCTCCCAAAGTAATAGGGAACTTCAAAAGGATCCCTAAAGGTTGATTGGCTCCTTTGTTGAAAGCTAATAGATTCTGGGTGACAGACACAAGTTGTGGGGATCCCAAATCGTGCCAAGTAGTAGAAGACATGATGTTAACAGATGAGCCTTCATCTAATAGAGTTCCATGTACTACCATATTATAGGCTTGTACCATAATATGGAAAGACACATAAGATGGGAGGCGGAATGCAGTCAATTTACTCCAATCAAAAGAAACAACATAACTACTTGGTGGGGGTGTCATAGGATTTCCCCCATGCTTTAAAGGAATAGGAGAAGGACTCTCCTGAACAACTGGGATGTTAGGTCCACTATTCGATTCATGAGAATCTGGGGAGATGAGAAGAACATGAGCAGTATGATCACTACTCTCTTCGGGAATAAAGTGAACAACTGAAGGCGGAGCCAAGTCCACACTGTTTTCGACCAATGGTTGGTCGGGAATAGACACAAGAGAGTCATGCTCAGGAAAAGAAGGATGGGAAAGAGATGAATCCAAGTCAATCTCTTTACCAACTAGGAGAGGGTTAGAAGAAAGCCTCTAATAACAAACAGGAAGTTGGGGTTGAAGAGATGTAAGGTTTTGCAAAATTTTGGAAGCTTTATCCATAAGAGGACAAAGGTGAAGAAGACGCTCTCCTTCACACAACCTACATGGGAATTTAATTTCTCCCTTCTTCTTACCATCTCTAGCCGAGGGTGTAGCATAGACATGATCTCCAGAGGTCGATGGGGATGGTTGATCCAGTTTTTGAGACCATACCTATAAGACTCTGGGAATACCAGGACAGTCTCGAAGGAGATGGTCACCCTTACATAGCCTGCAAGGGAATTTTACCTTCTGCAAATGATTAGAATGCTTGTCGACGGGAAGCGCATTTGGAGCAGTAGCTGCACAATTGGCCTCTCGCTTATCTGACTTCTTCTTCTTCGTCTTCTTCTTCTTCTTCTTAGCCTCCTCATTACTAGATTTGAAACTTTCACCATGCGAAGTAGAAGAGGAGGGTGAAGAAATAGGTGAAGAAGGTGAGAGGCCAACCTTAGAATCAACAAGGTGTTTTTCAGATGAAGGAGATGGTTGGACAGAAGTTGGGACACTCAGGACCACCGAGGTTGAAAATAACCAGACAAGTAAACCAATAGTTAACCCAATAAGGGACAACATTGCCATATAATGAGAGCCAACATTTCCAAAAGAAGGAAAAGGATTAGGACTCCCATCGGATGGGAATCCTTCATTAGTAAACTCTAGAAATGCCGCCATTCAAATTTAAAGAGTCAGTAAAGATAAAATAGGACTAGTCAGGGTACTCTAGGCATAAAGGATTACCAAGTAACCGTGAACTGTAGAATAGCTCCCAGTGAACCGAAAAGTACGAGCAGGAAATCTCCCCGAATGTTGTGTTGGGTGTATCATGTTTACAAGGTGGCAGACTCAACTTCCTATGGATAAAGGATTGCAACCTATAGTGGTCTCCCTTTATATACACGACGGCACAGAGAGTACAAGTCCTTGCTAGTGTTGTCTAATGCAAGATCGTTGCAAATGATAATGGCTAGGTTTAAAGATGCCAGAACATGTCTCTAGCCTAGAACACTAAATGTGAGTGTTAAGTTTCAATGCTTCCTTAGGTTAATTGAATAAATTTTAACGGTTTATCTTGAATTAGGTTTCAATTTCAAGGCCCTACTGCTGTCATCTGAAAACTTCTATATGCATCTATATGAGAAAAGAAATCTTTGTCTTCGATGAAAGTTTACATTAACTTAGGGATAAAGAAAACAAAATCAACGCAACAACCAAAGAATGAAATCTTCTACTAATACATGTACTAAACGGACTTAATCTTCCTTAACAACAACAGAAAAATTATTTCATTTCTCTTACCTATGATGATGCAATTCTAGCTCCTCAATAACACTAATAATGCAATATTTTCACTTAAGTAAACTAGAATGATGTTCTTCTTTTCATAAAATGAAAAATGAATCTTTCACATAAAGCACTTTAATAAAAAATTTCACAATTACGAACAAACAAGCATCCATCAAATCCAAAGCATGATAAATGAAACTAAAAGCAACTTCTTCCCTTAATCAAACAAACCAAACACATAAATGCTTCAATCGACAAACCTAGCAATGTAATCTATGCTCGCAAAGAGAAAAGAGACTCTTTAAATAAGAGAACAAATGAGACTCTTTCACTCATTCAATTGAAAATGAAGCAATGAAGATGTTGTGACTTAAATATGGATTAAATGAAGTAGAAAATCAGAAACTTTACATAATGATTAAACAAACAAATGAATGATAATTGACCTAGATGCCCGAGGGTCATAGAAACCATCCATAAAACTCAAAAAAATAAAGCAATAAAACATCAAGCCAATCAATCAATCAAACCCAGCAAGCAAAGCATCCTAGTCACTTTTGGGCGAAAGAAGAGAGTGTGAGGGTCAAGACACACTAGCACTGGAATGGGAGAAACTCTGATTTTTCTTAACTTAGAAACTGAAACGACTTTTTTGTTGAAACTAGCATTGAAAAGGGGTCCGATGCGACTGTCAGGCTAAAACTAGTGCTAATCGACGCAACTGTTTGGTTGAAACTAGCACTGATCGAGGGATTCAAAGAAAAAATAAAAAATAACTTCATCCAGCACCAGAATTAACACATCAGACTGTGGGCTAGTGTTTGTATGTCTTCAAACAAGTCAATACATAACCATAAGACCATAAATAAACAAACTAGGCACATGAGTAGAAAACAAAGAGTGATGAAAAGGAGATGTATTTCCCTAGTGGAGTCGCCAATTTGTGTTTAGGAATATCCTCTCTATGGACAAGGATGATCCCTCTAGCCCAAGAGAGTGGGTCTAGACACAAACAATACAATCTAATGTAAATTTCCTTAGATTAGAATCGAATAAGAGGGCATGCCTCCTATAAATCTAATCCACTTGATGATGATCTTGCTTCCTTGCTACAACTTCCTTTCATTCCTTTCATTCAAGTACCTAAAACAAACATGCAAGAAACAACAAGAAACGTGATAGCATAAAATCAAATCCAAACTACTTAAAAGTTCAAGGAGTTCTAAGCTATCAAATGTAATATTACACCCGATATAGGAAATAAACCATTAGCTGTATTAAAATAAACTTCAAAGAGAAATACAACCGAAGCCTTGACGTTGGAGATCTCCTTTGCAGTATCGAAGTCCCACTACACGCCTTTTCAACACTATTTTCATCCTCTATCTTGACATGAAATGGCTTCCGAGCTCTAAATCTCTCTCCTCGTGCTTTAGCTACCAAAGACTAGTCTTTTATCATCTAAGACTAATCTTCTTCTATCAAAAGCTAAATATTTCAGAATTTTGCAGATGCTTCTATCTCTCCACTACTTTCACTATGTGTTGTATTGTAACCGAAACGGGTAAGAGGAAGTGGTTTATATAGGGAGAGGAGGATAAGAATGAGATCCACTCAAAGGGGAAGAAGGTATTATCTCCTTGGGAAGGTCCACTTTTAAGGGGGAAAGAACCTTATATGGAGTTCTCGACCCTTATCCACCCAAATGAACATCCATCACATTGCCACTAGAAGTTTCTAGACGTGAAACTCTGTTTCCTTTTATAAAAATTTTCCATAAGTAGACCACCATGGGTATTGGGCTAACAGTAGCGCTGATCGGTGTGGGTCATAGTTTAAAACTTTGCCATCGGTTCAAGTGAGACATTGGGAAAGAGCATTGATCTTAAAAATTGGGTTTTAAGAAGGATTCTCTGGAAATGTTCTGAAGGGAGTGGGGACTAATTTCTTCAAACTTCAAGGGATGCAAGAGCATATGTTTCACAGTGAAAGTATAACGTAGTAGTCACTACTATGGTTCCCGCGATCAGGAACGAGGAGTGAGAGGAGAGTGGTAAATTACTGTGTAACAACGGGCTTTGGGTTGTTGAAGTTGTGTCTTTGTTTGGGTTGGATGGCAACGATGGCATTCATGGGAACACAGTAGAGGAAGTTCCTCGAATTTTTTATTTGAAGTCACTGTTTAGTGCTTCTCCCTTCACAGGTGTGCGAGGCGGTAGGGTCATGTGGAAGTGAAAATATCTAGGTCTCGGGCCACCTCCTATACAAGAAATTCGCCCTACACACTATTCCACTACACACTTGAGTTCATGGCAATGGCATGGGCAGTGACTGCTAGAGGTTGTGGTAGGAGAACTAGGACGACTATGAAGGATGAGAAACCCAACTCTTCTGGGGAAAAATGCAGGGACGCAAACCAGTGGCCAACATAATAAACGATGCGCCAACAACATACAATGAAGGGACAAGAGAGGAAATGAAGAAGTTTATTGAGGAATGGGAAGATGACTTGAATGGGTAGGTTGGATTGATGGACATTGAGGTGGAGGATTGTTAGGCTATGGTGCCTAATCCTTGACACACTCGTGGTCGTGTCACCCAATTTAAATAGACTTTGTACCTCTATTGGTTCATGAAGGGTATCTTAGCAAAGGCCTCGAAGAAGATCTCTCTCAGCATGGAAATAACAATGTAGGACTTTGCCAACTATAAACATAACTTCCAGAAGCTACAGTTTCAGCTAGAAAAGCAAGATGGCCACCTTCGACGAATTGAAGATCACCTCCCTTTCCTTCTCTGACTGACAGTGCTTTCGGGACCCAATGCTAATGATTCGGCTCCAATAGATTATGTGTCTACCGAGGGAGAGGAGAATTTTGTTAGTTGGTGTTATTTTGTTTTATTATATATGCGAATAGCTTTTAATTTATAGAATTTTATTTCTTATGTTCATAGGCAAATAGTATTTGGGCAAGGCAAAGACATATAGACTTATATACCTTGGGTAGAAAGACTAATTATTTTTTGCTTCTGAATGGATTATCATGTTGTTAGGTGGCCAAAAAAATTGGTTTTCGTCTAGGAAAGTTGAGGCCACCTAACTAATCATATGTGGATGTAACTTGCTTATATTTTAATGAAAATGGAAGGACCTACAAAGCTTACAAAAAACAAAATTAACAGAGAAATATGCCTACCCCATATAACCAAAAATATTATGTGATCCAAATCTATCGATTCATTGCATTCAACAATAGTCTCTTTAGCCACTCGATATTATCTTCATCAGTGACTATATTTACGTAACTGTTACAGGTGAAAAACCTAGCATGCCAACTAACTAAAAAGACCAAGGAAGGAATCCAAGCATGCATGTTGAAAAGGAAAACACCAAAAATGCGCCCACCCTTTTAGAAAAAGCAAGGCATTACTTTTGCAGCTATGTGTTGACCCTAAAAGGATACAAGGATCATGCATAATCTACCTTATTAACAACTCTTTTTGAATAAACCATAACTAATCTAAACTTTAGGAACCTTAAGATAGAATTGGTAACATTCCACATGTGCTATCGATAATTATTCATCCAAATTTCGTGAAGATTTATATTAAAGACATACACTTGGTAGAGAAATGAAGGCATGTGCCCTTCCTCTCATGAATGTCTGCAACATTTTTCACTTCACCAACTATCTCCCCTGGTATGTGTGACAAAAAAATACCACCAAATGGCACTTGAAATGAGATCTAGATGAAAGATCAATAATAATTATAAGCATGCCCTACTAAAATACCGAGCCAAACTTACCAAGCATGTATCAATATTCAGAAGCTTTTGCAGCATATTCATCATTATATATTTTCAATATGTGGCATTAGTGTCTACATGACAGAGTTTATACTCTCCATTTTATTCAAATCAGGCTACAGACTTAATGGAATGGAATAAAATGTTGATATGAAGAAACCCTTTTTGTATCCATGGACGTTCTACAAATGCCGCGAAACTTTCAATCTGAACTCCTTGATGAACTAGATTTTTAAGATGTTGGGCTTCTTCGTAATGGTATCTAAATGCAGAATTACAATTTTCAAGATGAAATACTAAGCTTATATAACTATTCTAGTTACCGAATGAGAGTAAACTTTGGCCCGAACAAGGATTAGATATCTGATCTTGGTTTGGAGTGTTTCCTCTACTTCTCATCTTGAGAGGTCCTAAGAGGCTCTTTGTTATTAATGCTTTTACACTGGACTTTAAATGTTGAAGTAAATTGATTTTATATTCCTCAAAAACCTTAATGTGCCACCAAAGTTTTTGGAACGCTTGAGCAACCCACACTAAAAACATATCATTCATAAGGGAAAAAAGACTACAAGGAAATGTACGCATATAAATTGGAAAGAAGAAGGAAATGTAATATGATATTAGAATTGCATTGAACTTTCTCCATTTGTGTACTAATTATATTGAAAGTCTTCAAGATCATTGTAAAGAACACTGAGTTGTTATGTGTGACGAGCCCCAATTTTTGGTACAATTTGGGCTCATTGGGCCTACTTACCTTGCTCAACCATTCATCTTTTATCACTTATGCATTCATTTCTTAGTATATTCGTGTTGTTTGTAGGAAGAAGGGCAGGCATTATATCTATGTGGCTAATACATGATGATTTCAGGTTTTTGGCATTAAAGAGAGAAAAAGACCACGCAGAAGGAGACAAGGAGACAACAAAGGTGGCATTGCAGGTTTATAGGGAGGTTGTCTACAGCCTTAAATGACTTCCCTCGTGATTTTCACCTTAACTCCGAGCTCCAACAGCTCTCCCCACCGAGCTTAAAGGCAACCAACACGTTCTACAGGATCAGCAGTTTTACAGCAGTTTGACTTTCAGTTGGACAGCCAAGCTCCACGAATGGAGGAAGCCAGCTTGATCTCCATTGTGTATAAATATGAAGGCCATAGCCTTTGTTAGGGGCTTTTTGACCTTTTGAATTACTATTGTAATTTCTGAGCACGAGTTACAGCTCGGTGTTTGTTTGTTTTGTAAGCCAGTTTTGGCATGACATTAGACTTTTGATTATGAATAAAGGCAAGCAGATTTGGATCTAATTCTGAGCTTTTAAGGGAGCTATAGCTCTCAGGTTAGGGCCCAACCTGAGAGCAATAGATCTCCTCTTCTTTGTAGTGTTATTTGCCTTTCGTTGCAACACTTTATTTCCTCTGTTTGACATGCATTTAGAATTTACAGTCTGCTGATTTGATTTCGTTAATGGGATTGAGTAGGATTAGCTTATGGTTAAATCACTTTCAGTTGCTTAGATCAGAATAGGAGGTTTGTAATTCACGGGAGCTCCAAGAAAAGGTTGATAGTGCCTTCACTGCCATCTCTGTTTAGAGATTGGGGTGCAGTCGATCCCAACCACCAAAAAAACGCAGTCTTTTACTTTCATGCAAGCTGCAACACAGTCATTTTAATTGTAGATCCATCCGTGCACTTTTATCTTGAACCATACTTCTTCATTTTAAATCCATGCATGACTTCTCTTCACGATTTACATTGATGTTCATTTGTTTAATAGCACAGGTAGCACAGGTTAATGAATTCTCGTTTTTGGTGCAAGACATAAGCAATTTGTTTTATTTACACTGCTCAGTATCATTCCACTTCCTTCTTCTTCTTCTTAGCCATGCCTCAAGCCACCTACTCGACCTCTGTTCAGCTCGTTTACCTTCCAACTCTTCCATTGTCCACGTAGCTCCATTTTCTTGACCTTTCGTTGCTTCCATCCTTCTATCCACCAACCAACTTCATGCACTCTTTCTCCATCTTATTTCTCTACCCTTGAGTCATCAAAAGCTCCATCTCCATCTTACCTATCCACCTATACCACTCCATCACTTCACCATCACCCAAAACCCCCACGGTAGAACATCCTGTAGAAGTTAGCAGATTTCCTGTAGAAATCCTGAGTTTCCTGTAGGATCCCCTGCAGACATCCTGTAGGAGCCCGCAAACTTGGTTGCCGAGCATCTGAACGTTGTGGACTTCTGTGGACTGATGCTAGGGATCCCCTGGGACCTCTCCTAGCCCCCTGACCTTTCCCAAGCTTTCCTTCCCTTCGCACCACCTCTGCACAACCAAACCCTAATAAGAAACAAAATCATAATCACTCCAACCACTTAAGCAAAAACACAAAAACAATGTTCTTTTCAATAGAAGTAGTTTAAGTTCATGCATTTCATATTACTATAGGTAATGGCATCATTCTTAGACATTTGCACTCCCACCATGGTATCATAGAGATTAAGCTAGTCAGATTAGGGTTTACTAGGGTTTCCATGTTTTGGTTGGCTTTCAGTTCATTTTTGCAAAGTAGATTAGTTTCCTTTGAGATAGCCTTCGTGCATCATTTAGCAAGCTTCTTCTAAGAGCATATAGAAGTTGGCTTGAGCCCTAGCAGACTTGTCCCAGCTGACCAAGTGACAGCTGCGACAAGAGCTAGTACTTGTGCATACAGCACCGTCACTTCCAAGTTTGTACGAACTACCGGGTTGATAAAATTAGAGATAGGAAGCCCCAGGAGTTGTAGCATTATTGCTACAATACTGGAGCCCACCATCTTTTTGGCACCGTTGCCGGGGAAGCGTCAGAGTATTAGTAATTGTTGCTTTTCTTCTATTTTCTTACTCTTGCCTTCTGCTCAGTGGTTTATTTCATTTCCATTCTGCAAAAGTAGCATAGACATTTCCTGCTTTCATAGATTAGCATTTCCTGCTTTCATAGATTAGCATTTCCTACTTTCATAGATTAGCCTTTCAATTCCGCAATTTCAATTCTGCAAGCATAGATTAGCATTTCAATTCTGCAAGCGTAGACTAGCATTTCCATTCCTGAAATTTCATTTGAGCAAGATAGATTAGTCCTTTCCTGCTTTCATTTCAATTCCGCATCTTTATTTCAGTAAGATAGTTAGTTGTAGATCAATCTGTTTCAGTTTTGCAGGTACCAAGAAAAAAGCAAAAGCAATCAAAAAGAAGTTTTCTCCATTTCATGCCTCGTAGGAACCGAGATAAATCAGGCAAATTCCTACCCAACACCCCCACCACATCACTGAATCACCCTTCTCTCTTCTTTGGTGACAGTGACCCAGAAGAACCTATAGGTGAACATCCTGAGATAGACAAAGATCCTATAGAAGAAGAAGAGTTAGAGACCACTCCATCTGAAGCTATGGCTGACAATAGAAGAGAAGATGAGAGAATAGAAGGTGCCTTCCCCATCCGAGAGACCAATGGAGAGATGAAAATGAAGAACATTAGCCCCTCCGCCTTACCTCACTTCCATGGACTGACTACTGAAGATCCTGATACCTTCCTGTTTGAGTTTGCTGTCCTTTGTAGAACCTATGACTATACTGAAGATGAGCAAAAGCTGAAACTCTTCCCTTCAACTCTTAAGGATGCAGCATTACACTGGTTCATGGGCTTACCTGGGAATAGTATCACCACTTGGGCTCAGATGCAGCAAGCTTTCAATACCAAGTACAGGGATTACTGTAGGTCCAAGGAAACCAAGGGAGAAATCTTTTGGATGACCATGGGAAATGATGAGTCCTTAGAGGATTATGAGGAGAGGTTCCAACTTAGCTATAAGCGGGCCAGGTGCACACTTGAACCTGAATCCCTCAAGTTGGTTCTGCTCTGAGGAGTCCCTGAAGACCTCTTAGATACCCTTCACATGTTAGCTGGGGGGGACATTTACCAACTGCCTTATGAGGACATCAAGATTGTGTTTAGAAACCACTCCAGGGCAGCACGGAAACGAGGTAGAGGAAACCTCCTCTCAACTAGTGTCCCTTTCTCCAAACATGAGCTTGCAAATCAATTAGAAGATCTCAAGAGTGAGGTGAGACAGACCATTGCCATGCAGCTGGACACATTCAGGATCTAGCAGAAGAAAGAAGAGGCTGAGAGAGCCTTGGCTGTCTTCTGCCCTAGGTGCACAAGGAGACACCCTAAGAACGAATGCCCATTGCATTCGGTTGAAGTATGTTTCGTTTGTGAGGAGGACCATCCCACAAATCAGTGTCCAACCTTACCTGGGTTTAAAGCCATGTACCAAGGGACAAAAGCTCCCACTGAACCTCTCTATTACCTCAACCAAAGGAGGCACAAGGATCCAGACCTTATCAGCAGGGAATGCAAGGGGCACCTCAAGCTTATTACAGCCCCAACCAATTGACTCCTGTGCCTTCCTAGGGTCCCCCTGCTCATCCTTCCTGGTCCATGCCTCCTCCATGGTCTTATCCACCTCAGTACCCTACTCAACCTACTTCTCATTCATATCATTCACATGCCCAGCCACAGCCTTAGTGGAATGCACCTCATTCGGGGTGGAGGCCCCAATACAACACTCCTCTTGCCATTTTGCCTCCACCACCAGTTCAACCTCAGCCTTTACCTCCTGCTCCTCCAAGGCAACCTCAAATGCCTGCTCAACCGAACCCGAACCCCAACAATAGACAGGCTCAGCAGGTATACACTGGGGAAACCTCATGCCCTACCTATGCTGTGGAGATCCAGGAGATCAATCTCCGATCTGGAAAGACTCTTCCAGATCGCCAACCTCCTCCCCCAGATGATGAGGAAGATAAACAGGAAAGTGAACCAAAGGCTATTCCACCCTTTCCTGAGAGACTAACAGCCACCACACAACCCAACCCAGAGGAGGATGAGCTTCTAGGTGAGCTCAAGCAGTTGTGTGTGAAAATACTACTTCTCCAAGCCATCAAGGATGTGCCAATATACAACAAACTGGTTAAGGAAAAGTGTTTCAAACACCCAGGCAGGCGGAAGAAAGATGCTTCAACCATTAATGTCATAGGACAACTATCTGACCTTATGCTAGGACAAGTCATCTGCCCAAAGTACCTAGATCCTGGAAGTCCTGTAGTAGATGTCCACATCAATGGCACCATCATACCTCACACCTTGATTGATCTCGGGGATGCCATTAATGTGATGACTAGGGATACCATGCTCAAACTCAATCTTCAGGGTTCCTTGAGGAAGACCTCGACAGTACTGCAACTAGTAGATCGCTCCACCGTGACTCTCGAAGGGATTGTGGAGGATGTCTTGGTCTCTATTGACTCTTGGGAATACCCTGCAGACTTCCTGGTTCTGCAACCAAAGGCAAAGCTTACTGGATATCCTCTCATTTTGGGAAGGCCTTGGTTAGCTACTGCAGATGCTTACATAAGTTGTCGTGCAGGAAACATGACCATCAAAAATGGTCCCATGTCCAAGCAGCTAGTCCTATACCCTCCTACCCAACCCTCCTTAGAGCATGACTTACCACTCTGGTTGGAAGAAGGAGAGGAAGACGAGGTGTACTCAACACCTCTGTGCACCCTAGATACCACTAGAAGAGTCCCCCCAACCGAGGATGACTTGATCGAGACCTTGATCCAGAATCCACCTTCCAGTGCACTACCCTTAGAGAAATTGGTGGAGGATGCCCAAGCTAGCACCTTAGTGGATCTTTGTAAAACCAACCCGGTTACTCCCAGAGTCAAGAATGTGGAGTTCGGCCCTGAGAGAGCATTGAAGATCAGCTCCTCCCTATCTCCTTCCCAGGAAAAGGAGCTGTGTAGCCTGTTGGCCAGCCACCTAGATGATTTTGCTTGGAGCTATAAGGAGATGAAAGGAGTTCATCCTTCGGTCTGCACCCATCATATATACATCAAAGAGGATTGTAAACCGGTTAGGCAACCTCAGAGGAGAATGAATCCAGCCCTTAAGGACATCGTCAAGGAAGAATTGCAAAAACTGTTGGATGCTGGATTCATTTACCCCATCTCAGATAGTGAATGGGTGTCCCCTCTGGTCTTGGTTCCCAAGAAAAATGGGAAATGGAGAATCTGTGTGGACTACCGAGAACTGAACAAAGCTACCAAGAAAGACCATTTCCCTCTACCTTTCATAGATCAAGTGTTGGATGGACTGGCAGGAAAGAAGTTCTTCTCTTTCCTGGATGGGTTTAGCGGGTACAACCAGATCCAAATCAGCCTGGAAGACCAAGATAAGACCACCTTCACCTGTCCTTGGGTTACCTTTGCCTACCGAGTTCTTCCCTTTGGGCTATGCAATGCCCCTGCTACCTTCCAGAGAGCTGTCTTGAGCATCTTCTCGGAGCTGGTCCATGATGCAGTGGAAATCTATATGGATGACTTTACTCCTTACGGGGCCAACTTCCAGGAAGCATTGTCCAATCTGGGAAAAGTCCTAACCAAATGCATCGAGATGAACTTGTCCCTTAGTCCTGAAAAATGTGAATTCCTAATGACTGAAGGGACGGTGCTAGGCCATACCATTTCTTGCCAAGGGTTACAGGTGGATCCTAACAAAATTGCTCTCATCAAGAAGGTTCCACCTCCTCAAAAGGTAAGGGATGTTCGGAGTCTCTTGGGATTAGCAAGATATTACCGGAGATTCATTAAAGACTTCAGCAAGCTAGTCTCGCCATTGTTTGGCCTGTTGGCAAAAGATGTGGAGTTTAAATGGACTGACGATTGTCAGAAGAGTTTGAATGAATTAAAGGACAAGTTGGTGTCAGCCCCAATCCTGAGAGGTCCAAACTGGGCCCTACCTTTCCACATCCACACTGATGCCTCGAACAAAGCCATAGGTGCAGCATTAGGACAAGTTGAGCAAAAACTTCCATATGCCATTTACTTCGTTAGCAAAAACTTGTCCAAAGCTGAGCTGAATTACACTGTAACCGAGAAAGAATTCTTGGTTGTGGTCCATGCACTGAACAAGTTCCGACATTATATCACTGGCTATCAAACATTTGTACATACTGACCATGCTGCAGTTAGATATTTAATGAATAAACCAGATGTGAATGCTCGTATTATTAGATGGTTACTTTTATTGCAGCAGTTTGATTTGACCATTGTCGACAAACCAGGTAGAGAAAATGTTGTTGCTGACTTTTTATCTAGATTGGATTTGTCTGCAGATGAGGATGGAACAGTGGATGACCAGATGCCCGATGAACATATGTTTGCTATTTCAGTACTCTCTCCATGGTTTGCTGATATAGCAAACTACCTTGTTTCAGCACAGTTCCCTCCGCACCTATCTTCAAGAGAGAAGAGCAGAATCATCAGAAAAAGTGCCTCATTTACTTGGATTGGGGGCAATCTGTTCAAGCTTGGCCCCGATCAGATTTTAAGGCGTTGTGTAAGGGAGGAGGAAGTCTTTGATATCCTCCTCACCTGTCATGATGGGCCTTGTGGAGGACATTTTGCAGCAAAGAGAACTGCTTTCAAAATCCTGCAGGCAAACTACTATTGGCCCACACTTCATCAAGATGTCAGAAGATATGTCAGCCAGTGTGACCAATGCCAAAGAATGGGGAAACTGACCCAAAGGGATGAGATGCCTCTCCAACCTCAAGTGACTCTTGAGCCATTTGAGAAGTGGGGTATGGACTTTGTGGGCCCAATCAACTCTCCTTCGAGGCAAAGGTCTTACATCATTGTGTGTACTGACTACTTGACAAATTGGGCAGAGACTAAAGCAATCAAAGCAGCAACAGAAGAAAAGGTGGCCGAGTTCCTAAGAGAAAACATCTTCTATAAGTTTGGCTATCCAAGAGAGCTGGTCACCGATCAAGGGAGCCAGTTCACATCCAACCTGGTTGAAGATCTACTAGCTCATCACAATATCAAGCATAGGACTTCCACCCCCTATCACCCTCAAGCAAATGGGCAGGTGGAAGTCACCAATCAAGCATTAGAAGGGATCTTGACTAAGGTGGTGAGCAGCAGCAGAAAGGACTGGGCAGATCGCCTGGTTGAAGCCACATGGGCTTACAACACCACTTGGAAGACCACCACCGGCTTCACACCTTATGAGCTGGTCTATGGGAAGAAAGCTTTGCTGTCCATTGAATTTGAATACAACACTTTGAGAATGGCAGCTCAGCTAGACCTAGATCTCAGCCATGCACAACAAGAGAGGTTATTGCAGCTGAATGGACTGGATGAGCACCGAATGCAGGCCCTCCTTCACTCAGAAGTGGTTCAACTTCAGAGAAAGGTGTGGCATGACCAACATCTCCATGACAAGCAATTTCAGCCGGGAGATTGGGCCTTGTTGTATGACTCCAGATACAAAGATTTCAAGGGGAAGCTGAGAACGAGATGGCTAGGGCCATATGCAGTGGAAAAATGCCATGACAATGGATCTGTTCTTATTCAGACCATTGATGAGGAAGCCATCCCCATGCTTGTCAATGGGCATCGATTGAAGATCTACAGGAAGCCTCTCTCAAGACAAGAGTTCATCAAAACTATGGAGAAGGCAGTGTTGGTCATAGAGAAGGGTTCTGCCCCTGCTTTGGGCATACCCTGAAAAATCTAAAAAAAAATAAAAAAAATAAAAAATAAAAATAAAAAAATAAAAAAAATAAAGAAATAATAAAGATCCTTGGGTGAAAACCTTTCTAAGGCGCCCAAGGCAGGTGGTAGGGGTGAAAACCTCATCGAGGCGCCCCTATTATCTTTTCAAAAAAAGGGAGATTGGAAAAAGATCCTTGAGTGAAAACCTCTTTGAGGTGCTTAAGGCAGATGGCAAGGGTGAAAACCTCAATGAGGCGCCCCTGTTATCTTTCAAAAAAAAAAAAAAAAAAAAGGGAAAAAACACACAAAAAAAAACAAAGTCAGCAGATTCATTATGTAAAATTGCATGCAGGTGTTCTATGGAGGAGAGGAAGCCTCTCAACTCAAAGCCAAGGGTCCTCATCATGTAGTCAGGACACCTCACCAGCACCCCGTCCAAGAATACTCATTTTCCCCAAGGTATGTGCAATTTTATTACAGCTTGAGTCTTCTACAGGAAGATGCAGATTTTCCACAGGAAGGTGCAAACTCTCTACAGGAAACGCAGCCTTTCTACAGGAAGCTCTGTATTTCTACAGGAAACTTCCTGTAGAAGCCCAGAACGGCCCAGAATTCATTTCATGAAGAGATCTAACGGCTAAGGATCGGTTTGGACGCATGCAAGCCACTGTTGTCACCCTTGCACATTGCTGTTATCTTGTTCCACCATCCTTGTCGACATGCAACAAAGTTACCTGCACCAGCAAAGCCGATCGATGAGTTCTCAAGAAAAAGCAAGTTCTAAATGAAAAAACGCTGGAGATCTCATACCATATCCATCTCAGTCATCCAGAAGCCCTGAGAGCGTGATCGGGAGGCCAGATCCTTCGTCGTGCAGCATGCACCCAAGGAGGAAGAACTGTTACCAGACATCCCGCGGGAGTCCTGTAACAGTTGAGCCCGCTAGAGTGTATACTCTTCACAGCGCTGGCCATATGCAGTGAACGCGGATGCATGCAGCCAAGCATCAAATCCATCGTCGGCAGCCTGTAACCGTGAACCTCCGGGCCTGTGTAAGTTCGCCAGCAGCAGGTAAATCGACTCATCAGCGTCCAAAGAACCGAAACATCGTGTGTAGCCGCGCAGGTAAGTGTCTCGACCCTTCCTTCCATCAGATTGCATGAATGTTACTTTGATTGATTGCTAAGTGTAAAGGTGAATGGGTTGAGCGGCCGTATGGCCATTTGGCCAGCCACGTCGGCCAGTTAATGGTCTAGTTGGATGTGTGGGTGGCGGCCATGACAAAAAGAATGGGCAGCACGCACGTGAGAGCAATCCCATTGAAAAAAACGAGTTTAAATGAAGAGGCGGCGACAGATCTGCGGGAATTGATGCGGCAGCAAGTGAACGCGTAGTTGAATGATGGGATGATGTCACCCAACGGTCCGGCGGGGACAGCTCACCCCCGCGCCACGGATTCCGCTGAATTCAAAATCTAATCAGCTAGATTGCACTCATGCATTTATCAACCACCATTTTGAACTCGAGTGGCTATCCTGATCTTTCTGCAGTTCGATACGTCGAGCCTTTGGCTATCAGAACGATTGTGAAGCACACCCAAGGCGCAGACCGACTGCAGTCATCCCGAAAATCGCGCGCTGTCATTCTACAGGAACGCTGTCATTCTACAGGAATGCTGTCATCCTACAGGAACGCAGTTTCTACAGGAAAGCGGGTGCCTCACGTAAAAAGGTGGCAAATTAAAAGGTAACCCTGAACTCCTCATGCAATTGGTTTTTAAAGGTGGCAGAATCGTCGTCCACAGTCTGGTCATAGAAAATTGGTGAAATTATTGTCTGCTGTGCCTATACTGTCATTCTACAGGATGTCAGGGTAGTTAAACTGTGTTAAGTTCCTCAGGGATAAGTTTTGTGGAGTATGTACATGACAGAAGCGTAATTCTACGCTCTGTCTCAGTAGACCAAATTTCTTCCACAATCACCACCTCTGGTTAAAGAAACTGTTTTATCATGCCGGGTGGGTTTATTAGACGAGAACCCACTGATTCAGCCAAGTTAAGGGAAAATCAGGAGGTGGTGGAGCTCTTCACACGAGCACAATGGATATCCTTTTGTGATAAGCTGCAGGGTTACGACGATGAAGTGGCCGAAGAATTCTTGCAGGCTCTGAGGCCGAAATCCAAGACACTGGCCACAGTAAATTTCAGGGGCCTAAGCCTCAAGCTCACCCCGCAATATATCAGTCGAATCACTGAACTTCCAATGGGTCTGCTGTGGGATAAGGAAGAACGGAAGTTGAGCCAGCAGGCCAACAAAGAATTCTTTCCACCTGAGGAGGAATTCTCGGAGGACAAAAATGGGGTGCGAAGAACAAGTTTGTTGCCACCATGGAACGAAGTTAGCCTGCAAATCATGAAGTATATAACCTGTGAAGGCCGTTATAGCATCGTGTACGGGTATCACTTTCGGTTGCTCATTGAACTGAGGCACCGGATTGATCTTCCTGTAGAAAAGAAACTGAGCATTCCTTATTTCCTGCTACAGTCTTTGATTGAGTGTGCTACAAAGTTAAAAGAAGGCATACCAGATCAGGTAGCCCACCATGGGTTGATCAAAATTCTTGTGGATGATGCACTTCATTCATATAAGGTTCCCCTCTCATGGGAATCATTCAGGAATTTAACAAGAGACGGAGACATAAGGATGCTGACTGAAGAAAGTGGTTCCTCCAGCAGTGAGGAAAAAGAAGCAGTGGCCGAGGGAAAGAAAGAAACAGGCCAGAAGACCCCGACCACAGTGCAGAAGAAAGAACAAAAGAAGAAGCATGAGAAAAAGGATGACAAAGAAGAAGGTGACACACCCATCTTGTCAGCAAGAGAAAAGAGGTTGAAGAGCAGAACTGACAAAGCTGAGGTGGTCCACATCAGCCCAAGTACCTCATTAGCACCCGCAACCAAACCAAAAAGCAAAACCCAGGCAGCAAAGCAAGCCAAGGTGGAGACACCTGTGTCTACAGGAAAGAAAAAACAGGCTTCTACAGGAAGCCCGAAAACAAAGGAAGGGTCTTCTACAGGAAGCCCGAAAATTACCAAAACAGGGGCTTCTACAGGAAGCCCTGAAAAGGTGAAACCCAAGGAGAAGAAGGTGGACATTCTGGCAAGGGAGGCAGCAGCTGTATTAGCTGGCCTCAGCACGCCACCTAAGCCAAAAGAAAGAGGAAGAGGGAGACCCCTCTATACTTTAAAGCTTGAAGAAGTGTTAGGATAAAGACGGGCAAGCCACAACCTCCGTCCAGCAGCCCGATTGTCATCGAAGATACCCCTGCTTCTCCCAAGGAAAAGTCCCCCTCAAGGATAACAGTCACCTACGAGAAGGGGAGTCCAAAGAAAGTGGCAAGAAAGGTTAGACCTGTTGACTGAAAAAACTCGGCTACAGGAAGCTGAAAATGTTCTACAGGACACTCTGGCCCGGCTACAGGAAATGGAAAAGAGGGAAGGAGAAGGACCCTCATCACCACCAAGGGGGGGGTGAGGTAGAGCCACCTTAGGAGGTAGAAAGAGAACATATACCAGAACCTAGCCCTTCGCCTAGTCTGAGTTCATACTACACCTTTTTAGAGGCGGGCAAAATCATACCGCAGAAATTTACTGTGCCTCTATTTTTTGCATTAGAGGAGGAAAGAGTCCGTACCCACACATGGATGCAGATCGCCAAGTCAAAGGGTGTGGCGGACATAGGTCCCTTACAAGAGCAACTCAAGGAGGTCAGGAGTGAATTCGCCATGGCTAAGCATGTGGCTAATTGCCAACGTGTGCTTCTACAGGAAGAAAACCAGAAGCTGAGATTGCAGCTACAGGAGCTAAGGGCAGGGGTAGGTACATCCTCCAAAGACACCACAGAAGAACAACAGGGCAAAAAGGAGCTGACCACCAGTCTTGAGGAGCCAATGACACTTCTACAGGAAGCAGAACAGCAAGGCCAAATTGAAGTGCAAGCTCTAAAAGAACAGCTGCAACAAAAGGAAGCACAATTGGCCTGCATGGCCAGTTGGGCCATGGAGGCAATAAGGTGCAGACAACCTGCAAAATCCTATGGTTTGTACTTGAAAGACCAATGGCTGCAGTTCCAAATAAACACCTTGGCACAAAGAGGTATTTCTCAGATCCAAAACCCCCAGCAATTTTCTGAATTGTGCAGTACTAGTTCGTCAGAAGACAAAGCCAAATTAGCAGAGTTCTACCTCCACAATTTGGCTTTGCCTAATGAAGTCTCCTGGGATCCAAATATTGCCTTGGGTGATATGCAATTGATGGCGTTCGCTTCATGGTTGAACCATGAGGATCAAAGAGCAGCTGAAGCAAAATCGGTCATGAACCGAGAATTGAGCGATCCACTGTTCATTCGAGGAGAACCAGAGGATCCGGTTGCACTCATCTCAGCACACCAACAGTTGTCTACTGATCCCACAGCTTCCTTGAGATTTATGGACCAACAGGCCCAAGCCATAGCTCATTTTGAAGACATGGAAAGATTGTTAGGAGAAAGTGCTGCCCAAGCATGTACACGCAGATGGAATACCTTGGCACACAGTTTGAAAATCCGAGAGTACCACACCCCAATTCGGATGAGGGAAGCTTTGGCAAGGGTAGAACTTTACAAGAAATCCATGCAAAGCCTCCAGGCCAGCTGGATTGGCCTTAAACTCAGCCCACCACTACTGCTAGGGTTGACTGAAGGCAATACAGAGGAGGATGACAGTGAACAATGGGAAGAGGTGAACAGGAAAGTTGGGTTTCATACCAGCAAGGAGGACACTACCACAGAGGCTTGGGATGTAAGGGAAGCAGTAAAAGCAATGAAGGATGAAGATTTGGACTAAGTTGCTCAAGGATGAGCAAATATTTCAGCTGGGGGGTGATGATGAGCCCAAATTTTTGGTACAATTTGGGCTCATTGGACCTACTTACCTTGCTCAACCATTCATCTTTTATCACTTATGCATTCATTTCATAGTATAATCGTGTTGTTTGTAGGAAGAAGGGCAGGCATTATATCTATGTGGCTAATACATGATGATTTCAGGTTTTTGGCATTAAAGAGAGCAAAAGACCACGCAGAAGGAGAAAAGGAGATAGAAAATGTGGCATTGCAGGTTTATAGGGAGGTTGTCTACAGCCTTAAATGACTTCCCTCATGATTTTCACCTTAACTCCGAGCTCCAACAGCTCTCCCCACCGAGCTTAAAGGCAGCCAACACGTTCTACAGGATCAGCAGTTTTACAGCAGTTTGACTTTCAGTTGGACAGCCAAGCTCCACGAATGGAGGAAGCTAGCTTGATCTCCATTGTGTATAAATATGAAGGCCGTAGCCTTTGTTAGGGGCTTTTTGACCTTTTGAATTACTATTGTAATTTCTGAGCACGAGTTACAGCTCGGTGTTTGTTTGTTTTGTAAGCCAGTTTTGGCATGACATTAGACTTTTGATTATGAATAAAGGCAAGCAGATTTGGATCTAATTCTGAGCTTTTAAGGGAGCTATAGCTCTCAGGTTAGGGCCCAACCTGAGAGCAATAGACCTCCTCTTCTTTGTAGTGTTATTTGCCTTTCGTTGCAGCACTTTATTTCCTCTGTTTGACATGCATTTAGAATTTACAGTCTGCTGATTTGATTTCGTTAATGGGATTGAGTAGGATTAGCTTATGGTTAAATCACTTTCAGTTGCTTAGATCAGAATAAGAGGTTTGTAATTCACGGGAGCTCCAAGAAAAGGTTGATAGTGCCTTCACTGCCATCTCTGTTTAGAGATTGGGGTGCAGTCGATCCCAACCACCAAAAAAACGCAGTCTTTTACTTTCATGCAAGCTGCAACACAGTCATTTTAATTGTAGATCCATCCATGCACTTTGATCTTGAACCATACTTCTTCATTTTAACTCCATGCACGACTTCTCTTCACGATTTACATTGTTGTTCATTTGTTTAATAGCACAGGTAGCACACGTTAATGAATTCTCGTTTTTGGTGCAAGACATAAGAAATTTGTTTTATTTACACTGCTCAGTATCATTCCACTTCCTTCTTCTTCTTCTTAGCCACGCCTCAAGCCACCTACTCGACCTCTGTTCAGCTCGTTTACCTTCCAACTCTTCCATTGTCCACGTAGCTCCATTTTCTTGACCTTTCGTTGCTTCCATCCTTCTATCCACCAACCAACTTCATGCACTCTTTATCCATCTTATTTCTCTGCCCCTGAGCCATCACAAGCTCCATCTCCATCTTACCTATCCACCTATACCACTCCATCACTTCACCATCACCCAAAACCCCCACGGTAGAACATCCTGTAGAAGTTAGCAGATTTCCTGTAGAAATCCTGAGTTTCCTGTAGGATCCCCTGCAGACATCCTGTAGGAGCCCGCAAACTTGGTTGCCGAGCATCTGAACATTGTGGACTTCTGTGGACTGATGCTAGGGATCCCCTGGGACCTCTCCTAGCCCCCTGACCTTTCCCAAGCTTTCCTTCCCTTCGCACCACCTCTGCACAACCAAACCCTAATAAGAAACAAAATCATAATCACTCCAACCACTTAAGCAAAAATACAAAAACAATGTTCTTTTCAATAGAAGTAGTTTAAGTTCATGCATTTCATATTACTAGAGGTAATGGCATCATTCTTAGACATTTGCACTCCCACCATGGTATCATAGAGATTAAGCTAGTCAGATTAGGGTTTACTAGGGTTTCCATGTTTTGGTTGGCTTTCAGTTCATTTTTGCAAAGTAGATTAGTTTCCTTTGAGATAGCCTTCGTCCATCATTTAGCAAGCTTCTTCTGAGAGCATATAGAAGTTGGCTTGAGCCCTAGCGGACTTGTGCTAGCTGACCAAGTGACAGCTGCGACAAGAGCTAGTACTTGTGCATACAGCACCGTCGCTTCCAAGTTTGTACGAACTACCGTGTTGATAAAATTAGAGATAGGAAGCCCCAGGAGTTGTAGCATTATTGCTACAATACTGGAGCCCACCAATGTGTACCATTAAACTACCCCAAAATTTGAAAAAGGTGAAAGAAACGATGAAGAGAAAAAATAGAAAAGTAAAAAAATTCATTATGCTCCATGGCACAACACCCAAATATGTCCATAAAACAACAGATGCAAATCTCTCTCAAAATTCATACAAACTGTCATTACCCATTAAATACAGGAGAAATATGTTCTCCACGTTCTCAAGGATGTGGAGGTTAGGATTTAATAATTGATTAATATTGGTCGACTTAATCCTTGTAAATGTTTTTGTAATGTTTTTATGTTTCTCTTTAACCATTTTGTTGTATTTAATTCTTTTTATTTTTATTTTTTATATTTGACGACTAATCTTTCTTCAATCGTCTAACAAGGCATCTGAAGGTGAACAATGGTACAGAGTGGTTGTTGGTGGAGTTCTTCCCATAGGAAACGCCTTACAGTGTGATAAATGGGCATGAATTTTGAAAAAATAAATATATTAATAGTTTTCAAAAAAAAATTATTTTAACAAGTCATATTTCATTACTATACGAGATAGTTCAATTAGCTATCTACTTAATAATGAGGAGTTATGTCTCATAAACTATGACCTTGATAATAAAGAGTTATGTCTCATAAAATTGAGGTTACCCTATAGGATAGTTCAATCATCTATCACCTTAATAATGAGGAGTTATGTCTCATAAACTATCACCTTGATAATAAAGATTTATGTCTCAAAAAATTCACGTTCAAACCTTGTCAAAAACATATCATATTTAATTAACCGAGAAGTAAGTCCTTTAAAAGATCTCAAATCCCATCTTGTTGGCATTTTAATAACAAATATTACCACTCATATACAAAAAATTGACACTACTTCTAATAAAATAGAGGGCTAGACCTCAAGTTCTTAGAAGGCATTTATACAAGTAGTGCTCAATAAAACAAGGAGTCAACTTGGCTATTAATGTCTTAGCATCAATGAAATCTCAATTTTTATGTAAAGTAGATCGAATTTACATTAATTTTAAACATTTGAATTTTAGAATTTGTAAAAATTTTCCACAATCCGAAGAAAAAGTATAAATTGTATTATAGAATGACATAAAAGATGTTATGATTATCTATATTATCATAGAGTATAAATTTTAAAATATCATTTACAATGAATATATATATATATATTCACGTGTTGTAGAATAGATGGTGATGGGGTATATATATATATTAAGTCACTCTGTGATGCGAAGGTCATTGGTTGAATTTTTTATGCGCAAAAATTCGGCCATGTTAAGGGCTAGTGTGGCCCAGGTTTGGTGCAATCTCCGAGTGACTCAGGACTCAGACAAGTTGAATATATATATATATATATATATATATATATATATATATATATATATATATATATATATATATATATATATATATATATGGGAAAACTATTAATACTATATTATAATTTTTATAATAAATAAAATTTGAAATTCCTTTCAACTATCAATATGGTGTATAAATTTGAAATTGTATAATAATTATGGATTAATTTGATATTTATATGGTTTGATTTGTGATTGGAATAAATTATAATAAAAAAGGTTCCTTTAAAGATAAGGAAAATAGATCCCTTGATGAATCTCACTCTCTATAATCATTGTATTGTGGGGAAATGACAAACCATGGTATTGTTAAGGCAGGGATTCAGATTTGATAATTAAAAAAAATGACCTCTACGCTATGCTATTATTATTGTTGCAAATGAAACCCTAGATTGAATAGCCTAGCCTTATTGGGAAGGGTTTCCTCTTCCCTTCTCCTTCCCCTTACCCCATACGTAGCATCCTTTTCCTCGTTGGTGTCAACTCAAAATTAATCTTCCAAGAAATAGCAAACTCACTTGGTCAGGGGAATGGAGGCAATACCAAAAGTTATTGTTCATGTTGAATTGTCATAATTAATGGCTCTATAGCTAGTGGAAAGAGGATTAATCGAACAATTTGTTGGCATATAGCCTTCTTCACATTCTCTAACATCTTGGGTGGAAAGGAACAAGTGACCTTTGATCAAGGTGAAAATTTCAGTGTCCTTCTGTAGAAAGGATTTGTTTCTTTTACTTTGGAAGAAAAAAAGGATATGGACTTAATACTTTGAGGAGGCCCATCTTTCCTGGGATCCCTAGGGATTTATTTAAATAGGTGGATCCCTGAATTTAACCCAAAAAATAACATCGTCGCAGCTATCTTAGAGAGGGTAAAGGTCACCCACCTCCGACTTCACTATTAGAATGGTGAAATATCAAAGAAAATATGAAACACCCATGGGAAATATATTCATAAAGAAAATCCCATAGAAGGAATGTTTGCATGTCCTATAATATATGTTGAAAATGGTCTAGAAAAGGTCCTTCTAAAAGCAATTAATTTGTCACTAGACAATATGAATTTGATTTAGGAGGTGGAATATTATCAAATCCTTATAAAATATAAACCTTGTCATGAGTATGGACACTTTACTAGAAATTTCGCTAAAACAATCTTATAGGAAAAGCAGGGACAATAGGAAGAACAATGAAAAAACCTAAGAAAAAGCATAAAATTAATAGATATGAAAACTTGACCAAGAAACCTCCACTTAAACAATTTCCCCCTAAATAACTCTTCTCCTCAAATAAAAATCCCTTTTAAGAACCAATACCCCCATCAAAATGATAAGGGAAAACCACAAGTAAATAAATATGAAATGATATCCCAAACCCTAGAAATGCCTAAAAACTAATGTAGAGGAGAATGAAGAAAGAGGGAAAATGCCCCATTTGGAAGTTTTTCCCTTGCAAATAACAATTTTTTTATCCCTATCTAAGAACATTAAGTTGGATAATAGTAAGAAGAAGGAGCAATAAAAGAGTCAACAGTAAACATATCAACAAGAAAGGGGAGGAAACACGAAAAAAGGAAACATGAAGAAAAAGAAAACAATGATAAAGGAATGGGAACACAATACACTTTAGAGGGATTTTCTAATAGAAACAATATAAATATTAAGAACCCAACTGGAAATGCACCCCATAAAGGGAGGAAAATCTGAAGAAAATAATTAATGATCAAATCCATCTCAAGGAATTATGGAGGTTTATGAAGTTAAGAAAAATGGGCATTAATGAAGAAATTGATTCTAATAGAAAATTTTCAAGTCTCATTGCTCCGACAAACTAAACTATAAGAGGATTCCATCCTCCTTAGCAGCAGGAAAATATGGAAATGAAGTGTAGTCAAGGAAACTATTGGGATGGGGTCCCCTGGGTTAGTTTTAGGGTTAAAAACCCAAGTTTTGATGTAAATGTTGTAAATTATGTAAAGTCTCCACGATTTGTGGATGCAGAGCACGTAGATGGTTAGGAGTAAAAGGGAGTTTAGCCCTTTGTTTATGTAAAAGTCAAGCTGGTTTTGAGATCCAACCATGGTCAGCGGACCATGGGAGTGTATGTAAAAAGCTACAAGTAGGTGTGTCTTAGAGAGTCTAAGGCAGATATCTATGGTCATCATGGATAAGGAATGAAGTCTTGGAAGTCTTAGCGTAGAGAAGTGGGTCAGATAGGAGAGAAAGGCTATGTAGCTGAGTGCGTAGAGGCCTAGGTAGAGTCTGTAGCTGAGTGTGTGGAGCCGTGCCGCTGAGTGCGCAGGGAAGTTTTGAGTCTCTATTCTGAACTTGAAATCAATAAAGAAGTTGTTTTTGGAGAATCCTTGCATATTGCTATTTACTTTTGTTTATGACTTATGCCATTGATGAATAATATGTTTGTGAAATATTGATCTAATGATGCGTGATTCTATTGAATAACTATTAGATGATGTACACAATCATGTTTATGTAATTCCATGAAGACTTTGATGAATTATCTAATGTTTATTAATAACACAAACCTATCTATGTGAGCCCTAGTCTAGAGTTGTTCTCTAATGCGTGTAAGTAGGTAAACCGACTGTTAAGGGTCCATAAAGACTGATCATGTACCTTCGCAAAGGTCTAAAGGTTGTTTTAGTACAGTTACAGTACTGAGCCCTAGGGGCTTATTGATCTATGCGAAGGCAAATCTCAGGCGCTAAAAGACATCACACTCGTCTTTGGATGCAGAAACTTGGTTCTTGCATTCCCCCCATATTTCTTTGGGTGAGACTAAAACCTATTCTACGTGGGTTTTTGCCAAAAGGGCCAGTAGTGTAGGGATTTGTTGGTTGGTGCAACTAAATCTGAACCTGGGTTAGTACCCCTTGAGCCAAAAAATGGTTTTGTTGCAGGGACTGGGATCTTCTTAAAGGAGATGTGTGATGTCACATCACTGGAATTCGTCAAAGAAAGAAATTGAAAAGTGGTTGGATAGAAAAATTCACGAGTTTGTGGCGCAAGAGAATAGGAATCCATGCCTGTTAAAGGAGCAGTGGTTGGATAGGTATTTGTATATAGAGATACACGAAATTTTCTTTTGCACCTTCCCCATCGAATTATATGAGTGGTTGGCTAAGCTGGCAGATAGTCAAGGGAGGTGGAAGCTTGAAGGTCCAATAGTGTGCACTCCAGAAATGGTATGATGATTAGAAGCTTATGAGGACAAAATCGTGCGGGCTGTCAATCACTGGCTTGATCGAATTATACGAGGATTTGGTATAGAATTCACAGTTGATACCTTATTCAACTACATCGAAGCAGAGCGGAGATTTTTCAAGGGACTGCGAGGTAAGTATCTAAGAGCTTTGAATACCTCAATTAAGATGTTTTTATGTGAAAAATGGGTTATGCCATTGCCTTGATATTCAAAGCTATGCGAAGTGGAAAACTATTTAGAGATTGAGAGAGATCAGGTCCTAAATATAGCCCATTGATTGGACCTCCTTTGAGTGACGATGAGGGAGCGGTATAGGCCTCACCACAGAGTGTTGTTCAGTTGATAAGACAGGTTTTTTTGTGGACACATCATCCATCCATTCCACCTCCACCTCCACCTCCATTGGATACACCTTCTCCCACACCTCCACCACTGCCTTCGCCGTTCAACATGTTTAACACCATGAAGTTACCAATTTTCAAAGGTATAGGGAGTGAAGAAACATATCAGTTTTGTTTTTTTGTGAATGTTGTGTAGACAACGCAGCAGATTACTGATGAAAATATAAAGAAGGCATAGTGGGTTACCGCTCTGCATGATCGCGCGGTAATGTGGTACACTAAGTACTATTCTGATCATTCTGTGGCAACGCTAGTAGAGGCTAAGGCTCCTTTAAACAAAGATTTTAGTAAGCCTTCGTCCAAGTCGCAGTCAATAGTTGGATTTAAGGAGATCACGATGAAGGTTGATGAGACACCTTGGGATTTAGATCAAAGGTTGAAATGTGTGATCCGCGAAGCTAATATGCAGCTCACAGATGGTCAACATCGCGAGTGGTCCATAGATTCACTTCTGTCCCACCTAAGGATTGCTTTATCACAATAGAAGATAGGAACTCAGGCAGAAGCTATGGAAATCATGATGAGGTTGCATGCGACGCCTATTCAGGATGCGACCTTGGGGGTACAACAAATTCACTCTCAGTTACAGAGTCTCTGCCTCGAATTGTAGATCTTAAAGAAATACAAGGAGACTAAGTCAGAGGTGCGTGCAAAAGTATAGTCCCTGAAGTGTAAGAGCCAGGGGCACGATAAAGACCACTGTCCTGTATTTGCAAACTATATCGCAGGAGGGGGACCAATTCCCCTAAGGCTAGAAGCTCCAACAAGACTAAGCATGGGGGTCGCGCTATGGTACGCTATTTTTCAGGTTGCTGGAAAACATGCAACAAATAATCGTCATTTGCTTCAAAGATTCGTTCAGACACCACAACAATTGTTTTGTGACTTCTATAAATTTGTGGGCCATGATGAGCACCACTATCGCAGATATGAACTGATGATGGAAAGAACACCTACATACCGGATGCAAGCAAAAACTCGGCCTCCAGAGCAGGGCACCAGAGGAGCGTGTGGAGGATATTAGGGACAGGGATGAGGCAAAGGAGGAGGAGGGACTGGTAGAGGCCAGGGTCAGGTGATTTGTTACAACTACGGAACATCAAGTCACTATGCGCATAAGTGTCAGAATCAGACACGCCCTTCATGTCAATATTGTAGCCAGTTTGACCACACTATAGAGGAATGCCCAGTGCTGATAGCTAAGATGTAGGAGAAAAAGGTGCAACCTCAAAAACCTACACAAAACTTACAGATGATGAGATGGGAGCCCCATGAGGAGGACAGAGTGTGAACATAGTGCTGAGAAGCGAAATAACAACTGGTGATGATAAAGGAAAACAACCCAAAGAGGATGGATGGGTCTGTAAGGCCCTAGAAAAAGAAGTTGGTTTTGATTTTGCGCGCGCTAAGGAAAATTTTATGGAATCCAAGAAAAGCTTCGCTAAGGCCTCCGCGTCAGGAATCCAGAACAAAGTGCAAGAGACTAGTGCGCCTACATAGGTTGATCCCTCTATACTTACTACATTCTTGGAGACTTGCATGAAACTTCTGTGTGATAATAAAGCTGTGAAAGGCTTGCAAGAGTTAATAAACAAATTCATCGACAAAGAAAATGATCATGATGGACACCATGTAGTTAGAAAAGTTGGCAAACATAAGGCAAGAACATGGTGGGAGATGCAGCTCACCACATAGATAGGAGAATATGAGATGGACTAGGTCATCTTGGATCTTGGGTCTGATGCGAACGTTTTGCCAAAACAAACATGGGAAAGAATGGGGAAACCTGCATTGCAATAGTCTCTAATCCAACTTAGAATGGTAAACTAACAAAAGATCACCCCTATGGGACAATTACATGGAGTAACTGTTGACATCAAAAGGGCGAGTGTGCTGGCTGATTTTGAAGTAATAGAGATCATTGATGACAGTAATCCATACGTCTCGCTCCTTGGAATTGATTGAGCCATTAACATGAATGGAGTCATCAAGTTGAAGAAGCAGAAAATGACGTTTGAAAAGAAATTGCTTCAATTTGTAGTACCGTTGGACACTGTAGAAGGGGAGCACTACACTGAGGTAGTCCATGATTATGACGAAAGTGAGGATGACTTAGATTAGATATACAAAATAACATCACGAGATCAAGATTGGATCAATCCCATAGCTGATGGATGGATTTCATGGGACTAGGAAAGTTCCTGTACCTCTGATTCACATGAAGAGTTGGAGCATTGGTAGAATTGGTTGCACAAAGTATCTACACTGCGCTGCAATATGATGACTAAATCGTTGCACTGCATTTCATCATAGGTAATAAATTGACCTTATTCTGATGGTTTAACTAAAGTGGATAAGTTTTTGGATGTGTTTGAGTGAGAAGTACGTGAGCATCACCGCTTCCAAGCATTAGATTTGGCACTGTGTGCTACGCCCGCACGATGGTGAGGTATGCACAAGGATAGCTTTGATGGATGGTGATATTACAGAAGAATGATGAGGTTACGGTTTGGGCGCTCTCACATTCGGTTGACTGAGGAATATGAAGGGAGGGATGATCCGTGCGATCACCTAGAAAAGTTGACTAAATCCTATGGAACGGAGCCGCAGCTGGAGTGGCTACACTTATTTTGCCATACTTTAGACACAATTCCCATGAATTGGTATCTAGAAATAGAGCTCCACCATGGCACCACGAAGTGGGATATATTGACGGAAGGATTCTTAATGACCTTCAATTTTGAAGATGGGTTCGAGAGAATTGATGAAGCTCTGCAGGAGATTAAATAAATGATCTTCAGAACACCGCAAGAACCTCTGGAATGGGTCCAACCAGATTGGAGCACCTAGCTGCACCATGCATTGGAATGTTATAATGTGAACACTAAGGAGGAGGATGAAGATCCAAGAAATATCAATATTCTAGAGGCAGAAGGGTATCGTGAAGTTGAGGGCCTGCAGATAGACAACCCAGACATCACCGCGCCATTGAAGACAAAGCAGGTAAACATTAGGACTGAAGTAGAACTGAAGTTTTCAAAGATTGGAGATTACTGGGACAACGTTACTGTGGATAAGGTTGTTGAGCTACTCTGCGAACATCAAGACCTATTCCCTACTAAATTTTTGGACTTAAAGGGCATAATAGGAGACTTGGGCGTTATGAAAATCACTCTGAAGCTTGACGCGAAGCCTAATAACAAGAGGTCGTATTGCCTGAATCCTAAGTATAAGTAAAAGGTTCGCTTGGAGTTGGATAAGATGCTAGAGGCATGCATCATAGAACTAGTGGAAGAATCTGATTGGGTGAGCCCAATGATGGTTCAGGAAGAGAAAAAGAAGGGAGAAATAAGGATTTGTGTAGATATGATGAAGCTTAACGATGCATGTCTCCATGATCCATTCCCAACACCATTTACTAATGAGGTATTAGACAATGTTGGAGGGAAGGAGGCCTACTCGTTCTCTGATGGGTTTTCAGGATATCACCAGATTAAGATCGCGCCTGAGGATAGAAGCAAAATGACCTTTAGGATGGAATGGGGATGTTTTCAATACAATGTAATGTTGTTTGGACTCAAGAATGCACCTGCGATATTTTCTCGCGTAGCCATCGCGACGTTCAAAGCGTTTATTCATAAGTTCTTGGAAGTGTACTTTGATGATTGGACGGTGTTCGGACTAGTAAAGTGCCATCTAGCAAGTTTGCGCTTGACATTGGATATGTGTTGCAGATACCAGATCATGCTGAATCTGAAGAAATGCATATTGTGCATTCCATTTGGAATCCTACTCGGTCATGTTGTGTGGAATCAAGGGTTGACGATAGACCCTGCCAAGATTGCAGTGATAGTGAATCTGGAGGCCCCGAGGAACGTAAAGTAGCTACGTGCAATGTTGGGACATACGGGATATTATAGAAAATTTATCAAGAGATATGCTTAGATTACCGCACCAATGGAGAGGCCGCTGAAGAAGGACGCAACATTCTGTTGGGACGAAGAATGCCAACGCAGACTAGATGTTTTGAAAGAAAAGATGGTCACCATGCTGATCTTCGTATTCCCATATTGGAAGAAGGAATTTCACGCACACGTTGATGCCTCTTGCATTGCATTGGCTGCAGTGTTAATGCAAGATGGTGAAGGAGAAATGGACCACCCTATAGCCTTTTCCATTAGGAAATTATTGAAGGCCGAAGAGAATTACTCAACAACTAAGCGCGAAGGATTGACCATGGTGTACGTGCTAGAGAAGTTCAGGCACTATCTATTAGTAGGGCATTTCAAGATGTACAAATATCATTTTTCCTTGAAATACCTGGTCAATAAGCCTTTGTTGGGGGGGAGATATGCTGACGGTTACTGCTATTCCAGGAGTATGACTTCAAGGTCATTGTGAACCTAGGGAGGTTGAATGCAGGACCTGACCATCTGTCGCGAATCAAAACAGGAGAGGAGCCTAATAATTTGGAGGAAGGGTTTCCAGATGCAAAACGTTTCAAGGTACGTGTAGCAGATAGTCATTTTGCCGATATCATCCACTTTTTTACTACGGGGATGGCTCTAGAAGGGTATACAAGTCAACAAAAGAACAAATTGGTAGTGCACGTGACAGACTTTTCAGTGATTGTGGTACATATGTATAAGATGGGTGCAGAAGAGATATTGCAACGATATGTGCCAGATTTTGAGAGAAATAACATTGTCACTAAAGCTCACGGAGGGGCACTGGGAGGAAACTATGTAGGAAAAGAGACTACGCAAAATCTTTTGCACGAATGTATATGGTGGCCAATGCTGCATAACGATTACAAAGCTTATTGTAAGTCACGTGACGCACGTCAGAGAATGGGTAGACCATCACGAAGGGATGAATTGCCATTACAACCTCAAGTATCATTGCCACCATTTGAAAAGTGGGAGATTGATTTTTTTGGGCCAATTCAACCCCCAGGGAAGAAAACTAGTGCATGCTACATCATCACCACGACGGAGTATCTGACTAGATGGGTAGAGATGCAGCCAGTTAAGGATTGTATAGGGGCCACAACATCGATTTTTTTGTTTCAATATGTCTTAAATTAGTTTGGATGCCCGAAAGTGTTAATGAGCAACAGAGGTACACACTTTCTAAACGAAACGATTAGCGCGTTGACAAAAGAATTCCAGGTCTACCATCAAAAGAGTACATCGTATCACCTACAGGTGAATGTAACTGTTGAGGCCTCAAAAATATTTTGGAGAACGCGCTAACGAAGATCTGCAACGCGCTGAGAAACGACTGGGATGTGCGCGTACCTACAGTATTATGGGCATATAGGACTACTTGCAAGAAGATGTTAGGACAAATGCCATTTAGGTTGGTTTATGGTGTAGAAGCTATGATGCCTATGGAGTATATTGTGCCTAGTCTGCACATAACAGCTCTCATAGGTATGGCAGATCGCAAAGCCTTGGAGGAGCGGCTTGCGCAGCTGATGGAGCTTGAAGAAGACTGATTCTTGGCTAGATTCCATCAGCAAGTATAGAAGAAACATGAAAACGCCTGGCACGATCGACACATCAAGCTTCACATGTTCAAGGTAAATGATATGGTATTGTTATATGATTATAAGCTCACTAAATTTCCGAGTAAATTTTAGATCCATTGGCTAGGGCCATATATTATCAAAGAAATTACAGATGGAGGTGTAGTTCAACTCACGAGGATGAATGGAGAACCTTTTCTGGGAAGAGTGAATGAGATTTAATTGAATTTGTATACAGGGGATCCTACACAATGACTAGATGGCAGAAAGACAGTCTTAGTGCTCCAGGTAGTTGGAAGGGAGTGTGGGACTATAAACTACATTGCCAGGGTCGAAGGGCTACGTAACAGGCAGGCTATGTGGAGAATAATGAAGATACAATCTATGATGCTACACGCAGGGGGTTGCGCTATGAAGGAAGGTACCACGCAACATGATAGAAAAGTGACCATTGGAGCCATTGTTCATGATTTCACAGCCAGAAGACAATTAAGAGGAGCGGTCTGGCGGCATTTAAGGCCAAAATCTTTGAAGATCTGCTGCCAAAACAACACTAATGGTCAAAATTTGGGGGGAACAGTCATATTTGAATTTGAAAACCCCTATAAATTATGCATGTCGGTCCAACAGAGAACACTTTTCACCCTTAGAGTTTTTGTTGAGCTGTGTTGTGTGTCATCTATGAACTGATCGTATTGGGAGGATTTGGTCGGGAGCCCTGCATTTGTTAAGCTGTTGGAGTTGAATAAGAAATTCATCCTTCAAAAAATGCTTGGAAAAAACCCTACAGATACTGTGAGTACTAGTGGTGATGTTACTTCTGAAGGAGCTTCCCTAGAGGTGTTAAGTATGGAAGCTCTGACTCTTGTACCTACGGCACCGAGGTAGCCTAGGCCAAAGTCTACCCCTACTAGAGAAACACAAAAATTGAAGAAGGATAAGCAAAAAAGTCGGTGCCAGTGCGCGAATCACCCAAGAAGCACTCTGCTGCACAAAAACAAAATAAAGACAAGTAGCCCAAGAAGGTCGTCGATCTGCATGTGGAGGAAGTATAGGGCACAAAAGACATAGATGTTGAGGGGGTGCAACCCATCAAAAAGCTTCTTGACTATATCCCTCCGCGCAAAGGGAAGGTGAAGGTCACCAAGGACCCAGACTCAGAAAAATTATCCATTTCTATGCCCCTACTCCCTGAGCAAGTTCCCTTTGAAGGTACGTGGCTTGCGTGGATCCCAATGCTGAAGATGGAAGATTGGGACCTCGCAGATCATGATAGGTTTCCTCACTTAGAAAAATCTAACTATATGAAGCGTGTCTACTACGTGGACTTGGGTGTTTCTACACTAGAGAGGGTGGAATGGGTCCGTAGTGTGGAGAATTTAGGATTGTTGAATCTGTTGTGGGTGCCCCGCTATCACCGCACCCCTATAAAGACAATCTGTGTGCGCCAACTACTCACTCTAGTGCACGATGGGTGCTTATGGCTAGGAGGGCCTATCCCCATCACTCACATGATCATCCATAGGATCATGCACCTGCCAAATGAGGGATTGCATATGGCCAAGGATTTTGGCAGAAAAACAGGAGAAAAGGATTTGGCAGAAAGAATGAAGAAAGAATTTTACCTTGTAAAGAAGGCGCGAGGATACTCAATCACCTCCATAAACGAAACCACTATGAAAATTTCGATGCAGATCTTAGCAGGGAAGGTAATGAGAAAGTGCCATGTGGATGAAGTTCCAGTGCCCATGGCCTCCCTAGCTACACAATGCGCGAAGGGCATGCAGTTCAACTGGTCTAGGTACCTATGCCAAGAATTCCTCATGAATTACCCCGAGGCCCAGGATGAGACCAAGCCATTCCATTATGCTTGGTTGCTTCTCTCCATTGTTTTGGTTGTGTGGGAGCTACTGGAGGATAGCCAGTTTCCTTTGCTAGAAGAAGGATTACCAGAGGCAGTGCAATTCACCTCCTTGTGGGCTACAAAGGACCCCGCATGGGTCACAGAAACAAAAAACTTCTGGGTTCTAATGGAATCATGCCTTTGCATGGCCATTAAAGAATGCCCAAGGTTGTCCTTGACCTTGCACATGCAGTTGTCAGCCTATGCTGCATTCAAGGCTGACTTCCATGGAGTATACATTCAGGTGCGGAAGGATCCACAACAGAAATGGCATGAATTTCCATATTTGGTAACAGAGTTAGATGTATAGGAGGTGATCACATGATGACCAGTAGAGTGGCGCACCCCCTCAGACATAGATGCTAGAACCAGTAATGGAATGAGAAGTTTGGCCGCAAAAAAACGAAAGTAAGCAACCAAGCAGGCTACACAAAACCTGGTCGTGCAGAGTAAGAAGGAAGTTGCAGAGAACGCTAGAATGGAGAAAGAGTGCGTTGGTAAGGAGCAGGCTGAATAGGAGCAATGCAAGTCAGGAAGAAGTGGAAAATCCCTTTCGCAAGAGACCGAGGAAGAGGAACAATCCGAACAAGGCGGCGAAGGAGATGAGGGGCAGAGCACCCTGTTTCATCTAAAGAAGCGCGGACAGGAGTAGTGGGAAGGTCCGTGGAAAAATAAAAATCTGGACAAGTTGTAGGGTGATCCCATGGTATTGACAGAGGGTGATCACAATGAGATTGGAGATAAGATACAAGACACTATGACTGAAGTTCTATAGCAGTTCGAGTAGCAGTATATGCAGACACTGGGGAGTGTCCAAAAGGATCTGCGTGAGTTGCATATCTAAGCCAATAGGATACAGGTGGGCACTGGTCAAGCAAGCACATCACAAGTGAGCTTGGCCCCAGGGACGAGTCAAGCAGTAGAATTGGTAAGCACCTTAGACCTTCGAACTGTTGCATTACTAGAAGGGTCCCTACACACGGAGTCGGTTGATGATCACATTATCTTAAGCACACTTAAGAACATCGGGTTGAACAATGAAATGCTCCCCAATGAGATTCTTCATGCGCCGCATGCAGGGGTGATAGAGGAATTGAGAGCTAGGGAGCAGCGCGCTCTCAATTTGATCAACGAATACAGGGTGAATAACGAGCAAATTTTCTTTGAGAGCACACCAGACTTGAAAGAAAAATAGACACTGCAGGCACAGAGATCCGGAATGGAGTCCATAGTTGTAGAAGCGTGCAGAATAGTGTCTGAGCTTCATATTCCTGAGGACGTACGTGGGCCGAGTTCAATTCGAATTCAACATGAAAATAACTGAGTTGTAATTAAAGTTGCAGCCCACGACTCCGCTCGAGGTTAGGGAATAGCATAGAGCCACCATAAAAGAAGGGATGGCCACCTTTGATGTCATAGTCGCTGACTGTTCGAAATAATTTGAGGAGGCATTGGAGTTGGTGACAAATCTGCAAGAAGACCCAAACTCGCAAATTATGAACATAGAGGCCAGGGAGCTGCAAAAATAGTATGATGAAGTCCACTCAACGACGTGCTCCATTGCCCTAGCACAACACCTAGCCAAGTTGTAAGAAGGGAAGCAGCTCCTCGCATAGGTAGAAGCAGCACAGAAGAAGGAGGCCTTGCTTAAGGCAAGGCTAGGGCCTTGGTTAGATGAAGCTTACCAGGTCACGACCAACATTCAATAGAAGCTAACGGGATTGCAGCAAATGCAACAAATAATGAGGTTGGCCACAAAAGGACCAACTACAAAAAATCTAGTGGAAGAGGTCAAGCAGGCAGCCACTCAGAGTGTTCCCAAAGTTGTTGTAGTTCAGTTAGAGCTGGGGGATCTTCACAACAATATCGCTACGCCAGCTGAGGTCCTCGAGTGTGAGTCACAATCTTTGTGTTGGAGGCCTTTTGGGATGGGGTCCCCTCGGTCAGTTTTGGGGTTAAAAGCCCAAGTTTTGATGTAATTGATGTAAAGTCTCCATGATTTGTGGATGCGAAGCGCGTAGATGGTTAGGAGTAAAACGCGTTTTAGCCCTTTGTTTATGTAAAAGTTGAGTTAGTTTTGAGATCCACCCATGGTCGGTAGACCATGGGATTGTATGTAAAAAGCTATAAGTAGGTGTGTCTTAGAGATTCGAAGGCAGATATCAAAGGTCATGATGGATAAGGAATGAAGTCTTGGAAGTCTTAGCATAGAGAAGTGGGTCAGATAGGATAGAAGGGCTTTGCAGCTGAGTGCGCATAGGCCTAGGTAGATTCTACAGTTGAGTGTGCGGATCCTTGCAGCTGAGTGCACAAGGAAGTTTTGAGTATGTATTCTGAACTAGAAATCAATAAAGAAGTTATTTTTGGAGAATACTTGCATATTGCTATTTACTTCTGTTTATGACTTTTACCATTGATTAATAATATGTTTCTGAAATATTGATCTAATGATGAATGATTCTATTGAATCACTGTTAGATGATGTATGCAATCATGTTTATGTAATTCCATGAAGACTTTGATGAATTATCTAATGTTATTAATAACACAAGCTTATCTACGTGAGCACTAGTCTAGAGCTGTTCATTGAAGCGGGTAAGTGGGTAAACCGACTATTAAGGGTCTGCAAAAGACCGATTGTGTACCTTCGTGAAGGTCTGAAGGCTATTTTAGTAGAGTTGCAGTACCAAGCCCTAGGGGCTTATTGATCTGCGTGAAGGCAGATGTCAGGAAATAAAAGACATCACACTCGTCTTTGGATACAGAAACTTGGTTCTTGCATCCCCCCTGTACTGCTTCGGGTGAGACTGCAGCCTGCACTACGGAGGTTGTTACCGAAAGGGCCAGTAATATAGGGATTTATTGGTTGGCACAACGAAATCTGAACATGGGTCAGGATCCCTTAAGCCAACATAAACTTATTCAATATAGGCTTTAAGGGACATCTGTGCAATTTTGATTTTTTCTCACTTTTTACTCATTCAAGAGTGTGTTTCTTCAAGTTGTATAGTTGTAAATTTGCTTCACATATACCCATATAAAACATACAATTTCATTAACATTTATATGCCCAATTCTTACTTTAATGAGATGGCATGTTGGGAAATGTTTTTAAAACTAAAAACCAAATAATGGGATATCAAAAATATTTTTGTATGTTATTTTAATACTACAACTCAAGAATGTATGAAAAAGGGGGACTCTAAAGTCAAGGAACCATTTTGAGAAAAATTTGCAAAATCTAATGTCATCCTTTGATTTGTATGATCAAAGGCTATAAATGGAAAATACACTTGGTAAAATATAAGAACCAAACTATGAAATATCATGGAAACGCTAGATAGGTTCCTTATTCAAAGCTCAATCTTGGATGAAAATTCCACCCCTCTATCCCAAATCCTTGAATGGGGAAATTTGGACCATCATCCTATTGCTCTATCCATATCCCCTATAAAAAATTTATCGACCCCTCCTCTTCTACTAAAATTCCAACTTGTCTAAGGAACATGATTTTTTTAAATTGTCTAATGGAATATAATTAGTGGATTGAAGGATCCCTAGTTTTAATTTGGGAGGAAAAAAAACTTTAAAATAACAGAAAAATTAAATTATAGGTACAAAAATCCTTTTGTATCCATATGAAAGAAACAATTATAGGAACTTCAAGGAAATGTGCAACAACAAATAATCATAGAGATATCCATGTCAAAAGAAAAACAAGCCTTCCAAGAACTTTAGATGAATTTAAAATGTGAGGAAGAAATGTGGTGCCTCAAATCAAAGATTTTAAATTCATCATGAGATAGAAACACATGTATTTAAAGTATGTGGAGGAATAATGTAAAATCAATGAAAAAAATAGAGGGGAATACACTTAATTCATTTAAATGTATCTAATAAGAAGCTTTAAGACGTTTTTCATACATGTACTTTGAACATTATGATGAGGATGAAGAAGTTATTGAAAAAATTCTAGGAAACATACCCTGATGGTTAGCATGGGAAACAATGTGAGGCTAGTGTACATGTTATGACACGAGAAGTGTGGAAGGTTCTCTTGACATTAAATTCAAACAAGGAATTGATCCCTGATAGTTTTTATTTTACTTCTACAAGGGTTGTTGTGATATTATAAACCATGAGTTCAAAAGAGCAATATAATACATACTAAAATCATTTTGAATGGGAGAATGAATAAATTATTTATTTCTATCTCTCATTATAAAAGAATTGAATACCTCTTCCTTCAATATATTTCACCGTATATCACTATGTAATTCATATAAATTAATCTATATAATCATCAAAAACATAGTCAAATCTCATTTTCCATCACTGATATCTAAGAACCAAAGTGGATTTATCCAAAATAAGAAAATAATGCCTAATATAGTTTTGGTAAAAAAATCCACCCACTCCAACAGAGCGCAAGTGGAAAAACAAATGATAATTAAATTGTGTATGGCCAATACATTTGACTGGATTCAACACAACTTTTTATCTATACTTCTTTGTCAATATGGGTTCAAATCTCAAATTATAAAATGGATATTAGCATGTATCATCTCCTGATAGACATCCCCATTGGTCAATGGGACATGATATAATATTTTTAAACTTTAGGAGGAATAAGGAAAGGATGTCCACTTTTCCCAATCCTACACATTCTCATGGCAAACACATTACACGGGAAAACAAATTTTGAGAGAAGCCTTAGAAAAATACATCATTTATAGATCAATAAAGGAGTCAAAAACATTAACCATACCCAATTTGAATATGACACCCTTTTGATGGTATGGGAATCCATAATTATTGTGTTTAGATTTAATGTAGTATAAAAAGAAATTGTTCAATCCTCTAGGGCACTAAAGAATAAATGGAAAATCGTACTAATATGTGAAATGAAATAAAAATGAGAGAATCAATAGTGCAACAAACCCTTCATATTGTTATTCAATAGCAATAATATTTGATTAGATATCTAAGAATTACAATATTTTTTAAACCTTTCCCCCATCCATAACGATAACTAGTACTGGATAATCTAAAAGAAATATTCATGAAATGGCGATATCAATAGATGAACCCAGTAGGTAGACGAGTCCTCCTAAAAGAAATCCTATCAACTCTCCAACTTTTCCAACTCACAACAACTGTAGCACCCGTTGGAATTGAAGAAGTTGCTATGGAAAGTAGGTATATATAATGAGGAAAATTCCATTTGGTAAACTAGGAAATGATTAATAAGGCAAACACAATGTGAAGGATCCAACCATCATGAATCTAGAATTTAGGGTAAAATATTATGGGATTTGATAACATATAAGACTTGTTGCAAAAATATTTGGAAGATGTTGGCACGAAAATGACAACACAAAAGAGACCCTGGATTCAGGCTCAAGGCGCCAACAAGGCTCTGTTGTAGTCTAAGATAACATCGACATTTTCACCTCACACGGAGGAGCAAGGAATCTCATCTGAGGCGTGTTATGACCAAAGTTAGATGGGCCCAAAAGGGGCATCAAGGAAGTTTCAATTAGCATACATCAATAGCTCAAAACACTCAACACTCTATACTATCCAACATGTTATTCTATTCCTATCATCACACAAAACTACCCAAGTAATGATAATTCATTTAAAACTTTAAATAACCCACAAGAAACACAACACTAAAGAATAGATCCCAGCTTCTTCTTTCATTAACTGACATATAAAAGGGTACAAGTAAGATTACAAAATGCTCGAAGCCTATTCATCAAATACAAAAAGAGCATAAACCCAAAGAACACAACTATAGAGCATGGTCATAGCCAGAGAAGATTTCAATCCTCACCTTTCCGCAACTAATCCGGCTCTGTGGATACTGTCCCTACTCGTCTGTTTCATCACCAACCCCTTTCTCGTTCTATCTTTTGCCTTTTATCCTCCTCTCTACATTCCCACTGCCAGTTCTACTCAACTAACTCTGCCCTCAGCTACCTTCTATTTTCCCTTGCTTGATTGCCACTATTTGCTTCGCCACCTTTCCTCAAGTTCCCGTTCACTCTTAGTTCCTGGCCCTTTCCTTGTATGTTAGCTCCGCAACCCCAACCATTTTCCCCGCCACCTGTTCTTGGCATTCCTTCCCGCAAAAATGTAAAATTCAAAATGAAGGCCCTAATAGGCCCTGAACATAGTTCTTTGACTCATCCCAGAGTCAATCTATCTCGAGTGTTATTGTCTTTGTTGCTATTCATGACAGTGCCTCTACTATTATTTCTTACTGTTGTGATGGTTCCTCTTCCTGCGAGGTTGCTGCTTCAACCTCTGGCTATGTTGGTCCTGCTTCATGCGGGGTTTCTTCTGCTACACTTTGGCCTTCTTTTTCAGATGAAGGCCCCAACTCCGGGACTGCGACAATTGTCTCTTGGTGGAAGCAGTTATAGTCATCTAATGCATTATGCCAGGCACTTGTGATGGTGTCATCCTTCTTGAGAAATTTGGTTGTTGTTGTTGTGTTTAGTTGATCGGGTTGGATGTTATGCAAGGTGCTCCACTGTTCTTCTACCTCGTCACATACTTCCTGCAAAGAAATAACATGCCTACGGATTGGTGGTTGAAGATCAAAAATTTTCCTCTTAGTATTAGCCGACTCCTCCTCAATTTGTTGTACCCTCACCTCAAGAGAGGCAATCTCTTCATCTATCTGCTTTAGCCACCCTTTGTCCCTATAGTTCTTGCTATTAGCGAGGCGTTGTTGGAGTTGTTGGTGAAGTGGATACACTGGCTCATTTTTCAGGGCCAATATAAATGACTAATCATGGACCTGCTCCATTAGAACATATCCGTCCACTAGGGCATTAGTGAGTGAAGATTTCAGCACAACAACTATGTTGGGTTTCTTCTCAATCTCTACAATGTAGCTAGTAGACGGACCAGGAAAAATTGACCTTACAGTAGCTAGACTCTTCTTCAGCTCTTTGTTGGTAGCGACAAGGTTGGTGCATAATTCTTGAATGTGGTCACAACAGTTGACCAGTCTTCATGTCGAAAAATCCTCGGGGGATTCAATGACTAAATATGACACAGTTGGCCAAAGGGCCTGCAGTTTTGAGGTGACCTACTTGAGTTATGATTGCATCTCTTGATTGGTCTGTAAGAGCCAATCTTGCTCTTCCATAATAGTGACAAGTTTTTGCTTCTGCTGTTTGTGCTTGGGAACAAGGTCTTTGTGGATATTTTCAGCCCTTTGTGCTCCATGTTGGATAAACCTGAACAACTATGTAGAGGATGAGTACTGAAGGTTTTTGGGTTGCATCTTGGATGGGTATTAACACCCAGGTTGTTCACTTTGACTCCCAAGGGAATACGACCGGGGTAACCACTAACCAAGCTTTGGATTACAGTTTCTAGCCAAACTGTAATCAGAGAGGGCTCTCTCTTTAAGATTTGTCTCTGTTTTGTGAGGATTTTAGGCTAGTTATGAATTTCAGTTTTGTTTAATGTTTTTGGTTGAGTGATGTCTTTCTGTACCTAAGGTGGAAATATTCATACAGTTTAGTCCATTGGGCAATGGAGTCTGTGGTTACAGGTTGTTTGAAATATTGAGTTGGGTTGCTGAAACTGCAGGGCCTATTAAATACTTCATGAAACAAACTTGAAGTTTTGATGATGAAACATGATTAACCAGTGGAAAGCAATTAAGAATTTTCCACTAGGCTGGGTATGAGAAAGAGATATATGGCACAGGAGCAGATTTGAATTCCTGAACAATAATCACTGTGAAAGGTATAGTTTAGAAGTGCAGCAATTAAGAATTACACTCTTGTAACTATAACTGAGGAAAACATACATAATAGCTTAGATTGAGTTCAGGGTATTCTATGAAATAAGTCTTGAAACTATTCTTTTTCTTTGCCATTAAACTGTAAAACAAAACATGAATGGATTATGAAGAAAACAACAAACATAGCAGACAGGTCAAAGAAACTTATTGTTCCATGAAATACGCAGGAATCCTGTAGTATTCAGCAAGCACGCACAACGCCTCAGACAACCCAGAACTTTGGAAATTCCATCAGCTTTTGTATTAATACTCTGAAAATTTACAGCATAAGATCTCTAGAAGAGATAATCAACAACAACCCCTGCAAGCTTATGCGAGGGGGAATCTATACAATCGATTACACAAAATATCTGAACCGCTGAGTCACTTGAGAAATAAATACGTTTACCAACTTTACAGAATAGCAGATAAGGAAGTTATTACTGCTATAAATACAAAATGAATGCTCTTTAATTCTGTCAGAAGTCTTTTTGACCTTTGGAGGCCACTGAGTCGGTTGAACGTTCTGTTATTAATGCTGAATGATGTGTCTTTATGGCTTTGTCATCTTGTAGATTTCTCGGCCCTGTCATCTGTAACTGTCAGTGTGCTGTAGTGGCCGAATAGGTTTGCTGAGTTGGCCCAGCTCATCCTTCTCCAAAATATTGAATGCATCAAATTTTCCTGTACATGATAACTTATGTTTTTTGATGAAAAAATTTGCTGAATTGTTCTTGTCTACTGTATCAATTGTATCATTTTGGTCCACCATTCCTGTGTGGGCAATTGATGTCTCAAAATTGCATCCAAGGTCTCATCTGCCTCTGTATATTTGTAGAAGTTTGGAGGCACTTCAAACAAATGTTTGATCTCATTCATAATGAAAAATAAGTTCTCTACTCTGTCATAGAGACTTTGCCCAGATGCTGGCCCTGTTTCTTCTGAAGTACTTGGTCTCACAGTGATCTGATTTGTAGCAAATGTGTTGACCCTTTTTGCATAGTTTTCATGTGAAAGTAGCCTCCCTGCACTGTTCAGTAAGCCAGGAAGACCTCTGCCTTGTAATGCTGCAAACTTGTCCATAAACCTGTTTACTTCTGTCTGCATGTCCTGGCTTCTTCTTTCCAGTGTTTGTACCAGGCTTCTTAATGTAAGGACCCTCTTTATCAGCAAAATGGTTTCAGTTCTGTTGGGAATTCCCATTGCTGCCAGCTGAGGACCTGTACGGTTATTAAGCACGTTAATCATTCTATTGGCCACCTCAGGCATATTGCCTAGAGATGCCCTTGCTCTCTGGACTTCCTTGTGCGCTTTTCCTATGAGCTCCATTTGCTCATGAATGGTTTCAATATACTTCCATTGATCAGTGATTGATTGGCCAATGTTGGCCGATAAAACTATCTTGAGCTCAGCCACCACTTTGTCAAGGGTGAGCTCCTTCTCCAGCTCCTTTATTTTCTCCTTAAGGGCCTTTATTTCCCTTCCTTTTTCTGCTACATTCTGCTTGGATTTGTCATACTTTTCATTGAGCTTAGCCAAATTCTCCCTGGCTTCATTTAACTCTGCCATCTGGGCTTCTATGGCCTGAATTTCATTCTTCAGCTTCTGCATATCAAGGCTTGGAGCCTGCTCTGTTGTTGGTGCTGGTGCTGATGTAGATGGTGTTGTTTGAGCTGCCTGCTCTGTAGGAGGAACAGTAGTTTGAGGAGATTCCTCAAGGTTGATTATTTGTGGAGGGGGCTGAGATGTTCGGCCTCCTTCCTTCTACTGTAGGGCTGCCTGCAGTGCAGCCTCTGACTCTCCCAATTTCTCCTGTGTTTGGATCAGCTGTTTGTATACTGATACCAACATAGCTGCTACATCTTGGTCATGCCTTAGCTGGGCAACCTCTTCTGTCTGGGGATGAAGGGTGGCTGGGATCTTAACCATCTTCCCCAATGCTGCCATGTCTGCATCTCTTAATTTCAACAGCGCTTGTACAGCCTTGATGTCCTTGGGATCATGCCCAAGCTCCATAATGATATCCTCCAATGCTTTAATTCGGTTGTGTTTTGCCTGGGAGGATGCTTTCTCCAACTCAAGTTGGGCAGCTGTGTTGTTTAGGCTATTTTCCAGCCTATAATTCACCAATGTTTTGTCTGCAAGGGTGGCATATACCATCTCACCCGTTTGCTTGTGCAATTCAATCTGATCCATTGGGTGGATGTCCTTTGCAAGGACCTCAAGGTTAGTCCTTATATAATCAGCTGCAGACTGTGGCTGCAGCATGGTTGGCATAAAATGGCTCATTACCATTTTGCCCTCATGTACATCATATGCAGACATTAACCTCTGTTGGTTTGTAGGAGCCATTTTCAACAAGTAATTGTAGATCTGTATCTTGAGTGGCTCATTCCTCTTTTTGATATCAATAAATTGTTGTTTGATGCCTGCTTCAGCTCCCCTTTGGTGGCTTGAGGAGCTGACTTCTCCACCAACTGTCCTTTCCTGTTCCTGCTGAAAGGAACTTGCAGATGCCTCCATACTTGGTGGGCCCATGCCCAATGACTGTCCAATAGGCATTTCCTCCTCAGAGAGGGGATTCATTCTGTGCCTTTTCTCCCCTTGATTTGTGGAGGTGGTGAGGGGAGTCTCCTGCTCTCTATCCCTCTTCCGATTTTTGTCTTCATTTTGTGGGGTTTGTAGCACTGGGGCCTCCACTGTCTTTTCTTGCCTAGGAGGCACATTCTCTTGAGCCTGTTGCTCAGTGGATATTGGGGCTTCAGCTCTTTGTTCTCGCTGTTGTATTGGCTGCCCCTCTTTTTTCCCTCCTTCTTGCTGTTCTACCTGTTTTTCTGCTTGCTTTTCTGCCATAGGAGGTGGCTGTTCCTGCTCCATCTGCTTCTCTTTGCCTTTGCTGGAAGCCTGATAAGTAGCCTTGGCTGCTGGCTGATGTGCTGTAGAAGATGAGGCAGCTGCTCCAATTTGCCTTTGATATGAAGAGGAAACCTGTCCACAAGTTTCCAAGTCAGCCTCCTTTTCAATATTCTTTGCCTCTCTTTGAATCATTTTCTCTCTAGTAATTGCCTCTTCTAGGGTGCCCTCTTCCCAACTTAGTAGATTGGCATATTTCTCAATATGAGGCAATTTAATGTGAGCATAGCCACCCAATTTATGTTTTATCCTCCTGAGAGAAACGAAATGATTAGGGTCATAAGGTACCCAGCGAAAACTGGTTTCCAATCAGAGGGCCTCTAGCATGCCATCTGCTTCCTTCCATCCCTCCTCCCTTATGTTGTAAAGAAAAGGGCCTAGCTGGTTCCTAACCTTGAGTTGCACTTTCTTTTTTTTACTATGGAAATGGATCAGGTCTGCATTTCCAAACTGCCTGAAATACTCCAAGGCAAATAGTCTCATAGGGACATATCTTGGCAGCCTATAAGGGTTCAACTCACAGCCATATATTCTGATCACTGTATGGTGTTGGTAAAAGTACCAATCACCAATGCTGTAAGTCTTAGAGAGATGGAGAATTCTTTGCATTTCATCGGTCAATCTTGGAGGAGGAACACCATATAACAAGGTCAAAGCTGGATGAATGAAAAGGTCTATGAATTCACAGTATGTGTATGGTGAGCAAGAGGTGTGATGAAAAACCGAAGTCCAAAACACAACTGACCTTGGATTTCCCTGGGCATCAAGTTTCTTGAGAGGAATAGGGAAACTGTCAGGTTGATAAAATAAGAACAGATGATATATGTATGAGGTGTATCTAAACACCTTCTCCCTTTCTAGATTCATCAGTTGCTCATGAATCTTGTTTGCAATGTATGTAGCATAATCATAGTGCACAGCAGGAGGCTTTCCAGGAGAAAATATGGACAGCATGGCCATTATGGTGTCATCAACATCCCCAAATCCCTTGTAGCCCAGGACATAGCTGATCAAATTTATAAGCATTTTGCCCAAGTCATTGAGATAGGGATGTCCAATAGGAGGCGTTCTCAGAGCTTCAGAGCTTGGCTGGACAAATAACTGATTAATCTTGATGATCTGGGCACTGGATAGGTTGCCCCCCTTCTTTAATAAGTCCAACATGGAGAGAGGAGTCAATGGTCTTGCAGTGTGAAAGTGCAGCATCTCCTTTATGGCCTCAGGGGTAATATGGAACAAGACTGAGCCTATGGGATTGAGAACAGCTCTCTGACATGGATCATAGCATTCACAGCATCTACGGATCAAGTCTGGAAGGGAGTTGACTTGAGGAAGGTTCAAGATGGGAAAATTGGAGTCCCAAATCCCCAAGATATCAGCTCCACTGAGGTGTTAGGCCTTTAATTCATTCAGCATATGGATGTTAAATTTGGAATTTATTGGAAATGAGTCTATCATCTGATAATCTTTATCACCCAGGGCTTTCCATTCTAACTCTCTTTGTGGGGCATTTAGAGGCTGAATATTTAATGCTATTGGTGTTTCCATGGTTAAGTAGTACTATGACTTGTACTAGAACTAGTGTTACTAAACAGAGCGACACAGAGGGGTATCTCTGGAACAGAGGGGATAATTGCTAAGGAAAAGAAGGTAAATGGCAGTGACAGCAATTGAAATACTGCACAGAGGACTGATAGAGCAAATGTCAGGCCTGAAAAACTTTCTTCACGGTGAATTTAGAGCAGCTCGGGTCTTGAGTTCACGAATGCGCGAACTAACTGTAAATTTAGGTAAATTTCGCTAAATGCAGGTTCTGCAGAGGAATTGCGACCCAACAGTTTGAAATAGGCAATGGCACCGGGGACTGACTGGTGAATACAGTGTTTTCTCACTCTTTTTAAGCTAGCTTAGGACAATTATGGACAAAACCAGGTGCGGGGGAATGATTTCGATAAATACCTTATGAATTGCCGGTAATAGTTACAAATGCAGGTGTAATGGACGCGCCCACGGTCTTTGTAGCGATTTCTGCAGGTTGGCGATGGATTGGTCGTAATTCGCATGCAGGGGGAGCAATAGTTGTTTTTGCAAAAAGTGAGAAAAAATGCAATTTTCGGCGAAAATATGGACTTTTGGGTCATTGGCGCCTTTTTGGATGATGTCAGCATGACGTCATCAGGTGGGGTCACGGTCGGGTGACGTTAGCATGACGTCATGGAGTGACATGGCGGCCTGTGAGTGGTCCACGGGGATTGCATAGGTGGCGGACATGTTGGAGCGCTGGTGGGCGGGGGCGCTGATGGGGCGGCGATTTGGAGTGACGTGGGCACGACGTAGCGGTGATGCGGGCAGGTGGTAAACCACAGGCGGTAAATGGTTTTTCTCGGACCGCTCTTGACACAGTCATGGAATTGTCAGAGGGCGACCCGAGAGAATATGGGGGTGACGCGTGGCGGAGGCCTGACGTCACCCTCTGACAGTTTCTCGGGAGGTAAGTTACGGTCGTCGGGGCCGACCCGATATGGATATGGGCCGTCGGATGAAGAACCCTGGATCCGACGGTTGACGGATCGCTGAGGCGCCAGGACGATACGGCCTCGGGCGGGGAATAAAATAATATTATTCGGTAAAATACGCGCCCGGCGAAACATTAGAAAGTGGGTTTTCAACTGTGTTACGGGAAAAATGTGTTATGCGTGGGTTTATTAATAAAGCCGGATTAAGGTTATTAATCCAAGCGGATCTTGGATTAATCCCAGGATTAATATATCAGCGCTCTTTGGGTCGCGCTATAATGTTTTAGCACTCAAACCATTCAAAACCAAACTTAGAGCTATAATGCTCGGGGAAGGGGATACATAGGTATTTTGGGGTTTTTTTGCATAATTTACATAGTAATAAGGGGAAAAGGGGGTATAGGGAGTTATATAGTAAGAAGTTAGGGGTTAATATGAGTGGAAGAGGTGGATTGAGGAGTGGAAACACTAAGTTTTATATGGAATCAACTTAGTTTAGGAAGTAGATCAAAATGAAAAGATTTTTAGACAAGAAATGTGGCTTTTAAAGAAACAAGAACCAACACAAGACCTTGACTTCTTTCATGAACATGGCTGGTAATGGGATGTTAGCAATGAATGTGAGGGGGGGAAACAGAAAGTTAGACATGCTCCTTTGTATTGCTGCAAGATGATGGAGAAGAGGACCTTCTCTATCCACTAATGTTCCTTTATTTTAGGTTACCAAACATTCAATTGAAAGGAATGACATTTCTGCAACCCCATCTACCTACCCATCTACTTTGTCTAGCATTTTTTGTTTCCTCATGGAGGGTGCACTTAGACTTGCAGACCCTCATGTGCCTTTTCTTTTCCTCTGGCTTTTTCTTTTGATTTTCTATCTAGAACTACCCTTATTGCTTCCAAGGTCCCAGATTAAGTAGTTGGGAACCTTTATTCTCTACCTAACTATTGGTCTGCCAAGATTAAACAGTTTGGACAGACTTCTTTCTCTATTCTGCAACAGAAAATTGAAACATGGCATGATCCAAATTAGGCTGTTGGACCATCCATCAAAATTGAGTCAACATCAAGCTATGTACACACATTGTCTTCTCTTGGAAATATGGGATCTTTGCATCACCAAAGCAGAGCATATTTGGAACTTTCATTTTCCAATCATGAAATATGAAACGTATTGGTATAGGTATCTAACAGTGGCTCCACATGGGGATGGTTTTTCTTTTTTGAAAGACCAAGAACAGCAGGTCAGAATGCCATGGCCCTTCTGACTTCTTTTACCAAAACTTGGAGTTTTTCTTCCTTGAAATCTCAAAATTGTTAACTGTCATACTTGTGAAACTTGCTGAACTAAAGCCTTTTCCTGATTCTGCAAGACTTTTCAAACTGAGTTATTCACATACTGAAAGAAAGCATTATATACAACAAATTATGTACAGGGCAACAGCCATGCTATATACATGGAGAGTAGTTAAAATAGTGCTTCAACATCCTGCCATTCACAGGACCTTCATCCAAATCAGTCTCATCAAGACTTTTAAGAAAGAAAGTATTGTTTCCTTGCACTGCTTGAATAACAAATGGTCCTCTCCAAAGGGAATCAAACTTTCCATGTTTTCCTTTATCTTCCCTTCTTGAATCCCACTTGAGGACTTTGTCACCAATGTTGAAATCTTCGGCCTTAGTCCTATCAAAAGCTTTCTTTAACTTTTCTTGTAAAACTTGAACTCTGTTATAGACTTGGCCTCTAGTTTGCTGCAAACATATTATTTGATTGATCCTTCTTTGCATGTCATTGGGTTCAGCTTGACTTTCTTGAAGTAGTTTCATAACAGGAACCCCTAGTGATGAAGGAAATTTGACTTCTAATCCATAGACTAATTCATATGGGCTGACCCCAATAGATCTCTTGGTTGTTAGTCTATCTGCCCATAAGGCATTGACAAGCTTCTTATGCCAATTCTTCTTATTTTCTTCCAACATCTTCTTTATGATGTTTACAAGGCTTTTGTTTGATGATTCAGCTAGGCCATTTCCTTGGGGATAGTATGCAATAGAATGGCCCAAAGTAATGTGGAATTTGTGACAAAAATTCACCATCTTCTTGGATCTAAAAGCAGCAGCATTGTCTGTTATGATCTTGTCAAGACAACCAAACCTAGAAAGAATATTTGTCTCAAGGAACTGAATGATAGTGGAATCATTTGCTTGTCTGCATGGAACAGCTTCAATCCATTTAGTAAAGTAGTCTGTAGTTGTTAGAATCCATCTATGTTGGCTTGAAGATGAGGGGTGAATTTCCCCAATGAAATCCAAGCCCCATTGTTGAAAAGGTCTCTCTGTTGCAATGGGTCTCAAAGGAAGTGGTAGTAACTTTCTCTTTCCCTCAAACACTTGGCATTTATGACATGAAGTGGTAAATTTTTTGACATCAGAGAAAACAGTGGGCCAATAGTAACCAGCCCTTAGTATTTTATCCACAGTGGACTTCCAGTACAAATGTCCACCACAATCACCTGCATGAAATTCTTTCATGACATTATTAGTTTCATTCTCAATCAAGCAGTTTAACAATATACCCTCATGGTTTTTCCAAAGCAAATTACCATCCATGACACAAAATCTTGAAGCTTTCATTTTTAGGAACCTACATTTAGTTCTGGACAATCCTGGGGGAGCACACAGGTTTTGTAACACATAACATATATCAGAATACCAAGAGGATTGTTCAAAGGCTACATTGATCTTTGGAGTCACCAGCTCCAGTTCATTGTCCAGCTGGTTAATGTCTAAGGCTTGGAAGTTTGCTTATGTCATCAATTTGGCCAAGCCTTGCCCTTTTATCAGTTTTGTAGGTTTTATTTCAATATCAAATTCCAAGATGTTGGCAATCCATTTGCCTCTTCTGCCCTCTAAGTTTTCTTGAGTGAGTATGTCTTTCACAATGGGACTTGGCACATAAGCTATAACATGGGAGTATAGGATATAAATCCTAAAGTCTTTAATGGCCTTGACCAAAGCATAAGCTTGCTTCTCCATGATCTGATATTTCAGGGGTGCATCTCTAAGAGCTCTACTAAAGAAAGCAATGGGTTTTTCATTTCCTTGGTCATCTTTCTGTAATAAGACAGCAGCAATGGTATGCTGGGAGGCAAAGGAGAAAATGATAAATTCTCTGTCAAATTGAGGATTTGTTAAGACTGGTGTTTGGGTAAGGGCCAATTTTATGCCTTCAAAAGCTTGATTTGCTTCTACTGTCCCTCTCACTTTTGAATCCTTCTTTAGCATGTTATTTAGTAATTTGATTAATTTTGCTAAGTTTGGGATAAACCTCCTTAAGAAGTTGATCTTTCCCAAGAAGGCTTGTAATTCTTTGATGTTTCTTGGGTGGGGCATTTGTAAGATAGCTTGTATCCTGTCTGGGTCAATTCTAATGCCATCCTTTGAAATGATATGACCTAACAGCTTACCTTCTTCCAAACCAAATAGAGACTTCTTGGGATTCAAGGAAATTCCATATTTCCTACAAGTTATGAATATTTTCCTTAGATGTTTCAAATGTTCTTGGTCAGATTTTGAGAAAGGTGTGAGGTCATCTAAATAAATAACAAGGAAGTCATGAATCTCCTTGGCAAAAGCAATATCCATTGCTCTCTGAAATGTAGCCCCTGCATTTTTCAATCCAAAAGGCATTTTTACATATTTGAAAGTTCCCCATGGGGTTGTGAATGCAGTTTTGTCTTGATCATCAGGGTGTACTAGGATCTGATTAAAGCCTGAGAATCCATCAAGTAATGAAATCCTTGAAGCCCCTACCACTCTTTGGAGAATGTGATCCATCTTAGGTAAGGGATAATTATCCTTCACGGATACTTGGTTTAAATTCCTTAGATCAACACAAAATCTTATCTCGCCAGTTTTCTTTCTTGTGGGCACCAAATTTGAAATCCAGTCTGAAAACCTGATAGGTGCTATGATACCAGCTTTAAACATTTTTTGTACCTCTTTCTCAATTGAAGGGAGAAGCATAGGATTGATCCTTCTCAATTTTTGCTTGAATGGCTTTTGATTAGGCTTGAGACGGATTGTGTGTTGGATAACAGAGGTGTCATAGGATTTTAAATCCTCATAACTCCATGCAAAGACATCCTGAAACTCTTTGAAGAGGTCAATGTATTTAGGTTTCTGATCAGGAGGTAGGGATGCAGACAATTTTATTATCTTGGGCTTCTCAATGGTTCCAATGTTGCATTCCTCAATGGCAACATTAAGGGGCTGCATTTTTGGTTTTCTAGGGACATCATTTGAGTCAAAAATATTCTCTAATGGAGTTAGGCCGGTTGGAAGAAAATTGTCTTTCAATTGTATTACTTCAGCTTCAGTATCAGCCACTTCTTCACAACTTATTTGTTGAATTTCTTGTATGTTGTATTTGTTAAAAATTGTTGGGTGTAGCATTTGGTTAGCTATTTTGGGTGATACTGCTGTTTGGTCCTGTTCACATATTGTTTGTGACTCACTTACAGCGTCTACATCAATGTTTAGTCCTGAAAATTCTTGCTGCAAAGTCAAGAAATTGTTTATTTGTGTATCATCATCAAACACTTGCCAGTCCTTGACATTGTTTGGGACATAAGGTCTGTGTTTTATCTCGGCTGTAAAACAATGGCTAGGTTCAAAAGGTAGTTTACAGGTGCTTGCAAATGTGGCCAAAGTATGAGCATGGGGATTATGGGTCCTAGAAATTTTGGTAATTTGAAACTCAGTGTAGGAATTTAGTATTTCAACAGCAGCAGACCTATAAGATCTCAGTCTTTTGTCATTAGCAAAAAAATTCCCCTTCACTTGTTGGACAATTAGGTCTGAATCTTCTATGATCGAAACTTTTGTGGCTTGTAATGATTTTACCAGTTTGAGGCCTAGTAAATGAGCTTCATATTCTGCCATATTGTTGGTACATCTAAAATTTAGTCTATAGGCTCGACCTTCTGCATGACTATTTTGTTTGTTATGTATCCAAATCCCTGCTCCTGCCCCTAATTTGTTGACTGACCCATCAAATTCAAGGAACCATAGGATTTCTTGGTTAAGTGAAGAATTGTCAACCACTATGGGGCTTGGTATCAACAACCTGAGATCTTGGCTTACATTTGGTTCTTCTTCTTGAACAGTTTCGTTTGTTAATTTCTCAACCATTATTTCCTAAGTAGCAGCTTGTTCATTTATATCCTGATCTTGTTTGAGTGTTTTAGTTTCATCATCATTTGTAGAACCTGTATTATCATTGAAGAGAATATAAGAGTCTATGTCAGAATGGACAGCATATATGGGAAAGTTTTGAGGTTTTTCTTCACTGCTTACCATGTATTTCACCAGTGTTTCTCTGTATAGTCTCTTTGGTTGCCCAAAGACAGATATGGTGGCATAAGACATGTCTAATTGTAGAGAACCTTGAATTTTAGCCCCCCATGATCTTGATAACAACATTCCATACTTAGGTGGGATATCAGCAACTACAACATCCATCAAGATTGTCTTATTGGGGTATTGGACAAGTGACACACAGAGATCCTTTATGAGACCTAAACACTTGACTTGGCTGGAGTCGAATGAAAATAGATCTTTATATGGTCTTGTAATATCTAGATTTAATCTTTCCATGACTGATTTGGGCATCAGGTTGTGGGAAGCACCTGAGTCAAACATTGCATTGTGTAATATCTTATCATGAACATGCAGGCTGACATAAAAAGGTAAGATTCCTGTAACTGTTGTCTTTCCATCAACCTCTGGGCCGAAAAGTAGTTCTGGAGTGTCATCCAACACATTGACATCATCTTTATTATGAGTAAGTTGAAGGGATCTCTTTATTTGTTGTTTATAGATGTCATGTTTGGCCAACTCTGAGAGAGGAATGGCTATTTTCAATTTTCCAATTTCAGCTTCCAAGTCAAAAGGTTTTTCAGATTGGGTCTTAGTGTTCTGGTTAACAACCCTTTCCCTTTCTATGGACTCCTTAGTGCCCTCCTCCTGATTCTCCTTTTGATCTTGAGGTTTGTTCTTTTTACTCTCCTTATGAGCAATATTGCTTGGATTATGCTGCAAGGATGATGTAGCCACTGGTTTTTGATTTGAGGGAGATGCTTCAGTTATTTCTTCAACTGTTACTTCATTTGTGATCGAGTCAGTTTTGTCAATTGGCTCAGTGATCATAGCCTTCTTAGGTTGTGGGGTGTCCTTTGTTTTGTCAAGCTGTGTCACATTTATTGTTCTACTTCTCAATTTATATTGCTTATGAACTTCATAAACAACTGTATCATAGCCTTGTTTGAAATCAAATGATTCACCTGATTTGGTTTGGAACTGCTTGATATCATCATCCTTATGATCTTCTTGTGTTAAAAAGACTTGATTCCCACTGTCCAATCCCATTAGGTTGATGTGAGGGTCCTCATTGGGCTCACTAGATGTGGAAGCCTCAGCATAATTCTCTTGGAAAGGGGGTCTGATATGTTGGTCAGGATCAGTTCTTCCAACATTGGGATTTTGATTCTTTCTAAAGTTTTGGTTTCTTATATTGCTTGTTTTCCCTTCCCATGATGACTTTATTTCTATGGTTTCCACTTTTTCCCCAAGTCTGTCCATACCTTTGATAATTGCATCTAACTTCTGCTCAAATGCTGAGGGTTCTTCTTTAAAGGTAGTTCTTCTTTCAGTTCGGGCCCTATTTCTCTTGGCAATCAAGTTTGCCTCTACACTTACTGCTATGTCTTGAATGTCTGCCAAAGTTGCAGGGGATCTTTCCCTTAATTGATATGCCATATCAGTATCAAACCCATCAAGGAACTTTATTAGTGCTAAATCAGGTGGAGGCCTAAGGTTTTGAGGAATGGCACTATAGATAGAATTGAATCTAGTACAATAGTCCGAGACAGTTTGTTGTGGACCTCTCTTTATGGTGTCATATTCAGATAAAATGTGTAGAGGACCTTTTTTCTTTTCCCATCTGTTTAGAAAGGACTGATAAAGAGCACCCGAATTGGCTATAGAGTTTGGTGCCAATGCTCTGAACCAAGTTCTTACTTCACCTGTCAGACTTTGTACAAAAATTTTCATTCTCACATCATCATCATCTATCTCATAGTTTTCGAAGTAATCTTGCATTTTCTTGGTATGTTGTAAGGCAGTGTATGTACTGCTTCCATCAAAATAAGTGATTTTGCCTTGGTAATCCTGAGGCATGGCCCCAGGATTATTTGGCAGCTGGAGGGGTGCATAACGATTAGCCATATTTGGTGGGATAAGTGGGACAACTGGAACAACAGGGACAACAATAGCAGTTTGGGTGTTAGGTGTTGACAATATGTTTTGTGAAGTGGATGATGAAGAGGGGGAGGAATGAGTTGTATGAAGGTGAAAAGTTGGCTTAGAAGGGGTGGGAATAAAAGTGTATTGAACTGCCTCAGGGCTAGATTCAGGGGATTGCTCTGGTTCCTTTTGGCTCTTATGAGTTTTATGGATCAAATTGGGATTCTCGAAAATAGGAGGAGGATTTGGGTCAGGATTTGACCTGGTGTGCCTAGTTTTCCTTTTAGGAGCCAGCTTCTGAACTTCTTTTTGGTATTTTTTAGGATATTTTTTTAGAACTATTTCAAGGGACAGCTCAAACTGTTTTTTAGAACCACTGTCTAAAGACAGACAGCAGTTGAAAAATATGCTCGTCCCCAGTGGAGTTGCCAATTATGTTAACACCCAGGTTGTTCCCTTTGACTCCCAAGGGAATACGGCCAAGGTAACCACTAACCAAGCTTTGGATTACAGTTTCTAGCCAAACTGTAATCAGAGAGGGCTCTCTCTTTAAGATTTGTCTCTGTTTTGTGAGGATTTTAGGCTAGTTATGAATTTCAGTTTTGTTTAATGTTTTTGGTTGAGTGATGTCTTTCTGTACCTAAGGTGGAAATCTTCATACAGTTTAGTCCATTGGGGAATGGAGTCTGTGGTTACAGGTTGTTTGAAATATTGAGTTGGGTTGCTGAAACTGCAGGGCCTTTTAAATACTTCATGAAACAAACTTGAAATTGTGATGATGAAACATGATTAACCAGTGGAAAGCAATTAAGAATTTTCCACTAGGCTGGGTGTGAGAAAGAGATATATTGCACAGGAGCAGATTTGAATTCCTGAACAATAATCACTGTGAAAGGTATAGTTTAGAAGTGCAGCAATTAAGAATTACACTCTTGTAACTATAACTGAGGAAAACATACATAATAGCTTAGATTGAGTTCAGGGTATTCTATGAAATAAGTCCTGAAACTATTCTTTTTCTTTGCCATTAAACTGTAAAACAGAACATGAATGGATTATGAAGAAAACAACAAACATAGCAGACAGGTCAAAGAAACTTATTGTTCCATGAAATACGCAGGAATCCTGTAGCATTCAGCAAGCACGCACAACGCCTCAGACAACCCAAAACTTTGGAAATTCCATCAGCTTTTGTATTAATACTCTGAAAACTTACAGCATAAGATCTCTAGAAGAGATAATCAACAACAACCCCTGCAAGCTTATGCGAGGGCGAATATATACAATCGGTTACACAAAATATCTGAACCGCTGAGTCACTTGAGAAATAAATACGTTTACCAACTTTACAGAATAGCAGATAAGGAAGTTATTATTGCTATAAATACAAAATGAATGCTCTTTAATTATGTCAGAAGTCTTTTTGACCTTTGGAGGCCACTGAGTCGGTTGAACGTTCTGTTATTAATGCTGAATGATGTGTCTTTATGGCTTTGTCATCTTGTAGATTTCTCGGCCCTGTCATCTGTAACTGTCAGTGCTGCTTTAGTGGCCGAATAGGTTTGCTGAGTTGGCCCAGCTCATCCTTCTCCAAAATATTGAATGCATCAAATTTTCCTGTACATGATAACTTATGTTTTTTGATGAAAAATTTTGCTGAATTGTTCTTGTCTACAGTATCAATTGTATCATTTTGGTCCACCATTCCTGTGTGGGCAATTGATGTCTCAAAATTGCATCCAAGGTCTCATCTGCCTCTGTATATTTGTAGAAGTTTGGAGGCACTTCAAACAAATGTTTGATCTCATTCATAATGAAAAATAAGTTCTCTACTCTGTCATAGAGACTTTGCCCAGATGCTGGCCCTGTTTCTTCTGAAGTACTTGGTCTCACAGTGATCTGATTTGTAGCAAATGTGTTGACCCTTTTTGCATAGTTTTCATGTGAAAGTAGCCTCCCTGCACTGTTCAGTAAGCCAGGAAGACCTCTGCCTTGTAATGCTGCAAACTTGTCCATAAACCTGTTTACTTCTGTCTGCATGTCCTGGCTTCTTCTTTCTAGTGTTTTTACCAGGCTTCTTAATGTAAGGACCCTCTTTATCAGCAAAATGGTTTCAGTTCTGTTGGGAATTCCCATTGCTGCTAGCTGAGGACCTGTACGGTTATTAAACACGTTAATCATTCTATTGGCCACCTCAGGCATATTGCCTAGAGATGCCCTTGCTCTCTGGACTTCCTTGTGCACTTTTCCTATGAGCTCCATTTGCTCATGAATGGTTTCAATATACTGCCATTGATCAGTGATTGATTGGCCAATGTTGGCCCATAAAACTGTCTTGAGCTCAGCCACCACTTTGTCAAGGGTGAGCTCCTTCTCCAGCTCCTTTATTTTCTCCTTAAGGGCCTTTATTTCCCTTCCTTTTTCTGCTACATTCTGCTTGGATTTGTCATACTTTTCATTGAGCTTAGCCAAATTCTCCCTGGCTTCATTTAACTCTTCCATTAAGGCTTCTAAGGCCTGAATTTCATTCTTCAGCTTCTGCATATCAAGGCCTTGAGCTTGCTCTGTTGTTGGTGCTAGTGCTGATGTAGATGGTGCTGTTTGAGCTGCCTGCTCTATAGGAGGAACAGTAGTTTGAGGAGATTCCTCAAGGTTGATTATTTATGGAGGGGGCTGAGATGTTTGGCCTCCTTCCTTCTGCTGTAGGGCTGCCTGCAGTGCAGCCTCTGACTCTCCCAATTTCTCCTGTGTTTGGATCAGTTGTTTGTATAATGATACCAGCATAGCTGCTGCATCTTGGTCATGCCTTAGCTGGGAAGCCTCTTCTGTCTGGGGATGAAGAGTGGCTGGGATCTTAACCATCTTCCTCAATGCTGCCATGTCTGCATCTCTTAATTTCAACAGCGCTTGTACAACCTTGATGTCCTTGGGATCATGCCCAAGCTCCATAATGATATCCTCCAATGATTTAATTCAGTTGTCTTTTGCCTGGGAGGATGCTTTCTCCAACTCAAGTTGGGCAGCTGTGTTGTTTAGGCTATTTTCCAGCCTATAATTCACCAATGTTTTGTCTGCAAGGGTGGCATATACCATCTCACCCGTTTGCTTGTGCAATTCAATCTGATCCATTGGGTGGATGTCCTTTGCAAGGACCTCAAGGTTAGTCCTTATATAATCAGCTGCAGACTGTGGCTGCAGCATGGTTGGCATAAAATGGCTCATTACCATTTTGCCCTCATGTACATCATATGCAGACATTAACCTCTGTTGCTTTGTAGGAGCCATTTTCAACAAGTGATTGTAGAGCTGTATCTTGAGTGGCTCATTCCTCTTTTTGATATCAATAAATTGTTGTTTGATGCCTGCTTCAGCTCCCCTTTGGTGGCTTGAGGAGCTGACTTCTCCACCAACTGTCCTTTCCTGTTCCTGCTGAAAGGAACTTGCAGATGCCTCCGTACTTGGTGGGCCCATGCCCAATGACTGTCCAATAGGCATTTCCTCCTCAGAGAGGGGATTCATTCTGTGCCTTTTCTCCCCTTGATTTGTGGAGGTGGTGAGGGGAGTCTCCTGCTCTCTATCCCTCTTCCGATTTTTGTTTTCATTTTGTGGGGTTTGTAGCACTGGGGCCTCCACTGTTTTTTCTTGCCTAGGAGGCACATTCTCTTGAGCCTGTTGCTCAGTGGATATTGGGGCTTCAGCTCTTTGTTCTCGTTGTTGTATTGGCTGCCCCTCTTTTTTCCCTCCTTCTTGCTGTTCTACCTATTTTTCTGCTTGCTTTTCTGCCATAGGAGGTGGCTGTTCCTGCTCCATCTGCTTCTCTTTGCCTTTGCTGGAAGCCTGATAAGTAGCCTTGGCTGCTGGCTGATGTGCTGTAGAAGATGAGGCAGCTGCTCCAGTTTGCCTTTGATATGAAGAGGAAACCTGTCCGCAAGTTTCCAAGTCAGCCTCCTTTTCAATATTCTTTGCCTCTCTTTAAATCATTTTCTCTCTAGTAATTGCCTCTTCTAGGGTGCCCTCTTCCCAACTTAGTAGATTGGCATATTTCTCAATATGAGGCAATTTAATGTGAGCATAGCCACCCAATTTATGTTTTATCCTCCGGAGAGAAACGAAATGATTAGGGTCATAAGGTACCCAGCGAAAACTGGTTTCCAATTAGAGGGCCTCTAGCATGCCATCTGCTTCCTTCCATCCCTCCTCCTTTATGTTGTAAAGAAAAGGGCCTAGCTGGTTCCTAACCTTGAGTTGCACTTTCTTTTTTTTACTATGGAAATGGATCAGGTCTGCATTTCCAAACTGCCTGAAATACTCCAAGGCAAATAGTCTCATAGGGACATATCTTGGCAGCCTATAAGGGTTCAACTCACAGCCATATATTCTGATAACTGTATGTTGTTGGTAAAAGTACCAATCACCAATGCTGTAAGTCTTAGAGAGATGGAGAATTCTTTGCATTTCATCGGTCAATCTTGGAGGAGGAACACCATATAACAAGGTCAAAGCTGGATGAATGAAAAGGTCTATGAATTCACAGTATGTGTATGGTGGGCAAGAGGTGTGATGAAAAACCGAAGTCCAAAACACAACTGACCTTGGATTTCCCTGGGCATCAAGTTTCTTGAGAGGAATAGGGAAACTGTCAGGTTGATAAAATAAGAACAGATGATATATGTATGAGGTGTATCTAAACACCTTCTCCCTTTCTAGATTCATCAGTTGCTCATGAATCTTGTTTGCAATGTATGTAGCATAATCATAGTGCACAGCAGGAGGCTTTCCAGGAGAAAATATGGACAGCATGGCCATTATGGTGTCATCAACATCCTCAACTCCCTTGTAGCCCAGGACATAGCTGATCAAATCTACAAGCATTTTTCCCAAGTCATTGAGATAGGGATGTCCAATAGGAGGTGTTCTCAGAGCTTCAGAGCTTGGCTGGACAAATAACTGATTAATCTTGATGATCTGGGCATTGGACAGGTTGCCCCCCTTCTTTAATAAGTCCAACATGGAGAGAGGAGTCAATGGTCTTGCAGTGTGAAAGTGCAGCATCTCCTTTATGGCCTCAGGGGTAATATGGAACAAGACTGAGCCTGTGGGATTGAGAACAGCTCTCTGACATGGATCATAACATTCACAACATCTATGGATCAAGTCTGGAAGGGAGTTGACTTGAGGAAGTTTAAAGATGGGAAAATTGGAGTCCCAAATCCCCAAGATATCAGCTCCACTGAGGTGTTGGGCCTTTAACTCATTCAGCATATGGATGTTAAATTTGGAATTTATTGGAAATGAGTCTATCATCTGATAATATTTATCACCCAGGGCTTTCCATTCTAACTCTCTTTGTGGGGCATTTAGAGGCTGAATATTTAATGCTATTGGTGTTTCCATGGTTAAGTAGTACTATGACTTGTACTAGAACTGGTGTTACTAAACAGAGCGACACAAAGGGGTATCTCTGGAACAGAGAGGAGAATTGCTAAGGAAAAGAAGGTAAATGGCAGTGACAACAATTGAAATACTGCACAGAGGACTGATAGAGCAAATGTCAGGCCTGAAAAACTTTCTTCACGGTGAATTTAGAGCAGCTCGGGTCTTGAGTTCACGAATGCGCGAACTAGCTGTAAATTTAGGTAAATTTCGCTAAATGCAGGTTCTGCAGAGGAATTGCGACCCAACAGTTTGAAATAGGCAATGGCACCGGGGACTGACTGGTGAATACAGTGTTTTCTCACTCTTTTCAAGCTAGCTCAGGACAATTATGGACAAAACCAGGTGTGGGGAAATGATTTCGATAAATACCTTATGAATTGTCGGTAATAGTTACAAATGCAGGTGTAATGGACGCGCCCACGGTCTTTGTAGCGATTTCTGCAGTTTGGCGATGGATTGGTCGTAATTCGCATGCAGGGGGAGCAATAGTTGTTTTTGCAAAAAGTGAAAAAAGACGCAATTTTCGGCAAAAATATGGACTTTTGGGTCATTGGCGCCTTTTTGGATGATGTTAGCATGACGTCATCAGGTGGGGTCAGGGTCGGGTGACGTCAGCATGACGTCATGGAGTGATGTGGTGGCCTGTGAGTGGTCCACGGGGATTGCATAGGTGGCGGACATGTCGGAGCGCTGGTGGTCGGGGGCGCTGATGGGGCGGCGATTTGGAGTGACGTGGGCACGACGTAGCGTTGATGCGGGCAGGTGGTAAACCACAGGCGGTAAATGGTTTTTCTCAGACCGCTCTTGATACGGTCATGGAATTGTCAAAGGGCGACCCGAGAGAATATGGGGGTGACGCGTGGCAGAGGCCTGACGTCACCCTCTGATAGTTTCTTGGGAGGTAAGTTACGGTCGTCGGGGCCGACCCGATATGGATGTGGGCCGTCGGATGAAGAACCCCGGATCCGACGGTTGATGGATCGCTGAGGTGCCAGGACGATACAGCCTCGGGCGGGGAATAAAATAATATTATTCGGTAAAATACGCGCCCGACGAAACATTAGAAAGTGGGTTTTCAACTGTGTTACGGGAAAAATGTGTTATGCGTGGGTTTATTAATAAAGCTGGATTAAGGTTATTAATCCAAGCGGATCTTGGATTAATCCCAGGATTAATATATCAGCGCTCTTTGGGTCGCGCTATAATGTTTTAGCGCTCAAACCATTCAAAACCAAACTTAGAGCTATAATGCTCGGGGAAGGGGATACATAGGTATTTTGGGGTTTTTTTGCATAATTTACATAGTAATAAGGGGAAAAGGGGGTATAGGGAGTTATATAGTAAGAAGTTAGGGGTTAATATGAGTGGAAGAGGTGGATTGAGGAGTGGAAACACTAAGTTTTATATGGAATCAACTTAGTTTAGGAAGTAGATCAAAATGAAAAGATTTTTAGACAAGAAATGTGGCTTTTAAAGAAACAAGAACCAACACAAGACCTTGACTTCTTTCATGAACATGGCTGGTAATGGGATGTTAGCAATGAATGTGAGGGGGGGAAACAGAAAGTTAGACATGCTCCTTTGTATTGCTGCAAGATGATGGAGAAGAGGACCTTCTCTATCCACTAATGTTCCTTTATTTTAGGTTACCAAACATTCAATTGAAAGGAATGACATTTCTGCAACCCCATCTACCTACCCATCTACTTTGTCTAGCATTTTTTGTTTCTTCATGGAGGGTGCACTTAGACTTGCAGACCCTCATGTGCCTTTTCTTTTCCTCTGGCTTTTTCTTTTGATTTTCTATCTAGAACTACCCTTATTGCTTCCAAGGTCCCAGATTAAGCAGTTGGGAACCTTTATTCTCTACCTAACTATTGGTCTGCCAAGATTAAACAGTTTGGACAGACTTCTTTCTCTATTCTGCAACAGAAAATTGAAACATGGCATGATTCAGATTAGGTTGTTGGACCATCCATCAAAATTGAGTCAACATCAAGCTATGTACACACATTGTCTTCTCTTGGAAATATGGGATCTTTGCATCACCAAAGCAGAGCATATTTGGAACTTTCATTTGCCAATCATGAAATATGAAACCTATTGGTATAGGTATCTAACAATGGGTATAGGAAACTACTTTGTAGGGGTTGGCCACTAGCAATATATTTTTGAGAGTGGCCTTGGGTGGAGGTTACAAGTTGTGTGGTTTCAACAAAATGAGGAACGAGATGGATAATGATCCAGTCTAGAATAACTAGGAAATTTATTAGAAATGAGGTCTTAAATGGTTCGATCATGGTGGAGTGTGGTTGTGAGGTGAGTGGATCCTCGCTTGAGAGTGGGCCTGACCCTAGCAATAGGGATATCATGGATGTTTTGAAAGTAGTTTGGCCTTCACCCCCATTGAGTGACATGGTGGACTAGACAGCCGAATTGACTTCCATTTATTCGGTGGCTATGCAAGTACCTGGTGGGATGGTGTTAGGCAGGGTTTTAGATGTAGAAGTTGTATGAGGGGATGAATCCTGTGACCAGGGTGAAAAATTAGAGGTGGATTGTGGGGTTTCTTCAATGATTGGGGAGGTCGACACTAACTGGAGTCCATCACCAGTGAGGTCAACAATAGTCACGACAGGCATTATCTTTTGCTTTTTAGCTACTGATACCTTGGTACTTTTGGGCTTCTTAGGCTTGGATATTATTGGCTTGGACTGAGAATGGGGGTTGCGAGGGGGGATATCCATAGTTAGGGGAGTAGTAATGATTGGATTGAACAAAGTAAATTCTTAAAAAGAAACATATTGAGGAGTCATACCTGATGAGTCTGTGAAGCTGAAAAGGTTCTCCTTAAGGGTACTCAGCGTTAGCTTCATTTGTCGGACCATCGTCTACAAGTCCTCCTCAGACCTCCAGCCCCCTCTTCCAGCCACTCCTAGTCACATCTCTTGTCAGAGGTTGCGGATGTAGTTGCATGCCCCCAAATAAATATTTCTATTGGCCATATTTAATTTTGCAAGTGACCCCGAGCCAGAACCCAAGCTCTATGTGGAATGCCCCTTCTGCTAACGTAAACTTCTGCAACCTCATTTGAAAAGTGTCTAGGTGGACAGATTGTGGCCTAAGGTAAGTTTGGCCATGCGTCACCCCAAACGATATTTCTTGTGAGTAGTTATCAAACAGTTTCTTGGGAATTATTTCTGTTGCCCTTACGGTCGAGAGAATCTTGTTGTACCAGTCACTAAAGGATGCCTCATTGATCTCTTTTCCATTGGGATCCCCTAATGTTCTCCATGGCGTGTATCTGAGCGCTAGTGGTTGTTCATATATGATTTCCATTGGTTACTCCTTGTTGGCAGGCATCATTTCCACATTTCCAGGGTCATGATTAAATACCCGAAAATGAAATTTGTGTTTCGTTTGTAGACGTCCTCACATTCTTCAAATAGCTCATTTAGTAGGAATGCACACCAATTGAGCGAAACCCCTTCAAAACAATGTTCCACAAATGATATAGTGTAGAAAGTACACTCATTCCTGGAGAAATGCCACATCACTTTCCCAACAATGATATTGTAGGTTTTAACCCCGTACAAAAATTACCTGCATACGAATTCTAAAACAAAAAATAAACAAAGGCGAGAGAATAACACATAAAACACACAAAACACATATACACATAGAATTTCCCCTGGATCCCAAAACTGAGACAACCAGCTTGAGTTTTCATTATGTTCCTTGCAATGTTACAATACATATTATACATGTCGAAGCATCCAATACCATGGACCAAAAACCATCGCGCGCAAAACCATGTGTGAAAACCATGCACAAAACTATAGGTAGGCTCACCTACCTAATATAGGGTTCAAAAAAAATTTCCCCGAGGCACTGCCTCGGACCCCTTAGAAGGGGGTTATCCGCCCCCCTCAAACCCCTGTGTGACCCCCCCGCTGCGCAATCGGCGCAACGAAGGCGGGGATCCACCCCCCCTCTAGCCCCTCGGTTAACTAGGGGGGCTAGTCATGGAAAGAATATAACACAACCCAATAGATATAGTAGGCGAATCTAATATTTTCTTTTTTCATTAAATATATCTTAGCGCCCTTACTGTTGCGCTTAGTGTTATACTTGCCATAATAGTCATTGTCTCCCCCTTTCTTTGCTCACTTTTCCCCTGCTTGGAACGTAATTGAGACTGCATTCCCTATTGTTGATAATCCGGTGAGGTGTTGAATGCCTTCCACATGAATTGGATATTCCTTCTATAACTTGATCAAACCACCATGCATCCTACTCACTAGAAGCTTAGTGAATTGCATTGCAGCAAAAGATGTTCTGAAGACTAGTAGACTTATCAAATTGATCAATGTTGACCACTGAAGTCCCCAAAATGATTCCTTGATCTTCGTCACCCTGGTTCCATCACCCTTTGTAACTTGTTCTATAAATACCTCTTGCTTAAGCACTAGAAACTGGAAGTAATCTGAGAGGTCATTGTTGACCAATGTCGCCTTGTCGTATTTCCCATATAATGCTTCCAAAATAGTAACCTGTTCATCTAATTTATCATCAGGAACTATGATTATATTTGTCATTTTGCAGCATTGCTGATAAACAATAGATACAGGAGGATGATGGTGAATGCTTGGGCGACATTACTAAGGTTCGAACTGAGACTTGAACAATTATGTCACCTGAGTTGGAATTTATGAAACTTCCTACATAGCCATGCAAATTAAGTAAACTAGCTTCGACACGTCGTTTTTGACTAGACCCACTAACTAATTACTATGCAAACTTTCCCTATGAAGAATCAATCATGTTACCCTACCGCCAGCTAAGTTTCATATGACTTGGATGGTGTATCATAGTAAAATGTACAAAACTGGAGCAGATGGGTAATAATGTGACTGTAATGGGCAATGTTTATTAGTTAATTATTTCCATAATGGGAATTATTAGTTTATGGAAATTTACGTGATAGGGGTATTATTGCCTAATTATTACGGACAAGACTCTGAGTATGGTGGATAAGACTTGTGAAACATGTGAGTGACCTCTTTGACAATAGTCGATTGCGGTGAAGCATCATAGGTGCCGCAATTGAACTGGCATGCGAGATTTATTGTGTTTGAAGTAAAGAAATAACGAGACTGACTGCTTTATTGACTTATTCCTAATAAATCTAAACCTACCTATGGGCCCTTTTCAGAGACCCCATCAATTAGAGAATTGGGTATTGTGTGCCATTCACCCATCATGGTATCCATATTCCATCTAGTTGGGCAAGCTTCATCGCTCCGGACTCCCTGATCTCTACAACTATCAATGGACCTAACTAATGCATTTGCAACTTGCCCAATAACTTTTAAAATTTGTTGTCATACAATAAAACTTGCCCTCTGACTGTGAAAGATTTTTTCTTAATGTGGCTATCGTGCCATGCCTTTTGTATCCTTTTCTCCACAGATTGGTGGAATTCAGGAAGAAATCTTGCTTCATATAATTCCTTCAACCCCTCCAAGCAATTTTGTAGCAACGCATCATCTTTCATCTTTGTCACTTGAGCACTAAAAATTCAACCAGTACCATGGCTTCCAAACCATATACCAACTTGAAAGGTGTTTTCTTGTGTGACTGCTTTAGTGTTGTTCTGTATGCCTATAGCGTGCCTGGTACATGCTCATCCCAATCATCTCGACTCGCTGAACATATATTTGTTAGTCCCTTATCAAGTATATTGTTGAAGACTTCGATCGCCCTGTTAGCCTAAGGGTGGTATGGGCTATTCGTATGATGTTGGACTAAGAAATTTTGGAGTGACGTAACTGTTTCATTTATAGAATGAATTCCTTGGCCACTCATCAGGCTTTTTTGGCACCCAAATATTGATATGATGTTTTCAAAAGTGAACCTCATGGTTGTGTCTGTTGGACAATCTTTCACTAGTGCCGCCTCCGCCCAACATGTGAGATACTTGGTAGCTATGATGATATATCGTGCTTGAGGATGTCGCATTGGTAGATTGATCAGACCGATGAAATCAACTGCCTACTTCTCAAATATTTGTACTCCACATACTAGATGTAATGGTAACTCATCACGATGAGACGTTTGCCAACTCTCTCACATACATCACACCCTTTCACATATTCTGTGGCATCCTTGTAGAGTGTAGGCCACCATAATCTTGCTTGCAAAACCTTCCTCGCTGTTTCTTTTCCTCCATCATGTCCTCCCACAACCCCAGAATGCCACTCCTATAGAAAATATCACCTTTCATGTTAGATTAGACACTATCGCAAGACCCGATCGAGGCCCAACTTATATAAATTCCTTGCGATCAACTGATACTCAGTCACTCGCACTACCATATGTATCTTCTGCATCATACTATATCTTTCTGGACATTGCCTTGAGGCCAGGAAAATTGCAATCTCCTCCAAGTAATATGGTATTACTTCAATGTGGAATAAGTCAGCATCTGGTAGTTGGTCGTCTAGGGAGCCTCCACTTTCCATTGATTCCAGTCTTGAGAGGTGATCAGGTTCCACATTTAACTAGCCTGTTTAAATTATGATCTCGAATGTAAACTCTTGGAACAACAACAACCACATGTAGATTTTTTCCTCTAAGACTAACTTGTTGACCAAGTAATTTAATGTTGAGTGATCTGTGAATAATTTGAATGGGGCACCAAGTAAATAGTGTCTAAACTTTTTCAAGGAGTACACCATGGCTAATGCTTCTCTCTCGGTCATGGTGTAGGTCTTTTATGTAGTCGAGAGCTTCTTACTTGCAAAGTAAATTGGATGATCCAAGTTCCCTTCTCCTTGTTGCGTTAACATTGCCTCTCAAGCAATGCCCAATGCATTGATATGTACATGGAATTTCCTATTCCAGTCAAGGTATACTAAGATGGGAGCACTTACCATCTTTTCCTTCAGGATGTTTAATGTCGCTTGACAAGTCTCCACCCATTTGAATGCTTCTATCTTCTTGAGCAACTTCTCCATGGGATCAGTGATGGATGCATAGTTGTGGATGAATCGATGATAATACCTTGTGTGGCCCAGCGCCGATCGCAACTACTTCACATTGGTCAGCGGGTCCATGTTTATAATTGCCACAACTTTTGTAGGGTTCACAAAAACACCCTCTTTGTAAACGATGTGGCCCAACAACATACCAAATGGAACTGCATAGATACACTTCTTTAGGTTCATAGAGATTTGTAACTATCTGCACTAATCAAACATCACTCTAAGTAAGCTAGCATGCTTCTTCAATAGGTTGTAAACTGTCCAATTGTCCATGTGTATCTCCAAGAATTGGTGAATGTAATCTATGAATGTGGTGATAACAATTCGGGAGAAATGGCAGGTGCATTCTTTAGGCCAAATGGCATGAAGTTGTATGCATATGAGCCCCATTTCATGGTGAACGTTGTTTTCTTCTTATCCTCCTCTGCTATTCGAACCTGATGGTACCCTAATAATCCTTCTGTGAAGGAGTAGGTTTCATTCCATGTAATGTTGTCCAAGACCTCATCACTGAAAGGAGTGGGTAATGAGTCGTGTACATAAGCTTTGTTGAGGCTATAATAGTCTACACAAACCCTTATCTCCATGGCATCCTTTTTTTTCTAGATCACTTTTGGTTTGATCCATTCTAATTCGTCTACCATAAATATGAGTCCTGCTTCCAACATCTTATCTATCTCCTTCTTGACCTTTTCCTTTACTCTAAGATTCAGCTTATATGGTCTGTGATGAGCCCTAAAATGGGGTAACTTATTGGGCTCATTTTTCCTATTGTTCTCCATTAATCCACCATTCTTCATAGTTTATGCATGCTTTTGAGTATATTTATGTTAATTGAATGAATGAGAATCGTCACTTGACCATGAAGTCTAATACATGCTTATTGCAGATTTTTGGACATATTTTGGACCAAGGTCAAGCATTTATGAGCCAGTTGACAGCCAAATACAAGGGAACAAGGCTGAGGATTTGTAGGAAGGGTGTCTCCTGCACTAAATTGCCCCTTCCTCGAGTTCTCCACCATCAGCTCGGAGTTCAGCAGCCCACCGAAGATGATCCCCTAGGGCAGCAGAGCAGCTTTTGTGAAGTGGCTAATGACTTTCAGTTTTGAGCAGCCAAGCCCCTTGAGTTAAGGAGGGCTATTGGAGGTCCTCGTAGTGCATAAATAGGAAGGCTTCCAACCTTCATAGGAGCTTTTGAACAGTTGTATTTTCTCACTTTAGTGCTGCTCTGCCTTCCAACCCATTTTGTAGCTTTTGCTGTAAACATTTTTGTGAAATGGTTATTTTTTGAGTAATGGAGACCAGTTTCATTTTTCATCAGCTCTGAGCTTCTTCTTAGGAGGTTGTAGCTCTTGGGGTTGGGACCAACCCAAGTGCCAGTACCTCCTTTTGTGTAGTTTTATATGTTTTTGCTGCATTCCTAGAATAATTTCTGTTACTTAGATTAACACATTGCTTTGTTATTTAGGCTTCTTTTGATGATTGAAATAGCTTTTCATGTTCAGGTTGATTTGATAGGTTGGTAATAGAAAAGATCTTTGAAAAAGGCCATCAAGCAACCCTTGATCTCACCTCTCCCTCCTCGGGACCATGAGCTGATACCAAGGTGTCCTTGCTGCCACAAAAACGTTGTTCTTGCTTCTTCATGCAATTGCTAGTGTTAGATTCTCAGTTGTAAAAGTTGATACCAGTTTTGATTACATGCGTAGATCTGTTCTTGCTTAGTTTTCATAGTTAGCTTACATGATTTCCTACCAATAAAGTTCTGTTCATCATGATTGCTGGGTTTCTAGGTCAAATTAGGTTGAGATAGTTAGATCTTTGGTTTGCATAGTCTTTGTTTGATTAGTTTTGAGAAATAGTGTGCAGAGCATCAGTGATACTCCCCTGTCTATCCTTCCTCCATCATCCCACCTACTCCAACCTCTAATTCTAGATTCCTTCCCTTCATTCGCCACCCTTTTCCAACTTGACCTAATTTCCACATCTTTGTGCAACCTTGCTCCCTCCATCCTTGAACCAAATCCAACCACTTTCATCACTTCTTAGCTTCAGTTACTAGGTCCTAAACCCCTTCACATCCTCATCCAACCTCCATTTCCACTTTCCACCGTTTTTCCTCCATCAACCCCCCAAAATCCTCTTTCGGATCTTCCTGTAGAACATCCTGTAGAACCCTTGCAGACTTCCTGTAGAAGGTCACGTGAGCAGTTTTTCAAGATCTGATAATTGTGAAACTCTTTGGAAGGGTGCTAGCGACCCCTTAGGCCCTCTTCTCACCTTCCCAACCTCCTGAAAGCACCCATTCCATTTCCTTATGCCAGCCAACCTCTTCAAAGTAAAACAAACAGTTAAAGCACATGCATAATAATTCTGCAAAATTACTCAAAAATACAAAAAGATGTTTTTTCCAAATTTTACTTCAGAAGTAGCTTAGTCACATGCATTTTACCTTTCCAATAGTCAATGGCATCCATTTCAGCAGCTTTCATCTCTTTTCTTACACCAGTAGGGTTAGTCAGTAAAACTAGGGTTTGATAGGGTTTGCACTTCCTTTCAGCTTTTAGTTTCTTTTTGCAAATACATTAGCCTCATTAGAGTTAGCTTTCATCCATCACAGTTAAAAGCTTCTTCTGAGAGCTCATAGAAGTTGGCTTAAGCTCCTAGCGGACTTGTGCCAACTGATCAAGTGACAGCCTGCGGCAAGAGCTAGTACTTGTGCATATAGCACCGTCGCTTCTAAGTTTGTTACGAACTACCGGGTTGATAAAAGTAAAGAAGGCAGTCCTAAGAGTTGCAGCATTATTGTTGCAATACTGGAGCCCACCATCTTTTTGGCGCCGTTGCCGGGGAAGTGTCAGAGTATTTGTGATTGCTGCTTTTTCTTCTACTTTCTACTACAACCTTCTGCTCAGTAGTTTATTTAATCAAGCGTAGAGTAGTTGTTTCATTTCCATTCTGCAATTTCATTTCTGCAAAAGTAGATTAGACATTTCCCGCTTTCTTAGATTAGCATTTCAATTCCGCAATTTCATTCTGCAAGCGTAGCTTATCATTTCATTTCTGCAATTTCATTTTAGCAACATAGATCAGTCATTTCCTGCTTTCATTTCAATTCCACATTTTCATTTCAGCAAGATAGATTTTAGTTAGATGCAGTTCAATCTATTTCAGTTTTGCAGGTGCAAGCAGAAAACAAAAAAATCAACCAAAAATATTTCATTTCATGCCTCGTAGGAACCGATACCATACAGGAAAATTCTTACCCAACACCCCCACCACATCACTAAGTCACCCTTCTCTCTTCTTCGGTGGCAGTGATCCAGAAAAACCTATAGGTGAACCTCCAGAGATATATGAAGACACTTTAATAGAAGAAGAGCAAGAAAACATTCCTCTTGAGACCAGGCTCAACACAGGAATGGTATAAGGAATGAGGAAAAAATAGAAGGTGCCTTTCCCATCTGAGAGACAAATGGGGACACAAAAATGAAAAACATAAGTCCCTCAGCCTTACCTCACTTCCATGGATTGACCATTGAAGACCTTGATACCTTCTTGTTTGAGTTTGCTATCGTTTGTCGAGCTTATGACTATGCAGAAGACGAGAAAAAGTTGAAACTCTTTCCCTCTACCCTCAAGGATGCAGCACTACGCTGGTTCATGGGGTTACCTGGAAACAGTATCAAAACTTGGGCTCAAATGCAGCAAGCCTTTAACAACAAATATCGAGACTACTGTAGGTCAAAGGAAATGAAGGGAGAAATATTTTGAATGACCATGGGAAGTGATGAGTCTTTAGAAGACTATGAAGAAAGGTTCCAACTCATTTATAAAAGGGACAGGTGCACACTTGACCCCGAATCTCTAAAGCTGGTTCTGCTCAGAGGAGTCCCTGAAGACCTTCTAGATACCCTCCATCTGCTAGCCAGAGGAGACATCTACCAACTACCTTATGAGGACATAAAGTCTGTGTTTAGAAACCATTCTAGGGCAACCCAGAAAAGAGGTAGGGGAAATCTACTTTTAGCTGGTGCAACCTTCTCCAAACATGAGTTTATAAATTAGATGGAAGACCTTAAAAGTGAGGTGAGACAGACCATTGCCATGCAACTAGATACTTTCTGAATCCAACAGAAGAAAGAGGAAGCTGAGAGGGCTTTGGCCATCTTTTGTCCCAGATGCACAAGGAAGCATCCTAAGAACGAGTGTCCATTGCACTCAATAGAGGTATGTTTCATTTGTGAGGAAGACCACCCTACAAAATAGTGCCCAACCTTACCCGGACTTAAAGCTGTGTACCAAGGGGCTGAAGGGGCCACTGAACCACTCTACTTCCTCAACCAAAGGAGGCCACATGGATCCAGACCTTACCAATAGGGGATGCAAGGGACATCCCAAACATATTACAACCCCAACCAATCCACTCACATACCTTCTTGGGGTCCCCCTGCTCATCCTTCTTGGTCCACACCCCTTCCTTGGTCATATCCACCTCAATACCATACTCAACCTGCTGCTCATTCGTTTCATTCTCATGTTCAGCCACAACCTCAGTGGAATGCACCGCAACAGGGGTGGAGGCCCCAATACAACTCTCCTCCTACCATTTTGCCTCCACCACCTGCTGAACCACAATCATTACCTCCTGCTCCTCCAAGACAACCTCACATGCCTGCTCAACCGAACCCGAACCCCTTAACAGACAGGCCTAGTAGGTATATACTGGAGAGACCACATGCCCTACCTACGCAGTGGAGATTCAGGAGATCAACCTACGATCTGGGAAGGTCCTCCCAGATAGCCAACCCCCTCTTAAGGAGGAGAAAGCCGAAGAACAGGAAAGTGAACCCAAAGCCATTCCACCCTTTCCTGAGAGACTAACTGGAAACATGCAACGAAACCTGGAAGAGACTGAACTTCTGGGAGAACTTAGACAGCTGTGTGTAAAAATACCACTTCTCCAGGCCATCAAAGATGTACCAATCTACAACAAATTGATCAAAGAGAAGTGTTTCAGGCACCCAGGCAGGCGTAAGAGAGATGCCCCAACTATCAATGTCATAGGACAACTGTTCGACCTAATGTTGGGACAAGTAATCTGTCCAAAATATTTGGACCCTGGGAGTCTTGTAGTGGATGTCGACATCAATGGCACCATTATTCTGCACACCCTGATTGATCTAGGGGCTGCCATTAATGTGATGACCAGGGACACTATGCTCAAACTTAACCTTCAGAATTCCCTAAGAAAGACCTCGACAGTACTGCAGTTAGCAGACCGCTCCATCGTGACTCCCAAAGGGATTGTGGAAGATGTCATGGTCTCTATTGATTCTCGGGAATACCCTGCAAACTTCTTGGTCCTTCAGCCAAAGGCAAAACCCACTCGATACCCACTCATTTTGGGAAGGCCTTGGTTAGCTACTGCAGATGCTTACATCAGTTGTTGAGCTGGGAGCATGACCATTAAGAATGGGCCAATGTCCAAACAACTAGTCCTATATCCTCCTGCCCAACCTTTGCTCGAACATGACTTACCTCTCTGGTTGGAGGAGGAAGATGAGGATGAAGTCTACTCTGCACCAGTGTGCATAATGGAAGCCACCTGGGGAGGTACTCAAACCGAGGATGACTTGATTGAGAATTTGAATCAAAACCCACCTCCCAGTGTGCTGCCATTAGAGGAGTTGGTGGAAGGTACCCAAACCAACGCCTTAGTAGACCTCTGCGTGGCTGATCCGACCTCTTCCCGAGTTAAGAATGTGGAATTTGGCCCTGAAAGAACCTTGAAGATCAACTCATCCTTATCCCCCTCTCAGGAGAAGGAGCTGTGTAGCTTGTTGAACCGCCATCTGGATGCTTTTGCTTGGAGCAATAAGGAGATGAAAGGGTTCCACCCTTCGGTCTGTACCCATCACATTTACATTAAAGAGGATTGTAAACTAGTCTGGCAGCCTTAGAGGAGAATGAATCCAGCCCTTAAGGACATTGTTAAAGAATAATTGCAAAAGTTGTTGGATGCAGGATTCATCTACCCCATCTCTGACAGCGAGTGGGTTTCTCCTCTCGTGCTTGTGCCCAAGAAAAATGGGAAGTGGAGAATCTGTGTAGATTATCGAGAACTTAACAAAGCCACCAAGAAGTACCATTTCCATTTACCTTTCATAGATCAAGTGTTAGATGGGCTGACAAGGAAGAAGTTCTTCTCTTTCCTAGATGGGTTCAGCTGGTATAATCAGATCCAAATCAGCCCGAAAGACCAAGATAAGACCACTTTCACTTGTCCATGGGGTACCTTTGCCTACCGGGTCCTTCCCTTTGGGTTATGCAACGCTCCTGCCACTTTCCATAGAGAAGTATTGAGCATATTCGCTGAGCTGGTTCATGATTCAGTGGAAATCTATATGGATTACTTTACCCTTTATGGGTCCAACTTCCAAGAAGCATTGACTAACCTGGGAAAAGTTTTAACCAAGTGTATTGAGATGAACCTGTCCCTTAGTCCTGAAAAATGTGAGTTCCCGATGACTGAAGAGACTATGCTAGGTCATACAATTTCTCAGCAAGGCTTACAGGTGGATCCCAACAAGATTGCTATCATCCAAAGGGTTCCACCTCCTCAAAAGGTAAAGGATGTTTGGAGTTTTTTAGGCTTAGCGGGATATTATAGAAGGTTCATTAAAGATTTCAGTAAGCTAGCCTCTCCATTGTTTAGTCTTTTGGGGAAAGATGTTGAGTTTATATGGATCGACAACTGTCAAGAGGCTCTAGATGTGTTGAAGGATAAGCTGGTAACTGCCCCAATCTTGAGAGGTCCAAACTGGGCCCTACCTTTCCACATTCACACAGATGCCTCGAACAAAGCCATAGGAGCAGCCTTAGGACAAGTTGAAGAGAAGCTACCATATGCCATATACTTTGTCAGCAAAAACCTGTCCAAGGCGGAATTAAACTATACTGTAACCGAGAAAGAGCTCCTAGTTGTAGTCCATTCCCTAAACAAGTTTAGACACTACATCACTGGTTATCAAACATTCGTACACACTGATCATGCTGCAATTAGGTATTTGATGAATAAACCTGATGTAAATGCTCGTATCATTAGATGGTTACTTTTATTGCAGCAATTTGATTTGACCATTGTTGACAAGCCAGGTAAGGAAAATGTTGTTGCTGATTTTCTGTCTAGACTAGATTTGCTTGCAGAAGAAGGGGTGGTGGATGATCAACTGCCAGATGAACACCTATTTGCTATTTCAGTACTCTCGCCATGGTTTGCCGATATAGAAAATTACTTGGTTTCACCACAATTCCCGCCACACCTATCCTCAAAAGAGAAGAGAAAGATCGTGAGGAAAAGCGCCCCATTCACTTGGATTGGGGGCAACTTGTTCAAACTTGGCCCAGATCAGATTTTGAGGCATTGTGTCAGGGAGGAGGAAGTTTTTGACATCCTCCTAACCTGTCATGATGGACCCTGTGGAGGCCACTTTGCAGCGAAGAGAACCGCGTTCAAAATTCTACAGGCATGCTACTATTGGCCCACTCTTCATCAAGATGTCAAAAGATACATCAGCCAATGTGACCGATGTCAAAGGATGGGGAAACCGACTCCAAGGGATGAAATGCCCCTCCAACCTCAGGTGACTTTCGAGCCATTTGAGAAGTGGGGCATGGACTTTGTGGGTCCTATCAACCCTCCTTCAAGACAAAAGTCTTACATCATTGTGTGCACAGACTACCTGACAAAGTGGGCAGAAACGAAGGCAATCAAGGAAGCAACAGAAGAAAAAGTGGTTGAGTTTTTGAGGGAAAATATCTTCTATAAATTTGGCTACCCAAGGGAATTAGTCACAGATCAAGGGAGCCAGTTTACCTCTAACCTGATTGAAGACCTGCTTGCTCATCACAAGATTAAGCACAGAACTTCCACCCCTTATCATCCACAAGCAAATGGGCAGGTGGAAGTCACTAATAGGGCTTTGGAAGAGATCTTGACTAAAGTGGTGAGCAGCAGCAGAAAAGATTGGGCGGATCACTTGGTTGAGGCCACCTGGGCCTACAACACCACTTGGAAAACTACAACAGGTTTCACACCTTATGAGCTGGTCTACGGGAAGAAGGCTTTGTTGTCCATAGAATTTGAATACAACACATTGAAGTTGGAAGCTCAGCTAGACCTAGATCTCAGCCATGCACAACAGGAAAGACTGCTTCAGCTGAATGGACTAGATGAACAAAGAATGCAGGCCCTCCTCCACTCAGAGGTAGTCCAACTTCAAAGAAAAACATGGCATGACCGACACCTTAAAGAAAAGCAATTTCAGCCAGGAGATTAGGCACTGTTATATGATTCAAGATACAAGGATTTCAAAGGGAAGCTGAGGACAAGGTGGCTGGGACCATATACAACGGAAAAATGCAACGACAATGGTTTAGTCCTTATTAGGACCATTGATGAAGAAGACATCCCTATGCTCGTCAACGGGCATCGATTGAAAATCTACAGGAAGCCCCTTTCTAAGCAGGAGTTCATTGAAATGCTGAACAAATCAGTGCTGGTAGTGGAGCAGGGCCCTGTCTCTACTCCACCCACACCTTGATCATAAAAAAAAAAAAAAAAAAAAACAGAATAAAAAGATCCTTGGGTGAAAACCTCTTAGAGGCGCCTGGGGTAGACAGTGAGGGTGAAAACCTCCTGGAGGCGCTCCAGCTGTCTCTCTCTCAAAAAAAAAAAAAGAGAAAAAAAAAAGAAAAAACAAGAAATAGACCAAATTTCTGTTGAATAATTGCAGGTTGCAGGGAAGGCATTGCAGGTTACGAGGGTCACGCAAAACAAGGACAGAAATCAGCACCAGGCTGCGAGCATCCCTCACAAACACTTCCTCCATGAACACTCCCCTTTCCTAAGATTTGATCACATTCGAGTTAAGATTTTACCTTCTACAGGAAGTTATGGGCCTTCTACAGGAAGTTCTATGTCTTCTACAGGAAGATCCCGTAGAACCTTCAGACAGGCCACAATTGATCTAGGGAGGGAATCCGAAGGTTGGAATCTGCTTGTTAGGTCTGCAAACACCCCTATTTCTGCCCATCACCATATGTCACCCTGTTTCATCTCTTTACACCTCTGTTGCACCCACCCTGTTATTTGTTCCTACACAGTCACACAAAAAAACCCCGTTTTCCTCATACTGCCAGCAAGAACTTTTAGTGAAAAATTAGGCAGTAGTGTCTCACTCACCATACCTTTTGATCTCCATCTAGGACTCCTCATCAGTAGTATAGCCCTGCTCGTATTAGCTTGCATTCCAGGAGGAGAAGCAGCTACAGGACATCCTACAGGAATCCTGTAGCAGCTAATCCCTCTGGAAGACATACTCTGGAGACAGGGGCAGCCGAAAATGACAAAGGAGAAATGCAAAGGGCTCATCTTGAATGCGAGAATATCATCAGCAGCCGAAGCCAAGAAAAACCTGGGCATGCAGTGACAGCAAACAAGGAATAGGTTCCAAACCCATGCATGCAGCATCAACGAATGAAGGAATGGGTTCCAAAACCCGTGCATGAAGCAGCAGCAAACGAAGAAGTGGTTCCAAGACCCGAAGTCTGCATAACGTGGCCATGACCACACAAGTAAGTGCCTAAACTCATTCGTCAATTGCATAAACTATATTTTAAAAGTTGCATGCCTATGAGAATGGTTCGGATTGAGTGGAATCGGTGGCTAGTCAACTGGCCACCCTCGGCCAGTTACATAGCCTCGTGGGATCCGAACGAGCCCAGTTACATTCAAAATTGCCGACGAGATGTGCAGCCAGCACGTGTGGAGTGTCCATTCAGGGAGAAATCGTCGAGACTGGTAGTGGTGGTAGCGGTTAACGGTAGAGGGGAGGTGATGGTGGTCAGAAACACACAGAAAAATTATGGCTGTGACGTCGGATCAACGATTCAGTCTGGCCACCTCATTCCCTAACCACAAATCACGCTGCAGTGAAAGGATGCTCGGCTGAAACTCACACCACCTTATGTTCATTTTTCACTTGCAACGTCCTTGACTGGAGTATGCATCCTCCGCTTCCAAAAACTATTAACTAGTGGTCCTCCACCGGTTTTTCTACCTGTTTTAAAAAATCTCCCCCGAATCGGGCTCGCTCAGAGGCACAGTGACATTCTATAGGAACTGGGGGGTCTTCTACAGGAAGAGTTCTACAAGAAAGACTACACAGCTTTCCGGAGTAGGGAAGCCCGGGATTTTTCTTCGTCGAATTTGGAGCTCCAAATGAGGTAGGCTCGAAAAAACTCCTCTATGCATGGTATGTTTTGCAAAGGTGGTAAATCGAACGACATTAGGGTGGGACATCAAAGGAAAAACCTGCCTGTGAACTGGAAGTAAAACGTTTTCCTGCGTATTGCACTGGGTTTCCCAGTTGTTTCTGCATCAAGATTCTCCTCCACGTTTCCTTTTTTTTTTAAATTCTCTTGTAGGAAAGATATATGCAGTTGTGGGGGCCAGCCTGTGCATGAAAAATTTTGAATTTGCATATCTGTACGTGTGCTAAGAAGAAAACTTGATCTCTGTACTCTGTCTGTAGAAACAAAATTCTTCCTTTCATAAACAGACAGCCGAGTTCTGGGAAACAACATTCCCTTTTCTGATCAAAGCAAAAAGAAAGAGCACTCTCACCATGCCAGGGGGATTCATAAGGAAAGAACCCTCGGACTCCAGCAAACTGCACAAGCATCCTGAGGTGGTGGACCTTTTCACCAGAGCCAATTGGATGTCCTTCTTTGACAAAATTCAGGGTCATGATGAGGAGATAACTGAGGAATTTTTAATGTCCCTGAGACCTCAATCAAAGACACATGCCACAGTTAGTTTTAGGGGTTTGACCCTAGAACTTACCCCTGAGCTCATCAGTCGAGTTACTGGTCTACCATTAGGGCTCCCTTGGAGCAAAGAAGAGAGGTCATTGGGCCAAGCTGCCAAGAAAACATTCTTTCTTCCCGAGGAACATCCTGTAGAAGACAAAAACAGGGTTAGAAGAACCAGCTTGCCTCCTCTCTAGAGTGAAGTCAGTTTCGAAATTATGAAGTACATCACTTGTGAAGGAAGGTTTAGCATCATCTATGGATATCATTTCAGGTTGCTGTGTGAACTAAGGCATGGGATTGATTTGTCTCCAGCCAACAAACTGAGCATTCCCTATTTTCTTCTTCAGTGACTAATTGAATGTGGTACAAAATTAAATGAAGGGATCCCAGATCAGTTGGCCCATCATGGGCTCATCAAACTATTGGTGGAAGATTCTTTGCACACCTACACTGTCCCCTTCTCTTGGGAGATCTTCCAAAACATGTCCAGGGATGACAATATCAAAATTTTGGCCGAAGACATCACCTCATCCAACAGTGAGGGGGGAGAACACACTGAAGAAGGTGACAAAACCAATCGTGAAGAAACACAGGGCATTCAAGCACAACAAGAACAGAAAGAAAAAGGGGAAATTGGCTAGATTGCTGAGCCTAAAACAGAGGAAGAAACAACAGCACAAACACCAAGGGAGAAGAGAATGTAGAGTAGATCAGAGAGGGCTGAAAAACCCCAAATGAAGGCTGTCGCAGCCAAAGCAGGCACATATAAACAAAAGGAAAAGACACATCTTGAAATAGCAGCAACACAGACATAAATAGTTCACACAAGGATTTCTACAGGAAGCAGGGAAAAAGAACAGTAAGAGGAGAAATATCCTGAGATATTGGCCAGGGAGGCAGTAGCTGTGATTGCTGCCTTAAGCACACCTCCAAAAAAAAAAGGGAAGAGAAAGAGACAAACCTCCATGTACTTTAAAGCAAGGAGGAGCACACATATAAAAGTGGGCAGACCCCAGCCACAGTCAAAAGAGCCAATTGTCATTCAGGACACCACAGCTACACCAAAAGAAGAGTCTCCCTCAAAGATGTCTATCACCTATCAACGAGGAATCGCAAAAACCTCCACCTGGAGAGAGAGAGTTAAGATGATGGACTCAAATACAGCTCTACAGGAAGCCGAGATGTCTCTACAGGAAACCCTGGCTAAGTTAAAAGAGACTGAGAAATTGGAGGAAAAGACAGCCAAATCATCACAGGAGGAGGGAGAGACCGAGAAGATAATGGAACCAAGCCCTCAGCCTAGCTTGGGCTCATACTACAACCTATTAGAGGGTGGGAAAATCATCCCACAGAAATTTGTTGTGCCACTCTTCTTTGCATTGGAACAGGAAAGGATTAGAATACACACATGGATGAAAATTGCCAAATCTAAGGGAAGTGAGGACATAGGCCACATGGAGGACATGTAGAAAGCTGCAAAAGAACCCAGCTGCAGGAGGAGAATGAGTTGCTAAGAAAATAGTTGTAGCTATAGGAAGTCCACAAGGAAGGTAGCCCGTCCATTTTGGGAGGGCAACAACAACCAGAAGGACCTCCGGCAGACAAGGAAGCATCCGATGAATAGCAGAAAGGGGACAAGGTACATGCTGAGGTTGAGGCAAAAAAAAAACTGCTACAAGAAAATGAGTAATAGGCAGAAGAGGAAATACAGTCCCTAAAGCAACAGGTGCAAGAGAAAGAGGCCCAACTGGCCTGCATGGCCAGCTGGGCAGTAGAAGCCTTACAATGTAGGCAACCTGCTAAGTCATATGCCTTATATCTTAAAGATCAATGGTTGCAATTCCAAATTAACACCTTGGCCCAAAGGGGCACCATTCCATTTCAGAGTTACCATCAATTCATGGCTTTGTGTGACAGCAGCTCAGTAGAAGATAAGGCCAAGTTATCAGAATTCTATTTACACAACTTGGCCCTTCCAAACATGAATCTGTGGGACCCCAATGCTACATTGGGAGATGTGCAACTTATGGCCGTGGCCTTTTGGTTAAACCATGAGGAAAAGAGGGCAACAGAGATTCATAATATTATGAACAGGGAGCTAAACGAACCACTCATGATCAGAGCAGAACCACAGGATCCCTCAGCCTTAATATATGCCCATCAGCACATGGCCAACAACCCTCAGGTTCTCCCAGATTACATTGACAAACAAGCTCAGGCCATTGCTCACTTTGAGGACATGGAAAGGCTGTTGGGGGATAACTGCATTCATGCTTGCAAAAGGAGGTGGAACACACTGTCCCACAGTCTGAAAATAAGAGAATACCACACCCCAACAAGGATGGGGGAGGCCTTGGCAAGAGTACCACTCTATCAACAGTCAATGCAAAATCTACATGCCAACTGGATCGACCTAAAGTTTAGTTCTCCCTTGCTTTTAGGACTGCTGGAAGGAGTCAAAGAAGAAGAGGAGCACAGGTAGTGGGAGGAAGTAGAGAGAAAAATAGGGTTCCATGACCAAGAAGAAGACATCACCTCGGAAGCCTGGGATGTGAGAGAGGCAGTAAAAGCAATCAAAGATGATGAGCTGGATTAGTTGCTCAGAGGATGAGCAACCCATTTAGCAGGGGGGTGATGATGAGCCCCAAAAATGGGTAACTTATTGGGCTCATTTTGCCTATTGTTATCCATTAATCCACCATTCTTCATAGTTTATGCATGCTTTTGAGTATATTTATGTTAATTGAATGAATGAGAATAATCACTTGACCATGAAGTCTAATACGTGCTTATTGCATATTTTTGGACATCTTTTGGACCAAGGTCAAGCATTTATGAGCTAGTTGACAGCCAAATACGAGGGAACAAGGCTGAGGATTTGTAGGAAGGGTGTCTCTTGCACTAAATGGCCCCTTCCTCGAGTTATCCACCATCAGCTCGGAGTTCAGCAGCCCACCGAAGATGATCCCCAAGGGCAGCCAAGCAGCTTTTGTGAAGTGGCTGATGACTTGCAGTTTTGAACAGCCAAGCCCCTTGAGTTAAGGAGGGCTGTTGGAGGTCCTCGTAGTGCATAAATAGGAAGGCTTCCAGCCTTCATAGGAGATTTTGAATAGTTGTATTTTCGCACTTTAGTGCTGCTCTGCCTTCCAGCCCATTTTGGAGCTTTTGCTATAAACATTTTTGTGACATGGTTATTTTTTGAGTAATGGAGATCAGTTTCATTTTGCATCATCTCTGAGCTTCTTCTTAGGAGGCTGTAGCTCTTGTGGTTGGGCCCAACCCAAGTGCCAGTACCTCCTTTTGTGTAGTTTTATATGTTTTTGCTGCATTCCTAAAATAATTTCTCTTACTTAGATTAACACATTGCTTTGTTATTTAGGTTGCTTTTGATGATTGAAATAACTTTTGATGTTCAAGTTGATTTGATAGGTTGGTAACAGAAAAGATATTCAGAAAAGGCCATCAAGAAACCCTTGATCTCACCTCTCCCTCCTCGGGACCATGAGTTGAGACCAAGGTGTCCTTGCTGCCACAAAAACGTTGTTCTTGCTTCTTCATGCAATTGCTAGTGTTAGATTCTCAGTTGTAAAAGTTGATACCAGTTGTGATTACATGCATAGATCTGTTCTTGTTTACTTTTCATAGTCATCTTACATGATTTCCTACCAATAAAGTTCTGTTCATCATGATCGCTGGGTTTCTAGGTCAAATTAGGTCGAGATAGCTAGATCTTTGGTTTGCATAGTCTTTGTTTGATTAGTTTTGAGAAATAGTGTGCAGAGCATCTGTGATACTCCCCTGTCTATCCTTCCTCCATCATCCCTCCTGCTCCAACCTCTAATTCCAAATTCCTTCCCTTCATTTGCCACCCTTTTCCAACTTGACCTAATTTCCACATCTTTGTGCAACCTTGCTCCCTCCATCCTTGAACCAAATCCAACCACTTTCATCACTTCTTAGCTTCAATCACTAGGTCCTAGACCCCTTCACATCCTCATCCAACGTCCATTTCAACTTTCCCACCGTTTTTCCTCCATCAACCCCCCAAAATCCTCTTTCGGATCTTCCTGTAGAACATCATGTAGAACCCCTGCAGACTTCCTGTAGAAGGTCACGTGAGAAGTTTCTCGAGATCTGATCACTGTGAAACTCTCTGGAAGGGTTCTAGGGAACCCTTAGGCCCTCTTCTCACCTTCCCAACCTCCTGCAAGCACCCATTCCATTTCCTTCCGCCAGTCAACCTCTGCACAGTAAAACAAACAATTAAAGCACATGCATAATAATTCTGCAAAATTACTCAAATATACAAAAAGATGTTTTTTCCAAATTTTACTTCAGAACTAGCTTAGTCACATGCATTTTACCTTTCCAAGAGTCAATGGCATCCATTTCAGCAGCTTTCATCTCTTTTCTTACACCAGTAGGGTTAGTTAGTAAAACTAGGGTTTGCTAGGGTTTTCACTTCCTTTTAGCTTTTGGTTTCTTTCTGTAAATAGAATAGCCTCCTTAGAGTTAGCTTTCGTCCATCACAGTTAAAAGCTTCTTCTGAGAGCTCATAGAAGTTGGCTTAAGCTCCTAGCAGACTTGTGCCAGCTGATCAACTGACAGCCTGCGGGAAGAGCTAGTACTTGTGCATATAGCACCGTCGCTTCCAAGTTTTTTACGAACTACCAGGTTGATAAAAGTAAAGAAGGGAGTCCCAGGAGTTGCAGCATTATTACTGCAATACTGGAGCCTGCCAGTCTATACTTCATAAGATATGCATCGGGCTTTATCACAATATTCATTTCCTCGATGTCTCCTTTAATTCCTTTTAACTCCATGCATGAATTTGGGAATAATTCCCAATACTCCAGCAAGAGATCAAAAATTTTCTAATTCATGTTCTCCTTCGAGTAATCTTTGATTGATGCCATCTTAGGTTTGTCTTCTGTTCCAATGTTGTGCTTCTTCAGTTTTACTGGGAGCAAGTGAGGGGTGTCTATTGTTGGTCCTTCTCAAATATCTCTTTCTCCTTCAGTCCCTTGAAATGTTAGGTGCCTCAATCCCTCTAGATCGTCATCCTCTAGATCTGCGCTCACCTTCCCACAAGCCATGGACTCTAGGTACCTTGACTCTTAAAAGTATTGTAGGAACGTTTCGTGAATGCACCCTTCCCACAACTATCCTGATGTGAAAAGGATTAGTTTCATGGCATACAGAGCCTTGGTTAGCTATCTGTCATTATTCTTGAGTGAGAAACTACTACTGAATTGTTTAGCTAGTGTGTCCCAGTCCCCATTTTATCTCTGAGTTTCTTCCAGTATGTACCACACCTGAGGGACAGTACGCAAGGTATGTATAAACATGTGTACCCATAGTTCCTTCAGGATCCATTCCTTGTTCCATTTTTCTATGTATCTCTCCAGGTGTTTCTGGGGATCAAAGTCCCCCATGTATTTTACACTTTCTCGAGGTTGTTCTCCTTCTCGCTTGAACCTTTCTCTCATGGACCGCTTGATCTTATCCCAGTCACGAAGGGTGTTGCAGTAGGATACCCATTAACACGTTTATTTTTCTTGCAGTGCAATGTCCAGGAACAATGTTTGCATCTTTCTCTTATGGTTCTATCAACCTTATTTAGAAATACGTCTACTAAATCTATGCCATGGAAAGTGGGATAATCAGTTACCTCTCTTCAAATCCAGTTGATGCGGCATATTATAGTGCAATGTCTAGTATTGACTTTATATCCTCCTTGATGCCAAGAATCCCATGTGGCCTCAGATCCAACCTCTGATCTCTTTATACTCCTCCAACTGACTGATCCCTCCATTGTGGTATTGATGTAATCCTCCCTCCTTCTTGTTGTTAGTCGGTGGAGATGGTCTATCGTTTGAGGTTCATCTCAGTCATCTACCGGTTCCGTGAATCTTAGCCCTTGGTACGGATTGAGTGGTTGTGTCACCTGCATCCCCTCCACCTGGAAAATCATTAAATCCTTCGTGAAATCAATGAGAACATAATTCCCATAAGCCCAGTCAATGTTGAGCAGTGCTGGGTATGGATATTTGTCACCCATTATATCTATCACCTCAAAATTTGTGTGTCTTCACCCCAGCTACATGTACTTCCACCTCTTCTAGCCTTCCAATGGGCAGAATGTAGTATTGGTTAGCCATACACAATTGGATTGGTGAGTACTTCAACTATGGTTTCCCTAGTGCCTCCCATGTTTTCTTGGGAAGAATGTTAACGTCCGAACCCAGGTCTAACATTGTATATTTGACCTGGAATCCTACCACTTGTGCATCAATTCTGAATTCCCTGCTTGTTCTCTTCTTATTTCTTCAGACTCTTCTCGTGTGCTTTTCTAGCATATTTGTCGAGATTCCTTCCTCCCCAATTTCTACTTCCAGCAGAACTTCTTTCAAACTCCTACATAGCTCTCCTAAAATTTGATCATTTTTTATCATTTGCAATAACAGTCTGAACCATTCCTCAATCAGGCGGGAAACGGTGGGATTTGATGCATTTGGCACCCTATCTTTCTAGGATTCTGCCAAGTTTTCAAATAACTTTGTTGAATCCTGATAGTATTGCTTCCACTATCCAGGGTCATATGATCATTTTGGGGAAGCTACTCGAATAATCAGGGGTTGGTCTAGCTCACCCCAATCAGCCCCCATCTTCTTTTCGCCCCTGGTGACTATGTTTATGTTGGATAGTGGAATTATTTCAGTAGCCCTTTATTTTTCATTGATCAACTTAGTTCCCCATTTCCTGGTTTGCTCTTCCCATCTCGCAATCAACTCGGGGAAATCCTCTATTGCATGTGCATTAACTTGGTACTGAGAACACCAAGGTCCTCTTGGAATAGGACAATCCATGGCAACATGTCCTTATTGTTTGCAGTTGTAGCATCGCATAGGTCCCTTGCGCCACGTTCTTCCTCCTCTCATTCTTCCTCTCGCTCCTCACCCTCCATGAGTAGTCTCATTGATCCTAAAGGTTGACTGGTCTAGCCATTATGCTAGTGCATCCAATGCTTGACACTAGTCAGTGTGGTGAGTCGTGGACGTGAAAAACTCGTAGTAGTTATTGTTTGGTACAGTTGAGTACTTCTAAAATATTGGACACAATCGTGGTGAGTGGTCATAGCTCCTACAAACCTCATAGTACTCAAGTTAGTTTTGGCTCAAGAATACCCCTTGAGATCCTACCGCCATGACTCTTGTTGTAGTGGAGCCCCCGATGGTCCAATGAGCCCTAAAGTAGTAATCATGCCTCTCAGTCTTAGGCACTAAGTGGTGACGTGACCTTCAACAAAACAATGGGTGCACCACATGTTGGGTCTCGCTGGGCAGATCGATTGTAAGTATTTAAATTTCTCTGTTAGACTGGCTATCTAGTGCTAGAGCTCGATGATCGATGGATCTTCTGACGTTGTCCCCCCCCCCGATACTCATTTGGATATCCTTCCATAGCCTCTATGCGATATTCTTTCTCCAGAGAATCATGTAGGGTATCAATCTTCTGTTGTGTTAAGGGCGTCTAAGTAAGGGGTAGGAGTTCCTTGATAAACTAATCCCTCTGGTGATTGGGGTCTATGGTGTAACTCAACTTGCCGATCACATCCTTGAACCTCTACATCAACTCCCAAGTAGTTTCCCCTTCCTATTGTTTTATCTCCCATAACTCTGATAACCCTTGTTGATCTGTTTGGGGAAGCTTGAATTCTTTCATGAAGCTCTTCTTGATGTCATCTAGAATAGATTTCTACTTTAACTCTACCCATTTGATAAACCATCTCAGGGATCTCTCCCTAAGGGTGGTCTAAAATTCGATCAACTTCACATTGTGGGGCATCTGGCGAGCTCTCCATATGGCTTCGCATAGGTACCAATGTTTCTCCACATCCTCGTTTCCTCGACCAAAGAACTATGGGTATTTGGAAAAGGATCTTGCCATTCTAGCATGAGCGTGTGCTAGAAGCACACAACTTTGGGTTCCAAGCTGTTGAGATCCTTAAAATCCTAGATTACTAATAGCGTTATTCCCACTACTATTCGAGGTACCAAAATATTTCTTATATCTAACATGCACACTATGTATCTGTATCGCTTTAAGAAACTCAGTAAAAAATTTACCAGGACTATTGTAAAGTACTAGGGGAAGGTTGGGGTGAATGCTACTGGTGGGTTCCAGTATTGCAGCAATAATGCTGCAACTCTTGGGACTCCCTTCTTTACTCTTATCAACCTGGTAGTTCGTAACAAACTTGGAAGCTACGGTGCTGTATGCACAAGTACTAGCTCTTACCGCAATTGTCACTTGGTCAGCTGGCACAAGTCCACTAGGAGCTTAAGCCAACTTCTATGAGCTCTGAGAAGAAGCTTTTTAGCTGCTGGATGGAATCTAACTCAAAGGAGGCTAACTTGTAGAAAGAAACTAAAAAGCTAAAAGGAGATGTAAACCCTAGTAAACCCCAATTTTACCAGCTAGTCCTACTGATGCAAGAAAGAGGACCAAAGCTACCAAAAGAGATTCCATTGACTTCTAAGAATGTGAGATGCATGTGTCTAAGCTATTTCTATAGTAGAATCTAGAAGAAAACATCCTTTTGTATTTTTGATTAATTTTGGAAAATTATTATGCATGTGCTTAACTAGTTTGACTGTGCAGAGGTTGATTGATGGCAGGAAATGATGAGGAAATGCTTGGAGGAGGTTGGGAAGGTTTAGAGAGGGCTTAAGCGGTCCCTAACACCCTTCTGTAGAGTTTCACAGAGTTTGGCTATCAAGAAACCTCATTCGTGAGCTTCTATAGGAAGTCTGCAGGGGTTCTACAGGATGTTCTGGAATTTCTACAGGATGTCTGTAATTTTCTACAGGATGTTCAGAAATGAGATTTTAGAGGATGGATGGAGGAAAAAAGATGAAGGAGTGGGTATGGAGGTGAGATAGGGGTGTGAGGAGGTCCAGGACTTGGGGAATGGAGCTGAGGAGTGATGAGGGTGGTGAGGTTTTGTTCAAGGAGCAGTAGGGGAATGTTTGCACAAAAATTAGGGTTATGCAAGTGAATGTGGCGAACGTGAGGTAAGAACCCGAGTTAGTAGATGGAGCAGATGGGATTGATGGATTACAGGTAGATGGAGAGGTATTACAAGCGCTCTGCAAGTTGTTTCTCAGACTGAACAAACAATGACTTGGAAAACCAGTGACCTAGCTACTTTACTCTAGTCTAACCTAAGTAATAGCAAACGAAATGAACAGAGGTCTAATTTGCAATGAAATCACGTGAAATAGCTATGCAACTAAGCGATCATGAGCCTGCACACGTAACCACCACTAATATCAATTTCTGCAAATGAGAATCTACCATTAATGATTGCATGGTGAGGCAAAGACATTGTTTTTGTTGGCAGCAAGGTCACCTCTGTCCCAACTCATGATCCCACTGAGGGAGAGGTGAAATCAGAGGTGTTTGACAGCATTTTTCTGAAGACCTTCCCTGTTATTAACTTGTCAACTTAATCTGAACATGAAAATCTCATCTAATCATCAACCATGACCTATGTAACCAGCAAGATGTTAATCTACTTAGCAGAAATTATTTTGCAAAGACATAAAAAAACAAATAACAGTACACAAAGGAAACCTTGGCTCCTGGGTTGGGCCCAACCCCAAGAGCTGCAGGCTCCTAATGAAACTCAGAACTAATGCCAACTAAAGTTGCTTTCCATTACTCACAAATAACCATGTTCACAAGAAAGTTATACAATAGTAGCTACAAAAACGAGCTAAGAAAATGACAGCACTATAGTGCAAAAACAACAGTTCAAAAAGTAAAGTACGAATGCTCAAAGCCTTCCTATTTATGCCCATGAGGGCCTTCAGTAGCCCTCCTTAACTCAAGGGACTTGTCTATTCTAGCTGCCAGTAAACAGTCACTCTCCACAAAGCTGCTCGGCTGCCTTTAGGATTCGTTTTGGTGGCCTACTGAGCTCCGAGTTGAGGGTGGAGATTTCGAGGAAAGGCTATTCAATGCAAGAGACAACCTCCCTACGAATCCTCACCCCTATTCCTTCATGCTTGGCTGTCATCTGGCTCATAATTGCTTAATTTTGTTCCAAAATTTGTCCAAAAATCCTAAAATAACCACATATTAGCCATCTTGGTAAAGTGACCTTCCTCATTCGTTCAATTAACATAAACATACTTAAAAAACATGCATAAACTATGAAAAATGGTGGATTGATCAATAATAATTAGGCAAAATGAGCCCAATAAGTTACCCAATTCGGGGCTCATCATCACCCTCCTGCTAAATGGGTTGCTCATCCTCGAGCAACTAGTCTAGCTCCTCATCCTTGATTTCCTTGACCGCCTCTCTCACATCCCAGGCCTCTGAGGTGATATCTTCTTCACTGTCATGAAATCCAGCCTTTCTTTCCACTTCTTCCCACTCCCTGTGTTACTCCTCTTCATTGCCTCCTTCCAGCAGCCCCAAAAGCAAAGGAGGGCTTAACTTGAGGCCGACCCAGCTGGCCTGAAGATTCTGCATGGACTGTTTGTAGAGAGGTACTTGTGCCAAGGCCTCCCTCATCCTAGTTGGGGTGTGGTATTCTCTAATTTTTAGGCTGTGGGATAGTGTGTTCCACCTTCGTGTGCAAGCATGAACACAGTTATCCCCCAACAGCCTCTCCATGTCCTCAAAATGGGCTATGGCTTGAGCTTGTCGATCTATGTAATCTGGTAGGGCCTGAGAGTCATTGGCCAAGTGCTGGTGGGCAGATATAAGTGCTGAGGAATCCTCTGGCTCTGCTCTAATCAATAGTGATTCCTGTAGTTCCCTATCCATAACATTTCTGACCTCAGCTGCTCTCTTTTCTTCATGATTTAACCAAGAGGCCATGGCCATAAGTTGCATGTCTCCTAACTTGGTGTTGGGGTCCCACAAGTTCATGTTGGGAAAGGCCAAATTTTGTAGGTAGAACTCTGATAGTTTGGCCTTGTCCCCTGATGAGCTGCTGTCACATAAAGCCATGAATTGTTGGTAGTTTTGGAATGGAGTGATGCCCCTTTGGTCCAAGGTGTTGATCTGAAACTGCAACCACTGCTCCTTAAAGTATAAGGCATATGATTTGGCAGGTTGCCTACATTGTATTGCCTCCACTGCCCAGCTGGTTATGCGGGCCAGTTGGGCCTCCTTTTCTTGCACCTGCTGCTTCAGAGACTGTATTTCTTGTGCTGCTTGCAATTCCTTCTCCTGTAGCTATCTAGTCAGTGCCTCTATTTCAGCTTGCAACCCATCTCTCTTCTACTGTTCATCAGGGTTTTCTTTTTTTGTTGTGGGCTTCTCCTGTTGCTGTTGTTCTCCCGAGATGTGGAGCCTGTCTACCTTATACTGTCCCTGTAGCTAAAGCTGCTGTTTAAGCAGCTTGTTTTCTTCCTGTAGCTTGGCCCGCTTAATGCTCTCCACATGCTTTACCATAGCCAGTTCTCCCCTTGACTCCTTAAGTTCTTCCTCTAGAGCGCCTATATCTGCCACACCCTTGGACTTGGCGATCTTCATCCAAGTGTGGGTCCTCACTCTCTCTTCTTCTAGTGTAAGGAAAAGTGGCACTGTGAATTTTTGGGGAATGATCTTTCCGGCCTCTAACAAGTTATAGTAGGAGCCCAAGCTGGGCTGGGGGCTAGGTTCCACAATGTTCTCCACCTTTTCTTCCTCCTGTGGTGATTTAGCTGCCTCTCCTTCCATTTCTTCGGTATCCTTTAGCCTAGCTAGTGTTTCCTGTAGAACAATCTCAGCATCCTGTAGAGAGGCCTTTGTGTACAACATTTTCATTCTTTCCCTCCAGGTGGATGTCTTCGAGCTTCCTCGTTCATAGGTGATGGACGCCCTTCATGGAGACCTCTCCTTTTGTGTAGCTAGGGTGTCTACAATCGTAATTGGCTCTTTTGACTGTGGCTGGGGTTTGCTAGTTTTTATCCGCATGCTCCTTCTTGCCTTAAAATACATGGAAGGCTCCCTCTTCCACTTCCCTTTTTACTTTGGAGATGTGCTTAGGGTAGCCAGCACAGGTGCTGCCTCCCTAGCTAAAATCTCAGGTGAATTTTCCTTTTGTTGCCCCGTTTCCATGCTTCCTGTAGAAAGTCCTGTGTCGGCTATTTTCTGGCTTCCTGTAGAAACTATTTTCTGGCTTCCTGTAGAAGCTGTTTTCTGGCTTCCTATAGAAACTGTCTTCACTGTTGCGGTCTGCTTGGCTGGGGGTGTCTTTCCTTTTAATTTTTGTGTGGTTGCCTTGGTTGTGTCCTCACTTGTTTGGACTTTTTCAGTCCTCTCTGCCCTACTTTGCAATCTCTTCTCCCTGGGTGTTTGTGCCATTGTTCCTCCCACAGTTTTAGGCTTTGCAACTTGGCCTTTTCCTCGTTTCTCTTCTTGTTCTCTCTGTGGTGGTCTGTCCTGTGTTTCCTTACCACTGGCTTTCTCTCTTGCCTCAGTGTGTTCCCTTTCTTCACTGCTGGATGAGGTGAGTTCCTCAGCCAGAATTCTTATGTCGTCATCTCTGGACATGTTGCGGAAAATCTCCCAGGAGATGGGGACAGTGTAGGTATGGAGGGCATCTTCCACTAGAAGCTTGATAAGCCCATGATGGGCTAACTGATCTGGTGTCCCTTCCTTCAATTTTGTGCCACACTCAATTAATGATTGCAAAAGAAAATAGGGGATGCTTAACTTCTGTTCTGGGGGTAAATCCATCCCATGTCTGAGTTCACTCAGCAACCGGAAATGATAGCCGTAGACAATACTGAACCGCCCCTCACAGGTAATGTATTTCATGATTTGGAGGCTAACTTCGCTCCAAAAAGGGGTTAAGCTGGCTCTCCGGACCCCATTTTTATCTTCTGCAAACTGTTCCTCGGGTAGGAAGAATCCTTTCTTGGCTTTTTGGCCCAATGCCCTCTCCTCTTTGCTCCAGGGTATCCCTAATGGCAGATCAGTAACTTGACTAATGAGTTCAGGGGTAAGCTTTAGGGTCAACCCTCTGAAATTCACAGTGGCCAGTGTCTTTGAGTTAGGATGCAGGGACATTAAGAATTCCTCCATTATTTCATTGTCATGCCCCTGAATTTTGTCACAAAAGGTCATCCAATTGGCATGGGTGAATAGGTTCACCACCTCGGGAGTTTCATGCAATTTTCTGGAATCCAAGGGTTCCTTTATGATAAATCCTCCTGGCATGGTGAGAGTGCTTTGTTTTATGAACAGAGAGGGAGTGTTGTTTTATGGTTTCCTCTTTTGAACTTCAAGATAGGATCTCTCAGGTGTTTGTATTTTAACTTTGCACCAATTCCCTGGTTCTAATGCTTTTGCTGCCCAAAACTCGACTGTCAAAAGGAGAATTAGGCTTCCACAGACAACGTGCAAAGCTCAATTTTCATCCCCAGCATGCATACAACCACGTAAAATTCACATTCTTCATGCACAGGCTAGCCCTCACAGTGGTTTATCGTTTCTACAGGAGGAATTTTTTTTACAGGATGTGGAGGAGAATTTGACGTAGAACCAACTGAAAGATTCCGTGTAACACACAGGCAAGCTGCTATTCTTGACCCACAGGCAGACTTGTCTCTAATTCTCCTACTCCAGACAGTTCATTCACCACCTTTCGAAATATATCATGCAGGGAAGAGTATTTTTCGAGCCTACCTCTTTCGGGACCCCCAATTTGTTGGAGAAAAATCCCGGCTTTTCTGCTCTGGAAGGCTATGTTGTACTTCCTGTAGAACACTGGCTGGCTTCTGTAGGATGTCTCTGCGCCTCTGAACGAGCTTGGTACGCGAGAGAATTTTGAACAGGCCGAAAAACTTGGCGAAGGACCTCGGTTTAACAGAATTCATAGGCAGAGAACACGTACTTTGGCTGAAGAGGTTTGCAAGTGTAGATGAATAGCGGTTAACGTGACTCTTCAGCCGAGCATTTTGAATTACAACGCAATTCGTGGCGAGGGGATAAGGTGGCCGAACTGATCCGTTAGCCAACGTCACGTTCATCATTTCCCTGTGTGTCCTTGGCTGCCATTACCTCCCCTCTGCCATTAACCGCCGCCACCACTGCCAGTCCGCCGATTTTCCCCCGACTGGACACTTTACACGTGTCAGCTGCACATTTCGTTGGCAAGTTTGAACGTAACTGGGCCTATTCGGATCCCACGAAGCTATGTGACTGGCTGTGAGTGGCCAGTTGGTTGGCCACCAAATTCGTTTAATCCAAACCATTTTCACATACATGCAGTTTTCGAAATATTGTTTATGCAATTAACGAGTGAGGTTAGACACTTACCTGCATGGCCATGGACGCATTATTCAGAATTCGGGACTTGGAACCACTGCTTCACTTGCTGCTGCCTCGTGCACGGGTGCTAGAAATCATTTTTTCATTCGCTGATGTTGTATGCATGGCTTTGGAACCCGATCCTTTGGTTGTAAATGTTGCATACACAGGTTCTGTCTGGTTTCAGCTGTCGAGGATGTGTTCACGTCCAAGCAGAGCTTTTTTTACATGTTCCCTGTGTCGATTTCAGCTGCCACTGACTCTAGAGTATGTGCTCCAGACGGATCAGATGCTACAGGATTCCTGTAGGATATCCTGTAGGTGCTTCTCCTCCTGGGATGCAGGCTAAACAAGCAAGGTTTTATTCGCTGATGAAGAGTCCTGATGGAGCTTTGACAGGTAGAGTGTGAGAGCCTTTGTGTGCTTGATTTGTCACTTGGAAAAAAATTTCAATTTGAGGAAAACAGGGCTCTTTGTATGACTGTGCAGGAATACATAACCAGGTGGGTGTAATGGAGGTGGAAAGAGATGAAACAAGGGTGACATACGGTAATGGATGGAACAGAGGGGTGGCTGCAGACCTAACAAACAAACTCTAGTTTTTAGATTCCCCTTTAAAATCAAATTTAGCTCACCCAAAGGTCCTACAGGATGTTTCTTGTAAAAATATAGAACTTCCTGTAGAAAGCCCAGAACTTCCTGTAGGAGGTGGAATCTCGACCCGAATGTCTTCAAATATTAGGAAAGGCGAGTGGTTATGGAGGGGGTTTCTATAAGGATATCCTATAGCCTGGTATGGACCCCTGTCCTCGTTTTGCATGCCCCTCTTTACCTGCAATGTATTTCCTGCAACCTGCAATTATTTTACAGAGATTAGGCCTTTTTTCTTTTTTCTTTTGAGAGACAGCTTGGGTGCCTCCATGAGGTTTTCACCCTTGCTATTTTCCCTGGGCGCCTCGAAGAGGTTTTCACTCGGGGATCTTTTTATTCCAGTTTTTTTTTTTTTTTGATGATCAAGGTGTGGGTGGAATAGAGGCAGAGCCCTGCTCCACTACGAGCACTGATTTGTCTATGGTTTCAATGAACTCCTACCTTAAAAGGGGTTTCCTGTAGATTTTCAATCGATTCCCATTGACAAGCATGGGGATGGCTTCTTCATCAATGGTCCTGATAAGGACTGAACCATTGTCATTACATTTCTCCACTGTATATGTTCCTAACCATCTTGTCCTCAGCTTCCCTTTGAAATCCTTGTATCTTGAGTCATACAGCAACACCCAATCTCCTGGCTGGAATTTCTTTTCATTAAGGTGCCGGTCATGCCATATCTTCCTCTCGAGTTGAACTACTTCTGAGTGGAGGAGGGCCTGCATTCTCTATTCATCTAATCCGTTCAGCTGCAGTAATCTGTCATGTTGAGCATGGCTGAGATCTAGGTCCAACTGGGCTGCCAGCCTCAATGTGTTGTACTCGAACTCTATGGACAACAAAGCTTTCTTCCCGTAGACCAGCTCATAAGGTGTGAAACCTGTTGTAGTCTTCCAAGTGGGGTTGTAGGCCTAGGTGGCCTCAACCAGGCGATCTGCCCAATCCTTTTTGTTGCTGCTCACCACCTTAGTCAAAATCCCTTCCAATGCTCTTTTAGTGACTTCCACCTACCCATTTGCTTGTGGATGATATGGGGTGGAAGTCCTGTGCTTGATCTTGTGATGAGCGAGCAAGTCTTCAATCAAGTTGGAGGTGAATTGGCTTCCTTGATCGGTGACTAACTCTCTTGGGTAGCCAAACTTGTAGAAAATATTTTCCCTTAAGAACTCAGCCACCATTTCTTCTGTCGCTGCCTTGATTGCCTTTGTTTCTGCCCACTTTGTCAGGTAGTCTGTGCACACAATGATGTAAGACCTTTGCTTTGAAGGAGGGTTTATAGGACCCACAAAATCCATGCCCCACTTCTCAAATGGCTCGAAAGTCACTTGAGGTTGGAGGGGCATTTCATCCCTTGGAGTCGGTTTCCCCATCCTTCGACATCAGTCACATTGGCTGATGTATCTTCTGACATCTTGATGAAGAGTGGGCCAATAGTAGCCTGCCTGTAGAATTTTGAAGGCAGTCCTCTTTGCTGCAAAGTGGCCTCCACAGGGTCCATCGTGACAGGTCAGGAGGATGTCAAAGACTTCCTCCTCCCTAACACAACGCCTCAAGATCTGATCTGGGCCAAGTTTAAACAGGTTGCCCCCGATCCAAGTGAATGGGGCACTCTTCCTCACAATTCTGCTCTTCTCCTTTGAGGATAGATGCGGAGGGAACTGTGCTGAGACCAAGTAATTTGCTATATCAGCAAACCATGGAGAGAGTACTGAAATAGCAAACAAGTGTTCGTCTGGCATCTGGTCATCCACTATTCCTTCTTCACCTGCAGGCAAATCCAATCTAGACAAAAAGTCAGCAACAACATTTTCCTTACCTGGCTTGTCGACAATAGTCAAATCAAATTGCTACAACAAAAGTAACCATCTAATGGTACGAGCATTTACATCAGGCTTATTCATTAAATATCTAATCGCATCATGATCAGTGTGTACGAATGTTTGATAACCAGTGATGTAGTGTTTGAACTTGTTTAGGGAACGGACTACAGCCAGGAACTCTTTCTTGGTTACAGTATAGTTCATCTCTGCCTTGGACAGGTTTTTGCTGACAAAGTATATGGCATATGGAAGTTTCTCCTCAACTTGTCCTAAGGCTGCCCCTATGGCTTTGTTCGATGCATCGGTGTGGATGTGGAAAGGTAGGCCCAAGTTTGGACCTCTCAAGATCGGGGCAGACACCAGCTTATCTTTCAACTCATCCAGAGCCCCTTGACAGTCGTCAGTCCATTTAAGCTCAACATCTTTCCCTAAGAGGCCAAACAATGGTGAGGCTAGCTTACTGAAATCTTTAATGAATCTTCTATAATATCCTCCTAAGCCTAGAAAACTTCGAACATCTCTTACCTTTTGAGGAGGTGGAACCTTTTGGATGATAACAATTTTATTAGGATCCACCTGTAATCCTTGCTCAGAAATGGTATGACCTAACAGGGTCCCTTTAGTCATCAGGAATTCACATTTTTGAGGACTGAGGGACAGGTTCATCTCAATGCACTTATTTAAAACTTTTCCTAGTTTGGACAAAGCTTCTTGGAAGTTGTCCCATAAGGAGTAAAGTCATCCATATAGATTTCCATCGAATCATGGACCAGCTTAGCAAATATGCTCAATATTGCTCTCTGGAAAGTGACAGGGAAGGACTCGGTAGGCAAAGGTACCCCATGGACAAGTGAAGGTGGTCTTATCTTGGTCCTTCGGGCTGATTTGGATTTGATTATGCCCGCTGAACCCATCTAGGAAAGAGAAGAACTTCTTCCCTGCCAGTCCATCCAACACTTGATCTATGAAAGGCAAAGGGAAATGGTCTTTCTTGGTGGCTTTTTTAAGTTCTCGGTAATCTACATAGATTCTCCACTTCCCATTTTTCTTGGGTACAAGCACCAAAGGAGAAACCCATTCGCTATCCGAGATGGGGTAGATGAATCCTGCATCCAACAACTTTTGCAATTCTTCTTTAACGATGTCCTTTAGGGCTGGATTCATTCTCCTCTGAGGTTGCCTGACTGGTTTAAAATCCTATTTAATGTAAATGTGATGGGTACAGATTGACGGATGGACTCCTTTCATTTCCTTATAGCTCCAAGCAAAAGCCTCCAAATGGCGGCTCAATAGGCTACATAGCTCCTTCTCCTGAGAGGGAGATAGGGAGGAGTTGATCTTTAAAGTTCTTTCAGTGCCAAATTCCACATTCTTAACTCTGGGAGAGGTCGGATCAGTCACACAGAGGTCCACTAAAGCACTGGCTTGGGTATCTTCCACCAACTCCTCTAAGGACAGTGCACTGGGAGGTGGATTTTGAATCAAATTCTCAATCAAGTCATCCTCGGTTTGAGGGCCTCCCCTGGTGGCTTCTATTGTGCACAATGGTGCAATGTAGACGTCATCCTCATCTCCCTCTTCCAACCAGAGTGGTAAGTCATGTTCTAGCAGAGGTTGGGCAGGAGGGTATAGGACTAGCTGTTTGGAAATAGGCACATTCTTGATGGTCATGCTCCCAGCTCGACAGCTGATGTAAGCATCCACAGTAGCTAACCAAGGCCTTCCCAAAATGAGGGGGTATCTAGTGAGCTTTGCCTTTGGCTGAAGGACCAAGGAGTCCGTTGGGTACTCCCAAGACTCAACAGAGACCAGGACATCTTCCACAATCCCTTCGGGAGTCACGGTGGAGCGGTCTGCTAACTGCAGTACTGTCGAGGTCTTTCTTAAGGAACTCTGAAGGTTGAGTTTAAGCATAGTTTCCCTGGTCATCACATTAATGGCAACCCTAGATCAATCAATGTATGGGGGATTATGGTGCCATTGATGTGGAAATCAACTACAGGACTCCCAGGGTCCAAATATTTTGGACAGATTACTTGCCCCAACATCAGATCAGACAGTTGTCCTATGACATTGATAGTTGAGGCATCTCTCTTGTGCCTGCCTGGGTGCCTGAAACACTTCTCCTTAATCAATTTGTTGTATATTGGTACATCTTTTATGGCCTAGAGAAGTGGTATTTTCACACACAACTGTTTAAGTTCTCCCAAAAGTTCAGTCTCCTTTGGGTTTGGTTGCGTGGTTACTGTTAGTCGCTCAGGAAAGGGTGGAATGGCTTTGGGTTCACTTTCTTGTTTCTCCTCCTCATCCTCTGGGGTAGGAGGTTGGCGTTCTGGAAGGACCTTCCCAGATTGCAGGTTGATCTCCTAGATCTCCACAGCATAGGTAGGGCATGTTGTTTCCCCAGTGTATACCTGTTGGGCCTGTCTATTGTTGGGGTTCGGGTTCGGTTGAGTAGGAATCTGGGGTTGTCTTGGAGGAGCAGGAGGTAATGGTTGTGGTTGAGCTGGTGGTGGAGGCAGAATGGCGGGAGGAGAGTTGTATTGGGGCCTCCACCCCGGTTGAGGTGCATTCCACTAAGGTTGTGGCTGGACATGAGAGTGAAACGAATGAGCAGCAGGTTGAGCATGGTATTGAGACGGATAAGACCAAGGAGGAGGTGCGGACCAGGAAAGATGAGTAGGGGGGCCCAAGAAGGTATATGAGCAGATTGGTTGGGGCCATAATAACCTTGGGATGTCCCTTGCATCCCCTGTTGGTAAGGTCTGGGCCCATGCGACCTCCTTTGGTTGAGGAAGTAGAGAGGTTCAGTGGTTGCCTCAGTCCCTTGGTACATGGCTTTAAATCCGGGTAAGGTTGGGCATTGGTTTGTGGTGTGGTCTTCCTCACAAACGAAACATACCTCTACTGAGTGCAATGGACACTCGTTCTTAGGGTGCTTCCTCATACATCTCGGGCAGAAAATGGCCAAAGCCCTCTTAGCTTCCCCTTTCTTTTGTTGGATTTGGAAAGTATCAAGTTTCATGGCAAGGGTCTGTCTCATCTCACTTTTGAGGTCTTCCATCCGATTGGCAAACTCATGCTTGGAGAGGGTGGTATTAGCTGAAAGTGGATTCCCCCTACCTTTTTTCGGGCTGCCCTAGAATGGTTTCTAAACACAGTCTTTATGTCCTCATAAGGTAGTTGGTAGATATCTCCTCCCGCTAGCATATGGAGGGTATCTAGAAGGTCTTCAGGGACTCCTCGGAGCAGAACTAGCTTCAGAGATTCAGGGTCAAGTGTGCACCTGGCCCGTTTGTAATTGAGTTGGAATCTTTCCTCGTAGTCTTCTAAAGACTCATCATTTCCCATGGTCATCCGAAAGATCTCCCCCTTCATTTCTTTTGACCTACAGTAGTCCCGGTATTTGTTGTTAAAGGCTTGCTACATCTGAGCCCAAGTGGTGATACTATTTCCAGGTAACCCCATGAACCAGCGTAGTGCTGCATCCTTGAGGGTAGAAGGAAAGAGTTTCAACTTTTTCTCGTCTTCTGCATAGTCATAAGTTCGGAAAAGGACAACAAACTCAAACAGGAAGGTATCAGGGTCTTCAGTGGTCAATCCATGAAAGTGAGGTAAGGCTGAGGGACTTATGTTTTTCATCTTCATGTCCCCATTGGTCTCTCGGATGGGAAAGGCACCTTCTATTCTCTCCCCATTTTCTCTACCATTTATGTTTTCAGCCATGGTCTCAAAAGGAATGGTTTCTGGCTCTTCTTCTATTATAGGATCTTCGTATATTTCTGGAGGTTCACCTATAGGTTCTTCTAGATCACTGCCACCAAAGAAGAGAGAAGGGTGACTCAGTGATGTGGTGGGGGTGTTGGGTAGGAATTTTCCGGTATTGTCTCTGTTCCTACGAGGCATGAAATGAAATATTTTTGCTTGCTTTTGTTTTTTTTTTCTCTGCTTGTACCTGCAAAACTGAAATAACTTGAATTGCAACTAACTAAAAGCTATCTTGCTGAAATGAAAATGCGGAATTGAGATGAAAGAAGGAAAGGACTAATCTATTTTGCTGAAATGAAATTGCAGGAATGAAATGCAAGGCTACGCTTGCAGAATTGAAATTGCAGAATTGAAATGCTAATCTACGCTTGCAGAATTGAAATTGCGAAATGGAAATGCTAATCTATGAAAGTAGGAAATGTCTAATCTACTTCTGCAGAAATGAAATTGTAGAATGGAAATGAAATAAACTACTTAGAAGAAGGTTTTTGTAGAAAAATAGAAGAAAAGTAGCAATCACAAATACTCTGACGCTTCCCCAGCAACGGCGCCAAAAATATGGTGGGTTCCAGTATTGCAGCAATAATGCTACAACTCCTGGGACTCCCTTCTTTACTCTTATCAACCCGGTAGTTCGTAACAAACTTGGAAGCGACGGTGTTGTATGCACAAGTACTAGCTCTTGCCGCAACTGTCACTTGGTCAACTGGCACAAGTCCGCTAGGAGCTTAAGCCAACTTCTATGAGATCTGAGAAGAATATTTTTAGCTGATGGATGGAAGCTAACTCAAAGGAGGCTAACTTACTTGTAGAAAGAAACTGAAAAGCTGAAAGGAGATGTAAACCCTAGTAGACCCCAATTTTACCAGCTAGTCCTACTGATGCAAGAAAGAGTACCAAAGCTACCGAAAGAGATGCCATTGACTTCTAAGAATGTGAGATGCATGTGCCTAAGCTATTTCTACAGTAGAATCTAGAAGAAAACATCCTTTTGTATTTTTGATTAATTTTGGAAAATTATTATGCATGTGCTTAACTGGTTTGACTGTGCAGAGGTTGATTGATGGCAGGAAATGGTGAGGAAATGCTTGGAGGAGGTCAGGAAGGTTCAGAGAGGGCCTAAGGGGTCCCTAACACCCTTCCGTAGAGTTTCACAGAGTTTGGCTATCAACAAACCTCATTCGTGAGCTTCTACAGGAAGTCTGCAGGGGTTCTACAGGATGTTCTGGAATTTCTACAGGATGTGTGTAATTTTCTACAGGATGTTCAGAAATGGGATTTTAGAGGATGGATGGAGGAAAAAAGATGAAGGAGTGGGTATGGAGGTGAGATAGGGGTGTGAGGAGGTCCAGGACTTGGGGAATGGAGCTGAGGAGTGATGAGGGTGGTGAGGTTTGTTCAAGGAGGAGTAGGGAAATGTTTGCACAAAAATTAGGGTTATGCAAGTGAATGTGGAGAACGTGAGGTAAGAACCCGAGTTAGGAGATGGAGCAGATGGGATTGATGGATTATAGGTAGATGGAGAGGTATTACAAGTGCTCTGCAAGTTGTTTCTCAGACTGAACAAACAATGACTTGGAAAACCAATGACCTAGCTACTTTACTCTAGTCTAACCTAAGTAACAACAAAGGAAATGAACAGAGGTCTAATTTTCAATGAAATCATGTGAAATAGCTATGCAACTAAGCGATCATGAGCCTGCACATGTAACCACCACTGATATCAATTTCTGCAGATGAGAATCTATCATTAATGATTGCATGGTGAGGCAAAGACATTGTTTTTGTTGGCAGCAAGGTCACCTCTGTCCCAACTCACTATCCCACTGAGGGAGAGGTGAAATCAGAGGTGTTTCACAGCCTTTTTCTAAATATCTTCCCTGTTATTAACTTGTCAACTTAATCTGAACATGAAAATCTCATCTAATCATCAACCATGACCTATGTAACCAGCAAGATGTTAATCTACTTAGCAGAAATTATTTTGCAAAGACATAAAAAAACAAATAACAGTACACAAAGGAAACCTTGGCTCCTGGGTTGGCCCAACCCCAAGAGCTGCAGGCTCCTAACGAAACTCAGAACTGATGCCAGCTAAAGCTACTTTCCATTACTCACAAATAACCATGTTCATAAGAAAGTTATACAACAGTAGCTACAAAAACGAGCTAAGAAAATGACAGCACTATAGTGAAAAAACAACAGTTCAAAAAGTAAAGTACGAAGGCTCAAAGCCTTCCTATTTATGCCTACGAGGGCCTTCAGCAACCCTCCTTAACTCAAGGGACTCGGCTGTTCCAACTGCCAGTAAACAATCACTCTCCACAAAGCTACTCGGCTGCCTTGAGGATTCGTTTTGGTGGCCTGCTGAGCTCCGAGATGAGGGTGGAGATTTCGAGGAAAGGCTATTCAATGCAAGAGACAACCTCCCTACGAATCCTCACCCCTGTTCTTTCATGCTTGGTTATCATCTAGCTCATAATTGCTTGGCTTTGTTCCAAAATTTGTCCAAAAATCCTAAAATAACCACGTATTAGCCATCTTGGTAAAGTGACCTTCCTCATTCATTCAATTAACATAAACATAAAAAACATGCATAAACTATGAAAAATGGTGGATTGATCAAGAATAATTAGGCAAAATGAGCCCAATAAGTTACCCAATTCGGGGCTCATCAGCTACCTGAGCTTCGAGGGGTTAGATGCCTGACTTCATCTAGCTCGTTGTACTCTGCAAGTAAATGTCTCATAACCTCACACATCTCATGGTCCATATCTTCCTCGAGATTATTGTGATCACCTCTATTAGATACCTCCCCCACAACTATGGAGGGAGGGCTCCTATCACCTTCGAGGCTTCTGTTTGGCCTGTCTATCTCTATTATTTTCTCTGAGTTCTCCACCATGTCATCTCTTCCTTTTGGACCATTCAACACTACTCCTACTTGGTGTGGTCCCTTTGCCTACACTTTCATTTCCTGCATGGTCCTTTCCTGCCACTTCTCTGCTATCACTGCTCTCCTCTGTGGTCTTACTTCCCTATCCCTTCGCGAATTTTCTACATCCATCCTTTCAGGGACATCAAAATCCCCTGTTCAGTAGAATTTCCCCCATTTGATCCTTCCCCCAACACTAGGGTTTTCCACTGCCATTCTCAACGGTTGGAAATAAATTAAGCCTTCTTCCACCATCAAAATCTTATTCCAGAGAGGTACTTCCTTTATCAATTTTCCTCTCAGCCCAGATCTAAACACAACATCAAACTTCGAGAAGGACAGGTAGCTTTCCACTGTGAACTTGATCACATATCCATCCAAAGCAGTTTGTACCCAAAAATATACCGCTCTTGTCAGATCTGTGTCCAAGTGGTGGAGTGTTGAAGGATCAATTGGGGCCCAACAGTGGCAGGATTGCATCAGTTATTTTGGCCGACCCTTCACTCGCAATCTCCACAACCAATTGTACAATTCTTCTGGGAACTTACACCAGAATATATCGTATTGTTCACTTGCATCTTTTAAGTACGTGATCTCATCATTCACCTTAGCGATAATTCGACTTCAAAGGATAGCTTGTTGTGACACAAACCAATCCATTTTGTCATCACACCAGTTTCATATTTCTTTCTTAAAAATCCTCGATACCATATTCTGAACCCCTCTTTTTTATTTTAGTTTCCGGAAATGGAACCATTTGTTGGCACAAAACTGACAACAGGGAAGAGACCCTAGGTTTAGGCTTAACTGGCCAACAAGGCTCTGCTGTAGTCTAGGACAACGCTGACATTTTCACCTTACCCAGAGGGGCAAGGAGTCTCACCCAAGGCCTTCCATGACTAAAGTTACATGGGGCTGAAAGGGGTATCAAGGATGTTGCAATTAGCAAACATCAATAGCTCATAATCCTCAACCCTCTATACTATCCAACATGTTATTCTATTCCTATCATCACAGGAAACTACCCACCTAATGACCATTCATTTAAAATTTTAAATAACCCACAAGAAACACAACACTAAAAAATATATCCCAATTGCTTCTTTCATTAACTAGCAAAAAAAGAGTACAAATCATATTACAAAACGCCAAAGCCTATTCATCAAATACAAAAAGAGCATAACACCAAGGAACACAACTATAGAGCATGGTCATGATGGCAAAAGTAGAGGACAATCCTCACCTTTCTGGAACTGATCTGACTCTCTGGATCCTTTCCATTCTTGTATGTTTCATCACCAACCCCTTCCTCGTGTTATATTTCACCTTATATCCTTCCCTCCCCATTCCCACTGCCAGTTTTGCTCGACTAACTTTGCCCTCAGCTTCCTTCTATTTTCCCTTGCTCAGCTTCTTCCCCTTGCTTCTGCCACCTTGCCACAACTGTCCTTTCACTCTTAGTTCATGTCCCTTTCCTTGGTTGTCAGCTCCACAACCCCAACCATTGTCCCCGCCACCATTCCTCCTCGTAAAAACCCAAAATTCAAAATGAAGGCCCCAATAGAAGAAACTAGAAAAATATGCATAGACAAATTCTGATTGGTTAAAGAAGCTTCACAAATATGGAAATTACTTTTAACATCCACCCCACTCATATAGTCGTGCCTCTCATGGGTCCTAAGAATGGAAAACAAATAAACATTTGATAGCGTAGTGTAATGGGAAATCCTCCACTGGGGAATAATTTATCCCTTATTCCTCTCTAGAAATGCCTTTCTCAATATAGAAAAAAATGTTATTTGATATCAGGATATGGTGTCCTAAATGCACATAGGGGGGTAGAAACTTTCCATATTTTCCTCCCCACCTAAGTCACCTAATGCATAATTTTTTATATTATTTGAAAGGTTGCACTCCAAAATAAATAAATGAGTTACATATACATAGTTAAGTCAAGTTATGAGAAAACTATCTCCCCATAAGGGCCTCCTCACTGTAGAAGATGTGGTCAAAAATTTTCCACATGGATGGGATTATGAAAATAAATGTCTTATGTTGGATATTGGTGCACAAAAGAATCCTCATAGTAGAAACAAATATTTAAAGAGGAATACAAGGACCTAAAAATGTGCACTCTACCAAAAAAAATAATGAAAATATCCATCATATATCTTTGTAATGTGAAATTAAAGAGAAAATTTGGGAATAGGTTCTAGATGGTATTTCATACAAAGTATATAGCCAAACCGCTAAGTCAATGGGTTTACCCTTGATCTAAAAATTGTGTAGGTTCATTTAGAAGAAATTCAATCTTAAAAAATGTATGGATGACTCTTCCAAAATATTTTAGCTTGAACATATGGTTTTCATGCAAAATGATGATATTTCAAAATAACTAGACCAAACCAAAGGTAGTAGTGAAAATGAACGAGTCCATATTGGTGAAACATAAATGTATAAAAATAATGAAACTACAAGGGCTTCAAGCACTAAACTTCTTTGAAATAAGGTGTCTAGCTCAATTCCATATTGGACATCAAAATACCCTTGTGGAATTAAGAAAGAGATAACGAAAAATATCCCTTTCCACTAAAGAGTTTAGAATTACAACAACACTTGTGACTCATATGTCCTTGTATTTGATGGACCATCGAAATGAAGCGTAGAGGTGGAAAATGTGGAGAGATGGTCTATATCTCTGGAGGAAAAATTGAAACAAATTACTGGTGGAGTCTAGGCATGTCATCAAATAATCAAATGGAATGTTTTTCTACGATGCAAGGAATGAACATAATTAAAACATATATGGTTAATAGATTAACAATGATTAGAAACTTGAAAAATATTATTCTACATTTCAACCTAAAAACCATCTGAAAGGATCTTTAGTTGCAACCTTGATCAAAATGAGGCTAAATTCTAGTACCCACCAAGTGGGCCATAGAGACCTTGAGTATAAATGGAACTCTACGGGTGTGCCCAATCCCATGAAAATAAGAATTAAACCACAGGGTTTGAGGTTGCGTGGCATAATGGAAAACATCGATACAAGGAGAATATGTTTATGGGTGCATGGAGTCATGATGGGATGCTTACGGTGCCATCACTCAGCCAAGACAATACCGCTCGTCCTTTATGGGGATTGTTTAGGATATCTCACTCAGACAATGGAGATCATCATGAAGCATTTGGCTATGATTCAAAGGCTAGAGGGTCAAATTGATAGGATAGAGAATTAGTTTCAAAAAATCCACTTAGCATTGCAAGTTTCTTTAGTAGAAGTAATATAAAAATCTTTAATATACTACTTGATGAGCCTCAGTATTGCAGCACAGATGATGCAACTCCTACGGCTACCAACTTTACTTTATCAACCTGGGGTTTCATACAAACTTGGAGGTGACAATGCTATATACACAACAAATGCAACATTCTACTTATGTCACTTCTCAATTGGGGCGCTAGACCACTAGGGGTCCAGATTAGTCTTCTATTGACTAGAAGGAGTTTGACCATTGACAGTGAATGTAAAGCTAGTTGTAATGTAGGAAAGTAAATGCTTGCCTATTTTGGAAATGAAGGTTGTTGAATGATAAATGCTATCAAATGCCATAAATCATCTAGCTAGGAAATAACACAAATTAATTGCATAAAAGAACTAGGCTAACTTTTCAATTGATCATATAGGTATTTGGACTATTTGGGCATGGGAATTTGTTATATCATTCTATGATTTGTATATGCATGCACTAAATATTTCATTTTGTATTTGCAGAAAAAGAGTTTTAATTTCTAAATTCAGAAATGTAAATGTTATGTTTATTCTATTTGATCTTGGAGGGGGGAAATGTATGGGAGCGCTGATTTCAAGTGGCAATGATAGGCATGTAATCCAAGACGAGGGCCTAACCTACTCTCATACTAGCATTTATGGTGAAAACAGGGTCAATGGGCTACTACAGGAGTTCTTGCAGCTGCTACAGAAACTACTACATGATGTCCTAGTTTGCTATAGGATGTCCTAGTTTCTACATGAAGTTAGTTGAAAGCTTTAGGAGGGTGAGAATAGTGGAATGAAGTGCTAGAGAGATGTATGATAGTGAGAGAAGGTGTAGGCAAGGTGCACATTAGCCAATGATAATCCCAACACTTCAGAGAGGTTGGATTTGCCTAAGGTGGTTTCTCATGGTGGCTGATAAACAAATATTTGGTCTATGGGATGGTATGCATTGGTAGAAGGCGGAGAAGGTTTAGGTGATTTTAGTTGGATGTGTTCCTCCATGCAGATCATCAATGCCTACAACAAAAACTTTTTTTTCTCTTCATTTATCCATCTCTACATATCAAAATGGAAAAGATGAATTGAATTAGAGAAAGTTTATCTATCTATTTGTAATGACTAGATATATGAAATGGAATTCCTTTTTAAGCTATAGCAATCTCAAGAATCAAATAACAACTCCGGGTGCTTCTAGGAAATCATAAACAATGATCTATCTGAAAATGAACCCTACGTTATGTAATGACCAAAATACAACTATGTTTTTGGGGTTGGGAGAAAGGGACCCTATAATCATGATCCGATGAGGGAGATGAGGAAGAGGCCATTGTAACAAGCTTTTCTGTAGTACCTTCCTTCACTACTGCACCTTTGATCTACTTCTTCAAACTAGTGGAAATAATATTAAGTAATCATTCAAAGTTAAGCTAAACAAAACATAAATAACTTCAGCATCTAACTATCATATTAATATAAGAATACATATACAAAAAGAGGAAATTTTGCTGCTAGGGTTGGGCCCTAACCCAAGAGCTTATCCCTCTGAGTCAACTCAGTGCTGGATCAAAATAAAATTTCTCATTATCTTCAAAATTCCAATTACAACATAACAATAACAATCATGATTTTTTAGCTCAAAATGGCCTGTTGGCTACAACAAAAAATTGAATCCTAATGAGTCCCCTGGTTATCTTATTTATGCAAAATTTGAGCTCCCAACAAATGCCTTGAAAATAGGGAGACTTGGCTCCCTAACTCGAGAATGACTCTTTCTTAATTGTCACTAGCTTGGCTGCCAATGGACTGGTCTTGCTAGGCTTCTAGTAACTTTGAGCCGATGAAATATGGTGGAGGAATTTTGAATGATTTGAGGAGTTAAGGAGGGAGAACCATCTCCTAAAATCTCTCTTTCTTTTCCACTTTGATTTCCTTCACTTAAGTCAACCAAAAACTGCTCCAATTCCTGCATTTAATACATATTAGGCCACATGATATAATAACTCACCTTCACCCTTTTCACTAAGAAAAATATAATGAAATATGTAAATAAATGTGAGAAAAGTCAATTTTAATAAGCTGGAGAGGCATTGTGACTCATATAGTTTACCTATTGGTGAGCCTCATCATCACCCCCTACTGAAAGTGTTTCTCATCCTCTGAGAACCTTAGTCTGTATCCATATCGTTCATAGGTCTTGTGGCCTCTCTGACATCCCAGGCCTCTGTTGATGGAGTTTCCTCTTAAGGATAGAACCCTGCATTTTTCTTTATCTCTTCCCACTGCTTTGTTTCCTCTTCTTCCTTCCTACCTTCTCATAGAACGAACAACAAGGGTCGATTGAGTTTTAGTCCAATCCAATTGATCTTTAGTCTCTGCATGTCACTCTTATATAGGGGGGTCCTTTCCAATGCATTTCTCAACCTCTAATGGGTGTGGTACTCTATGATCCTTAGATAGTGTGGCAGGTTGCTCCATCTCCTCTAGCATGCTTGTTGGCTTTCACTCCCCAACAATCTTAAAGTGTTCTAAAAATGGGAGATGGCCTGCTCTTGTGTAGCCAGGTATCTTGGTGCAAGTTTGGAATTTTTGGTAATGATGTTGTGGTTACTAATGAAAGCCATGGAATTTATTTGTTTTGATTTGATGGATCTCTTTCTTCTTTTTGTACTATTCTCTATACTTCCTCAGCCCTGGCCTTCTCATGACCCATCCATGATGTAAGGGCCATCATTTGTGAGTCCCCCGACTTTGCATTAGGGTCCCACACATTCAAATATATCAAGGAAAAGTTGTGTAGGTAAAATTCAGATATTTTGGCCTTGTCTTCCAAGGTGCTCTTGTCACATAGATCTATGGATTTTCTATATTATTTGAATGGCATGGTCTCCTATTGTGCTAACGTCTTCATTTGAAACTAAAACCATTGATCCTTGTGGTATAGTGCATATTATTTGGATGGTATCCTTCATCAATGTGCCTCCATGGAGAGGCTTGACATGGTGGCAAATTGGCTCTACTTTTCCTGCAACTACCTCCTCAGCCATGTGTTTTTGGTCTGTAATTGAGATCTCATGATGTGTTCTCTATCTCTCAACTCACTCAACTCCCTTCCTATATATAGGAATTTTTCTTCCATAGGCCCACATCTTCTACTTTCTTTAACTTGGAAATATGCATCCAACGATGTGTTCTTACCCTTTCTTTTTCAATCTAAAAGAAGAGAGGGATTGCAAATTTCTGTGGTGTTACTTGCCCTCCTCAATGAGCTTGTAGTAAAAACTCAGATTTGGTTGTGGGCTACGCTCCTGCAACTTTGGAAAATCTCCATCAGATGATTTTGGAGAAGCTTCCCCCTCCTGCACTTGTGTTATTGCTTCCCTAACTTCTCTCTGCCCCTACTGTCCTTCCTATAGCTTTTTCTGTTTTTCCTATAGTACTGACACTATTTATTGTAGCACCATTTGAGGATCCTGTAGTAGGATTTTTCCTTTCTGTAAGAGGGTCACAGGTGCCTTGGTTTGCCTTGCTGATGCTGACCTCAAATCCTATAGTAGGATTTTTCATTTCTGTAAGAGGGTCACAAGTGCCTTGGTTTTCCTTGTTGATACTGACCTGGTGACAGACTTCCTAACATAGGTGATGGGAACCTTTGGGGTTCCTTGTTTTGATATTCCTTCCTCACTCTTCATCCCCAAGGAACTTATCTCTTCCTCCTTGTTTGGTGGCTCTTCAATTAGGATGGGAGTTCTTGTAGTTGTTTGTGGCTTCCCCTGCTTAATCCTGGTACTTCTTCTTGTTTTAAAATAGAACTGAGTATGCCTCTATATTTTCCTCTTGGACTTGATGGATGTGCTTAAGGAAACCAAAGACGCAACTACCTCCTTTTCAGTGGGTTGAGGAGATAATATTAGAGATCTCTCCCCTTCTTTAGTATGTTTCTCAAGGCTTGTCTCTGCCTTCTCCTCCTCCTCTTCTTCTTTCTCTTCTTATTTTTATTCTTCTTCTCCTTCTTTTTCTTCTTATTCTCCTTCTTTCTCTATTTTGTCTATTTCTGTCTCCTCTTATTCTTCTACTTCTATTTCTTCTTTTTCTATTCCTGCCTACTCTTCTTCTTCTTCTTATTCTTCTTCATCACTAGAGGTTGGAGTCCCACCATACTCAAGGGCTTGGATTTCAAGGAAAACCTCTCTGTCCATGTCTCTAAATGTGGACCAGAGAATAGGAATTCAAAATTGGCTCAAGGCATCCTCCAGTATCAGTTTAATTAGTCCATGATGTGCCAATTGTTGGTGTTTCCCTTCTTGTACCTTCTGTATCATGTCTATCATTTGTTGCAATAGGAAATAAGGCACATTGAGCCTTTGGTTTATGGGTAAATCCTCTCTAAATATCAACTCATGGAGGAGTCTGAATTGGTAGCCATAGACTATATGTCACACGGAATGAGTTGTTCTTGCGGACAAAACCGACCTCCCTAGAATCTAATGATATCTAGTGACAAGCAAGCCAATCAAAAACTATCTTTCTCTAAGTATGCAATTTATAAACAAAGGCAAACAAGTGTTTTACGCCTACCTTGGGTCCAATGCAAGTTTGTGGAAGCCTCGCTCCTTTGATCCAAATGAGCTCTCTTGTAGCGAATTTGCAAACACAAACAAGCAAACAAATTAAATAGCACCTGAAAAACCAATATCATAAAGCATACTTATCATGATGATAAAGGAATTCATGAAACAAATGACATAAGACAATTTGTTGAGAAAAATGAATCTGATTGTATTAATTCAAATCAAAGAAGAACTTTACAACCTGTGCCTTGATGTTGTACAAGCTCCTCCCAGGGTCCAACAAGAAGTCCCCTCTACCTTGACAAGTTTCACTCTCTTCCCAATGAAGCCAAAAAGGTATTTGATCTCTCCTCTCAAGCATAACTAGGAAGTCTCAATTCCACCAACATTTACCCTCAAAAATGTTCAGCTTCTAACCTCCCTAGCAACCAGCCCAATGCCTTAATTTATAGTGTAGTGGAGGGAAGTTACTAGGTCCTCCTTCAAAGGGATAAAGCCCTTCCTCAAAGGGATAGCTCCTCTCATCAAGGGATTAGCTCATTCTCTTTTGGGATGGATGAACCATCTAGGAGCGCTCAATCCATGTCAAAATTCCTTCTAGAATCATCTAGAATTAACCCAAAGTGAGTTTTTTAGAATAAACTTGCGCCTTTTTAATCATAAGGGGTTCGCACCCACTCCTTCTAGAATCATCATAGGGGTCCGCACCCACTCCTTTAGAGACAGAGCGGGCAGGTCTGCAAGTAACATGAACAAGGGGTGCGGGACCGCAGGTAACAGTAAGAGAAAGTGCGGAACCAGAGTTTTATTGATTTTTAATGTCTTTCTCTCATTTTCAAAGCTTAACATGAAGAGATGAGGTCTGAGACTTGCTTAGGAGGACAGTATAAGTGATGATAGACCCATACTGACTGCAGATAGTCATGGTGACGATATTTTTGTGTAACAGATTTCCCCCTAAAGTGCAAAGTCTGTAGTAGATGAGGATTTTATTTATCATTTAGGAAGAGTGAAGTATTTTATCATTTCGAGGATCATCTTGTGGAGAGCCTGGTTGGAACCTGTAAAAACATTCAATGCAAAATATATATATGAGATCATATCATCGTTGAGGTAGGCATTCCCATACTCAGATCAAAACTAACTAGAAAACTATCTACTTCTCTGATATAGGAATGATCTTGTAATACATCACAAGTACAGACACATGTAGACAGAGTATGGACACAGCCATCTGTTTATGAATAGTCCACAATATAATGAATACAAAATTCCTCGCAGCCTGGATGGTAGAAACTAGATCCAGGGTCTTCATTTCTACTTCCCGAAATAGTACGATTCTATGCATGCGAATAAATGTGTTGAAGTCGAACATGGTAGAAACCACTTGATTACCAGTCAATGATGTAAACTATTAACAAGTGAGAGAAACCACCATTAATTTCAATGGCTCTCAAAGTACTCAGTACAATCCATGAGATGGGAATAGACGTGTTAATGTCGAACATGTCACGGAATCCTTTGATCGAAGGTCAATGATGCAACCTATCATCAAAGGCGAGAAACCTGCCATTGAGGCATGCAGATCCCAAGGTACTGACGATTCCTAGATCATCTTTCTAGATAATGAGCTGAAGTCGATAGAAAGCGATCCGTCATAGGCAAGCCCACAACACGAAATCATAGATCAAGTTTGAAGAAATTTAGTTGCAAGGACTGACTCAGGGATGGTCAAGATGGATGACAGATATTTTGCAGATGAATGGCTTATTTGCACAGACCTCTTGAACACATAACAACACGGCAGATGGTTTGGTGACAATTGACCCAAAGTTAATACCCAGAAACCGGCTGAAGACTTTCAATGTGGTTTGATCAACTGTTAGGCAAAGGATTTCCCAACCCAGGTGAATGAAAGTGTCATGTTCAAGAGTGGTTACAAAGTATGACAAACAGGCTCACTTTTCTCATTTTTCCCCCACCATTTCTGGCAAGTACCTCTTTATTTTTGACAAGCTTGAGGAGGATAACATTTGCTTAATTATAAGCTCATCCTCCGGATGAGTCCAACTTAGTTTAGATTCGAAACCTAAGAAGGAGTGGTCCGTTCTTGTTTGTAATTGAACAGGTCCTTTACTGTGAAATTTTAACGAGTCCAGTATAGGAGAAAATCGGCATTTTTCAATTTTAGAGAGTCTGAAAAAACTTAAGAAGACTATAGGGTTGACCTTTTTCATAAATTTGTGTCTCCCAAGCCCGAAAAAGTATAAAATAATACTTGAGAGAACCGCTTGATCATTACGACCAAGGAGTACTTTTCATAATTAGTGCCTCTGATCCGAAAAAGTAAAAAAGCGATCAATGACACGTCGTTTTATAACCAATATCGAATTTGAAACGACAAAAATCCGACAATCTTTTCATGTTTTTACGGTCAGAAAAAGAGTTGTAAGTGGACCGTCTTTTTAGTTCCGTTTTAACGAGTTTAAAAAGAAAAACTCGGCGATCTTTTCATGTTTTAGGAGTCAGAAAAGAGCTTAAAGGTGACTCTAATGTTTTTTCGTCGAAAATGACCGATTTCACCTAAAAAATCCGTTATCCTGCACAAAACCTCAAACATTACTCATACCTGTTTAAAATGGATAAAAATGCTGCAAAAGTTACCTTTCTAAAGTGAAACATAAACAAATTTACAATTCATTTATTCAAAAAACTTATAAAAAGGACTTTCATCAATTCATTTTTACCATTTGAGATTTGGACGAGAAAATAGAGCTTTTGTTCAGAAACTTCCCGTGAAGATTGCGGAAAATCCATCCGTCGGAATCAAGTGCCGTCTCCTCTAGGTAATCCACATCATCCTACTCTTTAAATTCATCCGTTTCAAATTGTTTTTTAGGGTTTAAATTCATTTTTTAGGATTTTTTAGGTTTAGAAACCCGCGCGCAAGGGTCCGCAGGTGTAACACAGGGGACCTGCGGACCTCAACTTTTTCGCAATGGGGAAAAAGTCAGGGGTCTGCACCTACCGTGAAGGCAAGGTGCGGACCCATGCACTGTCTCTAAAAGAGAGGGTGCGTGCCCCGCGCAAAGGTTTTTAAAACCTAATAAACTCAAATTTCACCCAAAAAATTTCATTTTATATATTCTAATTTGCCTTTTTACTAGATGTAGGATATACATCATGCTTGATTGGCGAGAACGGGAGCATGAGATGTAGATCTTGCCGCGATAAATCACCAACCTTCGATCGATGCATTGAGGGCATGTGGCTTATACAAATTTGGTCCATACTTGGCATGAGGGCCCAGGTGGACTTTCTGCAGTGGCTGGTAGACAGGTGGAGCATACAGGACCAGTGCTTCTTCATTGGTGGCCACCAGCTCGAAATAGAGCCGGCAGACATATACTTTTTGACTGGTTTGCCTAAGAGAGGTGAAAACTTGACTCTATTCGGGACTAGGCCAGGTGACCAGTCTGTTGATAGCCTTCGGCTAGAGTTTTGCAACAACCAGACTAGAGACAAAGGGATAGACATCAAAACCATATCCCTTCCTGAACTCATGGTGATAGCATTTACTGTTACCAGACTTTGCGGGAATGCCGCACTACATGTAGCCACTGGATCCCAGATGCGGATGGCAGTTGACTGCTTTCGAGGCACCATCTTCAACTGGTGTGATGCTGTGTTTGCCAATGTAAAAGGCCAACTGACCAGAGCCAAAAGCGGACAACTGAAGACCTTTGGATATGGTGCTTTAGTTGTGAGCTTTGGTCTGGAGAGGGTCCCAATGTTGGTCCCACAGCACCTCACTGTTGGAGCTGGACTTCCTCGAGAGCCCAAACTGATGCGATGGGTTGCAGTTATGGCCCGTCATCCTGATGAGGGGACAGAGGTCGTTCGATTCAAACCTGAGTATTTCCATTGGTTGGAAAACCAGGTTTTTGCTATTCAGGACTTTCCTTATGCTGGGGTAGATTTTCGCGGTGACCCAGACATGGCTCTTCCACTAGGAGAGCAATGGGATGACTCAAGTAAAATCATTTTCAACATTTTCCTAATTTAATTTTTTTTTGTTTTTATCTCGTCCCAAAATTGATAGTTAAAGTTTCAAATGCAGATGTGGGCCCACAGCGACCAGCCGCTCTCCGGCCTTACGAGAGGAAACAACCAGCTGCAGCAGCACTATCCCCACAGGACGAATCAGTAGAGACCTTGGCCGAGTTGGAGAGCCATCTAGAGCGTTTGACAGGAGACATTCCAGAGACTGGCATAGATGACATTCCTCGTCGACTACAACGCTATGTGATTGGGGTCCCAGGACCTTTTAGGAGGTTCCTTTGTAAGGTGGCCTGTACAGTGGTTTCTTATCGAGATCATCACCAGTGATAGGATGATCGCCTATTGTAGACACATTTGACATTTTTGCTTTTTGTACTATCATTTTTGCCGATCATAAGGTGTTTTTCAACCTATGATCGAGGACAATGTATATTTTGACACACTCCTATATTATATCACTATTACCGGCTTATCTTGTAAAACATGTTATGAAATGTTTTTAAATTTACATGTATGATTATTGCAAATGTCTACTTAACATTCGAGAAGCAATTGCATCTGCCAATGTATTTAAAGATCTTGGAATATGCTGATATTCAATATAATCAAACTCACGTTCCAAGAGACGCACTCTCAAAAACAATCTTAATAACACTGGATTTCTAATGGCATATACTCTATTAAGTTGTAATACAACGAGTTCAGAATCTAACCTCACTATCAAACTCCGAATCGCAAATGAAATAGATTCAGATAATAACTTAATCACTGCGCTATACTCTACAATGTTGTTTGTTGTTTGACTGAGGCTTACCCCATGCATAGATACCAACTCGTCAGAGGGCGAATAGATAACCCAAGCTGCGGAAGAAATATTCCGTGTATTACGACAAGCACCATCAGCAAACCCAATGTATGTTTGGAGAGGCATCGACATCTACAATATCAAGAGTAAAACCAAGATAAGCAGGAATAATGATGAAAAAAACTCTCTAAGCTAAGCGCACTTTTTAAACTAAAAACACACCAGCTAGAAAGAAAACTAACCTAACTAAAAAATCTCCACACCCATTTTTAAGCATAATACCTCTTCAAGTAAAGACCATTTCTGGGTTTACCTAAAGAGTCCCCGTCAAAGTCTACCAATTCATAGGCCCCTTTTGCTAGCTTTCACTTCACAACATAGGGACCATGCCACATAGGAACGAATTTTCCAGCGCCTAATTTATCATTAGCTTGATCGTACAATAACACTAGGTCTCCTTCCGAAAAATTTCGAGGGGTCACATTTCGATCATATTGAGCTTTCATACGTTTTGCATGAGTTTCGATCGCTAATGCAACATCACGTCGATTCTCATCTAATTGAGCCAAGTATAACAAATGTCTTTCCTCTTCAAAAGTGGCTGGAAGTAACTCGATGGCCATTTGCAGTGACGGGATTTTGCATTCAATGGGTAACACATCTTCCAGACCCTAAACTAGTTGGAAAGGAGTGAACCCTGTTGACGTTTTTACTGAGGTTCGATATGCCCAAAGCACTGAAAATAGCATGTTATGCCAGTTCTACCGATGAATCCTAATGATTCGTCGGATCATGATGACTAGAACTTTGTTGATGGATTCAACCAGACCATTAGCTTGTGGATAATAAGGAGTTGAACTATCGTGACGCAAGCCAAGTTGGCCTGTAAGTTCCATCATCATAACGTTTTGAAAATGACGCCCATGATCAGTGATAATCGCTTGTGGAACACCAAATCTAGCAATTATATGATTGAACACAAAAATCGCAGCTGTTTTGCTGTCTACCTCAAATGTAGGCATCGCCTCGGCCCACTTGGTAAAATAATCTACCGCGAGGATGATATACGCATGCCCCCCGGCCAAGTGAGGGTTACATGTAATAAAATCGATACCCCATTTTGCAAAAGGACCGACGACAATTATAGGGTGGAGAGGAGCAGGTGGAGCGTGCATCTTTCGATCAAACACTTGGCAATTGTGGCATTTTCGGACCGCGTTAATACAATCTTTAAACAAAGATGGCCAGAAGTAGCCAGCGCGCAATATCTTTTGGGCTGTGGCATACCCAGACATATGACCGCCACATGATCCAGAGTGACAGTCATTTAGGACCCTTTTAGCTTCTTCATGAGTTAAACAACGTCGAAAAACAGAGTCCGCCCCACGACGATAAAGAGTATCTCCAATAATTCTGAATTGTTGGGACTGGAATCGTATTTTTCGACGTTCTGACCTTGAAATTTCTGGCCGAAAGGATTGGGTCTGGAGATAGACGATGATATCTCCATACCATGGATCTAAAGTGCTGATTAGAAACAAGGATTTGTCCGCAATGGGCTCCTCCGCCACAGTTTCCGTGTCAGAATGCAGGAAGTCACACATTAACTCCGCAAAAACTAAGGATTTCTTCGACTTAGACTTTTCAAATTCCAAGTTGAACTCCTGCAGGATGACGATCCATTTGGAGTACTTGCCCATAGCAATTGCTTAGTCAAAATATAGATCATAGGGTTGCAATCAGAAATTACTGTAGTCTTACGTAGTAAAATGTAATGACAGAAACGTTGGACAGCTTGAACAGCTGCCAATGCCAATTTCTCCACATGTGAGTATTTTAGCTCAGTTGGATTTAAAGTTTGACTAAGGTAATATATCACATGTTCAGTACCGAATTCATCTTCGTGAACTAACACCATTCCAATGGTGGAATGCGAAGCTGCGAGATATAAAAAGTAGTCCTGGTTGTAGTTGGGAGGATGCAATAATGGTGCATGGGTCAACGCGTGTTTTAGTGCATCAAAAGATTTCTCAGCTATCTCATCCCAAAAGAATGGAGTATTCTGTTTCAACAACCAGGTAAAACCCTTAGTGATCTCGGCATAGTTAGGAATGAATCGACGTAAAAAGTTTGCTTTCCCTTGCAAACTTTGGAGTTGGCGAAGACTCGAAGGAGGAGGCAATTTGACAATAGCTTCAACCTTCGAGGGATCGACGCAAATGCCAGCTTTTGAAACAACAAACCCCAGTAACCAACCCATTTCTATACAGAAAACACACTTGTGTGGATTCAACCTAATTCGATAATGCCTACACCTCATAAAGATTGCTCGTAAATGGATGAGATGATCAGCTCGATGTAATGAATGAGCAGGCAAATCATTGAGATAGGGTTGCACAATGTGCTTGATGTCATGAAACGCGTAAGACATGGCCCTTTGAAAAGTTGCCCCGGCGTTCTTGAGCCCAAAAGGTAATTTGCAATAACCAAATGTCCCCCATGGACAAATGAAAGCCATTTTTGGTTGATCGGCAGGTAGAATATTGATTTGATTGTATCGGAAAAAACCATCCCTGAAGGAGAATATTTCGCTGTCGGCACAATCATCAATGATTTGATCGATATAGGGAGTTGGGTAATTGTCCTTTGGACAGGCTCGATTAATGTCCCTATAATCGATACATATTCTTATTGTCCCTTGCTTTTTATTAACAGGAACAATATTCGATACCCAATCCGTTAACAGGATCGGATAAATGAAACCTGCTTTGAGTAATTTTTCAACTTCTGCTTTAATGGCAGCAGCTTTTCTCGGGTGAATCTGACGCAAACGTTGCCAGACGAGTTTAGCATCCGGGTAAGTTTTGATTTCATGAACAACAATTGCGGGGTCTATTCCTGGCATTTCCTCATATGACCAGGCAAACACGTCACGGAATTCTTGAAATAGGGCCTTATATATTTGAAATTCATCTTCCGTACAAGAGGCACCTATATGAATGTTTTCAACAATTCTAGGCTTAACCGAAATATCAATAGGAATAGTTAGAGAAATGTTTCCCAAATTTAACTCTGAATCAGGATTTTTCATTCGATTCTGAGGTTCCTTGACATATTTAGTTGTAAAAATTGATGAAAAATCATTTTTAGAACGATCACTCTCGGGCAAAAACGAAGATCTATGATGAAGATCTTCCCATGGTAGATCATCGACACATAGGATTTCACGAATTTGCTCATCAGTTTGAACAAGTTCGGAAAATGTTGTTGAATCTGAGTTTGATGTTGAAAGTGATTCCTCATAGACCACATTCATTAAGTCAATTTTGGTTGAATTTGAGTCGGAAAATGACTGCACGGCCTGATACGCAATTTCAAATGGACTCAAAGGCATAACATCACCAAATGAGTCTATCTCAGATTCGGAAGGTACGATCCAAGGATCATCATAAACAATGGTGTCTGATGAAATCATATGAATGGTTGCAGTAGAAGACGATGCGTTGATAGGAGGAAAAGGAAAAGTTCCCAGTAAACCAGAATCTTTAACTAGTCCTACTCCAACATCCTTATACGGGATAGTTGTCTTGCCGACATGCTGAATGCTTTCATAAGAGGCTGGGTCGGATGAAAAGAAAGTCAGCTGATCTATTTTTACGATCTTTCCATTATGAGGGAACTTTATAAGCCGAAAGACCGATGAAACGATAACTGTCATTGCATAAGACCAACTACGACCTAGGAGAAGGTTGTAATCTAGAGGGGCATCAACCACCTCCACATCTAGATTAACATTTTTTCCTTCAACCCTATAGGTAGATCCTATAGAATTCCAAAAGGATGAAACCCACGGCCATCAAAGGCCTTTAGAATCGTCGAGGATTGATTTAGCGAAGGAGAACCAAGCGATCTCCAACACTGTATCGACATAATACACATTGAGGCTCCCTCATCAATCACAGTCCTATGAACAGGTCTGTTTTTTACTAACACTGGGATCTGGAAAGCCATTTGATGAGGCAAGTGCGGTGTACTATTTTCTAGATTGAAAATTATAAGGTTCAAGTCCTGAATGTCAACAGCTCCTATAGCCGACAAAAGTAATTTACGCTGTGCTGGACATGATTGCAGCACTTCCAAAGCCGACATTGCTGAAGGTGAAACAGCTAAATCTTCAACAATGTTATAGTTCTAAGCCGCTCTCGCATGTGGATTGAAAGCTGACTTTCGAAGTATACCCTTGGCGGGCGGTTTGATTACTAATTCTGGGTTAGGTTTCTCGATCTGTAGTGGTTCAGAACCGGGAGCTGAGGTTGATGGGTTCAAATGAGAAGATTCTGCCTCTTTACCATCAATAGGACTTTTACTTCCATAATCATGCGATCGAGTCACAACCCTAACATGGGACATAATCATTATGGGTTCCTCGGAGGCATTAGAAGAAGAACCTATCATCTTACTGTCTTGACTAGGAAAAGGATCCTTCAAGACAGCAGGAGTTTGGGAACCTTTGACAATTTTCGCAACCTCTGCACGATGAGGGAAGTCTCTTGTAAAATGCTCTTCGTCACAAATGAGACAAGGATAACGAGGTTTGCGTTTCTCATCATTTGATTCCGTTTTTTCTGGTTTCTCTTTTGAATTTTTATCTGTTTTATTTTTCTTCTTCCCTTTCTTCTTACCGTCGGATTTTGATTTGGCTGTATATGACTCTACAACATGAATATCGGCGGAAATTTCCGCGGAAGAATCTCCGGTCGGGGAATCTGGCAAGGTTATGATAGGAAAATAATTCTTGGAAGACTTCTTCTTACTTTTGGTATTAACCGTACCAATCATACCGTCAGCGGCATGAGACCCTGAAGGAGCTGCAGCGATTTGATTTTGCTTAGGAAGATCGGGGATTTTCTCGTGTAACGTACCTGACTGAGTATAAACTAAGTCAAGGTACTATGCTTGAGCAATTACTTGCTCCTCAGTAATGACTCCGGCCTTAGCTACATCCTTAGTGACCTTTGTCAATAAAGATTTTACAAACCATTCAGCTAAGATCTGATGTAGAATAAAAACTTTCACTAAACGTCGTCGACGTCTCCATTCATGAATGTGATCTGAAATGTAAGTGGACGTAGACTGTTTTAGCGAAGTTAATAATTCCGTGCCATTGTCATATTTGACTGGCAACTGTAAATGAGTTAAAAACGAGGTAGCTAACTAACTAAAATTATAAAAAGCGCCTCGCGGTAACTCAATGTACCACTTGGCCGCAAGACCAATTAGAGTGTGTTGGAAAAGCCTTAAATGGATTGAATCATCTGAAATGGAATTAGACGCACACCAGAGGTGATAAGTCATCACATGGTTTGACGGGTCCTCTCCTGATTTTCCTTCAAACTTAGGAATATCCACTAGAATTAACCCAAAGTGAGTTTTTTAGAATAAACTTGTGCCTTTTTGACTTTCACAGGGGTCTGCACCCACTCCTTTAGAGACAGAGCAGGCAGGTCTGCAGGTAACATGAACAAGGGGTGCGGGACCGCAGGTAACAGTAAGAGAAAGTGTGGAACCAGAGTTTTATTGATTTTTAATGTCTTTCTCTCATTTTCAAAGCTTGACATGAAGAGCTGAGGTCTGAGACTTGCTTAGGAGGACAGTATAAGTGATGATAGACCCATACTGACCGCAGATAGTCATGGTGACGATATTTTGTGTAACACTATACTGAGCCTCCCTTGACAAGAAATGTATTTTAGGATGTGGTAGCTCACCTCATGCCAAGGATAGGGAAGGATCTCCCTCTTGGCCCCATTTTTGTCTTCAATTTCTCTTCATCATTTAGGAAGAATTTTTTCTTAGCAAAGGTGTTGCTAGCCTTGTCCTCCCTTCTCCATTGTACCCCTTAAGGAAGTTTGGTTACTCTAATGATCACCTCAAGGTTGATTGTAATTGACAACCCACTCACCAAAATGGTAGAATTTTTTCTTTCCTGAGGGTTGAGTGCCATGGAAAAATCATGGGCTATATCATCATCATACCCTATGAGAAACTCAAATAAACCCAACCAATGATGCCTCCTAAAGATATCTACCACAGGGGGATGTAGGTGAATCCTAGATGTATTTGTGGGTTCTCTTCTATTGAATCCCCCTCCCATTTCTCTTCTCTGGTTAGCTAAATGCGGGAAGTTTTGTAAGCTAGCTTCAATATGAGTTCAAGGTGGCTAAGAGTTTAAAATATTTTTGGGACATGACTACAATTTATACCATATTCTATGTCCACACAATTCTCTTAAATTCCCAAAATTCTATCTAAACCTCAAGCCCACTGTAATTGCTATAATATTTCAAATTCTTTTCCTTTTTTCCTTTATCTAGTTATTAAATCATGAACATAGAAGAGATGGGCCACTTAATTTTCACTGTGATGCTTGGGATGATGAGAATTGCTGACCAATTTGACCCTAGGCACTCGCTTATATATTTCCTTTGGAATTCTAGTGCTTCTTGTACCTTTCTGAGTTTCCTACAACTTCCTTTACATCTATTTCCTGTAGGGTCACCAAAATAATTTTTTCTTCTTCGATGGCTCTCTGAGGTGGTCCCGGTATCTTTGATATCGAAATGAACAATGAGTTCATGAAATTTTGGAATTTTATGCTATTTATGGTGAATTTTTTTTTTGGAGTGTAGTGTTGGCTGGAAGTGGTACGAGATTTCCTCATTGGGAGCGTTGGCCCACCATTGGTGATCATTCACTCTCCCTCGTAATCATCACCCATTCTAATATAACTAACTCAACCACCTTTTTTACTAATGCTCATTTATTTTACACTCTAGCATGGCATGCTAACTCGGAGTTCACTTTTTGATCTCGAGTTGATGGTGGCCAAGTTAACTTGCCACCTCAAGCTTATTAAAAAGAACTTTTTCAACATTCATATATTTTTATCATATCGTTACTTGGGGAAGAGTTGGATGAGGTGCATATCTGTGCCTAACTTTGCTGATTGATGCATGCTGGAGGATGGATTGTTCTGCTACTTGCTCAGTTAATTCTTCCTCATTCATCATTTTTTTGTTGATTTCCTCTTGCTTATGTAGTTGTCTTCTTGTTATTTCATTTGTGCAAGTGCTTGGTATCTCCCTGCTACTGCTACTTTTGTGGAGCTCTAGCGAGGAGAAATAAGGCCTTTAGATATGCTGGAGATCCTTTTTTCTTTGGTTGTGAAGGGGAATGCAGGCTTAGGATGGTTGCAGTGATGACACAGGCTCCTATAGGAGATCTTGTAGCTGCTACAACAAACCCTGTAGCTGCCTTTTTCTTCGTTATTTATTGATTTTTTCTTAGAGGGAGGCTGTGTAGTGGTGTAGGATATGATGATGGTGATGAAGGATCATATGGAATGGTGAATGGTTGAGGCCAGTGAGGACATGGCCTTTTGACCTCTTTTTTATTTTTTCATATTTTCTTGTGGTTTTTTTTATGGACACAGGGGTAGGTATGAATATGACTTGATGTTGGGTGAGAGATGGTGAGGTGTAGGGTCCCAAATTAACCTAGAATAGGTCTGCATAGGTTTTTTACAGATCAGGATCCCTTTCCTATAACATTTCAGCACATCCTATAGTGCTACAGGATCTTCCTGTAGTAGCTATAGGACACCCTGTAGCAAGCTAGAAAATGCTCAAAAAAATGATTTTTGATGCCTAAATGTGGAAATGAGTGATGGGGACATAGTAGGCATGAATGAGATGTAGTGGATGGAGGAAGAAGTGAGATGATAATTGGTATTCTTCCCCTATAACTCTGAGTCCTTTATTGCCTTCAAAAACCTGCAAAATCACATAATTTATTAGTGGGCAGGTTTGAGGTCCCTGCCATGGAAATTTTGGGATTTTTTCTTCTCTTTTTTCTTTTTTTTTGAAAGACACATAGGTCACCCCAAAGGAGGTTTTCATCCTATCTACCTACCCTAGGTGCCTCAAAGGATTTTTTCACCCAAGGATCATTTTATTTTAATTTTTTTCACTCTTGGGATGCCTCAAGGAGGTTTTCAACCCACAAGTTGGCCTCAGATGCCTCATAGAGGTTTTCACCTAGGCCCCTTATTGTTTTTTTTCAAAAACAACACAGTCTTCAAGAATTGTGTGATCTAGAAGCTAAGATACTTCCAATCAAATTTACTTCGTTGTTGATCGTAGTGATGAACTCCTCCATTGACAGAGGTATTTTGTAGGCTTTCAATTTGTATCCATTGACAAGAAAGGGAATACCTTCCTCATCAATGGTCCTGATTTGAATAGCCCCATTGTCATGGAACTTCTCTATCAGATATGAACCCAACCACCTGGTCATAAATTTTCCTTTGAAATCCTTGAACCTGGAGTCATATAGCAGAGCCCAATTCCCTTCTTGAAAAACCTTGTCCTTGATGTTATTTTAATGCTAAACCTTCATTTGTACTTGAGTAAATTCAATGTCTAGGAGAGCTTGTATCCTGAATTCATCCAAACCATTGAGTTGGAGCAACCTCTCATGTTGTGCCTTTGTAACATCCAAATCCAATTATGTTTCCATTCTCAAAGTATTGTATTCAAACTCAATGGAAATTAGAGCCCTCTTTCCATAGACCAAGTCATAAGGGGTGAAGCTAGTGTTTGTCTTCAAAGTTGTATTATAGGCCCAAGTGGCCTCCACAAGATTGTCATCTGAATACTTTCTGTTGTTGCTCACAACCTTGGTGAGGATGCCTTCCAATGCTCTATTAGTGACCTCTACTTCTCCATTGTCTCGAGGATGATAGGCTGTTGACTTCCTGTGTTTAATCTTATTCCTCCTCAAAAAATTCTCAATTAGGTGTGATGTAAATTGAGCTCCCTGATCGGTGACTAGTTCTTTAGGGTACCCAAACTTGTATAATACATTCAGCCTTAAGAACTTAGCCACTTTACCTTCTATTTCTACCTTGACATCCTTGGTCTCAGCCCACTTTTTCAAATAGTTAGTGCATACAATTATGTACTTTTTCTTCCTTGATGGTTGATCAATGGGCCCAATGAAATCCATGCCCCACTTTTCAAATGGATCTAGAGCTAGCTGAGGCTGCAAGGGCATTTGATCCTTGGTAGTAGGTTTCCCCATTCTCTAGAAATGATCACATCAACTCATGTATATTCTTTCATCTTGGAGGAGTGGGCCCGTAGTAGTCAACTTGCATTACCTTGAAAGTTGTTATTGGCTACAAAGTGACCTCCACAAGGCCCATCATGACAGGCTAAAAGGATTTCAAAGTCTTCCTCCTCCCTAGCACATCTTCTCAGAATTTGATCTGGGTCTAACTTGAAGATATTTACGCCAATCCAAGTGAAAGGGGTACTCTTCCTTACAATTCTTCTCTTTTCCTTGGATGAAAAATTTGGAGGGAACTGCGTAGCAACTAGGTAGTTGGCTATGTCAGAAAACCATGGGGAGAGAAATAAAATAGAAAATAAATGATCATCTAGCAGCTGATCATCAACTATTCCCTCCTCACTTGCAGGCAAAGAAAGTGTAGGAAAAAAATATACAACTACATTTTCTCTACATGGCTTATCAATCATGGTTAAATAAAACTTGTGTAATAAAAGAAACCATCTAATAATTCTAGCATTCACATTAGGTTTTCTCATTAGGTATTTGATGGTAGCATAGTTAGTATGCACAAAGGTTTGATAACCAGTGATGTAGTGCCTAAATTTATTCAGGGAGTGGACAATAGCTAGGAGTTCCCTTTCTGTCATAGTGTAGTTCAATTCAGCCTTGGACATATTTTTTCTAATGAATTAAATGGCATAAGGAAATTTTTCATCTCTGTGGCCTAGAGATGCTCCTATAACTTTGTCAGATGCATCAACATGGATGTGGAAAGAAAGAGCCCAATTTGGGCCTCTGAGTATGGGTTCAGTAGTCAACTTGTCCTTCAAGAGTTCTAGGGCCTCTTGGAAACTTTCTAACTAGAAAAATTCAGAGTCCTTGGCCAACAGTCCAAATAATGGTGAGGATACTTTGCTAAAGTCTTTGATAAATCTACAATAGTATCCCGCTAATCCCAATAAACTCCTGACAACCCTCTGCTTTTGAGGGGTAGGGACCCTTTTTATGATAGAAATTTTATTAGGGTCCACTTGTAGTCCTTCCTAGGATATTGAGTGACCCAGAATAGTCCCTGAATTCATCAAGAATTCATACTTCTCGGGACTAAGGGATAGGTTAATTTCAATGCACTTATTTAATACTTTCCCCAAGTTAGAGAGAGCCTCTAGGAAATCATACCCACAGGCATTGAAATCATCCATATAGATTTCTACAGAGTCATGGACTAGCTCACCAAAGATGCTTAGAAATTCCCATTGAAAAGTGGTAGGGGAATTACATAATCCAAATGGAAGGACCTTATAAGGAAAGGTACCCCAAGGAAAATTGAATTTGGTTTTATCTTGGTCCTCTAGGTTGATCTGGATCTGATTGTAACCACTGAATCCATCCTAGAAGAGAAGAACTTCCTCCCTGCAAGACCATCCAAGACTTGATCAATGAAAGGTAGAGGGAAATGGCCTTTTTTAGTGGCTTTGTTTAACTCTCTGTAATCCACACAGACCCTCCATTTTCCATTCTTCTTTGGGACCAGAACTAGAGGAGACACCCCCTCAGTATTTGAGATGGGGTAAATGAACCCTGCATCCAACAACATCTCCAGTTCTTCGTTGACTATGTCTTTGAGGGTTGGGTTCATTCTCCTATGAGGTTGGTGCACTCATTTACAACCTTCCTTGATGTATATGTGGTGAGTACACATAGAAGGGTGCACTCCCTTCATTTCCTTATAGCTCCAAGCAAAAGCATCCAAGTGCTCTGTCAACATGTTACACAAGTTCTCTTCCTGATGGGTTGAGAGCGAGGGGTTGATTTTAATTTTTTTAGATGGACCAAATTGTACCATTTTGATGTGAGCTAGATGTGAGGTAACTAGGGATAAATTAGTCCAAGGTTTATCTTCAAATTGTTTCACCAGCTTATCAAGAGGCATGGTGTTGGGGGGCTGGTTCTAGAGGATTTGATCAATTCAGTCATCTTCATCAGGTTCCCCGCTCCTATAATAGTATCTAGGGTACAGGTTGGGTAGGATGTGGTATGGTACACTTCATCTTCCTCTTCCTCTTCAAACTAAAAGGGTAAGTCATTCTCTAAGGATGGTTGAGTAGGAGCATACAAGACCAACTATTTGAACAAATGCCCATTCTTAATGGTCATGTTCCTAGCCCTCCAACTTATATAATCATTAACAGTGGCTTGCTATGGCCTTCCAAGGATGAGAGGATAACCATTGAATTTTGTCTTGGGCTGGAGAACTAAGACATCAACAGGGTACTCCCAGGAATCAATAGAGACCATTACATCCTCAACAACTCCCTAAGGAGATGTTGTGGATCTGTCTACATGATGCAATACTATTGTGGTCTTCCTCAATGATCCTTAGAGATTTAGTTTGAGCATGGTCTCCTTAGTCATCACATTGATTTCATCCCCAAGATCAATCAAGGTGTGAGGGACAATGATGCCATCAATGTGCACATCTACCATAGGACTTCCATGGTTTAGATACTTTGGGAAAATCACTCTTTCCAGCATTAAGCCAAACAAATGTCCAATGACATTAATGGTAGGGGTGTCTTTCTTTCTCCTCACATGATGTTTGAAGCATTTCTCCTTGATTAGCTTGTTGTAGATGGGGACATCCTTGATGGCCAAGAGGAGTAGGATTTTAACACACAAGTTTTTCAATTACCCTAGAAGTTCAGTCTCTTTTGGGGTTTGCTGACTAGAATGGATCAATATTTCAGGAAAATGAGGTTGATTGGTTTTAGGAAAGCTCTCTTCCTTTTCCTGTTCAAGCTCCTCGGGTGGAGATGGAGGTTGGTTATATAGAAGTGCTCTTCCAGACCTAAGGTTGATTTCTTGAATTTCCACAGGATAGGTAGGGTAGGATGTCTCTCCACTATAGAAATATTGTGCCTGTTTATTGTTCGGGTTCATATTTGGTTGAGAAGGCATATGCGGTTGCTTAGGTGGAGCACAATGAAGAATTTGTGGTTGAGATGGATTTGGAGGAATTAAGGTTGGAGATTGGTTGAATGGGGGTCTCCACCCCTGTGATGGGCTATTCCACTGAGGTTGTGGGGGAGCATATGGCTTAAATGAGTGATTGGTAGGTTGGGAAGGGTACTGAGGTGCATAAGACCAACGAGAAGGTGTGGACCATGCAGGATAAGCAGGAGAACACCAAAGGGGAAGCAATGCATTTTGAGTGGGATTGTAATATGAATAGGATGCCCCTTACATGCCTTGGTGGCATGGTCGAGATCCTTGAGGCCTACTTTGGTTGATATAATTGAGTTGTTCAACCCCACCTTCAGTTACTTAATATACAAATTTCAATCCAAGCAGAGAAGGGAACTTATCTTTGGAGTGGGTTTCCTCACACACCAACCAGACCTCTATAACATTCAATGGACATTCATTTCTAGGGTGCCCTGTAGTGCATCTAGGGAAAAATGCAACTAAGGATCTCTCTGCAGAATCTTGCTTCCTCTTGATCTTCACGGTGTCCATTTTCATAGCAAGGGTATGCAATATTTCACTTTTAAAGTCTTCTAACATGTTTCCAATTTCACTCTTGATAGATGTGTTGGAGGAAGAGGAACTGGCCAAAGCTTGACTGGCCCTACCTTTCTTTTTGGAAGCTCTAGAATGATTTTCGAAAGCTATCTTGATATCATCATAAGCTAACTAATAGATGTCCCCTCTAGACAACATGTTTAGGGTTTCTAGGATATCTTGCCTGATCCCTCTAAGAAGGACCAAATTGAGTGATTCAGGATCAAGGGTGCATCTGGCCCTTTTATAGCTGAGTTGGAACCTTTCCTCATAATCCTCCAAGGATTCGTCATGTCCCAAGGTCATTCTAAATATTTCCTCTTTCGTATCCTTGGACCTATAGTAGTCCCTATACTTGTCATCGAATGATTATTGCATTTGTCTACAGGTAAACCCATGAACGAATGCAAGGTTGCATCCTTAAGGGTGGATGGAACAACTTCAAGGTCTTCTGAGGTTAAGCCATTGAAGTGAGGAAGGGCAGAGGGGCTTATGTTTTTCATCCTAGCATATCCATTAGCCTCTCAAATGGGAAAAGCACCCTCATTTATGTTTTCATCCCTATTTTTGTTTTCATCCATGGTGTAAGTGCGTGGAATGGTTTCTTATTCTTCTTCCCCAATAGGCTCTTCAAAGATCTGTGGTTGGTCACCTAATGGGTCCTCTAACTCCGCTGTAGTTGGAGAGGGAACCTGACAACCACCAAAGAAGAGGGAAGGTTGACTATTTGATGGTGTGGGGGTATTTGGAAAAAATTTCCCTAAATTGTCTCTACTCGTATGAGGCATTAAATAATTTTTTTTCTATTGTGTGTTTTTAAGAATTAATTGAAAAATATAAAGGAAAGCATAATAACATTTGCCTACTGAATTTAAATTACAAAGAAAAGTAGAAATTACATCTACCTAGACGCCTCCCGAAAAAGGCGCCAAAAAGTGATGAGCCTCAGTATTGCAGCAAGGATGTTGCAACTCCTGGGGCAACCAACTTTACTTTATCAACTCGAGGTTTCGTACAAACGTGGAGGTGACAGTGGAATATACATAGCAGATGCACCATTGTACTCATGTCACTTCTCAACTTGGGCGCTAGACCACTAGGTGTCTAGAATAGTCTTCTATTGACTAGAAGGAGTCTGACCACTGGCAGTGAATGTAAAGTTAGTTGTAATGTAGAAAAGCAAATGCTTACCTATTTAGGAAATGAAAGTTGCTGAATGATAAATGCTATCAAATGCCATAAATCATCTAGCTAGGAAATAACACAAATTACATGCAGAAAAGAACTAGCCTAACTTTGTAATTGATCATCTAGATGTTTGGACTACTTGGACATGGGAAGTTGTTCTATCATACTATGATTTTTATACGCATGCACTAACTATTTCATTTTGTATTTGTAGAAAAAGAGTCTTTTAATTTCTAAATTCAGACATGTAAATGTTATCATTATTCTATTTGATCTTGTAGGGGGGAAACATATGGGAGAGATGATCTTAGGTGGAAATGATAGGAATTGAATCCAAGATTAGGGCCTAACCTACTCTCATACTAGCATTTCTGGTCAAAACAAGGTCAAACAGGCTACTACAGGAGATCATGTAGCTGTTAGAGGATGTCCTAGTTTGCTACAAGATGTCTTGTTCTTGTACTGGAAGTTAGATGAAAGATTTAGGAGGCCGAGAATAGTGGAATGAGGTGTTGGAGAGATGTATGATAGTGAGAGAAGGTGTAGGGAAGGTGCATATTTCCCGAGGCTAAGCCCAACAATTCAGGGAGGTTGGATTTGCCTAAGGTGACTTCTCACAGTGGCTACAAAATAGAGATTTGGACTATGGGATGGTATGCCTTGGTAGAAGGTGGAGAAGGATTAGGTGAATATGGTTTAATGAGTTTCTCCCTGTAGATCAACAATCCCTGCAACAAAACCTTTTTTTCTCTTCATGTATGCATCGTGACATATCAACATGGAAAAGATGAATTGAATTTGAGAAAGCTGGTATATCTATTTCTAATGACTATATTTTTGAAATGAAATGCCTTTTTAAGGTATAGAAAACTCAAGAAGCAAAATAAAAATTCCATGTGCTTCCAAGAAATCATAAACAATTATCTAACTAAAAATGAACCCTAAGCCATGCAATCACCAAAACACAACTATGTTTTTGGGGCTCGGAGAATGGGACCCTCTAACCATGATGCCATGTAGGAGATGAGGAAGAGGCCACTGTCATAAGCTTTTCTAGAGTACCTTCCTTCACTACTGCACCTTTGATATACCTCTTCAAACTAATGGAAAAAAGATTAAGAAATCATTCAAATAACTATTAAGCTAAACAAAACATAAATAACTTCAGCAACTAAATTTCATTTTAACATAATAATATAGATACAAAAAGAGGAACTTCTGATTATAGGGTTGGACCCTAAACTAAGAGCTTTAGCTCTCTGAGCCAACTTAGTGCTCGACCAAAACAAAATTTCTCATTATCTTCAAAATGTCAATTACAACATAACAATAACATTCACAATGTTTTAGCTCAAAATGGCATCTTGGCTACAACAAAAAATTGAATCCTAATGAGTCCCTTGGCTCTCTTATTTATACAAAACTGGAGCTCCCAACACCTCCCTAGAAGATAGGGAGACTTGGCTCCCTAACTCAAGAATGAATCATTCTTAACTGTCACTAGCTTGGTTGCTAATGGACTCATCTTGTTGGGTTGCTAGTAACTCTGAGCTGATGAAATATAGTGGATGAATCTTCAAGTGATTTGAGGAGTTAATGAGGGATACCCATCTCCTAAAATCTCTCTTGCTTGCCCACTTCGAGTTCTTGCACTTAAGTCAATCAGAAACTTCTCCATTTCCTGCATTTAATACATATTTGGCCACATGATATAATAACTCACCTTCACCCTTCTCACTAAGAAAAAAATAACAAAATGTGTAAATAAATGTGAGAAAAATCAATTTTAATAAGGTGGAGAGTGGCATTGTGACTCATATAGTTTACCTATTGATGAGCCTCATCACTACTCCTGTATAGATCCTTTTGAATCAAATGTTACTATTCTTAACGATAGTCAAGAATAAGAAGATGCTTGTTTTTAAGGCAAAATAGGATAATATTCAATCATGGACATACGATGTAGTAAGATCAAAGATGTATTTCACAAAGTTTATACATTTATAACTCGATGTTATTTTGGTTTTCTTTATTGGATAGGAAAATTAGATGAAATAAGGACATGGCTAGGAAATATTTGAAAAAAATTACTTTGCAAGATTTGAAACTTAAACCAGGTATGCATATTCATAGTATTAAAGGCCACACGAAAGATTAATTTTTCATGAGGTATTTTCTTCATAACATTCACATGGATAGAAATACTATCAAATAGAAAACAATGATACCATTAAAGATTATAGTTGAGGAAATTGGATTGCAAAGAAGAGATAGCATGTAACATAAGTCTTAAACCAATATAATTTATTGTTGTAAACAAATTCTTAATAAAAATAGAATCAATACAATGGAACACATACACAAATTTAGCACATACACTTTAGCCGAGAAGCCCAAATTGAGAAAAACAAAAATATTTTTCAATATATGTTATTCCTTTTAAAATGTTACAATATAATAGAAACCACCAATCCATTAACAATGGATTATAATAAAATTATAGTTCCTTTCTAGAATTGCATTACCATGGGCGACAAAACGTGTGCCATGAAATTGCCAACAGGTGAGAGCCAAATCCAGAGAAAACACTTGATAAAAACATCTTGATGATAGGCTATTTATGATTTTTTCTTCATGGGACCCTTTAGGTTCCACTTGAGGCCATTTATACCTTCATATGGGGAGGTATTCCCGCCCACAGGAGCAGCTTTACCCCCACTATAACTCCTCTCTAACGTCCCCCTCCCTGTCCTGCTACTATTGTTCCTTATGCAATGAAATGTGCTTGGGGGTGGTTATGTAAGGAATATAACAAATACCAAAAATTATCTAACTTCTTGTTTTCTTTGCATATCAATGGTCATGTCATTTCTTGATCAATAATCTAGGGAATCAAGTACTATTGTTTCTTTGCACCAAGAAAATTTCCCAATACTCATAGGGTTCTTTAGTGAATCTAGAACATTCTTTAATGTGTCCACTCTCACTAGAAGCACCATCCTACATTTAACCATGTATCTCAAAAAGTGATACTAAATATAAACATGCTTTTCTTAGAATGATAAGGTAGGTTCTTCAGATGGAAGATCACACCTTGATTGTGATAACCTATCCTTACATATTGATTTATCAACCCAATACCTGAAAAAAATATTTGTGACCATACTACATCCTTTCTTGCATGATTGGTTACCACGTATTCAACTTCTATAGTTGAGAGTGTCACCATAATCTATATTTTTCACATACAATTAATTGCTCCTCCAAATAGGTTAAACACATACCCACTTGTAGATATTGTATGATCAATATCTCTATCCTAGTTTGAAACAACAGACCCATTTATATAAACACTCTCTCTATATCCTATTCTTTCTTCGTAGCATGATACATATCTAGTTATGCCACAAAAACACATGAAATACCTCATTACTATTTCCCAATACTCCTTTCCTTATTTTGACATATAGCTGCTTAAAACTCCCACTACATGTGAAATATATAATCCAATATAGACAATTCCATACATTAGATTACCAACGACAATGGAAGACATATTATGAGACATGTCCACTTCCTCTTCCTATCTCTTTGGACACTAATTTGTAGATAGCTTTAAACCTACGAGAATAAGGACCTTTACTAGTTTATATTCTTGCATATTAAACCTTTGCAATATTGTTTCAACATATTTCATCTTGTTTCACAAGAGTTTACTGTTTACTCAATCTCTTTTAATTTCCTTTCATAAATGAAACTTGTAGCACCAATATCCTTCATGTCAACTTTTGAGGACTACGAAGTATTCATATACTAGATTATTTCCTTGTCATTTCTAATTAGCAATATATCATCGACATACATGTTATCAACCTTTTTGTCACACTTAGGTTTGGGAAGGTACTGAGTCATAACTCACATAATTGAGGGATAATATTCGACTCCCATATCCCTATATATCCATACTTTCATGTTTTATTACTCCTTATCTTCAACAAATTGAAATTGCATCACTCCTTGCAAGTTATCAAGGTCCGATGCAACCCATTCTATCACTACCTTTTAGCAAAGGAGTGATGAAAGGTAAAAAAATATGGAATATTTTTTCCAGAATGATTAATATGAATGAGGATCATATGACTTAGAATGGGGTCATTAATTGAATCCTTTATGTTAACTTCTCTTGGCCCTAGGTGTCTATATTCATCTTCCTATATCTTTGAGAAACCTATATAATGAGATCCTTCCAGGAGGGGAGGGGGACACAAAAAAAGAAAAGTTAATACACTTATGTTGTTGTATTTATTAGGAATACTTCCATGAATTATTTTTGTGAGCCAACCCATAGCTGGTGATCCAAGGATGACAAATTGACAAGGTATCCAGGAAGGACTCGTTCCACAACAAGGTATAATTTTTAACTTTTTCTTTCATAATGTAAACATCATGAAGATTTATCCCTAATATTTGTCTCATGTTGTATTATTTCATATTGGATTTAAATTTGGTTATTAGATCAATCAAATACAATAATAGATCTTTGATTAGAAGAAGAGTTTTTGGTTCTTCACTTTGACATATTTATGTTACAAAGGCTAGTAATGGAAGCAAGACATCGAAGAGTTGGATAAGGATTTTGTAAATCTTATATGGTTATATCTCACATCAAAAATAAAAGGAATGGGGGTAAACACATATTCCTTCCTCTCTTTTTTCTTATGCAATGAATATTATGTCATAGATCTAGGAGATCCTTGTAAGTTGCTTACCCGACTATGGAAAGAGGAAATTTTTCTACAAACAAAACCAATGAATCCACTAGAGATTGAACCAAGAATCTTTGCTTTCAAATACTTTACCTTCAACTAGTAATATAGGCTCAAGTCCATTATGTGCCAAGGGTAAGGGATAAGTCTACACCATAATAGAAGAGAGTTCAAGATAAGGTATATTCATCAATAACTAGATACTAATCCTTGAACTAGTGGAAAAAATACTCATCAAACCATCGTGTTGTTGCTCCTCCCCCTACGTGCGACATCAATTCCTTCCATCGTACCATACAGGAATAAGAGAGCCCAATACAGGTTGTTGTCACCCATTGTTTGATCTTTGATACACTCTATAGAAAAAGGGAGACTAGAATATTCCCATGGCTAAACTATTTCTATCTCCATGTTTGATACTTTATCAACTACTCCTTCATGTTTCTCAACATCCCTGCACACTAGTTAAACATTGTTGGATCCAAACACCTCATTTTTGTATCCACTTTTGTTTTCAAATCCAAGTGGGGCTATGTTTACCCTACTATATGAGTAATAGAGAAGATATTTTTTAAAGGTTTAAATCAATCGCTTCTTTTATTGGTAGCTTGACACTTATTTCCCAACACCTAGCCCTACAATATTTGTGGCCCTCAGTATTGTAGCTACAATGTTTAAAATCCAAGAGTCTTATCCTTCATTATCAAACTAGGGTGCATACAAAATTAATATGGGTTGGTTTTATATGTGTAATAGGAACTATCTTATTCCTCTTCTAATCCTTATATAGGTGAGAGGTGTTTGGGTGTAGGCTAGATGAACATAAATCCAATTAAGTTTACTGACTAAGTATGCTACAAGCAAGTGAAACTGTAGAGGTAACTTGAAAAAATGAAATGGCACATAGTTATGCTAATTTCAAGAAATGTAAATAACACTTTTCTTGGAAGTGAAGCACATACAAGGTAAACCTAAAACATATGTTGCAAAACATACAAAAAACACTCAAAAAGAAAATGATATAAGCATCTAGAGGAAACTATTTGATATTTCTATGCCTCTAGACTCCATCGTCAACATCTCCAACATGTTCCAATACATTAGGGAGACTAAACCAAGAGTTTATTGTTAAACTAGGTGAGAAAAATGGGTTGTTTGCAAACTACTACAAGATTCCTTATTTTCTACAAGAGGAGACCAACAAACTAGAAAAAAATTGAAATGTGAATATAAGGTGATAAAAGGGGGTAAGAATGATGGAAAATTATGTTATTGTGTTATTAAAGGCATCAAACAATTACATAAAAGATTCATCTTCAAACAACCAAGCTACTTCTACCCTCCATAACCATAATCTCAATTGCATAGTAAAACAACAAATTGAAAAAATGTAATAAAAAAATGAATGAAGTGGAAAAAGTTATTAAAGATGCAATGATAAGTTATGTGAATGATATAAAAGGCTAACATGCTATAAAAATGACCTATAGAGAACATTAGCTCATAAAATTATGAACTTAACCATGCAAAAAACTATCAAACTATAATTTATAGAAATGCTAATTCTAAAGATAAACAAAGAAAATGAAAAGAAATCAAATAATATCAAGAAAAGTACAATAGGGATATAAAGTTCTTGCAGTGGGTGCAGCCTGAGGATGCATAGTGTCCTTGAAGAAGAACCACGACTGCTAAGAACTGAAATGAGGAATTGTTTCCATTAACTGAAAATATGTCTTACATTAGAAATTACAATCCTAAAAAATTTGCTTAGAAATATTCAAATCTCAATCTATTCCTTCTCTATTACCAACTTTTATACGACAAATTTGAATATATTATTTACACATCAGAAGAGGGAGAATCCTCCTCGAGAGGAAAGCTGCATTTCCCTCCTAAAATTCTAAAAATAAGGGATCTTGTTCCAAATCCAAATTTACAACAATAGGAAGAGGCATTAAATTCTCTGAGCCGGTCGAGTTTGAGTCTTCATGCTACAAGGAGAAAATCCCTAGAATCTCTCTAGTGATGGATTCCTCATAATGCGTTAAACATATTTATGTCGCCTACATAATAAACATATTAATGCACATAAAGCATGAAAACTACATTGAATTATCTAGGAGCTAATTAAGCTAGGAAAATATAACATTATGTAAAAAATGTGGGGTCAAACATTATTTTGTGTGCCTAGGAGTGAACTGATGGGTTTTATAATTTACCTATTTTTGAGGCCTATCATAACCCCCTACTAGAACTATTACACATCCTTGAGAAACTCAATCTATAGAGATTAATAAAAAATTTCTACTCTTGATGAAATCAAACTGAAAGCAAGAGATTACAAATTTCCACTACTATTATGTGGAATGAAAATAAAAAATTATAAAACATCTGCAATGACATGCAACCATCAAAACCACAAGAACACAATTATTTACAAGGGATCCCAACTGGGAAAAACCCCTCTGGTACTTTTCATTAATTAGATGAGAATGAGAAACTATTTTAATGTCTTTCTTCGATGTTGAAGCACAACCTGCATTGTAAACTTGTTCTCCTACTGACTATCCTGCTCTGGCCAACACTTCTCCAATTTAAGGCCCTAACTTGCTCCTCTTACCTTGTGAATTCCAAGAGGAAATTATCTCCTAAAATATAGGATTTTCTCCTATTTTCTTGCACAATTCCCAAGGAATGATTCACCTGCTTAACTGCCAAGCCTATACACTCAACTAGTGTACAATTGATAATTATAATGTGCCTTTTCCTCCCTTCCAACTAGGAAATTGGAATTCCATGCATGACTAGGTTATTTTTAGCTAATTGACTAGTTTAACTGAGAGATCACTAAGTTAACAACAGTTCTATTACTAAAATTACCTTCAATTGAATCAAATAGGTATTTGAGCTTAGTTAACTGAGTCAAACTGAAAATAACTAAACTAGATTGCTAAATTTTAGCAATCACTACATGCACAATTCTACTTCTAGCCTATAACTCGAATTTATTGAGTAAATTAGTAGACAAATCCATGTCACACAATTTAACTATAATCTAAGTTATCCCAATGATGTGGAAAATAAAATTACTAAATTTGACTAATGCACAAGTCAAATTTAGCCTTTCATGCTACAATTCCTAGCACTCCCTCTTAGCAAGAAAGGGATTTTGTACCACCCCTATCCTACACCTATGGAATCTAAGTTTTCTTGTTGACAATGCCTTTGTCAAGATATATTTATCCTGCTCCTTAGTTGGAGTGTATTGTAACATCATAATTTCCCTCTACACACAATCCTGCAAGTGATGGTACGTGATATCAATGTGCTCGGACCTGTCATGAAATACTAGATTCTTAGAGAGTATGATACAACTATGATTATCATAATCAATCACTATCAGATCCATCTCTTGACTGAAAAGAATGAAAAATATTTTCCTCATCCATATGGCATCACATGTTTCTTTATTTGCAGCTATGTATTCAACCTCTATTGAGTTGAGTTCCACATACCTCTATTTCCTATTATACCAAGAAATAGTTGCAAACCCAACACTGAAGATAGCACCTGAAGTACTTTTCTTATCTGATGGACTCCCTACCCAATATTGATCAGTGATGCCTTGGATATTCACTCCCTCTATCCTCCTATACAATAACCCATACTCAGTTTCACCTCTGAGGTACCTCAACACATTCTTTATTGCCTTCCAATACAACTTGGTTGGCCTCACCATGGCTTGACTCAATCAATTAATTACATAACATATGTTGGGCCTTATGTTCACTAAATACATCAAGGATCCCATAATTTCTCTATAGATGGTAGCATCTACTACATCTTCTGAAGAAGTACTCTCCTTCCTCCTGTTTGTAGCGAGAGGTGTGTCCATAGTCTTGCATTTCTCGATCCGAAATCTCTGAAGAATTTTAGAGGCATACTTCCCTTGACTCAAAAACAGCTCAACATCACCCTACCATACTTCCAGCCCAAGGAAGTAATGCCTCAAGCCTATGTATTTCATCTCAAATTCTCTTTCAAGGTCCTCCTTGCAAGATTGAATCAACTTCTCATCCCCTATAAGTATCAAGTAATCAACATAAAAAACCAAGATAAGAAACTTGTCATCAACCACAATGTGATAGAGATTGGCATCTGCTTCACTTTGGGTGAGGCCCAATCCACTAAGACATGTGTTGATCCTAATGTACCATTATTGGGGCACCTATTTGAGACCACAAAGTTCTCTCATGAGTCTACAAACATGTGTCTCCCTATCATATGTCTCAAATCCCTTGGGATTCTTGATGTAAATTTCATCCTCAATAACACCATTGAGAAAGGCGATCTTCACATCCATTGATGGATCTTCCACCCCATCTGCACAACCAATGCTAGAATGGTTATGATCGAGGAATATCTAGCCACTGGGGAAAATATTTCCTCATAGTCCACTCCCTCTACCTGAGAGAATCCTTTGGCCACAAATATTTCCTTGTACTTCTCGATGCTCCCACTAGCAATATGCTTCACTATGTAGATCAATTTGGAATCAACCACTAGTTTTTTCTCTAGTCTCAGAACCACCTCCTATAAACTATTCTTTATGATGGAGTCATACTACTCCACCATAGCATCAACCCACATTGGTTGAGAAACTAATTCCTCAAATGAAGAAGGATTTGTCTCAATGAGTTGTATGATGAGAGCCATATACCCAATGTACCTATCAAGTGATCTCTTCATGCACTGAGATGTCAAAGCTCCCACATGCTCTTGTGCATCCTATACCAATATTCCAACTTCTTTGGTTCTCTTTCTCCCCTCTATGGAAGATTGTGATTGAGTCGGTGCCTCCACTCATCCTCTTGTTTTCTCCTCTACATGTGGTTTCTCCAGAACATCTTGTAGGTCTGTATGAGGCTCCTGCTTTGTAGCTAGAAGCTACTCCTCTAGTGGGATACTCAACTCTCGATCTAGAGAGAATCTCATAGCCTTTTCATCATGAAATTTTACATTTATCCTCACTACTGTTGCCCTGAGTGATGGAAAATACACCCTGTAGTTATGTCATGTGTCTGTGTATCCTACAAAGGCTCCTATATTAGTTGTAGGCTGAAGTTTATTATTTCTATCATTGGAGACATGATAATACACTGTAGCTCCAAAAAGTATGAAATGAGATACATATGGCTTTCTCCCAGAGAAAGCTTCTTCAGGTGTGATCATGCCAAGTATTCTGTGAGGTCTCCCGTTTTGTAAATAAAATGTGGTATTGCATGATTTTTCCCATAGATGCAATGACAACCCTTGATCATGCAACATAGCTCTTGTTACTCCCACTATGTTTTTGTTCTTCTTCTCATCCACCGCATTTTTTTGTGGGTTATGTGGTGCTACCAATTATCTTCTAATACCTTCTTTGGTACAAAACTTCTTGAAGATGTGAGATACATATTTTCCTCCCTTAACACTTCTTAGGACTTTCAATTTCTGACCAGTCTCCTTTTCAACCAACTCTTTGAATTCAACAAATTTTGAGAAAACTTCATCCTTCTTCCATATGAAGAAGATCCAAAATTTTCTTAGAAAGTGATCAATGAAAATTAAATAATATATGTGTTTTGTTGTTGAGGTTGTATAAAATGGTCCACAAACATCATAGTGGACTCACTCGAAGATTTCTCCAACTCTACTATCTCGGCCTTGGAAGGTAGATTTGACATATTTCCCCAATGTGTATCCCTTGCAGACATCATGTTGGTCAAGGGTGCATATCAGGAGACTAGTGGTAATATGATACACGATTTTGTAGGTTTTAACCCCGTACAAATATTACCTGCATACAAATTCTAAAACATAGAAAATAAACAATGCAAGAGAATAACACATAAAACACATATACACAGAGATTTTCCCCTGGATCCCAAAACTGGGACTACCAACTTGATTTTTTCATTATGTTACTTTCAATGTTATAATACATATTTATACATGTCGAAGCATCAAATACCATGGAACGAAAACCATCGCGTCCAAAACCATGTGAGAAAATCATGCACAAAACCATAGGTGGGTCTGCCCAACCTAACATAGGGTCCAAAACCAAAATTTTCTGGGGCGCTGCCCTGGACCCCATAGAGTGGGGTTACCTGCACCCCTCAAACCCCCTGTGACTCCCCCTGCTACGCAATCGGCGCAACGAAGGGGGGGCTCCCCCCCCCTCTAATCCCCGAGTTAACTACATGGGCTAGTCGTTGAAAGAAATAAACACAACCCAACATTCTCCCACTTGTTGTTTTCTTTCCACAGGGGGCCACAAGAGAGCTTAGTCATTTATCCAGCCCTGCAATGCTCATTGTTTCTCTACACCAAGAGAACTTCTTAGAATTCACAGATTTTTTCAATGCACTACAGTATTCTTCAAGTGTCCACCTTTACCAACAACACCTTTTTGTCTTCTATCATATCCCTCACAAAGTGATACTGAACATCAATGTGATTTGTACTTGAATGATATGCAGGGTTCTTTGCCAAGAAAATTGCACTTTGGCTATCACAGTCTATCCTTATAGCTCCCTGTACTAACCCCATACTTGAACACAATCTTTGCAACCAAATTGCTTCCTTGCTTGCACGAGTGGCTACCATGTATTCTGCCTCTGTAGTTGATAGTGCCACTACAAATTGTTTCTTACTCATCCAACTGACTGCACCTCCAAATAGGTTAAACACATACCCACTTGTAGATCTTCCCTAATCCAGATCTCCAGCCCAGTCTACATCAACAAAGCCACGAATATCCAACACTCTATCCAATCCTGGTCTTCCTCGCTAGCACAAACCATAATCACTAGTTCCACGCAAATACCTGAAAACCCGCTTCACTGTTGTCCGATGCTCCATTCCTGGTTTTGACACAAACCTGCTCAATTGTTAGGTCCCTATAATACTAGTGATTCCCCCATTACTATTGTCATTGTATCCCTTATTAATATTGTTGTGCCCCTATTGTCCCCATATTGTTATTATTGTGCCCCATAGAATCCCTCTATTGTTATTTTTGTGCCTTTATATTATTATTGTTAGGTCGGTTTGGTTATATTGTGACCCCTTAGACTCCTATATATAGAAATGAGGTTTTGTCATTTGAATCATTAAAATATTGTTCATTTGTGTAATGTAAAGGAGGTTTCCCCCTCAAAGAGGCTGAATCTAAGGCGTTGATCTATCTTTTCTATCTTTTTGTGAGCTAGTTTCATAACATTTGGTATCAGAGCTTTGGATTCTAGGGTTTCGCTGCTCCAAACATGTCATCGTGGCATTTGCACTATAGATTTTTTTCTGCGCCGTTTTAGACACTAAAAAAAGAACCCATTTGGGTTCTGAACCTCGGGTCCTAGTTTCAGAGCTTTTTGAGCTATATTTACGAAGATATGATCTGAGGAAGTTGGCATTTTCGCAAACTCCCGAATTACATTCCAAACAGGTGACCTGGGGAAAATCGTCATAACTTTTGTTTTGAGCATGAGATTTAAATCTGGTAAGAAGGTACAAAAAGAGGACAGACTTTAGTTTCCTATGTATATTTTTCAGATCCTAAGATCAAAACAGTGACACATGGCACTTCATACAAGTTTGCTCTTCTGAAAAGGTATATAATCAGGTCATCTTGGGATATTGTACATAACTCTTTCTTGGAGAATCAAAATTCGATCAGACTGGTGGCATTGGAAAGAGGACGTAGAGGACTAATGTAGGTCACAATTTCAAAACTGGAAGATTCGAAATTACATAGATACATCAGATGCAATATCAAGCTCCTACAAAGTGAAAAAAAGGTGTGTAGATTTTTTTAAAATTTTTGCATAAGCTTGGTTTGAAAAATTAGTTTGAAGGAATTCAAAGGGCATAGTGAAGAATTATTATCGGTAATTGATGCCCAAAGAAAGAAAATGGAAACACCTAGTAAGCAAGCTGAAAGCTCTAGCATGACTCATGAAGAAGAGGAAGAAATGCAACATGATATATCAAAATTACAAGACCAAGTGCAACAAATGTCACTCGAACAAAAAGTAATAGAATCTAATATGAATGGTTTAATGAAAAATGTAGAAGCTAAGATGAATGGTTTAAAGAAAGGCGTAGAAGCTAATATGAATGACATGGAAGCTAAGATGGACGATTTGAAGAGAGATTTGAAGACGAGTTTGAAGACAGGCATGGAAGATTTGAAGACAGATTTGAAGACAGATTTGACAAAGTTTCTACAAGAAATTCTTACTAATAACAAAAGGGTAGTAAATGAAACTCATGATGAAAACAAAATACATGTTAATCATGATTTCATAGAATCTAACGTTGGATCGAAGAACCACCATGTTCCAAAGATCGATATGAGGGAGTTTTATGGCAAGGTTCCTGCAACATGGATACTACAGATGGAGCAATTTTTCAATCTCCATAATGTGAAAAACACACAAAAGGTACTTATTGCAACTTTATATTTGGAACCAAATCAGTTTATATGGTATTGATGTCTTTGCTCTCTTAAACAAATTGTCACTTGGGCAATTTTTATGGAAGAAATGACAGCACATTATGAGGATACAAAAAGCAACACTTTTTTTAGCCAATTGATAAATCTCAAACAAAAGGGTTCAATGATGGAGCACATTGAGGACTTCCAAAAATTGAACATAAGGGTAAGAGATATTCCAGAGGAGCATAGGATTGATGTGTTCATAGGGACTTTAAAGGATAATATCCAACATGAGGTTTGCCTTTGAGAACTTGATTCATTGGAGAAGGCATTCAGGTTAGCAAGAAAAATGGAAAGCAAAATTATGGCAACCAGGAAGCCTACCACTCACAACTATAAAGATGGAAGTGTTGTTGCCCTTATCCTTCCACAACCTACAAGTTTGACACCACAACAATTGGAAGAAAAAAAAGCAAAAGGGCTTTGTTACAGTTGTGATAGAAAATACACTAAAGGTCATAAGTGTGCTAAGAAGAAATTATTCTACATAGATTGTGAAGAGGATGAAGAAAAGGAACAAGAAATTTCAAAAGAAGAGGATATACTCCAGGAACAAACCTAGATAAAGAAGAAATGAATCCGACCATATCTTGTAATGAATTGGCTGGAATTACCACTCCTCGAACCATCAAGGTAGAAGGACATATCAAGAAGAAAAGGGTAATAGTGTTGATTGATTCAAGAAGTACCCACAATTTTATTCATTATAAGATAGCAAAAGAATTGAATTGCTTCTTATATCCAGCACCAAAGTGTCAAGTGATGGTTGCAAGTGGAGGAACCATAAATTTCTCTGGAAAGTGCCATAATATCAAGCTATCCATGGGAGAATATGTATTGAATAGCCCAATGCTTTCCATTCCAATGGGTGGTGCTGATGATGTACTAAGAGTCTAATGGCTACAATCCTTGGGTACAATAGCTTTTAATTTTCAAGAACTTTTCATGAAATTTTCTGTGGAAGGAAAGGAAGTTGAATTAAGGGGTATTGTAGGGAAACCAGGAAAGATAATCAGCTCTAATGGTATAAAAAATCTTCTAAAGAAGGAACAACGAGGTGTAATTGTACAATTATGTTCACTAGATGTTTCCACATCAAAATCATCTATTTCTCTAGATCTCCAAAAAGTCTTGGACAATCATTCCAAGGTATTTTAGACTCCCAAAGGTCTCCCACCTATTTGTGATCATGATCACGCTATTCATTTGACTCTAGGAAGTGTTCCTCCAAACATCAGGTTGTACAGATATCCTTATGCCCAAAAGAGTGAAATTGAACGTATGGTTGCAGAAATGCTAGAGGCTGGTATAATTAAACCTAGTCAAAGTTCTTTCTCTACTCCAGTAGTATTGGTGCACAAGAAGGATGGATCTTGGCGCATGTATCCAGATTATAGGGAGCTCAACAAGCTCACTATTAAAGATAAATTTCCCATTCCTGTCATTGATGAATTATTGGATGAATTGCATGGATCAATTTACTTCACCAAGTTGGGTCTTCGTTCAGGATGTCATCAAATCAGAACGAAGACTGAAGACATTTTGAAAACAACATTTATAACTCATGAGGGTCATTATGAATTTTTGGTCATTCCTTTTGGCCTTACCAATGCACCTTCTACATTTCAAGGTTTGATGAATTCCATTTTCAAACCCTTCGTTAGAAAATTTGTGTTAGTATTTTTTGATGATATACTAATCTACAGCAAGTCTTGGAAGGATCCTGTTGAACATGTTGATAGGGTGCTCAAACTATTGAAGGAGAAACAATTATATGCAAAAAGCTCCAAATGTTTCTTTGGAGTACAAGAGGTGGAATATCTAGGTCATATTGTATCTCATGAAGGTGTTAGGTTAGACCCTAGCAAAATTAAAGCCATTAAGGATTGGCAAATCCCCACATCCATAAAGCATCTGCGAGGATTTCTCGGGTTGACAGGGTATTATCGCAAGTTTGTTAAGAATTATGGGAGAATAGCAACACCTCTAACAACATTATTGAAGAAAGATGCATTTTCATGGACTCCAAAAGCAACAAAGGCCTTTGAACATCTTAAAGAGGCAATGTGCCAAGCACCGGTCTTAGCTACACTAGACTTCACAAAAACCTTTATTGCGGAATGTGATGCTTCAGGAAATGGAATTGGTGTTGTTTTAATGCAAGATGAAAGACCCATTGCTTTCAAAAGTCATCCAATCAAGGGAAAGTATTTACAAAAAGCTATTTATGAGAAGGAAATGTTGCCAATACTACATGCACTTAAGAAATGGTGACCCTACCTATGGGAAGACACTTCAAGGTCAAAACGGATCATGATAGTCTTAAATACCTTTTAGAACAAAGATTATCCTCTGAAGAGCAACAAAAATGGGTCACAAAGATGTTGGGTTATGACTTTGAAATAATCTACGAAAAAGGGAAGCAAAATGTTGTGGTAGATGCACTCTCAAGAAAGGATGAGGATGTGGAAGCATTATTGTGTGCCATTTTTATTATCCAACTAGATTGGATAAACGAAGCAAGGGAGGAATGGAAGAATGACGAAGAAGTGTGGGCACTTATTCAAAAGTTACAACAAGATTCCAGTACATCTGATGAGCCCCAAAAATGGATAATTATTTGGGCTCATTCAACCTCCTAATTTGACTTAATCCACCATTCTCATTAGTTTATTGCATGCTTTTGATTATATTTATGCTAATAGAGTGAATTTGGTTAGTCATTATGCCAACAAGTCTAATGGGTGCTTTGTGTAGCCTTTTTGGTCAATTTGGAGACAAAATTGAAGGTCTTAATGAGCACTTGGTAGCCAAATTCGTGGGAGAACAAGGGAGCGGATTTGTAGGAAGGTTTCCCCTTCATTTATGGGCCCTTACCTCGAATTCTCCACCATCAGCTCGGAGTTCAAAGGCCACCAAATCAATTAGCACAAGGGCAGCCAAGCAAGTCAAGTAGGACTGCTGTTAACTACAAGTTTTGGGCAGCCGAGTCCCTAAATTTTAGGAGGACTGTTGGGGTCCTCAATTTGTATAAATAAGAAGGCTTAGGGCCTCATTTTGGTTAGCTAGTGGTTATTCATTTTGTTAGCTGGTAGTTAGTAATTTCATAGTCTTGTTGTAGTCATTTTGTAGTTCGATTTTTAGGCAATAGATTAGCTTTGCTTTCAGCTCATTTTCAAGTCCTCCTTGTAGACAGTTTTGATGTAACTCTTCATTTCTTGATCAATAAAGATGAATCCAGCTTTGCACCAGCTCTAAATCTCTCTTGGGAGGCTGTAGCTCTTGGGGTTGGGCCCATCTCAAGTGCCCAGTACCTCCTTTGTTTATCTTTATGTGTGTTTGTTGCGTTCTTAAAATAAAATCTGCTCTTTAGATTTAAATCTTGCTTTATTATTTAGGTTGCTTTTGATGGTTAAAGTAGCTTTTTATGTTTATAATAGGTTGGTAGGAGTTAGTCATGCATTTAGATCTTTTGGAATGTTCTTGCTCATGTGTTGTACGTGGTTCTTGTTATGAATAAAGCTGTTGTTCATTGATTTCATTGACAATTAGGATAGATTACCTAATATTTTGATTGTGTGCAGGACGTGGTTGATTTGATTAAGTATACATTGTGTAGGGCACCTCCATCACTCTCTCGTCCATCTAAGCTTCGTCCAAACTAGCTGCTCCATCTCTGAGTTAGGTTCCCCATTCCACATCTACTCTTTTGCCCACGTAACCCTGCCTTCTTGCTCTTCCATTGCCTCAACCTTCTTCAAGACAAATTAGCTTTTCACACCCTCTCCTCACTTCATCCCTCAGTCACTGAGTCATTTCAGACCCCTACCCTACCTCCATATCCATTCATGCATCTTCCCTCACTCACCCATCCTCCAAAATCCAATTTTTAAACATCCTGTAGAAAAATTACAGAACATCCTGTAGAAATCCTAAACATCCTGTAGAAGCTCATAAACGCAGTTTCTTGGCAGCAAAACTTTGTGAAACTCTCTGGAAGGGTGTTAGGGACCCCTTAGGCCCTCTCTGAACCTTCCCGACCTCTTCCAAGCATTTATCCTCCTTGATCCACCTCTGCACAGTAAAAAATAGTTAGAAGCACATGCATGATAATTCCAACAACTTAAACAAAAATACAAAAAGATGTTTTCTTTAGACAAAGGTAGTCTAGACACATGTATTTCACCTTCATAGAAGTAATGGCATCTCTTTCAGTAATTTGCATGCTCTCCTTTGCGTCAGTAGGACTAGCTGGTAGAATTAGGGTTTGCTAGGGTTTGCGTTTCTTTTTGGTTTTCAGTTTCTTTTCGCAATTAGATTAGCTTCCTTCAAGTTAGCTTTCATCCATCAATTAAAAGGCTTCTTCTAAGAGCTCATAGAAGTTGGCTTGAGCCCCTAGCGGACTTGTGCCAGCTGACCAAGTGACAGCTGCGGCAAGAGCTAGTACTTGTGCATACAACATCGTCGCTTCCAAGTTTGTTACGAACTACCGGGTTGATAAAATTAAAGAAGGGAGTTCCAGGAGTTGTAGCATTATTGCTACAATACTGGAGCCCACCATCTTTTTGGCGCCATTGCCGGGGAAGCGTCAGAGTATTAGTGATTGTTGCTTTTCTTCTATTTTCCACTACAATCTTCTGCTAAGTAGTTTATTTCATTTCCATTATGCAATTTCATTTATGCAAAGGTAGATTAGCCTTTCTTGCTTTCATAGATTAGCATTTCAATTCCGTAATTTCATTTCTGCAAGCGTAGATTAGCATTTCAATTTCGCAAGCGTAGCCTAGCATTTCATTCCTGCAATTTCAATTGAGCAAAATAGATTAGTCCTTTCCTGCTTTCATTTCAATTCCGCGTTTTCATTTCAGCAATATAGTTAGTTGTAGTTCAATCCATTTTAGTTTTGCAGGTACAAGAAGAAAAATACAAAAATCAACCAAAAAGATTTCTTTTCATGCGTTGTAGGAGTAGAGATAAGTTAGAAAAATGATTGCACAACACCCCCCATTGCTTCACACAGCCAACCTTCTCTCTTCTTCGATGGCTGTGACTAAGAAGAACCCCTGGGTGGACATCAAGGCATATTTAAAGAATGTCTAGGGGAGAAGAAGAAGAAAACATTCCTCTCGAGCAAATGGCTACAAGAAGAAATGTTGGGAGCAGTCCCTTGTCCAAAGACGAATTTGAAGATCAGATAGAAGATTTCAAGAGTGATATGAGGCAGTTTCTTGCCATGCAATTGGATAACCTGTGGATCCAAAAGAAGCAAGAGGAAGCCAAGAGGGCTTTGGTCATCTTTTGTCCCAGGTGCACTAGAAAGCATCCTAGGAACGAATGTCCAGTGCACTCCCTAGAAGGGTGTTTCATCTGTGAAGAATACCATCCTACAGATCAGTGCCCTTCCTTACCCAGAATCAAAGCTTCATATCAGAGAGCCAAAGGAGCCACTGAATCACTCTATTATATGAACCAAAGGAGGCCACATGGACCTAGATCTTACCAGCAGGAACTGCAAGGGACACCCGAGACCTATTATGACCCCTATCAAGCCACTTTCATGCCTTCTTGGGTCCCCCTGCTCATCCTTCCTGGTTCACACCTCCTCCTTGTTCCTTCATAGATCCATATTATGCCCAACCAGCTGCTCAATCATTTCACTCTTATGCTCAGCCACAGCCTCAGTGGAATGCACCTCATCAGGGGTGGAGGCCCTAGTACAACACTCCTCCCACTTCTTTTCCTCCACCACCTGCTCAACCTCAACCATCACCTCCGCCTCCACCAAGGCAACCCCAAATGCCTGTCCAACCACAACCCCATCCACATCCATCTCAAAAATACATCCCCACTCCACTACCTGTACCACCATTTCCAAAACCGTACAATGGAGCAGCTCAACCCAATTGCAAAGCTCAGGCACAACATGTCCAAATAACTCCTCTTGAGCTCGATGATCTTCACCATAGCTCAGGAAGAGTGTTGCAAAAAAGAGACCATATTGACAACATTGAAGGACCAAAGGCAAAAGAAGATTCAGAAGAGGAAATCAAAGAGCCATGGGCTTTACTTGATGAAGAGAAGACATCAGAAGTAGAGATAAAGAAAGATCCCTCATGGTTACCATCAAATATTCCATGTATTCAAGAGAAAGATCAACAAAAAGAGGAAGATGAGAAAGTCATGTTAGAAGGTGACATGAAACATGATCCAGATCAGCAAAGGAACCAAGGATATCAAAGCTATATTGAGATATGGTTTCAGAAGGTGACTAAGTTGCAGCGGTACTCTCTTCCTCAGCTATGTGTGATCCCTTCAAAGTCAGATCATTTGGTCTCTAAAGTCCGGATAGTTGTCCAAGCATGCATTTCGAGCCTTCACATCATTTTTTCTCTAATCTCGATGTGCACATGGCTCCATTGGAAGTATTCTTATACTTGAAAATGATTTTGTTTTTCAAGTAGGGTAAGGTAAAAAAAAAAAAAAAAAAATGAAAATAAGAAGAAAATAAAAATCTAAGGTGAAAACCTCCTCAGAGGCGCCTTAGATTGGCTCATTGATTGAAAACCTCCATGAGGCGGTCAATGGGTTGGAAAGAAGAGAAAATAAAAGGGAATAAGATCCTTGGGTGAAAACCTCCCTTGGAGGCGCCCAAGGCAGGCAATTAGGGTGAAAACCTCCATGAGGCGCCCTAGTTGTTTTTCAAAAAAAAGAAGAGAAAAAGAAAAAGAGAAATAAAACTAATTTCCATTGGCTAATTTCAGGTTGCAGCAAGGACATTGCAGGGCAGGAGGATCACTCACAACCAAGTCTAAGGGAGTTTTGTGCCTTCTACAGGAAGTTCTGTATTTCTATAGGAAACATCCTGTAGAACCTTCAAGCGAGCCAGATTCGATTTTGGAAGGGAATATAAAGCTTGGAATCTATTGGTTATGCCTGCAAGCATCCATGTTTCCATCCCTCACCCATTTTCCATCAATTTTTTTCATGTCATTGTGCTTCTTTCCTCAAAACTATGTTTTCTACAGGAAGTTCCTGTAGGAACTACAAGAAGTTAAAAATGGATTGAAAAAAGTGGTTTGGTGAAAATGGTAGCTTCCTCAAGGGTTCATAAGTCCTCATGCAATCTTCCAACTCCTCCTCCATCATCTCCATACCTGCATCACAACCCAAATTCATTTTTCATACCATGCAACAAAAATGCAAAATGCCTTGAAGCAAAAATACCTATAACAAAATTTGTTTTTGCCATAACTTGAAAACCATGCATCCATTTGAAAAACCGTTTTATGGGGAATTGTACAAGGGTGATGGCAACATGCCTGAGCAGTTTCAGCCAATTTCGGTGCACGGTTTCCAAGAAATTAGCCTCCATCGCCATCAGCCATTTTTGCATTTTCTCCATATCTGTGCATCCGTTTCAAAACCTGTTTCATGGGGATATGCATATGAGTGATGGTAACCTACCCAAGAAGTTTCAGCCGATTCCAATGCACAGTTTCCGAGAAATCTATCGCTGAAATCTTTAGCCATTTTCCATTTTCTCGAAATACGTGCATCCATTGATCACGATTTTGGTATGGGAGGTGCATAATGATGATAGGAACATGCTCAGAAAGTTTCAGATCGATCCGGTTTACCGTTTGGGAGCAATGGCGAAAATAAGTTCTGGTCTGGTGAAAATTCAGCAGCAGCAGCTTCAAGGTGCAGATCTGAGCGTGGAAATGGACTCTTGCAGCATGCATCTGGCTAGAGGACACCTGCACAAGGAAAACAACCAAAAATTAGCAACCAAGCCATCATGCAACCATAGAATCAAATGCATGCAGCAATGACAGCCCACAACAGCTCACGACAGCCATTCGACTTCGAGGTATGTGACTGAAACTCGTTCTTCTATTGCACAAATTTAATTTAAAAACGGCATGAATTAATGGAATGGTGGGATTAAGCCACGAATTAGCAAGGTTAAGCCGATTGTCTTCTCTAGCACTCAGCCGACAGTCACACAGTACATGTGGACAGTTGACTCACATGAAAATTAAAAAAAAACAGGAAGTGTTGGCCGTTTGAACTCTAGTGCAACTGATCCAGAAGAGAACATGCAGTTCATGATAGCACTGCAGTCTGCATGTGGCCACGTATGCCTGGCCACTTCACTTCCTCACAACGAATCACGCTGTAATTGAAAAACAGGCTCGGCTGACTCTCACCACCCGCTGATTCATTTGCACCTGCAATGTTCTTAGCCGAAGTACGCATCCTCTGCTCCCACAATCTATTAACTTGTCGTCCTCCACCAAGCTTCTCGGCCTAGTTTAAAATTCTCCCGCGTACCGGGCTCATTTAGAGGCGCAGTGACATCCTTCACAAGCCGGCAAGAGTTCTACAAGAAGAAGTTCTACAGGAAGTATGACACAACGTTTTGGAACAAAGAAACCTGAGCTTTCCCTCATCAGATTTGGAGTTCCGAGAAGGGTAGGCTCGAAAACACTCTTCCAAGCATGATATATATTTTGAAAGGTGGTGAATTGAACTATCTGGAGCAGGAGAATTAGAGACCAGTTTGCCTGTAAGTCAAAAATAGCAGTGTGATTTGTGTTGCATGGAATTTCTCAGTTTTTCTGCATCTCTCCATGTTTCCGGTCTAAAATTCTCTTATAAGGAAGGCATATGCAGCTGTGAGAGCCAGCCTGTGGATGAAAATTTTCAAATTTGCATATCTGAATGTGTCCTGAGAAGAAAATTTGGTCTCTATCCTCTATCCATAGAAGCAAAACTCTTCCTCTCATAACCAGATAGCTGAAGAATTTTTAATGTCCTTGAGATCTCTTTCTACCAAAAAAAAAAAAGAAGAGAACCGAAGAAAAAACTTGGTTAGGGTCTTTTGCATGCATGAACATATTTGTTAAAACAGACTAAGGTATCATATCAGAATTTGATGCAGGTGATCTAGGATTGTAAAGGGATGGAAGTCTTAAATTTGGTAAGGGACTTGGAGAATGGAATTAGAGACTCACATCAAAGGAGAGACATGAATATTATGTCACAAATCCAAGCTAGTTTGGAGCTGTCTAAATTGAGAACAGGGGAACACTACTTTGAGAGTGCTTATAAAAGAGATCGGGCTGGGAATGAAAAATTTATTTACTGTGACAGATCAGGTTTGGCAGCTGACAACCAGTTACAACAAGAAGGATTAATTGAAGGTGGCCAAAATTACACAAATGAAGAGTTAACAAACATTGGTGCGACTTAAAGTTGACCATAAGACTAATGAGATGAAATAAGTGTAAGGTGGAAATCAATCATAGGTTGGACCATTCAAGGCATGTAATTAACCAACCAAGAACAGCAAGTTTGTGTCTTGTCATAGTACAGTCATACAATGAATAGGTGGGATCTTTTACATGATCAAGAGAAATACAAGGAGTCAAATAAAAGCGAGAGGGGGAGGACAAGGCTGGATACTCAAAGAACTAATGTTGATGAGTTAGTGGAAGTGCTGAAGAAAAATAAAGGATGGCAAGGAATAAAAACACATTGAAAAATATGAGAGAACCAATGATGAAGAAATGCAAGACATTCAGGCAAGGCAAGAACAGAGAAGAAAAGGAGCAAAGGCCAAATTGTTGAGGCCAGAACTGTGGGAGGAATGAAGGCACAAACACCAAGGGAGAAATGGTTTCAAACACGGGCAGAGAGGACTAAAAATGTCAAAAAAAGTAGGGACACACCCAAGGCAACCACAGCACAGGTCAAGGAGAAGGAATCTTCAGTCAAGCAGGCAAAAACATTTGAAGACTGTTTCTACAGGAAGCCAGAACTCAGCTACAGGACTTTCTACAGGAAGTTTGGAAAAAGGGCAGCAAAAGGAGAAATCGGCTGAGATTTTAGCTAAGGAGGCAGCACCTGTGTTGGCCACCCTAAGCACATCCATCCCCTCCATGAACACTCATTTTTTTCAGGGTTCGGACACAATTTAGTCATGGTTCAACTTTCTACAGGAAGTTCTGTATTTTTACTAGAAACATCCTGTAGAAGCCTTTGGGTAGGCTAGAATCAATTATGGAGAGGGATTTGAAGCTTGAAGACTGTTGAGGAGACATGCAACCACTCTTTTCTTCCATCCTCCACTGGTTTCATCTCCTTTCGCCACCATTGCTGCCATCAGATTGAATATACTTGCACACTCATACCAAGGCTGAGAATTCGCTAGGAAAAGGAACAGGCAGTGGGAAGAAGCAAAGAAGCATGGTTTCATGATAGAAAAGAGGACATCACTTCAGAAGCTTGGCATGACAAGGAGGCCACCAGGGCCATCAAAGATGAGGAGAGAGATTGGTTGCTCAAAGGATGAGCAACACTTTCAGTAGGGGGGTGATGATGAGCCCCAAAAATGGATAATTATTTGGGCTCATTCAACCTCCTAATTTGACTTAATCCACCATTCTCATTAGTTTATTGCATGTTTTTTATTATATTTATGCTAATAGAGTGAATTTGGTTAGTCATTATGCCAACAAGTCTAATGGGTGCTTTGTGTAGCCTTTTTGGTCAATTTGGAGACAAAATTGAAGGTCTTAATGAGCACTTGGCAGCCAAATTCGTGGGAGAACAAGGGAGCGGATTTGTAGGAAGGTTTCCCCTTCATTTATGGGCCCTTACCTCGAATTCTCCACCATCAGCTCGGATTTCAAAGGCCACCAAATCAATTAGCACAAGGGCAGCCAAGCAAGTCAAGTAGGACTGCTGTTAACTACAAGTTTTGGGCAGCCGAGTCCCTAGATTTTAGGAGGATTGTTGGGGTCCTCAATTTGTATAAATAAGAAGGCTTAGGGCCTCATTTTGGTTAGCTAGTGGTTAGTCATTTTGTTAGCTGGTAGTTAGTAATTTCATAGTCTTGTTGTAGTCATTTTGTAGTTCGATTTTTAGGCAATAGATTAGCTTTGCTTTCAGCTCATTTTCAAGTCCTCCTTGTGGACAGTTTTGATGTAACTCTTCATTTCTTGATCAATAAAGATGAATCTAGCTTTGCACCAGCTCTAAATCTCTCTTGGGAGGCTGTAGCTCTTGGGGTTGGGCCCATCTCAAGCGCCCAGTACCTCCTTTGTTTATCTTTATGTGTGTTTGCTGCGTTCTTAAAATAAAATCTGCTCTTTAGATTTAAATCTTGCTTTGTTATTTAGGTTGCTTTTGATGGTTAAAGTAGCTTTTTATGTTTAGAATAGGTTGGTAGGAGTTAGTCATGCATTCAGATCTTTTGGAATGTTCTTGCTCATGTGTTGTACGTGGTTCTTGTTATGAATAAAGCTGTTGTTCATTGATTTCATTGACAGTTAGGATAGATTAGCTAATATTTTGATTGTGTGCAGGACGTGGTTGATTTGATTAAGTATACATTGTGCAGGGCACCTCCATCACTCTCTCGTCCATCTAAGCTTCGTCCAAACCAGCTGCTCCATCTCTGAGTTAGGTTCCCCATTCCACATCTACTCTTTTGCCCACGTAACCCTACCTTCTTGCTCTTCCATTGCCTCAACCTTCTTCAAGACAAATTAGCTTTTCACACCCTCTCCTCACTTCATCCCTCAGTCACTGAGTCATTTCAGACCCCTACCCTACCTCCATATCCATTCATGCATCTTCCCTCACTCACCCATCCTCCAAAATCCAATTTTTAAACATCCTGTAGAAAAATTACAGAACATCCTGTAGAAATCCTAAACATCCTGTAGAACCCCTGCAGACTTCCTGTAGAAGCTCATAAACGCGGTTTCTTGGCAGCCAAACTTTGTGAAACTCTCTGGAAGGGTGTTAGGGACCCCTTAGGCCCTCTCTGAACCTTCCCGACCTCTTCCAAGCATTTCTCCTCCTTGATCCACCTCTGCACAGTCAAAAATAGTTAGAAGCAGATGCATGATAATTCCAATAACTTAAACAAAAATACAAAAAGATGTTTTCTTTAGACAAAGGTAGTCTAGACACATGTATTTCACCTTCATAGAAGTAATGGCATCTCTTTCAGTAGTTTGCATGCTCTCCTTTGCGTCAGTAGGACTAGCTGGTAGAATTAGGGTTTGCTAGGGTTTGTGTTTCTTTTTGGTTTTCGGTTTCTTTTCGCAATTAGATTAGCTTCCTTCAAGTTAGCTTTCATCCATCAATTAAAAAGCTTCTTCTAAGAGCTCATAGAAGTTGGCTTGAGCCCCTAGCGGACTTGTGCCAGCTGACCAAGTGACAGCTGCGGCAAGAGCTAGTACTTGTGCATACAGCACCGTCGCTTCCAAGTTTGTTACGAACTACCGGGTTGATAAAATTAAAGAAGGGAGTTCCAGGAGTTGTAGAATTATTGCTACAATACTGGAGCCCACCAACATATGATACATTTAGCTGGAAAAATGATTCGTTATGGTACACAGATCGCTTATACCTCTGTAAGAATTCCCAACTCAAACAAAAGATTCTTATGGAATTGCACACTTCTCCCTTAGGAGGGAACTCAGGATTTTTAAAAACTTACCACTGGGTTAAGAAGGAATTTTTTTGGGATGGCCTTAAATCGGATATTCAAATGTTTGTGGCAGAATGTTTTGTTTGCCAACAAAATAAAGTTGAAACAATTAAGACCCCAGGTCTATTACAACCTTTATCCATTCCAAGCCAACATTGGGAGGAGGTTTCAATGGATTTTATCACAGGTTTACCCAAGTCTGAAGGAAAGAGTGTCATCATGGTGGTAGTTGACAGACTTACCAAGTATGCACACTTTTGTGCATTGTCACATCCATTTAAAGCCAATACAGTTTCTACTACATTTATGGAAATAATTCAAAAGCTACATGGAAACCCAAAGATTATTGTAAGTGACAGAGATCCCATTTTCACTGGTAATTTTTGGACATAATTGTTTTCTTGTCTTGGTACTCAGTTAGCTCATAGCTCATCTTATCATCCTCAATGTGATGGGCAAACTGAGATAGTAAACAAATTTTTGGAAGGATATCTTCGTTTCTTTGTATCTAATAAACAGACACAATGGGTCAAATGGTTGCCTCTGGCTGAATGGTGGTATAACACTTCCTTCCATATTGCAGCAAAAATGACCCCATTTATGGCACTTTATGGATATCAGCCACCATCCATCACATCATATTTAAGAGAAAATTCTAAGGTTCAAGCAGTGGAACATCACATCGAGCATCAACAACAAGTTCTCCAACTCTTAAAGGATAACCTCATGTTGGTGCATAATAGAATGAAACAACAGGCATATCAACATCGCAGTGAAATAAGTTTTGATGTAAGTGACTGGGTATTCCTATGGTTACAATCATATAAACAAATGTCCCTCAAGCAAGCTAAGAAGGATAATAAATTATCACCAAAGTATTATGGTCCGTACAAGGTGTTGCAAAAGATTGGTACTATGGCATACAAATTGGAGCTTCCTGCAACTTCTCGAGTGCACCCAGTTCTCCATGTTTCATGTTTAAAGAAGGTTATAGGTGACAAGCTCCCAGTTCAAACAATATTTCCAGAACTTGAAAAGGAAGGAAAAATTATATTAGAACCAAAAGAAGTCATAGAAACAAGAACTTGATAGCTACGAAATCGATCAATTTCAGAGTATCTAATCAAGTGGAATAACTTATCCGCTGAAGATTCCACATGGGAGGATGAGAATTTTATACAGAAGCATCTAGAATTACTCAAGCATTGAGGAAAACACATTTTTGAAGGAGAGGGGCATGTTAGGTCCCTATAATACTAGTGATTCCCCCATTACTATTGTCGTTGTATCCCTTATTAATATTGTTTTTCCCTCAGTGTCCCCATATTGTTATTATTGTGCCCCATAGAATCCCTCTATTGTTATTTTTGTGCCTTTATATTAGTATTGTTAGGTCGGCTTGGTTATATTGTGACCCCTTAGACTCCTATATATAGAAAGGAGGTTTTCTCATTTGAATCATCATATAATTGTTCATTTGTGTAATGTAAAGGAGGTTGCCCCCTCGAAGAGGCTGAATTCTAAGGCGTTGATCTATCTTTTCTAACTTTTTGTGAGCTGGTTTCATAACATCAATACTCCCACTGCATGTGCAATGTTTGGTCTAACACAGACCATTGCATACATCAGGCTACCGACTGCACTTGCATATGGAACACGAGACATGTCCTCTTCCTCTTCTTGTGTCTTGGGACATTGTTTAGCAGATAACTTTACACCTACAGGAATAGGAACCTTCACCGGTTTACTATCTTGCATATTAAATCTCTACAGTATTGTCTTGACATACTTCCTCTGGTTTAACCAGAGCTTCCTATTTTTCTAGTCTCGTTTAATTTCCATGCCCAAAATATAGTTTGCAGCACCAAGATCTTTCATGTTGAATTTGGAGGACAATCGGGTCTTCAAATCCTGGATAATTTCTTTGTCATTTCCAACCAGCAACATATCATCCACATACAAGACCAAATAAATAACACGGTCACCAATTAATTTAAAATACATACAGTGATCTGTTTTGCTTCTGGTGAAGTCAAGTCCCCATATAAATTTATCAAATTTCTGATACAACATACTTGGTGACTGTTTTAACCCATACAGAGACTTCTTTAACTTGCATACCAGTTCTTGCTTACCCTTCACAGCAAAACCTTCAGGTTGCTTCATGTATATCTCCTCTTCCAGATCCCCATGAAGAAATGTTGTCTTCACATCCATCTGTTCTACGTCAAAATCAAAAGCAACAACAACAGATAAAAGTAATCTAATAGAATTTACCTTCGCAACAGGAGAAAAAATATCACCAAAATCAATTCTTGACACCTGCGAATAACCTTTTGCTACCAATCGAGCTTTGTGTTTCTCCACCTTTCCTTCTGCATTTGTCTTCTTCTTGAACACCCATTTTCTGCCAATGGGTTTCCTTCCAGCTGGCAACTCGACCAGATCCCAAGCCTCATTTTTGTGCAAAGATGCTATTTCATCAACCATGGCCTCTTTCCAAAGTTTTCCATCCTCTGAATCTACTGCTTCCTTCACAGTTCTAGGATCATCATCAGTAATAGATAAAGAAAAATTTGAACAGAAAGCAGATGGACTATACCTTTCTGGCTACCTTCTTTCTCGAATTGATCTTCTCACACCTGGAGTTTGTGGCTCTTCATCTTCTGATTCCTCCTCTGTTGTAGAGTCTGATTCTTCCTCCTTTAGCTCAAACTCTATCTTGTCAGGCTCCTTTGGTTGGAATTCATGTTTAATAACATCTTTCACCTCTCTGAACACCACATCTCGGCTGTACACAACCTTCCTTGTTACTGTGTTCCAAAGCTTATAACCCTTTAAACCATCCTTATACCCACTAAAGATGCACTTTTAAGATTTACTATCCAACTTGGTTCATTTCTCCTTTGGAACATGTACATATGCATCACATCCAAATACCCTCAGATGTGAAAGAGAGGGTTTCTTACCAGTCCATACCTCTTGTGGAGTTTTATCCTCCAACGCTGATGAAGGTGATCTGTTGACCAGGTAACATGCTGTCTCCACCACCTCTAACCAGAATTCCTATCCTAACCCGGCACCACTGAGCATGCTTCTTGCCCTTTCCATCAACGTCTTGTTCATTCTTTCTGCAACTCCATTTTGCTGAGGTGTATATGGAGTAGTCTTCTGCTGTGCTATACCACACCTCTTACAGAATTCTTCAAATTCCTTACTACAAAACTCTCCACCGTTATCTATCCTCGACACCTTTATCTTCTTCTCTGTCTGGTTTTCCACCAGAGCCTTGAATTCATTAAACCTGTCAAAGACTTCATATTTCTTCTTAAGGAAATATATCCATGTATTCCTTGAGAATTCATCTATAAATGATACATAGTACACAGACTTACCCAGTGATGGAACCTTCATAGGTCCAAACACATCACTATGCACAAGCTCTAATATATGTTTCGCCCTCTTACCACCAAAGGGGAATGTCACCCGATTCTGCTTCTCATATACACAATTTTCATAGAAATCAAACTCCAGAGAGATATTACTCATACCTTCTAGCATACCTTTACCATGAAGTATTCAAATTCCCTTCTCTCCAATATGTCCAAGCCATTGATGCCACAGCATGGTCTTCTCTCCAGAGACCATTAGATTTTCTGCTCCACTTTTAGGAACCACAGAACTGTTGCACCCATCAACAACCGTGCTACCTTGTAGCTTGTACAGAGTTCCAATTTGAACTCCCCACATCAATACCAGTGCTCCTTGAACCATCTTGCAGGTATCCTTCTCAAACACTGTTTTTACACTTGCATCATCGAGCTTGCTTACATAAATCAGATTTCTGGCCAATGCAGGAATATGCAGAACACCGGAAGTGTTCTAACCCTTCCACCTTGCAACTTCAACTTTACTTTTCCACGACCAATGATTCTGACCTTCCTATCATCCCCTAAGAAGACATCACCACCATTGTATTTCTCATACTCGCAGAACCACTCTCTATGGGGAGTGAAGTGAAAGGATGCACCTCAGTCAATCAACCATGCCTCATGATCTACATGTGTACTTGATGAAGCCAAGTACACATCCCCACCTTCATCTGAGGTGGTTTCTACCTCTGCAAAAGGAGTATCATCAGATCCCTTTCCTTTATCAGAAGCTTTAGATTTACAGTCCCTTTTGTAGTGCCCTTCCTTTCCGCATTTCCAGCACACCGCCTTTATAGGTTTTCTTGGAGATTTAGATCTCCCTCTAGATTTTGATCTCCCACTCGATGACTTATTTTTGTTTTTGTTCTGGGACCGTCCTCGTACAGAAAAGGCATCACCATTCTAGCTCTCCATATTTTTCCGTCTCATCTCCTCCATCAGCAAGGATGAGAATTTCATCAAACTGCAAGGAAGTTGCATTGCTACCTATTGCAATAACCAAACTATCCCATGAATCTGGTAGAGAACACAACAAACTGATGCACTTATCTTCATCTAAAATTTTAATATCAATAGATGTTAACTGACTTACCACAGTATTAAATGCATTCAGATGCTCTGTCACTGAGTCTCCATCTTTCATCCTCAAGTTATACAGCTTTTTCCGCAAGAACAATTTATTCACCAGAGACTTAGATTGGTACAAAGTCCCTAACTTGTCCCAAAAATCCTTCGCCGTAGCTTCCCTTGATACATTCAACAATACTGAATATGAGACACACAATCGTATTGTGCTCTTTGCCTTCCAATCCAACTTCTTCCATTCTTCATCGGACACTCCCGTTGGTTTAGTACCCAGATCTACCGCAATCCACTGATCTTTATCCACCAACAGATCCTCCATCTTGAGTTTTCACAACTCAAAACTCTGACCATTAAATCTATCTATCTCTATCTTTCCACTACTCGCCATCTTCTTTCACCACCAGAATCGATCTCACATATCTCCCACTGAACAGGGTCTACCACAGGCCTGAGCGAAACCCCTCAGCAACAAAGGCGTCCCGTTGAAGCCAAAACAACTCTGATACCAAATGTAGGTTTTAATCCCGTACAAAAATTACTTGCATACGAATTCTAAAACATAGAAAATAAACAATGCAAGAGCATAACACATAAAACACATATACACAGAGATTTTCCCCTGGATCCCAAAACCGGGACTACTAGCTTGATTTTTTCATTATGTTCCTTTCAATGTTATAACAAATATTTATACATGCCGAAGCATCCAATACCATGGACTGAAAACCATCATGTCCAACACCATGGACCGAAAACCATCACGTCCAAAACCATGTGCGAAAATCATGCACAAAACCATAGGTGGGTCCGCCAACCTAACATAGGGTCCAAAACCAAAATTTTATGGGGAGCTGCCCCGGAGCCCATAGAGTGGGGTTACCTGCACCACTCAAACCCCCTATGACCCCCCCCCCCCCCGCTACGCAATCGGCGCAACGAAGTGGGGGCTTCGCCCCCCCTCTAACCGCCCCAGTTAACTACGTGGGCTAGTCGTGGAAAGAATATAACACAAGCCAACAGATTTTTAAGGCCCCGTGGTGTAAGTGTCACATGCACCTGTCCAAGAGTTCTGCAACATCTCAAATTTGCACATTTGCTTCCTTTGTACTCAGTGTAGCATGGACTTCCACCTCACGTTTGTAGAGATTCTTCACTCAAACTATAATTTTATTTTCCTACCAAGTAGATACATGTATAAAAAATTATTTACCCTTACCGAAAACAACAGTATAGCTAGGATCCTCCAATACAGCTACAAATATGAGGTTCTTCTTCAATCCAAGTACATACATAACATCTTTTAGATGAATATGGGAGTTTGAGTCCCTATTAAAGGTTATGGTCCCAATTCCTTTGTTACTGTACCATCCATCATCCCCAAGTTCTATGTGCATCTAGAGATTCTTCTCCTCTAGGCTACTGAAGAATTATTTACATCCCGTCATATGGAATGAGGCACCTGAATCTAGATACCACATACTCCCCATTACAGAGTTGGCTATGCATGTAATAATGGTGAAGTCTAATTCGAATTATGAGGCAAGCACTTCACCACGTGCTCCTCCTGAAGGATTCTTGTTAGACTTCTTGTGCGGACACTTTGTTTCATAGTGCCTGAATTCATGGGAGTGAAAACATTTTATCTTGCATAGGTCCTTCTTCTCCCCATTGTTCTGGTTGGACTCTGGTTTTCTTTGGGCCTTCTTTCTCTTAACTTCTTTCCATTCCTAACCAAGGAAAAAATATCTTTCTCATATTTTGATGTTACTCAATATCTAGCATTCTGACAAATTTCTTCCTGCACCAAATCAGACCAAAGTCTCTCCCAATTTGGTAATTTTTCCCTTCCATTTACGGAGTCCTCATAGATTTTTTCAGGATTTTGGAAGGTCTAGGAGAGCTAGGCTCACTAGTTCTGAAGAGGGTATATTTTCTCCAACTCCTCCAATCTCATCTCAAGAATGAGTGAATCTTGACAATTAATGTGGAATGGCTTCTCCTCTCTGCATGCAGATGTTTCTGAGCTTGTCCCTCAATGATAATTTCCTAACATCACTACCATTTCAAATAGCTCAGTGAGGGTCTTCCACACAACAAAGGGAGTCACCTTTCCATGTAAATTAGAGACTATGTGGTCTCTCACACCCTCCAGGATGATCCTCTTAGATTTTTTGATATCCTTCGTCCATTGGGCTAACTTTTGTGCATCTTATCCTGGTTGCTTTGGAATGCCAATTTTCATGTAATCTAGCACACCATTATCATCGAGCACCTCTTTCATCCTATCCTTCTAGGCTATGAAATTTGAGGTTCCCTCAAGTGAATACTCCAATTTCAATTCATTGAAATATTTTTCTCTAACATAAGAAAATTTCTTCATTGAATCTACAAACCGAAATATCGGAAGGAGAAGCTCTATTGACCAATTTCTAGTGTGATTTCAGCTCTGATACCATGTAGAAATTAATAGAAATTTGCTACTACTAATGAAATCATAATTTAGAAACACATGAAATGACATGAAACAATCAAAACCACATGAACATAATGATTTATAGGGAAACTAACTCGGAAGAACCCCTCCTCTACTTTTCATTAATAATATGAGAATGAGAAACTATTACAATGTCTTGCTTCAATTGTGAACCACAACCTACACTATAGGCCTATTCTCCTACTGACTGTCCTGCTTTGGCCAATACTTAGCCAATTCAAGGCCCCAACTTGCTCCTATTTCCTTGCAGATTGCTGGAGGAAATTAATTCCTAAAATATAGGAATTTTCTCCTATTTTCTTACACAAACCCCAAGGGATGTTTCACCTGCTTAACTGCCAATCATATACAGTCAAATAGTATACAATTGATAATTACAATGTGCTTTTTCCTCAATTCTAGCTTGACAATTCAAATTCCATGCATGGTTGGGCTAATATTAGTTGGTTGACTAGTTTAACTATGAGATCATTGAGTTAACAATAGTTCTACTACTCAACTGACCTTCAACTGACTCAACTAGGTACTTGACCTCAATGAACTAATTCAAACTAAAAATAAGTGAACTAGATTGCTATATTTTAGCAATCACTACATGAAAAACTATACTTCTAGCCTATAACTTGAATTCACTGAGTAAACTAGTAGATAAAGCCATGCCATACAAGTCAACTTCAATCCAAGTCATGTTTATCATGTGGAAAATCAATTACTAAATTTGAATAAGAAACAAGTCAAATTTAGCCTTTCTGACTACAAATTCTTACACAATCCTATTTTCTTATATTGTCCTATTCATTTACCTCTTTGATTGTTTTCTTGATGTCCCAGGATGGACTCATTATGGCTACCTATGCTTGATGGAATCTTGGATTCTCCTGTACGCCATTCTACAATTGGGTTTCTTGTTTGTGGTGTTGATGCTACTATAGCCCTAAAAACATAGGAGGGTTAAACGTGAGTCCTATCACTTCAATCCTAAGCCTCTGGATGATCCTCTTATACATAGGAGTTCTTGCCAATGTTGCTTGGAGTCTATTAGGAGATTCATAGTCCCTTATCTTCATATTGGGAGATAGGACTTTCAATCTTCTCTAGTAGGCATGTGAACATTCTTTTGCTTTTTCTTTTCCCATAGAATTGGAGAATATAGGCTATTGTCTTAGAATCCTTAACACAACTATCTCAAATGCCACAACAAACTACTTTGAACAACAGAATAGATATAGCAGTAAAACAACTAGTGCACAAATATACAACGTTTTATAAGTTTTTAACAACTCAACTTCGTTATATTATCAATCTATAATACAACTATATAGGGATCCTGTACCATGGATCATGGCCCTCATATAATCACTACCAAAAGAATAAAACTAGGGTTTAAAAAACTATGACAACCAATATACCATAAATAAGATACAACTGACCTACTAGCTGATGTAGTGCACCTCACAACTCCTCTTGGTCATACCTTGAACACATTTGTTGGTCCTTTTGCTCCCAATCTGCAACAACACAAAGTTGCCTCTATCAGTGCATCGTACTGCTTTAGGTCACCGAACATGGCTGACCAATCTTCACTTTAGATGATCATTAGTCCATCAACGAATCAACAGATAGGGTCTTCTTATGAGTTGTTCACAACTATGTTTGTGAACAACTCCTATGCTTCCCACTTCTGCTACTTAACACTTTGGGACTTCTTCCCTCTATTTCCTCTACATGCTACTCCAGTGAAGAAAACATTGGGGCATGGAGGCTAGCCACTATCACTATCCAATGTCCTTCTCCAAAATTCAATTTAGGTTTGATTCATAAGCCCACTTAACTACCCTTATTCCTTTAAGAGACAAAACCTTAGGCTTCTCCAAGTCTTCCCTTCTTACAACTACCAAATTTCTTCTTAACAAACTTATCTAGGGCATCAAGGACTACTTGGCCTATACAAGGGCATCTATAATAGTATTCAAACTGTTTCTTGAGAATAATTAGCCCTCAAATTGACATAAAACTTCCCAACCTTGGCCTTCTTCCTCACTAGATGCTTCTCCTATATTTGGCCTATTGTCACAAGAGATGTAACCCCAAAAAAGCATCTTATCTTCCTTTCATAGCTCTCCCTAAGTCACTGCTTCCTCAAAGGTATATCTACTCTTGATTCTTGCTCTTTGGATGTGAGAATGAGGTTCCTCCTCATCTCTATTTATATGCTTCTCTAGGGTTAACATCTAGCCCATCCAAAGGGGCTCCTCAAGTCAAGTAACACTTGAATCACCAACCATTTTGCCCACATGAAACCCATAAAAATTAATTTCTTCCAAACTAGAAATCATCTCTTCATGTTTGTTGGGATGGGGTCCCCTGAGTCAATTTTGGAGTAGAAGCCCAAGTTTTGAGGCAAAAATCCCAAGTTTTGATGTACAAAATGTAAATTCTCCGTAAATTGTGGTTGCGCAGCACGTAGATAGTTAGAGTCATAACGAGTTTTACCGTTCTTTATGTAAGTCGAGTCATCTTTCTAAGGATCTACCCATGGTCCATGGACCATGGGATTGTATAAATAGGCACATCTTAGAGAGTCTAAGGCAGTAGTGGAGAAAGTAATGAAATTTGTCTATGGGAGAAGTCTAGAGAATTAACGAAGAAGAGTAGGAAGAAATGCTCTACAGCTGTGTGCACAAAGGCCTAGAGTAGAGTCTGAAGCTGAGTGCTCGAACCCCTGTAGTTGAGTGCATAGGGAAGTATTGAGTCTGTAAGCATTGATTGAATATCAATAAAGAGATTATTCCAGAAATTCTTGTGTTTGTCTATTTATTTTTTTTATGAATGAATGCACTTTATTCCATGATAAATGATGGGTTTATGAAATAACGTTGTCTTGATGTGTGACTTTTCTTGATCTATATTGTTATATGAATGCACTTTATGTTAACTGTTTATGAGAAGAATATCTTGTTGTATGTTGAAGTTATCAAACACTTAAGTCGATCTGAGTAATTAATGGGTTAAGAGTAATATTTGATGCACATAAGTACCTGATTAGCTTGGTCAAGGCGCACGAAAGAAAATCATAGACCTTCGTTGAGGTCTAGAGGCTAATTAGAGGGAGTTATATCGATAAGCCCTAAGGGCTTATCGGTTTGTACGAGGGAAGATTTAGGGCAAAAAACGACATTACACTAATCTCTAGGTCCAGAAACTTGGTTCCAGCATCCCCCCATATTGCTTCGGGTGAGACTTCAGTCCATGCTCCACGGATTGATGCTGAAAGGGCCAGTAGTGTAATGATTTGTTTGGCATAATTAACTCTGAACTTGGGTCATGATGCACTAAGCCAAAAAATGGTTCTGTTGCCAGGACCAGGATCTGCATAAAGAGATGTGTGATGTCGCATCACTAGGATCCAACAAAGAAAGAAATTGAGAAGTGGTTGGATAGAAAGATCCACGAATTCGCGGGGCAAGAAAATAGAAATCCGCGCCTGACAAAAGAACATTAGTTAGACAAATATCAATACATAGAGATACATGAAATTTTCTTCTGCACCTTCACAATCAAGCTATAGGAGTGGATTGCTAAATTGGCAAACGACCAAGGAAGGTGGAGGCTTGACAGTCCAATAGTGTGGACCCCAGAGCTAGTGCGGAGACTGGAAGCCTCTAAAGATAAGATTGCATGCATCATCGATGACTGGCTTCATCGAGGATTTGTGACAGAATTCATGGTCAATACCTCAGTCAGCTACAGCGAAGCGGAGCGCCGCTTCTTCAAGGGACCACGAGGTAAGCATTTAAGATCTTTGAATACTTGGATTAAAATGCTCTTGTGTGAAAAGCAGGTTATGTCATTTCCTTGATGTTTGGATCTACACAAAGTGGATGAATCTATAGAAATCAGGAGAGAGAAGGTCCTAAATATAGCCCATTGATAGAGCCTCCTTCGAGTGACGATGAGGGAGCAGTACACGCATCACCACGAAGCACTATACAATTGATAAGGCAGGGCTTTCCGTGAATACCTCATCTGCCCACACCACCTCCACCTACACCTCCATAACATACACCTTCGCCCACACCGTCACCACCTCTGCCACCATTCAACATGTCGAATACCATGAAGCTGCCCATTTTCAAGGGCTTGGGAAATGAGGACCCAAATTAGTTTTGGTTTGTTGCGAAGGCTATATGGACAACACAAAATATTATAGATGATCATATGAAGAAAGCACAGTTGGTTACTTCTCTACAAGATCGCATGTTGACATGGTACATTAACTACTGCATTGATAATCCATTGGCATCATTAGTGGACACTCAGACTGCTCTGAACAAGGAGTTCGAAAGGCCTATGTCTGAAACACAATCGGTAGTAGGGTTCAAGGAAATTGCAATGAGGATTAGCGAAAAACCCTAGGAGCTAGATCAAAGACTGAAGTGCAAGAATCTGCAAAGCCAATATGAATCTCACAAACAGTCAACACCATGATTGGTTTATAGACACACTCTTGCCTCACTTAAGGATTGCTTTGTCACAAAAAAGATAGGAACTCAGGTGGAAGCGTTGGAGATCGCAATGATATTACATGAGACACCTATCTAGGACATGACATTGGGAGTTCAACAGATTCATGTGGAGTTGTAGAACCTCTGCTTGGAGTTTCATAGCTTGAAAAAGGAGAAAGTGCCTTGGCCAGAGGTGTGCGAAGAAGTTTGGTGCCTCAAGTGTAAAAATGAGGGGCATGATAAGGATCATTGCCCTGTTTTCATGAATTATATGATAGGAGGAGGGCCCATGCCTCTGAGGCAAGAAGCCCTAGCAGGACCAAATACAGAGCCCACACTATGGTGCGCTATCTATCAAGTAGCAGGAAAACATGTAACACACAATTGCCACTTGCTGCAAAAAATTGTACAGACGCTGCAACAATTATTCTGTAATTTCTGTAAATCATTGGGCCATGATGAGCGTAACTTCCATAGCTATGAATTGATGATGGAAAGAACGCCTGCATATCAAATTCAAACATAAACTCGGCCTCTGGATCAAGGCACTGGGGGAGTGCGCAGAGGATATCATGGTCACGGATGAGGCCGAGGAGGAGGAGGACCTAGTAGAGGTTGGGCATAAGTTATCTGCTATAATTGCGAAGTGCCAGGACAATACGCGAGGGAGTGCATGAGACAGACACACCCATCATGATAGTATTGTACTTAGTTTGACCATGCGATAGAGGAATTCCCTATACTGATAACTAATATGCAGGAGAAGAAGGCGCAACCTCAGCAACCTACCCAGAATCTATAGATGATGAGGGCTGAGCCGCACGAAGAGGATGCCAATGTGAATATTGTGTTACGGAATGGAATGATGATTGGTGAAGACAAAGGGAAGCAACTTGAAGAAAGTGAGTGGGTTCACAAGGCCCCGGAAAAGGAGGTTGGGTCTGATCTGGAGTGTGCAACGGAAACATTCATGGAAGAAAAGAGGATTTTCGCTAAAGCCTCTACCTCAAGAATTCAGGATAACTTATCTAAAAAGGTTGAACCCTCCAAGCTTACCACATTTTTGGAGACTTGTATGAAGCTACTGCGTGACAAAAAGGATATGGAAGGGTTACAAGAATTGATAAATAGGTGTGCTGGTAAGGAAATGGCTCCTGAAGGGAACCGTGCAGTCAGAAAGATAGGAAAACACAAGAGAAGAACACAACGCGAGATGAGGCTCACTACACAAATAGGAGAGTATAAAATGGATCAGGTTATTATGGATCAAGGGTCGGATGCAAATGTTTTGCCTAAGCACACACAGGAAAGAATGGGGAGACCTGTACTGCAATGGTCTCTGATTCAATTGAGAATGGCAAATCAACAGAAGATTATCCCTATGGGGAGATGGCCTGAAGTAACCGTAGATATAGAAGGTGCGAGCACATTGGCCGATTTTGAAGTGATTGAGATTGTTGATGACAATAATCCATGCCCCATGCTCCTAGGAATTGATTAGGCTATCGACATGAATGGGGTAATCAATCTGAAGAAGCAGACTATGTCGTTTGAGAGGAAATTGCTCCGTGTAGTAGTACCATTAGACCCTGTAGAAGGACCGCGCTATACTAAACCAGTCCATGATTATGAGGAGAGCGACGATGATTTGGACCGTATCTATAAAATAACAACATGAGACCAATATTGGTTTAATCCGACAACTGATGGGTGCATTGCATGGGACCACGAAAGTTCCTATACATCAGATTCAGATGAGGAATTGGAACATTGGCAGAACATGTTGCACGAAGTATCTATGATGCGTTGTAATATGATGACTAAATCGTTGTGTTGTATTTCATATGAGGTAATAAATTTACCTTATTATGATGGTTTGGCTGATGTAGATAATTTTTTGGATGCATTTGAAAGGGAAGTCCTCGAGAAACATCACTTCCAAGCACTAGATTTGGTGTTGCGCGCTACGCCTGCACGGTGGTGGGGTACGCATAAGGACAATTTTAATGAATGGCATGATTACAGAAGAATTATGAGTTTGTAGTTTGTTCACCCAAAAGTTCAGCTAATAGAGAAATATGATGGAAGAAATGATTCACGCGATCATTTAGCAAAATGGACTAAGGTCTATGGAACGAAGCCTCAACCAGAGTGGGTGCATATTTTCTGTCACACTTTCGACATCATTCCTATGAATTGGTACTTGGAAATAGAGCTCTGCCACGACACCGTGGAGTGGGATATTTTAAGAGAAGGATTTTCAATGAAATTCATCTTTGAGGAGGGGTTCAAATTCATTGATGAGGCACTGTGTTGGGAGTGGGATCCCCCAAGGGCAGTTTTGGGGCTAAAAGCCCATGTTTAAGTCAAGTTTTTGTAATACTATTGTAAAGACTCCGAATTTTGTGGTCGTGGAGTGCGAAGGTATTATGTGTCACAAAGGGTAGTCCGACCTTAGTTTTGTAAAGTAAAGTCAGCTGTAAGAGATGTACCCATGGTCCACCGACCATGGGATTGTATAAAAAGAACTAAGCTCTAAGTAGCTAGAGGCATCGATCGATGGAAGAAGTAACAAAGTCATAGCTTTAGAACAAGAAGTCTAAGTCTTGGGTCATAGCATAGGTAGAGGCTCTGCAGTTGAGTGTACAAATGCCTAGGGTAGAAGTCTGTAGCTGAGTGCGCGGACCCCTGCAACTGTGTGCACGGGGTGAACAAAGTCTGTAACACTTGGAAGATATTAATAAAAGGATTTATTCTACAATTTCTATGTATTTGTTTTGTTGATGGGTTTGGATATTTTGTGTATGAATTTCCTTTGTTATGCTTCTATATTGTGTGAATCAATACAGTTACATTGAATAATTAAACTCAATTACGAATATATGATTAAGCTGTGATAAACAGTTAAGTATTCAGAAAAATAAGAAAATCACTTAGGTTAAGTGAGGAATCTACATGGCGCGCTGCTACCTGAGCCCCAGGTTAGGGCTGCACGAAGTTTGATCGTATACTTTTGCGAAGGTATTGAAAGCCTGGATAGAGGGTTTATCTTACAAGCCTTAGAGCAAGATCACCTACGCGAAGGCAGGGATAGAAAAGATCAACGGCATCACAACCATCTTAGGGTGCAAAAACTTAATTCCAGAATACCCCCATACTTCTTCGGGTGAGACTTCGGTCGGCACTCCGCGGGCTGATGCCGAAAGCGCCAGTAGTGTAGGGATTTGTTTGGCTAAATAAAATAAGAGCTGCTTAGAATCCAATTGGGTAAGCCCAATGGTGGTGCAAGAGAAGAAGCATAAGGATGAGATAAGGATATGTGTGGATCTCAAAAAACTAAATGACGCTTGTGTGCATAATACTTTCCCGACTTCGTTCACGGATGAAGTGTTGGACAATGTAGGTGGCCACGAAGCATATTCTTTCACTGATGGGTTCTCTGGGTACCACCAAATCAAAATCATGCCAGAGGATAGGAGAAAGACAACCTCCATGATTGAGTGGGGTTGTTTTCAACACAATGTAATTCTATTCATATTGAAGAATGCGCCTACAATCTTTTCGCGCGTGGTTGTTGCGGCATTCAAGGAATATATTCATAAGTTCCTGGAGGTATATTTTGATGACTGGACTGTATTTGGCTTGGTTAACCGCCACTTAGCAAGCTTGCGCTTGATGCTGGATACTTGTCGAAGATACCAGATCGCACTCAATCTCAAGAAGTGTCTGTTTTGCGTTCCTTTTGGGAACCTATTGGGGCATGTGGTTTGTAGGCAAGGACTGATGGTATAACCCATGAAGATCATGGTGATACTGAACTTGGAAGCGCCGAGGAGCATGAAATAGCTGCACGCTACTCTGGGACATATGGGATATTACAGAAAGTTTATCAAAAGCTATGCCCAGATCACCGCGCTGATGGAAAAATTGTTGAAGAAGGATGTCATGTTCTGTTCAAATGATGACTGTAAGAAAAGCTTGGATATATTGAAAGAAAATATGGTTACCGCATCGATTCTAGTCTTCCCGGAATGGAAGAAGGAGTTTCATGTACATGTCAACGCGTCATGTATAGCGCTAGGGGCAGTACTAACACAGGATGGTGGAGAAGGCTTGGACCATCGTATCACGTTCACAAACTGTAGATTATCCAAAGTAGAGAAGAACTATTCTACCACTAAATGCGAGGGGATAGCTATGGTGTATGAGCTCCAGAAGTACCAACACTGCTTGCTAGGAGGCCATTTTAAGATGTATATAGATCACTCCATGCTAAAGTACCTGGTTAATAAGCCTGTGTTGGGGGGGAGAATCTGCAGATGGCTCTTATTGTTCCAAGAGTATGATTTTGAAGTTGTTTTGAAGCCTAGATGATTGAACGCGGGACCAGACCATCTGTCGTGCATCGAAATAGTGGAGGAACCTACTAACTTGGAAGAAGTATTGTTTGATGCGCAACTATTTGCAGTGCCTATCGTGGATGGTAATTTTGAGGATATAATACACTTCCTAACAACAGGAACTGCACCAGAAGGATACTCTGTCCAACAAAATAAGGAAGTAATGGTGTGTGCGGTAGATTTCTCTGTCATTGCTGGGAATCTATACAAGATGGGGACTGATGAGATATTGCGACAATATGTACCTGAGTTCGAACGAAGCAGCATCGTGCGGATGATCATGGGGGCGCCGCAGGAGGAAATTATGCAGGGAGAGCAGCTGCGTAGAAGATTCTATGCACTGGGTTGTGGTGGCCAACGCTTCATTAGGATTCAAAAGAATATTGCAAGGTGTGTGATGTATGTCAAAGAATGGGCAGGCCATCGTGGAGGGATGAAATTCCTTTGAATCCACAAATGACATTGCAACCCTTCGAGAAGTGGGCAATAGATTTTGTAGGAGCCATTCAACCACAAGGGAAGACAAGAGCAAGGTACGTTATCACTGGGACGGAGTATTTGACTCGTTGGGCAGAAGCGCAGTTAGTGAAGGACTGCACGGGTGCGATGGTCGCGAAGTTCCTATTTGAGCATTACATACGTGATTTGGATGTCCAAGGATCTTGATGAGTGATCATGGTACGCACTTCCTGAATGAGACGATCAATGCACTAACGGAGGAATTTCAGGTATATCACCAGTAGAGCACACCTTATCACCCACAGGCTAACGAGATAGTGGATGCATTCAACAAATTTGTTGAAAATACACTGAACAAGGTTTGTAATGCTCAGCAAAGTGATTGGGACCTATGCATACCTGCAATATTGTGGGCTTATCGAACGACATGCAAGAAGTTGATGGGACAAACCCCTTTTAGGCTCGTCTATGGTGTGGAAGTCGTAATGCCTATGGAATACATCATGCCTAGTTTGTGCATAGTAGTGCTCACAGGTATGACTATTCGTGGAGCCCTAGAAGAGAGGCTCGCGCAACTGGATGAGCTCGAAGAAGAAATATTTTTGGCTGGATTTCACCGGCAGGTCCAAAAGCAGCGAGAAAAGGCATGGCATGATCAACACATCAAGTTCTGAAAATTTAAGGTAAATGATCTGGTTCTGTTTTATGATAGTAAGTTTGATAAATTCCCTGGAAAATTCAAGATGCACTGGTTAGGGCCTTATGTTATGTTATTAAGGAGATTAATGATGGAGGAGCAGTATAGCTGGTCAAGTTAAATGGAGAACCCTTCCCAGGAAAGGTGAATGACAGTCGCTTGAAGCCATACATTGGCGGTCCAGCCATGTGACTAGATGAAAGTAACATAGTCTTTACACTCCAGGCAACTAAAAGGAGGCACGGGACTATAAACTACACTGCCCAAGTTGGGGAGCTGCGCGGTTGGAAGATGGTGTGAAGCAAGGACGTGTTATTGGGTTCGCGACAGCGCGGAGGGAGTTGCACTACCAAGGGAGAAATCACACAGGTTGGTTGGAAAGTGACCGTAAAGTCACTGTTCATGAAAAAACGATAGAAGTGAGGCCAAATGGAGTGGGCGGCCAACATTTAAGACGAAATTTATGGCTTAGACCCTTGAAAATCTACTGCCAATCCGACATTAATGAACCGATTTTGGGGGGAACGGTTGGAATTGAATTCAAATATCCCTATAAATTTCAAGTGGTTGTCCAATAAGAAACACTTGGCATTTTAAGTATTCAGCTGTTGAGCTCTTAGATGCCTATGGACGCAGAGTTTTTTGAAGCTCTCAAAGAGACTCCTGCATTTGAAAACTTACCCGAGACGTCGCGAGTACTGATAAAGAGTGTTATGTCATCACCCATAGAATTTATCAATACACAGTGAGTGGTAGAAGAGTGTTGGTCTCTGCAAGTGACGCAACAACTGCGTCAGGCTGACAGCGTAGGGGCAATAACTGAGAAGATAGTCGAAGATGCGAAGCAGCCAGTAGTTCAGTGCACAGCCGAAGTTGCAGTCATCAAGGTCAAGCTGCATGGGCTTCGCACAAAGATCTCCGCGCCTACTGAGTGACTCAAGGGCGAGTCACGATGTTTGTGTTGGGGGCCTGTTGGGAGCGGGATCCCCCAAGGGAAGTTTTGGGGCTAAAATCCCATGTTTAAGTCAAGTTTTTGTAATATTATTGTAAATACTCCGCATTTTGTGATCTTGGAGTGCGACTGTATTATGTGTCACAAAGGTTAGTCCACCCTTATTTTTGGAAAGTAAAGTCAGCTGTAAGAGATCTACCCATAGTCAGTGGACCATGGGATTGTATAGAAAGAGCTAAGCTCCAAGTAGCTAGAGGCATCCATCGATGGAGGAAGTAAGAAAGTCATAGCTTTAGAACAAGAAGTCTAAGTCTTGGGCCATAGCATAGGTAGAGGCTCTACAACTGAGTGCGTAGAGGCCTAGTGTAGAAGTCTGGAGCTGAGCACGCGGACCCCTGCAGCTATGTGCGCAGGGTGAACAAAGTTTGTAACACTTGGAAGATATTAAGAAAAGGAGTTATTCTAAAAATTCTGTGTATTTTTTCTGTTGATGGGTTTGGATATTTTGTGTATGAATTTCCTTTGTTATGATTTTATGTTGTGCGAATGAATACAATTATATTGAATAATTAAACTCAATTACGAATATCTGATTACGCGGTGATAAACTTAAGTATTCGGAAAAATAAGAAAATCACTTAGGGTAAGTGAGGAATCTGTATGGCGTGCTGCTATGTACCTGAGCCCCAGGTTAGGGCTGCACGAAGGTTGATCTTATACTTTCGTGAAGGTATTGAAAGGCGAGATAGAGGGTTTGTCTTACAAGCCCTAGAGCGAGATCACCTGCGCACAAGAAGGGATAGAAGAGATCAACGACATCACAACCATCTCAGGGTGTGAAAACTTGGTTCCAGCATCCCCCCATACTGCTTCGGGTGAGACTACAGTCCGCACTCTGCAGGCTGATGCCGAAAGGGCTAGTAGTGTAGGGATTTGTTTGGCTAAATAACGCTAAACCTGGGTCAGGCCACCTCAAGCCAACACACTGTAGGAGATCAAGGCAACGATCTTCAGAATACCGCAGGATCCTTTAGAATTGATTTAACCAGAATGGAGCACCCAGCTGCACCATGCGCTAGAGTGCTATAATGTGACTGCTGAAGAAGAAGATGAGGATCCAGGGAACATTAATATTCTAGAGGTAGAAGGCCACGTGAAGTTGAAGGACTGTATACAGAGAATTTGGATATAACCGCGCCACTAAAAATAGGCAAGTAAACATTGGCACAGAAGCGGAGCCAAATTTTACGAAGATTGGGGACTATTGGGATAATGCCAGAGTAGATAAGGTTGCTGAATTTCTCCGCGAATATCAGGATTTTTTTCCTACCAAATTTTTAGACCTGAAGGGTATTATAGGAGACCAGGGCGTAATGAAGATTACCTTGAAGCTGGACGCGAAGATGATTAAGCAGAGGCCATATCATATTAACCCCAAGTATAAGGAAAAGGTACGCTTGGAGTTAGATAAAATTCTTGAGGTAGGAATTATTGAACTAGTGGAGGAGTCTGATTGGGTAAGGCCAATGGTAGTGCAAGAGAAGAATAAGAAGACAGAGACATAAATTTGTGTAGATCTTAGGAAAATCAATGATTCTTGCATTCATCATCCTTTTCCGATGCCATTTACATATGAAGTACTGGATAATGTTGGAGGATAGGAAGCATATTCATTCACTGATGGGTTCTCTAGATAAAGATGACCTTCACGACAGAATGGGGATGCTTCCAGTATACAATAATTCCTTTTGGACTTAAGAATGTGGCAGCGATCTTCTTGCGTGTAGTCATCACGACGTTCAAAGAGTTCATTCAAAAATTTTTGGAGGTATATTTCGATGACTGGACAATGTTTGCATTGGTAAAGCACCATGTAGCCAGTTTGCGCATGATGTTCGATACATGCCGAAGGTATCAAATCGCGCTAAACATAAAGAAATGATTATTCTGCATCCACTTCAGAATTTTGTTGGGTCATGTGGTGTGCAAGCAAGGATTAATGTTGGACCCTACTAAGATCGCGGTTATAGTCAATTTGGAAGCGCGAAGGAGTGTTAGAAAGTTGCGCGCAACACTGGGCCATAGTGGGTACTATCGGAAGTTCGTCAAGGGTTATGCTTAGATTATCGTGCCTATGGAAAAGCTGTTGAAGAAGGACACTATATTCTATTGGGATGAAGAATGTTAGTGGAGTCTGGATGTATTGAAGGAGAAAATGGTCACCGTGTCGATCCTAGTCTTATCGGATTGGAAGAAGGAATTTCATGTGTACGTGGATGCTTCATGTATTGCACTAGGAGTAGTGCTGACACAGGTCGTTGAAGGAGAATTGGATCACCCTATATCATTTGTGAGCAGGAAGTTGTCTAAGGGTGAAAAGAATTACTCGACAACAGAGCGCAAAGGGTTGGCTATGGTATACGCACTCTAGAAGTTTAGACATTCCCTACTAGGTGGACATTTCAAGATGTACATAGACCATTCTGCATTGAAATATCTAGTTAATAAGCCTGTGCTAGGGGGTAAAATATGTAGATGGTTGTTGTTGTTTCAGGAGTATGATTTTGAGGTAGTTGTGAAGCCAAGAAAGTTGAATGCAGGGCTAGATCATATGTCGCGCATTGAAACAGGAGAGGAGCCTACTAAGTTGGAGGAAGGACTACCTCACATGTAGCTCTTCATGATGCGCATAGTAGATAATCACTTTTCAGACATTATCCATTTCCCAACTACAGGAATGGCTCCAGAGGGATACACCAGTCAGCAGAAGAAAGAATTGGTGGTGTCAGTGGCATATTTTCTTTAATTGTTGGGCATTTGTATAAAATGGGATCAGACGAGATACTACAATGCTATGTTCCCACTTTTGAATGAAACAGTATCCTCGTTGAAGCTCATGGAGGATCTGCAGGAGGGAATTATGTGGGAATATCTATAACGCAGAATATTTTGCGCGCTGAGTTGTGGTGGCCGATGCTGCATAAGGATTCTAAATCATATTATAGGGCATGTGAAGCATGTCAGAGAACAAGTAAGCCATCGCGGAGGGATGAGCTACCTCTCAATATGCAGGTATCATTGCATCCATTTGAGAAGTGGGAAATTGATTTTGTAGGACCGTTTCAACCTCCAGGCAAGAAGACGGGTGTGTAGTATATCATCACCGTGACCGAATATTTGACTAGATGGGTAGAGGCACGACCTGTAAAGGACTATATAGGGGCAACAATAGTGACATTCTTATTTGAATATGTGTTGAACAAGTTTGGTTGGCTGAAGGTATTGATGAGCAATCATGGTACGCATTTTCTCAATGAAATGATCAACGTGCTCACAGAAGAATTCCAGGTTTATCATCAGAAGAGTATGCCATATCATCCTCATTCCCATGGAATGGTTGAGGATTTTAATAAGATATTGGAGAATGCACTGACAAAGTTTTGCAACGTGCAATAGAATGATTGGGACGTGCATGTACCAGCAGTGTTATGGGCTTACAAAACTACTTGTACAAATCTTACTGGCCAGACACTTTTTAGGTTGGTCTATGGTGTAGAAGTTGTGATGCCTATGGAGGAGATTGTGCCTAGTCTACGCATAGTGTCTTTCACAGGAATGGCAGACCACAGAGCCTTAGAAGAAAGGCTTGCACAGCTAATGTAGCTTGAAGAATATAGATTTTTTGCTGGATTCCATCAGCAGGTCCAGAAGGAATGCAAAAAAGCTTGGCACGATTGGCACATCAAACTGCGCACCTTCAAGGTAAATGATTTGGTTTTATTATATGATAGTATGTTTGATAAGTTTCCAGGAAAATTTCAGATGCACTGGTTGGGACCATATGTTATCAAAGAAATCACAGATGGTGGAGCAGTTCAGCTTGTGAAGTTGAATGGAGATCCATTTCTGGGAAGGGTAAATGGAAGCTGATTGAGGCCATACACTGGTGACTCGACCTAATGACTACATGATGGTAGCACAGTCTTAGCGCTCCAAGTAGCTGCAAGGAGGCGCCAGAATATAAACTACACTGCCCGGTTCATAGAGCTATGCAACAAGGGGTTTGTGCGAACCAGGATGGTGTCACAGTACCAGAAGAAGCGCGAAGGGAGCTGCGCTATAAGGGGAGAAACTACACAACACAACCAAAAAGTGACCATTACAATCACTTTTCATGATTTGAGAGTGAAGAGATGGTTAAGAGGAGTGGGGGGGAATATTTAAAGATGAATTTAAGAGTGAAATATTTGGAAATCCACTGCCGAATCAGAATTTATGGACACATTTTGGGGGAAACGGTCGAATTTGAATTCGAATTCACCTATAAATTACGTGTGTCCATCCAGCGAAAAATACTTTGCATCCTTGAAATTTCTGAGTTGTGTTATCTAGTGTGCATGAATCTTGAATACTTTGAAGCTTTGATCACAAGCCCCGTGTTTAATAGATTGCCTTACTTAGATTGAAAACTCATTACTGACATCACGTTTGGACCAGGTCCCGCTGAAACCGCTAGCACTGGAGGGACTATCACCTTTGAGGGAGCTACCTTGGAGGTTGTAAGCATGGAGGCTCCAGCTGCTGTTCCTATGGCGTCGAGGTCGTCTAGGCCGAAACCCACACCAGTAAGAGAAGTCCCCTAACCCAAGAAGGACAAATAGAAGAAGTCCATACCAGTGCGCGAGTCACCGAGGAAGCATGTAGTCTCAGAAGAAAGAAAAACTGAGCACAAAGGATAAGGGAAAAGTGGTGGATCTGGAGGCTGAAGAGGGCACGGAGGAAATAGACACCGAGGGGGTGGATCCTATATCCAAGTTGCCAGATTATATCCTTCCGCGCAAGGGAAAAGTAAAAATCACCAAAGATCCAGACACAAAAAAATTCAGGCTCCACATACCTCTGTTTCCAGAGAGCATAGCTTTTGAAGGTTCGTGCTTGGCGCTGATTCCACATTTAAAGCTGGAGGACTAGGCTTTGGCGGACCATGAGAGGTTCCCCCACCTTGCTATAGAAACCTACATGAAAAGGGTATTTTAAAAGGAGTAAGGTGTCACCATGTTGGAACCTGTTATGGGTGCTCCACTACCACCGCCCCAACATCAACCTGATTGTGATCAAGCAGTTGCTAACCGTGGTGCATGATGGTTGTTTGTGGCTAAGTGTGCCGATCCCTATTACTGATATGATGATCCATCAGATCATGTTATTACTACACTCAGGGTTGAATCTGGCCAAGGAGTTTGGCGGAAAGACGAGCAAGCGCGACCTCACAGATAAAATGAAGGACAAACTCAAGCTCGTGAAGAAGCTGCGCGGTACTCAATTACCTCAATCACTGACCCTACAGTAAAAATTTCTACGCAGATCCTTGCTAGAAAAGTCATGAGAAAATTCCACATGGACGAGGTTCCGACGCAAGTTATGTCACTAGTTGCATAGTGCGCGGAGGGTGTGCAATTCAATTGGTTGTGCACCTTTGTAGAGAGTTCATTGCAAACTGTCCAGAGGCGTAGGACAAGAGTAAGACAATCCACTATTCATGGTTGTTTCTCTCTATTGTGCACGTTGCTTGGCATCTACCAGAGGACAGTCAGTTTCCTCCCGTGGAGAAAGATTTGACGGAGGATGCACAGTTTCCATCCCTCTGGGAAACAAAGGATGCCACATGTGTCACAGAGACCAAAGTCTTCTCGGTGCTGATGGAGGCGAGCATTCACATGGTCATCAACTAGAATCCATGGTTGTCACCAACCGTGTTTGAACAACTTTCAGAGTACGCAGAGTTTAAAGCTGACTTCCACTGCGTATACATCCGAGCACAGAAGGATCCACAACAAAAATTCTTTGACCTACCTTACCTCGCAATAGATGATTTTATTAAGGAGGACATCAAGTGCTGGCCAACAGATTGGCATTCTCCATCCGATCCGGCTGCAGGTACTAGAAATTCAGCGGAGAAGAAAAAGAAGGAAGAGGTCGAGAAGAAGGTCCAATAGTTGGCTGAGAAGCGGAGAAAAGAGGCTGAGAAGAAGGCCCGGGTGGAAGCAGAGCACGCCATGAAGCAATAGCATGAACAAGAAGAGCACGACTCCAAGCGAAGTGGTAAGTCTCTGTCACCCTAAATAGAAGAGGAGGAGCAGTGAGAGTAGGGCGGCGGTGGTCAGGAGGAGAAGAGCACTCCCTTCTAGATCAAAAGGTATAGGGAACAAGGAAACGAAGGGATGCGCAAGAAATCAAAAGCGACAAAGCTGTTGCTGGATCCGATCACCATGACAGACAACGACCTAGATGAGATAGGTGACAAGGTGCATGATACCACCGTAGAACTACTACAATGGTTCAAACAACAGCATCAGCAGGCACTGAGTACCATTCAGAAGGATCTACACGAGCTGCAGATTTAGAGGAATAGGATCCAGGTAGGCATAGGGAAGATCAGCGCTGCATCAACAAGTTTGGCACCGGGGACCACTTAGGAAGCAGAGATGGTTCGATCACTAGATCTCTGAGTAGTCGCGCTACCAGATGGATCCTTGAGCATGGAGGTGGCCGATGACAAGGTCATCATGAGTTCTTTCAAGAACATCGACCTCAACCTAGCCGCGCTCCCGAATGAGTATCTTCACACACTGCAGGTAGGTGCGAAAGCAGAGTTTCGCACACGGGAGCAGCACACACTCAGCCTCATAAGTGAATATAGAGTGAACAATGAGTAGATGTTAGCTGAGAAGTCATAAGCGCTGCAGGCAAAGGAGAAAATTAAGGCACAGAACGCCGAGCTTGAGGCCACGGTGGTAGAATCATGTAGAACAGTGCAAAAATTGCATATTCCAAAGGAAGCACCATTGGAGGAAAAGATCAGAAAGCTCGCTTCAAGCGTGAACGATGCCAAGATGGAAGTGGCTTGAGCTCAATTTGAGCTGACCCTAAAGATCACAGAATTGGAGTTGAAGTCATAGCCTTCAACCCCACGAGAGATAAGGGAACAATGCGAAGCCACTGTGAACGATGGAGTCGCGACGATGGATGTCGCGGTGGTGGACTACACCGCGTTGTTTGAGAAGGCTATGGAGGTAGTCAAGACTCTACAGGAAGATCGCACCCTGTAGGTCTTCAATACAGAAGTTTGCGAGCTCCAGCAGCAATATGATGAAGTGAGGGCGACGATGTGCGCTGTTGCTACAACACAACTCCTTGCCAAGATACAGGAGGCAAAGCAGCTACTTACACAGGTGGAAGCAGCGCACAAGAAAGAGGCAGTCCTCAAGGCCAGATTGGGACCTTGGCTGGATGAGGCCTACATTGTCTTCGTCAATATTCAGGAGAAATTGGTGAACTTGTAGAGTACGCAGCAAAAAATCAAGCAGCATAATGCAGGAACAACCACAGTGCAGTTGGTGGAACAAATCAAGCAAGCAACCACGTAGAGTGTGACTGAGGTAGTAGTTGCACAAGTGGAGCTGGGGGATCTTCACATTAATATCTCCACGCTAGTTGAGTGACTCGAGGGCAAGTCACGATCTTTGTGTTGGGGGCCTGTTGGGATGAGGTCCCCTGGGCTAATTTTGTGGCAAAAGCCTAACTTTTGAGGCAAAAAGCCCAAGTTTTGATGTACAAAATGTAAAGTCTCCGCAAATTGTGGTTACGGAGCGCGTAGATAGTTAAAGAGTCATAAAGGGTTTTACCCTTCTTTATGTAAGTTGAGTCAGCTTTTTGAGGATCTACCCATGGTCCGCAGAACATGGGATTGTATAAATAGGTGTGTCTTAGAGAGTAAGGCAGTAGTGGAGAAAGTAATGAAATTGGTCTATGGGAGAAGTATAGAGAATTACTGAAGAAGAGTAGGAAGAAAGGCTCTGCAGCTGTGTGTACAGAGGCCTAGAGTAGAGTCCTCAGCTGAGTGCGTGGACCCCTGCAGCAGAGTGCACAGGGAAGTCTTGAGTCTATAAGAATTGACCGAATATCAATAAAGAAATTATTCCAGAAATTCTTGTGTTCGTCTATTTAATTCTGTTATGAATGAACGCACTTTATGTTGTGATAAATGATGGGCTTATGAAATAACGTTGTATTGATGTGTGAATTCGCTTGATTTATATGATTATATGAACGCACTTGATGTTAGTTGTTACGCGAATAATATCTTGTTGTATGTTGAAGCTATCAAACACTTAGGCTGATATGAGTAATTATTGGGTTAAGAGTAATCTTTGATGCTCTTAAGTAGCTGATTAGCTTGTTCAAGGTCCATGAAAGATAGTCGTAGACCTTTGTGGAGGTCTAGAGGCTGATTAGAGGGAGTTATATCGATAAACCCTAAGGGCTTATTGGTTTGCGTGAAGGTAGATTTAGGGAACAAAATGACATTACACTAATCTCTGGGTGCGGAAACTTGGTTCCAACATTGCCCCATAATGCTTTGGGTGAGACTTCAGTCCACGCTCTGCAGATTGATGCTGAAAGGGCCAGTACTGTAGGGATTTGTTTGGCGCAATTAACTCTGAACTTGGGTCAGGACCCACTAAGCCAACAATGTTCTTGGTAGTCCATTGCTCCAAATATGAAATTTTGGGAATGATGAAACAATATGAAAGATCGTTGATTTGTTGCAAAAATACCAGGACTTAATCCCAATTACTTTTCCAAATATGAAAGAGAAAGATGGTGAGCTAGAAGAAATGAAAACCCCCCTAAAACTAAGCACAAATACAATCAAACAAAATCCATATAGATTGAATCTACTATACAAATAGAAAGTGAGAAAAAAAACTAGATGGGATGCCAAAAGCTAGAATTATTGAACCAACAGAAAAGCCATAATGGATAAGCCAAATAGTATTTTAGGACAAGAATATTGCAGAAATAATAAATTATGTGGACCTAAGGAAGCTTAATGATGCTTGTATGCATGACATGTTTCCTACCCATTTTACAAACAAAGTGCTCGAGAATGTGGGAGGGCACGAGGCTTATTCATTTGTTGATGGATTCTCATGCTATCAACAGATTGATATTGTGCTCGAAGATACACATAAGACTACCTTTGTGATGGAATGGAGATCTTTCTAGTATACTATCATTCCCTTTGGTTTGAAGAATTCACCTGTAGTATTCTCTAGATTTGTACTTGCAACATTTAAAGATTTCGTCCACAAGTTCCTAGACATATATTTGTTTGATTGGAGAGTATTTACCCTTTTAAATAAACATATTGAAGTTATGCGTTTAATTCTTGATAGATATAGACAACCACAGGTTTCACTAAATTTTAATAAATGTATATTTTTCTCACAATTTGGTATTATATTGGGTCATGTAGTGTACAAACAATGTCTACTAGTTGATCGTGCAAAAAATGCTATAATAGTAGATTTACCTCAACCTACCTCAGTGCAACAATTATGTGCAACTCTCGGTCATACATGGTATTACAATAAATTGGTTAGGGGACATGTGAGGATTATAATGCTCCATAGAATGGTTCTTGAAAAATGAGACTAAGTTCCAATGGGATGAAGAGTTTTAATAGGCTTTAGATACCTTGAAGGAGAGATTGATCACTGCACCAATTTCATTTTTTCCATATTGGAGAAAATATTTTCACGTTCACGTAGATGCATCTTCAATAACTTTGTGTGAATTTTTAGCTCAACAAGGAGAAGGGGGCATGGATCAACCCATTGAATTTTATAGTAGGAAATTATCAATTGTTGAAGAAAAATATACCCCTATGGAGCGATAAGGTTTGGTAATGGTGTATACACTGTAGAATTTTAGACACTACCTACTTGGGTCATACTAAAAAATGTATATGAATGGTTCTACACTAAGGTGCCTCGTCAAAAAGCCAATGTAGCAGGGGAGGATATGTAGGTGGTTTTTTCTTTTCCAAGAATATGATTTTGGGGTAGTTGTGAAACCAGGGAGGCTTAATGTAGGACCATATCAGTTAATATGTTATTAACTGGAGAAGTTGTAGGGAATATCGATGACAACTTGATAGATGGACATTTCTCCACATTAAATATGTTTGATGACTAATTCATAGAAATTGTCCAATTCCTTAGCACAAGAGTATCCCCAACAGAATATACAGTATCACAAAAAAAAAATTGGTGTTAAAGTCAACAAATTATCAACTCACAATTGGTTGCTTATACAAAGTAGGCATAGAAGGAATACTTCATCGTTATGTTTTGGAGCATGAAATACCCATGATATTTGCAGAAGAACATGAAGGATTTGTAGGAGGAAACTATACATGGAAATATATCACACAAAAGATCTTGCAAGTAGGAATTTGGTGGTCAATTCTTCACCAATATGCTAAGGAATTTTGTTAGAGTTGTGATGTATGATAGTGGGTTGGGAAACCATCTAGAAGGGACGAAATTACCCTATTATCACAAGTGACATTACAATAATTTGATAAATGGAAGTCAATTTCATTGGGCCAATCAATCCACTAGCAAAGAGATCAAGAGCTCAATATATAATAACTGTGATAGATTACCTTACTAGGTAGGTTGAGGAAGAACATGTTAAAGATTTAAATGCAAAGGCAATAACACAATTTCTATTTGAGAATGTAGTTACAAGTTTTAGATGTCCAAAAATACTTATGAGTGATCGAGGCAATCACTTCTTAAATAAGACAATTGTTTCCTTAATAAAAGAATTTCAAGCTTACCATCGGAGGAGAGCACCCTATCATCCTCATGATAATGACACTATTGAGGCATATAACAAGATGCCAGAAAGTACTCTGACAATAATGTAAATGGAGATGAATGGGATTTAAGAATACTAGCATTTTTGTAGGCTTACTGAACCATAGGTAAAAAATAGAGAGGGAAGACACCTTTCAAACTAGAATATAGACATAAAACAGTGGTGCCATTTGAATTTATAGTGCCAAGCCTACATGTTGTTGGATTGGTCAACTTAACTAATTTTGGCACAATAGAGAATAGAATATTAGAGTTGCTACAATTAAAGGAAGACCACACAATTTTAGGATTTCATCAGGATGTACATAAAGCACAAGAGAAGGCTTGGCATGAAAGGTGCATAAAACATAAGAAATTTCAGCTAGGTGTCTGGTTTGTTGTATGGTATAAAATATTTGAAACATCTAGGAAAGTTTCAAATGTAATGGTTAGGACCATATACGATCATGTATGTCACAGAAGTAGGGGTTGTTCATTTTGTAAATCTAAATAGAGAGCTAATAGAGGGTTTTGTCAATGGAGGTCTACTGCATCTCCATAGGAGCAACCAACCTTTTATGCAGTAAGGAAGTTTTAAGTAGTATTTGATATATATACATACATATATATATATATATATATATATATATATATATATATATATATATATATATATATATATAGATTATATAAAAATCTATTAAATACTAAAGAGGATGACTGTGTAGAATACATTGAGGGTGGTACAAGGATACAATTGTGTAGTCTTGCGAGAAAGAATATAGCTACCAGGCATAAAAAATATGGAAAACGCGGGAATGGAAATGGGAGAAAAGGGTTAGAAGCCATCACATTAGCCACATTGGTTGGATAACCTGGTTTCATAAAGGTTGAAAAGCCACTTCATTAATAATATATTAGATGCACTTTAATGGAAAAATCCCTTCAGATTGGCGGGTTTGATAGAAGTGGATGCTCAAAGGACGTCCACCAATCCGAGTGCACACACCAAGGAAATATACACATGGAGAATTAAATAAGAAGGAATATTATATTGTCTCCAACATATTTTAGAGTTATGGTGCCGAGCGAACCACACAATATGTAAAAGAAATATAAATTGTTTAGACTTAATATTATGGGTTCATTCTTTCTAGAGAATTTGAGGAGGAGAGAGACAATTGAGAGAATTGAACCAATAGAGAATAAGAGCATAGATAAAAAAACCATACATTAACCAAGATGAAAACCATTATGGGAGGTTTTTGAACAACTAAGAAAAAAACCAGAACCAAGATAGCAAGGGGATCACAAGCACCTCCACCCCCTCTATAGCCTAGAGAATTACATCAAACCTAAAGGACCCCATCAGGAAGCTCGTATGGTTCACTGCACGTCTAGTTTCCGCAAGTATATGTGCAACACAGGAAGAGAAATGCAATTCCAATCCATCTAAAGAAGGATCCAAAATACCCCATGGTGATTCCCGTCATCCTACCTACATTCCTTAAACAGGGAGATATGCTTGACACTATGGAAAACCTGAAGTACTTGGAGAATAACATCCTAGATGTCAAGAAATTATCATAGCTCACACCTAAAAAATATTTACATGTGAAAAACCCCTGTGATACATTCATCATAGTAGAATTGGAGGAGTTGGCTCTTAGCATGTCACAATCAGGAATCTTAAATTTACTTGAAATCCGACATTTCAGCCATAACACTAAGACAAATGTATGTTTTAAGCACTTTTTGAGCTATGCCTATGGAGGTTTCCTCTCGTTGAAGTCGTTAGTGTCTATATGAACAAATTCTATTGCAAAAATCATAGGACTACCTATAGCAGGTAAAGATCTAAAGCCCTTCTTCACAGAAAAAGGTAGGGAAAATTCCCTAGCCAAAGAAGTCAAGGAAAAATATGACACACAAAGGGGCATGCATGATTTCAAAATTCCATGTATAAATGATGGTGCACTTAGATTTTCATCGCACATCATGGCCTCTAATATACTATGAGAATGTCACCAGGACTAGTACTGGCAGGAGTAATCAAAACAGTAAAAAAGTGTGCAGTAGGGCTCCAGATGAACCTAGCCACATTCATCCTAAATTAATTTATGATAGATTGTTTGGAGGGGAGGAAAAAAACCTTGGATTTCCATTACGCGTAGCTCCTAATTTTGATCTCCTTAGTAGCATGGAGGGAACCAAAGGAGATACAATTTCCATACATGGCACACAAAACCTTTTTGGTGCCCCGGTATGCATCACTATGGCATACTGTGGATAAGAAAAGGTAGTTGAAAAGTAACCTGATGTTTTATGTCTCTAAGAAGGTAGTTAGATATAAAATAGAAATCATACTACACATATTTCCATAGGTGGTAGAATCCTACAAGGGAATTGTGAAATTCAAATCCAACCTGCACTTTATGTTCATCTAGTAGAAGGGAGATCCTATGAAGTAGTAGCTTAAAATCCGATATAGGCTAGTAGAACTAGATTATATCGACATAATCATATTGGGACACAAAGTGGAAAGTCCCAGTGGAGGAGATATACGATGTTAAGAACATTGAAAGAAGCAAGGATATGTAGTAGGAAAAATTATGTACATCAGTGAACATGAGAGACAAAATAAGGGAATAGCGTTGGTGAGTGTTCTCACCAAAAAATGATCACCTAGGCATTTCTAGCTAGGTTGATTGAAATACACCATGTAGGATTAATTTTACCATAGTAAAATCACTTTCACCATGGAAAATAATTCAGTAAACTATTTTTATTAAACTATTTTCTGGTTACAATAAAAAAACCCCATGAGAATAATTGAATAAATCATTATTTATTTAATTTTCTCTAGGAATAATTATTGAATCATTGTTTGATATTTATTCCTTGTCGCATTTGACTAAATCCCATAAGAATAATTAAATAACTAGATATTTATTTATTATTCCTTATTTCTACTATTGGAATAATTGTTAAACCACTATTTAATAATTATTTCATTTTCACATGATTCTTAATCCTCGTGAAATAATTAGTAAATCATTTTATTTGTTAATTATTTCTAAATAAATATATTTGATCATTTTAAATATCTTTTCCCTCTCCAAAAAATATAATAAGGTATTCCTAGTAACAAGACACTACATAGGTTGGGGATAAGTGAAAGAAACAACAAAAAACAGAATAAGGAACTTCCCATGTAGGAAAAAAAAAGGAAAGTAATGAAATTAGTGTCACACAAGTACAATTGTTGTCTGATGATAGCTTAGAAAATATTGGTGACTAGGTTAATGAAAAAATAGAAGATGCATTAGAGAGAGTAGCATAGAAGCAACAACAAATAATGATAAGAACAAAATAGTAGTTGGAACAATTAGGAAAACCCTTGGAGTCTAGAAAACTCACCATGGAAGATCCATTAGGGACAAAATAGACTACTTCGATAGAGGCATAGAGTGTAACCTGAGTAACTGATGCAATACCATTGTAGTCCCAATCATTATCAATATCAGGAGAGCACCACCCACTATAGATATCAATGAAAGTGATTGAGTTTCTAAGTATAGACATACAACAAATAACACAAGACTTAAGCCATGTGGAACTGGTTCTGCCTCAGTTATCGCAAGAAGTTTTGCATCAAATGCAACTAAGTGTCACATAGGAACTACAGTTCCATGCAATCAAAACAACAATAAAGTTGGCACCATTTTCAACATCTCACGAGGCCCTCTAGGTAGAAAATATGCAACTATTAGAGGAAAGGGAGAAATTACTATGCAGAGAATAAAAGTCATGAAAAAGAGTAGAATATGTCTATAGAAACCTCCCAAAGGCCCCAATGAAGGTAGACACACTAGAATAGAGGAAATTGACAATTATCATTGAAACCATTCAAGGTCTCAAGGCCAAGGTAGTGGAGTTAGAGTTTCAAAGAAAGCTAAGCACTCCATTAGAAGAAATGGAGCGTGGAGGGAGTAGGAAGCAACAATAACATTTGAGAAGACAAAAGCATTAGAGGTAGATTGAAGCAAGATTTATGAAGAAGGGATGTAGATCTGGATAGCATTGTTGGAAAGTGAAGAACTAAAATAAGTGACACATAAGATCTAAATAGCACACGAGAAGGAACAAAAGCCCAAGGACAACCTAAACACACTACCAATGAATGCGTGAAGGCTTGTAATGTTAGAAAATGTGCAACCGAGCAAGAAGATTAATTAGACGAGAGTCTATCAATAGAAATTGGTGCAAAATATTGAGACCCTACAATACGAAGCACTCAAGGTAATGGACAAGATAAGAATAATGCATCAAATTGCTAAATAAGCAATACAAGAAGGGGAAGAAAAGTTGAAGATCCCTATTTAGTGGACGTGATAGAGCTCATTTTGAGAAAAGTAGGGGAAGTGAAGGAAAAAGTAGATAATGTGAATAAAACCTTCGAAAAACTTTCGCGACAATGAAAGAGGAATTTCCCTCACTAGAACATCAAAAAGACTAATTGGCTCAAGGACAAGCCACAAGTGAGTGTTGGGGGCTTATTGGAGTCGTTTCTTGGGTAAAATTTTTTGGGGATCTATGTAGAGGAGCATCACGCAGGAAAGTACCGTGTGGAAAGGTTAGTGGAGGGATAACATATAGAAATATGTAGAATAAAAAAATCCCTTGGGCTAATTTTGTATATAATATAGTGTAGTAATGTTTACTAGCCCATAGTAATGTTTACCCACCCATAGTAATAAGGGGTTTTTGGTCGGATTGGGTCCACATGTAAAACTATAAATGGATCAAGGTCGATTAGTAAAGTGTATGATTAAAATGTACTTTTATTACATCTTGAGATAGAGATATGTAGCCTTGCATTATAATGTCAATTTATTTATTAAGATGGTGAGGCATGACGAACACGAATGTGATGAAACGTTCACAATGATAATAGAAAATTTTGTTTCGGGTGATTTTGTCTATTTGTGTAACATTTAATGGATTGTCTATTTTTATGATATTTTTACTTTAAAATATACACATAATAATTTTAATGCACATTTTATGAGAATTGGGGTATACTTCATTTTTTTCCTTTCTAAATAATAATGATAATATGTTGATCATAAGTAACTTTAGCACAAGATCTCTATTTCCTTCATTACTACAGGATCATTCAAGTTCTTGTAGTCCCCCATAGATTCCTCATGTGAGAATTCACCTGTTCATGGATGTTGCCAAAATGGATGGTGTGTGTAAGGATTTTGTTGGAAATTTTTCTTGACCCTTTGGTTTTCCCCTGTGTGGAAACATCCACATCAAATGTGGATATTAATATTTGAGTTGTAGAATATATCTTAGTAATGATTTAGGAGGCAATTTTGTTTAGATTTTATAGTTGACTACATAATGAAATGCAATAGCTTTTCTCTGGGAGTATCCTGGTGCCAAGTTTTGTTTCCAATAAACACTCAAAACCATAGCCATTTTGGTATTTTCTTCACTATCTTTTCCATCTTTGCATCCATTTTTTACCAATTTCTCCACATTTAAGACTTCAAAAGGCATATAAGGTATTTCAATATTTTATTTTTAAATTGAAAAATTAACAAGTTAATTTGGTGAAAATTGTGTTCTTTATTAGTGATTTCAGGAGTTATTTTCTCTTGGTAAAATTAACATTCGTTCATATGGTGACAACTATCCATAGGAAAAATGGCGACCTAGATTTGTATCATTGTGTTCATCAGATGGTTTGACTCCTATTGGATTTGTGGAAGATGGTTCATAACCCCCTAGTCAATGTTGAGGTCAATACAACACTCCAACAAAGAATGATGTATTTTTGAGGATATGATCATGTTTTACTTCTAGAACTTGAATCCCAACTTGAGATAAATCTTTTTCTATCTCAATCTGGCTAAAGATAAATAATAAATTATTGTGTAGTCATTATAAAGGAGGAATTATAGAATTTATTGTTATATTTAAAATTTGTTTATATAATAGTAGGAAAACAAAATGAAAGTAGTAATAGCGTAAAAAATACTCTTTTAGCTCTATATAATTAATTTTAGACTTGTTATGTATTGATTCCAAGATTTAATAGAATGTAGACTCATCTATGTGCATGTTTCAGGCCTCGAGGGCCCACTTGCTCGAGTTCATCTTATTGATTGTTTGTACAAATTCCTATGTATGTAAAACTATGTTTTCTTGGTCTAGATTGTATGATTGGTAAATATTTTTATGTTCTCTTGAATCGATGTTCTATATAGTTAATATTTATTTCAATTAAGAGTTGAAATACTTTGTTCTCAGTTGTGAGTTCACTTTATTATCATCTTAGATCTTCTCTCCAATCATATGTTGAAGTGATGAATACAATATTTGTATTAGCTACATTTGGCTACAAAGCCAGATGTAAAATTATTGCATAAATTTCCACTAGTGAAGATATAATAGATATTAATTAGGAAACTATATATGATAACATAGTTTCCATTGCTTAAAATAAATCTTTTAATCATTATTTAACACAATGAAGAGATTATTCTCATAAGAAACATTCACAGATAGTGGTAAATGAAATCATGTGACCTTTTTTTCTACCATTGAAGTTATAAAATATTTGTTTGAACGACTAGATGTCATTTCATTTCATATTATTCTCATTCTATAATTTATGATTATATTAGATTGATTTTATGAGATAAATTTCACAAGAGGATTTCTCTCATTTATTTGATGATGGCATTTAAATCAATATACAAACCCCATCAAACATTCATTTCCAACTTGTTTATGATTTGACTGATGAAAAAGTAATTAGAAAACTAGTATTTTAAGAGATAGGAAAACTATGTCTCCACATATTTTCATTGCACTTAATAAGTTAACTAACAATGGTTAATATATTAATGTTCAAAACTTGTGTGAATAGGTTTCCCAATAACACCTACTATATCATTAGAATGTTTTAAATGTATTTCTTTATTTGAAGTGACCAAGTTCACATTTTATGTCATGCTAAAATATGTTCTATGGAATTATAATTTAGAGTCTCCATCTATAGTCTCATTTCACCTTGGTGTCATCCATCCCTATATTAGTTATGCAAAAAAATTCATAAACTATTATCATCATCTTATTTATGCTTGTTTTATGTTGAATAATGGAGGACACCTCAAGGCCCTACATCACAGATCTCTTCCCATCAATTCCAAATCATTGTCATAGCAGCAGATTTAGAAACTAGTTATTCCATTGGAGCTTATAATTAGTTGTCATAATATTCCTTGTAGTCGATAGTGGGTTCACCTCATCAACCCTCCTTGACTAATTCTATTAGTGTTTGACATCAACACATCTATTCACACACATTATATTCTACGAAGTATCTTGGGGACCATTTTCCATAATCGTGGTTTCCTCGATGTTTGTTAATAGGATCAATTAGTGTCTGGTAATAATATTGCCCCCTGCATGCTTGACATCAGCTCATATATTAACATGTTCTAGGGTCGTGCCACTGGGATGAGACAAATACCTTGGGTATGGAGCCTACCTTACTCATGCATGTTGTTAAACCCTTGTTGTGATGGATATTGATTACATTATGCACTCTAATGACCACATTTGGGCACTCTCATTAGTGTCCATTGTCCCCTTGAAATATTGTATAACATAGATCTACATTAAAATGATATTGTGGCTATTATAATCATTTTATAACATGGACCCACAATGTACACTCTTTCATGGGCATGAACTTACATATTATTCCATGGATCCATAGTGTATTAAGTTGAAGTCCGTGCTTTGTTCATCTTTTACCATGTATGGATATGGCTACCTCTAGGTTGTTTATGATATGTATCTAGTTTCTATATTTTGTAGGTTTTGACAAGTTCCAAGATTTGAGTCTCCTTCTAACCACCACAATTATTATTTTGATGTAATGCATTCTAGCCATCATTTTCTCTTTTCACCTCACACATTAGAGGGTATCTCTTATAATTCACTTTGACACTTCCTTGAGACATTTGGAGAAGTATTGTAAAGTAGGCTTCATATGTTTCATATAACACTTTAAAATCCCTAAACAATAGCTTAAATCATCCCTCCAACACTCCTATGGCACTAGAAGATAGAATTGCATTGCTAATAGTGGCTTGACAAAAGTTGTTGAATGTTCATACCCTTTAGATGAAGAGTGTTGATGTGGCTATGGTTTGGAGTGAGAGGATAAGTTTTGAATGGCTCAAAATAGTGATCAAAAGAGGATAAGGATGGAAATACCATGTCAAATCAAGCCAAATATATTTAGATTCATTCCTCCACCTCTCTAAATAAACTATAAGATAAGAATCCACTATGAAGCAAGAAAGGAAACAATGAATGTAACTTATTACTTCTAATGTGACTAGAGGACTTCAACTTAAGATAATTTTTTCTATAATGGGCCTAACTATAAGTATAGGTGAGCCTAAATATAAGTATAGGTGAGATGAGGAGCCTTTTATTGAAGAACTTGTAAGTAATGGATACGATCTAAGAATTACTTCCTAATTAAAAGATAGTTCTTACCCCCATGCCATTTTTGTGTCACTACATGTAAATGAATGTATCTTCCTCTATGTATGAATATGTTTTGGCTTATAGTATTAAAAATTGTATAGGAAAGTATATTTTTGATACATTCTTATCTATGTTTGTAGGTAACAAGTGTTGGAATCTAAGGATGGGACATATATAGAACAAAAAGAGTTAATCCTAGCTAGGATAATCCTTTAGTGATAAAGTGTGTTCCTATTTTCATCTCTTTCTAATTTTTCAATTGCATGTGTCTAGTTCATTGGGGGTTAGTAAGTGGATAAGATACTTCCTTTCATATACTAGTGGGAAAATCTATGGTAAGTACTCTCTAACAACAAAGGGATAATCGAAGATAATGTGAGAGACACTAGGGACATTTTTTACAGAGTTGAAAATGTTTCCAACAACCATATAAAATCTCCTCCAAGTGTAGTTTCACACCACAAATTTCACCTTGGGTAGATTCTCTATTTTTTTCCAATAATCTACCTCTATCTAGTTTGTGCAAGATAATATAATATTTTAGGTGTCAACTATTGATCTACAAAACTTACTAAGATATCAAAGACTCAAGTAGGTTCTCAAACTCTTATTTCTAAGCCTTACTCCCTTCATGAAATTCTTCTCACCACTTGATTTTTGAGATTTTCTTATGAAGGATTTCAATTTCCCTAAAACCTCAACTTACATTTTTCAAATGTAAAAATCTAAGTGGGATTTTTCAGATACCTACTTGCACAGTCCTAACCTAAGCTATAATTTTGTTTCGTGACCTTGCTATGGAGGATCTTATTGTGTTGAGTTAGATTTTATTTTAAAGATTATTTTAGTTGGGGTGGTGGTCGAATTCATTTAAATTAGTAATTGATCATGTAAAACTATTGAAATATAATTGGTAAATTTCTAATTTCCCTATATTACTTATGAGTGTGATGGAAAGATCATTCTTGCCAACGAATAATACAAAAAAATATTATAATTTGTGGGTGAAGTGTGTGAAAATGACATACAACAATCACATATGTTAGAGAGCCATAATATTTTAACATCAAGTGATTCTTACTGGATGTACTAATTAAACTATATGACATTATTTCCTTCCATAAAAGGAAATATATGTGCATGTATGGGTGCTTTGCTTCCTTCCTAATTAAACCAAGTGAATTTTAATCTACTATAATAAAGGATATGAATATGTCTCAATATACCTTCTGATTAACTATGGCCACAAAAATTTGCAAGGAAAAGAGAATGTTATGATCATAAGTACCTCTTTTGGTCTCAAAATTGATAAAAATAATGTACAATTTAAATATGTTTTTTTTTGTCCATCCACATGGTAAAGGAAAAATAAAATGGTCATTTTAATTAGTTTTACCTAAGGTAATGGACCAAACAACTAGAATTTATTAGTGATCAAGGGAAAAATATCATGGGACAATAGCTTACTCAATAATAAATAGAGAAAACTACAAGAAATTATAATTGTGCATATTTGTGGGGGTTGGTGGCTTATAGTAATGAAAATCATGTAGACTGTGAATAGATAATTTACAGGAATTGCATGACTATTTCTTTGATAGTTGGGTGAACTATCTGGATGAGAAAATAAAATAAATTTTATCCCACATAAAGAAAAAGACAAGGTTTTTGAATGTTTTATGGAGATTTTTGTTACGTTTGAAAGAGGATTTGGCAAGAATTGAGAGTTTTGTAAGAGACTAAAAGGATTAAAAAAACATGGAGTCATGAATATATTTTATGGCATTTGTTGAATTGTTTGTACAAATCCTAATTCTTGTGAAGGTAGTTGCAACCTACATAATGTGACAACAATAATTAGTAATAGACAAAACATAAAATTAAGCTACTAAACACAATGATGAGTAGAATAACATGTAGAAAAACAACACATAAAGACACAAACTAATACTAGAAACAAAACTCTTCATCAATGGTGGAGTACAAAAATAATTGCCTACAAAATGAGACACCAAGAAGGATGATGTTAGGATAGGTCACCTTCCCCAATCCTCCAAAGGAAGGTCTTATTATCTCGTTTCCGGTTTCCTCACTCCTTCTCAAGAAGTATGCAAACTCTTCCAATAGTGGAGGTTTCCCAACAGGTAATGTGCATGCTCATAGCTTGAGAGTTTCAATATTATTTAAGAATATTTGGCTAGCATAAAACTACTTCTTTGGTCTACTTAATATGGTTTCATAAGGAAAATACTTATATACCTTCTTCAAAATCACTTAGGAATAATTCGTTGAATGGATTTTGATTCCATTGTAGGCTTCACATGCTTGAGGGAAACATAATGGAGGCCTTGGATTCTCCAATTTCTTATACTCAAGTGCGAAAGATTCCAAAGCCATCTTGTTCCAACCTAGTACTTTCCTTTTAAAAGGAATTACATGACTTCCCATGCCACTTATTAGGAGTGTCTCTTTACATGGATTCATGCATGATTGCCAAAAGGATATTTGTGTAGATAATGCTAATATTGAATTGTGAGCTTATGAAAATGGAAAAGGACCCATTTTTAAAGTTTTATTAATTACTTTTGGGATACTATATAATAACAACTCGGTAATGAAGCTTTCTAATGATCATCTATAAAGTTGTGTGAGGATATTTTATGTGTGAACAATATCCTTTGTATATATAGGATAAAATTGTTAAATTTATAGTGGAAAGGTATAATGAAAGTTTCTATCCTACATAATAATATAAGAATAGAAATGTAGTAACTCAATATCTAGGGCTTAATAAGGACTTTTTGGCATAACATGGGGTTTGTCTAGGGCCTAATAGAGCCTTTCCTCCCAATTATTGGGGGAAGGTTTGTCAAAAGCCATAAAGCAACTATCCATCCAATTGTTTATAAATGGTAGGTAGGTTCATGAGTGTATAAAAATGCAATTCTTTGTGGCTTGTTGTTCTATTAGGTATCTAACTTGGTTTTTATCTAACCCTCTCCTATATATTAATACATGTTCTCCTTATGATATAAAACATGAGTTAGTTGGCAGAGGGAATTTGTAATGGAAGATATAATAGTGTCTAGGGAAGTGGCTACTCATAGTCATGATGCCTCTCTAGTATTTCTCAATTCTTGAATTAGGATTCTAAGAGACCTAAAACTTTCATTAATTTTCCATCTTTATGTTTCTTAGTTATCGATTGGGGCTTGGTGTGTATTCTCGAGGGTATGTCAGTCATGGGTCTTCTCCACAATAAATATTAATAAGGTTTGATACAATTTAACAAGCAAAAACTAAATTTAGGTTTATATTTTCAATTAAACAAATTCTAAAATTAAAAAATACAAATTAATTCCATTAAGTTACTTTCTTCAAATGGATTGTATACAAAATTAGTAGAACGTGACAGTGAATTTTCAAACTCTCCTCAATTTTTTTGTTTGACTTTAACGGTTAACTTGATTTGAAAGGCGGAAAAACAGCTGCCGCGTACTTGTTACACAGTATTTCACTTGTTACACATTATCTCCTGTTACACAGACTTTCTTATTACACAGAGAGGGTTTCGCTCTTTGATACAGCAGGGGTGTCACCTTTGAGGTGCTTTGAAACTGCTGGAATTGTCTGGACCGCCTTTTGATGTCTGAGATACAACCAATTTGCCGAAATAGAATTTTCTCTGTTCATTGTGCTGCTCTGTACATACGTTTAGGACCATTGCCTGCTCCTCGTCCTTCCACTAAATCCATGGACAAATGTAATACAAACCACCTTCTGGTTGAACCAAAGTAGGAGTAAACATAAATGATTCTGCTCCGCTGTTTGGAGGTGCGATTTTGAGTTAATGCTACAGCAAAGCCCTCGGTGCTCATACCATAAGCATCAGCAACTATAGCGCATACCTAGAATGAACCCTTCATGTAAATAGATCAACCTGGAACTTGTTGTCTACTTGTCTTCAGATATTCACACTCTGGCATATGCATCTACTGAGGACTGAGCTTCCAGTGCAACTGATAGGGACTGAGCTTCCAGTGCATCAATCATTTCTGTATTGATTGCCTACCAATGGATCCTGGTGCGAATGAAGGCAAACTGAGACAGGAACAGTCGATCAGGGATTGGAGGAAACCTGAGAATAGCCTGTTGCAGAGCCCAATGTTATTAGTACAGGTGCAATTCCCCAGTGCAGCAGAGTGAACAGATTTGCTGAAAGTGAAGGTCTTAAGAAGATTATGGGATGATGCAGAGAGATTCTTCAGAATTGACTGAAAGAGTTCTTTGGCTACGGGCTGAGCCAAGATTGGCTTCCAGATCAGCTTGTGAATTCAGATGCCTCAGAATATGATAAAAGGATATTTTCCGAAACTTGGCCAGAATGGATCTAATTTTCTTGAGAATGAGGACTAAGTGGATCTGCGAAGGATTCGAAAGTGAGTTCAGCGCTTGAATGATAAGTCTGGAGTCACCGAAGACCGTCAGAGAGTGAATGTTCCGATTAAGAGCCAGAGAAAGCCCCTGCCATAGAGCCAGAGCCTCAGATCTGTTATTTGATTCAAATCCCAGACCCCAATGATACCTGAGCAAAGTAGAGCCATCAGGATTCAGAAGAACTCCACCCCCACCCGCAGCCCCAGGGTTGCCTTTAGAGGCCCCGTCGAAGAAGAGACAGTGGTCATCCAGAGCAGAACGCCACTTTAGAAACTCCTGTTCTTCCAGGCGAATTTCCCACATAGCATGGCAAGAGGCCGGAGAAATAGGATTGGTTTGATAATTTGGAACAATATCTTTCAGCCAAAGCTCCTCCTCACTGTCTAGAATTGCTTCATTCCTTAAAGCCGGTTTAGCATCCAAAGTCTCTCCCAAGAGAGCTTTAATTTTGGAGATAACGTTGTTTGTAGTGCAGATTTCACCCCTGAACAATCTGTTGTTCCTTTCCAACCATAACTTCCAGCAGGTGAATTTAGGGATCCACATCCAAGCAGTCTTAAGAAGGTTTTTTTTATTGAGGCAGAATGAAGATAACTTGGCCCACTCGTGAAGCAGATTTGGCATATTTCTTGGCAGCTCAACCTTGTCAGCCCTTGATCTCAGAACCCCCTTCCAAACAGCTTTGGCAAAAGGGCACAACAACATCAGGTGATCAGCTGTTTCTTCCTCTGACATACACAAAGGGCATCTGGATGGCCCTTCCATTCCACGTTTTCTCAGGTTATCTCTAGTGAGAATACTGTTGTGAGCTAACGTCCAGCAGAAGAAGTCTACTTTTGGGAGCGAAGGGAAGGCCCAAATAAAATTCCATTGCGTTGGGTCAGGAGGGACATTAGGAACAACAATCAAACTTTTGTAACCTTCAGAAACCGAGAAAGAACCAGAATGGGAGCCCCACCCTCTTTTGTCCTTGGCTGTTGCTGAAATGGGAGATTTTCCTTGGAGTTTGTCTAAAAGTAACGAAGCTTCAGTTTGCAAACGATGTGGAACCTCTCCCAGGTTCCAGCTGTCCCACCGTCTACCAGAATCCTCCGTCCAGGTGGATATGTCCCAAAGGGTTTCCATATTGTTGGACTGTAGCCAAAATTTAATATTTGCAAGGCCTTCTATATGGTTCAATGGCTGATCTCCTAGGATCTGGTCTTCCCATATTCTGATTTTTTTCCCATTACCTGGGATCCAGTAGAGATTGGGACTGAAATTCTCCAGAGCAGCGATACAAAGCTTGAAAATTGGGGAACCTTTGGTGGTTTTTGGCGGATGATCCAAACATCTCAAACGCTGACCTTGAAAATATTTCTTCCATAGGACTTTCTTGCTCCAGCTAACTTTCCCAGCCACAATATTCCACAGGATTTTAGAGCCTAGTGCGAGATTTTGTGCAGCCAAATCTCTCATTTGCAGACCTCCTTCCAGGGTTGGCCTCTTAATGGTGTCCCAATTAACTAAATGAAGTCTTCTTTCATTATTTTTCCCCCCTTCCCAAAGGAATCTCCTCAGCATACCATCCATTTTACTGAGGAAGGTTTTGGGAGCAAGAAGAATGGAGTGCTGAAAAAGAGGCATGCTTATTAGAACAGATTTTATAAGAATTATTTTCCCAGCAGTGTTCAGCCAGGAGGCTCCCTAGGCTTGTATTTTGAGCTTAAGCTTGTCTAAGAGGGGCATCCAGTGGGCAACTTTAGGAGTGGATTTGAAGATTGGTATCCCAAGATATTTGAAGGACTCCCAGGTCTGACAGACTTTCATCTCAAGGAGCCTAGCAATGTCAGCCAGATCTTTGACCGAGTAGTTCCAGCCATAGATTGTGCTTTTTGAATAGTTTATCTTGCTGCCAGAGGCCTCCTTATAAATGTCCAATTCCTTCTTAAAAGATCTGGCTGAGTTAATGCTCGCTCCTCCAAGGAGCAGAGTATCATCGGCAAATTGGGCATGGTTTATGTCTTTAACATTGTGCACCATTCTGAGGCCTGGCAGAGTTTGGACTTGTTGACAAAAGTCTAGCTGGAAACTAAGCACTGAGGCTTGGATAGCATAGAGGAGAGGGGACAGTGGACAACCTTGTCTTAATCCCCTAGATGCATTAAAAAATTCAGTAGATCGGCCATTTACCAGCGGTGCAATCCAAGGAGAGGCAATGCAGGCTTTCACCCAATTTATGAAGGTTATTGAGAAGCCCATTTTCGTCATAACAGTGAACAGGAAGTCATGCCTCACCCTGTCAAAGGCATTTGCCAGATCGAGTTTTATCACCATTCCTTTCTCTTTTCTTTGGCCACTTGAATGAACTGCCTCTTGAACCAGCACAATATTATCCAGTATCTTTCTCCCTTTGATGAAGCCTCCTTGATTCTCCGGTATGATGTCCGGCAGAATATTCTTGAGTCGAATGGATATTATTTTGGTAATCAGTTTATAGCTAGTATTACACAATGAAATGGGACGGAATCTACTAAAATCTGAAGCTCCTTTCTCTTTCGGTAGCAATGCAAGGAAGGCTAAATTGGTACTGCCTCCTATCTTTGAGCAAGATTGGGACTTCCTAACCATTCTCAGGAGGTCTTTATTGATAGTTGACCAGCAAGACTGAAGGAACCTAGCAGTGAACCCATCAGGCCCTGGCGCCTTATCCGGCTCCATGCAATCCAAGGCTTTCTTGAGCTCATCCATGCTGATCGGTGCAGTCAGCATAGTGTTGACAGAGTCTTGAACACAGAGGGGGATTAGATTATACGGATAGGCATGGGGATCTATAGGAGGATCAGCAGGCGCTGAATAAAGTTCTTTGAAAAAAGTGAAGGCTGCTCTCTTAATGCCTTCAAAATTTTTAACCACTGCATCTTGGGAGCGGATTTCTGATGCAAAGAGGTGGTCCTCTTCGTCCATACTAGCTTTATGGAGGGCTTTTTGCAGCTCAACTTCTTTTTGGAGCAGACTTTGGGTAACAACAGAATCCTCCATTGATGATTGGAGGGCAGCAAGGTTTTCTAATGACTCTTTTCTCTTGGCAGCTGGAGTTTTCAGAGTTTTAGCCCACTCCTTGAGCCTTCTCTTAAGAGCCCGCAACTTTTCTTCCCACACAAAGAAGGGGGATCCCAGGACTTGCCGGTTCCAGACTTCAGAAACCACCTCATGGAAACCCTCTTGCTGAATCCACAAAGGGCTAAATCTAAAGGGAATGGGGCCAAGAAAACCATCCATGGAGAGCTCGAGACTAATGGGTTTATGATCGGAAGTGCAGTTAGGAAGAATTTTGGATGAGGCCATTAGACCACTAGTAAGGAAGGAGGCTTGGACGAGGAATCTGTCCAAACGAGCAGCTATGTGGTTGGGACCTAACCTTTTGTTAGACCAAGTGTATTTCCCAGCTGAAGGTTTGATATCCTCCAGATCCCAGCCAATCATTATATCTTCTACCCATTCTCTAGCTGGGTCCCTTACAGGAGAACCACCTTTTTTCTCTTCAGCGGCTAGAGTAACGTTCAGATCCCCTGCAATAATGATGTTTTCTAGATTGTGCAATAAAAGAAAAGACTGGAGCGAGTCCCAGCAAATTTTTTTCTCCGCTGGAGAGACCGGAGCATAAAGGTTGAACATACTTACTTGTTGACCAGAGTCTTTGTGGAGGAGCTGAGTGAAAATCCAGTGATGGCAACTTTCTTCGTGAGTCAAGTCATATTTGGAGCTGTCCCAGAAGGAGGCAATCCCACCAGAGGCGCCTCTAGCACTGACAGCTCTACCAGGGCCTTTGCGCCAGAATGTTTTGCTGGAATGGAGGAGAAGAGTGTCCTCCAGCTTTGTCTCCTGGATGAGAAGGATTTCAGGCAAATGCAACCTCACAATGTCTTTCAGGGCATCTTCTTTCAGCCTGCTACCTAATCCTCTGCAATTCCAGGAGACGTATTTCATTATTTACTGGGTTGGGAAGGAGTGGCTCCTTTTGGAGCCCTGTTGTGCTTGCGCCCAGATCTGGTGTTCATCATTCCTTTGAGAGTTTTCTTGGAGCCTTGGAGAACATCCAGATAAGTTTTCTCCTCTCTCTATTTCTTCTTGGATTTTCGGCCCTTGGTCGATTTGATAGGAGTAATTTGTGAGCTGTCTGATTCAGAGTCTCTTTCTTCTGATTCTTCCCCTGAGTCAGAGGCAAGACTAATGTGCTCGTCATTGCCTGCATTTCCCCCTTGATCAGCCTCTGTTAGGGGGACATTTGTTTCTTCTTCGGTTTCTTTCCCTTTCTTCGACTGATCTTCAGTTTCTTCATGGTTCTCTGAGGCATCCACCTTTTCACCTGAGGAGGGGCCATCATTTGAAACTGGTTTGGTCTTGTCATTGGTCTGGGGATTCCCCCTTGGTCCTGATTTCTTCTGCTCGTTTGGCTTTGAGACTACCTTGCCCTTTTTTATTTCTTTCCATCCTTCTTCTTCCACTTTGTCCCCTGATGGTGCTTTGGGGCAGTTTCGTTGAAAGTGACCGTGCTCATGGTAGATTCTGCACTTAAAAGGCAGTTGCTCGTAGTCCAGCTTCTGGAAGTGGTGCCAATCTCCAACTGTAAGTTTGATGGCTTCCGGCAGACCAGCTTCCAAGTCAACTTCCACGCAGATTCTGGCGCAGGTGTATTGGCCCTTGTTATCAGCTTTGTCGATGAATCTGCCCAGTCCGTTTCCTATCTTTTGCAGGGATTGGAAGCTCCAACAGTGTATTGGTAGGTTGGGTAGCCGGACCCAAACAGGGACCTCCTTTGGGACATCGACTGAAGGGTCGAAGTCGGGGGTCCATTTGTTCAGAAAGAGACCTTGATTTCCCATGAAATATGGACCGTTTCTGAACACCAGATCTCGGTCTTCCTTGGTAGTGAATTCGAAAATGAAAAAACCTCTACCGACCGCATAGCAGATCATGTTGTTGGGCAGTAGGGACCTCCAGTTTCATTGAACCCATTCATCAGTTGATTTTGTTGTTGGCCAACGACCCATAAATTGCCCCACTAAACCTCTGTCAGCCAAGGCAAGGGCGATTTTGATCGGTTGATCTTCCGGCAAAGCAATTTCTGGGATTTCATCAAGCTTTTTGATGAGCTTCAGGATGTCGGGATGGGATCATTTTTTTCCCTTCTGTGATAGCAGACTAGTTATCATAATTCAATGTCTAAAAAATGATAAAAAAATGAACCACTAATAATGCCACTTTGAGGGAAAATTTTATTTACGCCTTAGATTTAACTCATAACGAAAATAATAATATAAAACTAACAATGAAATGACCCAAGACATTGGGGATTGATTATTGATTGAATAGTTGCATCTTGTTATGGATAAATTTGCATATACATGTTAAATTTACGCGAAAGAATTATGGAAAATATTTGCAGCTGTTGTGGTTTTTTATACAATTTTGAATAATATGGATAAAGAAATGATCAAAATAAAATTCAAAATCCATAAATGAGTGATAGATGTGTAATATTACTTGTAGAATAATGGAAACAATTGATCAAACATACATATAATTTTATAAACAGTTCCAATAAATAGTCATTTGATAAGGTCATATATTTATTTGCAATGAATAATGATGTCCAAAATTACAATACACATTGTTAAAGATCTCTATATCACCACAATACAAACTTTGTTTATGAACGAGTAGGAAAAACCTACTCCCTTGAAGTAGAAAACTAACAATTGGAATTTGAGTTGCTTGTTATATTTGGAGCTAATATGATGACTACTTCAATCTATGGACTAATGCAATACTTGTCAATGGTGCTCATGGAGTATTTAAAAGTATTATGTTTAACCTATTGGAAACTCACCCTTGGATCCTTTGACATATGCCTTAGTTAGATAAAACAACTAAGTGGGATTCCATGGGATAAAGTTTTTATTTAAATTTCTCCTATTCCACCTATCAAATGAGTTAAAACTAAACAAATTCCATTTAGAATTAAGCTCGAATTAACAATTATATAAGTCATATATAGATTGACACTACAAAGTAACTATAAATGATACAGGACAAGAGTGATATGGTCGATTTCACTATGATATCTTAAATTAAGGTTTGAATGGCCTTTTAATATTCATCTCCATTTTTATGTTATACTTCTTTTGAAATGAAAGTAAAGGCGGTAGACATGAAAAAGAGAATCATTTGAGAAGGACAAATTGAAAAATATGACACACATAGTTTGAGTGGGCATAATAGTTAAGAGCATATCTTTTCTCTATAAAATTACAATTTCAAAGCTATTGGTTCCATGGAGGTTGTTCTGGTCATGGTAACTACAGTGTGTGACCTTTAATGCCTTCTCCCTCTAAACCCCTAGGTCTCAATACTCCTCAATTATCTAGTGGTTTCTTTGTGGGATCATGTTATGAAACCAGATCACAAAAAATATAGAAAAGAAAGATCAATGCCTTAGAATTCGGCCTCTTCGAGGGGGAAACCTCCTTTACATTACACAAATGAACAATTCTTCGATGATACAAATGACAAGACCTCCTTTCTATATATAAGAGTCTAAGGGGTCATAATGTATTCAAAGCCGACATAACAATAATAATGTAAGGGCACAAAAATAACAATAGTGGGCTTCTATGGGGCACAATAATAACAATATGGGGACTACATGGGCACAAAAATATAATAAGGTGGTTTCACTAATAACAATAAGGGGTTACACTAGTAGTATAGGGACCTAACATGCCCCTCTCCTTGAAAAATTGTTTTCCTCAACACTTGATTAGTTATGGATTCTTCTATATAAAATTCTTGTCCTCCCATGTGGAATCCTCAGTGGGTAAGTTCTTCCACTTGATGAGATACTCTGAAATTGATCGATTTCGTAGCTGTCTGTTTCCTTCCTCCTCAAGTTTCGACAATATTGTTTGAACTGGGAGCTTGTCACTTATAAACTTCTTTAAGCATGAAACATGGAAAATTGTGGGGACTCGGGAAGATGCAGGAAGCTCCAATTTGTATGCGATAGTACCAATATTTTGCAGCACCTTGTAAGGACCATAGTACTTTGGTGATAATTTATTATCATTCTTATCTTGCTCGAGGGACATTTGTTTGTATGGTTGTGTTCGTAAAAATACCTAGTCGTCTATATAAAAACTTCTTTCGTTGTGATGTTGATTTGCCTATTTTTTCATTCGATTCTGTGCCAAAGTGAGGTTATCCTTTAAGAGTTGGAGAACTTGTTGTTGTTGAGGGTCTACCTTAACACCTTCATGAGATAAAATATGATCTAAGTATTCCACCTCTTGTACTCCAAAGAAACATTTGGAGGTTTTTGCATATAATTGTTTCTCGTTCAATAGTCTGAACACTCTACCAACATGTTGAACATGATCCTTCCAAGACTTGTTGTAGATTAGTATATCATCAAAAAATACTAACACAAATTTTCTAAGGAAGGGTTTGAAAATGGAATTCATTAAACCTTGGAATGTAGAAGGTGCATTGGTAAGGTGAAAAGGCATGACGAAAAATTCATAATGACCCTCATGAGTTCTAAATGTTGTTTTCAGAATGTCTTCAGTCTTCATTCTGATTTGATGATATCCTGGATGAAGGTCCAACTTGCTAAAGTAAATTTCTCCATGCAATTCATCCAATAATTCATCAATGAGAGGAATGGGAAATTTATCTCTAATAGTGATCTTGTTTAGCACTCTATAATCCAGAAACATGTGCCATGATCCATCCTTCTTGTGCACCAGTACTGTTGGCATAGAGAAAGAACTTTGACTAGGTTGAATTATAACAACCTCTAGCATTTTTGCAACCATACGTTCAATTTTACTCTTTTGTGCAAAGGGATATCTATAATGCCTAATGTTTGGAGGAACACTTCATGGAAAATGAATAGCATGATCATGATCAAAAATAGGTGGGAGGCCTTTGTGAGTCTCCAATACCTTGGAATGATTGTCCAAGACTTTTTGGAGATCTAGAGAAATAGATGATTTCGACGTGGGAACCTCTGGCGAACATAATTGTGTAATTAGGCCACGTTGTTCTTCTTTTAGAATATTTGTCATGTCGTTAGAGCTGATTATCTTTCCTGGTTTCCCCAAATATTGTAGCCATTGGACTCCTAGTACAACATAAACACCACCCATTGAAATGGAAAGCATTGGACTATTCAAAACATATTCTCCCATGGATAGCTTGATATTATGGCACTTTCAAGAGCAATTTATGGTTCTTCCACTTGCAACTGTAACTTGACACTCTGGTGCTGGATATAGAAAGAAATTCAATTCCTTGGCTATCTTACAATGAATAAAGTTATGGTTATTACCCGAATCAATCAACACTATTCCCATTTTCTTCTTGATATGTCCTTCTATCTTTATAATTTGAGGAGTGGTAATTTCGGCCAATGCATTACAAGATATGGTCAGATTCATTTCTTCTTTCCCTGGGTTTGGTTCCTAGTGAGTATCCTTTTCTTTCGACGTTTCTTGATTCTTTTCTTCCTGATATTTCATTTCTTGAACCTTCTTCTTCTTGATATGTCCTTGTATCTTGAGAGTTTGAGGAGTGGTAATTCTTGCCAATGTGGTACAAGATATGGTAGGATTCATTTGTTATTTCTCTATGTTTGATTCCTGATGTATATCCTCTTCTTCTGATGTTTCTTGATCCTTTTCTTCCTCCTCTTCACAATCTATGTAAAAAAAATAATTCTAAGCACACTTATGATCTTTAGTGTATTTGCTATCATAACTGTAACAAATCCCCTTTTCTCTTTTTCTTCCAATTGTGTCATGTAAACCTTGTAGGTTGTGGAAGGCTAGGAGAAAAAACACTTCCATATTTATAGTTGTCAGTGGTAGGATTCCTTGTTTCCATAATTCTGCTTTCAATTTTTCTTGCCAACTTGAATGCCTTCTCCAATGAATCAATTTCCCAAAGATGAAACTCATGTTGAATGTTATCCTTTAAAGTCCCTATGAAGACATCAATCATTTTCTTCTCTAGAATATCATTTACCCTTATATTCAATTTTTGGAAGTCCTCAATGTGCTCTTCCATTAAACCCCTTTGTTCGAGATTTACCAATTCGTTAAAGAATGTGTTACTCTTTGTATCCTCATAATGTGCTATCATTTCTTCCATGAAAATTGACCAACTGACAAGTGCTTTACGAGACAAAATCCCTTTATACCATAAAAATTGTTTCAGTTCTAAATATAAAGATGCAATATGTACCTTTTGTAACAGTTTCACCTAATCTAGATCAAAATATTGCTCCATCTCTAGTATCCAATTTACCAGATCCTTGCCATCAAACTTCCTCATATCTCTTTTTCTTGATTTTAGGAGCTCTATATTGAAACAACTGTAACTCTGTATTTTTGGATCTTTAAGTTCTGAAATTGTGTTGTATTATAGACCTCTGAGTCCTCTTTCTAACACAGCAAGTCTGATCACAATTGGATTCCCGACAAAAGAGTTATGCCCAATCTCCCGTGATGACCTAATTATAGAATGGTTCAGTAGAGCGAACTTGTACAAAGTTACACGTGTCACTATTTCGACCTTAGGTTCTAAAAATGATAGCTAAAAAACTACAGTCCGTTTGATTTCTTTCACTTCTTACAAAATTTCAATCTGATGCTCAGAGAAAAAGTTATGACGATTTTCACAAGGTCACCTATTTGGGATGTAATTTGGGAGCATTGGAGAAACCCTAAATGTCTTGGACAGTATCTCAGAAAATATACCGAAACAAGATCTGACATTGGGGACCGAGCCTCACCACATTTTCAGCTCAAATGGGTTTTAATTTCAGAGTCTGAAACTTCGTTGAAAAACAATTATAGTGAAAATTCCACGATGACCTGTTTGAGATGGAATTCTAGAGCTTACAAAAACCCTAACTTCCCCAAATATGATTTTCGAAAAAATAGTGATACAAGATCTGAAATTCAAAGCCGAGGTTCAACACGATTTCATCTCAAATGGGTTTTTGTTTTAGCTCCAGAAACGTTGCAGAAAAAAAGTTATAGCGAAAATGCCACGATGGCCTGTTTGGAGCAACGAAACCCTAGAATCCAAAGCTTTGATACCAAATGTTATGAAACCAGCTCACAAAAAGATAGAAAAGAAAGATCAACGCCTTAGAATTCAACCTCTTTGAGGGGGAAACCTCCTTTACATTACACAAGTGAACAATTCTTGGATGATACAAATGACAAGGCCTCCTTTCTATATATAGGAGTCTAAGGGGTCATAATGTAGTTAGAGCCGACATAACAATAATAATGTAAGGGCACAACAATAACAATAGTGGGCTTCTATGGGGCACAATAATAACAATATGGGGACTACATGGGCACAACAATATAATAAGGTGGTTTCACTAATAACAATAAGGGGTTACACTAGTAGTATAGGGACCTAACAGATCAGGGGTTGAAATTATTCCTACCCAATCCTCCCTATGATCACCTACACTTTATACCCCATATTCCTATGGATACACTAGTCCTCGTTCATGCCTCTATATGGCATATATTTTTTTAATTAAATATTAACCTTTGATGGATATATTTTTTAGATAATTACTCATTTAAAAAATGCTCCACATACAAATGTGCTAAATTTGGAGAATAAGCCCAGTGTTATACCCTGGATTTGCTCAACCGGGAATATTGCCAGAAATAATTGATTTTGACTATGGGCATACACCTATTATTAGTCCTTGCTGAATGCCAACAACTATAGAATTCCATTTAGCATTTAGTGCATCCTAGTTAATAATTTCATTTTCATATACTTATTAAAAGTTAAGGTATGGTGTGTTTTACGGTGAGGGGTCTCATAGAGAATTAAATAAACTCTTAGGGTCGATATTAACATTGTATCCTATCATGATTCCAAACCTAAAAGTATTCACTTATCCCCTCATTTCATATCACAATTTGCCACATTACCATATCATTTGCTCGTTGCCTTGCATCGCCGTATATTTTTTATATAAAAGCACCAATCTGTCTATGGCCATACCATTTTTGACTCCACAAATATATATACTAGCACAACAAAATTAAAAATATTAATGTGGTTGATATCGCCGAAGGCTTCAGTTTTATCTACCATTGATAAATATGTAAAAATATAAATAATAATACAAAAAAAAATTAGGCAATAAAAATATTATTACTATCATTATAACTAACAATAGTTATTTATATATAATAATTATTTATTCATAATAAATATTATTTAATATTAAATGTTATTTAGTATTATTTAATTTTAAATTATGTAATATAAATATCAACCGTAGGGATATGAACTCTTATAGTAATAAAAACTACAGATTAATATTATATACACGAGGGGATAATAATCCCAAGGGGTTAATCATAACACCCCAAGGGATTATAAACCCGATGGAACAATCTTAGCCTGAGGTATAATAAACCCTAAGGTTCATATTCCATAGGGTTTTCATAATAATCCTTTGGGTTATTATTCCCTTGGGTTTATAATATCAATCCCTTGGGTATATTAATCCAAGGATTCATATTCCTAGGATATAATATTATTCATAAGTTTATGCTATTAATCCTTTCGATTCAATATAAATCATGGTCATCCAATGGTTTATATACCTTGGATTTATAATACCAGTCCCTTGGGTTTAATAATATTAGTCCCTAGGGTTTACAATACCTTGGGGTTTTAGTATTAACCTTTGGGTTTATAATATCAATCCCTTGGAAAGGTTCATATTCCTAGGGTTTAATACTAAAACCCGAGGGGATTATAAACCCAACGTAATAATATAACCCAAGGGATAATAAACATAATGGATTAATATTAAAAACCCAAGGGAATAATATTAAACCGTAGGGATTAATCTTATAAACCCAAGGTATATAAACCCTAAGATAAATATTCTAAACTCTAAAATAAACATGGTTGACCATGGTTGAGAAAGGTTGATTTTCATTTTGAGGCAATCCTTGTCACAATGTGACGTTGGACCATTGTCAACCATATTTATTCTAGGGTTTATAATATTTATCTTAGGATTATATACCTTAAGTTTATAATACTAATTCCTTCGTTTTACTATTATTCCTCTAGGTTTATAATCCCTTATGTTTAATACTAAAAACCCAACAAATTATGATACCTAGGTAATAATTTTAAAATCTTATAGATTGACATTAATTACAAACCCTATGAATAATATTGTACCCTTGGAATATGAACCCTTACATTAATAAACCCAAGGAATTGTTATTATAAACCCAAGAGAATAATAAACCGAGGGGTTTAATACTAAACTCCCAAGGGATTATAAACCCAATGGAATAGTGTTAATCCAAGGGATAATAAACCCAAGGGATTAATACTAAAAACCCTAGGGTTTATATTCACTTGGGTTTTTAGTATCAATCCCTTGGGTTTATAATATGAATCCCTTGGATTTATAATATTAGTCCCTCAGGTTTATGAATTCTTTGAATAATATTATACCCAAGAGATTAATACTAAAAACCCAAGGGAATATAAACTCTAGGGTTTTTAGTATTAATCCCTTAGGTTAATATTATTCCCTTGGGTTTTTAGTATTATACTCTTAGGTTTATTATCCCTTCAGTTAATATTATTCCCTTGGGTTTATAATCCCCTGGGGTTTTAGTATTATACCATAGGAATATGAACGCTTAAATTAATAGACCTAATGGATTGAAATTATAAAGCCAAGGGAATAATAAACCCAATGGGTTAAAACTAAAACCCAAGGGTATTAGAAACCGAAGGGACTAATATTATTAAACCCAAGGGGTTAATATTATAAGTTTGCGAGGTATATAAACCCTTGGTTTACCATGATTTATATTTAAACTAAGGGATGAATATTATAAACCTATGAATAATATTATACCATAGGAATATGAACCCTTAGATTAATATACCTAAGGGATTGATATTATAAGTCTAAGGGATTAATACTAAAAACCCAAAGGAATATAAACCCTTAGATTAATAAACCCAAAGGAATGATATTATAAACCCAAGGGATTTATATTATTGATATTATGGTTGACAATGGTTGACCATGGTTGATTTTCATATCGAGACAATCATTGTCACTATGTGACATTGGACGATGGTTGACCATGATTCACTGTGGTTGAGCATCGCTGATTTTCATAATGAGAGAATCTTTGTCACAATGCGATGTTGGACCATGGTTAACCATGATTGATTTTCATATTGAGATAATATTTGAAATAATGCGATGTTGTGCCATGGTTGACCATGGTTGATTTTCATATTGAGAATCTTTGTCACAATCCGACATTGGACCATGGTTGACACAATGTGGCATTGAACAATCAGACAATCTTTGTCATAATGTGACCATGGTTATTAACGAGCATTGACCATGATTGAAAATGGTTGACCATGGTTGATTTTTAAATTGAGACATATTTGTCACAATGTGACTTTGTACCATAGTTGACCATGGTTGATAATGATTAACCATGTTTGACCATGGTTGATGATGGTTGATATTTACATTGAGACAATCTTTGTAACAATGTGACGTTGGAACATGGTTGATCATAATTAACCATGGCTTATTTTCATATTTACCATGATTGACCATGGTTGACAATGATTGACCATGCTTCACCATGATTGATTGTCATATTGAGACAATCTTTGTCACATTGAGACAATCTTTGTCACAATGTGACATTTAACCATGGTTGACTATGGTTGCAGATGGTTGAACATTGTTGATTTTCATATTGGGACAATATTTGTCACAATGTGACATTGGAGCATGGTTGACCATCATTGACCATGATTATAAACCCTAGGAATATGAACCCCCATATTATTAAACCTAAGGGATTGATATTATAAACCCAAGACACTAATAAACACAAGGGATTAATACTAAAAACCCAAGGGATTATAAACCCAAAGGAATGATATTTAACCCAAGGGATAAATATTATAAACCTAAGGTATATAAACCCTCACATAAATATTATAGACCCTAAAATAAACATGGTTGACTATGGTTGACCATGGTTGATTTTCATATTGACAAAATCTTTGTCACAAAGAGACATACGACTATGGTTGACCATGATTTATTTTTATATTGAGACAACCTTTCTCACAATGCAAAATTGGACAATGGTTGACCATGGTTGTCAGAATAGGATGCTCGACCAAGAGATGATCTTTGTCACATTGTGACATTGGACCATGGTTGAAAATGGTTTATTTTTACATTGAGAAAATCTTTGTCACATTGTGACAAATGACCATGGTTGACCATGAATGATTTTCATATTGAGAAAATCCCATGATAAACCGTAAGATAAATATTATAAACCAAGGGATATAAATCCTATGATAAATATTATAAATGCTAAAATAAAGATGGTTGACCATGGTTGATTTACATATTGAGATAATCTTTGGCACAATAAGACATGGAACCATGGTTGACCATGGTTGGCCATGATTGATTTTCGTATCGAGAGAATATTTTTCACAATGTGATATTGGACCATGGTTAACCATTGTTGACCATGGTTGACAATGATTGAACATGACTAACCATGGTTGACCATGGTTGTTCCTGGGTGATTTTGATATTGATATATTTGTCTAATAACAAGAGATACATGAATGGGTTTCCCCAAAATAACAGAGCACACATTAAGATTTATTTATCCAAATCACAGGTGCCAAAAGTACATAGATAAATCTTTAATTTAAGATGTAAGCATGGTCAACCATGTTTATTTTAGGGTTTGTAATATTTATCATAGGGTTTATATACCTTTGCATTTATAATATTTATCCCTTGGGTTTAATATTATTCCCTTGAGTTTATAATCCCTTTGGTTCTTAGTAATAATCCCTTGGGTTGATTATTCCCTTGGGTTTATAATAGCTTGGGGCTTTAGAATTAATCTTTTGGGGTTATAAGATCAATCTCTTGGGTTTATCAATCTAAGTGTTCATATTCGTAGGATATATATTATCCATAAGGTTTATAATATAAATCCTGTAACACCCTCCTCCCACATCTACCCAAGCAACCAGCCAGTCGGGGTAAACATGCGACGAGTGGCCACTATGATAAGATTCAACCTCCTTGGTGACTTTAAGGAAATGGAATCTATGGAACATCAAACAAAATCATCCAACATCATCCACATAACCTTCAAAAGACAAGTCAGCCACTCAGATTGCCTATCCCTAGGTCCCACTGTTGTTTGAGAGACTTAGGGTAGGGTAACGCTCCCTAGAGATTGCCCAAGCAAGTTAGTTTCAAGACTAACGCTCCCCAGACACTACCCAGGTGCTTTATAATGCTTCCTAGACACCGATTCGAATCCAATCCACCCATCACCCACAAAACGCATGAGAGAGCCCATCTCATCAAATCTATTAGGAAATGGCAAGGCTAGTCTGAAAATAATGTCACACCTAGAAAAACCCATGCCATGGTAGAAAAGAGGGACATGAAATCCCATGCATGAAAAATATAGCAAGGAAAATACACATGCAAGTTGATACCTGCAATGAAGCCTATTGTAGTTGCTTGATCCTGCCTTTCCCTACTTGATCTTTGCTTCCTCTTGCCTTCTTTGTCTTTCTTGCTCCAATGCCAAAGTGCTTCAAGAAAACTCTAAGTGTCCAAGAGTATGAGAGAGAGAGAGAATAATGAGAGAGCACCAAAATTGAACTGACCAAGTCTTTCACATTGATCCTCAGAATCCTTTTTATTAATGAGGCCTCTATTTTCTTCATTTTCCATTATTTTCCTTCAATTTCCTCCTCACATGCAACATGTGACCTTTCACCTTCCTTTTCTCCTAATTTCCATTATTTTCAATACATAAATGTCCCACAAATGCTATTTTGCCTCTTTAATGCCTTATCCATTTCCTTTATGAATTTCCTTAGCCATAAACAACCAAATGAACATCCCCTAGGATGTCTTGCTCACCATTCAGCTTGGAATACATGTCCCATCATCCGTGGTATTTATATATTTTTACATGGAATTTTCACCAGGGATGTTACAAAACCTTCCCCCTTGGGGGAACACCGTCCTTCATTTTCAATGACACCTATAACCAACATGACTCTTGAAAACAAAACATACTGCCCATGGAGCTTTGTACCAAAAATCGTTGTAGTACTTACAATGAAATATCTACTCAAAATCAAAACATCATGATAACATGACAACATACTACATACTGGAGCTTTATAACATATCTCATTATGGTATTTACAATAACCACACACACACACACACACACACACACATATATATATATACACATATGTACATTTTCTCAACCAACGAATAAAATAATATGAACCCGCAACAAGGGAATCTAGAGGCTCACACCTCCACCCTCAAAGTAATACTAGGATCCACCTCCTTCGTAGGAAGTCCAGAATCCACTGCAAAGTCAGATTTCCATCCAATGTCCAGCGCTATAATCCTACGCCACTTGTCCTCTCAATGAACAGTTACCAGCTCATTTTTCTAGGGTACACTCCCAATGTGCACCTATTTCCATCTGGCAATGCTAATGATCAAAACAAATCCATCCATGACCTTCCCTTCTCTGATACACAGTCCCTCGGGAATCCAGTCACCTCTTTCATGTAGTCACTCACCTTCCAAGTTTTGTTGGAACCCCCATCCCGGGCAGTCCATCCCTTGGAAAGGCTTCCTCGCATTAGAATATTCAAAGACCAAGGGACATACCTACCCCAAAACTACCATACCAGTCATAGCGTTCTCATGGAAATCAATTGACACTGTTGGGTACCAGTGTCCCATAATGGCCCTGTTCCTGAAGTGCTTCACCAACATACGGTTGCCTGTTTCCATTCCTTTGTTGTTGCTACTAATTCTTGCACTCGATTTCAATCACCCAACTGGGCATCTAATGCATTCCTGTACCAAGCACATAACTTCCATTAGATTCAAAAGAAATTCAAATAAATTCACATTATACCTCATTGGTAGTTCGTCAATAAGGTACATTTTCAATCTTGTTTGCTTCCTGTCACAATGAGTCAAACTAACATATTTGACAAAATCAACATATATAAATATATCACATCAGGTTAGCTCAAACACAACCATCATAGTTCAAAATCATAAATCACATGTAACCATCATAAACCAAAATCATAGATCACATATAATCATTATATACCATAGTCATAAATAACATGCATAATAAAACTGAAATATAATAACGATACCTATCCTTCATCAATCCTTACCTATGCCTTTGTTCTTTTGTATAGACACCGGATCGGTTGCAACAACCAGCAAACACCCAATGCCTTCTCCTCTATTAGGTGCACATATGCATAGTGTGCATCACACACATACAACCACACCTGCCACACAACACCATGAAATACATGCACCTACACCTAACGTACAATGCATACACCTACAACCAGTGTACAACATAGTGCATCCATCTTTACCCGATGTGCAATACCACCCAATACATGTACCTACACAGAGTACAACACAATGAGTACACATGCTGAAATACCACGACTACATGATGCACATACATAATGCCGCATGCCCATAATGCGATATGGATGACATGCACACAATACAGCACATACACCAGTACGATATGTACAACATGTACACAGTACCAACGGTACACTGTACTACCTGCACAATGTGTGCACAACATCACATGTACATGGCACAACCTGCACAACGTGTACCCAATGCCACATGTACACTACACCACTATACAACATGTACACAATACCACATGTACATAGTACCACACGCACGATGTGTACACGACACCATATGTACATAGCATCACATGCATAGCATGTACACAACATCGCATGCTCATAGCACCCTATGTACAACATGTACATGGCACCACATGCTCACAACACCACTTGTACAATTATGCACACAACACCATATGTACATAGCATTGCATATACAACATGTACATAGTATCATCTATACATAGCTCTGCATATTGCAACACCACATGTACGTAGCACTGCATATCCAACATGTACATAACGTCATCTGTACATAGCTTTGCATATCCAACATGCATAGAGCACCATATGCACACACGCTGCATATACATCATGAAGACAATACAATATGTATACAACACCCCATATGCAATATTCACACAACCCTATTTGTACCATCCTATACATAACATTGGATAAATAACATGTACACAGGCTATTTATAGACAACACCACAAATGCACACATCATAGATGCAACATGTACAACATATTCAACATATGCATAACAATAGTACCACACATCCAGAACCACACTAACTCTACCAAGAAACCCTGCTTCCAGTGTCTTATCCATGCTTCTGTTAACATGGCACAGACCACACTACTTTCTCTTTGTTGTTGTATCCTTCAACATTACCTGTCATAACATAAACATAGGCATAATACAAGTATACAATATCAAATCATATACACGTGATATTGACCTCGTATATTTGTCGTGACTTCTCTTCCCAATTGAGTCCTTGTAACACCAGGAACCTCTTCATGTCGTTCTCTTGCATAAGCAACCATTCCTCCACAAGAATGATCCTTGACAACCTTGTCAGATAGTAACATAGATACATGGATACATACATACATAAAACAATCATGGTCCTGCTAGACAATAACATACATACATACATGTATACATATATATAAACATCATGATCATAACAAAATTGCCAGATAACATATGGTCTAGGTTAAGAGAAATTCCTTTATTCATGCAACACATGTGCAACATTGACAACAACAGTTCCCAACATAGACAAGGCATATTACGCCTCAAATCCATTTACTTTACCTTTTCTAGTTATCTTTCTCATGTCTACACTGCTACTGTCCATTTACCATAATGGACCCAACCAGTCCAATCGACTGGCATAGTCTTACCTTCCGTTGCGCTTACTCATGCACAGAGTTTCATCTTATTCTTACATCACGTATTGGGTACCACATAGCTCTCCTCGAGCTACATTAACTTTCCTCTTTCCCAACCAATTCCCTAGCCTCAAAACATAAAAGGAAAGACAAGAAACAAACAAGAAGAAGACCATAAAAACCATCAACAACATGACTCCGCAAACAAAGTGGTATGGCCATACACTAGACATAAACTAAGCCGTAAATCAAGATCAACAATTCATAAAAGAACAAAAGCACAAGACTAACAACAAACACCATGACTCAATCTCCATGGTTCCCACTGAAATCTCAACCCCACCCTTCTTCAAGATTTCATCGAAACCTCTCTTGCCATGCAACTCCATGCATCATGCTTTCCTTAACACATAACTATTAGTGCATAAATAAACATAATACTACACCAGTTACATCATCTTGTTGTGCCAAGCACGTTTCTTACAACTGAACACATCCACACCATCTCTCAAGGGACTCCAATCCTTTAACAGATCCACCTGTAGCTAAAGACTAGCTAATATACCTATCAAGTACATGTTGATATAGCACATATCCACATAAGGTTAGAAAAAATCAAGGTTAAGAATACTCACTATGTGCAAAGCACTCATTAGTTCGAAATTAGGGTTTTGAAACATAGGCAAAGGAATTCTTTCACAATTCCTTTCTTTTACCTTTTTTCCTTGCTGGAATTAAGGCTTACTATGTGCTATCACACCACCCATGTTGGGTTGTGTTATATTCTTTCCACGACTAGCCCACGTAGTTAACCAGGGGGTTAGAGGGGGGGCAGAGCGCCCCCTTCATTGTGCTGATTGTGTAGCAAGGGGAGTTACAGGGGGTTTGAGAGGTACAGGTAACCCCACTCTATGGGGTCCGGGGCAATGCCCTGGAAAATTTTGGTTTTGGACCCTATGTTAGGTTGGGCGGATTTGCCTATGGTTTTGTGCATGTTTTTCGCACATGGTTTTCGACGCGATGGTTTTCGGTCCATGGTTTTGGACGCAATGGTTTTCAGTCCATGGTATTGGATGCTTCGGCATGTATAAATATGTATTATAACATTAAAAGGAACATAATGAAAAGTCAAGCTGGTAGTCCCGGTTTTGGGATCCAAGGGAAAATCTCTGTGTATATGTGTTTTATGTGTTATGCCCTCGCATTGTTTATTTTATGTGTTTTAGAATTCGTATGCAAGTAATTTCTGTACGGGGTTAAAAACTACATTTGGTATCAAAGTTGTTTTGGCTTCAAGGGGACACCTTTGTTGCTGAGGGGTTTCGCTCGGGCCTATGGTAGACCCTATTTAGTGGGAGATCTGTGAAATCGATTCTGGTAGTGAAAGAAGATGGCGAGCAGTGGAAAGATAGAGATCAAGAAATTTAATGGTCAGAGTTTTGAGTTGTGGAAACTCAAGATGGAGGATCTGTTGGTGGATAAAGATCAATGGATCGCGGTAGATCCAGGTACTAAACCAATGGGAGTGTCTGATGAAGAATGGAAGAAGTTGGAGTGGAAGGCAAAGAGCACAATACGATTGTATCTCTCAGATTCAGTATTGCTGAATGTATCAGGGGAAGCTACGACGAAGGCTTTGAGGGACAAGTTAAGGACTTTGTACCAATCTAAGTCTCTGGTGAATAAACTATTCCTATAGAAAAAGCTATATAACCTAGGGATGAAAGATGGAGACTCAGTGACAGAGCATCTGAATGCATTTAATACTGTGGTAATTCAGTTAGCATTTGTTGACATTAAAATTTCAGATGAAGATACGTGCATCGGTTTTTTATGTTCTCTACTAGATTCTTGGGATAGTCTAGTTATTGTAATAGGTAGCAATGCCACTGACTTGCAGTTTGATAAAATAGTCTCATCCTTGCTGACGCAGGATATGAGATGGAAAAATATGGAGAGCCAAAATGGTGATGCCTTGTCTGTACGAAGACGATCCCAGAAAAGAAATAAAAATAAGTCATCGAGTGGGAGATCTAAATCTCCAGGAAAACCTGTAAAGGTGGTGTGCTAGAAATGCGGAAAGGAAGGGCACTACAAAAGGGACTGTAAATCTAAAGCTCCTGATAAAGGAAAGGGATCTGATGATGCTCCTTCTGTAGATACGAAAACCACCTCAGATGAAGGTGGGGATGTGTACTTGGCTTCTTCAAGTACACATGTAGATCATGAGGCATGGTTGATTGACTCAGGTGCATCCTTTCACTTCAATCCCCATAGAGAGTGGTTCTGTGAGTATGACAAATATGATGGTGGTGATGTCTTCTTGGGTGATGACAAGAAGGCCAGAATCATTGGTCGTGGAAAAGTAAAGTTGAAGTTGCAAGGTGGAAGGGTTAGAACACTTCTGGGTGTTCTGCATATTCCTCCATTAGCCAGAAATCTAATTTTTGTAAGCAAGCTAGATGATGCAGGTGTAAAAACAGTGTTCGATAAGGATACCCGCAAGATGGTTCGGGGGGCACTGGTATTGATGCGGGGAGTTCGAATTGGAACTCTATACAAGCTGCAAGGTAGCACTGTTGTTGATGGGTGCAACAATTCTATGGTTCCTGAAAGTGGAGCAGAAAACCTAGTGGTCTCTGGAGAGAAGACCATGTTGTGGCATCAAAGACTTGGACATATTGGAGAGAAGGGCCTTCGAATACTTCATGGTAAAGGTATGGTAGAAGGTATGAGTAATAGCTCTCTGGATTTTGATTTCTGTGAAAATTGTGTATATGGGAAGAAGAATCGGGTGAGTTTCCCCTCCAGTGGTAAGAGGGTGAAACATATATTAGAGCTTATGCACAGTGATGTGTTTGGACTTGTGAAGGTTCCATCACTAGGTAAGTCTGTGTACTATGTATCATTTATAGATGACTTCTCAAGGAATACATGGATATATTTCCTTAAGAAGAAATCTGAAGTCTTTGACAGGTTTAAAGAATTTAAGGCTCTGGTGGAAAACCAGACAGAGAAGAAGATAAAGGTGCTGAGGACAGATAACGGTGAAGCATTTTGCAGTAAGGAATTTGAAGAATTCTGTAAGAAGTCTGGTATAGCACAGCAGAAGACTACTCCATATACACCTCAGCAAAATGGAGTTGCAAAAAGAATGAACAAGACGTTGATGGAAAGGGAAAGAAGCATGCTCAGTGGTGTTGGGTTAGGACAGGAATTCTGGGCAGAGGCGATGGATGTTATAGACATTTTTGTGCCTTACAGCATTGAGCATGAAATGTCAATAATTCAAGGGATCCAAAGTCCCTAAATGAGTTGTTCCTACCCCTAGAGGAATAAGGTCAACCAAAGACAGCTTCTCCCAGAAGTTCTCCACCCAAAACAACTTAGAAATGGTCAAATCAGGATCAATTCAGTAGCTCCACTAGCTGTCTGCGCTGAAATGCAAAGTCTACACTGCAACGCAGGTAGAAGCACTACCAGGGTGCGCTGAGCGGGAATTGACAAATGGCAAGTTCATTCAACGAGGTGTAAAGACCCTGGAAGCTTCCAAAATCTTCCTCAATGACACTTGCCTCAGTGAATTCGACCAAGTGATGAGTAAGAGGTTCTGAACCTCCAAGTGGAAGCAAGAACTGACAGAGAGAAGCCACAAGTCAAAACATGAGCTGACTCATCCTCTCTGCTCACATCTATATATGGATCTCTCACCCAGAGGTTCAAGAGGCTGGAATTTTGGTATTTGCAGAGAATTACTGTTGGTTTGAGATTGACATTAGTACATTGGGTGATTTATGCTTTGTTGGAGGAGAGGAAGGGATTCTTTTGCTGGGAGGTAGATGCTGGATCAGGACTCACTTGGTTGTATCTCCTCTTGAACCTTGTTTATCATATCAATAAAGCTACTTGAGTTTCTCCTATATGCTTGTATTTCAATGATGTTTTGTTGTATTTGCATATTTAGTTTATATCTGATCCTAAACTAGTTATGAATGTGAATCTATATCTTTTGTGTAGTCTTCTGCTCTTGTGATCTTGCAGGAACCGTGTGAAGCTGGGCCAGTGAAGGAGCAGGCAGCGGGAAGCGAACGAAAGAGAGAGAGTGATTGGATCGACAAACTAGCGGAAGACACCGATTAGTTACATCCTTCTTTCTCTATTTGCAACTCATAAAGAAGAATACTCAGATAGCTTTCCTTATTTGTTGCTAAGGCACTATCACCTCTTAGAGTGGGATAGGGGCATTCCATATTGGATACTTTTCCCAACAACAAATTGGCGACTCCGCTGGGGAGAGTATCTTGTTGGTTTACTTCTGTTTCTATTGCTATTCATTTCATAAACTCAAGAGGGCCGAATCGAATTGCATTTGCTTGCAAATGCAAAGTAGAGATCAGCTACTCTAGCCCTCTCACTGGGCCTGTTTATGATCTGAGAAGCTGATCCACAAGTGCTCTAATAGCCCTTTGTGATAGATCTTAGTCCTCCTATAAATCATCCTCCTAATTGTACCTAATTGATAGCTTTTATCTGGCCAAAAACTGTAGAAAAACTTGCAAACCGTAACCCAGAACCCAGAAACAACTCTCGTTTCTGCTTCAGCGTAGACTCTGTGAAGGGGTTTTGCATTTGAACGCAGGTCCCATGAAGGCTACCTGCGCTGAATGTCAAAACCTCTGTGTTAGGAGTGCGCTGATCAGTCTTTGCCTTGTGCAGCTGTGGTTCCCTGCTTCCTTTTACTCAGTTTTTCATCTCTGTTTTTGCAACCTGTTATCAATCAGTGTACCTATCTGAAACCCCTTTTCTTTGCATCAATTCCGCCTCAGTTATATAAAGAAACTGTATTTGTTCTTTGTGTATTTGTTACATCATTTGCAGTTTCCCATTACGAAAGTAAACTAGTCATATTGTCGCCCCTAGATCTAGACCTGTCGTAAGTGTCGTTTTGATCTTAGGAGTGAGTTTGTTTGCTGTTCACAGTTGATTTAGCTTTTACTTTTGTCCTTTGGTTTGAATTTATGCATTTCAAAGTGTCGAAACAAGTAAATCATTAAGTGTCGTAATCGTCTTTTTGATTTCTAAAAAGGAACTTGTTTGTGTTTTCACTTGAAATCGAATTCAAATTTATATAACAGCTTTCTTTTTAGGCATCAATATTAAGAAAGCGAAAACAAATACATGCATATGTGCATTTGCATTTGACAGTTTGTATGTTGATTTAGGAAAAAGTGCATTACTGTGTGCTCTATGCTCTTTGAGAAAAGATGATGTCTTTCTTTTCCCTTTGTAGCTAGGATTTTCATTGTTGAAAAGATATAAAGCTTGCTTATCATCTTTAGACTGCATTTAGGAATTGTATCATGCATCTCGTGGTGATCCAGAAAGGCAAACTTCTAAAAAGATCAACCTAAAATAAATTGAACGAACTTAACAACGCTTTGCAACATAACGCACAACATAGAGGTCTAGGCTAGAGACGTGTTCCGGCGTCGTAAAATCTGGTCACTGGTCGCCTCACTGATGGTTGGGTGATTCCTCCTGAGGGACGATTAGTACCAGTACGGATTGTGCTCCCACGTACCGTCGCGTATATATTGGGAGACCCCTATAGGAATATAACCTTTATCCATAGGAAGCCGTGTCAGCCGCCCTACTGATCGCAATGCACTGAACACAGCATTCAGGAAGATCGACCGCCCGTACCCTAAAAAGTATTCTGCGGTTTTGCGAAAAGTTTGGCACACCCTCTGCCTAGAACTCCAGAGCAGTTCCTTTTGGCCTTTTTTAGACTCTATAACAGAAAAAGTCCATCCGAGCATTTGTCACTTCGGGCTCGTTAAAACATCGAAGGATACTAGAGTCATCTTTAGCTTTTTCTCGACTCTTTAAAAGTGAAAAAGCAAGTTGTGTCTAAGCGTCGTTAAAAATTTATTTTAAACGGAACAATCACCCTTTATTCTTGCGTTGATCTTTAGGTTGAGAAAATGGAGCCCACCAACCAAGGAATTCCCCTTGGTGGAAATCGTAGTCCCTTCTCCTCTTAGGGAGATGTTGGTGCGCCCCATATGGCCACATTGTCACTTCCAGGACTGACAATTGGTCTACAAGTCTGGCTTTTCTCAACCAATGTCGTTCAGAAAACCACTATTCTTGAACAGTCGAATCAACAAATAGACGAGTCTAGAATTTCCCACCAACCTTCTACTTCCTATAATTCTTCCTCTCTTCCCTCCTCTTCGCGTAACGGAACTGGTAAGACTAAAAACCAAGTTCCTAAGGAGAAGAAGGAAAAGAAGAAGAAAGAGAAAAAGAAGAAGGAGCCAAAGGCAAATAAGGGAAAACAAGTGTCGTCTGATGAAAACCCACACACAGCACTGACCAGGCCTAAATCACCATGTGTCATCTGCAAGGGAGACCACTTTCACCAAGATTGTCCCTGCATCCCTCGGATACTAAGGGACTGGTCTCCCCGTTTGCACAATCTGGTGTCGTCAACCTCTGATAGCCATGTTGAAAGTACACCATCAACTAGCGAAAGTGAAGTTCCAGGACAGAAAGGGAAGACTAGACCTCCCTGTAGACTGTGCGAAAGTGATCATGCCCTCCACCGTTGTCCCTTCTTAGACGAGGCCAAAAGAGTCTTGGAAGATCGTCTGGTTTCACCGTTACGACTTCCTCCTGGATATCAAAAACTCTTGCCAAGTCCTTCGTTAGTTGAAAATCCAGCTAGCCCGCTCAAGTGGTCAGCTGAAGCGTCTATCATTGAGGATGAACCGACTGAATCCATACCAGACGAAAGTCAAAAGGTCGAGGCGGCAGTTGACCCGGTATTGCCTTCAGAGGATTTATCTTCGAATGATACAGTCACTGAAGAGGATAAGGATGACACCATCCAGATTCTTTTCATCAACACAGACTCTGACGAGCATGGGGGCAATGCACCTATTCCTTTATCCCAGGAAGGAAGTTCATCAGAGTGATATCTGGCCATCTACTCGGTCCCACCACCAAGCAACCTGGTTGTGTCCTTCGACTGGAACCAACTAGGCAGACCCCGATTGCCAGCCAGTATACCATTCAGAATTATCGTTCAAATATACAGAATGGTCATGGCTGGCACCATCATTGATGAGGGGGCATCTGTGAGTATCCTTTCCTCTATTGCTTGGAAAGCACTTGGTTCGCCAGCGCTTTTGCCTGAAATGAGAAATCTGACAGGCTTCGATAAAGGAACCAGTCGACCTTTAGGGATCCTCCCCAATGTGCCTATCACATTGAAAGGGAAGACCATTCAAATGAACGTGATGGTCGTTCAAGGACCCTTGGATTATAACCTACTCCTTGGACGAGACTATATATATTGCATGGGAGCCATCGTCTCCTCACTCTTTAGAGTAATGTGTTTTCCGCACGAAGGAAGAGTGGTCAAGCTCATGGACCAGCTTTCATTTCCCGGATCACGCATCGCAAATAGTCACATACCATCCCTAAATGGTCTATTCATGCAAGAAATGTCTCAACCCACGGTCCGTCCTCCCAATGAGCGTGAGTGATTCGGAAGGATATGACTGGAACCCAGGGGGCATGCGTCCTGGTCTGCTTCGGCAGGAAAACTTTGGGTATAAGGTAGGTTTCCGCGGGAGAATATGACTAGTCTGTACCCCGCCCATGCTGGAAGAGGGTTATTCTAGAATAAGATTCTTTTGTCAAAGTTATGTGAGTTGACAGATGGAGTCTCTCACCTTTTTTATCTCGGGAAACATCGCCGAAGAAGTGTTTTATTCGTGGCCGCGAATGGAGCAATCTTTGGTAACCTGAAAGAGGTAGGCCTTTCCTGCTTAAACAAATGTTTTGGCGGACAAAGTAAGGGTAACCTTGAAATCATATTTTATACCTGGGGGCATGAAAACCTTTTGGAATGCAAGCAAGGGGCGGCTATTTATTTTTTAAATTTTTAGGTCCTCCCTTTAAACCTGTAGGTCTAACCCTTTAAACTCATAGGATTAGTCGTTTCCGAACTTGCATAACGAAAGGATTCCGGGGCAGAGATTTACGAGGTGCAAGCCCCATACAAAATGGCATCTTAAGTGAGACTTTCTTATCATATGACTGGATAATCGAGCAGTTTTAGCACATAGTTCATGCTCGTTAAAAAATAAACATAAGATCGAGCAAGTGTTTCAACCCGTGTTTAAGCTCGTTAAAAAATGAACTACCCGGTAAATAACCACTGCGAACGTAAATTATCAGCCATTAAAGCCTTGGTCGTGTTTGCACCATCACCTCCACTTTTCCATTGGCCGATCATTCACCTCCATTTGATTGTTTACCCATTTTGAGGAACAGCTGCGAAGAGTGATTTCACTAGCCATCCTTGTGACACTGCCATGATTGGAAAATTCCAAGCCTTACCTGGAATCAGCTGCTAACCCGTTCATCACTCGTTCCTCAAAAGACGAGTCTTCTTTAAGCTCTTTTCATCTGACTCGTAAAATATAAAAAGATTTCCGAGTTTTGGCCTTCCAGCTCGTTAAAGCAACCTGAAGTGTTATCCCTCCTCTAGATTTTAATCTTTTTGGACCTGACGGATTATTGCACAAAAAGATCGAGCGCTTGTTTTGTTCGGCTCGTTAAAACTATCGAAAACTCATCCCTTCTGTATTGTTTTATACTTTTTCGGACTTAAGGGATTAGATGACGAAAAAGGAACTTTGAATTTACCTTTACGTACCTTTTCAGACTCTCTAAAATTGAAAAGGACCGAGTTATCTTTGTTGTTAGACTCGTTAAAAAACATTAATAGCGACAAACTTGTCTTTAGACGAGAACGAGTTTCACTATCGCTAGGCTCGTTAAAACATAGCGATGGGTTTTCCCGAAGGGAAAATTATAGAACAAGCATATGTTATCCTCCTCAAGCTTGACAAAAATAAAGATGTACTGGTTAGAAATGACTGGGGAAAAATTGGGAAGAAACTCAAGGAACTTTTATTGGTAGCAAGTCGCTCTTGAACATGACACTTCCACTCCGTGCCTGAGTCGGGTTGGGTTGTTTCATTCACCGGTCACATCACCATGGTCTCGCCAATACCATCCATCTTTGGGGTAAATGCTACCAATCCATCACACAAGTGTCGTCGATATGTTCAAGAGAAGTCATCCAGAGAAGTCAACCGTGTCCCATCCACTGCCATACATTATCCTTCATCCTTTCATGACCGCCACCCTGAACCATATATCATCAGATCATTTTCACCTCCATCAAAATCATTAGCTCCGTTCCGTGTCACTGTTGTGGGGTACATTAAGGCCCTCCTTTGACGGATCGCTTCTTGTCGACATCAGCTCATTATCCAAGAAGTTGATCTAGGAACACCCCCTTCAGTACTTTGAAGCTTGCATGCCTCAATGGCAAGTTTCTCACTTCCGGCGACAGGTATACATCAATGACCTTCAACCGAAAGATTTTGCGTGGTGTTTGACGCCAAGTCCTTTATTCACACCACGTGAATTGTACTGCAGTACCTTGAGGGTCATTATCATTATCGGTGATTCCTCTCGCGCTTGTTAACATTTTACATCATTGACTGGTAATCAAGCGATGTCTTTCCATGTTCGACTTCAGAACATTTCTCACATGGATCGACTTGTACTTAGAGTGAAGATCGAACAAGATTGAAGACCCCGGATCTAGTTTCATCCATCCGGGCTGCGATATATATTCAGGAAAAATAAAGACATTGACATGTACATCATTGCAGCAGATAATCATCCTACCAAAAAGGATGATGATTTCATCAAAATCATCAGTCTACCATCAGACGATTGTCTGTTCTATGTACAGAAAAATGAATTTATAAAGCTGAGCATGGGAATGCCCGCCTCAGCTAGATCATGAAAGCAGTATGAAAAATAATGTATTGTATTGTATCTTATTATAGGTCTCCTCCCAGCATCAGAAGAACTTTGGATCCTCCTAATAAAGCATTTCACCCGATAAACGGCCTCATACTTTAGGGGGCAACTGTTATAGACATTTTTGTGCCTTACAGCATTGAGCATGAAATGTCAATAATTCAAGGGATCCAAAGTCCCTAAATGAGTTGTTCCTACCCCTAGAGGAACAAGGTCAACCAAAGACAGCTTCTCCCAGAAGTTCTCCACCAAAAACAACTCAGAAATGGTCAAATCAGGATCAATTCAGTAGCTCCACTAGCTGTCTGCGCTGAAATGCAAAGTCTGCACTGGCTACCTGCACTGCAACGCAGGTAGGAGCACTATCAGGGTGCGCTGAGCGGGAATTGACAAATGGCAAGTTCATTCAACGAGGTGTAAAGACCCTGGAAGCTTCCAGAATCTTCCTCCATGACACTTGCCTCAGTGAATTCGACCGAGTGATGAGTAAGAGGTTCTCAACCTCCAAGTGGAAGCAAGAACTGACAAAGAGAAGCCACAAGTCAAAACATGAGCTGACTCATCCTCTCCGCTCACATCTATATATGGATCTCTCACCCAGAGGTTCAGGAGGCTGGAATTTTGGTATTTGCAGAGAATTACTGTTGGTTTGAGATTGACATTAGTACATTGGGTGATTTATGCTTTGTTGGAGGAGAGGAAGGGATTCTTTTGCTGGGAGGTAGATGCTGGATCGGGACTCACTTGGTTGTATCTCCTCTTGAACCTTGTTTATCATATCAATAAAGCTACTTGAGTTTCTCCTATATGCTTGTATTTCAATGATGTTTTGTTGTATTTTCATATTTAATTTATATCTGATCCTAAACTAGTTATGAATGTGAATCTATATCTTTCGTGTAGTCTTCTGCTCTTGTGATCTTGCAGGAACCGTGTGAAGCTGGGCCAGTGAAGGAGCAGGCAGAGGGAAGCGAACAAAAGAGAGAGAGTGATTGGATCGACAAACTAGCGGAAGACACCGGTTAGTTACATCCTTCTTTCTCTATTTGCATCTCATAAAGAAGAATACTCAGATAGCTTTCCTTGTTTGTTGCTAAGGCACTATCACCTCTTAGAGTGGGATAGGGGCATTCCGTATTGGATACTTTTCCCAACAACAGTGGAGACAGCATGTTACCTGGTCAATACATCACCTTCATCAGCATTGGAGGTTAAGACTCCACAAGAGGCATGGACTGGTAAGAAACCCTCTCTTTCACATCTGAGGGTATTTGGATGTGATTCATATGTACATGTTCCAAAGGAGAAAGGAAACAAGTTGGATAGTAAATCTGAAAAGTGCATCTTTATTGGGTATAAGAATGGTTTAAAGGGTTATAAGCTTTGGAACCCAGTGACAAGGAAGGTTGTGTACAACCGAGATGTGGTGTTCAGAGAGGTGAAAGATGTTATTAAACATGAAGTCCAACCAATGGAACCTGAGAAGATAGAGTTTGAGCTAAAGGAGGAAGAATCAGACTCTACAACAGAGGAGGAATCAGAAGATGAAGAGCCACAAACTCCGGGTGTGAGAAGATCAGTTCAAGAAACAAGGCAGCCAGAAAGGTATAGTCCATCTACTTTCTGTTCAAATTTTGCTTTATCTATTACTGATGATGATCCTAAAACTGTGAAGGAAGCAGTAGATTCAGAGGATGGAAAACTCTTGAAGGAGGCCATGGTTGATGAAATGGCACATTTGTACAAAAATTAGGCTTGGGATCTGGTGGAGTTGCCAGCTAGAAGGAAACCCATTGGCAGCAAATGGGTGTTCAAGAAGAAGACAAATGCAAAAGGAAAGGTGGAGAAATACAAAGCTAGGTTGGTAGCAAAAGGTTATTCCCAGATGTTGGGAATTGATTTTGGTGATATTTTTTCTCCTGTTGCCAAGGTAGCTTCTATTAGATTGTTGTTATCTGTTGCTGTTGCTTTTTACTATGAGGTAGAACAGATGGATGTGAAGACAACGTTTCTTCACGGGGACCTGGAAGAGGATATCTACATGAAGCAACCTGAAGGCTTTGCGGTGAAGGCTAAGAAAGAACTTGTATGCAAGTTAAAGAAGTCTTTGTATGGGTTAAAATAGTCACCAAGGCTGTGGTTGTTACCGGGAATAGTGTCTATGCAGAGCTGCTAATCCCACTAAGGCTGGCAGCTACCTTAGAAACAAACAAACTAAAACTACTTTCTTTTTCCTTTATGAGAAATAGATGAGAGAAGAATAAAGGAGACCAACCTTTGTCTTGCGCTTGGTTCCTTGTTTGATTCCTTTCCCTCCTGGTAGATCTTTGCCACTCGCTTCCTCGTCTACCCAGCTTCACAGGGCACCTGTAGAATCAAAGCAGCATAATACTATCCAAGAACATAGATCTATTATCATAAACAATATAGGATCAGAAGTACATTGACCACACAAGTGCATAAAACATCAATCATACAAGAATGTGGAGGAAAACTTGAATAGCTTTATTGATAATCAAGAAAGAGCCAAGAGAATTACAACCAATTGTTCTGACCCAGCATCATCCTCTCAGCGAGAAGCCCTTCTTCACCTCATGAAAAGCTTAGATCACCCAACACTATGATATTGCACCAAGAAACCAGCAGCACTTCCTCACAAGATACAAAATTCCAGCCTCCGGATCTCTGGGATGAGGGATCCATATATAGATGTTTGCAAAGGGGGTGAGTCAACTTTTGAGATTTGATTAGTGGCTTCTCTCTAATAGTTCTTGATTCTACTTGGAGATTGATGATCTCTTACTCATCCCTGGGCGAATGCAGAGAGGCAATTGTCACAGGAGAAGTTTCTGGAAGCTTCCATGCTTCTCCACCTTGCAGATTGACCCTACCATTTGTCCACTCTCGCCCATCACACCCCATAGAAGGGCTTTTCAACATGCATCACACCTACTGAGTGTACTTAGGTGGGATGCAATGCACTTTGACCATGGAGTAGGTGAAATGATCCAATTTTGACCAGTTCTGAGTAGTTTTTCATGGAGAACTTCTGGGAGAAGCTGTAATCAGTTGACCTTGTTCTTTTAGGGGTTCGAACAACATCTTTAGGGACTTAGGAGCCCTTAGTTTATGGACATTTATGATTGGGGTTGCAGTCCCCAAAAATGTCTATAACAGTTGCCCCCTAAAGCATGAGGTCGTTAATTTTTTTATGTCGGGTGAAATGCTTTATCATGAGGATCCGAAGTTTTTCAAGATGGAAGGTGACCTGTAATAAGATACAATACAATACATTATCTTCATAATATTTTCATGATCTAGCTGAGGCGGGCATTTCCCGTGCTCAGTTTTATAAATTCATTCTCATGTACATAGGACAGACAATTGTCTGAGTGTAGACTGATGATCACGGTAGAGCCATCATCCCTTAGATTGGATGATTATCTGTGCAGCAATGATGTACATTTAATGTCTTTATTTTCCTGAATATATATCGCGGCCCGGATGGATGAAACTAGATCCGGGGTCTTCAATCTCGTTCGATCTTCACTCAAAGTACAAATCGATCCATGTGAGAAATGTTCTGGAGTCAAACATGGAAAGACATTGCCTGATTACCAACCAATGATGTAAGTTGTTAACAGGCGCGAGAGGAATCACCGATAATGATGATGACCCTAAAGGTACTATAGTACAATTCACGTGGTGTGAATAAGGAACTTGGCGTCGAACACCACACAAAATCTTTCGGTCAAAGGCTATTGATGTAAACCTGTCGTCGGAAGTGAGAAACTTGCCATTGAGGCATGCAAGCTTCAAAGTACTGAAATGTTTGTTCCTAGATCGGCTTCTTGGATAATGAGCTGATGTCGACAAGAAGCGATCCGTCATAGGAGGGCCTTAGTGAATCCCACATCAATGACACGGAACGGAGCAAATGATTTTAATGGAGGTGAAAACAATCTGATGACATAAGGTTCAGGGTTGCGGTCATGAAAGGATGGAGCGTGAATGTATTGCAGTGGGTGAGACACAGGTGAATTCTCTGAGCGACTTCTCTTGAACATACCGGCGACACTGACATGATCGATTGGTAGCATTAACCCCAAATATGGATGGTATGACAGAACCATGGTGATATGACCGGTGAATGGAACAACCCAACCCGACTAGGATGCGGAGTGAAAGTGTCATGTTCAAGAGCGACTTGCTACCAATGAAGTCTCTTCAAGTTTTCTTCCCAATTTTTCCCCAATCATTGCTGACCAGTACCTCTTTATTTTTGTCAAGCTTGAGGAGGATAAAATATGCTTGTTCTATAATTTTCCCTTCGAGCAAACCCATCGCTATGTTTTAACGAGCCTAGCGATAGTGAAACTTGTTCTTGTCTGTTATGGACAAGTTTGTCGCTATTTGGTTTTAACGAGTTTAATGACAAAGATAACTCGGTCCTTTTCATTTTTAGAGAGTCTGAAAAGGGACGTAAAGAAGACTCCAATAATCCTTTTTTGTCATATAATCCCTTGATTCCGAAAAAGTATAAAATGATACAAAAGGGATGAATTTTAGGTAATTTTAACGAGCCGAACAAAGCAAGCGCTCGATCTTTTTGTGTAATAATCCCTCAGGTCCAAAAAGATTAAAATCTAAAGAAGGCATAGCACTTCCGGTCACTTTAATGAGCTGGAGAGGCCAATCACTCGGCAACCTTTTCATATTTTACGAGTCAGTTGAAAAGAGCTTAAAGGAGACTCGTCTTTTGAGGAACGAGTGATAAATTTGGGTAGCAGCTAATTCCAAGTGGGGTTTGGAATTTTCCAATCACGGCAGTGTCACAAGGATGGCTAACAGGATCACTCTTCGTAGTTGTTCCTCAAAAAGGGTAAACAATCAAGTGTAGGTGGATGATCGTCCAATACAGAGTGGAGGTGATGATGAGAACATGACCAAGGCTTCAAAGGCTGAAGTAATACATTCACGATGGTTATTTACTCGAAATTGGTTCATTTTTTATTTTAAAATGAGCTTAAACTCTTGAGGAACATTTGCTCATTGCTTATGTTTATTTTTTAACGAGCTTGAAGTCCGCGTTAAAACTGCTCGATATAATGGTCATTGCTTTTCCTGATTTTACCATTAATGACTTTGTTCCTTCAAAGATTGTACTGCATGCTCAATCGCTTCATCAAACTAGTTAGAAATGAACAATACATGTCTGAAAAATGAGTCAAAACAATAATATTTTACTTGAATTACGTGAAAAGTAATTTAAAAGTGGTTTTTTACCTCTCATTTTACCATTTCATTTGAACTTTGGTTTGTTGGAGCTTTGGAGGTGCATTCCCTCTTGATTTTCACCAGCTGATTCTGGGAGATTCTGTGGACGATTCTTGGCGCCGTCTGGACCAGGTAGGAGCTAAACTTGAGCTCTTCAGTTTCATTCTTTCCTTTTTGAATTCTGAGCATGTTTTCTGGTTTTTCTGAGCATCTGGGGTTTGAAAAACTCGCCCTGGCCCCATCGCATCCTTTCTTCATCGAAAAGTGTGTTGCATGTTGGCCTGTCCAGTGGCCAGTTGACATGCAACGCACCCAGAACACTGCTGTGGGTGCGATAAGTGCAAGGAAGGAAATTTATGCACATTTTTTCATGAAAATTTTTGCCTGTTTTTCACCAAATCAGGATCTGACTCTTCTCTTGTTTGCTTTTAGAGATTCATTGGAGAAAAATGCCTGTTACATGGCGAGAACGTGAGCATGAAGAAGAGGACATGCTTGCTTTACATGATCCGACTACAGTAAATGCACTGCGGAACTGTGGCTTGTTCAAGTTTTTCCGCATCTCTAGCATGAGGCAACAAATCAACTTGTTGCAGTATTTGCTCGATGCATGGGATCCTACCAGCCAGGTGTTCCAGATTAGGGGCAAATCCATCCCCTTGACTGTCGTGGACATCTATTTTTTGACCGGCTTATAGAGGTGGGGTGCCCCTATCTCATTATCAGGTTCGGCCCATGGGGGTGAATCTGTGAGAGATTACATTCGCAGGTATTGCATACAGGGATCTCAGCCGAGTAAGGACGGCAAGATCAATATCCGAGATGTCACAGACAGGTCCTTAAGGACCATTCTATACACTTTTGGTAGGATGGCTGGTAGTGCGGCTCTTCATGTGGCCAACTGGTCTTATATGCAGTATGCCTTAGAATGCCTTGAACCAAAGGTGTTCAACTGGTGTGATGCAGTACTCTTTGTGATGAAAGAACAACTGACCAAGGTAAAAAACGGAAGATTGAAGAACTTTGGATATGGTTCTATTTTGACCGCCTTCGCCTTGGAAAAGATCCCGCTGATGCAGCCGCAGTATGTTTCACTTGGTTTACCTCCACCGACTGAGCCATGGATGCAAAGATGGGTCGACCATATGTCAAGACATGCTGGTCAGTCTCAGGTTTCCTTTTCTGATACCTTCTTCGAGTGGTTTGGTTGTCAGGAGATGGTTTATTCCGAGTACCCATATGCTGGTATGGATTTCCGGGGTGACCGAGATTTGGTACTGCCGGCTGGCGAGCAGTGGGATACCATTGGTAAATTCTTTGACCATATCCTTGTTTATCGTTTCTCTTTATAATGTCCTTGTGATTTATTCTATCAAGACTAATCAAAACTCATGTGCTCATGCAGATGTTGGACCAGTTCGGCCAGTAGTACGCCTGAGAGTGCCAGCTGCCGCTCCAGCAGGAGAGGCTGTGGGAAGGGCTATCTTTCGCGACCTTGATGTGGCCGAGAGTCTTTCAGCATTACAAGATCAGGTCGAAGGCCTCACTCTTGGTATTCCAGATGTGATTACTGACGAGCTGTCTTTGAGGTTGCAGCGACATACTACTGGCATGCCGAGTCGTTGGACTAGGCTTTTACGCATGATTGCACAGGCGGTGACTTGTTATCACCAGCATCATTAGACTAGCGTGCCCCCTATCATTTTGAGTTTTTGGTCATTCGACCAATTTTGTCTTGGTTACAGAACATTATGTGTAAACCATAAACAGTTATATATATATTTTTTATTTTCGGAGTTTTATTTCGGTTAAGTTACATGATCCTGATGCAAATATTGATGAGATGCTTCTTTTTATAAATTTCGCAAATGTCTGTCTAACACATAATTTTCCAATGAGTCTGTTAATGCGTTTAAGCTTATGGAAATATGCTGATATTGAGTAAAATCAAATTGCCTTTCCAAAATCTTGACCCTTAGGAACATGCGATAGATAGGTGGATTTCGGACGGAGTAGATACCAGTGAGTTGTAGTATGACGAGCTGTGAGCCTAGCCTGACAATAAGTCGGCATACACCATGTGTGATGGCGTCAGAGAGAAGTTCTATCAATGCGCTATATTCAGCGATGTTATTTGTTGATTGACAAATACATACCCCTCTGAAACTTACTAACTCGCCGCTTGGATCAAAAATGGCCCAGGCCGCAGAAGATAGGTTCCGCAAACTACGACTCGCTCCATCGGCATATCCAACAAATGATTCCAATAGGTTTGACATGTGCAATAAATGTAAAAAGTGGATTACTTGACCAAAATAATTACCCTTAGCGAAAACAAAAATGTAACAAAAGCATATGGGTTACTATACTCAATCATGCATAGTAACGCTTAAGGTACATCCCGTTACGAGGTTGTGACAGTGGAATCTCGTCGTAATCCATCAACTCGTAGGTTCCTTTTGCTAACACTCTTTTAACAATATAGGGGCCCATCCATAAAGACTTGAATTTACCTGCTCCCAATTTATCAGATTCTTGGTCATAAAGTAAGACCAAGTCACCTTCTGAGAAGACACGGGGTTTGACATTCTTGTCGAACTGCGCCTTGACTCGTTTCTTATGGGATTCATTATCCAGAGCGGCATCACGACGGGTTTCATCCAATTGGATTAGTTCCAAGAAATGGGCCTCTTCTTCTGAAGTTCCGAGGAGAAGGTCGACTGCGAGTTTGAGGGAAGAGATTTCACACTGAACTGGTAAGCCTACTTCTAGGCCATACACCAGTTGGTGTAAACCCGGTTGCATTTCTTACCGATGTTCGGTATGCCCACAAGGCTGAGTACAGGATCAGGTGCCAACTACTTTTGTGGACTCCAATCATCCTTTGCAACATCCGCTTCAGGACCTTGTTGATTGCTTCAACTTGTCCGTTGGCCTGCGGATAATATGGAGTAGAGCTGTCATGGGACAACCCCAATTTGGCAGCCAGTTCAACCATCATGTGATTACCAAAATGCGATCCATGATCTGTGACTATAGCCTGTGGAACACCGAATCTGGTGACTACATGATTGAAAAAGAAAAGGGCAGCTGTTTCGTCGGTGTTGTTTAATGTAGGCATCGCCTTGGCCCATTTGGTAAAATAGTCTATCGCGACTATGATATACCCATGCCCCCCGGTCGAGGTGGGGTTACATGTCATGAAATCTATGCCCCATTTGGCGAATGGCCCAACAGTAACTATCGGTTGTAGAGGTGCGGGTGGTATTCTGGTTTTGCTATCGAAAATTTGACATGCATGGCAACTTCTGACTGTCGTTATGCAATATTTAAACATTGTTGGCTAGAAGTATCCTGCTCGTAAAAATTTTTGCGCCGTAGCGTAACCAGATTGATGCCCCCCACACATACCTGAATGGCAATCATTCAGGACTTTTTCGGCCTCCTCATGGGTGAGGCACCTCCTCAGAACTGTATCGACTCCACGACAGTAAAGTGTATCATCGACGATCATGTAGTCTTTTGATTGGTATCGAATACGTTTTTGTTCAGAGTGGGAGGTATCAGGCCTATATTTTTGGGTTTAGAGATAGATGATTATATCTCTGTACCACGGATTGCTTGAAGATGTCAGAAACAAGGATCCATCCATGATTGTTTCTTTGGATGTTTCATCGTTGGACGACGATGGGAGATCGCATAGTAATTCTGCGAAAACCAAGGATTTCTTTGACTTGGATTTTACAAATTCCAGATCAAATTCTTGAAGAATTGCTATCCATTTTGAATATTTTCCCCCCAGCAACTGTCGAGACAATATATAAGTCATGGGGTTGCAATCTGACAGAATGGTAGTTTTTCGAAAGAGGACATAGTGTCGAAATCTCTGTATCGCATGAACAGCTGCGAGAGCCAGCTTTTCAACATAGGAATACTTGCTCTCTGTATCATTTAAGTTTCTAATTAAATAATATATGGGATGTTCAATTCCATTGTCTTCTTGAACTAAAACCATTGCTATGGTCGTATCTGCTGCAGCCAGATACAGGTTAAAGTCTTTTTGATAATCAGGAGCATACATTAATGATGCTTTCATTAGGGATTCCTTTAAAGCATCAAAGGAAGCTTGCACAACCCGATCCCAGACAAAGGGTACTTATTTTTTCAATAGACGTGTATAACCTTTAGCAAGTTCTGCGTAATTTGGAATGAACCTCCTCAGAAAGTTTGCTTTCCCTTGGAGTTTCTGAATCTGAAGCAAATTTGAAGGTGGAGGTAAATTAATGATTGCCTGAACCTTACATGGGTCGAGACGAATCCCGTCCTTTTAGACTACAAAGCCAAGTAAACGACCAAAACTGACATAGAACAAACATTTGTGTGGATTGAGTCATATCTTGTAGTGTCGGCAACGTAGAAATATCACTCTTAAATGCTGCGGATGATCGGTCCACTTTCGCGAATGAGCCGGAAGATTGTCGAGGCATGGTTGAATGATGTTTTTGATGTCATGGAAGGCATAATTCATTGCCCTCTGAAATGTTGCCCCTGCATTCTTTAAACCAAAAGGTAATTTGCGATATGCGAATGTGCCCCATGGACAAATAAATGCAGTATTTGACTGGTCCTGTGGGCGGATATTTATTTGATTATACCTGGAGAATCCATCCATAAATGAAAAGATTTCACATCTGGCGCATTCATCAATTATCTGGTCAATAAACGGTGTAGGGTAGTTGTCTTTTGGACAAGATTGATTTACATCCCTATAATCGACGCACACTCTAATCGTTCCTTGTTTTTTCATTACAGGAACAATGTTCGATACCCAATCGGTTAGAGGAACCAGGTAAATGAAACCAGCATGGAGAAGTTTTTCAACTTCTGCCTTGATGGCAATGGCTTTCTTGGGGTGCACCTGCATAGCCGTTGTCGTACCGGTTTGACATATGGATACATCTTGATTTCGTGTTCAACTATACTCGAGTCAATGCCTGGCATTTCATTATATGACCAAGCAAAGACATCTCTGAATTCGCGAAAAAGAGCGTTATATATTTCCAGTTCTGAAGGAGAACAACATTTGCCAACATAAATATTTTCTACAACCTCTGTTTTGGTCAAGATATTTATGGCGATAGTCTCTTCAATATTGGACAAGTTTCGCTCGGAATCCACCGTGTTTACAGTATTTGATAAGAAATCAAAAACTGAAGGATGATGAAGGTCATCAGGAGTATCTTCTTGACATTTCGGAAGATGGGAACGATGGTGGTAGTCTTCCCATGGCGCCCCGTCAGTTATCATTGACTGAACAATCTCTTCGTCGGTGTAATGCACTTGCGACTAAGGATCTAAAGGGGTGTCATATTCCTTAGACCTATCTATCCAAACGCTTGATGAGCATTGATTTGGGTTTGCCTCCCATGCTAGAAACATTGATTGCTATAATATTTCTATTGGGCTTGGAGGCAATACCGATAGATGATCCATGTTAATATCGTTTTCTGAGATCTTTTGAATAGAAGATATCATATTGCAGGTTCCTATCGCTGCCACTTCCTCCAGATTGATTGGAGGTGGCAGGGAAAAAGTACCCATTAATATAGGGTCTTTTAGTAGGCCTACTCCGATATTTTGAAGCGAATGGGGGCTTCCATGGATCATCGGAATACTTCCCGTAACTTGGGAACTATTGGGGAGAAATGTTTATTGGTCGACAATTGTAATTCCTCCTTGAAAAGGAAATGCAATCTTTCTAAAGTAGGTCGACACAACCAAAGCCATGGCATATATCCATGGTCTTCCCAGTAGGATGTTGTAATCGAGGTTTCCGTCGATTACTTCGACATCTATTTCTACTGTTTTCCCCCCTAGTTCAACTTGCAAGTTACTTAGAATACCATATGGGGTATATGTTCGTCCGTCAAATGATTTTAATGTTGTCGAAGATCGTGACAAGGTCGGAGATCCTAAAGTTTTCCAGCAACTCATCGACATAATACATGTAGATGCCCCCTCATCAATAATTGTTCGATGAACAGTTTTGTTGAGGGCTTTCACCTAAATGAGGAAAGCTAGTTGAGCTGGTAACTGAGGATCATATCCTTTATGATTAAAGGATACAAGATTAGAATCCTTTGGGTATATCCCACCTATAGCTGATAATAAAGCCTGCTTTTGAGATGGGCAATTTTGTAGTACCTCAAGTGTCGAAATAGCGGATGGCGATCGGGCCAGATCTTCCACGATATTATAATGTTGTGCTGCTCTGGCACGAGGATTAAATGTCGACTTGTGTACTACTCCCTTTGGCGGTTTTATTGTCAGTTCTGGAATGATGGGCGGCACAACTTCTGTCGAAGTTGTTGTCGAACTACTAGGTTGATCTTTATCCTTGTTGTTCGACAGCTGTGGATTCCCATAATCTTTATTCCTTGTTGATATAAAAGCATCATTTTTCCGTTTCGAAACCGATAACATCAGCACTTGGGACGGGGAAGCATTTTTGCTGGCAACCAGATTTGTTCCTGGATTTGGAAATGGATCAGTTAATACCGTCGAGGTTTCTGAATTCTTACAGAATTTTTTAAGCTCAGCTTTAAATGGACAATTTTTTGTCCAATGATCCTCATCACATATTAAGCATGGATTTCTTGGTTTCCTATCTCCAGGAGGGTTTGCACAAGATTTTTCAGGTGACGATTCCTCCTGTTTCTTCTTCTTCCCTTTTTTTTTCTTCTTGCCTCCTGGTTGCTTGGTTTCTTTGCCTTTTTCTGTCGAGACGACATTTACTTCCGAGGCGAGAAGTTCTTCTTTTACATTTTGACTGGAAATCTTACGGGCCTTTTTAGATGCGGCCTTTTTCGATTTCGTGTCTGTTGTGCCAATCACGCCATCGCCGGGATGAGAGTCATTGTTCGATTTAGGAGTAGCTGGCGTAGTTGGTATATTAGACACAGGTAAACATTGTTGCATCGAGTATACAATTCTTGGTTGTTGAGGCAGTATTGGCACCCAACCGCTAGTTGTAATTCCAACATAACCTGAACTTTGTTGTGAACTCTCGTATGGTTGTCCTCCTGGAGGAGACAATGAAAGGGTATATTTCCCCCCATACGGCGGTAACCCGGTACTTAAAGGAATGGTTTTCCCTTGAGGACCGGACTGCCCAAATTGACACCGTGAAGGATAAATTTGCCGAGACTCAACATAAGAGTTTCCGGATATTATTCTGGATGAACAGACAGGAACAGACCATACTGTCGAAATAGCCCCTGAGTGGGCCCCATCTAGTGATTGAGAGCTAGTTGGGACAGATGGTATGCCGGCGAACATTGTCGGAGTGATAGCAGGAAGTTCTATTGTCGTTGTGTCGGATGACACAGTCCTAGATGTCGACGGTTGTTCAGACATTTCTAGTCTATCCAAAAGATTTCCTAGCGATTCTACAGGAGCTTCCGATAATGGTAGACTAATTTCTGTTGAAGAAGGATATAGGGTGATCCCGATTCCAAATTGTGATGGAGTACTAGATGGAGGATCTTCCACAATCTCTTCTATAGCAATCATACCAGGTGGAAGAGGTAGACCGCCTGGTCTGTAAAATATTTCTGGTGCCGAAGAAGGTATAGAATCTGCAGCGACAGATGTTTGGGGGATAACACCTTCCAAATCAGTTGTAGATGGAGTTGTTTCAGTAATACAAGTGTTTACCTTCAATCTAGGATCAGTGCTACTGTCCTTTAGTGGCTGCTGAACTTCTTCTGTAAAGGCAGGGATACCAGAAATGTTTGGAGTAACCGGATTCTCCGATGGCGTTGGAACACTTGTTCTAACTTTACTAGGGGATTTGGAATCGGTTAAACGAGTTCGCTTTCTCCGTAATAGTTTCGATTCCGAAGACAAAGACGGTTGACTCGTAAGCCTCCACGAACGACGGGGTTTCAATTGACTTTCTTCCACGATTGCGGATTACATGATCAACTAAAAATAAAGGGGAAAGATGTTTCCGAATTAAATGAATTTTAGACGCTTTGACACAACTTGTTTTTTCAATTTTTAAGAGTCGAGAAAAAACAAAAGATGACTCTAGTCGCCTTCGATTTTTAATGAGATTGAAGTGACAAGTGCTCAGATGGACCTTTTCCTTTAAGGAGTCTGAAAAGGAACGAAAGAGACTTCTCTGCAAGTCTAGACAGAGGGATTACCAAACCAATCGCAAAACTGCAGAATACTTTTTATGGTACGACAGTCAATCTTCCCGAATGCTGTGTTCAGTGCATTGCAATCGATAGGGCGGCAGACACGGCTTCCTATGGATAAAGGATAAAGACTATTGTGGTCTCCCAAAATATACTCGACGGTACATGGGAGCACAAGTCCGTACTGGCACTTGTCGTCTCAAAGTGGAGGAATCACCCAACCAAGAGTGAAAACAACAGTTACCAGGCTTTATGACGTCGGAATACGTCTCTAGCTTAGACTTCTAGATGTTGTGCGTTAGGTTCCAAAGCGTTGTTAGATTCATTAAATTTATTTTATAGTTGATCTTGCTTAAGAAATTTTCCTTTCAGGTTCACCGCGTGATGTAGATGTACAATTCCTAAAATGAAATCTAAGATGACAAACAATCGTTTTATCTTCTTTGTGCAATGAAAATCCTAGCTACTAAGGAAAGAGAGATGATAATTCTTTCAACATAGAGCAGAGAGCACACACTATATGCAATGTCCTAAATCAAACCAAAAAAGAGTCTAAATGCAAATGCACATGCATGTATTTGTTTTCAGCCTTCTTAATATGTGAATGATAAAAAGAAAGCTAATGCGCAAATCTGAATTATTTTTCAAAGCGACAATTAATAACAAGTTTCTTTTCAAAATCAAAATGAAGACAATGACGACACTTTGCGATTTGGAATTGAAAACTCGCTTTCGAAACTAGGAAAAACTACTAATTCAGATCAAATACAGGAGTAACAATGTAACCGACTATCAAGAACAATCAGATTCTCTTCTATGACTGAAAACGACACTTTCAAATCAAGAAACGACAGTTCAATTACGCTACTTCTTTGCAAAAGAGAACTGATAATGACTCAAAAATACATAAAAACATTTACAGTTCTTTGCACAATGGAGGCGGAATAATGGCAAGGAAGGGGGTTTCAATAGAGGTGTTTTGACTACTAACAGCAAAAATCCTGAATAGAACTAAAAAGAGTGAACACAGAAGTCAAAATCTAAGAGCAGAGGAGGTCTGATCAGCGCACCTACAGCACTGGGAAAGTAAAATGCAACGCACTTATCCCACTCGGGAAGTACGATGCATTCAGGATCCTGAGAAGAGATAGTGCGATGGACCAGGGACGAGACTTTGATTGGGTTCTGGGTCATAGTTTGCAGTTCAGTTCAGGGATTTAGGCCGAGAAAGTGGTAATTAGTAAATCAATCACAAGGGTAGATCCAAAGAGGTTACTAGAGCCACCACAAGGGAAATTAGAGAGCTTGTAAAACAGTTGTTCAATTCAAAAACAAAACCCGGAGATAGACTGAAGCAGCGTTGATCTACTTTGCACTTGCAAAGCAAATGCAGTTCGAAGGCTAGCTGGCTTGACTTCAGGCTCCGTCTATAAGTTTATAAAGTAAACAAATGCAGATAAACAAACAATCTATTCGCTCCCCAATGGAGTCGCCATTTTGTTACGGGGAATAGTGTCTATGCAGAGCTGCTAATCCCACTAAGGATGGTAGCTACCTCAGAAACAAACAAACTAAAACTACTTTCATTTTCCTTTATGAGAAATAGATGAGAGAAGAATAAAGGAGACCAACCTTTGTCTTGCGCTTGGTTCCTTGTTTGATTCCTTTCCCTCCTGGTAGATCTTTGCCACTCACTTCCTCGTCTACCCAGCTTCACAGGGCACCTGTAGAATCAAAACAGCATAATACTATCCAAGAACATAGATCTATTATCATAAACAATATAGGATCAGATGTACATTGACCACACAAGTGCATAAAACATCAATCATACAAGAATGTGGAGGAAAACTTGAATAGCTTTATTGATAATCAAGAAAGAGCCAACCATCATCCTCTCAGCGAGAAGCCCTTCTTCACCTCATGAAAAGCTTAGATCACCCTACACTATGATATTGCACCAAGAAACCAGCAGCACTTCCTCACAAGATACAAAATTCCAGCCTCCGGATCTCTGGGATGAGGGATCCATATATAGATGTTTGCAAGGGGGGCGAGTCAGCTTTTGAGATTTGATTAGTGGCTTCTCTCTGATAGTTCTTGATTCCACTTGGAGATTGATGATCTCTTACTCATCCCTGGGCGAATGCAGAGAGGCAAGTGTCACAGGAGAAGTTTCTGGAAGATTCCATGCTTCTCCACCTTGCAAATTGACCCTGCCATTTGTCCACTCTCGCCCATTGCACCCCATAGAAGGGCTTTTCAACATGCATCGCACCTACTGAGTGTACTTAGGTGGGATGCAACGCACTTTGACCATGGAGCAAGTGAACTGATCCAATTTTGACCAGTTCTGAGTAGTTTTTCATGGAGAACTTCTGGGAGAAGCTGTAATCAATTGACCTTGTTCTTTTAGGGGTTGGAACAACATCTTTAGGGACTTAGGAGCCCTTAGTTTATGGACATTTATGATTGGGGTTGCAGTGCCCAAAAATGTCTATAACAGTGGTATCAGAAATTTGATACATTTCTACGGGGACTTGGCTTCACCAGAAGCAAAGAAGATCATTGTCTGTATTTTAAATTAATTGGTGACCTTGTTATTTATCTGGTCTTATATGTGGATGATATGTTTCTGTTTGGTAAATGACAAAGAAATTATCCAGGATTTGAAGACCCATTTGTCCTCCAAATTCGACGTGAAATATCTTGGTGCTGCAAACTATATTTTTGGCATGGAAATTAACAGAGATTGGACAAAGAAGAAGCTCTAGTTAAACCAGAGGAAGTATGTCGAGACAATATTGCAGAGGTTTAATATGCAGGATAGTAAACCAGTGAAGGTTCCTATTCCTGTAGGTGTAAAGTTATCTGCCGAACAGTGTCCCAAGACACAAGAAGAGGAAGAGGACATGTCCCGTGTTCCATATGCAAGTGTAGTTGGTAGCCTAATGTATGTGATGGTCTATACTAGACCAAACATTGCACATGCAGTTGGAGTATTGAGCAGGTTTATGTCAAAACTAGGGAAGGAGCACTGGACAACAGTGAATCGGGTTTTCAGGTATTTGCGTGGCACTAGTGATTATAGTTTGTGCTACCAAGGAAGTCCAGGATTGGATAGAGTGTTGGATATTCATGGATTTGTTGACGCAGACTGGGCTGGAGATCTGGATCAGAGAAGATCTATAAGTGGGTATGTGTTTAACCTATTTGGAGGTGCAGTTAGTTGGATGAGTAAGAAACAATCTGTAGTGGCACTATCAACTACAGAGGTAGAATACATGGCAGCCACTCATGCAAGAAAGGAAGCAGTTTGGTTGCAGAGATTATGTTCAAGTATGTGGTTAGTGCAGGGAGCTATAAGGATAGATTGTGACAGCCAAAGTGGAATTTTCTTAGCAAAGAACACTGCATATAATTCAAAGACAAAGCGCATTGATGTTCAGTATCACTTTGTGAGGGATATGATAGAAGACAAAAAGGTGTTGCTGGTAAAGGTGGACACTTTGAAGAATATTGCAGATGCATTGACAAAATCTGTGAGCTCTGAGAAGTTCTCTTGGTGTAGAGAAACAATGGGTGTTGCAGGGCTGGATAAATGACTAAGCTCTCTTGTGGCCTCCTGTGGAAAGAAAACAACAAGTGGGAGAATGTTGGGTTGTGTTATATTCTTTCCACGACTAGCCCACGTAGTTAAACGGGGGGTTAGAGGGGGGGCAGAGCCCCCTTCGTTATGCCGATTTCATACCAAGGGGAGTTAGAGGGGGTTTGAGGGGTACAGGTAACCCCACTCTATGGGGTCTGGGGCAACGCCCTGAAAAATTTTGGTTTCAGGCCCTATGTTAGGTTGGGCGGACCTACCTATGGTTTTGTGCATGTTTTTCGCACATGGTTTTGGACGCGATGGTTTTTGGTGCATGGTTTTGGACGCAATGGTTTTCGGTCCATGGTATTGGATGCTTCAGCATGTATAAATATGTATTGTAACATTGAAAGGAACATAATGAAAAATCAAGCTGGTAGTCCCGGTTTTGGAATCCAGGGGAAAATCTCTGTGTATATGTATTTTATGTGTTATGCTCTCGCATTGTTTATTTTCTTTGTTTTAGAATTCGTATGCAGGTAATTTATGCACAGGGTTAAAACCTACAACCCAATTGTTAGTTATATAAACACATCAAATATTACCTTGTCATGCTAATACCAAGCATGTTACCCTGCAACTTATCACACATGTCAACCACATGTTCAAAATATCAAGACAATCATATCTATTAATTTGAAATAAACCGTTACCAAGACTAACAGTCATGTCATAATCCATAGTCAACTCATAGTCATAATTCATAATACTACAACTATCACCTACTATACACAAGTACATATCAATTATCTCAACACATATATTTTAGTACAATCATCTTGAAACAAGATCATTTGAACACATACTCATATTATGCAATTCATCAAACATTCATACCAACTTGCAAACATACCATGTTAAATAAATCAACTAGGCACCAAACACTCAAACACCAAATAGACGTCATAATTAAACAACCAAGCACCAAATATATGACATAAGAAAATTCATACCTTAATGTATATCAGGGGAGGCTATCTTGTCTGCACAATCAAGCTAGTTAGCACATTATAACTTTACAACACATCAACTCAAGCAATCAAAAGATCATGATATCCACAACAATATCAAACTCACATGTTCACATCATAAACTCATACACAATTATCATTCATAGATATGAAAAATCAATCTAGATTAGTATGACACCATCTCACAAATATGTCAGTTCATACCTGAATATCACAACCATAACCATATGCATAGGTCAAATGAGGTTAACACAATACATATAAAATCAAGATCTTCAAGGCAATTAACATAACCATCACGCATATGACCAATCCAAATTATAACATCAATATCTTAATGAAATAACCCTAATCATCAAGTTAATAGCATATAACAACAACAAGCTATATATCATGCTCATCAAAAACATATAAGACAATACATATAAAATCAAGATCTTCAAGGCAATGAACATAACCATCACGCATATGACCAATCCAAATTATAACATTAATATCTCAATGAAATAACCCAAATCATCAAGTTAATAGCATATAACAATAACAAGCTATATATCATGCTCATCAAAAACATATAACCTAATCATCAAGCTAACTCTCATATAAAAACAATAAGTTAACCTATAACATACTGATCAGCAACATATAACATAATCATCAAGTCATCTAATATAAAACAACAATAGAAATGCATACAACTACAAGTCACTATCAGTATTGACTATCCGACACATGTACATATAACTACACTAATCAACGAACATCTATCATGAATGTAACCATAACACCAAAAGACATGTACATAAACCTAATGTATATAAAACTAATGCATATGAAAATCCTTAACTTACATACCCACATGTCGGACATACAATACATGTATGATGATCTCCTCTTACCCCAAAGTCCAATGCTGCAGCCTCATTATGATGATCTGCATCTCCTTCTCTATCTCAAAGAACAAATTAGCATCATAACAACCAATACCATCATGATGACCTAAATTGCATACAATGACTTCACAAGGCATGTTTGACCTACTATACATGCATAATCATAACCAAAACCATACATGCATAAGAACTGCATATACACACATAAAAAATGAGTACCAAACCATATACTCGTCATTCTAGATAGAGTCCAGTCATCAATGCATGACCATATCAACTACACAAACCATGACCTCAAGCATGACAAAAGCCATTACTCCATTGTACACATTACCACATGCAACCATCAACATGCATAAGAAATGCCTAATCAACTACACATACACATGAATGCATGTAGTCGAACATAAGTGATCAAATCGTGTAATTAGCCTACAAGACTGATGGATGTAATCAAAGTATTAAAAAATGTAACCTAACATACAAGGATGTAAGTAGGTATCATGAAATCAACATGTAAGTGACATATAATCCATACACAGTTAGTCACACACTTATTTCAAATATATTTCATGAAATCAATATCAAATTGCCCATGATAACCATACTACAACCCTAATCGATCATCAAGAAAATGCAACAAGTATATAAGTGTAAGAGACACACATGCAACTAACATGCATGAATGAACAACACACATTCAACCCATTCAGTCTGATAGTTGAACCATTCTCTGATGCCACTCTGTAACACCCTCCTCACACATCGACCCAAGCAACCAGACCGCTGGGGTAAACATTCGACAAGAGGCCACTATGATAAGATTCAACCTCCTTGGTGACTTTAAGGAAATGGAATGTATGGAACATCACACACAGTCATCCAACATCATCCACATAACCTTCAGAAGACAAGTCAGCCACTCAGAATGCCTATCCCTGTGTCCTACTGTTGTTTGAGAGACTTAGGGTAGGGTAACGCTCCCTAGACACTTCCCAGGTGAGTTAGTTTTAGGACTAATGCTCCCCAGACATTGCCCAAGTGATTTATAACACTTCCCAGACACTGCCCAGCTGATTTAGTCTCAACACTAACGCTAGCATTCCGAGATTTGAGCCAACTTTTTCAGCCCAGAGCCTGGGACACTACCCAGAATACAATGATCATTTAGAATTGCTAAGGATACAAGGTAACAAGGATACAAAAGCAATAGTATGAACAAAATCATAACCTTACCCCTACTAGCCATGGTAGGCATTTCGTCAAACATATCATCAACATGTAACCTACAGGTGTAAAAAATATGATTAAGTGTAGGGATCTCATACTTATTTGAGAATCGCCATGAACCATTATTTCCTCATGTCTTTTGTTGCCTTATCACTTATTGGGTCATAAATATAATATCCATTCAAACAAAAGTAAAAACATGCTAAGAACCAAACATAGCTACTACCATAAAATGTACATATAACCAACGTAATAGAACAAAAATACAATGGACATATCAGCCATCAAAATCCATATATATATCAGTACAGTTGCACATGAAAATCAATGGAATGAATTTCTCATTAATAAATGCAATGAACCAACCAGTGATGGGACTACCACATTCCACTCGACCATAGATTGGCTGAGAAAAGTTTCTCTTCAGCGAATCACCCCCGTGCCATATTTCAAGCATGAATGTGGGACTCATAGAACACATCAAAAACACTAATCAATGTGGATTCCATTGGAGTTCTCAGCCTACACCGTGAGGAATTTGAGTGCATCCTAGTCTCTCAGGCTTTACCGTTCATCCGCATTCTGATCCAGGGATCATTAGGCCCTACACCGAGACATACTCTCTAGTGTTTACTGTGCATTCCATCCCGAAATCACTAGGCCCAACAGAGAGAAAATCCACCTCGTGGCTTTACCGTATATCCCGCCATTCATCGACAAGGATTCCTAGGCCCACCAAGGCACACAATCTAGCTTTATCACAACCCACAATCTGGTTTAGGGGTTACTAGGCCAGTGGCTTCATTCATCCTCATTCTAGTTTAGGGACCACTACCACCATGTGTTTGTCAATTCAGAGATCCGCCCCACTCAGATTCAAATCTAATCTAGCCATCCCCCACAAAACGCATGAGAGAACCGATCTCATCAAAGCTATTAGGAAATGGTAAGACTAGGCTGAAAATATTGTCACACTTGGAAAAACCCATGCCATGGTAGAAAAGAGGCACATTCAATCTCATGCATGCCAAATCTAGCAAGGAAAATACACATAGAAGTTGATACATGCAATGAAGAATGTTGTAGCTGCTTGATCCTTCATTTCACTTCTTGATATTTGCTTCCTCTTGCCCTCTTTGCCTTTCTTGCTCCAATGTCAAAGTGCTCCAAGAAAACTCTAAGTGTTCAAGAGTATGAGAGAGAGAGAGAGAGAATAATGAGAGAGCTCCAAAACTAAACTGACCAAGTCTTGCTCACTTATCCTCGTAAGTCTTTTTATTAATGAGGCCTTTATTTTCTTCATTTTCCATTATTTTCCATTATTTTCCTTCAATTTCCTCCTCACATGCAACATGTGACCTTTCACCTTCCTTTTCTCCTAATTTCCATTATTTTCATAAATAAACGTCTCAAAAATGTCATTTTCCCTCTTTAATGCCTTAGCCATTGCCTTTGCCAATTTCCTTAGCCATAAACAACCAAATGAACACCCCCTAGGATGTCTTTCCCACCATTCAATTTGGAATACGTGTCCCATCATCCATGGTATTTATATATTTTCACATGGAATTTTCACCAGGACTGTTACAAATCCTAGGGTTTAATATAAATCCCCTTGGTTTATAATCATGTTCAACCATGCACAACCATGGTCCTAAGTCACATTCTGACAAAGATTGTCTCATTATGAAAATCAACCATTGTCAGTGATGATCAACCATGGTCAAATGTCACATTATGACAAAGATTGTCTCAATATGAAAATCAATCATGATAAAACATGGCCAACTGTGTTTATTTTAGGGTTTATATACCCAAGGTTTATAATATGATTCTCTTGGGTTTAATATTGCTCCATTGGATTTAATATTACTCCCTTGGGTTTATAATCCCATTGAATTAATTAATAATTAATCAAATAAAATTGAATAAATAAAATATTATTAATATTTATTAGTTAATAATGTTATTAAATTTAATTAATAATTTATATTTAAAATAGATATGGCTATACAAGATTAATTAAATTAATTATATAAATTTTAAAAAATTCTAAGCATATCTAAAATTATCCATATTTTATCACTTCCTATTCTTCGTAGAATAAACATTGTTTCTAACAATTTTAACTTAAATTTATTATTATAACTTATGTTTAAGAACTTCAACCATACACTAAATATGTTTAATTTTATTATTATCATACCCTACCTGGAATGGAGTTGTGACCTTTACATAAATCAAAAACCTTAAATGCACAAGAAACAAAAACTATACGTGAATCAAATGGTGCTTGACCATTTCAAAGCGTGTTTGTTATGCAATAGTTTTATGTTTTGGTGGTTGCTAAATTTTACAAAAAAATGTTGAAATTAAGAGTAAATTTGTGAATTTTGCATAATTAAGATGCTGAGTTTATTGGATATTATATTCCTTTATATATATATATATATAAATATTGTCCAATAAAAAAATTGTTTTTCTAATTAAAAACTTCGACATTAACATTCATCTACAAATATATATTATTGTTACATTGAACAATTTGTTGATATTTCTTTGGTTCATTATAAATTTATAGAATAACAAATTTCAAATCCTTGAAGGATTTGGTTGTACATAAAATCTATGTAAAACTATTGATATTAACAATGAAAATAAATTTCAGATTTAATGAGTAAAATTTGAGCCCATATTAAATTTCATCATGCTTTATAAACTAAAAATAATTACAAAAATGTATGCCTATGATTGAATTTGCAATAAAATGAGAGCATGTTTGTAAAATCTATCTAGGGAAAATTTTAAGAACCGCCCTAAATTTATATGTAGAATAAACGAGAAAATATCCATGATACATAGGAAAAATGGGTGGGGATTTTATCAATAATATAATATGTATATATAATTTTTCTGGCAAATATCTCACCAGATTATATTATCTTGTAATGTCATGGCGAATCTTTCATTGAATTATAAAATGTTGTAAGATCTTGGCAAATCTTTCACTGAATAATAAAACATTGTGAATTCTTGGTGAATGTTTGTTAAAGCATGAAACCATATATGATAATTGGAAAACATATTCATTAAACTGTAATATACTAACATACATGTTTGGAAAAAAGAAACATAATTTTCTCTTCCTACAAACAATGTTGCAAGTTTCAGTGGCCATGCTTGTCAAGGTTCTTACTGTACACTCTTTCATATCCTTATATTAGTTTTTATAATATACCACAAAAAAGTTCTTGTAGGTGTTGATCTTGACCAGTAGTTCTCTCAAGGTAGGAGAGATTAATCTTTTCTCTACCACTTTTGTCAAGCTATGAGAGATTAATGTTTGTACAAATTTTGTTTTATTTTTCTCCCAACTTTTGTTTCCTTGAGTGTTTCCATCACTACCTTGTTGATTCCATATCAAACCAATTTCTCAAATGCGAGCCTAACTATGACAAAGGACTTTCTTGCTTCTACATATTTGCAACCTCATTGTAAGGAGAAGTTGTTATATTTGTGGGGACAATTTATAAACACTTTCATTCGCTCTCCAGTTAGCTTTTAAACCATCGACCTTCAAGTAGTTCATCCTTCCATATCATATTTGGTCATTACACTCTTTTCTTCAAGAAATATATAAGTTATGAAAGTCATTCTACCGTGTCATGAAGTGTTGAATCGAGGGAATCCCATACACATGAAACTTACCTATGGTCTTACGATGCAATCTTCTATTTTAAGTCATTGTGTTAAATTCCCTCCCCTTCAAGTAGGCTTTATGCAAGTAGGAAAATGAAATAGGGCCCCCTTAGTTACTGACCTTCCTTTCTCTTACCTGAATAGTTGTATCTTTCCCAACCAACAAATGGTTCCTACCTTGAATTGTGGAGTTTAATAGAACAACAATAAAAGATTTATGTAACTCTGGTCCCCACCACCTGAACACCTTATGGCCCAACATGAATGAAGGCATGTTAAGGATTTCTTCATTAGTCTTCATAAAGAACATTTCAATTCATATTCATCATGGCTTCCGCTAACCACACATGTAGGGTCACTTGGCTTGGAAATGCAAATTGCTCATTAATACTTCCCATCACTCAAACACCTTCAATCATATTCATTTCAACAATTTCATTTTGATTAACATTTGTAAAATTTGTATGTGCTTTTTGTCATCAACAACTACAATTTTTTCTTGAATTGCTCCATCGTATTCTTAAGTAGAATTCCCATGTTCATCATCATCACCTAATAGATGATAACATCCTTGAGGTAGACTCAACATGTTTATAACAACTTGTGCATCTTTATCACCAGGTATTTCAAAAACTTGGCTACAAGCCTCATCATTGGTAAGAGCATCATAATTGAGCACCTGAAACAAGAGTTATCCTCTGTGCCCACTTCAAAATGTGAAAAATAATCAAATATCGAGAGACATGTGAATCCAAAACTTGATGTATTGTGGATAATTCTTTGACAAAGGTAGACATGAAAGACACCAAAAGCAGCACCAGTTCGTTGCCTCCTGCACGTTGCTGACTTGGATTCGAATCGCAGATAATATACAGAACAAGAATATCACACATGTAGGAGCAGCTGACTTGGATTCGAATCGCAGATAATATATAGAACAAGAATATCACACATATTCACAAATAATATATATAACAAGAATATCACCTTGGCAAGCAACAACAAAGAAAGGCCATGGATAATTTCTATCAACCTCCATATTGCAACCCACCTTGGAACTTTAACCTTTGGAGTCATTTTTATGCCTTCATATAGGTATTTTATTTGATGATTTACCTGAAAATTAGGGATCTCCTTGTCTACAAAATTGTTATTCCTTCTTTCCTGTCGAAATGGCTCTAGAGGCAATCAGGGGCAATGATCTATGTTATTTGAGTGCTCTATCATCAAATAGTCCAACAAGGAATCCTCCTGCCAAGTACCCTATCCCCAAATAAGGGGAGAATACCCCCCCATAACTTCTGAGAAGAAATACAAATGAACACCAGCACGTGGTATATTGTTTCCCCTTCACATTTGCATAGAGTACAAATTCCAAGACCCTACCTTGCCCTATTTTGTAGAACCTCTCACATCAAAACAATGTTCGTTAGGGCCAACCACATAAAAATTGTGGATTTCATTGAATATTTAACTTTCCAAATCTTCCCCACCACCAAGCTACTACTACTGCTTCATCATCAAAGATAGCATTGTACCGCAAGCTAGATATCAACAGTCATATGGCAAGATCATTGGACCATACAACTTTCTTATGTGAAGTGTTATTGCCTAAATCTACCCCAGGCTGAGAAAGGTAGGTCTAGGGTAACATCAAACCACGCTTAACCTGGTAGCTAGCCCTACCAGGTCGGGAGAGGGATCTCTCCTTGTCAATCTCAAAGAAAACATGACAATTAATGCTTGAGATGACTGATGTGAAAACTAATTTTAAGCTAGGTATGTGCTCAGAGGAATTTGATTGATTTTAATGGTTGTTTGTTGGATCAGATGAGGAAGGTAGCGTTGGGTCTGGGAAATCAACTCAGATTTGCAGAGGTTTCTGTGGGGCGAGGTAGGCAAGCATTTTAGCACTTTGAAATGAATTTAATGGTGAGTCTAAATAATAGTGAGGAGTTGGAGAGGGCATGCAAATGTCATGAGTCCTCTTCAAACAGCAGAAAACATTTAAAACTAAATAAACCCCAAGGCAGAGCACTGAAACACCAATGGATTCCACCTTTTAAACTTGATTCATTTAGTTAAGCAGAAAGAGAGAGATGATGGCACACATAAACATGAGATAAACTGAATAACAGAGAAGAAAACAATGCTAATTCACATTACCACACGAATCCCACAAAATGCTGCAAAACCCTGGTTCATTTCCTTGCCAAACTGCAGAAGTGATTTACAAAGTAGCTCAATGCATCCACAAGAGTCCAACCTTGACAAATGACTAAGAAAGTAAAAGATATAGGCATCAAACCACCTATGCTATCCATCACGGGTCGAATCCATGAGTCAAGGAGTTGTTTCAACAAGATCTAAACTAGGAACTGAAAAATAGGCAGTGGAAAAACTTGCCTCTAAAACTATGTAAACTAATTCATTCAGCTCAAAACCACCTATAACTGATATATCTACCTCCTTCAATAACTTTTCATCATTTTTACATCATAGTACATCAAGTACATCAATTACATCATGAATTTTACCATGATAGAAGAAAAAGTCAAACTGGTAGAAAACTAGGTGAAATTCTGAGTTTTTTGAGCAAAATTGGCAAAATTTTGCCTAATGCGCAGCGCCATCTGCCTGATGCACAGCACCACTTAAAGGCTGAGTTTGAAGGCCTTCCCCTTCACCCAATTAGCTCCAAGATGGCTTGTTGGAAAGCTATATCTATCTACTTTATAGGACAACTAGAATTTTTGGATTTGGAGTCCATTTGCCCCTTCAAAAATCACTTCTCCCAAGACTACTTCCTGTGGGTCCAAAAAGTTGCAGAGAGGGCAATTTTTAGGTGTTTTTTTCCATTTAGGTGACCTAGATCTCCTCCAAATTTCATGAAATTTTCTAGGTTTCAATATTTTTCCATGAGGAATCTAAAAACGTAAGCCATTTGTCAAAATTCCAACCCAGATCAATGCACCGGTGCTGCGCATCAGAGGAAAATCCCTGTGTTTTGCAATTAAAAATTGTGAAATGACAAAAATTTCTCAAAATTGCTTCAAAATTGGCAAGAGGCAAGCTTACTAATTTCTTTGCTGAGCCAAGGAGGCTTCAACCAAAATTTTAAGTTTATCTTGCTCCCTTTTGGCTTCTAAGGCTCTCTTTAACTTAGCTTTTAGGCTTCTTATCCTTGTCTTGCAAATTCTGTTCCGGGCCAAATAGTGATAAGCCATGTGGTGCAACATGTTCTTCTCCTTGTTAGCCTTATCAAGCAGCTTCTCAACGTGGATATTCAGTCTTTCCAACCATGATTCTCGGTAAGCCTCTATTTCTTGTTCTAGTGATGTCATCTTGATTTTCCTCCTTTTTGCCACTTGTCGTTTTTCCCTAATGGTTTGCAGTTCCATGATTGTTTGTTTGTCCTCCAATTGCTTGTTTTCTTGCTCAAGGAAATTAATGATCCACTTAGCCCTCTCAAGGTCAAGTGATAAGTCTTGGATCTCAGCTTCTTTCTCTTTGATGACCACATCCTCGAGTTTTGAGCTTTGGGAGCCCAAATCAGTGTCATCTTCCTCAATCAAAACAAAATCCCTATCTTTCCCTTCAGAAGGCCCTTCACCATGCAATGGTTTCTTTCCTTTGTCCTGTACCTGTTTTGTTGGAAAAGAAGGCAAAGCCCCTTTCACCCCAGGTGAAGCTAGCATTTGCCTATGATCCGATGAAGATAACGAGACCCCTTCCACCCCTGGTGGAGATAATACTTGTTTGGCAGCTGCAAAAAGTATTCTTATGCCTTTTTCATAAGTTATAAACACGGGAATGTGAGCCTCTTCAGTTTTTCTTTCATTCTCTTTTTGTTGCCCGGAAGGTCCACCTTCCTCTTGAGGATCTGTAAAAATTTGAGGCCCCTTGAAGATTTCATGGGTAATGAAGGTGTCCCATGGCACTCCCAACTGAGTAAGCTGATGCACAACAATAATCTTGATGACAGAAAAGTGATAAAAACGGTTAAGCTGCTGTGGGTATGGTTTTCTCTTTGCAATCACAGTCATCCTCTCTATGTTTTTGCAAATGAAATATGGAATACTCATCATTCTAACCCTGGTGAAATGCATAAGTAATCTACTATGATAGGCATAGAGTTTGGAGAACCTTCCCTCACATGTGAAGTATTTGATGATGAGTTTCATAAGTGGAACATACCGGTCCTCCAAGAACTTTAAAGGAAACACCCTGCTCAATATACCATGACATTTGGCTTTAATATATGGTTCATAATGTTGTTTGCTAATATTCTATCTTTTATTCCACCTTTCCCCTACATCTGGCATTCTAGTTGCTTCCACAATAATGGTTAGTGAAAGAGTGAAATTGATGCCAGCAAGGTTTACCATATTGTTCTCCATGTTGATGACAAATTGCCTTGCCAATTCATGATGATACTTAACCCTCTCAACCATCTCACAAAACTCAAAGAAAGATTAGTATCTGAAACAAGTGGTGGCAAGGGGGCAAACAAGGAGTTCAGCAATGCTAATAGGTTCCTCTCTAATAATTTTCCCGCCCTTGTGAGGTCTCCTTGGTTTTACATTCCTTTCTCTTGAACTCTCACTTAGTGTCTCCTCTTCATAGCTTGACTCACTGTTTCTTGCCATGATGCTTGGTGCTTGTCTTAGGGAAGGGATGTGATGGTGATATGGTGGAAAATGGTAATGAGGGAGGACAAGGGTGATGAGTATGAAGAGATTTTACTAATGGAAAATGGGGTTGGGGGATGAAGGGATTAGTTTTGGGAAACTAGGGTTTAGTGAGGGATTTAGGGTTTGGTGAAGGGAATTAGTTGTTTTAGGGGAGTGGGATATGGAAAATGGGATTAATGGAGTGATTTAGGCAAATGGAAGAGGTAAAAGGGTTTAATGATGTTTTTTATGATGGTGGAGTGAAAATTGCACAATGTAATGGAAAACAATGAAGACAGCTAGGGTTTCACTTTCAATATGAAAAACTCATTAAGGACACAAGCATGACATCAAATTTAGCTCTAGGGAAATGATCACTTATTTGTAGAATGGAAATACAACGTTTTTGAGGGTTATTGAGAAATTTGTAACGATTTTGCAACTTAGAGACAAATGCACAGCGCACTGGGCCCAATGCGCAATGCCCTCCTAATGCACAGTGCCCGTGCAAATTTACACTGGAAGAAAGTGACTGATACACAGTGCCAGTCTGATGCGTAGCGCACTACCTTTGATGCGCAGTGCCAGCCAAGTTTGCTTGAAAAACAAGGTTTTTGACCTCCAAAGCTCAATCTTCCTCCAAATCACGATTTTTTGCTCTCCAAGGGCATTTTGCACAATGAAATGATGAATGGCACTCCTTTGACTTTATATATGGATGGCTTTAAATTTTTTACTTATTCAAACCCTCTTTTCTAATGTCCAAGTCACTTTTGGTCATTAGCTTTGTTTTTTAATTTAAATTGACTTTTCTTGGTCACTTGGTAAACTGATGCATTGATGCTTTTGCTTTTGTCTGCAGTGGTTGGAGTTGGCAAGGTGAGCAATGGCAACAGCTGGAACTTATTACATATAGAAAAAATTTCAAATTACATAAATTTTGTACATAAAAATAAAAAACTCTATTTTCTAAAAATCACTTATTGATCATATTATTAGTGAGATTTTGATCTGATGAACTTAAAAGACCTCCTCATGTGCTTGCTGACCTTTTATTAGGTTTTTGATGACCATGGTGACAAACCCTAGACCTAGTGAGACCTAAAACCCTAAAAATGATTTTGGTAAATGGAATGAAATAAAATAACAGTAAATGACATGAACATGTGAAAACAGGCCAACAGGTAAATGCCATGAGGGAAAATGACAATGAACCACTACCATCAGTTGATCCATGACCTAATGGAATGCAGCTGATCGGATGGGACACCTAACATGCATGCAAAAAGAGAAATTTGATCACTGATGGAGGGATGAAGATACTGACACTAACATTGGCTCCAATGGGGATGGTAGCTCTTGGGAGGTGCCAAGAACCATAGATCTCTGGAAAGCAGACCAGTGCCTTTCCCATTGGGCAAAATGGAGTCAATAACTTCAGCAAACTAAAACCAATATGTTGACTCAAAACTGACTCAATTACAAAGACTGAGAAATGACTCAAAACCGACTTAAACAACCCACACTAAATAACCAAAGACTGAAACCAAACATTCAACTTTATAGCCTTCACTTCGGGCCCCAAACTGAATGAATGGCGACAGTACACACTTTGCAATAAAATAAATAAAATGGTATGTACAATGACAAATGTGACAGCAGAAAACTTCTCAAAGATAATACCGTTTCAGAAGCCGACCATTGACCGGCCCTCCTGGACAATCTTCCCCATTCATTTCTTTGAGTAGAAAAGCATTTTGACCCTGATATGCAGCAATTTTGTATGGTCCCTTCCACAGATTCTTGAACTTGCCATGCTTGCCTTTATCCTCGTTTCGAGCATCCCACTTTAGCACTATGTCTTCAATATGAAATTTATCCGCCTTTGCCTTCTGATCATAAATCTTATTAATTCTCTCTTGCAGCCTGAAGGTATTCTGAAAAAACTCCTCTCTCGTCTGTTGTAAATGGATCATTTGGCTTATTCTTCGCTGAAAATGATCCTCCTTGCTGCCAGCTTCCTGCAAAAGTTTTACAACCGAGACTGCGAGAGATGTTGGGAACACCGTGTCAATACCATATACAATTTCAAACGGAGACATGTCAATTGACTTCTTCTGACTTACTCTATCCGCCCATGGTGCATTAACCAATTTCTTATGCCAGCTCTTTTTGTTTGTTTCCAGCAGCTTTTTAATGATGTTGACCAATGATTTGTTTGAAGATTCTGCCAATCCGTTACCTTGCGGATAATATGCAGTGGAGTTGTTAGATAAACTTGACTCGGGATAGAGTCAAAGTTGACCAGATAAAAATTGATGGTTTTGGGGCACATGGTATTGTGCACCCATAGTATTCTGCTCGTGGTATTATATGTAATGGTGCTTATAAAAGGCTGGAAGGACTTCATTGTAATGTAGGCCTGGAGGTGAGCGGTGAAGGCTCACTTGGTCGGATTGGCCAGGGTTTTGGCCAATGCTAATGAGAAATCATTAGGTTGGGTTTTTCCCTATATTTGGGGTTTTCCCGGATAAACATGTGTGTTTATGTTATTATGGTTGTTTCTGGTTAATTTTATATTTATTCCTTTCGGTAATTATTTATGTTATGCAATCAATTTCTTAACAATTGGTATCGGAGCCAAAAGTTGTGTATTGGCTTCAGAAAAATGCTTTTGTTGCCAAGGGTTATTTTGCCTGGTGGACATAGAAAGGATTGATGCATAGTTTGTTCGCAGATCTAATCTAAGTGCAAGAAGAACAAGGTTCTATAAATGCTCAGATGGGCCACTATGCCAACGCTGGAGAAAGCACGAGTGAGCTAGAGTGAAGCTATGCATTCTGGCAGCGCTGCTCAAAGTAAATATGCGCTCTTAAAGGGCCTATGTTGGGCTTTTCATTCAAATGCCTAATAAATCTTTTTCTGTAGTCATATCCATTTTACTATATGACACTTCCGTTGTAAGGATTGATAGTTGGATCGAAGAGGAGAAGTAGTTATCGTGGGTCAATAGGGCTTCCACGGAGTTGCGTCGATGTGATCCTCCACTTATCGCAGATCTATGGAAGAGATAGTCTAGAAGTTTCTATGGAGGGAGAGGAAGTTCTGGCACTGGAAAATGGAGTCGAAATATGATCCCACCGCCACAATGCTCCTCGAGGGAAATGTTCTGCTACGGAACTAGCTAGTGTCAAAGGTTGCATAGATGGATCGAGAGTTATGTCAACAAATTTGATCGAGCGACAACAAAGCTGAATGAAAGAAGTCATCAGATATATTGAGTGTAATGGCTCAGTAAAAAGAGCAGTGACAACGAGTCATGACTGAGGATAAGAGAAATTTCATGATGGTGGAGAGTGACATAGCGAGGATATCTAGGGTTCAACATTGCAGCATCGATTCTCGTTGTGAAGGAGCTAGATCTGGTAAGATCCGGTGTGGATCTTAGGATATACTTGTTGGGCACTAGAGAAGGTATGTTATTTTCATTTACTTTGTTATCTTTTCTTCAAAACTCACAACCTTTTCACATCATGAGCTAGGCATATGACACAAGAATATGATAGAATCTAGAAGATTTATATGTAATATGAAATAACTAATAATTACCTTTTTCTATGCAGAAAAAGGAGAAAATGGAAGATCGTCAACCCAAAAGAAAGAACGAGACCAAGTTAACTGTTGTCGCTTCTGCAGGGAACCGCGTTCAAACAAGGCGATCCAAATTGGAGCGTAACAGCCAGAAAAAAGAAAAGGAAATCTCCAATCGGCGCAAAGGAACAAAAGGATAACTGCAAATTAATAGCTTGGCGAATCCCTCAGGATCCTTCGATCCTGAGGGATCGCTATCTTAACAATTCTCTGTATTGTTGGTATCGCCGCTCAGCTATTATAAGAAGGGGCAACACTGCTAGCCTGGGGAGGACTGGTTGTTATTTTATGTAATTTTCATTTGTATTTGAAACTTTGATCATCGATTCCCGTTGAAGATCGATCCACTGTAACTATGTTTTGATGTTTTAATATAAATCTGGTCGTCATTCCATCTCTGATTCTAGAGTAATTTCAAGCGGTGTGTCCCTGGAGGCTAAGGGCCCGGCCCTGGTGGATCACTTGCTCCTGTATCATATTTCTGATTCATGTGTGGTTTGATTTCTTTCATTTACTATGTTCAGTAATCTGATGTGCTTTACTGTTTTACATATTAGCTCTGTTATATATACCTCGTTAAATACTATTGTTATTTGTAACAGGAATGCTATGTTATCATTCTAACGTTGTATCGCATTGTTTTTCCTTTTGACAATTGATATAACACTGCTATTCCTTATAGATTTCCATTCGATTATAGTTCAACTGCGCTGTATGTTCCTAAATCGGTACTACCGTATGATTTATTCTTAAATTGTGACTACTGTTCATTCGGAATTGCTGTTCCGTTACAACTGTCGTTCCGTTATAATTGCTGTTACTTTATAGCTGTGATTCATGCATATTGTATCGAAGCTCAGATTACTATTCCTTTTGATATTAAGTGTGTCACATGTTTAACTTGGGTTGTTGTACATTCAGATCTGAGTTGTTGTTCTATACTTTATTTCTAATAGTCTGTTGTTCCATTTATGTTTGTTGTTCAATTCGAAAGCTGTTACTTAATTCCTGTAGATTATAATTATTGTTGCATTCATTTCCGTAGATTAAGGGTTTGCTGTTCAATCCTGTTAAATAGAGATAGTTGTTGTTCTATTTCCTGTCAATTGAAGATTATCATTGCTTTGGTGTGTAGAAGGTCTGAGACTGTAGTGAACATCGACATACACTGTCTAGTTCCCAGTTTGATGATCCTTCCTTTGAGTGCCTTTTTGATTGCATCAGTTTACAGAGGGAAGAGTTACTGTTACTGTACCCTTGACTGATGAATTTTCTGAATGCATGATTTGAGTCCTAGGTTTCTTTTTGCAAATAGATTTCATTCCAAGCATCCGTTTACTCTTGTATTGAGAGCACTATACTACTAGCATTACTCTGACAAATGACCGCCTCAAACTGAGTACACTCTTTGAAATAACAAATCGTTCCTGGATTGACAATTAATGTAGGGTAAATAGAGGTAAAAAAGACCCTTTTTACTGCTCGACATTTTGGTGCCGTTGCCGGGGAAGAGTGTAGCCATTTGTTTCTTTTCTAGAGTGATGTAAGAACCTGCTAGGAGAGAACTGGGTTTTAAAAACGGAAGGTAAGAACCTGCGTACGGAGCATGTAATAGCCCTACTCCCCTACTCGCTTTCCTGCAGATTTGTTGTTGTTTTCTTTGGGTAGAAATTAGCATTTGATTTGTGTGCATGACTAAGCAGAAAAAGCCTGAAAAGAATCCTAAACCTCTACCCAAGCCTGATAAAGCTAAGGGGCCGGTGACCCTTGGCTGATCGACCTTTATAGATGAAATCCTTAAGAAAGCAGAATCTTAGCCTTCAGTAGGACCTAGAAAAGTTGCTTCTAGACAACCTACTAGTTCCCTTCAGGTCACAGGATCACCATCTGTAGCCTTTGCTGAGGTGCATAGTCACACCGAAGAGCAAGATTTTCAAGAAATTGAGAATTCTAGCCCAAAATCATTGCAAGAAGGGAACCTTAGCAACCTTTGTGAAGGAAGAGGAGAAACAGGAGAAACTGAAGAACCAAGATCTCCTCTTGGGATAATTCAGCCATTAAGTAGCCCAGATAAGGGAAGTGCTGCAAAAATCGTTTATAACGAAGTTGAAGAACCTCAAGAACCAGAATCTCCCCAGACATTAGGCACTCTCATCGTCCCAGATAAAGGAAGTGTTGTTAAGGCCATTCCTGTTAAAGTCATTCCTTCTCAGCCTAGGAATACCCTCCTAGATATCCCAGAAGGTTATTGGCATATATTTGACCAAATGGCCCAGAACCAGCCAAACACCCAAACCTCTACACTGCAATACCCCATTGTGGATACTGCAGCTAATGCACCTATGAAAGCAATCCCTCTCTAGCATATCCCTACATTCCATGGCCTTACATCAGAAGATCCAGATGCATTCCTATTTGAATTTGATGTGCTGTGTAGAGGATATGACTATACCACCGATCCCCAGAAACTGAAACTGTTCCCCTCTACATTAAAAGGGGCTACTTTAAGATGGTTTATGGGATTGGGTGGTGGTGTTATAAATAACTGGGATCAAATGAAAGATTCTTTTCTAAAAAAATATCAGGATTATTGTAGGTCTAGAGAGTTAAAAGATGAAATATTTCATATGGTAGCTAGACCAAGTGAAACATTAGAAGAATATGTTGAGCGTTTTCAGTATAATCTTCAAAGATCTCCTTATGCATCATTACCCTTACCTGATAATGTATTAAAAATAGCATTAATTAGAGGAATGAAGGAACAATGGATTGAAACACTAAATATTATGGGAAAAGGAGATATTTATCAGGAAAATTTTGCTGACATTATTGATTTATGTATCAGGAGCTCGAGAGGCAGCACAAGATTAAAACCAGCCGAACATGACAGGTTTACAAGAGACAACAAGATCTCTGCAGAGGGAGTAACTCGCGCAGAAATTGGAAATTTATTAGAAAATTTTAAAACTGACATATTGGGGACACTGACGACACAAATTGATATTATGCAGGCTAAACAAAAGCAAGCAGAGGCAGAACAAAATTTGGCAATCTTCTGTCCCAGATGCAGAAAGAAACACAGCCAGAAGGAGTGTCCATTAGATGCAGTCCAAGTTTGCGCCATTTGTATGAAAAACCATTCTATAGAGAGTTGTCCCTCACTTCCTGGATTGAAAGCAGTATACAAGGAAGCAGAAGAAGAGCCAGAACCGGTGTACCTATTCAATCAGCGCCGTCAATGGTAGCCACGACAATCAGGTATGTTCCCAGACCCAGCTTCTTCTTTTCAGCCTCCACAATATCATGCTCAACAATATAATACAATGTGGCAAAATCAACCTCCATTCTCAAATTGGTCACAACAACCATTTCCTTCATCATCACCATGGCCGAATCAAGCAAGCCAACCCAATTGGCCAAATTTTCCCTATACCCCACCATATTGGCAAAACAATGTATATCCAGCACAATGGTCCCCTCCTACTTCACAGAGTCAAGCCTGGCAGACAAACTGGCAAAGACCAATGAATCAGCCAGTAGGAACCATTCCGCTCCCTCAACCTACACTGCCAGCATTACAACAAAACCCCCAGTCTAATTTAAGACCGCAACTCCCAGCCCAACCCAACCCTAATCCAAATAACAGACTCATCTAATCTATTCAAATAATTGAAACACCAAAGATAGAAACCGATCTAAGGGAGTGTAATGATATTCAATTAAGATCTGGGCGCATCATTGAAACAGAGGGAGATAAAACCGTTCAAGTTGAAAATCAGTTACCTATAGAACAACCACTACAAGAAGAGGATGTGATCAGACAACAAACTCATAATCAAGTAATCACATCTTCCCCTCCATTCCCAGAGCGATTAACTATACCTTGACCTCTACAACATCCTGATTTTGACATTCTGGGAGAACTTAAAAATTTGTACATAAAAATTCCACTCCTCCAAGCCATCCAAGACATCCCAATATATGCAAAGACCATTAAAGAGCTATGTATAAAAAATCCAAGGAGGAGAATAGCAAATAACCCAACAGTCCAAGTAGTTGGTACCCTATCTGATCTAGTATCAGGAAGAGAAACACCCGTTAAATATGAAGACCCAGGAAATCCAAAAGTAACAGTACAAATCAATGGAAAAACCTTCTCAAATGCCTTAGTTGATCTAGGCGCTGCAATCAATATCTTAACAACCACCGCTTGTCAAAAACTGGGCATTACATCAATAGAACCAACTTCCACTTTATTAGAACTGGCTGACCGATCCGTGGTTAGGCCAGAGGGCAGATTACATGATGTCATGGTATCCGTTGATTCCTGGGAGTATCCTGCCGACTTTCTGATAATAAAACCCAAAAACCGACCTGATGGACATCCATTGATTTAAGGCAGACCTTGGCTTGCAACCGCTGACGCTTATATTAGCTGCTGACAAGGCAGTATGACTATAACTAGAGGAGCTAATATCAAGAATCTAGCTTTATATCCTCCAGCCCAGCCAAGTGTCACAATAATAAAAACTAACAAACATCCTATATCATACCTCACCGAAAATATTAGATCCCCATTAACCATAGAAGATGCCCTCGATTTCAAGGACCAAACAGAGGATGATGTCATTAACAACTTTCTTAGCCAGACTAAATCCAAATCCCACATACAATGTCATAAGATAGAAGAAGCATTTGATAATGAATTAGAAGAAGATCCTCTTAAAGATACTCACGACCAAACAATACCTACTACCTCTGTCTCAAATAGCAAAATTGTAGAAATTGAGCCAAGAAAGACTTTAAACATCAATGCCAACCTGACTTCTGAACAAGAATACAAGCTAATCTAGCTACTAAGGAAATACAAAGAAGCATTTGCATGGGACTACCCTGACATGAAAGGAATTGATCTCCAGTTATGTACACACCACATTTACATAGAGAAGGATGTAAGACCCGTTCGCCAACCACAAAGGAGACTTAACCCTCATCTAAAAGACATTGTAAAAGCTGATCTTCAAAAACTTTTAGATGTGAACTTCATCTACCCTATCTCCAATAGTAAATGGGTCTCTCCACTTGTTGTGGTGCCAAATAAGAATGGAAAGTGGAGGATTTGTGTGGATTATAGAGAGCTAAATAAAGCAAAACAAAAAGACCACTTTCCCCTTCCATTCATTGACCAAGTATTAGACACTTTGGTAGGAAAGAAATTCTTTTCTTTCTTAGACGGCTTCAGTGGATACAATCAGATTCAGATTGCCCCTAAAGACCAAGACAAAACCACTTTTACTTGTCCTTGGGGAACATTTTCCTACAGAGTTTTACCTTTTGGCCTATGCAATGCCCCTGCCACATTTCAAAGGGCTATCCTCAGTATCTTTTTAGATTTAATAAATGAAGGGCTCGAAGTATACATGGATGAGTTTACACCATACAGGGATGATTTTGACCCAGCATTGGACACACTAAAAAAAGTGTTGCAGCGATGCATTGCCACCAGGCTCTGTCTGAGCCATGAAAAATGCTATATGATGATGATTGAAGGACTTATTCTAGGCCATTATATTTCAGCGGCTGGAATACAGGTATATCTGGCAAAAATTCAAATAATTTTGTTAATACCCACTCCTACCACTCAAACAGAGGTATGCAGTTTTCTTGGATTCTCTGGTTATTATAGAGGATTTATAGAACATTTTTCTCATATTGCTGCACCTTTATATGCACTGACAGGGAAAGTTGACTTTGTTTGGATAGAAAAATGCGACCGTGCTTTCGAGAATCTAAAAAAACTCGTGTCAATAGCCCCAATACTCTGAGGACCAAATTGGGACCTGCCATTTCAAATTTCATCAGATGCTTTAGACACAGCTATTGGAGCAGTCCTTGGGCAGGAAGAAGATAAAAAACCATATGCAATTTATTATATTAGCAAAAATTTGTCACCTGCTAAATTGAACTATACTGTGACTAAAAAGAAATTTTTAGTTGTAATACATGCCATCAACAAATTTAGGCATTATATCACTGGATATCTTGTCATTTTATATACAGATCACTCTGCCATAAAATATTTAGCAAATAAACCAATCACAAACGGTAGAGTAACCAGATGGCTGATTTTATTGCCGGAATTCGATGTCACAATAAAGGACCGACCGGGAAAAGAAAATCCTGTAGCTGATTTTCTCTCGCAAATGCCAAAACCAGTGGATGCAACAGCAGTCGAAGATCAATTCCCAGATGAACATTTGTTCGCGGTTACTGTTAAAACACCTTGGTATGCTGATGTTGTAAATTATTTTGTAGTAGGAAAATTACCAAAACGTCTGACCCCCAATGAACGAAAGTAGATTGTCCAGCGTAGTACTCGATTTTCTTAGATTGGGGGCTACTTGTTTCATACAGGGGCAGATATGCATATCAGAATATGCATCCGTGAAGACGAAATTTTTGACATTTTGAAAGCTTGTCACGACGGGCCGTGTGGCAGACATTTCGCTGATCGAAGAACTAGACACAAGGAGCTGCAAACAGGGTATTATTGGCCCATGATCTTCAAAGATGCAAAGAAGTTCATTCAATATTGTGACAACTGCCAAAGAGCAGGACGCCTTGGACAGGCTGATGAAATGCCCCTGAACCCATAGCTAGTTATTGAACCATTTGAATCATGGGCACTTGATTTTGTTGGTCCAATCAACCCATCGTCAATCAGAAAACATACATTCTGGTAGCAACAAATATGTCACCAAATGGGCTGAAGCAGAGGCATCGCCAAGAGCTACAGAGGACTCTGTCATTCAGTTCCTGTTCCACATATTTGTGCGATATGGCCTCCCAAGAGATATAATTACAGATGGTGGACCACAGTTTGCTGGTAACAAGATTGTTGCAACACTAAAAAACTATCATATCCAGCATAACATTACTACTCCATACCACCCACAAGCAAATGGTAAAGTAGAAAACATGAACAAAATAATAGAAGCAATGCTGAAAAAAACCATTGTGTCACACAAATGCGATTGGGCTGCAAGACTACCAGAAGCATTGTGGGCATACAGAACAACATGGAGAAGTACTACTGGTTATTCACCATACCAGCTAGTATTTGGAAAGGAACCCATCTTTCCGATAGAATTTGAAATACAGACATTACGAACAACACAAGAAGTTGGTCTAGATTTAGACAAGGCTTAGACGAATAGCTTACAACAGATCAATGAGCTAGATGAAATCAGGCTCTCTGCCCTTCAAAATATTGCGTTAATACAACAACAACGAGCCAAATGGCACGACGCCCTCATTAAAAAGAAAGTATTCCGCGAAGGAGATTGGGCGCTCCTATATGACTCTAGGTTCTAGGATTTCCCTGGGAAACTTCAGACTCGCTGGCTAGGACCATATGAAATCCAGAAGGTACATGATAATGGCAGCATTACTCTAACCACCATTGATGGATCCGGACATACCTTTAAGGCAAACGGCCACCGAGTTCGATTATACTGCAAACCACTTACTCGGGAATCCTTCTACCAGCAACTCCGTGAAGACTCCAACATGCAGATTCTGGTGGAGGAAGAGAAATCTTCCTCACCTTTGGTTAAGTAATTCGACTACTCTTACACACTATACATAATTCTTTTGTTTTGTATATATATTTTTTTGCAGTTGTATAACATTTGCACTTTGTTGTTCCTTTCGAAAGGAACAACATTTTCACCATTTTGCTGTTCCTTTTTCAAGGAACGACACTTCTGCACTTTGTTGTTCCTTCCGAAAGGAACAGCATTTTCACCATTCTGTTGTTCCTTTTTTTAAGGAACAGCACTTTTGCACTACTGTTGTTCCTTTCAAAAGGAACAACATTTCCGCCGTTTTGTTGTTCCTCTTCGGAAGGAACAACACTTGCATTTTTTTGCTATTCCTTTTCCCAAAGGAACAACATTTTCATTTCTGTTGTTCCTTTTTTCGAAGGAACGACACATTCTTGTTTTTGCTATTCCTTTTTCCGAAGGAACAACATTTTCATTTCTTCTGTTCCTTTTCCCGAAGGAACAACACATTTTTGTCACTGTTGTTCCTTTTTCTGAAGGAACAACATTTTCGTTTTCTGTTGTTCCTTTTCCCGAAAGAACAACATTTTTGATTCTATAAAGCACATTTTTGTTTCTATTGTTCCTTTTTGCGAAGGAACAACATTCTCATTTTCTGTCGTTCCTTTTTCTGAAGGAACAACATTCTTATTTTCTGTTGTTCCTTTTCCCGAAGGAACAACATTTTTGTTCTAAACGGCGCATTTTGTTTTTTGCTATTCCTTTTTGCGGAGGAACAACACTTGCAATTTCCACTGTTCCTTTGTTATGAAACCAGCTCAAGAAAAGATAGAAAAGATAGATCAACGCCTTAGAATTCAACCTCTTCGAGGGGGCAACCTCTTTTACATTACATAAATGAAAAATTCTTCCATGATACAAATGACAAAACCTCCTTTCTATATATAGGAGTCTAAGGAGTCACAATATAACCCTGCTGACCTAACAATAATAATATAAAGCCACAAAAATAACAATAGAGGGATTCTGTGGGGCACAGTAATAACAATATGGGGGCAATAGGGGCATAAAAATATTAATAAGGGGTATAACTACAATAGTAATGGGGTAATCACTAGTATTATAGGGACCCAACATGCCCCTCTCCTTCAAAAAAGTGTTGTCCTCAACGCTTGATTAGTTCTGGATACTTCTGTATAAAATTCTCATCCTCCCATGTGGAATATTCAGCAGATAAGTTCTTCCACTTGATAAGATACTCCGAAATTGATCGATTTCGTAGCTGTCGAGTTCTTGTTTCTGTGACTGCTTCCGGTTCCAATATAATTTTTCCTTCCTCATCAAGTTCTGGCAATATTGTTTGAACTGGGAGCTTTTCGCCTATAACCTTCTTTAAACATGAAACATGGAAAACTGAGTGCAATCGAGAAGCTGCAGGAAGCTCCAATTTGTATGCCATAGTACCAATCTTTTGCAACACCTTGTACGGACCATAATACTTTGGTGATAATTTATTATCCTTCTTAGCTTGCTTGAGGGATATTTGCTTATATGGTTGTAGCCGTAGGAATACCCAATCACCTACATCAAAACTTCTTTCACTGCGATGTTGATCTGCCTGTTGTTTCATTCTATTCTGTGCCAACACGAGGTTATCCTTTAAGAGTTGGAGGACTTGTTGTTGATGTTCGATGTGATGTTCCACTGCCTGAACCTTAGAATTTTCTCTTAAATATGATGTGATGGATGGTGGTTGATACCCATAAAGTGCCATAAATGGGGTCATTTTTGTTGTTGTATGGAAGGAAGTGTTATACCACCATTCAGCCAGAGGCAACCATTTGACCCATTGTGTCTGTTTATCAGATACAAAGCAACGAAGATATCCTTCCAAACATTTGTTTACTATCTCAGTTTGCCCATCAGATTGAGGATGATAAGATGATTATGAGCTAACTGAGTACCAAGACAAGAAAATAATTCTGTCCAAAAATTTCTAGTGAAAATGGGATCTCTGTCACTTACAATAATCTTTGGGTTTCCATGTAGCTTTTGAATTGTTTCCATAAATGCAGTAGAAACTGTACTGGCCTTAAATGGATGTGATAATGCACAAAAGTGTGCATACTTGGTAAGTCTATCAACTACCACCATGATGACACTCTTCCCCTCAGACTTGGGTAAACCTGTGATAAAATCCATTGAAACCTCCTCCCAACTTTAGCTTGGAATGGATAAAGGTTGTAATAGACCCGGTGTCTTAATTGTTTCAAATTTATTTTGTTGGCAAACCAAACATTCCGCCACAAACTTTTGAATATCTGATTTAAGGCCATCCCAAAAAAATTCCTTCTTAACCCTGTGGTAAGTTTTTAAAAATCCTGAGTGCCCTCCTAAGGGAGAAGTGTGCAATTCCATAAGAATCTTTTGTTTTAACTGGGAATTCTTACAGAGGTATAAGCGATCTTTGTACCATAACGAATCATTTTGCCAGCTAAATGTATCAGACGTACTGGAATCTTGTTGTAACTTTCGAATAAGTGCCCACACTTCTTTGTCATTCTTCCATTCCTCCCTTGCTTCGTTTATCCAATCTGGTTGGATAATAGAAATGGCGCACAACAATGCTTCCACATCCTCATCCTTTCTTGAGAGTGCATCTGCCACCACATTTTTCTTCCCTTTTTTGTAGATGATTTCAAAGTCATAACCCACATCTTTGTGACCCACTTTTGTTGCTCTTCAGAGGATAATCTTTGTTCTAAAAAGTATTTAAGGCTATCATGATCCATTTTTACCTTGAAGTGTCTTCCCATTAGGTAGGGTCGCCATTTCTTAAGTGCATGGAGTATTGCCAACATTTCCTTCTCATAAATAGCTTTGCTTAAAAACTTTCCCTTGATTGGACGACTTTCAAAAGCAATGGGTCTTTCATCTTGCATTAGAACAGCACCAATTCCATTTCCTGAAGCATCACATTCCACAATAAAGGTTTTTGTGAAGTCCGGTGTAGCTAAGACCGGTGCTTGGCACATTGCCTCTTTAAGATGTTCAAAGGCCTTTGTTGCTTCCGGAGTCCATGAAAATGCATCTTTCTTCAATAATGTTGTTAGAGTTGCTGCTATTCTCCCATAATTCTTAACAAACTTGCGATAATACCCTGTCAACCCGAGAAATCCTTGCAGATGCTTTATGGATGTGGGAATTTTCCATTCCTTAATGGCTTTAATTTTGCTAGGGTCTACCTTAACTCCTTCATGAGATACAATATGACCCAGGTATTCCACCTCCTGGACTTCAAAGAAACATTTGGATCTTTTTCCATATAATTGTTTCTCCTCCAATAGTTGTAGCACCCTGTCAACATGTTCAACATGATCCTTCCAAGACTTGCTGTAGATTAGTATATCATCAAAAAATACTAACACAAATTTTCTAAGGAATGGTTTGAAAATTGAATTCATCAAACCTTGAAATGTTGAAGGTGCATTGGTAAGGCCAAAAGGCATGACCAAAAATTCATAATAACCCTCATGAGTTCTAAATGTTGTTTTAGGAATGTCTTCAGTCTTCATTCTGATTTGATGATATCCTGAATGAAGATCCAACTTGGTGAAGTAAATTGATCCATGCAATTCATCCAGTAATTCATCAATGATAGGAATGGGGAACTTATCTTTAATAGTGAGCTTGTTGAGCTCCCTATAATCCGAACACATGCGCCATGATCCATCCTTCTTGTGCACCAATACTACTGGAGCAGAGAAAGAACTTTGACTCGGTTGAATTATACCAGCCTCTAGCATTTCTGCAACCATATGTTCAATTTCACTCTTTTGGACATAGGGATATCTGTACGGCCTGATGTTTGGAGGAACACTTCCTGGAATCAGATGAATAGCATGATCATGATCACACATAGGTGGGAGACCTTTGGGAGTCTCAAATACCTTGGAATGATTTTCCAGGACTTTTTGGAGATCTGGAGAAATAGATGATTCCGATGTGGAAACATCTAGCGAACATAATTGTGCAATTACACCTCTTTGTTCCTTTTTTAGAAGCTTTGTCATACCATTAGAGCTGATTATCTTTCTTGGTTTCCCTACAATACCCCTTAATTCAACTTCCTTTCCTTTCGTAGAAAATTTGATGAAAAGTTCTTGAAAATTAAAAGCTATTGTACCCAAGGATTGTAGCCATTGGACTTCTAGTACAACATCAGCACCTCCCATTGGAATGGAAAGCATTGGGCTAGTCAATACATATTCTCCCATGGATAGCTTGATATTATGGCACTTTCCAGAGCAATTTATTGTTCCTCCATTTGAAATCATCACTTGACACTCTGGTGCTGGATATAGGAAGAAAATCAATTCTTTTGCTACCTTACAATGAATAAAATTGTGGGTGCTTCCTGAATCAATCAACACTATTACCTTTTTCTTCTTGATTTGTCCTTCTATCTTGATGGTTTGAGGAGTGGTAATTCCCGCCAATGCATTACAAGATATGGTCGGATTTATTTGTTCTTCATCTAGGCTTTGTTCCTGGAGTATATCCTCTTCTTTTGACCTTTCTTGCTCCTTTTCTTCTTCCTCTTCACAATCTATGTAGAATAATTTCTTCTCAGCACACTTATGACCTTTAGTGTATTTGCTATCACAACTGTAACAAAGCCCTTTTGCTCTTTTTTCTTCCAATTTTTGAGGTGTCAACCTTATAGGTTGTGGAAGACTAGGGGCAACAACACTTCCGTCTTTATAGTTGTGAGTGGTATGCTTCCTGGTTGCCATAATTTTGCTTTCCATTTTTCTTGCTAACCTAAATGCCTTCTCTAATGAATCAGGTTCCCAAAGGCGAACATCATGTTGGATATTATCCTTTAAAGACCCTATGAAAACATCAATCCTATGCCCCTCTGGAATATCTTTTACCCTTATGTTCAATTTTTGGAACTCCTCAATGTGCTCCATTATTGAACCCTTTTGTTTGAGACTTTATCAATTGGCTAAAAAACGTGTTGCTTTTTGTATCCTCATAATGTGCTATCAATTCTTCCGTAAAAATTGCCCAAGTGATAAATTGTTTACGAGAGCAAAGCCATTGATACCATACAAACTGATTTGGTTCCAAATATAAAGTTGCCATACGTACCTTTTGTGTGTTTTGCACATTATTGAGATCAAAAAATTGCTCCATCTGTAATATCCATGTTGCGGGATCCTTGCCATCAAACTTCTTCATATCGATTTTTGGAATATGGTGGGTCTTCGATCCAACATTAGAGTCTATGGAATCATGATTAACATTTCTTTTGTTCGCATCAGGAGTTTCCTTTACAACCTTTTCACCATTAGTAAGTATTTCTTGTAGAAAATTTGTCAAATTTGTCTTCAAATCTGCCATGTCTGTCTTCAAATCTGCCATGTCTCTCTTCAAATATGTCTTCAAATCATCCATCTTCACTTCCATGCCCTTTATATTAGATTCCACGCCATTTATCTTAGATTCCACGCCATTTATCTTAGCTTCTGTTAGCTTTTGTGAGCGTGACATTTGTTGCACTTATTCTTGTAATTTTGATATATCATGTAGCATTTCTTCCTCTTCTTCATGAGTCATGCTAGAGCTTTCAGGTTCCTTACTAGGTGTTTGCATTTTCTTTCCTCGGGGCATCATTTACCGATAATAATGCTTTACTATGCCCTTTGAATTCCTTCAAACCAAGCTTACGCAAAATTTAAAAAAAAGAACTACACACCTTTTTTCACTTCGTAGAAGCCTGATATTGAATCTGATGTATCTCTGTAATTTCGGATCATCTAGTTCTAAAATCGTGACCTATAGTAGCCTTCTGTGTCCTCTTTCCAATGCCACCAATCTGATCCAAATTGGATTCTCCAAGGAAGAGTTATGAAAAATCTCCCACAGTGACCTGCTTATAGACTAGTTCAGTACAGCCAACTTGTACGACATGCCACGAATCACTGTTTCAACCTTTGGCTCTGAAAAAATATATACAAGAAACTACATTCCGTACTCTTTCTGTAACATTTTATGAAATTTCAATCCGATGCTCAAAAAGAAAGTTATGACGATTTTCCCCAGGTCACCTGTTTGGAATGTAATTCTGGAGTCTTCAAGAAGACCAACTTCCTCAGATCATATCGTCGCAAATATAGCGTGAAAAGTTCTAAAATTCGGACCGAGATTCAGCGCGATGTCTTCTCAAATGGGTTTTTTTTTTTAGCTTCCGAAACGTTGCAGAAAAAAAGTTATAGTGAAAATTCCACGATGACCTGTTGGGAGCAGCGAAACCCTAGAATCCAAGGCTCTGATACCAAATGTTATGAAACCAGCTCAAGAAAAGATAGAAAAGATAGATCAACACCTTAGAATTCAACCTCTTCGAGGGGGAAACCTCCTTTACATTACATAAATGAACAATTATTCCATGATACAAATGACAAAACCTCCTTTCTATATATAGGAGTCTAAGGAGTCACAATATAACCCAGCCGACCTAACAATAATAATATAAAGTCACAAAAATAACAATAGAGGGATTCTATGGGGCACAGTAATAACAATATGGGGGCAATAGGGGCACAACAATATTAATAAGGGGTATAACTACAATAGTAATGGGGTAATCACTAGTATTATAGGGACCCAACATCCTTTTTCGAAAAACACATCATTTTTGCATTATTTCGCTTGTGCTTGTTTTCTTTGCTGACATTCTTCTTAGTGCACAATAGTTAAGAGTTTTTCTTCCTTTTTGCTTGCAATTTTGTACATAGCACTTGTTTTATCTTTTTCTTTTTTTGTGTGTGTGTTCTATCATTCAGATCACTTCTGAAACACAGCTATACACTTATGCAATGAATATGAGAACTAGAAGATGTTGAAATCACCAAATTACATAAAAAGTCGCTATCTTTACAAGAATTTGCTCTGAATTGATAAGAGAAAAGAGGAAAGGACACAACTATTGATTATCTTGCTGTCATTGTTCTACTAATACCGATATGGTTGGTTATCTTTGTCATGATGGTTCCTTCTAAAATCTCATAATCCTCTTTGATCACTATTAAGAATAAGAATGAAGGGTATATTTTTCTATTGAGATGTTAAGACTTCTTCCACCATCCCTACTCTTAAGGAGTGCTAAACCACCCTTTGTGTATAAATAGAGAAAGTACTCTATAAAAAGAAAAAGTAATAAAAAGAAAAATTAATAAAAAGAAAAATGTTTATATAATTTGCTAACATGGTTTGTCAATGAAGGATAGGGGGTCTCATTGGGAGCCAACCTACCATGATCATAAGGAAGAAAGTGAAGTGTCATTCCCACTATGGCCACCACACCAGGGATATGATCCAAGAGGCACATTAGGAAAATAAAAAAGTCCTTGGAATAGGAGGTCTCATCAGGAGCCCGCCTGCCCACCTTTCACTCCTTCCTAGTGAACGACATTATGATTTATATGGTTACCAAGCCAGCATAATGGCCTCCATTCTAACATTCCACAACACTTTCCTAACCATACACAAAGGATCATGGTTCCATGGGTGAAATAAACAACTCTGTCAAGGTTATGGACACCTATGGGCAACAGAGCTCTGTTGATGGTATTGAGGTCACATTTTTTATACACCAATAGCACTTATGAATCCCTTCTTCTACCTTTGTAATGGGTCAAAAAATATTATGAACATAATTCTTTCGAACCGCTAATACATGAAATCTATTATAATCAATCATGACAGAAAAAGTTGATCGTGGCTGCACTGAACTTTTTGTTCACGTCAGTTGTCCTATCCTCCAAATCTCGCATCATATCACGGTATTCTCTTATTTATTAAGCGATTCTATGATATACCTCGATTTTGGTAATCCTCTCATTCTTTTAAACATGGCATCTCGATACACGTTGTTCCTTTCTGACTTTGTATCATGTCAGTCCAACACGTCGCTCCCTCATTTGATGGCCAAGGACGGCCTATCACATTGCAGGGGGTGAGCAGGTGACCTCATAATTCACTGGCATACATGTCAGTTTTTCATTTGGAGAACTTTTACTTGGGAATAGCAAGGCCTAACAGTATATCATTTTCCAATTTGCATGGCTTGTTGTTTCAAAATTATTTCCGTGTTATGCTCTGCAACAATTAGCAATAATTTGAACTCTAAATGAGCTTGTTGTTCCATCATTTTCTCTGTGGTTGCTAACAGCTTGAACAGCCTATTGTTCCATTGCCATCTCTGTGTTTTTGCAGTTTCTTAAGCATGGGAGGAAGATCAATTCGTAGAGAACCACAACTGTTGACAGTCTCTAATGTCGCACGGGAAATTCTAACAAGGGCAGGATGGATAGTTTATCTCGATCGTCTGCAAAAATCCAACGAGACCGTGGCAATTGAATTTTTGCAAAACCTACAAGAATATCACTCCACGGTAAGGGGGAGACAGATAGCAGTCACCGATGACATAATTGCAGAAGTTTTGGGACTACCAACCACTGGATCTGTGTGGACTCTGAAGAAAGTAAGGCTGCGAGACGCCATCAAAATCTTCCAAGATGAAGGTCAGAACCTGACTCGAAGTGGAAAGGGAGTTCTACCAGCAGCCTTGGGAGAACCGTGGGCAGAATTGGCAAGAGTCATCCAGAGCTACATCACCTGTGAAGGCAGGAAAGACGTGGTAAGACCACGAAACCTTAAACTTTTAGCCATATTAAAACAGAAATGCTTTGTGAATTTTCTTGCATTTTTAAATTCTCTACTACATGATGTTGCCCGAAGCATGAAAAAATCACGACACGTAGAATTGGTAGTAAGTCACCATGGGCTGATACGACTGATAGTTAGCTACAGTCTTGCTTAGCAATAGAGCAGCTGGGAAGAACTAATTTTTACAATAGACGGGGGACTTGCTTTACCAGCCCCCAAATGAAAGCATACTGCAAGCACATCAAATAGACCATTGAAACGAAGGAAATCCGTCAGATTGGCATGGATCAGAGGGAGGTTGGAAAATTCCCAAGGGAACACCAGTCAACCGGTGGAAATAGTTGATTCAGGGGATGAGCAACCCCCGCAATTGGAAGGAGAAGAGAACGAAAGAGAATTGAACGATGAGGGAGAAACAGAGGAAGAGACCGAACAATCTGGTCAGGCTGAAGAAGAAACAGAGCAATGTGAGGAAAGCCCGTTGCAAAATCCATTGCGAGAGGATGAATTGGCCCAGATTTTGGCCAACATGGGAGAATATACTCAACCTCTCAGCCCACTAAACCTCCACATGGAGGAAGAGCCACAAGAGCACTCTGTTCATGATAAGAGTGCATCCAAAGAGTTATGCGACGAGGAAGAAGAAGAAGAAAATCACTCCAGCCATGATGAAAGTGCATCTGGAGAGAAAAATGATGAAGATGAAGAAGAGGAACAATTTGTTCCAAGTCAGAATACACCGGAAGAAGTCTATGAAGAAGAGAGGGGGGAAGAAGAGGTTACCCAGGAAATTGCAGAGCAAGCTAGGGTTTCTACCCCCAAACAACCTGATCAACAGAATAATGAGGAAGTACCCCAAGAGAAAAATCAAGAAATTGGTCAAGAAGAAAGTCCAGGCCCGAGTGCGCGAATGGCCATTCCTTCCAATAAAACAGAAGAAATAAAAAAATTACGGAAGGAACAACAAAGACTACTTAATGTAATTGCGCGACTTCGACAACAAATCAGGATTCTGAAGATGGGGAAGAGAGCAAAAAGGACTTCGGTGGTAAGGCATGCAACCACTCCAGTGAAACCCCTCAAGAAAAAGATCAGGAGGACTCAAGTCCAGCCTGCTGTTCAAAACCAAAAGGAACAACATTCAGCTGTTGCCCATGTTGAAGTACAAACAAATGACATAACGGCCTGTGACAAAGAAATTCAGATAGAGGCACAATCCTCTGAGGAAATTCGAACCATAATTACGGAACGACGCAATAAGAAGATTCAAGTGAACCTCCCACTTACAACTACTATGTGGGATAGTGATCCGAGGACAGTAACCCTACGAGAGGGTTTGATGCAAGCCCAACAAGCAGTAGAAAAACTTACAGAACAAACTATCTCTCGAGAAAAGTATGAAGAATTACAACAGCAGCTAAGGAATGTCAATTTATCCGAAAGTCAGGCTTTTGAAGGATGGCGAAAGGAAGAAGAAAGAGTCGCAAAGGTAACTCATAGGCTAGATGTAGTTATCAAACAAATGGATACCTTATGCTCTTTATACACTGATGTCCTAGCATGTAGAGCACCCGATAATAATTATGCCTTTTTTTTAATGGAACGATATTTGCAATTGAAAATTAAAGCTATTAAAGCAAGAGCCCCGATAGAAATTAATATTGTTGACAATTTCATAAATTGTTGTAAGCACTATGGGGTAAAGGTTCAGAGATTATTATGCGAGTTCTATTTGCACAACCTTGTGTTAGACCAAGAAATAGAGCGGAACCCTGGCCCTTTCATTGGGGATATCCAACTGCAAGCATTCATTTCGTTTGGGGTTAATCAAATAAAATGGCTTAAGGCCTATAATGCCTTCCAAAGACAAGAAAACGAAGACTTATGGGTAAGAGCTAAGCCTAGGGATCCATTGCAGTTATGGAATAAACATAGGAACCTCATGAAGACTCCGGGCGTGATCGAAGCATTAGGACCCATTCATACAACAATCAATCGGCAAGGGATATAATACTTTTTTACCATCGAAGACCTTTCCATTTCAGCTGCTAAATTTAAATATCAAACTTCTAATCCGAATATCCAACTCAGGGAACCATTTAATTATGAGAACTTTAAGTTAGCTGCTGATCGCTTGAGCCTCTATGGTGATCTTATTTTGAGGGAAGGGCCATCTTAGTTAGGTTATAGGTATTACAGTCTGGTTATCTGGCACCCTACACCTGGATACCAAGCCTTGTATGAAATTCCTGAGGGTCAGACAGGGCATATTTTTGAACACCTAGCTAGGCATCATGGCTGTAGACCACCTCATGAGATCCCGTCTCCAGCCTACTCTCTCACCACCTTGCATGTCAACTACAATGTTTTCATGAGGGCATGAAAAAGGGTAAGCAGGGGGGTGTGTTGGGCACTAGAGAAGGTATGTTATTTTCATTTACTTTGTTATCTTTTCTTCAAAACTCACAACCTTTTCACATCATGAGCTAGGCATATGACACAAGAATATGATAGAATCTAGAAGATTTATATGTAATATGAAATAACTAATAATTACCCTTTTCTATGCAGAAAAAGGAGAAAACGGAAGACCGTCATCCCAAAAGAAAGAATGAGACCAAGTTAACTATTGTCCCTTCGGCAGGGAACCACATTCAAACAAGGTGATCCAAATTGGAGCGTAACAGCCAGAAAAAGGAAAAGGAAATCTCCAATCGACACAAAGGAACAGAAGGATAACTGAAAATTAACAGCTTGGCGAATCCCTCAGGATCCTTCGATCCTGGGATCGTTATCTTAACAATTCTTTGTATTGTTGGTATCGTCACTCGACTGTTATAAGAAGGGGCAACACTGCTAGCCCGGGGAGGACTGGTTGTTATTTTATGTAATTTTCATTTGTATTTGAAACTTTGATCATCGATTCCTATTGAAGATCGATCCATTGTAATTCTGTTTTGATGTTTAAATATAAATCTGGTTGCCATTCCGTCTTTGATTCTAGAGTAATTTCAAGTGGTGTGTCCCTGGAGGCTAAGGGCCCAGCCCTGGTGGATCACTCGCTCCTGTATCATATTTTTGATTCACATGTGGTTTGATTTCTTTCATTTACTCTGTTCAGTAATCTGATGTGCTTTACTATTTTACATATTAGCTCCGTTATATATACTTGGTTAAATATTATTGTTATCTGTAACAGGAATGCTATGTTATCATTCTAACGTTGTATCGCATTGTTGTTCCTTTTGACAATTGATATAACACTACTGTTCCTTACAGATTGCCATTCGATTATAGTTCAACTGCGCTGTATGTTCCTAAATCGATACTACCGTATGATTTATTCTTAAATTGTGACTGTTGTTCATTCGGAATTGTTGTTCCGTTACAACTGTCGTTCCGTTATAATTGTTGTTACTTTATAGCTGTGATTCATGCGTATTGTATCGAAGCTCAGATTACTATTCCTTTTGATGTTAAGTGTGTCACGTGTTTAACTTGGGTTGCTATACATTCAGATCTGAGTTGCTGTTCTATACTTTATTTCTAATAGTCTGTTGTTCCATTTCTGTTTGTTGTTCAATTCGAAAGCTGTTACTTAATTCCTATAGATTATAATTATTGCTGCATTCATTTCCGTAGATTAATGGTTTATTGTTCAATCCTGTTAAATAGAGATAGTTGATGTTCTATTTCCTGTCGATTGAAGATTATAATTGCTTTGGTGTGCAGAAGGTCTGAGATTGTAGTGAACATCGACATACAATGTCAAGTTCCCAGTTTGATGATCCTTCCTTTGAGTGCCTTTTTGATTGCATCAGTTTACAGAGGGAAGAGTTACTGTTACTGTACCCTTGACTGATGAATTTTCTGAATGCATGATCTGAGTCCTAGGTTTCTTTTTACAAATAAAATTTCATTCCAAGCATCTGTTTACTCTTGGATTGAGAGCACTATACTACTAGCATTACTCTGACAAATGATTGCCTCAAACTGAGTACACTCTTTGAAATGACAAATCGTTCCTGGATTGACAATTAATGTAGGGTAAATAGAGGTAAAAAGACCCTTTTTATTGCTCGACAATACTGCTAGGAGAGAGTCTGGCATGAGGCAACGATGCAACCAAGTAGAGGCGGATCAGGTTCTTATGGATGCCCTTGCAGGGAGAAACGCTTTGAAGCTTCCTATCCAGATCTCTAGCAATGTCTTGAATGCCTTGCAACATGTCACATTGGATATGATCGGCCAGTGGCAGAAGCTGTACACATTTGAAGTGATGACAATGGCATCTTCAATAACTATGGTTGGGTCGAGCAACCTTGGATTTTCCTGGAGGAATCTGGGAAGCAGTGGAAAAGCGCCTGGATTTTCTGGGTGCCGGCAGGGTTCGATGGGTTCAAGATACAGAGGGCGGATCAGACCTTCTTGTTTTTTGGTGAAGGCAGCGATGACGGGAGAATCGCACCCGGGTCGTTGCTCATGTTGGGACACAAGGAGAAAGAGATCATGAATGCGTTTGAGGATGCTGGGATTTGACCTTCCGATGTCGAGGTGAAGCAAGATGCCAAGGAAGTTTGACAAAGATAGACAATTTACCACAGACAGGATGGGCAGACATCTTTCTAACCTGGGGTTGAATCCTTCGACAGCAATAGAGAGAGCTCGGAGTAAATCTGTGTCTTGACGAGGTCATAAGCGAGAAAGGTCAAGTGGCGTGGAAGAGAATTCTGATGCTATGGATATAGATCAACCAAACAAGAAGCATCGCATGTTATCACACTCCAGATCCAGATCAAGGCCTCCTGGTGAAATCACGCCAGGCGAGGGTTTCAAGGACTCATCTCAGAAATTAAAGGCAGTTAAACTTGGCAAGAAGGCAGCAAAGAAGCAAAACAAGGATGCCCGCAATTGAGAGAGGATGGGTCAGAATAGCAGCAGCAATAAAAAAAAAAAATGATTGAAGTCAAAATTATTGCATGTAAATGGGCATACTACTGTAAGACCTGGTAAGGCATGTGTACCCCTCGGTAATCACTAGTAAAGTCTGGGTTAGACCTACGTGATAGGGGGGATGTCAGGTTAACAATACCCCGGGTAAAAACTCTGAGGGGGGTAAGGGCTAGAGTGAGCAAGATTGTCTCACTTAGCAGGTTTGGCTGGAGTTAGTCAAGGAACCCCAAGTCAAGTTTAAGGGGGGAATTGTTAGCTAAACTTAACTCGGGATAGAGTCAAAGTTGACCAGATAAAAATTTATGGTTTTGGGGCACATGGTATTGTGCACCCATAGTATTCTTCCCATGGTATTATATGTAATGGAGCTTATAAAAGGCTAGAAGGACTTCATTGTAATGTAGGCCTGGAGGTGAGCGGTAAAGGCTCACTTGGTCGGATTGGCCAGGGTTTTGGCCAATGCTAATGAGAAATAATTAGGTTGGGTTTTTCCCTGGATTTGGGGTTTTCTCTGATAAACATGTGTGTTTATGTGATTATGGTTGCTACTGGTTAATTTTAATTTATTCCTTTCGGTAATTATTTATGTTATGCCGTCAATTTCTTAACAGGAGTGTCCCAAGGTAATTTTGTATTTGCTACAAAAGTCAATCATCTTTTTGGACTTGAAAGTTGTTGCATTATCTATAATCAACTTGTTAGGACAGCCAAAACGTGACAAAATATTATTTTCAAGAAACTGAATTATTACCGAGTTCGTGGCTTGCCGAGTGGGAATCGCCTCAATCCATTTTATGAAATAATCTGTTGCTATTAAGATCCAATTGTTCTGAACTGAAGATGTGGGATGAATCTCTCCAATAAAATCTAGGCCCCACTGCTGAAACGGAGCACTATCTTCAACTGGCTTGAGAGGTAGAGGCTGTAACTTTCTCCTTTCCTAAAAAATGTGGCATTCATGATAGCTTGTGATAGTTTTATACACATCCGCAAAGAGGGTAGGCCAATAGTACCCTACTCTCAAAATTTTGTTAGCCGTCGTCTTCCAAAATAGGTGACCTCCACAGTCTCCCTTGTGAAAATCATCCATGACCTATTTTGCTTCCCCCTCAACCAAACAATTTAGCAAAATGCCTCTGGGATCTTTCCAATAAAGTGCATTGTTCATAATACAAAATCTAGCAGCCTTCAGCTTCAGAGTTCTACCTTTATTTTTAGCCATCCCCGGTGGCAGTGAAAGGTGCTGGAGCACATATACAATATCTGAATTCCAAGGAGAATGGAGAAAAATTTCGGATACCTAAACAAGTGAACTATCTTCATCTTCTTCAGACATGGCAACAATCAAGTTTATGTCCAAGGCATGCAAATTAGACTCCCCCATCAACTTTGCTAGACCCTGCCCTTTGATTAGCTTTGTTGGCTTTATCTCCAAGTCATATTCTAACAAAGTTGTGATCCATTTTCCTCGTCTCCCTTCCGTATCTGTTTGTACCAAAACATCTTTGACGGCTGCGTTAGGGACATAAGCAAGAATATGAGAATGCAAAATATATACCCGAAAATCTTTCAAAGCATTCACCAAGGCAAGAGCTTGGTTCTCAATAATGTTATATTTTAAGGCTACATCTCTTATTGTCCTGCAGAAAAAAGGAATTGGCTTTTGAAGCTGGTCTCTTTTCAACATTACAACTACTGCCATAGTATGTTCAGAAGTGAATGAAAATAATATAAAATCCTGAGAATAATCTGGGCTGATTAAAATCGGAGCAGAAGAAAGATCCAACTTTACTAGGTTGAAAGACTTCATGGCTTCTTCAGTCCACTTGACCACACTATCTTTCTTCAACATATTTGTAATTTCCCTCAAGTGTTCAGCTAGATTTGGCACAAAATGACGTAAGAAGTTCATCTTACCGTTGAATGCTTGGATCTCTTTCTTACTTCGAGGAAATTCAATTTTCTGAATGGCTTCCACTCGAACAGGATCAATGCGAATGCCCTCCTTTGATATTATGTGACCAAGAAGCTTCCCCTTGTCCATGGAAAACAAGCTCCTTTTGGGATTAAGTGATATTCCATATTTTCTACAACGCTGAAAAACAATTTTCATATGGTAAAGATGCTCCTCATCTGAATTTGAAAATACAGTCAAATCATCAAGATACACTACTAGAAACACATATTTTTCATTTGCGAAGGTGATGTCCATGGCCCGCTGAAATGTTGCACCAGCATTCTTTAAACCAAACGGCATCTTGGCATAATGGAATGTCCCCCGCGGAGTGGTGAATGTTGTCTTGTCCCTGTCATCCTCATGAACCAAAATTTTATTATAGCCGAAATACCCATTGAGCAGCGACATACGAGATGCCCCAACTACTCTTTGGAGTATGTGGTCCATTTTCGGCAACGGATAATTATCTTTCAATGAAACCTTATTCAAATTTCTGAAATCAATGCATAATCTAATCTCACCTGTCTTCTTCCACACGGGTACCAAATTGGAGATCCAATCTGAAAATCTTATCGGAAAAATTATACCAGCCTTGTACAATCGATTCACCTCCTTTTCTATTGATGGCAACAACTTCGGATTTATCCTTCTCAACTTCTGGCAAAATGGCTTCTGATTTGGCTTGATTAGAATGATATGCTGAATTATACTTGTATCGTACTCCTTCAAATCTGTATAGTCCCATGAAAATACATCAGAAAATGAAGACAGTAAACTAATGTATTTTGATTTTACCTGAGGAGGTAATGCCTTTGACAACTTCACCATCTTTAGATTTTTTGTTGTTCCGATATTCAGATCCTCAACTCCTTTCTCGGTTGACACTAAGCTTGGTTTGCAGGCTACATCATCTTGATCAAATAATTCTTCTAAAGGTATAAGGCCTTTAGGGATGACATTGTCCTTCAGCTGTAAGACTTCCATCTGATTTACCTCTATTTCTGTTTCACCATCATCTTGCTCACCATCTATAGAAGTGTCTTTATATTTTCCTTCATTTTGGAGAGAATCTTCAATCTATTTGTCATCCTGAAACACTTACCAATATCTTAGATTATCAGGGACAGTTGGGCGATTCTTCACATGAATTTCAAACTTATTGTTTGAATTCATTGGGATCTTTAAATTTCTTGTAGCTGTAGCAAGGGAATCTGCAATAACATTTTGTGTACTAGGGACACATGTCAAAGTATGATCTAGAAAAAACTTCAGAATATCTAAAACTGCATTATAGTAAGCCCGCATTCGAGGATGTTTGGCTAGGTATTCACCCTTGACTTGTTTGATTACTAATTCAGAGTCGCCATAAACTGAAATTCTCTTTGCATTCAAATTATTGAGGATTTTCAAGCCTGTAATCAGTGCTTCATATTCGGCTTCGTTATTGGAACAATCAAAAGCCAATTTATATGAACAAACTCTTACATTACTCGGGACTTTATTCGGTAGGAAAACAGGGCTGCATATCCAAATACCAATTCCCACACCATCCTTACCTACTGCTCCATCAAAATCCATACTCCACAAACCGGCTTCTTCTTCCAAGTGATGGAATTCTGCCCGCTCTTCTACCTTTGGATGTTGTCCATCAATTTTTTGGTGTTGGCGGAATGTTGACTGTTCAGCGGTACTTTCAAGCCTTTGTCTCTCTTGATCAAGTACTGCTCTGAAATTTTCTGTTATCTCTGGAATATCTTCCACTTCAACTAATTGACTATTCACATCATTAAAATCATTGTCAGAATAAAGAACAAAAGATTCTAAATCTGTATGTACATAATTGATCAGATGATTCAAAGGTTTCTCCTTGCTCGTGATCATATACTTCATATTTTTCTCCCTATATAATTTCCTCAACTGACCAAATGCAGGAATAGTGGCATAGGAGAAATCTAACTGCAATGTCCCTTTGAATTTTGCACCCCACGACCTAGATAAAAGCATGCCAAATCTAGGGGGAATATCGGCCACAACCACATCCATGAGAACATTATTTTCTAGAATTTGATCTAAAGTCACAACCAAATCCTTAATGAGACCAATACATCTGACCCTACCAGAATAAAAAGAATAAAGATCATGATACTTGCGAGTGATGTCCAAACCCAATTTTTCCATAATTGCGTTTGGCATCAGGTTGTGAGATGCTCCTGAATCAAACATGGCGTTATGCAAGACATAATCATGCAATCTAAGGCTGATGTAAAAAGGGGCTACATCACTATCCTCAGATTGGCCTTCTAATGCCGGACCAAAAATAAGCTCGGGTTGGCCATCTTCCACATTAACCATATCATACAAGGGATCTATATCCAAAATCTTTGACACTTGACCTTTATAGCTACTATTCTTCATTAATTTAGTCAAAGGTATCGACACTTTTAACTTAGGAATCTCATTCTCTAAGCTAAAGGCTGTAGTTTTCTCTACCTCTTTGAGCAGAGCATCCTTCTTTTCGGACTTCTCCTTTGCAGCACTTGGCTGATTTGGCTTTTCATTTGCTGATTGTGCTTTGCTGGAAGTAGGATCTGCTGGCTCCTTTCCTTTCTTCTGAACATTTGGAGAATCATTCTTTGATGGTGTTGCTTCCTTCTGCTTTTGAATTGGATTGATTGGTACATCCCTGCTCCTAAGTGAATACTGTCTTTGCTACTCTGTCAAGGCATTCATATATCCCCTCTGATATTCATCTGATTCTTCTTCTAGGATTGTTTCATTGGCTAATATAAAATCTTCATCTTTCTGTACAGCTGGGCTTTCTGAATACTCCTTATCCTCCATGATATAAATCGGAAAACCATCTGGTGTAAAAAAGTGATTCTCCTCTCCTATTGGATTCTCATCATCATCTGATTTCGTGCCATGGACATAGTTCTGCTGTAATGGTGTTTTTACTTGGTGTTGTGCTGCTTGGTCTTGCGCTCTTTGCTCCTGTTGTTTAATCCTGAACTGTGGTTGTTGCTGACCACATAATTTTGGATTTCTGATCTATGTCTTAGGCTTATCTGCAATGGTTAATTTATCAAACATCTTCTCAATTTTACAAAGCAAATGATCTAAGGAAGAAGCTTCTTCCTTTATGGTCACCTTCTTCTTGGTCTTCGTTCTAGCTCTCTTAGCTAGCAGATTTCCCCCCACACTCACTGCAATTTTTTGCATATCCTCCAATGTAGCTGGATCCCTTTCTCTCAATTGATATGCCATGTATGGATCAAAACCATCGGGAAATTATATCAATGCTAGCCCCATTGGTGGCTTGATATCAGCTGGAATAGCATTATAAACATTATTGAATCTAACACAGTAATCCTGGACACTTTCACCAACATTCCTCTTTATGTTTTCATACTCGGAAAGAATTTGTAGTGGATTTTTCATTACCTCCCAACGGTCCAAAAATTGTCTATGAAGAACCGCCAATGTATTGATAGTCCCAACAGGCAATGCTCTGAACCACTTTCGCACTTCACCTCCAAAGGTTTGCACAAATAACCTCATAGTCACATTTTCTTCATCTATCTCATGAAGGTCAGAGAAATTGCTCATTCTATCAACATGTTGCTGCACTGTGATACCTTGGGTAGCATCAAACAATGGAATTTTACTTTGATAATCAGCAGGCATAGCATCCAAGTTCTACGGTAAAATGAGAGGTGTATATCTGGTGGCCATTGCTCGAGGTGGATTTGAAACTGGGCTTGGGGATGTAGGAGGAGTTGGAACAACAATAGCACTCGATGTGATGGGAGTGTGAGGTGTCGAAGGAGGTGAATAAATTTTAGATGTTTGAGGTGTTGAAGGGGTTGATGGGGGAGAAGAGACAACGGATCTCTGATCAGATATGGTGGGCTACACGGGAATGGAGGGGATACAAGGAGGTTCAATAGGTATTTCGGAACTAGACACAACAACAGACGAACCAAGAGTAGCGGATGTAGATTCTAAGAACTCGGGAATATTGGTAGCCACAATGGAATTTTGAATATTCAAAATATAAGCATCAATTGATCTATTTGCCCTTTCAATTTTGAGATATTTGACAAACTCCGGATTTAGAATTGTAGCACCAATTACACTTTTAGATTTAGTTTCAAACAAAGATATATCAAAATGTTCATCAGACTGGAGATCTTCAAGATATTCAAAAACAACTGGGCATGAATGAGATCTGAAAACCAGTATCACAGAACTTTCTTGCCGAAGAATTTTTGGAATGAGATTTTGGTTTTCATACACGGGAAGAGGATCAGGATCAGGACTGGCCCTGGTGTATCTTCTGGAAGCTAGTGTGTTGAATTGTTCCCAAAAGTCAAATTTACATTACAATCTTGTCAGCCTATTGAATTCTAAACTCATCATCCAAAAGTATAGAATTGTTTAATGTACTGGGGTAATAGTTTTCAGTTCTTCCCCAGTATGGTCACCACTATGCTATTTCCTAAATCTACCCCAAGCTGAGAAAGGCAGGTCAAGGGTAACATCAAACAACGCTTAACCTGGTAGCTAGCCCTACCAGGTCGGGAGAGGGCTCTCTCCTTGTCAAAATCAAAGAAAACATGACAAGTAATGCTTGAGATGACTGATGTGAAAACTAATTTTAGGCTAGGTATGTGCTCAGAGGAATTTGATTGATTTTAATGGTTGTTTGTTATATTAGTTGAGGAAGGCAGCTTTGGGTCCAGGAAATCAACTCAAATTTGCAGAGGTTTATGTGGGGCAACGTAGGCAAGTGTTTTAGCACTTTGAAATGAATGTAATGGTGAGTCTAAAGACTGGTGAGGAGTTGGAGAGGGCATGAAAATGTCATGAGTCCTCTTCAAACAGCAGAAAACATTTAAAACTAAATAAACCCCAAGGTAGAGCACTGAAACACCAATGGATTCCACCTTTTAAACTTGATTCATTTAGTTATGTAGAAAGAGAGAGATGATGGCACACATAAACATGAGATAAACTGAATAACAGAGAAGAAAACAATGCTAGTTCACATTACCACAAGAATCCCACAAAATGCTGCAAAACCCTGGTTCATTTCCTTGCCAAACTGCAGAAGTGATTTACAAAGTAGCTCAATGCATCCACAAGAGTCCAACCTTGACAAATGACTAAGAAAGTACAAGATATAGGCATCAAACCACCTATGCTAGCCATCAGGGGTCAAATCCATGAGTTAAGGAGCTGTTTCAACAAGATCTAAACTAGGAACTGAAAAATAGGTAGTGGAACAACTTGCCTCTAAAACTATGGAAACTGATTCATTCAGCTCAAAACCACCTATAACTGATGTATCTACCTCCTTAAGTAATTTTTCATCATTTTTACATCATAGTACATCAATTTACATCATATTACATCATGAATTTTACCATGAGAGAAGAAAAAGTCAAACTGGTAGAAAACTAGGCGAAATTCTAAGTTTTTGAGCAAAATTGGCAAAATTTTGCCTGATGCGCAACGCCATCTTCCTGATGCGGAGCGCTACTTCAAGGCTGAGTTTGAAGGCCTTCCCCTTAACCAAATTAGCTCCAAAATGGCTTGTTGGAAAGCTATATCTGTCTACTTTCTAGGAAAGCTACAATTTTTGGATGTGGAGTCGATTTGCCCCTTCAAAGATCACTTCTCCCAAGACTGCTTCCTGTGGGTCCAAAAAGTGGCAGAGAGGGTAATTTTTAGGTGTTTTTTGCCCTTTAGGTGACCCAGATCTCCTCCAAATTTCATGAAAATTTCTGGGTTTCAGTATTTTTCCATGAGGAATCCAAAAATGTAAGCCATTTGTCAAAATTCCAAGTCAGCTCAATGCAGAGCGCCAGTGGCGCTGTGCATCAGAGGAAAATTCTTGTGTTTTGTAGTTAAAATTTGTGAAATGAAAAAAAATTCTCAAAATTGCTTCAAAATTGGAAAGAGGAAAGCTTACTAATTGCTTTGCTGAGCCAAGGAGGCTTCAGCCAAAATTTTAAGTTTATCTTACTCCCTTTTGGCTTCTAAGGCTCTCTTTAACTTAGCTTTTAGGCTTCTTATCCTTGTCTTGCAAATTCTATTTCGGGCCAAATAGTGATAAGTCATGTGGCGCAACATGTTCTTCTCCTTTTTAGCCTTATCAAGCAGCTTCTCAAGGTGGATATTCAGTCTTTCCAACCATGATTCTCGGTCAGCCTCTATTTCTTGTTCTAATGATGTCATCTTGATTTTCCTTCTTTTTGCCACTTGCCGTTTTTCCCTAATGGTTTGCAGTTCCATGATTGTTTGTTTGTCCTCCAATTTCCTGTTTTCTTGCTCAAGGAAATTAATGATCCACTTAGCCCTCTCAAGGTCAAGTGATAAGGCTTGGATCTCAACTTCTTTCTCTTTGATGACCACATCCTTGAGTTTTGAGCTTTGGGAGCCCAAATCAGTGTCATCTTCCTCAATCAAAACAAAATCCCTATCTTGACCTTCAGAAGGCCCTTCATCATGCAATGGCTGCTTTTCTTTGTCTTGTACCTGTTTTGTTGGAGAAGAAGGAAAAGCCCCTTTCACCCCAGGTGAAGCTAGCATTTTCCTGTGATCCGGTGAAGATAACGAGACCCCTTCCACCCCTGGTGGAGATAATACTCGTTTGGCAGCTGCAAAAAGTCTTCTTGTGCCTTTTTCATAAGTTATAAACACAGGAATGTGAGCCTCTTCATTTTTGCTTTCATGCTCTTTTTGTTGCCCGGAAGGTCCACCTTCCTCTTGAGGATCTGTAAAAATTTGAGGCCCCTTGAAGATTTCATGGGCAATGAAGGTGTCCCATGGCACTCCCAACTGAGTAAGCTGATGCACAACAATAATCTTGATGACAACAAAGTGATAAATACTATTAAGTTGCTATGGGTATGGTTTTCTCTTTACAATCATAGTCATCCTCTCTATGTTTTTGCAAATGAAATATGGAATACTCATCATTCTAACCCTGGTGAAATGCATAAGTAATCTGATATGATAGGCATAGAGTCTAGAGAACCTTCCCTCACATGTGAAGTATTTGATGATGAGTTTCATAAGTGGAACATACCGGTCCTCCAAGAACTTGAAAGGAAACATCCTGCTCAATCTACCATGATATTTGGCTTTAATATATGGTTCATAATGCTGTTTGATGATATTTTGTCTTTTATTCGACCTTTCCCCTACATCTGGCATTCTAGTTGCTTCTGCAATAATGACTGGTGAAAGAGTGAAACTGATGCCAGCAAGTTTCACCATATTGTTCTCCATGTTGATGACAAATTTCCTTGCCAATTCATGATGATACTTAACCCTCTCAACCATCTCACAAAACTCAAAGCAAGATTGGTATCTGAAACAAGTGGTGGCAAGGGGGCAAGCAAGGAATTCAACAATACTAATAGGTTCCTCTCTGATAATTTTCCCACCCTTGTGAGGTCTCCTTGGCATACATTCCTTTCTCTTGAACTGTCACTTAGTGTCTCCTCTTCATAGCTTGACTCACTGTTTCTTGCCATGATGCTTGGTGCTTGTCTTAGTGAAGGGATGTGATGGTGATATGGTGGAAAATGGTAATGAGGGAGGACAAGGGTGATGAGTATGAAGAGATTTTACTAATGGAAAATGGAGTTGGGGGATGAAGGGATTAATTTTGGGAAAATAGGGTTTAGTGAGGGATTTAGGGTTTGGTGAAGGGAATTAGTTGTTTTAGGGGAGTGGGATACAGAAAATGGGATTAATGGAGTGATTTAGGCAAATGGAAGAGGGAAAAGGGTTTAATGATGTTTTTTATGATGGTGGAGTGAAAATTGCACATTGTAATGGAAAATAATGAAGACAGCTAGGGTTTCACTTTCAATATGCAAAACTCATGAAGGACATAAGCATGACATCAAATTTAGCTCTAGGGCAATGATCACTTACTTGTAGAATGGAAATACAACATTTTTTAGGGTTATTGAGCAATTTGGAACGATTTGGCAACTTATAGACCGATTTGCAGCGCACTGGGCCCAATGCGCAGTGCCCTCCTGATGCACAACGCCCGTGCAAATTTATACTGGCATAAAGTGACTGATGCATAGCGCCAGTCTGATGTGTAGCGCACCGCCTCTGATGTGCAACGCCAGGCACGTTTGCTTGAAAAATAGGGTTTTTGACCTCCAAAGCTCAATCTTCCTCCAAATCGCAATTTTTTGCTCTCCAAGGTTATTTTGCACAATGAAATGATGAATGGCACTCCTTTGACTTTATATATGGATGGCTTTAAATTTTTTACTTATTCAAACCCACTTTTCTAATGTCCAAGTCACTTTTGGTCATTAGCTCTGTTTTTTCATTTAAATTGACTTTTCTTGGTCACTTGGTAAACTGATGCATTGATGCTTTTGCTTTTGTCTGCAGTGGCTGGAGTTGGCAAGGTGAGCAAGGGCAATAGCTGGAACTTATTACATATAGAAAACATTTCAAATTACATAAATTTTGTACATAAAAATAAAAAACTCTGTTTTGAGGTAAAAATCACTTATTGAGCATATTATTAGTGAAATTTTGATCTGATGAACTTATAAGACCTCCTCATGTGCCTGCTGACCTTTTATTAGGTTTTTGATGACCATGGTGACAAACCCTAGACCTAGTGAGACCTAAAACCCTAAAAATGATTTTGGTAAATGGAATGAAATAAAATAACAGTAAATGACCTGAACATGTGAAAACAGGCCAACAGGTAAATTCCATGAGGGAAAATGACAATGAACCACTACCATCAGTTGATCCATGACCTAATGGAATGCAGCTGATCGGATGGGACACTTAACATGCATGCAAAAAGAGAAATTTGATCACTGATGGAGGGATGAAAATATTGAAACTAACATGAAGAAGACATGGAGACAACTCTTTGCTCCTAAATGCAACCAATGTTGAGTTTAAAAAAAAAAAAAAATTGCTTGATTTTGTACTGAGCAACAACAAAATATACAGAATTTCCTTGTGACAGAGTTGCTAAGATGGAATCTTCATCTATAAACATTTACCTATTAGGATGAGAAAATGCAAATCAAATTTCTTTCTTATTCCACAGACTCCAACTGCGAGATATAAAAAAAACACATCAAGTTTGTTTACCCCAACACGCCAACAAGGAGCAAGCCCCAACTATATAATATAAGAAAGTAGTAGGTATCCCAAAGGCGTGAAGGGGATCTAATGGAAAGAAGTGACCATTGTCAGAAGCCTTCCAATCAATATATAAATATATAAGTGTAGATTTATTATTATTTTGATTGGAAATCTTCAATTAAATAATAAAATTTAATTATGTCTCTCCCAATCTAAATTTCTTATTAGCATAATTCACTACCTTCATACTTCGTGCATTTTTTAATAGCTTTGTAACATGTGGATTAATTTCCTTTTTGGTGCACACTGCACAATCTCTGCCTTTTAGGAAAATATGGTGCAGTGGCCCAACCCCTACATATCATTAGGACAAACTAAGAATAACAGAGAAGATGTAACATCCCCAAGTCACATAAAATGACTGAAGTTACTAAGTTAATTTATGTTAAATGTTAATTTAGATTTTATTACATGTTAATTATTGAATACTAACAAACTGAGGCTAGAATGTCAAGAAATATATGTTGTGTTTACCAAAATTTTTGGTAATGATATTTTGATGAAATACAAATTGTTTAACATATTTAAAAGAAATAGTTGCCAAGAAAAAAAAGTTACTCTCTACCTGAAAAAGGGAAGAGAGGGGGAAAATCCTTGAGCTAGGAGAGAGAAGGAAAAGTGAGTGGGATAATTTTCAAAAGAACAATCAAAAGAAAAGTACAGAACTTGAGGCTGGGCACAAACCCTGAGGCTCAAGGTATTGACTGTAACTAGACAATCCAGTGTGGAACATAGAAAGTGCTCGGGGGAGACTCTGGACGTAATTGCTAGAATCGTGGTTGGGAGGAAAGATACTTTCCGATAGATAAGTAAAACAACAATCTTTCTGAAGAACACTTATGTGTGAGACAGATAAGTAAATATTAATCTCTTTGATAAGTTCAGTTATTTATAAATTCTAGACAGAAAGGATAGCAGTGACCTAGTTAACACTTATCAGATCCATTCTTAATTTATTTTTGATAGATTTAAGACTGTAAAAATGGCATAAAATAACTGCATATATATATATATATATATATATATATATATATATATATATATATATATATATATATACATATACATATGTATATACATATACATATACATATGTATATACATATACATATACATATGTATATACATATATATGTAGATATATATATATATCTATATATACATATGTATATATATATATGTATATATATATGTATATATACATATGTATATATATATATATATATGTATATATATATGTATATATATATATATATATATATATATGTATATATATATGTATATATACATATATGTATATATATATATATGTGTATATATATATGTATATATACATATATATATATATCTATATATATATATATAGATATATATATGTATACATATATATATATATATATATATATATATATATATATATATATACATTTGTAAACAAATTAGTAGGCTTGAAAGAAGTTATATGTTCATGAATAGTAAAGGCCAACCATATAACTAAGTAAGATAAAATAAACTTCTTTGAAGATTCGGAAAACAATGTTATAGTAGAATATATTGACTGTCATAGGTAAGGAATTATTTAAATATTAAGACAAGTTTAATACAAGACGAAACAGATAAGCCAGAACCATAAAATATAACAGGCGTCACATGCAAATGGTACCCTAGTCGGGGGTATCTTTTATATTCATATGATTAACATGAAAACTACAAATAACTAGGAGAAATCTTAATCTTTGCAACTTATGTTGCCACTATCATATTCCTACAGGATTCTAGAAAAAGAAAGTACTTTCTATCACACAGAAAATTCTGACCTTATTCCTCATAACAAATAAGCATTACGACTTCCAGCCGATAGACAACATGTTCCTCATAATATGAATGCCATAAAATAGGAGCAGAGTAGAATTGCAAAAACCTCGATCGATTATATAAGTTGCAAGTTATGAAACCGTATCTAAAACTTCATTAAGAGAAACAAAAGTATTACACAGTATATGTTGACAATGGAATAGTCTGAGCACAGTACAACATCTTGGCCGCATAGGGAAATTTTAAATAAAACATTAGAGTAATTACTTTCAGTTGTAAGCTGTTCAAACTAACAGCTTTAATTCTAAAATAGGGCATTGAAGAACTGAAATGTGCAAATACACAAAACCCTAGACAAATCTTTCATATTGATTTGAAGCCAGTCCTAGTGAGCCATGGACCGAAGAAGAATGATTGAATCACAGCCCCAACCTCGGAAAAAGCTAGGAGTATTTTCATAACAAGAGAATATCCAACTTGTGTATAACGATGAAGGATCTAGTGAGGGTACGACCTTTCCAGTGTTGTTCCAAATGAACCAAAGGGTAGGTAGCATACTTGCGATAACCAACCCCTGTTTAGAGTCGATGGCATTAAAACCCAAAATCTTATACAGGAAAAAAATGAAAGGAATGCTAAGTATGTACCTATGGATGAGGAACGATCTTGAAACCATAGTTTCCATCATGTCAATAAAAGCCATGTTACCCTAACTCACACCTTCAGATTGGTACACCATGATTCAATCAAAGGAATCCGTCATTCGCTAGTCTGAGATTTCTATTTACCTGGGTTATCAACGACCTTAACCAGTCTAACCTTCCTGAGAGCCGAGTAGACAAGCCTTCTCTGAGCGTGAAAGCTTGATACTTTCACAGAACCACCAAGCTCAGTTAATCATCATTTCTCAACCTTATTCAGAAAATTGTAATACTAGAACTGATAGACAAGCTAAAAGGGAATTATTACCAATATCAGTCATGAGTAGAAGGACTCCAATGGTCATGGGGATGAGAGTTCGAACCTCCTCAGCCTTCATAGAGGAAAACCACTGCGGTGCAGCAAGAACCCAAACCCAATCGGCAGAAATGATCGAACATAGACCTGAGGGTGTGTAAAATTGGTTAGGTAAAACCCTGGGTTTGTGGCACCATCAGATCAATACAGATCGACAATTAGTATGACCCCACCCTTGTAGCCTCTGTCTCATTAAATCTCCTTACTCCTAAGCTTAATGCATGGCCTAGCCGTGGGTACAGCTGTGAGCCAACCAAGGTTTACGAAGGGCGCCATACGCTCTTACTCAACTTGAAAGATTTTAAATGGAGGTCTGACATAAATTCATAAATGTTAAGGATAAGAGCCATTTTCCATATGTACCCTTGCTTAGTACTTTAATCACTTCAGATGGGATTGAATTTTTATCAATTAATTTGATATGAATTTTTTAGGTTAAATCTTTGTAGTAAAAGAATTTTTTTTGTTTATGTATATGTCTGTTACAAATGGTATCAGAGCTCAGGTTCACACAATGAGACTCTTTGGGAATAAAATAACTACTGAAAACCAATGTGTTTATTTTTTTTTACTAATAAACTTATGTGTGAACACAGAGTTAGCACCAACAAGAGAAAAGGATAAGGAAAATGCAAGAGAGCCTAGGACCAACTGACCCACCCGCAACAACTTATATAAACGCCAATCCTAATATTTGGATACAGTTGGGCGAAGAGTTACAACAAGCTAATGCAGTGTTACTCGAGACTGTTCAGCAACTGCGTGCTAAAATGATAAATTTAAGAACAGATAATGAAAGACTACGAGAAGAGTAGGAGAAAATTCTCAGAAGTCTGTCTAATCGAGAGAATCAACGACATCCAGACCCCAATGTGGAGTATCGGGAGAAGACCCCGACGGCTCAACAAGGAGAAGAGAATGCTGAGCCAGAAAAACATGGGGAAGGTGAGGAAGGATGCTCCAACAACGTTTCTGATCAGAACAAAACTAAAAGATAGAAAACTGAGTTACAAGGCGAACTTAAAAATATCAAACCATCACTCTTTGATGGGGAAATGATAGAGGCAGTAGAAGCATGGTTAATTGATATGGGAAAATACTTCCAGATTTATGAATACATATAAAAACTGAAGGCACGGTTGGCAGTTTATCAATTAAGAGGTAAAGCCATCCTATGGTGGGAAGAAATCAAAATAGTAAGGAAGATCAATGAAGACAAAGTCACCTGGCAAGAGTTCCAAAAACATTTTAAGGATAAATATCTAACTAAGCGGTATTATGATGAAAAGGCAAAGGAATTTCATGAGTTAAGGTTGGGCACCTTGACCATGGATGAATACGTGACATGATTCACTTCCCTGCTGCGTTATGTGCCTTACATGCAAGAAGAAAAGGCCAAAATTCAACGTTTCATTAGCAGCTTACCCAACTTTATGAAAGAGAAATTAGAATTTGACTACCCTAGGACAATGGATGATGTTGTGCAGAAAGCTCACATCTGCTACCAGCAGATGAAACAAAAGAATGAAGGACCAAAAGGGAGTCTAAACAGAAAAGGTAGAAGTTTGACCCCAAATAAACACTCAATATTTTCTAATGGCAGAAATGTACAGCAAAAGTCCCTCAACATATTTCCAGTTAGAAATCAATCAAAGACGACTTATTTAGAAAACAAGAAGTCAGAAGGAGTTACTAAATTAGTGAATGATCAACAATCAAAACCGTCGCTACAATGTTGGGGATGCAGAGAACCTCACTATTACAAGAATTGCCCACATAAGGCAAGAATATAACAGTTATCAAATATGCAAGAGCCATCCACGGTTGGGGATGTGGCAAGAAGTATGCTCAGAATTAATGTTGCCTTGGACGATCACCAGGAAGAATTCTAGCCCACTATGATCGAATGTGAAGGTACGATTGCTAAGAAACCCGTCTCTGTTTTATTTGACCCCGACGCTAGCTTAAGCTATGCTAGTCCTAAGGTGGTAGATAAATTTCAATGACAGAGTAGTAAGTTCTCAAAACCATGGCTACTGCAACTAGTTACGAGAACAAAAAGAAAAGTAACCGCGAAAATAGCGCGTTGCCCCATAATAATTTCAAGACAGTCCATTCACGTAGACATTAATATACTTCCTTTGGGTTCATATGACATGTTAATTGGAATGGATTGGCTAGAAAGGTGTTGGTCCTTAGTAGATTGCAAACAGAAAATTGTTAGTTTTATTGCTGAATCAGGCCAAAGAAAGGAGCTCCAAGGAATTAAGACCAATACCAAGTTGTGTCCCATTACTGCTAGTCAGCTAGGAAAATGTATTAGAAAGGGTTGTCAAGTATATGTTGTTCAAGTAGGATTCACGAATACTAAAAATAAAATGACCTCCCTGGAAGATATTCCTGTTGTTCAAGAATTTATTGATGTATTTCCAGAATCTATACCAGGGTTACCACCAAAGTGTGATATTGATTTCACCATTGAATTAATTCTGGGTGCAACCCCTATATCCAGAGCCCCATACTGCATGAGCATATCTGAGCTAACCAAACTCAAAATACAGCTACATGAGCTCTTGGAAAAAAATTATATTCGTCCTAGTGTGTCCCCATGGGGAGCCCCTGTCCTATTTGTACGAAAAAATGATGGAACCATAAGATTATGCATTGATTATCGACAATTAAACAAACTCACCATCAAGAATAAGTACCCTTTACCACGTATAGATGACCTATTTGATCAAGTGCAAGGAGCTAAGTTATTCTCGAAAATTGATTTAAGATTTGGTTACCATCAAATAAGAATAAAAGAAGAAGACATCTACAAGACAAATTTCCATACACGTTATGGACATTATGAGTTCGTAGTATTGTCTTTTGGCCTCACAAATGCCCCATCCACCTTTATGAGCCTAATGCATGGTATTTTCTAGCCATACCTGGACAAATTTGTATTGATATTCATTGATGATATTTTAATATACTCTAAGAATCAGGAGGAGCATAAGGAACATTTGAAAATAGTATCGCAGAAACTAAGGGAGAATCAGTTATATGCCAAATTGAGCAAGTGTGATTTCTTTAAAGATCAGATTCAATACTTGGGTCACGTTATATCAAAAGACGACATTGTAGTAGACCCGGAGAAGATCAAAACAATCATGGAATGGACAACCCCAAAGAATGTCATTGATATCAGATCATTCTTGGGATTAGCTGGATACTACCATAGATTCATTGAGGGATTTTCAAAAATTGCCTTTCCAATGACCTCTTTACCAAAAAAGGGGCGTGTCTTCCAATGGACAGCCGAATGTCAGCAAAGTTTTGAAAAATTAAAACATCTACTCACTAGTGCACCAGTGTTAAAAGTAGCAGATTGGGAAAAGCCTTTCGTGGTTTGCATAAATGCAAGAAAAGAAGGTGTTTGTGTGGTACTAACACAAGAAGGAAAGGTGATTGCTTATGAGTCTCAAAAGTTAAAAGATTACGAACAGTGGTACTTCGCTTATGATCTTGAATTAACAGCAGTGGTACATGCACTAAAAATGTGGCGACACTACCTTTTGGGAAAAAAGTTTTTGCTGCTAACAGATCATAGCATCCTTACAAAATTTTTTAATCAGTCTAGTTTAAATACTTGACAAGCCAGATGGACAACATTTTTGAGCGAATTTGATTTTGAAATGAATCACCTAAAAGGGAAGGAAAACAGTGTTTCTGATGCCCTAAGAACAAAGGTACATTGTGTCTATGAGATTCAAATGAGTCAAGTAAGTTCAAATATTCCTGACATTATTAAAGAAGAAACTAATAGAGATCCAGAATACACTTTCCTTTGGCAACAGGCAAAAGAAAACTTGTTAAATAAGGAAAAATCATAATTTGAAATAAATTTCAACAACCTTCTTACATTTCGGAACAAAATTTACATTCCTAAACAAAACTCGGTTAAACAACTAATATTGGATGAGTTTCATAGAAAACCTTATGTCCGCCACCCAGGTTACAAGAAAAAATTTTCAACCATAAAAATAGGATACTTTTGGCCTGGACTGAAGAAGGATGTCATAGAATATTTGTCCAAATGCTTGGATTGTCAGTGAGTAAAGGCTGAGCACCAACATTCCGCCAGGTTGTTACAACCATTGCCCATTACCTAATGGAAATGGGAGACCATATTGCTGGATTTTATCATCAGATTACCTCGCAAAAGGAAACATCATGACTCTATAATGGTGGTAGTAGATAAATTGAGTAAAACAACTCATTTCATTCCTATGAAATCTACGTACAAAACTGTGGAAATTGCGGATATTTTTATGAAGGATAATTTTCGATTACACGGAATACCCAAGGTGGTGATCTCTAACGGAGATGTGAAATTCACATCCACATTTTGGAAGACTCTTTTTTCAGGATTGGGTACCCAGATCTAATTTAGTACTGCTTACCACCCCCAAACGGATGGACATACTGAACGGGTGAATCAAGTATTGGAGGACATGCTATGCATGTTTGTAATGCCGCAACCACAAAAGTGGGAGGATTACCTCCATTTAGAAGAATTTGCTTATAAAAATGGACATCGCGAATCTCTAGGTATGAGCCCCTTTGAGGTGTTATACAGGGGCAAGTGTAGGGTGCCCATAGACTGGAATAACCTAGTTAATAAGCTAGCATTGGGTCCTGACATGCTAGCAGATGGAGGAAACAGTTAAGAAGATTAGACAAAATCTTTGGGCCACCGAAGATAGACAGAAAGTGTATGCAGATAAAAAGAGAACATACAGGGAATTTCAACCTGGGGATCACATTTATCTAAGGGTGAAGCCCCGGAAAAGTTCCTTACAATGGCAAGGTTGTGCTAAATTAGCACCCTAATACTGTGGACCCTTCCAGGTCTTGGAACGAGTTGGACCAGTGGCTTATAAGCTAGCGCTACCAAGCCACATTCAAGTCCACAATGTGTTTCATGTGTCAGGTAAACAGTTAAATAATTACATGACTAGATATTATATATATATATATATATATTTTGACAACTGAAAATTGAAATTTTTCTTGTTTTAGGTCGAACTGGAAGGATAATTCCTTGCAAAACCTCTTCGTATTCTCGACTAGAGAGAAAAAAACTTGTGGAAGCGAGCCATCACCCAGGTTAAAGTGAAATGGAAGAAATTTGGTCCAGATGAGGCCACTTGGGAAGACGAGGAGTTTATGCAGAAGGGTTACCTAGCCTTGTTTTTAGGAAACAGACAGAACACCAGGGACGGTGTTCCTCATATGGGGGGGGGGAGATGTAACACCCCCAAGTCACATAAAATGTCTGAAGTTACTAAGTTAATTTATGTTAAATGTTAATTTAGATTTTATTACATGTTAATGATTGAATATTAACTCACTGAGGCTAGAATGACAAGAAATATATGTTGTGTTTACCAAAATTTTTGGTAATGATATTTTAATGAAATAACAATTGTTTAATATATTTAAAAGAAACGATTTCCAAGAAAAAACAATTACCCTCTACCTGAAAAAGGGAAGAGGGGTAAAATCCTTGACCTAGGAGAGAAAAGGAAAATCCAGTGGGATAATTTGCAAAAGAACAGTCAAAAGAAAAGTACAGAACTTGAGGCTGGGTGGAAACCCTGAGTCCCAAGGTACTGAATATAATTGGACAATCCAGTGTGGAACACAGAAAGTGCTAGGGGGAGAGTCTGGACGTAATTGCCAGACTCGTGGTTGGGAGGAAAGAGACTTTCAGACAGATAAATAAATATTAAGCTCTCTGATAAGTTCAGTTATTTATAAATTCTAGACAGAAAGGATAACAGTGAACTAGTTAACACTTATCAGACCCATTTCTTAGTTTATTTTGATAGATTTAAGACTGTAAAAATGGGATAAAATAACTGCACATATATATACATTTATAAACAAATTAGCAGGCTTGAAAGAAGCTATATGTTCATGAATAGTAAAGGCCAACCAAATAACTAAGTAAGATAAAAGAAACTTATGTGCAGATTCGGAAAACAATGCTATAGTAGAATTTATTGACTGTCATAGGTAAGGAATTATTTAAATACTAAGACAAGTTTAATCCAAGATGAAACAAATAAGCCACAACCATAAACTATAACAAGCATCGCATGCAAATGTTACCCTAGTCGGGGGTATCTTTTATATTCATATGATTAACATGAAAACTACAAAGAACTGGGAGAAATATTAATCTTTGTAACTTATGTTGCCACTATCGTATTCCTACAGGATTCTAGGAAAAGAAAGTACTTTCTATCACACAGAAAATTCTAACCTTATTCCTCATAACCAATAAGAATTATGACTTCCAACTGACAGACAACATGTTCCTCATAATATGAATGCCATAAAATAGGAGCAGAGTAGCATTGCCAAAACCTCGATCAATTATATAATTTCCAAGTTATGAAATCAGATCTAAAACTTCATTAACAGAAACATAAGTATTACATAGTATATGTTCACAATGGAATAGTCTGAGCACAGTACAACATCCTGGCCACGTAGGGAAATTATAAATAAAATATAAGAGAAATTACTTTTGGTCCTAAGTTGTTCGAATTAACAGCTTTAATTCAAAAACAGAGCATTGAAGAAATAAAACGTACAAATACACAAAACCCTGGACAAATCTTTGATATTGATTTAAAGCCAATCCCAGTGAGCCGTGGACCGAAGAACGACGGTCGAATCCTGGCCCCAACCTCAGAAAAAGCAAGGAGTATTTTCATAACGAGAGAATATCCAACCTCTGTATAACGACGAATGATATGGTGAGGGTACGGCCTTTCCAGTGTTGTTCCAAATGAACCCAAGGGCAAGTAGCATACCTGCGGTAAGCAACCCCTATTTAGATTCGATGGCATTTAAACCCAAAATCTTAAACAGGAAAAAAATGAAATGAATGCTAAGTATGTACCTGTGGATGAGGAGCGATCTTGAAACCATAGTTTCCATCCTGTCAATAAAAGTCATGTTACCTTGACTCAGACCTTCAGATTGATACACCATGATTCAATCAAAGGAATCCGTCATTCGCTAGTCTGAGATTGTTATTTACCTGGGTTATCAACGACCTTAACCAGTCTGACCTTCCTGAGAGCCGAGCAGTCAAGCATTCTCTTAGCGCGAAAGCCCAATACTGTCACAGAACCATCAAGCTCAGTTAATCAATGTTTCTCAACCTTATTCGGAAAATTTTAATACTGGAATTGACAAACAAGCTAAAAGGGAATCTTACCGGTATCAGTCATGAGGAGAAGGACTCCAGAGATCATGGGGACGAGAGTTCGAACCTCCTCAGCCTTTGCAGATGCAAACTGCTGCGGAGCTACAAGAACCCAAACCCAATCGGCAAAAAATATCGAACATCGGCCTGAGGGTGTGTAAAATTGGTTAGGTAAAACCCTGGGTTTCGAGCATCATCGGATCAATACAGATCGACGATCGGTATGATCCCATCCTTGTAGCCTCGGTCTCATTAAATCTCCTTGCCCCTAAGCTTAACGCGCGGCGTAGCCATGAGTATAGTTGTGAGCCAACCAAGGTTTGGGAAGGGCGCCATACGCTCTTACTCAACTTGAAAGATTTTAAATGGAGGTTTGACATAAATTCATAAATGTTAAGGATAAGAGCCATGTGACATATGTATCCTTGCTTAGTACTTTAATCACTTCGGATGGGATTAAATGTTTATCAATTAATTTGATATGAATGGTGTAGGTTGAATCTTTGTAGTAAAAGTGGTTTTTTTTTTTTTTTTTTTTTTTTTTTTTTGTATATGTCTCTTACAGAAGATGAAAGGTTGTACAAACCAGCGTATTTTTCAAAAAACTAATCCAACATCAGTACCTTGACTTTTTCATGAAGATATCATATTGAGAACATTTGAAAAATGGTGGGAAATCTGGGTAGTTACTATCTCTCTTCTACGAGGGTGATGCAGAAAGACTGATAAGATTTCACCATTTTGAATTTTTTTTGTTAAATCAGAAAAACCAATATTAATGGAGGTATTGGTATTTTTTAATAAATTTTGTGAAGTGACTAAATGTAGCTTTAACCATTCACCTTAAGATGTTTTTTACAATATAATTTCGTAACTCTATTAAATATCTTCATTATCATAAAAACCAACCTATATCCATCTTAACTCCACATCTACCACTCTTAGAGGGATGAAATCTATTTATCCCTCTAAGCACTTGGTAGACCTAGAATTAAGATGGATCTAAGGTGATAAAATTTCCCCTTTAAATAGTCTATGCTCACATGAATACCATGGTATTACCATGGGCCAATACCATGGGTTATCATAAACCTCGAGCTTAAAACTACTATTAGTAATTTATAAAAATTAATAAAATTAATAATTGATTTTTTTTTTTTAAACCAAGTTAAAATGTTTAAGTGACATTAAATTATAAGATCCATTTTTACTCTTGATCTACCAAGCCCCCAAAGGGATCAAATATTGTTTCACTCTATGCTAGTTTGCATATCACAATATTTGATCCCTCTCGGCGCTTAGTAGATCCAAAGTAAAGATGGACCTATGTTGGTTTAATTCCCCTCTTTAAATAGGCTACATTCCACATGAATACCATGGGTCAATACGATTTGCCATCTTTATTTTTATTAATACTAATATTAGGGTTAATAATGTTTTTTTGCATGGTATTAATAATAATTTGGCCCATGGTATTTGGCCCCTAGTATTTGGCCCATAGGCTTCACCTAAATATAACACATTTTTTTAGCGTTCGTAAATATAAGGTGACTTTTGGAGTAAATATAAAAAAAATGTTTTATTTATTTACCATACCTCTCGTTTATTTATATTTTTATTAATTTACCACACCTCTTTTATAAATATGGTATTTGGCCTATAGGATTCACTTAAATAAAACTTCTTTTTTGAGTCTTCTTAAATAGAAAGAGGGTTATGGACTAAATATAAAAAGAGGTTTTATTTATTTACCATACCTCTAGTTTATTTATATTTTTATTTATTTACCATACCTTTGGAGTAAGTATAAAAAGAGGTTTTATTTATTTACCATACCTCCACTTTATTTATATTTTTATTTATTTACACCCTTGCCATCGATGAAAACCAGATTTGAAAACAGGAAGTTGTTCACAGAAGAAATCAGGGCGATTCAGACCAAATACAACCTCTCAAACCAAAAAATGGGCGATTGCAAACGAATTTAACATTGCAAAGCAGAAAACCGAGCAATTGTAATGGAATATAACCTCCCAAATGAGGCAAATCGGGTTAAATGAGTATTTTCATGGTTTATCTGCCCCTTTTTTTTGGGCTAAATGAAAAAAATAATTATTTTATAAATAAAAGTTGGGCTAAATCTATGAAAGGGGTGTTTTATAAAAATTTAGCCCCTCCAAAACGAAAAACCCCTTAAATTTCACCCTTGGGCTAAAATTTGCCCCTAAAATTGACCATGAATCTATCTACAGTGTTCCCTTTGAGCATACTTTGCAAGATTTTGTTGAAATAAGAATGACAAAGACTCCATTTTATTTGTCTTAATGTAATGAAAAATAAACCAAATAGATGATAATGATAAAAAATATTATAATACATTAATGAATAGTATATGATAATGATAAAAATACATAATCATATATCGACGAATACTTTAAAAACTATTTTTAAAATTTATTATTAACATTTTCTTCCTAAATTTAATTGGTTTTAGTTTTTTTTTAATAAAATTAGGTTATATAATTTTGAGATATATTAATTGTTTAAAATGTATAAATACATTAAATATTCTCAAAAACTTATAAAATATTTAAATTATACAAATCACATCACTCAAATTTATAATTTTAACCAATCTCTATAAAATTTCAAACTGTGAATATATATAATAACAAATTTTAAAAAATTAAATTACCTACCATTAATTATTTTAAATCTTTATATAAAATATAAAACTAAATCCTTTAATTTTTAAATAAACTTAACTCTCCATTATTAAAAGCTTAAGTATATTAAATCAATATAACATTTGGTAGGTTAGAGATTAATATTCTATAAATTCTTTTCTTTATTGCATGTGATTTAGCTCTCTAGAAACTTTGTTATTTTCGATGATGGTCATATTTCAATATTCAACTCGGATTAGATCTATTTGGACATCGTAAAATAGTTAGGACAAGTTAAAAGTATAATATATCTATATATATATATAAATATCCATTCAAAGGCAACATATGTTAGAGGATTGTCATCGTAAAATAGTGAGGACAAGTTAAAAGTATAAGATATATATAAAAGTATGCATTCAAAGGCAACATATGGTAGAGGAAGTCCCTACGGAGAGAGGCATATTTTGCAAAGGAATGTCACGAGTAATGACAGTTGACTATTGTAGAGATTCTTTTCACGTACAGATTCCTTGGTTTTACACCATGTATCTAATAATTTAGAGTAGTACATGCAGGGATTTTTAATATCAGGCTCAATAGTGCTCTGTCTTTTGTAAGTTCTTCTAGGTCTTCTCTCCTCTCCCATCTCCTTCAATGGCAGGCAGCCTTTATATACCAGCTGAACTGCAGTATCTGTATCATAGCTTGCAGGCCGGCTCCAAATCTGTGTTAGCATTAAGTGCTGATTGAGCTAGCCGACATTATTGTTAGGGTATTTGGTCAGCCAGAATTGAATTTTAGTTTGAAATTATCTTAATTGGTAATTTCACTTAACCTGAACTACCCTAACAACAATGCAGAAAGTGACTTTCATGGATTTGGTGGGGAGCGCGCGCGCCAGGACGGGAACAGCCAGGAAGCAAGCTGCCAATCGCTGAAACTATGGCCGACAGCGTCCAATACCCATTGGCCTTGAGAACATTCCGCCAATAGCCATCTGCCTGTGGACCCTGCGGGATTTCGTAAAACCTCTTCGCTTCAACGTGACGCTCTGCATGCGCTACACTACAGCTATCCCCTGCTGCTCATTGGCGCTTGCCACCTTCAACTCTTAGCCTTCATCAAGCGGGGTTTCATGGCACAACGTCGTTTGCCTGCACATGCAAGGGCCTCCCTCGCTCCTCCTATTAAACCAGCTCCACAACAGTCTCAACGGTTTCCCTCCTCCAGCCTCTACGGGCTGGAGGCTCATCTTCTGTTTTTCCGCTCTCTCTGCTCGTATGGTGCTTCTGTTCCTTCCTGCTCCTGGCGTCGCGCGGCTCCTTGTCCAGGTTAGTTTTCTATTTTCTCGATTGTCTTGTTATCTGAGGTAAGTCTAAGCCATTTAGAGGATAATTTATACAGAAGACACAGGCTCTGAGATAGGCTCTGAGTGTCTTGTTTAATCAGGAAAGGTTTCTATGCTTTTAAGAGGACATGTCATTATTTCTAGTTTTTCTATGATTATATGCACTCTCCGATGGTATCTTACGTCCTCCTCAGCTGTCTCTGGGGTCTGCAGTGAAATCATTCCTTTCCAAATCTAGGGGGGGGTCTGGATTCTATCCTCTGAGGTTTCTCTTTCTCATTAAGGTATCAAAATGATAAAAGCTCTCATCAGCAGAATTAGATCCCCTTGTTACATATACAGTCCATGTCAGGATATCCATTTTCGAGTTGGAAAATGGTGGTGTGTCCTCCATTTTTTCTGCTGTTGTTTCGACTGCAATAACCGCTCTGAAGCGAAATAGTCGCTCTGCTTCCGCTATCGAATCCCCTCGACGACTCCAGGGATTTCCGGCCATCTCTCCCGGCAACAAAATTCAAATCCTTTTTCCGGTGACTCATATCTTATCCTTCAGCATTCCCACGTCTTTCCCTCTTGCGCCATTAATGATCTTATCACCTTTTCTGTTCGGATATGGCCTATTCGGCGGCTGGCTAGCGTCACCATTCCCTCCAAGGTTTTTCTCTAGAGTCTTCTCTATTTAGAGTTTGTCCTTCCTGCTTGCCAAAGTCTCTGCAGAACGTTCAATTCCTATCCTCTCTTTTGTCCTTTCCCTACAGATCTCTTATTCTCCAGGCATCATTCTCCGTCGGTTTCTCTCTTTGGGATCTTTCAAGGTACGGGGGATCCCTTTTTGGGATTTTTTTACTGACTCCTCGGGACTTCCTTTATGACTAAGATGGCAGAAGAAAGCGACTCCCCGGCCACGAAAGCACTTTTTGCCGCGGCCATTGAAGCTGAGTCAGCCCGCAATCAGGCCTGTGGGAATCCGAGATGGCACAACACGTTGTCGGACTTTCTGCCTCCGGGGCTGCGGGACCCTCCCCTTTCCGGGAACCTTGCCTCCCCCAAACATCACAAGGGTCGCTACAAACAAAAGGCCCCTGTCAAAACAGCTCCTCCCCCTAAGGCGATCTCTGTCTCTGGCCCCCCCTGGTGGAGCGCATTGAGAGTCTACAAAAGTTTGCTCTGGTGGGGAAATGGTACTTCCCGGAACTGGATGAGGCACAAATGAGAAGCTGGGTCACAAAATCTTGGTCCCCCATCATAGGATACACTCCAATTATTTCCCGCCTCATGAAGGACTGGTTCTCCTTCCACTTTCAGAAGGAGGCTGACCTCGAGCTCATTTTGAATAGACCGTGGGTATCGAGCAAAAGTTTTCTCTCTCTCAAGATGGTACCTTGGATTCGACCCCCTTAAAAATACTCCCTCCCACAGCATCATCTGGGTAAAACTCCCTAATCTCCCTCTACATCTGTGGACGCCGGAGATTCTTGCTATTATTGGAGATGCCATTGGCAAGTTCATTTATGTCGACCCTTGGGTTCGAGGCGAGAAGGACAAAAGAATCACCTGGATTGTCATTGAAAATCCATACAAGGGTGGTTATCCTGACCATATAGAGATCTTCTGGGATGGTTCAAAGATACTCCAAAGGCTCGATTTTTGGGGTATCCCGTTTTGCTGCTCCTCCTGCCACCGAACAGGCCACCTCATCAGAGATTGCCGATTCCTCCGACACAGACAAAACTCCCTCCACTTGGAAAAAGTGACGCAAGAGGATTCTGACTCCCGCTCCGAAAAAGCCAGCCCCCCGGGGGAAAATTTCTCTTTCAAATCCACTGAGTTACGAAGCTCTCAGGAAAACTCTCAGTACAGGCCTGAGTCGCCTAATTTTGCAGGGTTCAAGAGCACTCATCTCAAGAACAGGGCAGATTTCTTTAGCCCCCCAGTTTCAGAACAGTTTGAAGAGGAAGCGGTCCCTCCTGCACCGGCAATGAACGCAGCAGACTTTGTAGTAGGATCACATCCAATTCTCATTTCCTCCTCCTCGCCTTCTCTGCCATCTGCCATCCAAAAAGGGAAAGAACCTCAGATGACCCCGACCCCGTGTAACTCTCCTTCGGACTCCCCGGTCAATAACTATGACAGTGATATAGAACAGCTTCTTAATCGACACCCTTCAATCCTTGAACCATTGACCATTCACAAGCCATCCTTCCCCACCATTAGCCCCAACTCCGCCAAGAATATCACTGTCAGAAAGAAGCATAGAGGTGGGAGTCGACATTTCAGAGGTAGGACCATTGCCTCCGATCTGGGAATCACTAATCTTCCCCTCATAGATGTTGCAATTTTCGAGTCATCTCCTCCACAGCCCCTTAGAGAAAGCTCGGCTGGTCAGCCATCTAAATGACCTTTCTCATTTCTTACAATATCAGGGGTCTGGGAGCCGCCCCTAAATTTCTGGCTCTAAGGGAGACTCTTCTTGCTACTCGGCCCCATGTAATCTTCATCCAGGAAACAATGCATTCCAGCTCAGTGTCCTTGGCCTTCTTTAGAAAGATGTTCCCAACATGGCATATGGCTGCCACAAATGCTGAAGGGATCCGCACCACATCAAAGCAAAAGCCTACAAGTGCAGTGCCGACATCCTTATCTCGGCCTCCATCAGAGGACGTCCTCAAATTCTTAATATGTTGAACATTTACGCGCCATACAGACATAGATCCCCCTTATGGGATTCCCTGTCCAACTCTAGAATTTTAGACATTAATTCTCTGCTTATTGCAGGTGATCTCAATCTCACTCTTAGCTCGGAAGAATGCTGGGGTCATTGCCGCCCTGTGGACAGTTTGGCTGACAGAATGAGAAGGGAGTTTTTAAAAAGGGACCTCGTCGACATCATCCCTGAAATTATGTCTCCCACATGGGACAACGGCAGGCTAGGCTCTGCCTACATAGCAAAAAGAATTGATCGCTTTCTCCTTCACTCCAGTAAAATCCAAAAGTGGGGAATGCTGTCCGCAAAACTGGAGGAGACTTCTCTTCCGATCATAAGCCCATCTTCCCGGACTGGGGGACTGCCGAACGCAGAATGGGATATTCCTTCAAGTTCAACTCTATCCACCTACAGGATGATTCATTCAACGAGTTCATAAAAACCAGCTAGAGGGACATCAATCTTGCCGAGGATGCTTTTCTTCTCACCTTCCGTGACAAAATTCAACAGCTTAGGGAGAAAACAAAGACTTGGCAGATTGATAAGAAGCGAAGAGACTCACAGGATCTACATGACATCAATCTAGAAATAAGTCGGCTTGCTTCTTCTATCTAGCATAGCGGCCGGACTTTCGACAAGGCTACTCTCATCAGCTCCCTCGAAAGAAAGAAACAAGCTCTACTTAAAAAAGAGGAAGCCACCTGGAGGTTAAAAAGCTGAGCTATTTGGCTCAAGGACGGGGACAGAAACACCAGATTTTTCCATAATTTCGCAAATGCCCGAAGAACAAAAAATGCAATATGGAAAATCGAGAACGATAATGGAGACTGTTTTTTCTCCCAACAGGAAATTTCAGAAGAAGCCACAAGATTCTTTAGGGAGCAATACAAAAAGCAACACAGCGATTTAAATGATATGCTATGGGCGGTAGATCCTTTGCCGGTCATGTTCGATGACGCAGCAAACGACATCTTCTACAGGCCCATCACGGAGGAGGAGCTATCTGAGATTATTAAGAGCTTTAAAAAAGACAAGAGCCCCGGGCCAGATGGCTGGCCGGTGCAATTTTTCTCCCATTTTTATGATCTTTTTAAAAAAGATGTGCTGAGCATGGTGGACCCCTCTCGCCACTCCGGAAGTATAAACAGTGCTCTCTCGGCCACCTTTATTGCATTAATTCCAAAACGAGATAAATCTTCATCTCTCGGGGATTATAGGCCGATCGCCTTGTGCAATTCGCTATACAAGATCATTTCCAAAATTATCGTTGAAAGATTGAAGAAAGCTCTCAACACTTTCATAACAAAGGACCACCACGCATTCCTAAAGGACAGACTTATCATGGATGCAGTCGCCATGGCTCAGGAATGCCTCTTCTCCATATGCTCCAAGAACTCTGATGCTGCAGCTCTTAAAATTGATCTTAAAAAGGCATTCGATTGCGTGGATTGGTGCTTCCTCAGAATTCTCCTTGCAAAAATCGGCTTAAGACCCATGGCGATTAGCTGGATCATGGCGTGTGTCGAATCTGTCCACTTCTCAGTAATTATAAACGGAATTCCATCCACATTTTTTCATGCTGAGAGAGGGCTCCGACAGGGCTGCCCTCTCTCCCCCCTCCTCTTCATCTTGGTGATGAATTGTCTTAGTTCGCACATCAACCATGCCGTTGCCGAAGGTAGATGCAAGCCTGTCAAGATCTGCAGAGACATCCCCCTCTCCCACAATCTTTTCGTCGACGATATCTTAATCTTTGCAATTCTGTGCAAATCCACTTGGGTCTGCCTTTTTGTGCTATTCAAGAAGTTTCAAGCTGCCACAGGCCTTAAGATCAATTGCGGGAAATCAGTGCTTTATCATAATGATACAAACCCTGCAATAGCACAGTGGATTGCCGATCGCTTTGGGATCAATCTTGCCCAGATAAAGGATGGTTTCACTTATTTGGGGTTCCGCCTAAAAGCGAAGGGATATCGTTGTCAGGACTGGGCTTGGCTGGTTGACCGTTTCTACAATAAGATCTCAAGATGGGAAATGCGTTTTCTGTCCCTCGCTGGCAGATTCATCTTGGTACAAGCGGTTCTCTCCCAACTTGCGGTGTATTGGGGCCACCTATTCCTTCTCCCAGCTTCTGGTAACAAGAAAATGAAGTCCATCGCAGCCAATTTCTTGTGGGGGGGACGATCTATCCACTCTAAAATCCACCTTGTCAAAATGGACTCAATTACTAGACCGAAAGAAAAAGGTGGCTGGGGTCTTCTCAACATGGAACATTTTGGAAAAGCACTCATTTGCAAATCTCTACACAGGGGAATATTATTCGGGAACAGTCCGTGGAGTACTTTAATCAATCAAAAGTACCTCCAAGGCAGGAACTTGGCATACTGGCTCAGAAGGTCTTCTCTTGGAATCAGGAATGGTTCCCCTATTTGGCTCAGCTTCAAAAAAGCCCAATCCTTCTTCCTGAAGAATTTAAAATGGACACTTTTCTCTGGTTCCAGCGTCTACATTGGTATAGACCCCACCTTATACAACCTAGAATCCATGATCCCCCCACCTTTACTCTCCTTTTTTCACTCCAGGGGCCTTTTCACCTGGGACAAATTTATTGACTCTTGGTCCTCTCTCGAACCTCTCTGGAAATCCGATCTTCAACTAGCCATTCCCCCCCCCCCTCCGTCCTCATTGGCTCTCATTCACTGCCAGATTCACCAGCCGCGGGATTTTTCAATTAGGAACCAAGGATGATCTCACCTGGTCTACTGATAACACTATCCGCCCCATCTCTGTTCGGAACCTCTACTCTGTCTTAATACCTGTTTTGCCTCCTCTCCCCTCTATCTTTCCGGTCAAGCTCTGGAAAGCCCCCTGCCCTCTCAAATCCATTCTCTTTTCATGGCTTCTCTTCTCCAACAAGAATCTTTCCTGGGATGTTCTGCAAAAGAAAGGATGGCTTGGACCAAGCAGATGTCAACTTTGCCTCGCGGAGTTGGAATCGAACTATCATGTGTTCTTTCACTGCTCCGCCTCCTCTGCTATCTGGAATGAACTCTCCTTGATCTATGGCTTTCCTCACATGCTGTTTTCTTCTGTACAGGAAGCCTTCTCATGGTGGGGCGCACAAAGCCCAAGCTGGCAGGCTCTCTTCATTATCTCTTGCTGGAACATATGGAAGTGGAGGAACAGACGCATATTCCACGCATGTTGCCTGCCGCTCGCCTCCATTCTTCCTTTTATTCTGGGGTCTATGCCCACTCCGCTCTAAATTGGCTACTTGTGTCTTTCAAATATCAGTCATACATTTCTTTTGGCCAACAGCACATCATTATTCTTGGAATATACTGAAACAGCTCTTCCCATATTTGACATGCTGTTTCTTTTGGCTACAGCTCATCGTTATATTTGGCATATTTCTGAACAGATCTTCAGCTCTTTCTGTTCTTTTTGGGATTGTCCATACCTACGCCTGCTCTTTTGGATTGGATCACATGTTTTCTGCCTATTCTGCTGAGGATTTATGCTTCCATGCCTCCATGTTCATTATATATGTTCTGCTCGCTGAGGCTTCATGCCTTCAATGTACTTCTGTTCATTATATATGTTTTGCTCAGTATGTCTTGCCATTCAGGCTGAGGCTTCAAGCCTTCAATGTACTTCTGATCATTATATACTCTTAATATAATCTATTCCGTTTTTTCTCTCTGAAAAAAAAAACTCACGGTATGTTGATGGTTATCGAAGGAAACGAAGGAATTTTAAACAATAATTTTTTTTACTACCTAAATGGAATTCCGTTTAGATGGCGAAATTTAGATGGTAAGCCTCTGCAAAATAAGGGGCATTAAAATATTTTTATTATTGTAATATATTTTTGCATGAATTTTAGTGAAATTAAATTTGATTGATCCCTTTACAATTTTTAGAAAGTAATGTGATGAGAGATTAATGAATTTGTAACCGACATCAACACATAAAATTATATATTTTTAACATGAGTCTAGTTTTTTCGTAAATCTGATATATATATTGATTACTTTTTTATACTTCGGATGGATTGAGGTTCTTTCAAGTTGAGACTTTTAGAGAAGCAATTGAGGGAATTTCAGCGGACGCTGAAAAGTTTCATCTGTATGAGGAGTTTTCAAAGCTTTTCAATATTGAAATAAAATGAAAAAGCTTTAAGAACTCTCAAAATATGAAAAGCATGGTCACGTAAGACAATATGAAGCTTAGCCCTCCATTTTTTATATTGATAACTTTTGAATTGATGCTAAATTATTTTTCATAGATAGGATTGGGAATAGTTTTGAATTAGAATTGCATTGCTTGCATGGTTATGCACAGAGATCGAACGTTGGGAGTTTACCAATTATACTAACTGAAGATGAAATGTCTTTGCATCATCCTGAACGATTTCCCATCAACAAAGTGTGCGAGACATATGAAAGTGTTAATGAATACTTGTCAACGCACATTCAATTGATCCGTGAGAACTGCTTCTCTTCATTGCGGGTGAGGAATTTGGGTGCATGCAAATAAGGAACTGCACATGCAAATAAGGAACTACAAACATTCTATGTAAGGAATGATGTTCCATGGAGCTCCCATGTGGCCACCAATGAATGGTTGGTTGCTCCAAGATTTGTCCTCCTTGCTAGCATCATTGCGAGAAACGTTGTCTTCAAAGTCACTATGTTCTTATGTGTTGAACCTTATGTGTGCTTTGCATGGAGAAATGTGAATGGAAGTGCAAACATCATATTTGTGATCACCTCTGCCATGAACCATGTACGAGGCCTGTCCTCGACCCAACCTTAAATATGATCTCACCTGCAAAATTCCAAATATTATTAGAGCTTGAAATGAATTCAATATATTACTTTGATTCAAAGGTAAACAAAATAAATAGACCTCTGCAACAAGTTGGTTAAATCGATTGAGAATGGAGGAGCACATTCTCGAAGACATATCGAAAGGTTAAAGCCATTGAGAATAGAGAAACCCATGCAGGGAGAAGTATGAAAAAGCCACGCGAGAGGCATTTTACAACCCAACCAAGTCCAGTTGAAGTGACCAAGTGGAAAACTAAAAAGAAGCATTTCCTTTCAATTTAATTTTCATTTTTATTTAAATATGGAAGTGGTGCAAACAGAAAAAACATAATACATTCTAAGCCCTCAATCTCCTATTCAAACAAAAAATATATTCCCTCTACAAACAATCCCTCAATCTCTTATAATTTAAAATAAAATTAAAATTAAAATCAACCTGCCCACGTCCACCTCAGAGTGAAATGAAAAGCGTCCGACTAAAAAAGAGAAACTTCCCCTCATCACCCTACAAATCTCACCTTATAATTTTGATATAATAAATATGTACATTGCCTTTTGTATTTTTACGCTCCAGATTTATATAAGAGAAAACTTTGGCCCTTTGATCTTAGTACAATTATTTTATTGACATCGAATAAAATGTGCAAGTAACTATATCCTTTAAAACTATTTAAAATTTTGAATAATTACTTTAGAAGCTATATCCAAAAAATTGTTTGATCAATTATTAATGTGAGACAACATAAACTTTATAGAGAATACTAATTAAAAAAACAAAAAAACATTTATATGTATGCGTTAATATTTTCTCGCAATTCATGTATCGTGTTTTGATTTTGACATTATGTTGCAGATGCTGAGATTATTCTGAGATAACATAGGTTATCTCATCAGATTATTATGCTACTAATTATTTTTTATTTAAAAGGAAAATATTAAATAGCAACTTTTCATATTCTTACAAGATTATTATATTATTAATCACTTTTTCATAAATAAATAAAAAAATATTAAATAATAATTTTGTATATTATATTGATTTATTTTTTATCTTATTAACTAAATAATTTTTTTAAATATTTATTTCTTTAATTTTTTAATATTCATATTAAAAATACAATCCAAAAAAATTTAAATAAAAATATAAATTTTCGTTATTCAAAACACTCTTCTTCATCAATAAAATCAACATACATCTATTTTACCCTTATAATAGATTCTTTCCTTATTTTTACATCCTAAGATAAAACTTTCCTCCAATTTTACATCCTAAGATAAATTTAGGATTCAAAAAATTATCAGCTAAACACTATAATCCAACCTTAAAATGTGGTCCAATTACCAGTAATTCCAATATGAAGATAGATAAAACGTACCTTCTAAACACGCAAATGTAAAGATAGGAAATGTGATTGTCAGACCATGTACGGGATCATCGTGATCTGTGCATGTGGGCAACTACATCATATCTTATCATAAAGTGGAAGTGGCAAAATACATTACAGTTCATCGCATCAAATCAACTTTACATTACACGCTTTTTTATCTAACTTTAAATTGGTTTTGACCTTTCAGTTGCAGACCCCTTAAATTCCAATAATCGTCACATCTTTGTGTACGAATTAAAGTCTACAAAAGACCTAAAGATCTTTGTGTACATCGTCACATCTTTGTGTACGAATTAAAGTCTCCAAAAGACCTAAAGGGATGGGATGGGATGGGATGGTACGAATCTCCAAAAGACCTAATGGGATGGGATGGGATGGGATGAGCTGCGGTTATCATTTGTTATAAAGCAATTGAAGTCTCAATTAATATTTTGAACCAAAAAAGATGAATTGTAGTGTATAAAGTTTATATTATTAAAATATAATATAATAATTTTTTTATTTAAGTTTTAATTGATTTATTTAGTTTTAGTCAAAAAATTCTCTGATGTGATTTTTATTTAAAAATTTTAATTAATTTATTATGGATCACAGAAAGAAGATTGAATACAGAAATAACTACCTTATACGGAAGGGCCAAGCTATTAAAGTTCATCACTTTGAATGATCTAGCATAAGGGTTTCCAAGTTGAACACAAATCTAGCTTTTCTAAAACAATGTAGAGACTCTTGAAATTATGTTTCTACATTGCTCTCTATTTAAGCCTTTGCCATGGTCTACCTTTTCATGTGGTCCTGTTGGTTCGAAACGCTTAGGCCAAAATATTCTCTCATATAATTTCTACCAAAAGACTTTGTTTAAATAATAAAACGGTATATAGTACTAGTTCATAAAAAAATCTTAAAAAAAGAAAAGCAATACTCTATATCAGTTTATAAAACGTCCGATAAGGGTTTCTTCCAAAAAGAAGGGAAACACTCTATATCGCCATTTCTTTCCGAGAAAAGTTTGGATAGCTAGACGACCATTTTAAATAAGAGATTTCCGCGAAATTGTTATCCAGGGTCTACTTAATAAAGCATTCGTATCCACATATTTTTAGGTTATCTTGTGCATTGAATAAAGCATTCGTATCCACATATTTTTAGGGCATTTGTATTCACATATTTTTAGGTTATCTAATAAAGCATTCGTATCCACATATTTTTAGGGCATTCGTATTCACATATTTTTAGGTTATCTTGTGCGTTAAATAAAAACTAAAGTGTGATTTAATGAATAAGATGAAGATAATCATTAACCTACTGGTTATTATCGTGGTGAGTATAATTGCATTGATTTCGCATTTTGACTAAAAATTGAATGGCAAGTATAAAGTTTACATTATTAAAAACAAATATTTTTTTCTTAATATAATAATTTTATTTATTTAAATTTTGATTGGTTTATTTAGTTTTGTTCTTATTTTGTAATGATAATCCTGTATAGTGTATTTGTGAGTTCATAAAAAGATTTCCTTATGTATAAAAAGTACAGTTTTATTCACTTAATTATTTGTATAGAAGTAATATGTTTCATAAGTTCAAAGTTCGAGATCCTTAATAATGATTTTGTTTTAAATATAATAAATAAATTAATATTTATTTTATACTATTATTATTTTTTAATGTAAAATAAATATTTATTTTTTGAAAATAATTTCAATTATATTTTTTATTAATAATTTATATTTCTTTTTTCAAATTATTATTCCATCTCATTCTTATTATAGTTATAAACAATTTTATTAGACTAAATGTATAACAAATATATTAATCATTAATATTTTAACAAAATAAATATACTAATTATCAATCTTATATAAATTGTGAATATATTTATTGTTTTTAATCATAATGTGGGTGGGTAGTTTTGAATAATTTTAACTAGTGTTTCATTTCTAAATTAGAAAAAAAAAAACACAATTTCATTCTTATTCTTTTATTTTTTCATATGAATTATTAAGTTCTCAACTTTATAGTATTCAAACATATGGGAATATGGGTCTTTGTTATTTTCACCAAAAATCAAATTGCAATGGATAAAGTTTACATTATTAAAAGTTTTTTTTTTTTTTTAATATAATAATTTTATCTATTTAAATTTTGGTTGGTATTTTGCAATGATAATATTTGAATAGTCCTTGTGAGTTCATAATAAAACTCATAAACATCTATTGATCTATGTATCACATAAAAACTAAAGCATCATGAATTTGTTGGACAACGTTTCGAACCCCCTAATGTGGTTCATCATCAAGAGAGGATTATTATTTATCATAACATCTTTCGTAAGAAATCACATAAGAGAGATTCTCATCCACGCGTTTCGAATCAGCCAATGTGAATTTATTTACAACACCAATAGCCTCGCGTGATTGTTCTAAAAGTTCCTCTCCATCTTTGCATAATATTCCATTCACTTGCATGGATGGAGTTTGTCTAAAAAATTATAGATTTTCCATACAAATCTATAGAAATAATAGATTAAAATAAACAAATACGGTATTAAAATTTATTAAAAAATCATCCACAAATAGAGTTATTATTATTTCAGTGTGCCCAGAGGGACAACGCAATCATCAATTATCTTGCTATTTTAATTGTAAATTTTATTAATATAAAATTGTATGTCTTTATTGTTTTTTTTACTCTAATTTAACTATATTTAAACTAAGTGGGAGTATCTACACTATATGCCTTTTTCAAATGTGACACATGGTTCATACTTTTCAAAATTCAATAATTAAACTAAGCCCAGGAAGGCTAGTTATGGGGCCTTGTTATAGATTCATTTTAAGTAAGGATGTAACATGTTTCAAAAAAGATGAAATAATTTTAGTTTAAATATTTTCTTAAAACTATCTCCTATCTCTTCATAATTTTTAATGAATCTATAGTTGTTCTCTTTATATATAATGAGTAGTTTTTCATTATTTAAATTGTATTTTTGAATTTAATATGTAATATATAATTTAAGTGTGTAAGTGACAAATTCGTTGTTAGATTTTAGAGAAAAATTTTAAAAAATATATACCTAAAAAATACCAAAATGTTCATAAGTTTAAACTATTTTTTGCAATTAATATATTTTAAACCATAATGGAATATTACTTGATCTTCCATATTAAAATATTTATTGATAATTTATATCTAAATTTTTTATTATTATAAATATTTTTAAATATTTCATATTAATTTTATATTATGAAGTGAATGTATTACATATTTCTCAATTATTACTCTTCTTAGAAAGTATCTGATATTTTTTATTTTATTTTTTAAAAGATTTTATTTTTATATATATCATTGATAATACATAAATCAATTAATATAAATTTTCAAATAATTTATTCAAATTCGGCGTTGAAATATTTTTGAAAAATATAAGATTTAAATTTTTTTTTTTTTTTTTTATATTTAAATTATCAAATTATCTTAATTCATATAAACCTTCAATGTGAGTCAAATATATTAAAATGTGATATAAACAACAGATTCAATAACCATAATCTATATTCATTTTAGAAAATATCTTAATTTTAAGAAAAACCTTTGTCAACCCCACTTACTTTAAGAAAGGGCAGAAATTGATAATGTAATGGTGGACTGACATGGGTTTGATCTACAGTTAGTTACACTCGAAGGATTGCTATAAATGCAAGTAGTTCTCCTTGCATTCTGTTACGAAAATCGAAGGTAAACAACTATTTGTCAACCCCACTTTAAGAAAGGGCAGAAATTGATAATGTAATGGTGCACTGACATGGGTTTGCTCTACAGTTAGTTACACTCCAAGGATTGCTATAAATGCATGTAGTTCTCCTTGCATTCTGTTACGAAAATCGAAGGTAAACCACTATTTATTCTTGAAGTAAAAAACTTTACAAAATTATAAAGAATAACTTCAAACCTGCAATTTTAACAAATATCAAATATATAAAATAAATTGAATGAACTATTTATTCCTGAAGTAAAGACCAGAAAAGTACTGCGCAGAAAATATCCAAAAATTAAATCAACCTATATAACAAATTGAACGAACGATTTATTCTTGGTTTATTCTTCAAATACAAACCAGAAAAATACTGCGATTCAGCCTGGGTTTGTTCAAACAAGCCAGAAATGGGCCACGACACATCATCCTTGTGCTACCTGTTAGGAGGAAGACAAACGACATTCCTTCATCATCATGTCAAAATAATAGGAGAACTGCTCATTGGTAGAATAAGAATAATAGGTCTCTATTGTGTATGACAGTGTAATAAAGTATGATTGCACACAGTTATTATTAGGGTTGATCTCAAGTTTTGTAAGCTAGTTGAGACATAGACTAGTAGACAACATTGGTTAAAATTAAGAGGAAATGTTGGATGCAAATAGATTCATATAATTGTATATAGAATTTAAGTTTAAGAAAAAATATTGGTAAGCATTAGAATTATTTAATGTTTATTAACATATTAAAATCTTGAATCTCATTTTTTTTATAAAATTTATTTTCTTATTCCGAAAGAATTCAATTAACACATTTTTTTTTTATAATTTTTTTATTTCATCTTCATTTTCATTTTTTATTTTAATTAAAAAAGGAAATATATTTTAAACTTGGCTTTAATGTTTTTTAACTTTAAGTACCACAATTATGATAACAGGGTTTGTAAAAATTAACATTTTGTAATAAAAGTTGATTATTTTCTTTTTTAATTTTTTCATCAATTAATATCATTTTCTAATTGCAATAACCAAAGTATTTAATGTGCACAACACCCTCTTTATCTAGCACCAATTTCCGTGATTCGATTAAGATCCTAGTGCCCATAAAAATGTGCCCAATAACAACTCTATCAAAGAAAAAAACTCCATAATGCACCTACTAAATTAACTCAATATGATATATTTTTATCAAAGGCAACTCCATAATGTACCTACTGAATTAACTCAATATGAGATATTTTTATTAAAGACTCCATATTTTAGTAGAACAATTTTTATTTTATTTTTTGAAAGAAAAAGCCATTTTAGGATTGGCAAATAATATAGTTGATATAATTATTCACACCCCTTAATATGCATCATCTTCTAGAGTGCATTTGATGGAGAGGGAGTAAATAGATGAATTAGATCAATTTCCCCATATTTTATATACAAGACAAGGTTTCTCATTTCCTTGGTTGCACATAGCTCTAAGGGTTTTGTTTCAATGGTGGAAAATGGTACAACACCAATGGGTTCAACATTATTGTTAGGCACAAATCAATAAAAATATTGAAATAAGTAACTTAGTGATTTAAGACCAAAATATAAGAATGAAAAATAATGATTTTTTAATGGGAGAAGCCTCTTTTTACAATAGAATAAATATACAAGATAACTAAGATCCTCTAAAACAAGATTTCGTTTATAGGATATAAGGAGTACAAATATAACTAAATGTTTTACCTAACAATATTAATGTAACAATAAAAAATAATAAAGCAATATATAGGGATATAGATGACACGTCTATGGATTAACATGTCCTTCCCCTTCAAACAAGTATTTTCTTTGACACTTGATTAGATCCAAATGTTTCTAAATGAACAACTCTTCTTATCATATCACTTCTGTTGGACATTGGATAAACCAACGCTCCCCACGTGTTTCCCGACATGTGCTTAAACGCCTCTCATGGATCCATTAACTCTAGTAATGTTTCCATTTATTAAAATAGAAAATCGTGATTCCAACAAGTAGTATCAGAGTCAAAGGTGTCGGGTTTGAATCGCACTCGACTTGAACTCCACGGAGATTGTTGGAGATTGGATAAACCAATGCTCCTTGCGTGTTTAGCGACATGTGCTTAACCATGTCTTATGGATTTATTAATTCTAGCGATGCATCCATTTACTAACACCTGTGGGTTTTGGTGTAACGATAATTTTGAATCTGACAAGTTCTTCCATAGGTAGGTTCTTCGACTTGACGAGGTATTAGTAATGCTCAACAATACCGCTACCTGTTTTTTGTTTCAAGGATTCTCTTTGGTTCTTGTATGATTTTTCCTTCTTTTTAACCTCTAATAATATAGTTTGATTTGGGATATTGTTGTTAGTTACCTTATTTAAGAACCGAAAATGGAAAATTAGATGCACACACGAAGATGGATGAAACTCTAATTTGTAATCCTTACTTGCAATCCTCTACAAAACTTTATAGAGACCATAATTCTTTGGTGCTAATTTATTTTACTTCCTTTCTTTATTGAGAAATATTTATTTGTATGGTTGTAGCCATATAAAAATCCAATCCCTCACATTAAATTCCCTTTTTCTATGATTTTGATATGTTTGTTGTTCAATTCTATTCCATATTATAACCAAGTTTTCCTTCAATAGTTTGAGAATCTCTTTTCGTTGGTGCTCTATGTTGTCCTTCATTACTCAAACATTTTCTCTTTTTTTCAAGGGTAATGTGATGGGTGGAGGGTGATATCCATAAAGTTCCATAAATGGGGGCTCTTTTGATGAAGTATGGAAGGATCTATTGTACCGCCATTCTGTCAAGGGATACCACTTGACCCATTGTGTCTGTTAATCAAATCCAAAGCGATGAAGATATTCTTTTAGGAATTTGTTCACAATATTATTTTTCTTCTCAAATTGAGGATAGTAAGAGGAGCTATGATCCAATTGAGTAACCAAACAAGAAAATATTCTAGCCCACAAATTTCCAATGAAAAATAGATCTCTCTCACTTACAATAATCGTTGGGATTCCATGTACCTTTTTAATTATTTCCATGAATGTTTTGGCTACTGTACTTACTTTAGAGGATGATAAAGTGAAAAAAAATGGTTACACTTTGTGATTCTATCCATTACTACCATGATAGCCTTATTTTCTTTAGAATTGGAGAGACTTGTAATAAAATCAATAAATCCTCGTACCAACGTTGACTTGGTAGAAGTAACGGTTATAGGAGACCTATGATCTTGATTCTATCTTCCTCATTATATTGGTTAGCCACACATTCAACCATAAACATTTGAACAAAAATTTCAAAACCTTCTATAAAAGTATAATTCTTAATCCCATGGTATGTTTTCAAGAACCCTAAATTCATTCTATAGGAAAAATGTGCAATTCCATAACGACCTTGTGTTTGAATTGTGAATTCTTGCATAAATATAGGAGATCTTGACCCCTTAGAAAACCATTTTTCTGCACAAATTTATCTAATAAAATTTTATTCTCTTGTAGTTATTAATGAGCTTAGACACCATTTCTAATCCTTACATATTTTACCCAATAAGATTGTGGAATGGTAATAATACATAGTAAACCATAATTTTCTTCTTTCTTCCTCGAAAGTGCATCTACCACCATATTATGTTTCAATATCATAGATATTTCAAATACATAGCCTATCATATTTGTAATTGAGTTTTGTTTCTATTTTGAAGATAATCATTTTTCCAAGAAATTCTTCAAACTATTGTGACTTTCATGGATTTGGTGGGGAGCGCGCGCGCCAGGACGGGAACAGCCAGGAAGCAAGTTGCCAATCGCTGAAACTATGGCCGACAGCGTCCAATACCCATTGGCCTTGAGAACATTCCGCCAATAGCCATCTGCCTGTGGACCCTGCAGGCTTTCGTAAAACCTCTTCGCTTCAACATGATGCTCTGCATGCGCTACACTACAGCCATCCCCTGCTGCTCATTGGCGCTTGCCACCTTCAACTCTTAGCCTTCATCAAGCGGGGTTTCGTGGCACAACGTCGTTTGCCTGCACATGCAAGGGCCTCCCTCGCTCCTCCTATTAAACCAGCTCCACAGCAGTCTCAACGGTTTCCCTCCTCCAGCCTCTGCGGGCTGGAGGCTCATCTTCTGTTTTTCCGCTCTCTCTGCTCATATGGTGCTTCTGTTCCTTCCTGCTCCTGGCATCGCGCGGCTCCTTGTCCAGGTTAGTTTTCTATTTTCTCGAGTGTCTTGTTATCTGAGGTAAGTCTAAGCCATTTAGAGGATAATTTATACAGAAGACACAGGCTCTGAGATAGGCTCTGAGTGTCTTGTTTAATCAGGAAAGGTTTCTATGCTTTTAAGAGGACATGTCATTATTTCTAGTTTTTCTATGATTATATGCACTCTCCGATGGTATCTTACGTCCTCCTCAGCTGTCTCTGGGGTCTGCAGTGAAATCATTCCTTTCCAAATCTAGGGGGGGGTCTGGATTCTATCCTCTGAGGTTTCTCTTTCTCATTAAGGTATCAAAATGATAAAAGCTCTCATCAGCAGAATTAGATCCTCTTGTTACATATACAGTCCATGTCAAGATATCCGTTTTCGAGTTGGAAAATGGTGGTGTGTCCTCCATTTTTTCTGCTGTTGTTTCGACTGCAATAACCGCTCTGAAGCGAAATAGTCCCTCTGCTTCCGCCATCGAATCCCCTCGATGACTCCAGGGATTTCCGGCCATCTCTCCCGGCAACAAAATTCAAATCCTTTTTCCGGTGACTCATATCTTATCCTTCAGCATTCCCAGGTCTTTCCCTCTTGCGCCATTAATGATCTTATCACCTTTTCTGTTCGGATATGGCCTATTCGGCGGCTGGCTAGCGTCACCATTCCCTCCAAGGTTTTTCTCTAGAGTCTTCTCTATTTAGAGTTTGTCCTTCCTGCTTGCCAAAGTCTCTACAGAACGTTCAATTCCTATCCTCTCTTTTGTCCTTTCCCTACAGATCTCTTATTCTCCAGGCATCATTCTCCGTCGGTTTCTCCCTTTGGGATCTTTCAAGGTACGGGGGATCCCTTTTTGGGATTTTTTTACTGACTCCTCGGGACTTCCTTTATGACTAAGATGGCAGAAGAAAGCGACTCCCCGGCCACGAAAGCACTTTTTGTCGCGGCCATTGAAGCTGAGTCAGCCCGCAATCAGGCCTGTGGGAATCCGAGATGGCACAACACGTTGTCGGACTTTCTGCCTCCGGGGCTGCGGGACCCTACCCTTTCCGGGAACCTTGCCTCCCCCAAACATCACAAGGGTCGCTACAAACAAAAGGCCCCTGTCAAAACAGCTCCTCCCCCTAAGGTGATCTCTGTCTCTGGCCCCCCCTGGTGGAGCGCATTGAGAGTCTACAAAAGTTTGCTCTGGTGGGGAAATGGTACTTCCCGGAACTAGATGAGGCACAAATGAGAAGCTGGGTCACAAAATCTTGGTCCCCCATCATAGGATACACTCCAATTATTTCCCGCCTCATGAAGGACTGGTTCTCCTTCCACTTTCAGAAGGAGGTCGACCTCGAGCTCATTTTGAATAGACCGTGGGTATCGGGCAGAAGTTTTCTCTCTCTCTCAAGATGGTACCTTGGATTCGACCCCCTTAAAAATACTCCCTCCCACAGCATCATCTGGGTAAAACTCCCTAATCTCCCTCTACATCTGTGGACGCCGGAGATTCTTGCTATTATTGGAGATGCCATTGGCAAGTTCATTTATGTCGACCCTTGGGTTCGAGGCGAGAAGGACAAAAGAATCGCCTGGATTCTCATTGAAAAACCATACAAGGGTGGTTATCCTGACCATATAGAGATCTTCTGGGATGGTTCAAAGATACTCCAAAGGCTCGATTTTTGGGGTATCCCATTTCGCTGCTCCTCCTGCCACCGAACAGGCCACCTCATCAGAGATTGCCGATTCCTCCGACACAGACAAAACTCCCTCCACTTGGAAAAAGTGACGCAAGAGGATTCTGACTCCCGCTACGAAAAAGCCAGCCCCCCGGGGGAAAATTTCTCTTTCAAATCCACTGAGTTACGAAGCTCTCAGGAAAACTCTCAGTACAGGCCTGAGTCGCCTAATTTTGCAGGGTTCAAGAGCACTCATCTCAAGAACAGGGCAGATTTCTTTAGCCCCCCAGTTTCATAACAGTTTGAAGAGGAAGCGGTCCCTCCTCCACCGGCAATGAACGCAGCAGACTTTGTAGTAGGATCACATCCAATTCTCATTTCCTCCTCCTCGCCTTCTCTGCCATCTGCCATCCAAAAAGGGAAAGAACCTCAGATGACCCCGACCCCATGTAACTCTCCTTCGGACTCCCCGGTCAACAACTATGACAGTGATATAGAACAGCTTCTTAATCGACACCCTTCGATCCTTGAACCATTGACCATTCACAAGCCATCCTTCCCCACCATTAGCCCCAACTCCGCCAAGAATATCACTGTCAGAAAGAAGCATAGAGGTGGGAGTCGACATTTCAGAGGTAGGACCATTGCCTCCGATTTGGGAATCACTAATCTTCCCCTCATAGATGTTCCAATTTTCGAGTCATCTCCTCCACAGCCCCTTAGAGCAAGCTCGGCTGGTCAGCCATCTAAATGACCTTTCTCATTTCTTACAATATCAGGGGTCTGGGAGCCGCCCCTAAATTTCTGGCTCTAAGGGAGACTCTTCTTGCTACTCGGCCCCATGTAATCTTCATCCAGGAAACAATGCATTCCAGCTCGGTGTCCTTGGCCTTCTTTAGAAAGATGTTCCCAACATGGCATATGGCTGCCACAAATGCTGAAGGGATCCGCACCACATCAAAGCAAAATCCTACAAGTGCAGTGCCGACATCCTTATCTCGGCCTCCATCAAAGGACGTCCTCAAATTCTTAATATGTTGAACATTTACGCGCCATACAGGCATAGATCCCCCTTCTGGGATTCCCTGTCCAACTCTGGAATTTTAGACATTAATTCTCTGCTTATTGCAGGTGATCTCAATCTCACTCTTAGCTCGGAAGAATGCTGGGGTCATTGCCGCCCTGTGGACAGTTTGGCTGACAGAATGAGAAGGGAGTTTTTAAAAAGGGACCTCGTCGACATCATCCCTGAAATTATGTCTCCCACATGGGACAACGGCAGGCTAGGCTCTGCCTACATAGCAAAAAGAATTGATCGCTTTCTCCTTCACTCCAGTAAAATCCAAAAGTGGGGAATGCCGTCCGCAAAAACTGGAGGAGACTTCTCTTCCGATCATAAGCCCATCTTCCTGGACTGGGGGACTGCCGAACGCAGAATGGGATATTCCTTCAAGTTCAACTCTATCCACCTACAGGATGATTCATTCAACGAGTTCATAAAAACCAGCTGGAGGGACATCAATCTTGCCGAGGACGCTTTTCTTCTCACCTTCCGTGACAAAATTCAACAGCTCAGGGAGAAAACAAAGACTTGGCAGATTGATAAGAAGCGAAGAGACTCACAGGATCTACATGACATCAATCTAGAAATAAGTCGGCTTGCTTCTTCTATCCAGCATAGCGGCCGGACTTTCGACAAGGCTACTCTCATCAGCTCCCTCGAAAGAAAGAAACAAGCTCTACTTAAAAAAGAGGAAGCCACCTGGAGGTTAAAAAGCCGAGCTATTTGGCTCAAGGACGGGGACAGAAACACCAGATTTTTCCATAATTTCGCAAATGCCCGAAGAACAAAAAATGCAATATGGAAAATCGAGAACGATAATTGTTGTAGGGAAAGGTATCCGATTCGGATGACCCTATCCCACTCTAAGGGTGATAGTACCTCAGCAACAACTGTAAAGAAAACTACTTAAGGTTTACTTCTTTATGAAAGCAAGAGAGAATGAAGAAATGCACTAACCGTTGTCTTGCGCTTAATGTCGAATCCAAACTCTTCTCTTTGCTTGCTTGCTCCCAGCTCCTTGCTCTTTTGCTGGCCCAGCTACAATGAGATCCTGCAAAATAACAAAGAAGGAAACTACAAGAAGCATGCAATCATAACTGATTCAAGGATTAGCATAAATCAAATATACAATTATCACAATACATCATTGAAACAAGTGCATATAGAAGAACCTCAATAGCTTTTATTAATGGAAGAAGTAAAGTTCTGAGAGTGTTACAACCATTGAAGGCCCCAATCCAGCAACACCTCCCAGCAGAAAGAATTTCTCCTCTTCACCTCCTTCAAGCAATCACCCAATAGCTCTATAGTGAAACCAACAGCATATCATTACTTTGCACAAAATTCCAGCCTCTTGAGCTCATAGGAGAGAGCTCAATATATAGATGAATTGAGAAAGGATGAGTCAGCTTGCAACTGATGTGTAGCTGCCTTGTGTCCTCTCTCTCTTCAGTTGATCTTCAGTTCTTGAGTCCACTTGGAGAACCTTGCTTCCACTTGGAGAAACAGAGCCTCTAACTCATCACAAGGCGAAATCCCTGATCCAAGTGTCATTTTTGGAAGATTCCAGAGCAATGACTCAGTGTGCCACTTGTCCCATCTCGCTCAGCGCAGGTGGCCTTTGTTCTACCTGCTTTGCAACGCAGGTACACCATGGAGGAGTTGAGTCTCAGCGCAGAAGCCTAGTGGAGCACCTGCTTTGATTTCAGGATTGCTTGTTTTTGAGTGTTTTCAGGTGGAGAACTGATCTGAGAGCTGTTGGTTTGCTGACCTTGTTCCTCTAGGGGTATGAACATCATGTTTAGGGACTTTGGATCCCTTGGATTATTGACAATTCATGCCTGATGCTGCAAGGCACAAAATTGTCTATAACAGATGCCCCCTAAAGTATGAGGTCGTTTATCGGGTGAAATGCTTTATTAGGAGGATCCGAAGTTCATTCAATCTGCTGAGAAGTGTCCTGTAATAAGATACAATACAATACATTATTTTTCATACTTTTTCATGATCTAGCTGAGGCAGGCATTCCCATGCTCAGCTTTATAAATTCATTTTGGTACATAGAACAGGCGATCGTCTGATGGTAGACTGATAATTCTCTGCTGAAATTATCATCCTTTGAGAAGGATGATCATCTGCTGCAATGATGTACACATCAAATGTCTTTATATCCTGAATATATATCGCAGCCCGGATGGATGAAACTAGATCCGGGGTCTTCAATCTCTTCCGATCTTCACTCGATGTACAAGTCGATCCATGTGAGAATTTCTTGAAGTCGAACATGGAAAGACATCGCTTGATTACCGGTCAATGATGTAAACCGTTAACAAGCGCGAGAGGAATCACCGATAAGGATGATGACCCTCAAGGTACGGCAGTACAATTCACATGGTGGGAATAAAGGACTTGGCGTCGACCACCATGCAAAATCTTCTGGTCGAAGGTCATTGATGTATACCTGTCGCCGGAAGTGAGAAACTTGCCATTGAGGTATGCAAGCTTCAAAGTACTGAAGGGGTTGTTCCTAGATCAACTCCTTGGATAATGAGCTAATGTCGACAAGGAGCGATCCGTCAAAGGAGGGCCTTAATGAATCCCACATCAGTGACACGGAACGGAGCTAGTGATTGTGATGAGGTGAAAACAAACTGTGATGTATGATTCAGGGTGGCGGTCATGAAATGGATGAAGGATAATGTATGGCAGTGGATGGGACACGGTTGACTCTTTGCAGAACAACATCTCTTGAACATATAACGACACTGATGTGATGGATTGGTAGCATTACCCCAAATGTGGATGGTGTGGCGAGGACCATGGTGATGAGACCGGTGAATGAAACAACCCAACCCGATGTGATACGGAGGACAAAGTGTCATGTTCAAGAGCGACTTGCTACCATTAAAGCTGTGAGGTTCTCCCAATTTTTCCCCAGTCATTGCTGACCAGTACCTCTTTATTTTTGTCAAGCTTGAGGAGGATAAAATATGCTTGTTCTATAACCTGCCCTTCGGGCAAGCCCATCGCTATGTTTTAACGAGCCTAGCGATAGGGAAACTCGTTCTTGTCTAAAGACAAGTTTTGTCGCTATTTAATGAATTTAACGAGTCTAACGACAAGGATAACTCGGTCCTTTTCATTTTTAGAGAGTCTGAAAAGGTACATAAAGTCAACTCCAGAATTCCTTTTTCGTCATTTAATCCCTTAAGTCCGAAAAAGTATAAAACAATACAGAAGGGATGAATTTTCGATTGCTTTAACGAGCCGAACAAAACAAGCGCTCGATCGTTTTGTGCAATAATCCCTCAGGTCCAAAAAGATTAAAATCTAGAGGAGGGATAGCTTTCCGGTCGCTTTAACGAGCTGGAAGGCCAAAACTCGGCAAACTTTTCATATTTTACGAGTCAGTGAAAAGAGCTCAAAGAAGACTCGTCTTTTGAGGAACGAGTGATGAACAGGGCAGCAGCAAATTCCAGGTACAGGTTGGAATATTCCAATCACGGCAGTGTCACAAGGATGGCTTAGTGAAATCACTCTTCGCAACTGTTCCTCAAAATGGGTAAATAAACATATGGAGATGAACGATTGGCCAAACGAACGGATGGAGGTGATGGCATATAAACACGACCAAGGGCTTTAATATGGCTGTCAAAGGTTACATTTACCAAGGTTATTTACCGGTTCATTTTTTCTGGGTGAGCTTGAACTCTAGGGGAAGATTGCTCACAACTTATGTTTATTTTTTAACGAGCATGAACTATGTGCTAAAACTGCTCGGATCTTGCGTTTATTTTTTAACGAGCATGAACTGTGTGCTAAAACTGCTCGAATATACCAGTCATAATACAAGAAACGCCTCAGGTGAGATAGCTATTTTTTAAGGAGCTTTATCTCACAAAGCTATGCTCCTATTTGGCAAGTTTTGACTTTTGCCCCACATCCTTTCTTTATGCAAGCTGGAAACGGCTAATCCTACGAGTTTAACGGGTTATACCTACAGGTTTAAAGGGAGGACCTAAAAATTTAAAAAATAAATAGTCGTCCCGTGCTTGCATTCCAAAAGGTTTGCATGCCCCCAGGTATAAAGTATAATTTCGAGGCGCTGCCTCTTTCTTATTATCCGAAAAATGGTTTTATTTGCTGCCGCAAACTGAACTCTCTTTTTGGCGATGTCTATCATTAGGTTGCTAAGGATGGTGACTACTTGTTGCAGCAATTTCATCTCTTTCTTTGGAGGCTGCCCCTACTTATCCTTCAAAACATATGTTTTAATGGGTGAGGCTTGCCTTCAAAGATGGTGGCTACTTGCTGCCACAAATGGATCTCCTTCCTCAGGAGAGCCTACTTACCTAGACAAGGGGAGCGAGAAGCTGATTATCTCACTCACATAACTTTGACAAAAGAATCTTATTCTAGAACAACCCTCTCTTCCTTCCTTCGGACGGGGTACGGACTAGTCATATTCTTCTGCGGAAATCAACTTTATACCCAAGGTTTCCTCTGCCCAAGGCAGGCCAGGGTGCATGCCCCCTGGGTCCCAGTTACATCTTTCCGAATCACTCGCATTCATCGGGAAGTAGAACCGGGGGTGGAGGCATTCCTTGAGTGAATAAACCGTTAAGGGATGGTATTTGACTATTTGCGATGCGTGATCCTGGAAATGAAAGTTGGTCTACGAGCTTGACCATTCTTCCTTCGTGCGGAAAACACATGACTCTAAAGAGTGAGGACACTATCGCCTCCATGCAATATATATAGTCTCGTCCAAGGAGTAAGTTATAAACCAAGGGTCCCTGGACGACCATGATGTTCATATGAACTATCTTCCCCTTCAATGTAACGGGAACATTGGGGAGAATCCCTAACGGGCGACTGGTTCCTTTATCAAAACCCGATAGATTTCTCATCTCAGGTAAAAGCGCCGGGGAACCCAGTGCTTTCCAAGCAATAGAGGAAAGGATACTCACAAATGCCCCTTCATCAATGATAGTTCCAGCCATCACCATTCTGTAGATTTGGACGATGATTCTGAATGGGATACTGGCTGGTAACCGGGGTCTGCCTAGTTGATTCCAATCAAAGGACACAACCAGGTTGCTTGGTGGTGGGACCGAATACACGGCCGGATACGACCCTGACGATGTTCCTTCCTGCGATAAAGGAATGGGCGCATTGCCCTGATGCTCATCAGAGTCTGTGTTGATGAAAAGAATCTGGATGGTGTCATCCTTATTCTCTTCAGTGAGGGTGTCATTCGAAGATGAATCTTCAACGACGGTGTCATTTGAGGATGAAACCTCTGAAGGAAGAACCGGGTCAACTGCCGTTTCGACCTTTAGACTTTCGTCTGGTCTGGATTCAGTAGGTTCATTCTCAATGACGGACACTTCAGCTGACCACTTGAGTGGGCCAGCTGGATTTTCAACTATCGAGGGATTAGGCACGAGTTTTTGGTATCCAGGAGGAAGTCGTAACGGTGATACCGGACGATCTTCCAAAACTCTCTTCGCCTCATCTAAGAATGGACATCGGTGGATGGCGTGATCGCCTTCACACAACATACAGGGTGATCTTGGTCTCCATTTTCGTCCTTCACTCTCGCTAGTTGATGGACTGCAATCAACATGACTACCAGAGGTTGATGCTACTGGATTGTGCAACCTGGGGGACCAGTCCCTTAGTATCCGGGGAATACAAGGACAATCACGATGGAAGTGGGTCCCTTTGCAAATGACACATGGCGATTTAGGCCCGGTCGATGCAGTGTGTGGATTTTTGTCAGATGTCTTTTGCTTGCCCCCAGTCGCCTTCGCCATAGGCCCCTTCTGCTTCTTTTCTCTCTTCTTCTTTTCCTTCTTCTCCATGGGAGGCTGACTTCTGCCGGCTCTACCCTGCGAAGATGAAGGATCAGAGGAAGAATTGTAAGAGGTGGAAGGCTGGCGGGTAGCTCGAGACTGGTCTGACTGTTGATTCGACTGCTCAGGATTAGTGGCGATTTGAACTACATTAGTTGAAAAGAGCCATACCGGTAGGCCAATTGTCAATCCTGGAAGTGACAATGTGGCCATATGAGGCGCACCAACATCTCCCCAAGAGGAGAAGGGATTGGGACTTCCACCAAGGTGACTTCCTTGGTTGGTGGGCTCCATACTTTTCAACTGAAAGATCAACGTGGGAATAACATGTGATTATGTTCCGATTAAAATAAATTTTATTAACGACGCTTTAGACACAACTTTGCTTTTTCATGTTTTAAGAGTCGAGAAAAAGCTAAAGATGACTCTAGTCTCCTTCGATGTATTAACGAGCCCGAAGTGACAAATGCTCGGATGGACTTTTTCAGTTATAGAGTTTGAAAAAGGCCAAAAGAAACTGCTCTGGAGTTCTAGGCAGAGGGTGTGCCAAACTTTTCGCGAAACCACAGAATACGTTTTACGGTACGGGTGGTCGATCTTCGTGAATGCTGTGTTCACTGCAGCGCGATCAGTAGGGCGGCCGACACGGCTTCCTATGGATAAAGGCTTTGTTCCTATAGGGGTCTCCCAATATATACGCGACGGTACGTGGGAGCACAAGTCCGTATTAGTGCCACCGACTCTCAGGAGGAATCACCCACCTTCGTAGAGATCGACAGTCACTATGTTTAACGACGCCGGAACACGTCTCTACCTAGACCTCTATGTGTTTGCGTTATGTTTCAAAGCGTTGTTATGTAAATTGAATTTATTTTAATGTTGATCTTGCTTAGCAGTTTGCCTTTAAGGATCACCACGAGATGTATATGACAAATTCCTGATGCAGTCTAAGATGAGAAGCAAACTTTTCAATCTTTCAACTTTGAAAATCTTAACTACTGAGGGAGAAGAAAGGCAAATCTTTTCACACAGATCATAGAGCACACATTAATGCAAAATTTCCTAAATCGTCATGCAAGCAGTCAAATGCAAAAATGCACAATGCATGTATTTTCTTTTCCCTTTCTTAATGTTGATGTATTACAAAAAGAAAGTTGTTATATAACTTTGATTTTGATTTAAAGCGAAAGTAAACAAGTTTGTCCAAAATCAAAAGACACCTTTAAGATTTACTTGTTTAATCACTGGAAATACATGAAATCAAACCATAATGACGAAAGTAAAAAAGACTAATCAGCTATGGACAGCAAACAAGCTAACTCTTTAGACCAGCAAAATGCCTAACACAGGTTCAGATCTAAGAGGCCAAAGCAAGACTAGTTTACTTTCGTTATGGGAAATTGTAAATGATGTAAGAAATACAAAAGAACAAGTACAATTTCGTTATATAACAGAGGCGGAATGATGGCAAGTAAGGTTGGTTTCAGAATAGGTGCAAGACTGGTAACTGGCTGCAAAATCTATAGTGAAAACAGGCAAGAAAAAGGGAGGAAACCCCAAATGCACAAGGCAAAATTGGGCCAACGCAGGTGCTGCACAGCCAGTCTGGCTCTCAGCGCAGGTAGCCCCTTCGGGACCTGCGTTGCAAAGCAGGTAGCCTGTGTACTACCTGCTTTGGAAAACGAAAGTTGCGTTTTCTCAGTTTCCGGGTCACAATTTTCTCAAAAATTCACAGTTTTTTCTCAAATCAGAAGCTATCAGTCAAGCACACACTAAGGGATGACAAGGAATATGAAAATCTATCACTAAGAGCTTACAAGGATCCTTGTAGATCAGCTCTTCAAATCATGAACATGCTCAGAAATGAGCTAGAGTAGCTGCCCTCTACTTCGCTTTTGATATAGTCAAAAGCTTTTCGATTTGGTACTCTTTTGTTCAGGAAATGAATAGCAAAATACTACAAACAATCAAACAGATACGATCCCCAGCGGAGTCGCCAATTTGTTGTAGGGAAAAGTATCTGATTCGGATGACCCTATCCCACTCTAAGGGTGATAGTACCTCAGCAACAACTGTAAAGAAAACTACTTAAGGTTTACTTCTTTATGAAAGCAAGAGAGAATGAAGAAATTCACTAACCGTTGTCTTGCGCTTAATGTCGAATCCAAACTCTTCTCTTTGCTTGCTTACTCCCAGCTCCTTGCTCTTTTGCTGGCCCAGCTACAATGAGATCCTGCAAAATAACAAAGAAGGAAACTACAAGAAGCATGCAATCATAACTGATTCAAGGATTAGCATAAATCAAATATACAATTATCACAATACATCATTGAAACAAGTGCATATAGAAGAACCTCAATAGCTTTTATTAATGGAAGAAGTAAAGTTCTGAGAGTGTTACAACCATTGAAGGCCCCAATCCAGCAACACCTCCCAGCAGAAAGAATTTCTCCTCTTCACCTCCTTCAAGCAATCACCCAATAGCTCTATAGTGAAACCAACAGCATATCATTACTTTGCACAAAATTCCAGCCTCTTGAGCTCATAGGAGAGAGCTCAATATATAGATGAATTGAGAAAGGATGAGTCAGCTTGCAACTGATGTGTAGCTGCCTTGTGTCCTCTCTCTCTTCAGTTGATCTTCAGTTCTTGAGTCCACTTGGAGAACCTTGCTTCCACTTGGAGAAACAGAGCCTCTGACTCATCAGAAGGCGAAATCCCTGATCCAAGTGTCATTTTTGGAAGATTCCAGAGCAATGACTCAGTGTGCCACTTGTCCCATCTCGCTCAGCGCAGGTGGCCTTTGTTCTACCTGCTTTGCAACGCAGGTACACCATGGAGGAGTTGAGTCTCAGCGCAGAAGCCTAGTGGAGCACCTGCTTTGATTTCAGGATTGCTTGTTTTTGAGTGTTTTCAGGTGGAGAACTGATCTGAGAGCTGTTGGTTTGCTGACCTTGTTCCTCTAGGGGTATGAACATCATGTTTAGGGACTTTGGATCCCTTGGATTATTGACAATTCATGCCTGATGCTGCAAGGCACAAAATTGTCTATAACAGATGCCCCCTAAAGTATGAGGTCGTTTATCAGGTGAAATGCTTTATTAGGAGGATCCGAAGTTCATTCAATCTGCTGAGAAGTGTCCTGTAATAAGATACAATACAATACATTATTTTTCATACTTTTTCATGATCTAGCTGAGGCGGGCATTCCCATGCTCAGCTTTATAAATTCATTTTGGTACATAGAACAGGCGATCGTCTGATGGTAGACTGATAATTCTCTGCTGAAATTATCATCCTTTGAGAAGGATGATCATCTGCTGCAATGATGTACACATCAAATGTCTTTATATCCTGAATATATATCGCAGCCCGGATGGATGAAACTAGATCCGGGGTCTTCAATCTCTTCCGATCTTCACTCGATGTACAAGTCGATCCATGTGAGAATTTCTTGAAGTCGAACATGGAAAGACATCGCTTGATTACCGGTCAATGATGTAAACCGTTAACAAGCGCGAGAGGAATCACCGATAAGGACTGGGCTTGGCTCGTCGACCGTTTTTACTACAAGATCTCAAAATGGGAAATGCGTTTTCTGTCCCTCGCTGGCAGATTTATCTTGGTACAAGCGGTTCTCTCCCAACTCACGGTGTATTGGGGCCACCTATTCCTTCTCCCAGCTTCTGGTAACAAGAAAATGAAGTCCATCGCAGCCAATTTCTTGTGGGGGGGACGATCTATCCACTCTAAACTCCACCTTGTCAAAATGGACTCAATTACTAGACCGAAAGAAAAAGGTGGCTGGGGTCTTCTCAACATGGAACATTTTGGAAAAGCACTCATTTGCAAATCTCTACACAGGGGAATATTATTCGGGAACAGTCCGTGGAGTACTTTAATCAATCAAAAGTACCTCAAAGGCAGGAACTTGGCATACTGGCTCAGAAGGTCTTCTCTTGGAATCAGGAATGGTTCCCCTATTTGGCTCAGCTTCAAAAAAGCCCAATCCTTCTTCCTGAAGAATTTAAAATGGACACTTTTCTCTAGTTCCAGCGTCTACATTGGTATAGACCCCACCTTATACAACCTAGAATCCATGATCCCCCCGCCTTTACTCTCCTTTTTTCACTCCAGGGGCCTTTTCACCTGGGACAAATTTATTGACTCTTGGTCCTCTCTCGAACCTCTCTGGAAATCCGATCTTCAACTAGCCATTCCCCCCCCCCTCCGTCCTCATTGGCTCTCATTCACTGCCAGATTCACCAGCCGCGGGATTTTTCAATTAGAAACCAAGGATGATCTCACCTGGTCTACTGATAACACTATCCGCCCCATCTCTGTTCGGAACCTCTACTCTGTCTTAATACCTGTTTTGCCTCCTCTCCCCTCTATCTTTCCGGTCAAGCTCTGGAAAGCCCCCTGCCCTCTCAAATCCATTCTCTTTTCATGGCTTCTCTTCTCCAACAAGAATCTTTCCTGGGATGTTCTGCAAAAGAAAGGATGGCTTGGACCAAGCAGATGTCAACTTTGCCTCGCGGAGTTGGAATCGAACTATCATGTGTTCTTTCACTGCTCCGCCTCCTCTGCTATCTGGAATGAACTCTCCTTGATCTATGGCTTTCCTCACATGCTGTTTTCTTCTGTACAGGAAGCCTTCTCATGGTGGGGCGCACAAAGCCCCAGCTGGCAGGCTCTCTTCATTATCTCTTGCTGGAACATATGGAAGTGGAGGAACAGACGCATATTCCACGCATGTTGCCTGCCGCTCGCCTCCATTCTTCCTTTTATTCTGGGGTCTATGCCCACTCCGCTCTAAATTGGCTACTTGTGTCTTTCAAATATCAGTCATACATTTCTTTTGGCCAACAGCACATCGTTATTCTTGGAATATACTGAAACAGCGCTTCCCATATTTGACATGCTGTTTCTTTTGGCTACAGCTCATCGTTATATTTGGCATATTTCTGAACAGATCTTCAGCTCTTTCTGTTCTTTTTGGGATTGTCCATACCTACGCCTGCTCTTTTGGATTGGATCACATGTTTTCTGCCTATTCTGCTGAGGATTTATGCTTCCATGCCTCCATGTTCATTATATATGTTCTGCTCGCTGAGGCTTCATGCCTTCAATGTACTTCTGTTCATTATATATGTTTTGCTCAGTATGTCTTGCCATTCAGGCTGAGGCTTCAAGCCTTCAATGTACTTCTGATCATTATATACTCTTAATATAATCTATTCCGTTTTTTCTCTCTGAAAAAAAAAACTCACGGTATGTTGATGGTTATCGAAGGAAACGAAGGAATTTTAAACAATAATTTTTTTTACTACCTAAATGGAATTCCGTTTAGATGGCGAAATTTAGATGGTAAGCCTCTGCAAAATAAGGGGCATTAAAATATTTTTATTATTGTAATATATTTTTGCATGAATTTTAGTGAAATTAAATTTGATTGATCCCTTTACAATTTTTAGAAAGTAATGTGATGAGAGATTAATGAATTTGTAACCGACATCAACACATAAAATTATATATTTTTAACATGAGTCTAGTTTTTTCGTAAATCTGATATATATATTGATTACTTTTTTATACTTCGGATGGATTGAGGTTCTTTCAAGTTGAGACTTTTAGAGAAGCAATTGAGGGAATTTCAGCGGACGCTGAAAAGTTTCATCTGTATGAGGAGTTTTCAAAGCTTTTCAATATCGAAATAAAATGAAAAAGCTTTAAGAACTCTCAAAATATGAAAAGCATGGTCACGTAAGACAATATGAAGCTTAGCCCTCCATTTTTTATATTGATAACTTTTGAATTGATGCTAAATTATTTTTCATAGATAGGATTGGGAATAGTTTTGAATTAGAATTGCATTGCTTGCATGGTTATGCACAGAGATCGAACGTTGGGAGTTTACCAATTATACTAACTGAAGATGAAATGTCTTTGCATCATCCTGAACGATTTCCCATCAACAAAGTGTGCGAGACATATGAAAGTGTTAATGAATACTTGTCAACGCACATTCAATTGATCCGTGAGAACTGCTTCTCTTCATTGCGGGTGAGGAATTTGGGTGCATGCAAATAAGGAACTGCACATGCAAATAAGGAACTACAAACATTCTATGTAAGGAATGATGTTCCATGGAGCTCCCATGTGGCCACCAATGAATGGTTGGTTGCTCCAAGATTTGTCCTCCTTGCGTCCTCCTTGCTAGCATCATTGCGAGAAACGTTGTCTTCAAAGTCACTATGTTCTTATGTGTTGAACCTTATGTGTGCTTTGCATGGAGAAATGTGAATGGAAGTGCAAACATCATATTTGTGATCACCTCTGCCATGAACCATGTACGAGGCCTGTCCTCGACCCAACCTTAAATATGATCTCACCTGCAAAATTCCAAATATTATTAGAGCTTGAAATGAATTCAATATATTACTTTGATTCAAAGGTAAACAAAATAAATAGACCTCTGCAACAAGTTGGTTAAATCGATTGAGAATGGAGGAGCACATGCTCGAAGACATATCGAAAGGTTAAAGCCATTGAGAATAGAGAAACCCATGCAGGGAGAAGTATGAAAAAGCCACGCGAGAGGCATTTTACAACCCAACCAAGTCCAGTTGAAGTGACCAAGTGGAAAACTAAAAAGAAGCATTTCCTTTCAATTTAATTTTCATTTTTATTTAAATATGGAAGTGGTGCAAACAGAAAAAACATAATACATTCTAAGCCCTCAATCTCCTATTCAAACAAAAAATATATTCCCTCTACAAACAATCCCTCAATCTCTTATAATTTAAAATAAAATTAAAATTAAAATCAACCTGCCCACGTCCACCTCAGAGTGAAATGAAAAGCGTCCGACTAAAAAAGAGAAACTTCCCCTCATCACCCTACAAATCTCACCTTATAATTTTGATATAATAAATATGTACATTGCCTTTTGTATTTTTACGCTCCAGATTTATATAAGAGAAAACTTTGGCCCTTTGATCTTAGTACAATTATTTTATTGACATCCAATAAAATGTGCAAGTAACTATATCCTTTAAAACTATTTAAAATTTTGAATAATTACTTTAGAAGCTATATCCAAAAAATTGTTTGATCAATTATTAATGTGAGACAACATAAACTTTATAGAGAATACTAATTAAAAAAACAAAAAAACATTTATATGTATGCGTTAATATTTTCTCGCAATTCATGTATCGTGTTTTGATTTTGACATTATGTTGCAGATGCTGAGATTATTCTGAGATAACATAGGTTATCTCATCAGATTATTATGCTACTAATTATTTTTTATTTAAAAGGAAAATATTAAATAGCAACTTTTCATATTCTTACAAGATTATTATATTATTAATCACTTTTTCATAAATAAAAAAAAAAAATATTAAATAATAATTTTGTATATTATATTGATTTATTTTTTATCTTATTAACTAAATAATTTTTTTAAATATTTATTTCTTTAATTTTTTAATATTCATATTAAAAATACAATCCAAAAAAATTTAAATAAAAATATAAATTTTCGTTATTCAAAACACTCTTCTTCATCAATAAAATCAACATACATCTATTTTACGCTTATAATAGATTCTTTCCTTATTTTTACATCCTAAGATAAAACTTTCCTCCAATTTTACATCCTAAGATAAATTTAGGATTCAAAAAATTATCAGCTAAACACTATAATCCAACCTTAAAATGTGGTCCAATTACCAGTAATTCCAATATGAAGATAGATAAAACGTACCTTCTAAACACGCACATGTAAAGATAGGAAATGTGATTGTCAGACCATGTACGGGATCATCGTGATCTGTGCATGTGGGCAACTACATCATATCTTATCATAAAGTGGAAGTGGCAAAATACATTACAGTTCATCGCATCAAATCAACTTTACATTACACGCTTTTTTATCTAACTTTAAATTGGTTTTGACCTATCAGTTGCAGACCCCTTAAATTCCAATAATCGTCACATCTTTGTGTACGAATTAAAGTCTACAAAAGACCTAAAGATCTTTGTGTACATCGTCACATCTTTGTGTACGAATTAAAGTCTCCAAAAGACCTAAAGGGATGGGATGGGATGGGATGGTACGAATCTCCAAAAGACCTAATGGGATGGGATGGGATGGGATGAGCTGCGGTTATCATTTGTTATAAAGCAATTGAAGTCTCAATTAATATTTTGAACCAAAAAAGATGAATTGTAGTGTATAAAGTTTATATTATTAAAATATAATATAATAATTTTTTTATTTAAGTTTTAATTGATTTATTTAGTTTTGGCCAAAAAAAATTCTCATGTGATTTCTATTTAAAAACTTTAATTAATTTATTATGGATCACAGAGGCTTGAATACAGAAATAACTATCTTATACGGAAGGGCCATGCTATTAAAGTTCATCACTTTGAATGGTCTCGCATAAGGGTTTCCAAGTTGAACACAAATCTAGCTTTTCTAAAACGATGTAGAGACTCTTGAAATTATGTCTCTACATTGCTCTCTCTGTAAGCCTTTGCCATGGTCTACCTTTTCATGTGGTCGTGTTGGTTCGAAACGCTTAGGCCAAAATATTCTCTCATGTAATTTCCACCGAAAGACTTTGTTTAGATAATAAAACGGGATATAGTACTAGTTCATAAAAAAATCTTAAAAAAAGAAAAGCAATACTCTATATCAGTTTATAAAACGTCCGATAAGGTTTTCTTCCAAAAAGAAGGGAAACACTCTATATCGCCATTTCTTTCCGAGAAAAGTTTGGATAGCTAGACGACCATTTTAAATAAGAGATTTCCGCGAAATTGTTATCCAGGGTCTACTTAATAAAGCATTCGTATCCACATATTTTTAGGTTATCTTGTGCATTGAATAAAGCATTCGTATCCACATATTTTTAGGGCATTTGTATTCACATATTTTTAGGTTATCTAATAAAGCATTCGTATCCACATATTTTTAGGGCATTCGTATTCACATATTTTTAGGTTATCTTGTGCGTTAAATAAAAACTAAAGTGTGATTTAATGAATAAGATGAAGATAATCATTAACCTACTGGTTATTATCGTGGTGAGTATAATTGCATTGATTTCGCATTTTGACTAAAAATTGAATGGCAAGTATAAAGTTTACATTATTAAAAACAAATATTTTTTTCTTAATATAATAATTTTATTTATTTAAATTTTGATTGGTTTATTTAGTTTTGTTCTTATTTTGTAATGATAATCCTGTATAGTGTATTTGTGAGTTCATAAAAAGATTTCCTTATGTATAAAAAGTACAGTTTTATTCACTTAATTATTTGTATAGAAGTAATATGTTTCATAAGTTCAAAGTTCGAGATCCTTAATAATGATTTTGTTTTAAATATAATAAATAAATTAATATTTATTTTATACTATTATTATTTTTTAATGTAAAATAAATATTTATTTTTTGAAAATAATTTCAATTATATTTTTTATTAATAATTTATATTTCTTTTTTCAAATTATTATTCCATCTCATTCTTATTATAGTTATAAACAATTTTATTAGACTAAATGTATAACAAATATATTAATCATTAATATTTTAACAAAATAAATATACTAATTATCAATCTTATATAAATTGTGAATATATTTATTGTTTTTAATCATAATGTGGGTGGGTAGTTTTGAATAATTTTAACTAGTGTTTCATTTCTAAATTAGAAAAAAAAAAAACACAATTTCATTCTTATTCTTTTATTTTTTCATATGAATTATTAAGTTCTCAACTTTATAGTATTCAAACATATGGGAATATGGGTCTTTGTTATTTTCACCAAAAATCAAATTGCAATGGATAAAGTTTACATTATTAAAAGTTTTTTTTTTTTTTTAATATAATAATTTTATCTATTTAAATTTTGGTTGGTATTTTGCAATGATAATATTTGAATAGTCCTTGTGAGTTCATAATAAAACTCATACAACATCTATTGATCTATGTATCACATAAAAACTAAAGCATCATGAATTTGTTGGACAACGTTTCGAACCCCCTAATGTGGTTCATCATCAAGAGAGGATTATTATTTATCATAACATCTTTCGTAAGAAATCACATAAGAGAGATTCTCATCCACGCGTTTCGAATCAGCCAATGTGAATTTATTTACAACACCAATAGCCTCGCGTGATTGTTCTAAAAGTTCCTCTCCATCTTTGCATAATATTCCATTCACTTGCATGGATGGAGTTTGTCTAAAAAATTATAGATTTTCCATACAAATCTATAGAAATAATAGATTAAAATAAACAAATACGGTATTAAAATTTATTAAAAAATCATCCACAAATAGAGTTATTATTATTTCAGTGTGCCCAGAGGGACAACGCAATCATCAATTATCTTGCTATTTTAATTGTAAATTTTATTAATATAAAATTGTATGTCTTTATTGTTTTTTTTACTCTAATTTAACTATATTTAAACTAAGTGGGAGTATCTACACTATATGCCTTTTTCAAATGTGACACATGGTTCATACTTTTCAAAATTCAATAATTAAACTAAGCCCAGGAAGGCTAGTTATGGGGCCTTGTTATAGATTCATTTTAAGTAAGGATGTAACATGTTTCAAAAAAGATGAAATAATTTTAGTTTAAATATTTTCTTAAAACTATCTCCTATCTCTTCATAATTTTTAATGAATCTATAGTTGTTCTCTTTATATATAATGAGTAGTTTTTCATTATTTAAATTGTATTTTTGAATTTAATATGTAATATATAATTTAAGTGTGTAAGTGACAAATTCGTTGTTAGATTTTAGAGAAAAATTTTAAAAAATATATACCTAAAAAATACCAAAATGTTCATAAGTTTAAACTATTTTTTGCAATTAATATATTTTAAACCATAATGGAATATTACTTGATCTTCCATATTAAAATATTTATTGATAATTTATATCTAAATTTTTTATTATTATAAATATTTTTAAATATTTCATATTAATTTTATATTATGAAGTGAATGTATTACATATTTCTCAATTATTACTCTTCTTAGAAAGTATCTGATATTTTTTATTTTATTTTTTAAAAGATTTTATTTTTATATATATCATTGATAATACATAAATCAATTAATATAAATTTTCAAATAATTTATTCAAATTCGGCGTTGAAATATTTTTGAAAAATATAAGATTTAAATTTTTTTTATTTTTTTTTTATTTTTTTATATTTAAATTATCAAATTATCTTAATTCATATAAACCTTCAATGTGAGTCAAATATATTAAAATGTGATATAAACAACAGATTCAATAACCATAATCTATATTCATTTATGTTTTTTAATTATACCAGACATTTTTTTTGTTTAGAAAATATCTTAATTTTAAGAAAAACCTTTGTCAACCCCACTTACTTTAAGAAAGGGCAGAAATTGATAATGTAATGGTGGACTGACATGGGTTTGATCTACAGTTAGTTACACTCGAAGGATTGCTATAAATGCAAGTAGTTCTCCTTGCATTCTGTTACGAAAATCGAAGGTAAACAACTATTTGTCAACCCCACTTTAAGAAAGGGCAGAAATTGATAATGTAATGGTGCACTGACATGGGTTTGCTCTACAGTTAGTTACACTCCAAGGATTGCTATAAATGCATGTAGTTCTCCTTGCATTCTGTTACGAAAATCGAAGGTAAACCACTATTTATTCTTGAAGTAAAAAACTTTACAAAATTATAAAGAATAACTTCAAACCTGCAATTTTAACAAATATCAAATATATAAAATAAATTGAATGAACTATTTATTCCTGAAGTAAAGACCAGAAAAGTACTGCGCAGAAAATATCCAAAAATTAAATCAACCTATATAACAAATTGAACGAACGATTTATTCTTGGTTTATTCTTGAAATACAAACCAGAAAAATACTGCGATTCAGCCTGGGTTTGTTCAAACAAGCCAGAAATGGGCCACGACACATCATCCTTGTGCTACCTGTTAGGAGGAAGACAAACGACATTCCTTCATCATCATGTCAAAATAATAGGAGAACTGCTCATTGGTAGAATAAGAATAATAGGTCTCTATTGTGTATGACAGTGTAATAAAGTATGATTGCACACAGTTATTATTAGGGTTGATCTCAAGTTTTGTAAGCTAGTTGAGACATAGACTAGTAGACAACATTGGTTAAAATTAAGAGGAAATGTTGGATGCAAATAGATTCATATAATTGTATATAGAATTTAAGTTTAAGAAAAAATATTGGTAAGCATTAGAATTATTTAATGTTTATTAACATATTAAAATCTTGAATCTCATTTTTTTTATAAAATTTATTTTCTTATTCCGAAAGAATTCAATTAACACATTTTTTTTTTATAATTTTTTTATTTCATCTTCATTTTCATTTTTTATTTTAATTAAAAAAGGAAATATATTTTAAACTTGGCTTTAATGTTTTTTAACTTTAAGTACCACAATTATGATAACAGGGTTTGTAAAAATTAACATTTTGTAATAAAAGTTGATTATTTTCTTTTTTAATTTTTTCATCAATTAATATCATTTTCTAATTGCAATAACCAAAGTATTTAATGTGCACAACACCCTCTTTATCTAGCACCAATTTCCGTGATTCGATTAAGATCCTAGTGCCCATAAAAATGTGCCCAATAACAACTCTATCAAAGAAAAAAACTCCATAATGCACCTACTAAATTAACTCAATATGATATATTTTTATCAAAGGCAACTCCATAATGTACCTACTGAATTAACTCAATATGAGATATTTTTATTAAAGACTCCATATTTTAGTAGAACAATTTTTATTTTATTTTTTGAAAGAAAAAGCCATTTTAGGATTGGCAAATAATATAGTTGATATAATTATTCACACCCCTTAATATGCATCATCTTCTAGAGTGCATTTGATGGAGAGGGAGTAAATAGATGAATTAGATCAATTTCCCCATATTTTATATACAAGACAAGGTTTCTCATTTCCTTGGTTGCACATAGCTCTAAGGGTTTTGTTTCAATGGTGGAAAATGGTACAACACCAATGGGTTCAACATTATTGTTAGGCACAAATCAATAAAAATATTGAAATAAGTAACTTAGTGATTTAAGACCAAAATATAAGAATGAAAAATAATGATTTTTTAATGGGAGAAGCCTCTTTTTACAATAGAATAAATATACAAGATAACTAAGATCCTCTAAAACAAGATTTCGTTTATAGGATATAAGGAGTACAAATATAACTAAATGTTTTACCTAACAATATTAATGTAACAATAAAAAATAATAAAGCAATATATAGGGATATAGATGACACGTCTATGGATTAACATGTCCTTCCCCTTCAAACAAGTATTTTCTTTGACACTTGATTAGATCCAAATGTTTCTAAATGAACAACTCTTCTTATCATATCACTTCTGTTGGACATTGGATAAACCAACGCTCCCCACGTGTTTCCCGACATGTGCTTAAACGCCTCTCATGGATCCATTAACTCTAGTAATGTTTCCATTTATTAAAATAGAAAATCGTGATTCCAACAAGTAGTATCAGAGTCAAAGGTGTCGGGTTTGAATCGCACTCGACTTGAACTCCACGGAGATTGTTGGAGATTGGATAAACCAATGCTCCTTGCGTGTTTAGCGACATGTGCTTAACCATGTCTTATGGATTTATTAATTCTAGCGATGCATCCATTTACTAACACCTGTGGGTTTTGGTGTAACGATAATTTTGAATCTGACAAGTTCTTCCATAGGTAGGTTCTTCGACTTGACGAGGTATTAGTAATGCTCAACAATACCGCTACCTGTTTTTTGTTTCAAGGATTCTCTTTGGTTCTTGTATGATTTTTCCTTCTTTTTAACCTCTAATAATATAGTTTGATTTGGGATATTGTTGTTAGTTACCTTATTTAAGAACCGAAAATGGAAAATTAGATGCACACACGAAGATGGATGAAACTCTAATTTGTAATCCTTACTTGCAATCCTCTACAAAACTTTATAGAGACCATAATTCTTTGGTGCTAATTTATTTTACTTCCTTTCTTTATTGAGAAATATTTATTTGTATGGTTGTAGCCATATAAAAATCCAATCCCTCACATTAAATTCCCTTTTTCTATGATTTTGATATGTTTGTTGTTCAATTCTATTCCATATTATAACCAAGTTTTCCTTCAATAGTTTGAGAATCTCTTTTCGTTGGTGCTCTATGTTGTCCTTCATTACTCAAACATTTTCTCTTTTTTTCAAGGGTAATGTGATGGGTGGAGGGTGATATCCATAAAGTTCCATAAATGGGGGCTCTTTTGATGAAGTATGGAAGGATCTATTGTACCGCCATTCTGTCAAGGGATACCACTTGACCCATTGTGTCTGTTAATCAAATCCAAAGCGATGAAGATATTCTTTTAGGAATTTGTTCACAATATTATTTTTCTTCTCAAATTGAGGATAGTAAGAGGAGCTATGATCCAATTGAGTAACCAAACAAGAAAATATTCTAGCCCACAAATTTCCAATGAAAAATAGATCTCTCTCACTTACAATAATCGTTGGGATTCCATGTACCTTTTTAATTATTTCCATGAATGTTTTGGCTACTATACTTACTTTAGAGGATGATAAAGTGAACAAAAATGGTTACACTTTGTGATTCTATCCATTACTACCATGATAGCCTTCTTTTCTTTAGAATTTGAGAGACTTGTAATAAAATCAATAAATCCTTGTACCAACGTTGACTTGGTAGAAGTAACGGTTATAGGAGACCTATGATCTTGATTCTATCTTCCTCATTATATTGGTTAGCCACACATTCAACCATAAACATTTGAACAAAAATTTCAAAACCTTCTATAAAAGTATAATTCTTAATCCCATGGTATGTTTTCAAGAACCCTAAATTCATTCTATAGGAAAAATGTGCAATTCCATAACGACCTTGTGTTTGAATTGTGAATTCTTGCATAAATATAGGAGATCTTGACCCCTTAGAAAACCATTTTTCTGCACAAATTTATCTAATAAAATTTTATTCTCTTGTAGTTATTAATGAGCTTAGACACCATTTCTAATCCTTACATATTTTACCCAATAAGATTGTGGAATGGTAATAATACATAGTAAACCATAATTTTCTTCTTTCTTCCTCGAAAGTGCATCTACCACCATATTATGTTTCAATATCATAGATATTTCAAATACATAGCCTATCATATTTGTAATTGAGTTTTGTTTCTATTTTGAAGATAATCATTTTTCCAAGAAATTCTTCAAACTATTGTGATCTATTTTTACCTTGAACTATCTTCCTATTAGGTAGGGATGTAATTTCTTAACATAATTTAATATGGCCAAGATTTCCTTTTCATAGATGGGATTAAGTAAGATATTCCCTTTAATTTTGTTACTTTCATTCTTAACAGGCATTTTTTCTTGCATTAGCACCACACAAATGCCATGTTTATAGGCATCACACTCCATAACCAATTTTTTTGTGAAGTTAAGTGTGTCTAATATGGGAGATGTAAACATAGCATCCTTAAGTTAGTCAAAATATTATGTTTCTTCTTGAGTTTAGTAAAATCCACATCTTCTAATAATGCTATCATAGGTGTTTCCATTTGTTTCTAATTCCTGAAAAACTTGTGGTAATAGCTTTACAACTGTAAGAATCCTCTAATATTCTTCAACATTTTTGGAATTGGTCATTCCATCTATTGGAAGTGTGAACAAAACTAAGAGGTGGGGGGGGGGGGGTTTGAATCATTATTGTTCCCTATTATCAATTTTTACCAAATTTTCCTTCTTTTTTTTCACAAACCTTGATTCATTCGTTCATAAGTAACATAGTATATGATCATATCTAAACATAAACAAAGTAAACCACTTGAGCAGTTATAACATTAGAAAATAACCATGTGCAACAACACATCAAAGCACATCATTGCACATAAAGACATCAGATGTTAGGTGGAAACCAAAAAGGCATAAAACCACCATTAGATGCTTTTCTTCACTCTTCTTCTATCAATAAAAATATTTCTTTTAAATATGATCAATGGCCACCATTAGTGTGAAAGCTACAACTTTCCAATCACGTAAGCCGATACTCGCTCTAGGCCACTACCTATATGAACTTTGTATTCCACCACCTGCTGGAATCCACCACTCCCACGACATTACTGGCCACCACCTACTCAATGCCCCAACACCTAATAGTCTATCCATCCACCACTCCCAATTTGTCATGCCTCTACTTGAAGGATTCCACTACACCCTAAATTTGAAAGTCACCACTTGCCCACTCAAGGCCCCAACCTTCAAGATAGTCTTGTTGACCTCATTTCACAATATTTCAGACTGAGTTCCACTCAACAAACTCATGAAAACATCGTGGGCCTCATTTCATCCCATTTTCATATTGGACCCATAAATATATTTAGTTCATCAACAATTGAATAGAGACACCTACAACACAACCATCTCCAACACAACTAATATCTACATTAAAAAATCGACCAATACATCATCCCAACATCATCTACACATGATAATAATAGCATACAAATATGTCCATGACAACATATATAAATATATGCAACACCAACAATAAGAAACAATATATGTAGCATATGATTTCTATAACTATACATGACATGCTCAACAAGTCATTGTTGCAACACACTGTTAGCAATTTGATATCTAATATACAACTACAACAATACTCTATTCTCCATATCAAAAGTAACATGATACTCATATCTCAATACAAATTTTGATAATTTATTCTCCATAGGCACTCTCAACATCTCTGCAGTGTTTCTCCAAATATGATCTTTCATTTCCACTCTATCTACAATATTGTAGCTCACGTTATCTCTCAGTCTAACCCCTTCTAATGCACACTCCAACATTTTATCAATGATGAAAGATGAAATCAATAAAAAACACTAATCCTCATTATATTTGAATTTGTAACCTTCTATAATGTGGAGTAACTAAATTCGACTCTAAACCTTCAAAAAATTTGGGCTAATACCTTGGGAAATGATCATGGTAAATTTGTGCAGGCACAAATTAAATTTTTTCACCTATGAGCATCATCGTGAGGATTGAATTTTATCTCAAAGATGATTGTTTCTTAGATAGTATAGGCATCACATTGAATATGTTTCTATCTTTGTTTTATGCATAATTGTCTGCAGAGAAGATGCCTTAAGATATGGAAAATCACCTCCTCTATGACCATAACTTTTCGATTTTTCCTGAATGGTTCTCCAACGCATGAAGTGCCTATAAAAACCTTAGTAACAAATCATCATGCCTCTAATAATGATGAAAAATCCTCAAAACTTGTTGACATAAATTCCAAAACAATTGACTGCTTAGGTAAACATCTCAGGTTGACATCAATGCCAACACAATGCGGCCAACATGCTCCAACTTTAGCATTTTTTTCAACCTGTAGCCACAACACCAAGCTAATCTCCATAAACTCCTCAAATAGGTTTATCTCCTTCTCCTCTTGTGGACATTTCACTCTCCCCCTTTGACATCAATATAAAAGTGAAGAAAATTATGGTGGAACCACAAGTTGAACACTACTAATATGACCTGATATGCAGATGAAAGTTGATTAGCTCCTCATGCCAAAAATCCAACAACATGATAACAAACCAACAATTCAATAGCATGCTTCTATGCCAACATGATGCCAACAAGCCAACATAATGTACCCATAAACATGTAATGGGGCTACAAAGATCTCTCCATTCTAATGTAGAAACACTTCTTCTACATAGTTATAAGACTCCTTTCCATTTTCAAGAGACTTTCTCCTCATGGATGAATACTTCAACCAAGTTTGACCCAATTATATATAATGAAAATAAATGGATTTATAATCATCATACATGTCTATATAAATGAGCTATAACAACCCATACATGGTTGAAACAAGTTATATCGAATAGCACATCCAAGGCTAAAAAACTCTTAAGACTCTCTCTCATGCATGACGAAGACTCATGACTCTCTACAAGACATGGACCACCCAACCAATGCACGAATAATGAAAAAAATAGTTATTACAAGGCTATCTCAAGAATATACAAAAATAGATTTTGATACCTAATAGCTCATACATTGCTGAAATGGACATACCCTTTTGCATACATATCACCAACCACAAGACACGAACGACTGTACCACTGTCTCTCTCTATCATTATGACTCTCTCAATTATGCATGCATGGGACTTGGACTATTCGACCATCACCCTGATCCGGATTTAAATAGGAACACAATGAATTATAGAGATAACCATAAATATAGAGATACAACATAAATAATACTTCATTTCATTAATGTAAAATACTAAAATATGCTTACAAACAGAAATGGAAATAAACTAGCTCGAGTGATGGTAGCTTATCTCTGAGGAGAGATGTGGCGGCTACATGCCTCCGAACTGTCTTACAATGAGGCTTGAAGGCATATTTATTGTTGAGAAACAATGGAAAACCCTAAACATCCAAAACCCTAACCCTAGGAGATGAAGCGCCAAACTATGGGCCCCGTTTTGCGTAAATTGGTACATCAACTTCCTAAAATAGTAAATTGTGCTACAAATAAGGAAATTGAAAAACTGAAAGAAACAATGGTGGGGGTCCAAGTGGAATTGGCGGGTGGCCACTAATATCCACTTGGATCACACCCATATGAAAAAGACACCAATTTTATAAAGATTCAAAATAACACAAAAATGTGCTTTACATTGCCTCATGCTAGGGTTGCTCAACAAACTCATATAAGATGTCATGAAAAATACATACATATGGTTGAAGTATCACTCTCCTCTACACATGGATGAACTAAAGATGCTCTTCTATTCATGGCTGGCACCAAGGCTTTTTCAAAAATTTACGAATGTTAACCAAGAACATATATATGGCTAAAAAATGTACTCTTTCACTCATAGAAACATATATGAAGCGTCTACGAATGAATGAGTGAAATAATATGAGAAATGACAAACAATCCTTGAAACCTTCATACGATGCATAACTCCCCCTCAGTTCATTATAGAGTCCAATAGGTAAGATGATCCTATGGAACTGAATGTGCATGAGGCTCTTGTACACAACACGTTGCTTCTTCTACAACTTGTACAAATACCATTTCACCATACTACAACCATGTGCTCCCCCTAAGGCTATGCAACTCTCATATATTTCTGCAATCATCCAGGAATGTGTATCAGGTTATCATGGACTCCAAAGTGGTCTTTCTCTCTACTTAATGTCTTGTTTCTCTTTATTCTTACACATGGTGCTAGGTTGCTTCTTTTCTTGGACACTCTCCTCTTTCCTTCTTCTAGGTGTACTCTAAATCATCTTCTCATTCTGTCAGATCTTCCTTGAGGAGTTGAACATAATACAATCTCTAGCCATGTGACCATAATTGTCACAAGAATAACACCTCACATTGAGATATGATGTAAGGGGATCAAAGATTCTACTAATCCCATCATACCTTTACCTCACTTGAAACATGCCTCTAGTCCATTCGATATATCTGTGATCAATAACCTTATGGCCAAACATGAGAAACAAAAACCATTAAATGCATAAGTATACATGACAGTTGATCTCCTCGGTTTCTCATGTTGTTACAAGCTCCATTGACTAGATCTATTAAATCTTCTACTATAGTTGGTTGCAAAATTTCCATAATTGTGGTAGGCATAACATTCTACATCATCCACCAAAGGAGAAAAGGAGCTTTGATTCCATTGAACTTTAACAAATTTGCCACAATCGTTAACCCTATTCTAGTGGTAGATGATCCTTGAGGTTTTCTTCTTGGTTGATGCTGGATCTGCTGCTTCATTTCTCCTTTGCTACTATTGATGTTGTTTCCTTTTACTACAGGGCTTTTTGGTTATGCATTGTTGTTGTTTCCTACATGCGGCTAGACTCTCCCTTTTCAAATCCAATACTAGATCTAATCATGGGAGATCTTTGGCTCTCAAGCAAATTGTCCAAGGCCTTTGATGGGACAAGGTTCCCTGGGTCAAATTTTTTTAAAATACTATAAGTCTCCACATTTTGAGGAGTGGAGCGTGAATAGCGCATGTCAAATAAGAGTCAAGGAATTTTAGGAACATAAAAATGCCTTATGTTTTGATATTGTTTTTGAGATTGGCATATGGTTTGCGGACCATGGTATTGTAATAGAGAAGGATATATAAATGGACGTCTTAGAAAGTCTAAGGTAATGAATCAATCACTCGTTATGGTACGATTTTGGGTTTATGATTGTACATCTTTCTGTGTTTTGGGAGAAGGGGAAGGCTCCTACAGCTGTGTGCGCGAAGACCTTGGTAAGTCCGTAGCTGAGTGTGCAGGCTCCTGCAGCTGTGTGCGCAGTGTCTGGAAAGGTTGTAAAAGAAGATCTGAAGTAATAGAGAGATATTTGAAGAAAATCTATGTCTATTTTTATGCATTCTGTATTTTCTATATTTACGCACAATTGAATGATATTTGTCTATGTCTATTTACGTTCTTCTTCCTTGGATTTTGTGAGCCAAGAACATATCCTTTGTATTAGTATTGGTCTCCCCTTTACTTTTTCTTTGGATATTCCTTTCGTGATAGGTCTTTTAGAGGTCCATTAACAACCCATAACCATTATTTATTTGTTCTTACATTTGCAAAAATGTTGTTATAGGTTAATAGCTCAGATATCATATAATTTATTGGTTTTTTTCCTTACCCATTTCAACCTACTTTTCGCCCTCTTTATCACCTTATTTTTTCTTACATGAAATCCCCATGGGTTAGGTACTTAATTTATTAATGGTGAATGCTTGTTACTATTTATTTACATCATTTTAAATATAGTTTTGTTAGTAGTTAATTAACTATATCCATTAATTTCATTGCAATTCACCTTCTTCTTTTTTCCAGTTGAAACACACTACACTTACTCAAACATACACAACACTAAAGTAAATTCATGGTTCATGATTGTTGGTAGGCCGAAATGCCCCATTTTTATCCCCTTCCTATCACAAAACAATAATCATTAACCTATGTTTTTCTACATAAACCTCCTTATTCCTGCACTAGTCCAAGAATACTATCTATTTCTACATAAACTTCATATTTCATGTTTAAGGTTTATTAGGCACTTAATTAATCATTTGAAATAGATTTCATGCGTTTAAATATTTCTTGTAACTTATATCTACTTTCCTAAAGTATTTGATAAGCTAAAGTATTAATCATTATGCTAGCTTGATCTAGTGTAGGTAGATTCCTGCACCGCCAGCAACGTGATCTTTGTAACAGTTCGATCACTTCAAGCGGGCATCTTGGTCTACGTCATCTAGTTAGGTTGCGGTCATCTGGAGTTTAACTCAAAGCGGAGGACAATCAGGGATATGGCTGACAATCAATCTATGACCACGAATAGATTGCACCTTATTATAGCCATCGACTTAATATTGTAATTTTGGTTGTTATTTCATTTCAGCCAAAAGGCTTGATTTGGAACGACTATAATTTTTGGCTATGGCCACAGGCCGAACCGGTTGTATAAAATGTAGATTTCAGATAGAACTAAGCTAGCAAGCGATAGCGATAGAAAATCGTTGTAATTTCTGGTTTATTTGTAATTTCATTGTCGCCCTCATTCTGGGCTCGACTTGAGCTCAAATGTATATTTGCTGATCGGAATTAATACAGGAAACTACGCCATGATTTTCTCATTTTGCGTTATAATTCTTCATTGATGTGTTGATAAAGTGCTGAAAGTTTTTGTTTCCTAAAATGGGAAACAAGATGGTTAGCTAGGGCCCAACCAAGCCAACTAATTTACCCTCTTACTTTGTTATCTTAAAGGTGTGTTAACTTTATTTATTTACAAAAGCATTCTTTGAATCTTGATTTTGTGCTTTCCTATGAATTTTGATTTATTTCATTAAAACAATCAAGTGTGAACAGATCCATTGTGAGAAAGTTAAATTAAATTTCTTCATATAATTTTTTTATTGGTTTGCTTTCGCTTGGATCGTGTAAATGAGATCCTTCCTGCACTAGTGCATGTGGGATCTTGCACCCTGGTTCGCTAGTTCATTTACAACAAATGTCTCATTCTTTTCCTTTTACATGATTTAATCCATTTCTGTGAAGCAAGCATTTTCCATCTAAAGAAGGCATCTCTAATACTAAAATTCAAATTCTTAAAGATTAATGACAACTTTAGGAAATAGAAAAGGACATTTTTGCATATCTCAATTTGTATTTGCACTTCACGAATTAAGGGAAAAGACTAGAAATAATCTGGAATATTACAGTGAACCATTTTGAGTTATATTTGTTTACATGTAAAACCCCTTTTGACTGAAGAAAGGTTGCTTTAATTTCGAAGATTTTTTTTATCTTAAGAGTTTATTTCTGTTTTTGAGATTCAGTTGAGTAAAGAATTCTTTTCGTGTGTAACATTATTTTCGATCCTACTTGCACTTGCAATTCTTTTTATAGTTATCATGCTCTTTTATTTTCCCAAAAGAAAATTGGAATATTTGGTGTAGGAAGCTCTGTTATGGTACAAGGACTAGTGTCTTGTTACAGGAACAGAGTGCTCCAAGCCTTGAGGCTTAGAGCCCCTACAGGAAAATATAAGTCTTCAGTATAAGTGTAAATTATACTTCTCACATAAGTTTTGTACCTTCACTAGTGCAAGCAAATTGCAAGAGTACAGGAACAACCGCTTAGTGTGAGAAGGAAAATCATTTAGAAGGCAGATCTTTTCTAGGGCCCACTTGTTAAACTGCCATCACCTATACTGAGGATAAACATAGAGTTTCACTTCAGCAATTAAGATTGTTTACAATAGTGTGAAAGTTACTTTATTTGATTTCTTCACAAATGCATTCTTTTACATTCCAGCACTAGAATTACTTGGGTCTTAATTTCCTTTGAGAATTTTCTGTTTAATTATGCAAAGTTTCAGTTGAGAAGTAGGAATAGAAATAGGAAAAATTCATACCACTTCTGGCATTACCTATTCTTCGTCTCTAAGTTTACAAAACCCCTGGGTTGACAATTAAGTGTTGAAGGAGCTTGCTTAAGTGAAATTCCTTCACACAAGATTTTGGCGCCATTGTCGTGGAGGCAATTTGAATTGGTAAGAATTTTCTATTTTTTTGCAATAGGGGTAAGTCTGCTATTATTTTTTTCCTGCGGTGTGCTTCTATTGCTTGAAGGAATTTCTAGTTGTTTAGTTATTTTTTGAATTGCAACATTTTATTGGAATTTGGTTTCGTCAATTTTTTTAAATGAATGCCTAAAAGACGTAGGGGTCCGAAGCCCACTAGGGGCCAAAGAAATACTAATAAATCTGAAAGGAAATATCATTTTGGGCCTTCTTTTGCAGGTATAAAGTCTAAACAAACCCAAACTCATCACGTGGGAACAATCTACTTGGGCTCTGGTAGCAGTGGTCCAGGTGTGACACAGCCCACAAAGGGGAAGAATGGGACTATTGAAACCCATAGTTAGCCTTCTTAGCCTGTTGAAAGCGGTTCACGTGGAGGATAAACAATGGTAGATCAAGAAGACCATGCAGAAAAAACTGGTGAGAATCAGGTAAATGAGGAACAATCCATGGACCCATCTTGCTGCCAGTTTTCCCAAAAAGCGTCATTTAGGGCTTCAAAACGGCTCCGGAAGTTCAAGACCCGAAATATTGCCAAAAATAGTAAATTGTGCTACAGATAAGGAAACTGAAAAACTGAAAGAAACAATGGTGGGGGTCCAAGTGGAATTGGCGGGTGGCCACCAATATCCACCTTAATCACACCCATATGAAAAAGACACCAATTTTATAGTCATGCAAAATAACACAAAAATGTGCTTTACATTGCCTCATGCTAGGGTTTCTCAACAAACTCATATAATTTGTCATGAAAAATACATACATATGGTTGAAGTATCACTCTCCTCTACACATGGTTGAACTAAAGATGCTCTTCTATTCATGGCTGGCACCAAGGCTTTTTTAACAAATTACGAATGTTAACCAAGAACATATATATGGCTAAAAAATGTACTCTTTCACTCATGGAAACATATATGAAGCGTCTACGAATGAATTAGTCAAAGAATAAGAGAAATGAAAAACAATCCTTGAAACCTTCATACGATGCATAACTCCCCCTCAGTTCATTATAGAGTCCAATAGGTAAGATGATCCTATGGAACTGAATGTGCATGAGCCTCTTGTACACAACATGTTGCTTCTTCTACAACTTGTACAAATACCATTTCACCATACTACAACCATGTGCTCCCCCTCAGGCTATGCAACTCTCATATATTTCTGCAATCATATAGGAATGTGTATCAGGTCGTCATGGACTGCAAAGGGGTCTTTCTCTCTACTTAATGTGTTGTTTCTCTTTATTCTTACACATGGTGCTAGGTTGCTTCTTTTCTTGGACACTCTCCTCTTTCCTTCTTCTAGGTGTACTCTAAATCATCTTCTCATTCTGTCGAATCTTCCTTGAGGAGTTGAACATAATACAATCTCTAGCCATGTGACCATAATTTTCACAAGAATAACACCTCACATGAATGAGATATGATGTAAGGGGATCAAATATTCTACTAATCCCATCATATCTTTACCTCACTTGAAACATGCCTCTACTCCATTCGATATATCTATGATCAATAACCTTATGGCCAAACATGAGAAACAAAAACCATTAAATGCATAAGTATACATGACAGTTGATCTCCTTGGTTTCCCATGTTGTTACAAGCTCTGTTGACTAGATCTATTAAATCTTCTACTATAGTTGGTTGCAAAATTTCCATAATTGTGGTAGGCATAACATTCTACATCATCCACCAAACGAGAAAAGGAGCTTTGATTCCATAGAAATTTGACAAATTTTCCACAATCGTTAACCCTCTTCTGGTGGTAGATGATCCTTGAGGTTTTCTTCTTGGTTGATGTTGGATCTGCTGCTTCATTTCTCCTTTGCTACTATTGATGTTGTTATTTTTTACTACAGGGCTTTTTGGTTATGCATTGTTGTTGTTTCCTACATGTGGCTAGACTCTCCCTTTTCAAATCCAATATTAGATCTAATCATGGGAGATCTTTGGCTCTCAAGCAAATCCTCCAAGGGCTTTGATGGGATAGGCTCCCCTCGGTCAAATCTTGTTAAAATACTATAAGTCTCCACATTTTTAGGAGCAGAGCATGAATAGCGCAGGTCAAATAGGAGTCAAGGCATTTTAGGAAGGTCAAAAGCGCTTATCTTTTGATATTGTTTTGAGATCGGCGTATGGTTTGCGGACCATGGTATTGTAATAGAGAAGGATATATAAATGGATGTCTTAGAAATTCTAAGGTAATGAATCAATCACAGGTTATGGTACGATTTTGGGTCTATGATTGTAGATATTTCTGTGTTTTGGGCAAAGGGGAAGGCTCCTGCAGCTGAGTGCGCAAAGACCTTGGTAAGTCCGTAGCTGAGTGTGCAGGCTCCTGCAGTTATGTGCGCAGGGTCTGGAAAGGTTGCAAAAGAAGATCTGAAGTAATAGAGAGATATTTCAAGAAAATATATGTCTATTTCTATGCATTTTGTATTTTCTATATTTACGCACAACTGAATGATATTTGTTTGTATTTTATCTTAATTACTCCGCGAAGATCTCGATCAACTGTTAGATGTTGTTTTATTCCTGATTAGATAGTTACATGAAGCTCATAACTTCATTCAACTAGAAATCATCTAAGTCTCATGCATAAGGGGTTGCGAAGGTCAGATCTGAACTAAAACGATAGAAAGAGACTTAAACCACATCACATGGCCATCTCGATGCAGAAACTTGGTTGTAGCATCCCCAAATATTTTATCGGATGAGAGTACAACCTTTGTTATGCGGGTTTTTGCCGAAATGGCCGGTAGTGTAGGGTTTTGTTGGTTAGCGCAGCTAACTCTGAACATGGTTCCAAGCCCCCTCAAGCCAACAAATGGTTTTGTGGTCGGGACCAGGATATATCTGAGGGATGTGTGATGTGGAATAAGTGGATACTAACTAAGAAGGAAATCCAAAAGTGGATAGATCGGAAGTTGCATGAGTTTTCAGGCCAGGAGAATATTAATCCATGCTTATCAAAAGAAAAGTGGTTACAAAGGTATCTTTACACAGAAGTGCACAAAATTTATTTTCATCGTTCCCTTGCGAGTTGTATGAGTGGCTATCCAAATTAGTGGATAGCGAACCTAACCATAATCGCGGAAATACTTCTGTGTGGACTCTAGAACTCATAAAACACCTTGAAAGATTTGATTATAAGGTTGTAAGGGTTGTTGATTATTGGATTGATAGTATCTTGGGTAGTTTCATCACTGAATTTGCAATAAATACATTTGTGTCTTACAGTGAAGTCGAATGACGATTCTTCATGAGCCGAAGAGGTAAGTACCTGAAATCGCTAAAAACATGGATTAAAATGCTTTTATGCGAAAAGAAGGTATTCCTTTACCTTAATGTTTAAAATGGGTCCAACTGAATATACACGAAGTGGAAAGTGATTCAGAGTAGATCAAGACAAATTTCTCGAAAGTGAATAGAGTCCCTTATTGGGAGAGTCTAAAAGTGAAGAAGAGCGAAGTAGCCCTAGTATGTCTAGGGGCACGACGTAGACTATAGATCAGGGTACATCTAGAATTTAACATCCAAACAATCCACCTCCACCTTTGCCTCCACCTTATACACCTACACCTCCACCTCAACCTCCACCTCCATCTCTGCTATTAAGTGCGGAAAATATGATAAAAATACCTATTTTTAGGTGTCCGGGATCAGAGGATCATGAACAGTTCTGGTTGATCACAAAAGTCCTGTGGAAAGCACAACAAATGAATGATGATGATATAAAGAAAGCGTAGCTGGTTATAGCGCTACAGGAGAGGCGCTTACCCAGTATATGAGATACAACACAACTCACCTGGCTGCTTCATTAGCTAATACAAAGGATGCGTTGAATGCAGAATTACGAAGTTGAAGTCAAAAGCTCAGTGTGTGATTGAGATCAAGGAGATTAAGCAAAAGCTTATTGAATTTTCATGGGATATAGATCAATGACTCAAGTGTTTACTACGTCAAGCTAATCTTCAGATCTCGGATGAACAACATAGGGACTAGTACATAACTTCGCTATTAGACCACTTAAGATTACTGTTATCCCAATATAATATTGGGTCTTAGGCCGAAGCATTGGAAATCATGATGACGCGAGAAGCTTCACCTATCTAGGATACCAATGTAGGAGTTCAATAGATCCAGGCGCAACTAGCAAGCCTACATATGGAGTTGCAGCACCTGAAGAAGGGAAAGGAGGTTAAGACAGAGACACACTCTAAAGTTTGGTGCACAAAATGCAAGGCTCAAGGAAATCATAACGATCAATGCCTTGTATTCCAGGATTATATAGCCACGGGAGGTCCTAACCCACTATAACTGGAGTCTTCTGCTGGATCAAGCACTAATGCAAGTACTTGGTGTAGTATTTTCCAAGTTTAAGGACAACATTCAACCAATTATTTCTCGTTATTACCGAAGTTTATAGGTCTCCAAAGAATTTTTTTTGTAACTTTTGTAAATCAGTTAGTCATGACGAGAGGAATTGTCAAAGCTATGAACTAATGATGGACAAAACTTTGCTGTATAGGATGCATGTGGAAAACTGCGCGCAGAACGACCAAGGCTCACCTCCAACTCAAGGATGATTTCAAGGATAGGGAAGAGGAGGAGGAGGAGGAGGAGGAGCTGAAAGAGGTCAGGGCCAGATAATTTGTTACTATAGAGAACCAGGACACTTTGTGCATGACTATCAGAATCCAACGCAACCCTCATGTTAGTATTGTGTCAATTTGATCATCTTATAGAAGACTGCCTGATTTTAATAGTGAAGATGCAAGAGAGGAAGACCCAACAACTGACACTGAATATTCAAATGATGAGATCCGAGTCGCGTGAATATGATCCTAGTGTCAACATAGTCACGCGAAGCATTATAGCCACTGGCGAAGACAAGGTTGGAGGCAAATAGCCAAAATCAGAGTCATGGTTCCGAAAATCTTGTGAGAAGAATGATGGGTTTGATTTACATAAGGAAAAAGAGACATTCATTGAGGAAAGGAATAATTTTATGAGTCCAGGTGCTTCTACATCTTAGAACCTGATTCTGATAGCCTCGTGAAAGGAAAAACCTGAAGATATTACTGGAACCCAAGAGTCAGATCCCACAGTGTTGAAATCATTTCTGCAGACCTCTGTATGAAGCTACTACGAGGTTAAAAGGCAGTAGAGGGACTGCAAGATCTGATAGATAATTGTGCTAGTAAGGATAAGCTATTACCAAGATAGCATGCAGTCAATAAGGTAAACCAAAGTAAGAAAAGAACTAGTAGGGAGATGCGGCTAACTGCGTAGACCAATGATTTCGAAATGGACCAGGTAATCCTAGACTTGGGCTTTGATGCTAATGTACTGCTGATTCAAACTTGGGAATATATGGAAAATCCTAAGTTGCAATGGTCGCCAATTCAACTATGCATGGCAAATTAGCAGAAGATAATTTCGATGGGGTGCCTGCATGGATTAACTGTAGATATTAAAGGTGCAAGAGCAGTTGTTGATTTTGAAGTTATTGAGATCGTTGATGATAGTAATCCATAACCAGCATTGCTCGAGATTGATTGGGCTTTTGACATGAATGCAATCATCAACTTAAAGAAGAAAAGAATGGTATTTGTTAAAAATTAACTTTGAGTAATTGTCTCATTGGATCCAGCTAAAGGTTTGTGATACACAGAACCAAATTATGACTATTATGAAGATGATGACATTGAGCACAACTATATGTTAACTACATAGAATGAAGATTGGATCAATCCTACTGCGGATGGAAGGATCAGCTGGGAGAAGGACAACTCCTACCAATCAGACTTGGATGAAGAGTTAGAAAATTGGTAGAATCGTTTGCATGAGGTCTCTACGTTGCGATGTAATCGACTTACTAAATCGCTATGCATGTGTCTACTAAGGTATGCAAGTTATCCTGTTATGATGGTTTAGGTGATGTCAATATATTTCTTGAAATTTTTTAAATGGGTGTACCAGAGGAACATCGGTTCTAGGCCTTAGATCTAGCGTTAAGAGCTATGCCTACAAGATGGTGGTGTACACATATTGATAATTTTGCTGATTGGAAGGAATATCATCGAATGATACAATTATGATTTGGCTATGAGAGCACCTGAATCACTGAAAAATACACAGTGAAGGATGATCCACGTGAACATCTAGCACGGTGGACTAAGGCATGGGACGAAATACCTCAACCTGAGTGGGTGCATATCTTTCTTCATAGCCTAGATGTTATCCCGAAGAACTGGTATTTAGAAACAGAGATGCGACATGGGACCACTGACTTGGATTAGAGGAAAGAATGTTTCTTTCTCACATTCAATTTTGAAGATGGGTTCGCATGCATTGATGAAGTGCTTCAAGAGATTAAGGAAGCAATCTTCTGAACACCCGTCAAACCTATCATGTGGGTACAACTTGACTGGAGTACATAGGTGCAACATTCTTTAGAATGTTATAATGTTACAATGGAAGAGGAGGATGAGGATCCGAGGAATATTAATATGCTGGAATCAGAAGGACAACGCGATGTTGAGGGACCCAGTGCAGAGATCCCTGATATTTTGCAACTGATGCACACCAAGCAAGTGAACATTGGCTCAAAGGTTGAACCCAAATCCACGAACATTGGTGACTATTGGGATGAAGATATAGTGGACAAGGTAGTTGAATTGCTACATGAATATTAAGACTTATTTCCAACCAATTTTTCTGACTTGAAGGGGATAGTAGGATATTTAGGGGTAATGAATATCAATTTAAAACTCGATGTGAAGCATGTTAAGCAGCGCCCATATTGGTTGAACCTAAAATACAAGGAAAAGGTATGAGAGGAACTCAATAAAATGCTCGCATCTGGAATAATCGAGCCTATAGAGGAATCTGAGTGGTTCAGTCCCATGGTGGTCGAAGAGAAGAAAACAAAGGGTGATATCAAGATTTGCGTAGATCTGAGGAAGCTAACGATGCATGCATCCATGATCCATTCCCTACGCCATTTACAGATGAAGTTCTCAAGAATGTTAGCGGATACGAAGCTTACTCATTTACAGATGGATTCTCAGGATACCACCAAATTAAGATCATGTTGGAGGATAGAAGCAAGAATACCTTCACTACATAGTGGGGGTCGTTCTAGCATATAGATATGCCCTTCGGACTCAAAAATGGTGCCGCAATTTTCTCTAGGGTAGTTTTCGTGAGATTCAAAGATTTCATTCATAAAGTTTTGGAAGTCTACTTCAATGATTGGACAATGTTCGAGCTGGTCTAGAATCATTTTCTAGTCTGCACTTGATGTTGGATGCCTGTAGGAAGTACCAGATCTCTCTGAACTTGAAGAAATGCATTTTATATGTACTTTATGGAACATTGTTAGGCCTTGTCGTCTGTAAGCAGGGATTGATGGTAGACCCTGGTAAGATTTCTCTCATTATCAATCTGGAGCCCCCTAAGAACATAAAGAAGCAACGCATGACATTGGGTCATACTGGGTACTATAGAAAGTTTATTAAGGCCTATGCATAGATCATTGCACCCATGGAGAAGATGTTAAAGAAGGATGTTATGTTTTGCTGGGATGATGATTATTAGAAGAGCTTGGGTACTTTGAAGGAGAAGATGGTTATGACACATATCCTTGTATTCCTAGATTGGAAGAAGGAATTTCATGTGCATGTGGACGCATCTTGCATAGTATTGGGAGTCATCTTAACACAACCAAGGGCAGGATATACCAATCACCCGATTTCCTTCACCATTCGAAAACTATCTAAGGCTGAAAGGAACTACTCAACCATAGAGCGTGAAGGTTTGGGCATGGTTTATGCACTATAGAAGTTCAAGAAATATCTACTAGGTGCGCACTTTAAGATGTACATGGACCATTCCACTTTGAAGTACCAGGTCAATAAGACTGTATTAGGGGGAAAATCAGTAGATGGTTGCTCCTTTTTCAAGGATATAATTTTGAAGTCATAGTTAAACCTGAGATCTTGAATGTTGGATCAGACCACCTATCGTAGATGGAAAATGGAGAAGAGCCTATGGATATGGAGGAAGGATTACTTGACACACAACTATTTGTTGTCAGGGTTGCGGACGAGAATTTTGCAGACATCATTCAATTTACATCTACTGTCATAGCTCCTGAAGGTTATACAACATACCAAAAGAAGGAACTAGTTGTCAGGGCTTCTGATTTTTTTGTGATTGTAGGACAACTATATAAGATGGGGTCAGATGAAGTTCTATGCCGATATGTACCTGTATACAAAAGGCATAGTATTCAAGTAGAAGCACATGGTGGTGTTGTTAGAGGACAACATGCAGGTAAGGCTACTGCATAGAAGATCCTACGTGCAGGACTATTGTGGCCAACAATACATAAAGATTCCAAGGAATACTTGAGTGTGTGCAACATGTGTCAAAGGACCGAGAGACTGTCACGAAGGGATGAACTTCCATTAAATTCACATGTCACATTAGAAGCATTTGATAAGTGGGTGATTGACTTCGTTTGACCTATTCAGCCACCAGGGAAAAAGATGGGAGTGCATTATATTATCACTGCGGTGGAGTACCTAACCAGATGGGCCAAGGCATAGCCTCTGAAAGATCGTAGCATGAACACTAATGCAGAGTTCATATTTGAGTTTATTTTGTCAAGGTTTGGATGCCCGAAAATTCTCGTGAGTGACAGAGGGACACTCTTCATCAATGAGACAATCACAGCTTTTACAAAGGAGTTCCAGATGTATCATCAGAAGAGTATGCCATATCGCCCGTAGGTAAATGGCACTATTGAAGCTTTCAACAAGATCTTGGAGAATTCCCTAAAAATCATATGAAATGTTAATAGGAATGACTGGGATGTGCACATACCATCAGTTCTGTGGGTCTATAGGACTACCTATAAGAAATTGATTGGGAAAACACCTTTTCAACTGGCCTATGGACAAAAAGCAGTAAAGTCGATGGAGTACATAGTGCCTAGCCTAAGAATATCAATAGCGACCGAGATGGAAGAACGTGACATCATGGAGGAATGCCTTCTGCAGTTGCTAGCATTGGAGGAAGACCGCTTTCTGGTTGGCTTTCAATAGAAGGTACAAAAAGCTAGAGAAAATGCATGGCACGATCGACATATCAAGAAGTTGACATTCAAAAATGATGATTAATGTATGACAACAAGTTTACCAAGTTTCTAACAAAGTTTCAGATGCACTAGTTGGGACCATATATAATTAAGGGCATCTCGGTTGGTGGCGCAGTTTAGCTCGCGAAGCTGAATGGGGAAATATTTCCAAGAAGGATTAATGGGAGTAGGTTGAAGGCTTATAGGGGCGATCCCACCCCTGTGCAATGACTTCATGGATGCAAGAAACTCTCAGCACTTATTGTATTTGATAGAAAGCAAAGGATTATAAACTACACTGCCAAGGAATTTTTTTGTCGAAGAAGGAAGGTTGCGCGATGTGTTGGAGGAACGCACAAATGGAAGTTGTGATGAGGTAGTTGTGCCACAAGGAGGATTGTTCCACAACCTGCCCATTAAATGACCATTGAAACAACTACAATTGGTTTGATGCCTATTTTTCCATTAAAAGGAGCGGAGGAAGTGCATTTAAGACACAAATCTGGCAGGATATGTCGCCAAAATTGCATTTATGAGAAATATTTACGGGGGAAGAGACAGTTTGAATTCAAATTGAGTTATAAATATTGCACCCTACTCCACACTTGGCCACTTTGCTCTTGAGAATTTTTTATGTGTTGTTGCGCTTCAACAGACGGTTGAATTGTTGTATGTCTGGTTACCTCAGTTGGGCAGAAGTTGAGAAAGAATTCTTGAAGAGAGGGGTAGGAAATATCATGACTGCAACACTACCAGTCCCTGCCACAGAACCTAGGTCGCCAAGGAAAAAACCTATTGCCTCTATGGTAGGAGTGTTATAGACATATTTGGGCACTGCAACCCCAATCATACATGTCCATAAACCAAGGGTTTCTAAGTCCCTAAAAGTGTTGTTTCATACCCTAAAGAAGCAAGGTCAGCTGATTACATCATCTCCTAGAAGTTCTCCATGAAAAACTACTCAGAACTAGTCAAAGCAGGACCATACAGACTGCCCAGTGCTGAAAGTATGATGCATCTCACCTGTCCCATGCAAAAAGTGCAATGCATACTGGAAGGACATTCTATAGGGTGCGATGAGCCAGAGCAGACAAATGGCACAAGCAGTTTGCTAGGTGGAAACCTGGAAAATCTTCTAGAAATTGCTCATTTGACACTTGCCTCTCTGAGTTCGCCCAGGGATGAGTAAGAGATCTGAAATCTCCATGTGGAACCAAGAACTATCAGTGAAATGACACTAATCAAAATCACAGAAGCTAACTCACTCTCCTATAAACATCTATATATGGATCCCTCATCCAAGAGATTCAGAGGCTGGAATTTTGTAATTTGCAAGGAAGTGTTGTTGGTTTCTCTTTGAAGACATTGTTGGGTGACTTTTCTTTGTATGAGGTGAAGAGGGCTTTCATGCAGGGAGAATGATGCTGGGTCACACCAAGTGGTTGTAATTCTCTCTTCTACTACTTTTACTAATAAAGCTATTCGAGTTTTCCTCCATATTCTTATGTATCTCTGAATATTGTGTTGATATATGCATTTGTATGGTCAATATATATCTGATCCTATATTGTTCACAGTGAAAGATCTCTATGCTTTGATGGTATTATGCTACTGTGAATCTACAGGTGCTCTTTGAAGCGGGACAAGTAAGGAAGTAGTGGCGAGATTCTGTCAAAGGGGAAAGGAAACAAGCAAGGAGCCAAGTAGAAGACTGAGGTTGGTACTCTCTGCTTCTTTCTCATCTATCTCTCGTAAAGTAAAAAACAAGTGACTTTAATATGTTTGTTTCTAAGATAGCTACCCGTCTTAGTGGGACTAGTAGCTCTACATAGACACTAGATTTCCCGATAACAAAATGGCGACTGCACTGGGGATCGATTAGTTTGATTGCTTGTCTCTATTTGTTTGGTTCATAAACCATAGACGGAGCCTGAAGTTAAGCCAGCTAGCCTTCGAACTGCATTTGATATGCAAGTGCAAAGTAGATCAATGCTGCTTCAGTCAATCTCTGGGTTTGTTTATTAACTGAACAATTGACTTACAAACATCCTAAGTGCCCTAGAGGTAGCTTGAGTAACCTCATTAGATCAGCCCTATACTTTGTAGTTACTGACTATCATTTGCTCGGCCTAAATCCCTGAACTAAACTACAAACTGTGGCCAAAAACCAAGTTAAACTCTGGTTCCTTGACCATTGCACCCTCTCCTTTAGGTAGACTGGATGCATCGCACCTCCCGTGTGCAGTAGGTGAGATGCATCCCTGTTTCCCTGTGTTACAGGTGCGATGATCTGACAAGACTAGATCTGCCTCCAGATTTTGGTTTTTCTTCATTGTCTTCAGTTTTATTCAGGCGTTTTGCTGTCTATGATCAGTAGACCATTGTTGAAACCCCCTTCCTTTGCATCATTCAACCTCCATTGTACAAAGACTTGTGAATGTTTTTATGTATTTTTTGCCATTCACAGTTCTCATTTACAAATTAGTAGCTTAATCGAACTGTCGTCTTTTGATTCGAAAGTGTTGCAAGTGTCGTTTTCAGTCAAGGAAAAGAATACTTCTCTTTTTGATAGTCGATTACACTGTTACTCTTGTATTTGATCTGAATTTATAAGTATTTCAAGTGTCGAAAGCAGTTTTCAATTCAAAATCGCAAAGTGTCGTCTTGTCTTCTTTTCGTTTTTTGAAGAGAAAATTGTTGATACTGTCGCTTTGAAAAGATAATTCTGATTTGTATGCAACATTCTTTTTTTCATTCACACATTAAGAAAGCGGAAAACAAATACATGCATGTGCATTTGCATTTAGACTGCTTGTTGATTTTGGACAGTGCATCTAGTGTGTGCTCTCTACTCTATGTTGAAAGGATTTCATTTCTCTTTCCTTAGTAGCTAGGATTTTCATTGCAAAAAGAATATTAAATGACTGTTTATCATCTTAGATTGCATATTTAGGAGTTGTATATCTACATCACGCGGTTAACCTTAAAGGAAAACTTCTTAAGAAAGATCAACTGTAAAATAAATTCAATGAACATAAAAACGCTTTGGAACCTAATGCACAACATCTAGAAGTATAGGCTAGAGACGTATTCCGGTGTCGTAAAGCCTAGTAACTGTCGCTTTCATCGTAGGTTGGGTGATTCCTCCTCTTTGAGACGATAAGTGCCAGTACGGACTTGTGCTCCCACGTACCGTCGAGCATATATTGGGAGACCACAATAGGATATATCCTTTATCCTTAGGAAGCCGTGTCTGCCGCCCTATCCATCGCAATGCACTGAACACAACATTTAGGAAGATTGACTGCCGTACCATAAAAAGTATTCTGCAGTTTTGCGATTGGTTTGGTAATCCCTCTGTCTAGATTTCCAGAGTAGTCTCTTTTGTTCCTTTTTAGACTCCTTAAAGGAAAAGGTCCATCTGAGCACTTTTCACTTCAAGCTCAATAAAAATCGAAGGCGACTAGAGTCATCTTTAGCTTTTTCTCGACTCTTAAAAAGTGAAAAAGCAAGTTGTGTCAAAGCGTCTAAAATTTATTTTAATCGAAATAACGTCATTATTCCCTCATTGGACTTAGGTTGAGAAAATGGAGTCCACCAACCAATGATTTTCCCTTGGGGGAAATCCTAGTCCTTTCTCCTCTTGGGGAGATGTTGGTGCACCTCATATGGCCACATTGTCCCTTCCAGGACTGGAAATTGGCCTGCCGGTATGGCTTTTCTTGACCTCTGTCGTTCAAAGCATCATGATTCCTGAACAATCGAATGAGCAACTAGATGATACCAGAGTTCCCCCTCAACCTTCTACTTCGTTTGTCTCTCTCTCTCTTCTTCCTCTTTGCTTGGTGAAGATAGTAAAACTAAAAACCAAGTAACTGAGAAGAAGAAGAAGGGGAAGGAGAAGAAGAAGAAGAAGAAGGAGCTAACGGCAAAAAGGGGCAACCATCCATCGTCTAGCGAAAATCCACACACTGCACCATCCAAACCTAAATCTCCATGCATCATCTGCAAATGAGACCACTATCATCGAGATTGTCCTTGCATCCCACGGATCCTAAGGGACTGGTATCCCTGCTTGTACAATCCGGTGTCATCAACCTCTGACGATCATGTTGAGAGTACACCGTCAACTAGCGAAAACGAAGTCACCGGACAAACAGGGAAATCTAAATTTCCCTGCAGAATGTGTGAAGGCGATCATGCCCTCCACCGTTGTCCCTTCCTAGACGAAGCTAAAAGAGTCTTGGATAATCATCCTGCATCACCACAGCGACTTCCTCCTGGACAGAAGAAACTCTTGCCGAGTCCATTGCCAGTTGAAAATCCAACTGACACACATTTGTTGTCAGTCTAAGCACCTATCATTGAAGATGAACCCTCTGAGTCCACATCGGACCAAAGTCAACAGGTCGAGACGGCAGTCCACCCCATCTTGTCTTCAGAGGAGTTACCGTCAGATGATACAGTCACCAAAGAGAATGAGGACGACACCGTTCAAATTCTCTTCGTAAACACAGACTCCGATGAACATGGGGGAAATCTACCCATTCCTTTACTGCAGGAAGGAAGTTTGTCAGAGTTGTATCCGGCCATTTATTCAGTCCCACCTCCAAGAAACCTAGTCATTTCCTTTGATTGGAACCTACTAGGTAGACCCCATTTACCGTCTAATGTACCGTTCCGAATCATAGTGCAAACTTACAGAATGGTCATGGTTGGTACCAATTAGATTAAGGGGCTTCTATGAGTATCCTTTCCTCGACTGCTTGGAAAGCACCTGGTTCACCATCGCTTTTGCCTGAAATGCGAAATCTGACAAGCTTTGATAAAGGAATCTGTCGACCGTTAGGGATCCTTCCAAGTTTGCCTATAACTTTGAGAAGGAAAACTGTTTATCTGAACGTAATGGTATTCCAAGGACCTCTAGATTACAATATACTCCTCGGGCATGACTACATTTATAGCATGGGAGCTATTGTTTCCTCACTCTTTCGAGTAATGTGTTTTCCGCATGAAGGCAGAGCGGTCCAGCTCGTAGACCAACTTTCATTCCCGTCAAATGACATCCCTAATAGGTCTTTTTGTGCAAGGAATGTCTCATCAATCTCCAGTCCATCCACCTGATGAACGCGAGTGATTCGGTGGTTGTGATTGAAACCTAGGGGGCATGCACCCTGGTCTGCTTCGGCAGGAAAACTTCACGTATAGGGTAAGTTTCTGCAGAGGATATATGACTGGTCTGACACACTCGTCCATTTAGGGAAATGGGATTAGTTCGGAATAAGATACCTCTGTTAGAATGTAGGCCATTCCCGATAGAACAAATGTTTTGTCTGCAAATTGAAGGGTAACCTGTAGAAGGTAGGCCTTTCTCGATAAAATAAATGTTTTGTCTGCAAATTGAAGGGTAACCTGGAAAAGGTAGGCCTCTCCCGATAAAACGAATGTTTTGTTTGAAAATTGAGGGGTAACCTGGGAAACTCTACTTCGTTATACCTGGGGGCATGCAAACCTTTTTGCGTGAAAGTTAAAAGAGACCATTTGTTTTCTTAGTTTGTAGGTTCTTAACCCTTTAAAATCGTAGGATTGGTCGTTCCTAGCTTACAGAATAAAACGAGTCGGAGCAAAATTTCAAATGGTGCAAGCTCCCTAAAAAATGAACCTATCAATGAGACATCCTTATTATACGACTTAAACGAGCAGTTTTATGCAAAGTTCAAGCTCATTAAAAATCAAACCTAGCACTGAGCATATGTTCCACTAGAGTTTAAGCTCATTAAAAAATGAACCCACTTTCGGTAAATAACCATGGAGATCTAATTGTTATTAGCTTTTGAGCCTTGGTCGTGTTCTTACCATCACCTCCACTCTTATTTTTCTAGCCGATCATACACCTCTATTTGATTGTTTACCCCTTTTGAGGAACAACTGCGACGAGTGATCCTATTAGCCACCTTCTTTAGACTGGCGTGATTGAAAAGTTCTAAACATTACGTGGAACCAGCTGCTATTCGTAAATGTCACTCGTTCCTCAAAAAACGAGTCTCCTTTAAGCTCTTTTCATCTGACTCGTAAAATATGAAAAGATTGTCGAGCAATTGGCCTCTCCATCTTGTTAAATTGATTGGAAGTGCCATACCTCCTCTAGATTTTAATCTTTTTGGACCTGAGGGATTATTACACAAAAAGATCGAGCGTTTGTCTTGTTCAGCTCGTTAAAATTACCGAAAAGTCATCAATTTCGCATTGTTTTATACTTTTTCGGACTTAAGGGATTATACTATGAAAAAGGAATATTGGAGTCTCCTTTCCGTCTCTTTTCAGACTCTCTAAAATTGAAAAGAACCGAGTTATCCTTGTCGTTAAACTCGTTAAAACAATAGCGACAAACTTATCCATTCAGACAAGAGCATGTTTCACTGTCGCTAGGCTCGTTAAAACATAGTGACGGGTTTGCCTAAAGGGAAAATTATAGAACAAACATATGTTATCCTCCTCAAGCTTGACAAAAATAAAGAGGTACTGGTTAGAAATGACTGGGGAAAATTGGGAAGAAAACTTGAAGAAACCTTATTGGTAGCAGGTTGCTCTTGAACATGACACTTTCACTCCATCACCATGATCGAGTCGGGTTGGGTTATTTCGTTCACCGGTCATATCACCATTGGTCCACCGTACCATCCACTTTTGGGGTTAATGCTACCAATCCACTTCAGTGTCGACGATATGTTCAAGAGAAGTCGCTCAGAGAATTCACCTACCCAGCTTGTGTCTCATCCACTGCAATACCTTCACGCTTCATTCTTTCATGACCGCCACCCTGAACCTTGTATCATCAGACCGTTTTCACCTCTACAAAATAATTTTCTCTATTCCGTGTCGTAGATGTGGGATTCGTCAATGCCCTCCTACGATGGGTCACTTCTTGTCGACATCAGCTCATTATCCAAGAAGCCGACCTAGAAACAACCCTTTCAGTACTTTGAAGCTTGCATGCCTTAATGGCAAGTTTCTCGCTTCCGGCGACAAGTTTACATTAACGGCCTGCAACCGAAAGATTTTGCGTGGTTTTCGACATCAGCTCATGTATTCACAACACGTAAATTGTACTGCGATACCTTGAGGGTCATCATCATCATCGGTGATTCCTCTCGTGCCTGTTAATAGCTTACATCATTGGCTGGTAATCAAGCGATGTCTTTCCATGTTCGACATCAGAACATCTATTCACATGGATCGACTTGTACTTCAGGCGAAGATTGAACGAGTTTTGAAGACCCCGGATCTAGTTTCATCCATCCGGGCTGCGATATATTCAGGAGAATAAAGACATCAAATGTACATCATTGCTGCACAGATAATCATCCAAACTAAGGGATGATGGCTCTACCAGAATCATCAGTCTGCACACAGACGGTTGTCTGTCCTATGTACATGAAAATGAATTTATCAAAGCTGAGCATGGGAATGCCCGCCTCAGCTAGATCATGAAAAATATTATGAAGATAATGTATTGTATTGTATCTTATTACAGGTTACCTTCCAGTTCGAAAAACATTGGATCCTCATTATAAAGCATTTCACCCGACATCAAGAAGGATTTACGACCTCATACTTTAGGGGGCAACTATTATAGACATATTTGGGCACTGCAACCCCAATCGTACATGTCCATAAACCAAGGGCTTCTAAGTCCCTAAAAGTGTTGTTTCATACCCTAAAGAAGCAAGGTCAGCTGATTACATCATCTCCCAGAAGTTCTCCATGAAAAACTACTCAGAACTGGTCAAAGCAGGACCATACAGACTGCCCAGTGCTGAAAGTGCGATGCATCTCACCTGCCCCATGCAAAAATTGTGATGCATACTGGAAGGCCCTTCTATAGGGTGCGATGAGCGAGAGCAGACAAATGGCACAAGCCGTTTGCTAGGTGGAAACCTAGAGAATCTTCTAGAAACTGCTCATTTGACACTTTCCTCTCTGAGTTTGCCCAAGGATGAGTAAGAGATCTGAAATATCCATGTGAAACCAAGAACTATCAGTGAAATGACACTAATCAAAATCCCAGAAGCTGACTCACTCTCCTGTAAACATCTATATATGGATCCCTCATCCAAGAGATTCAGAGGATGGAATTTTGTAATTTGCAAGGAAGTGTTGTTGGTTTCTCTTTGAAGACATTGTTGGGTGATTTTGCTTTGTATGAGGTGAAGAGGGCTTTCATGCTGGGAGAATGACGCTGGGTCAGACCAAGTGGTTCTAATTCTCTCTTATACTACTTTTACTAATAAAGCTATTTGAGTTTTCCTCCATATTCTTGTGTATCTCTGAATATTGTGTTGATATATGCATTTGTATGGTCAATATATATCTGATCCTATATTGTTTACAGTGAAAGATCTCTATGCTTTGATGGTATTATGCTGCTTTGAATCTACAGGTGCTCTTTGAAGCGGGACAAGTAAGGAAGCAGTGGCGAGATTCTGTCAAAGGGGAAAGGAAACAAGCAAGGATCCAAGTAGAAGACTGAGGTTGGTACTCTCTGCTTCTTTCTCATCTCTCTCTCGTAAAGAAAAAACAAGTGACTTTAATCTGTTTGTTTCTAAGATAGCTACCCGTCTTAGTGGGACTAGCAGCTTTGCATAGACACTAGATTTCCCGATAACAAGGAGAGAAAAAGAAAAAATAGCCACAGAAAGCCCTGATTCTGCAATCGCCATGAAAAATCCCAACTGAGCACAGGAATAAGGGTCGTATGGATAAAAACAAGAAGCTTATGGAACTCGAGGACCTGGATGAAGAATATTTGACTATGGGGATTGAAAATATCAGTCAAGAGGGCACGAAGCCAATTTCTCGGCTGCCACCGTATATACCCCCAAGGAAACCAAATGCCAAAGTAACTAAGGACCCTGACTCATTGAAATTCAAGGTATTCACACCTTTGGTGTTGGAGGAAGTACCTATTGAAGGAAACTTGTTGGCCAAGGTACCATTTCTGAAGATGGAGAATTTGGATTTGGGCAATCATGAGAAATTTTTGCAATTAGAACCCAGTAAATACTTGAAATTGGTCTACTATGAGGAGGCAAGCATCAAAAGGCTTAAGCCGATCAAAGTGGGAAACCAGTATTGAGCGTGTATGGTTTCTCACATTTTAGCTGCAACATTACTAATACCATCTCTGTGAGCCAGTTGTTGGCACTCGTTCATGATGGGTGCCTTTGGTTGGGAAGGCCCATCCCAATTGATGATATGTTGGTCCACAAAATCACAATGCTACCATATCAGGGTGCGAACCCTGCATATGCTTTTGTGGGGATGTCACAGGAGAAAAATCTCACGGATTAGATGAAGAGAAACTTTAGGTTGGTGAAGAAGTTGCGAGGATACGTCATTAGATCTATATGGGATGAAGCTATGTGGCTTGCTGCACAGATCATGGCATGAAAAATGATGAGGAGGTCTCGTGACAATGAAGTACCAACACAATTAGTATCCTTAGCTACACAGTGCAGCGAGGGGGTCCAATTCAATAGGGCATGACACCTCTACCAAGAATTCTTTGATGATTTCCGTGAAGCCCAGGAGGAAGGGAAAGCATTCCACTATGCGTGGCTACTCTTATTGATCATGTTGATAGCCTAGAGCATGCTAGAGGACTCCCAATTACTAATTACAGATCAAGACTTGAGCAATGCTACAAAATTTTCCTCGCCATGGGAAACCAAGGACCGTGACCGTGTCATCCAAAACAAGATGTTCTGGTTACTATTTGAATCAGAATTGCATATGGTGATTAACTAGAAACCATCGTTGTCACCCACCCTGTTCAAATAATATCGACACATTCCATATTTTAAGGCCTAATTCCATCATGTATACATTTGCGCGAGGCACAATATGATAAAGAAATGGACGACGCTGCTATTTTTGGTCATCGAAGATGATATCGCATAGTTAGTTGTTAAGTGGCCAACTGATTGGCTTCTTCCCACTGATGTTGTCAAAGGTATCATGGGGACTAGTGTGGAAGGCACAACATCCACCAGTAAATGACCATAGAAGGAAAAGAAGAAGGTGACCATCGATCTAGAGAAAAATATTGTGCAAGAACCAGAGGGTGAGCACGATGAAGAGCTACATACTGAAGAACTGGATCAAGGTACTGAAGAACCCTTTGTAGACCTGGAGAACGTTAGTTCTCCTTATATTCTTAAAAGGCGACAAAAGTCAGGTGCTAGAGGTGTACGCAAGAAGAAAAAGTCTGATAAGACTACTGGTGTGGAGGCCGTGGTCCTCACTGATGGGGACCTTAATGAGATTGGAGACACATTTTGAATTGCGACAGAAGAAAATCGGGGCTATATTGAAGATCAGTACCAGTCCCTTTTGTCAAAGGTCTAAGCAGGCCTCATAGAGTTGCAGGTTCAGACAAGCCAGGTTCAAGCGAGAATGATTCAAGCAAGTCAGTCTCAAGTGAGCATGAAGCCAACGACATAAGGTAATGTGTAGTTGGTCCTCACCTCAGAGCTCCACGTTGTACCCTTTCCTAATGGATCCTTATATTTGAATGAGGTTGTGGAACGGAAGAGTTCCCAACTGCCCAAAGATGTAAGTATTAACCTCACAGTGCTTGCCCTATCCACATTGCATGAGATACACCAGGGTGTAGGTGATACAATTAAGCTGCGAGAGCAACAGGCTCTTAGGGTGACCAAGGATGCACAAATCACTAGTCAATAGATGTGCGATGAAAAGAACAGATCTCTCCAAGATCGTTACGAGGCAGCTACAAGAAGGGTGCAGCTGGAGCAGGCCATTTCAAGAGTATCCAGTGAGCTCCCCAAGCTCTTGCTTTAGTCATAGGCCTCTTTTGAGGATAAGGTGCAACAATGAGTACATGCGTTCAAATAATCAAAGGTGCGGGTGGATAGAGTTTGTTTTGATCTACTATTCAAAATTAATTATCTTTAATTGAAGTTGTAGCCTACCACATCACCAAAGATTAGAGAGTAGTGCGAGGCTTCCATCAGAACTGACAAGGCGAAGCTCGATGCTGTAGTCAAGGAGTGTAGCCCACTATTTGAAGAAGCTCTAGAACTATGGGCTTCGATGCAGGAGGACCCACAGGTGAAGAAGATTGAAGTTTCCATTCCGGATAAGCAACTCCAGTACAATGAAATAAAGGCAACGATGCATACCCTAGCCCCTGTGCAATGATTTTCCTGATTGAAAGAGGGGACATCCCTACAAGGACAAATTGGAAGATGCAGATTATCAATGCACGAATGCAACCATGGGAGGAAGAGGTAGGGAAACTCTCACAGACTATGGAAGGCATGCTTAAGAGTATGCAGTAGATGCAGGGAACCATCGGCTTAGCAGCAGATGGGCCAACAATAGAAACATTGGTGGAAGAAGTGCGACATGTAGTTGCTCAATGTATGGAGGCACTTAAACTAGTGAATTCTCTGTTCAACAACCTAAAAGAAAATATCTAGAGCGTATCAGCGGAGTGACTTGAGGAAGAGTCACATAATTTTGTTGGGGGCCTATTGGGATGGAGTCCTCTGAGTCAAATTCTATTAAAATTTGTAACTCTCTGTATTTTGAGGAGCAAAGTGCAAATAACGCAGGTCAAATAGGAGTCAAGGGGTTTTAGGAATGTTAAAACCCCTTATGTTTTGATATTTTTTAAAGATCTGCCCATGGTTTGCTGACCATGATATTGTAATAGAGAAGTATATATAAAGGGATGTCTTATCAAGTCTAAGGCAATGAATCAATCATTCGTTATGGTATGATTTTGGGCATGTTATTGTAGATCTTTCTGTGTTTTGGGTGAAGGGCAAGGTTTTGCAGATGAGTGCGCGAAGCCGTACAACTGTGTGCGTAGGGTATGGAAAGGTTGTAAGAGAATATCTGAACTAATAGAAAGATATTTGAAGAAAATTCGTGTCTATTTTTATGCATTGTCTATTTTCTATATTTAGCAATAACGAAATGATATTTGTCTATATTTTATGTTGATTACTCCACAAGGATCTAGATCAACTGTTATATGTTGTTTTATGCCTGATTAGATAGTTACGTGAAGCTTATAACTTTCTTCAACTAGAATTCATCTAAGTATCATGAATAAAGGGTCAAGAAGGTCAGATCTGAACTAAAAAAGAGCCTTAAGCCACAACACATAGCCTTCTGGATGCAGAAGCCTAGTTCTAGCATCCCCCAATACTGCCTCGGGTGATACTACAGTCTGCGCTACCCGAGTTGTGACCGAAAGGGCCGGTAGTGTAGGATTTTGTTGCTTAGCACAACTTACTTTGAGCCTGGGTCCAATCCCCCACAAGCCAACAACCTTCAAACTCATTTCTTGCTTCAACTGGTTATCCTTTTCTTCAAGCTTCTTTCTCAACTTGACAAATTCACCTTCAAGTTGTTCAACTCTGCCCTCCTCTTTTCACTAACTAGCCATAACATCCTCAATCCTTTTGTCTTGTTGAAGTTAGATCTTTAGGCTAGGAACCCCTTCTATTTGCATCAACTTACCATTCTCCCTACATGTCACTATCAATCTACTAGCTTCAATGGATAATTTCTCTATCACATTCATAGTAAAGTCATATTCAACTTGAATAATTATCAATTTATCACATTCATCAACATGAGTGTCTGACTTAGCAAGACTAACATCATATTTTTATGAATCATAACTAAAAAATAATCCATTTAAATTTATAACTTCATATTTTTTGCATCAGAGCACACTTGGTTCTTACCTTTCTGATCTCTTCTCATAATCTATTCGACCATTTGCACTAGGGGGTGAGAATCTTCTGCTTGAAATTGTTGCTTCTGAAGGCCCTTCCTCTTTTTCTTCTTCTTACTCTACTTTCTGGCCCTTTTCTCTCCATTATTTTTTCTATCACCTCCAAAAAACACTTATAGTCTATCCCAAATCTCCTTGGAATATTTCACATTTGTTAATTTCTGCAAATCTACATTATGGAGATTCTTATAAATAATGCATCTCGCTTGGGAATTTTGTTGCATCACTATATGTGAAAGTGGATCCCTGCCACATCCTTAACATACCAACTTCCAAATGTTATATCCATAAGCTAATAATTGATATTTAATGTTTTCATGCTATGCCTTGAAATTTGGAGTAGTGAGGATAGATACTCCTCGAGGATTCATTCTAGAAAGAAAAAAATTACCAACACTTGCAAGATCTACTCTCCAGTGATTAAGTTACAACCAACATCCCTTATATTATACCACTTGTTGGAAGTATGAATAACATTAAGTCACCCACTCTCTCAATATTTCTCACACTTCCAACATCATCATTGTTTCAATTTTGATAAGGTCCACTTTGATAGTTTCATGAGATACAATATGATCCAAATATTCCACATCATGAACTCCAAAGACACATTTGGAGTCATCTACAATAGTTTCTATCACAAAGAAAGTGATTACCTAGCCAAAATCATTAGGTGGATCAAAATACAACATGGAAGTATGTGTTTTACACATTAAAAACCACCTACACCTAAGGTAATAGCTTAAGGAAGCATTTTTCCTAAGTTATTTCCATTACTTCACCCACTTACATTGGAATAATCAATAAATTCATTAACTTGGGTTATTCTCTTCATTTTATACATTTATATGAAAAACACATAATTATTTTCTCATTTTATTCATCTCCACAGTTAAGTGCGCTTGAGCCAGAGGCGTTCTGGGATGGGTGACCTCCTGGGAAGTCCTGGTTACCGGGTGCAAGCCCCGGAAGTGATGATTGATGCTATGTGATTCGTTCTCCACATTTCACTAGTTTCAATCCCACTTCTTCACCCTTGTGAGCATCACCCGATGCAATGAGTGCTAAGTGAACTATTCAAAAATCATGAGAAATTAGTCAGTTACGACTACCTCTCATGGAAATGGTCATACGTTTGAATGACTTACTTAACGCAGTTGAATCCCAAAAATGATATCTAATATAATGCACTGCGTAAATCCCCCATACTTAAATTCAAAAAGAGTCAAGGGATCTCTACTTGAATGGTTCATGAGGCACAATACTTGCTAAGGTTTTGCAAATGGGGTAGCAAGCTAAGTGGGCTTGATTGTGGGGAAAAACTCCACAGTTAAGCGCGCTTGAGCCAGAGGAGTTCTGGGATGGGTGACCTCCTGGGAACTCCTGGTTACCGGGTGCAAGCCCTGGAAGTGATGATTGATGCTATGTGATTCGTTCTCCACATTTCACTAGTTTCAATCCCACTTCTTCACCCCTGTGAGCATCACCCGATGCAATGAGTGCTAAGTGAACTATTCAAAAATCATGAGAAATTAGTCAGTTACGACTACCTCTCATGGAAATGGTCATACGTTTGAATGACTTACTTAACGCAGTTGAATCCCAAAAATGATATCTAATTTAATAAATGATTTAATGATTAATTATTTCTATGAATTTTATTTAGTCAAATGGAAATAATCTAATAAATCATTTATTTATTACTTATTTCTAACAATATTATCTAGAGAAATGGAAACAATATAATAAATAATTTCTTTATGAATTTATTTCATTAGTTAACTCGATAAATCATTGCTTTTGACCTTCTCCTCTCACCAATAATAATAAAGTACCAAGTTAGCCAAATCTTAATTTGGTCTAACAAATATATTTTAATATTTAACCTCATCAAACCTAGCTATAATTTTAATGTAAATAGGAGAGGTCATTGTCCTTATTTCACCATGAACCATTTTCATCATCCTCATTATGATTATAAGAGATTTTAGTTTTCTCCACAAATAAGCTCAAACCCTTTTTTATTTTTTCCTTTTTTTTTGTTTTGTTTTGCTTTTCCTTTGGAGAGAGGGATACTATTATTTGCAAAGAGAATTGCTAATGAAGCCTACAATGAAGGAGGTCTCCAAAAAATTGTTCAATAGGATATTCTCATATATGACATCTTTTCTTAACAAAGCTCATCCATATTTTGGTATTTTGGAGTATCATTATTTTTTTTATATGTTGCATTTTTTATCTATTTATATATTACTTTTTATTATAATGGTGGTAATATCCCCATGCTTTTCAAAACTTAATTAAAAATCTCGGGTACAATCTGTAAATCTTCATATTTCCTTGTTTCATTGTTCACAACTCATAGTTTAGATAGTTTTTCTAACCCTTGTTGTAGGAAGACACCAATAAAATGATGACTCGAGTGGGGATTTAAACATTTTAGAGTTTAGTTTGTGTTCTATGATATTTCCCCCCCTTTCCCATTTAGATTATTTCCATATTTAGTATTTTTTGGAACAATTTATGTTTTTTTCCTTTGCTATATGATCTTTAGGTCATAGGCCTCGAAATAGCAAGAAACGATCCATCTAGAGCAAACCTTGAAAAATTGTATTCTCGGGCACCCCTCACACTTTTTTGGCCTTTTAATACATTGGTCAACACAAGTTATAGGCATATACCAAAATTTGTTAACGTGTGTTTTGGATGGATTCTTGCATTTGTTATTGCACTTTCATATCAGTGTTGTGCATTGGTCAAACTTTCCAAACTTTTCAAATTTTCTCTATTTTTTCCAATTCACTGTATATTGAAGAGTTTAGGTCTCCCTGTTATCAATAGTGTCTCTACAAACCTATATTTTTTCAAATTTCAAATATCAAGAGGTAAACAAAACACCTAAGAGAGATTCTATTACCTTTTCATCAAGTAAAATATTTGGGGCTAAATTGGGAGTTTGATGTTGTTTGGTGGTAGAAACGCTATCATTTCATTTTCTATGTCTATGCACATTCTTCTTCCTTAGAGTTTGTGAGCCAAGAGCATATCCTTTGTATTAGTATTGGTCTGCCCTTTATTTTTTCTTTGGATATTCCTTTGGTGATAGGTCTTTTAGAGGTCCATTAACAACCCATAACCATTATTTATTTGTTCTTACATTTGCAAAAATATTGTTATAGGTTAATAGCTCAGATATCATATAGTTTATTGGTTATTTTCCTTACCCATTTCAAGCTACTTTTCGCCCTCTTTATCACCTTATTTTTCCTTACATGAAATCCTCATGGGTTAGGTACTTAATTTATTAATGATGAATTTTTGTTACTATTTCTTTACATCATTTTAAATATAGTTTTGTTAGTAGTTAATTACCTATATCCTTTAATTTCATTACAATTCACCTTCCTTTTGTTTCCAGTAGAAACACACTACACTTACTCAAATATACACAACACTAAAGTAAATGCATGGTTCATGACTGTTGGTAGGCAAAAATGCCCCATTTTTATCCCCTTCCTATCACAAAACAATAATCATTAACCTATGTTTTCTACATAAACCTCCTTATTCCTGCACTAGTCCAAGAATATTGTCTATTCCTACATAAACTTCATATTTCATGTTTAAGGTTTATTAGGAAACTATTTAATCATTTTAAATAGATTTCGTGCCTTTAAACATTTCTTGTAACTCATATCTACTTTCCTAAAGTATTTGATAAGCTAAAGGATTAATCGTTATGCTAGCTTGATCTAGTGTAGGTAGAGTCCTGCACCGCCATCAACTATCGGTTCCGTGATCTCCGTAACAATTTGATTACTTCACACAGGCATCTTGATCCACGTCATCCAGTTCGGTTGCAGTCATCCGGAGTTGAACCCAAAGCGAAGGACAATCAAGGATATGGCTGACGATCAGTCTACAACCATGAATAGTTCGCACCTTATTATAGCCATCGGCTTAATATTGTAATTTTGGTTGTTATTTCATTTCAACCAAAAGGCTTGATTTGGAACGACTGTAATTTTTGGCTATGACCACAAGCCGAAGGGTTGTATAAAATGTAGATTTCAGATAGAACTAAGCTAGCAAGCGATAGCAATAGCAAATCTGTGTAATTTCTAGTTTATTTGTAATTTCGTTGTCACCCTCGTTCTGTGCTAGACTTGAGCTCAAATGTATATCTGCTTATTGGAATTAATACAAGAAACTACCCCATGATTTTCTCATTCTGCGTTATAATTCTTCATTGATGTGTTGATAAAGTGTTGAAGGTTTTCGTTTCCTAAAATGGGAAACGAGATGGTTGGCTAGGGCCCAGCCAACCCAACTCATTTACCCTCTTACTTTGTTATCTTAAAGGTATGTTAACTTTATTTATTTACAAAAGCGTGCTTTGAATCTTGATTTTGTGCTTTCCTATGAATTTTGATTTATTTCATTTAAACAATCAAGTGTGAATGGATTCGTTGTGTGAAAGTTAAAATAAATTTCTTCATATAATATTTTTATTGGTTTGCTTTCGCTTGGATCGTGCAAATGAGATCCTTCATGCACTAGTGCATGTAGGATCTTGCACCCTGGTTCACTAGTGTTCATTTACAACAAATGTCTCAATCTTTTCCTTTTACATGATTTAATCCATTTCTACGAAGCAAGCATTTGTCATCTAAAGAAGGCATCTCTAATACTAAAAGTCAAATTCCTAAAGATTAAGGATAACTTCAGGAAATAGAAAAGGACATTGTTGCATATCTCAATTTGTATTTGCACTTCATGAATTAAGGGAAAAGACTAGAAGTAATCTGGAATATTACAGTGAACCATTTTGAGTTATATTTGTTTACATGCAAAACCCCTTTTGACTGAAGAAAGGTTTCTTTACTTTCGAAGATTGTTTTTATCTTAAAAGTTTATTTCTATTTTTGAGATTCAGTTGAGTAAAGCATTCTTTTCGTGTGCAACATTATTTCAGATCCTACTCACAATTGCAATTATTTTTATAGTTATCATGCTCTTCTATTTTCCCAAAAGAAAATGGAATATCTTGTGTAGGAAGCTCTGTTCTGGTACAAGGGCTAGTGTCTTGTTATAGGAACAGAGTGCTCCAAGCCTTGAGGCTTAGAGCCCCTACAGGAAAATATAAGTCTTCAGTATAAGTGTAAATTATACTTCTCACATAAGTTTTGTACCTTCACTAGTGCAAGCAAATTGCAAGAGTACAGGAACAACCTCTTAGTGTGAGAAGGAAAATCATTTAGAAGGTAGATCTTTTATATGGCCCACTTGTTAAACTACCATCACCTATACTGAGGATAAACATAGAGTTTCACTTCAGCAATTAAGATTGTTTACAACAGTGTGAAAGTTCCTTTATTTGATTTCTTCACAAATGCATTCTTTTACATTTCAGCACTAGAATTACTTTGGTATTAATTTCCTTCGAGAATTTTCTGTTTAATTCTGCAAAGTTTCAGTTGAGAAGTAGGAATAGGAATACAAAAAGTCCATATCAATTTTGGCATTACCTGTTCTTCGTCTCTAAGTTTATGAAACCTCTGGGTTGACAATTAATTGTTGAAGGAGCTTGCTTATGTGCAATTCCTGCACACAAGATTTTGGTGCCGTTGTCAAGGAGGCGATTTGAATTGGTAAGAATTTTCCCTTTTTTTGCAATAGGGGTAAGTCTGCTATTATTTTTTTCCTTCAGTGTGCTTCTATTGCTTGAAGGAATTTCTAGCTGTTTAGTTATTTTTTGAATTGCAACATTTTGTTGGAATTTTGTTTCTTCATATTTTTTAAATGAATGCCTAAAAGAGGTAGGGGTCCGAAGCCCACTGGGGGTCAAATAAATACTAATAAATCTGAAAGGAAATCTCATTTTGGGCCTTCTTTTTTAGGTAGAAAGTCCAAACAAACCCAGACTCATCACGCAGGAACAATATACTTGGGCTCTGGTAGCAGTGGTCCAGGTGTGACACAACTCACAAAGGGGAAGAAGGGGACTATTGAAACCCATAGTTAGCCTTCTCAGCCTATTGGAAGTGGTTCGCATGGAGGATAAACAATGGCAGATCAGGAAGTCCATGCAGACAAAATTGGTGAGAATTAGGTAAATGAGGAACAATCCACTTTTGGATTCCCAATTGTGGATCCTAATACACAAGTAGAAATGAAAAATATTTCACCATCAACTCTTCCTCATTTCTATGGTAAGGTACATGAAGACCTAGACTCTTTCTTATTTGAGTTTGATATTTTTTGTAGAAGTTATGATTATTCATCTGATGCCCATAAGTTAAAGTTGTTTCTCGCCACTCTCAAGGACGCAACACTCCGCTAGTTCATGGGACTAGGAGGAAACACTATACCTTCTTGGGAACAAATGAAGAGAGTGTTCTTGTCAAAATATCAGGAATATTGTAAAACTAGAGATATTCAAGATGAAATCTTTACTATTGTGCAAAATGATGATAAGACTCTAGAGGACTACTTGGAGAGATTCATGTACATCCTCCAAAGGTCAAAGCATAAATTTGATCTAATTACCATTAGGAAATTTTTCTTACGTGGGCTTACTGATGATGCAAGGAATAATATAAATCTGTTAGGACAAGGGGATATTGCTCAAAAATATTTTGATCAAATCTGTGACATGTGCAGGAAATTCTTGAGGAACCAATATAGATCCGGTAAAGGAATTCAAAATAGAAATAAGAAAACCGAATCTACTGATGCTATGATTATTGGATTAGAAAAAAAAATGGACAATATGAAAATTAAAATAATGAATATTGTTAGTAAACAAATAGACTCTTTGAATTTTCAACAAAACCTTGTAGAGGAACAAGAGTCATTGTCTATTTTTTGTCCAAAATATAGAAAAAAAACATCTTTTAAGAGAATGTCCTCTCGATGTTAAAAGAACTAATAAATGTGCCATTTGTACAAATAACCATGCCATGGAAAAATGTCCCTCCATACATAGGCTGAAAGCTGTACTTGAAGGAGGAAAACCTAAAGCCGAATCATTGCATGCTATGGGAGCACGAAGAAAATGGCCTCAGGTAAGTGCAGGTATGGCTCCTGAACCTCCACCGCATTTTTTTGGTTATAATGCACATCCATATTCCTATCCTAACATTGGTCACTCTCAACATTGGCAGCATGGGAACTAATATCATTATGGAAAAACCTCCCAATCTTGGAAACAAGGATGGAGAGGGCCAAACCATTCACACCATTCCTTTCCTGCACCTATGTAATCATACCCACCTACATATGCACCTTACCGAATGCCACAACCATCATTACCTCAGCTGAGTCAGCCAATGCCACCATTTCCTTTACCTCCACCGTTTCGACCTCCTCAGCTACCTACCTAACCTTTACCCAACCCCAATAACAATACGGTAAAAATGATCCACTCTGTAAACCCGCTTTCCTCATCCATATATCATTCGATGCTAGGTGGAGTCAATGATCTCAAATTTAGATTAGGGAATATCGTAACCTCAGAAAATCAAAAGAAGCCTACAGTGATTATCAACAAGAAAGGTGAGGAGGAAACTCCTCACCATTCTGAAAAAGATGTCACCATCCAACCTATCCCCGTACCTTCTAAGCCTTTTCCATCTTCTTCCAACCGACCTCCCTATACGTAGAGGTTAGTTGTGGAGAAGAAAGACCCCATTCCTGAGTCTATCCTGGCCTTTGAGCTTAGAAACCTTTTCATAAAGGTACCTTTGCTCCAAGCTATTAAAAAGATCCCCATTTGCACAAAAATTATTAGGGAACTCTGTCTCAAGAACCCAGGAAGGAGAAGATTAGAACCACAAACTGATGAGCCTCATCATTGGGTAATTATATGGGCCTTAATTTACCTCATAGCTTATTCAAACCAACTATTCTCATAACTTATTGCATACTTTTGATTATATTTTGTTTATGAGATGAGTTAGAGTTGGATGTTTTGCTTTGTAGTCTAATGTGCATTTAATGCAGGATTAAAGGATAAAAGTAAGGAATTTTGGCAAACACCTTGGTCAAAACTTGAATGGGAAAAGGGAGAGGAATTATAGGAGGTAAATCCTCCTCACTTACTACCCCGCCATTCGAATATTCCTCCATCAGCTCGAAGTGCAAACAACCAAATCATGAGGACTAGAAGGCAACCAAGCAAGTGAAAGTCAAAGCACCAGTTTATCTCGAGTTTAGGAGCTGAGCCTCCCTAATTTTAAGGAATTAGTTGGAGAGTTCAGATGTATAAGTAAAGAGGTCTAGGACCTCAGTAGGATTCAAATTTTTGGATTGTAAAACTCTACTTTATTTTCGAGCTGCAAGACTTGTGACAGTTTTTCATGTAATCGATGGTTTTGATAATAAGAATGAGTTTTGTTTTGAGCTAGCATTGAGTTAACTCAGAGGGCTGAAGCTCTTGGGTTAGAGACCAACCCTAGTAGCCAAGGATCCTCTTTATTGTACATGTATGCTAGCATAGATTCATGGTTTAATCATTCATTTTCTTAAGTAGCCGTATTTCCATTACAACAGTGTAGAGTAGATTGGTTGTGTTTTAGTTTGCTTCCATTTGTGCCTTCTTTCAGTTAGCAGGTTAGAAAGGAGGAAAAGATCACCATAAGGTTGTCAACAGGTGTCTTGGCCTCACCTCCCCCCTCTGGGACCATGACTTGAGGAAGAGACCATTTAGCAACCCCAAAAACACAGATTTCTAGTTACCGCATGAGCTTTGGAGTTTGTTGTCTTGATTCAGTACTAGGTTCATTTCATCATCATGTTTCTCCATCACTCTCTTTCTGTAATAAGATCTCATGCATATTCTCATTTCCTTCATCATGAAATTCTTAAGCGGAAGCTAATAAATCACTCTTAATTGGATTATACCCATAGATTTCCTTACCGTCCGATCCACAAAAAACCTGACCAATCACCGTTAAATTGTGTGTTGCATAGCCGGTGTATTCATTTCAAAGTTTGAATTTATGCGCTCCAAATCTCCTGTCGATCTTCCTCACTTGATCCAATGGCTATCGCGTCACCCGCTCGCCAACTATCTTGGCAAATCTTCGACATTGATCTGTCTCACTTGATCCAATAGTTATTGTGCAATCTTGCGTGGATACTTGCATGACCGATATCAGATTGAGAGCGTGCGAGAAAAGTGGTTTTCCCATATTATGTGTGACCCACTTAGGCTAATCATGTAAAATTTAGTAATTCCGCTTACAGCTTTGAGGGTGCACGAGAAACTTCTTACCACCTACGAAGACTGCTCCATCATTCCACACATTTTCCACCCTTCTGTTGACACGTGACTTGATGTGATATATCCATCTATTCAATTAATTTCCGCAATAAGATCTTCGCCGCTCATCTTCCGTTAATATTGTTCATTGATGTGATCCATCCATCTATTCACTTAATCTCCGCGATAAGATCTCCGCCGCTCATCTTTCATTAATCCTGTTCATTGATCGATCCATCCATCTATTCACTTAATCTCCTGCGATAAGATCTTCACTACTCATCTTCTGTTAATCCTGTTCATTGATTCGACTGATCCAATAGTTCCTATGCACTACTGCTTCATTACGTCTCCCTTCCACTGATTTCGATCTTCAATTTCTCTTCTGCTTGACTCCTTCCTGAACTTTGTTCTTCGTATCATTTAAATGCTGCCACTCCTGAGCCTTGATTTGGTTATTCAATCAGACTCCAACACTGTTTGATCATCGCAAACACCAAAAAACCAAAAAAAGTGAAAACAAATTTAGTTTAGTTTCCTTGCTTACACATTAGTATGGTTTGATGCTCTTTACTTTTGTAATTTAGATCGCAGCATTAGGTTAGTGTTGATTTAGCAATTTTGCTTAGCATAGTTGTTTAAATGGTTAATTAGGATATGGTGTGATTTAGCATTACCTATTGTTTTCTTCATTACTGTAATAGAGTAGCTCTCTTAGAATAGATTTTCTCTTCTTCCATCAAAGAATTAAGCTTCTTCTGACTCTATAGAAGTCTGGCTTGGAACCCCTGTGGTCTCTCGCCAGGTGAATAGTGACAACAGGCAGAACCTTCACCTTTACTTGTGCATATAACATTGTCACCTCCAAGTTTATACGAACCCTGGGTTGATAAGTAAAGTTGGTAGCCCAAGAGTTGTAGCATCCTTGCTGCAAAACTGGTGCTCATCACAAACCATTCAATTTGTTGGTAGAGAAGCAAAGTTAATGACGTGATGCATGCACATGGAGAAATATACCGACCCGGGAAACCCTGTTGTCTCTGTTCAGATAGGTGATGTCCTTGTCTCCATTGTACTTATAGACCTGGGAATGGCCATTAATGTTATGACCAAGAAAACCATGGATCAACTTGGATTGGTCCATATTCGTCCTACTCCCACAATGCTTGAACTAGCAGATAGATCTAAAATCAAGCTAAAAGGGGTGTTGTATGATGTGGTCATTTATTTAGACTCTTGGGAATAGCCCACAGACTTCATTGTGCTTTAGCCAAAGAATCCTATAGGAGGACATCCCTTGATCTTGGGATGACCATGGCTTGCTACGGTCGATGCTTATATCAGATGTCGTTCTGGGGACAGGTATATTTCCCATGTAGATTCTAAGAAGAAGGTCACCTTGTATCCACCCGCTAGATCCATTCAGGAGCTCTGAGACACTTTATGGTTAGACTACAATAGTGATGAGGAGACTCAGCCTGTTTCCTTGATACATCAGAATGGTGAGTTCTCGCATGAGGATGAGATTCAAGACTTCATGAACAATCTAGTCACCATGCCCAATTTTGAGTCATTTAGTTAGATTTTTACTGTAGATTTTCAGGATAGTCATGAATCTCTACCTCCCTCACCAACATCCCTAGAAGCACCTCTGTGTACTCTTAGCCTGATACCACTCTTGTTGAGATTAGTCCAGGCAAATCCTTGCATATCAGTTCAGACTTGGATTCATCCCAGCAAGAGTAGCTTGTGAATTTGTTGTGAAATCATCTTGATGCCTTTGCATGGGGCTATGAAGATATGAAAGGAATCAGTTCTGAAACTTGTACCCACCATATCTATATTTAGGATGGAGCCTGACCTGTCTGACAACCTCAAAGGCGTATGAACCGAGCTCTAAGAGATGTTGTAAAGGAAGAATTGAAAAAACTCTTGGATGTTGATTTTATCTATCCTATTTCTGGCAACCAGTGGGTCTATCCATTGGTATGAGTCCCGAAAAAAGATGGGAGATGGCACATTTGTATTGACTATAGGGAATTGAACAAAGCCACTCTCAGGGATTACTTCCCCCTTCCTTTCATCGACTAGGTACTCGATATCCTTCCAGGTAAGAAGTACTTTTCTTTTCTAAATGGCTTTAGCGGTTATAACCAGATACAAATTACACCAAAGGATCAAGAAAGAACCATTTTTACATGTCCATGGGGTACATTTTCTTACCAAGTGCTTCCCTTTGGGCTATGTAATGCCTCGGCTACCTTTCAAAGGGCAGCCTTGGCCATTTTTGCTGACCTTGATTGTGTGGAAATCTATATGGATGACTTTTCCGTGTTTGGTGATTCATTTCAGGAAGACCTCAAAAATCTAGAAAAAGTTCTTCTTTGCTGCCAAGAATCTCATCTTGCCTTGAGTGACAAAAAATGTAGATTAATGTGCAAGGCAGGAGTGGTTCTTGGACATCTTATTTATGACAAAGGTATCCAGGTTGAACCTGCAAAAAATAAATTATTTTGAGTCTTCTTGTACCCAAAACTCAAAGGGAAGTGAGAGGTTTTCTACGACATGCGGGCTACTATAGGAGATTCATTGAGAATTTCTCAAGGATAGCTACCCCCCTATTCTGACTTTTGGCTAATGATAGTGATTTTTCTTGGTCCACAGCTTGCCAACAGTCCTTTGAGACATTGAAGCAAAAACTAGTTCAGGCACTAGTTTTGAGAGCGCCAAACTGGTCCCTACCATTTCATATTTCCTTTGATGCCTCAGATACTGTTATTGGCATATCTTTACCACAAGAAGAAGACAAACAATCTTATGCTCTTTATTTCATTAGTAAAAACTTGTCACCCACTGAACTAAATTATACGGTTACTAAGAAAGAGTTTTTAGCTGTGATTTTTTCCATTAATAAATTTAGACATTATATTACAGGATATGAAGTCTTTGTGCATACTGACCATTCCGCAATAAAATATTTGATGAATAAACCATTAACTAGAAGTAGAGTGACTAGGTGGTCATTTTTTTTACAGGAATTTAATATTACCATTATTGATATACCGGGAAAAACTAATGTAGTAGCAGATTATCTTTCAAGATAAAATAATCCTAGTGAAGCAATTCCTGTCGATGATGATTTTCCTGATGAACATCTTTTTGCTGTGTTGACAAAATCCCCGTGGTTTTCTGACAAAGCTAACTATTTAGTCACTGGAAAATTACCACCTCACTTATCCACTCGTGAAAAGTAGAATATCATATAGAAAAGCGTTGCATATTCCAAGATTCAAGGAGACTTGTTTTACACTGGAGCAGATCTTATCATCCGTAGATGTGTAAGAGAGGAAGAAGTTTTTGATATTTTAAAATATTCCCATGATGAACCTTGCGGAGGTCACTTCCTTGATAAGCGGACTACATACAAAGTGTTACAAGTTGGCTATTGTTGGCCCTCCTTGTTTAAGGATGCCAAACAGTATGTCAAGCGATGTGAAAACTGTTAGGGAATTGGCCAACCGAATCAAACCAATGAAATTCCTTTATGTCATCAGGTTATGATTGAACCTTTTGAAAAATGGGCCATTGATTTTGTAGTACCAATAAATCCAACATCATTAAATAAAGCAATATGCTGGTTTGTATAGATTTCATTACAAAATGGATAGAAGTTAAAGTTGTTTCTTTTGCTACTGAAAGAGTTGTTGTTGATTTTATTTTTACTAAAATCTTTACTAGATTTGGCATGCCTAGAGAAATTGTTTCTGACAATGGACCACAATTTATTTCTAATCTAGTATACGATGTGATGGAGAAGTGAAAAATTCGGCACAGGAAATCTACACCGTATCACCTGCAAGAAAATGGTCAGGTGGAGTCCACAAACAAGGTGATTAAGTCCATCCTCACAAGGATAGTAAATATTCACAGAAAGGATTGGGCTAACAAATTACCGGAAGCCTTGTGGGCATACAGAACCACTTGGACGAACAACACAGGACACACACCATATGTGTTGGTGTACGGGAAACAAGTCCTCCTGCCGATAGAATTCTAGATTAAGACTTTTAGGCCTACAGTCCAATTGGGGCTAGATCTCTCCAAAGCAAAACAACAACGTCTTCTACAGTTGAATAAGTTAGATGAATTCCAAAGGGATGTTGTTGAGTAGAACATCTTGGTTAAAAAACAACGCAAGAAGTGGCATGAAAAGTCTATACAGAAGAAGCAATTCCAACCAGGTGATTGGGTACTCCTTTACTATTCTAGATTCAAATATTTTAAAGTGAAATTCCATACACGCGGGATGGGGCCTTATGAGGTGGTCAAAGTGTTTGAAAACGAAGCAATAGAAATTAAAACTATTGATGGACGAAATTTTGTGTTCCTGGTAAATGGGCATAGATTAAAGGTGTATTTTCAGCCCATTACTAAAAGAGATTTTATGCAACAAGTCCAACAACAATAGGAAAAGCAGTTGGTAGGTGGCAACACCAACCTGTTGAATATTTGATTCTTTCTTTATTTTCCTCATTGGATAAGAATATATATATATATGTATATATATATATATATATATATATATATATATATATATATATATATATATATATATATATATATATATATATATATATATATATATATAAAGTACAATTTTTTTTCCTGTAATTATGAAAATCAATTTACTGACATGATTGCAGAAGGATCAACCTGAAAACCAGCATGCTGGCAGGAAGATCGAAATTTCAATAAAAAGGGAATGTTACTTGATTTTTAGATATGCTGGCTCTCACCAAGAAGAAGCAGGTCGAAGGAACCCAGCCCTTACCTAAGTTTGGGGTAACTATCATGGAAATTTTTACCTAAGGAATGCTTAATTTCCGTTGCAATTACTTTTTTCCGGCACCAGTGCAGGCAAATCTTGAAGATAAAATTCTGCCTTTCTTCTATTTTCCCGTTTTGTAATTCCTGCTATTTTTCTTTTCTGAATCCCATAATGAATTATTGTCCTTTTTCTTCTAAGATAATTATCCTTATCCAATTTCGTAAAATCCCTCTTTTCCCCTCAAATTTTTTTCCCACATCCCATTCTCGTTTATCGCCCTTGGTAGTATTATTCTTGGAATCCCTATTATGACATTCCTTCCCATTCTAAAAATTACCCGTTCCCACTTCTTTGTTACCTCATGGATAGATTGTAGGATCTGATATAGTCAGATCAAAAGGCATGTTCACGAAACACCAAAGAATGGTGAATAAAACTTCTCTGGTATATTCAGGAAATAAAAAAAAAATAGTTCAGCCAAAGAACCGATTTTTATCAATTTTTTATTATTATTATCCCCTCTTTCTTCGATGCTACAGAAATACCTGGTGTAGGAATACGCATAATTGGTACAGGCAGGTTCAGTGAAAGCACGCTGCAGTGCAAGAAGGCTTAATGCAAGCACGTTGCAGTGCAGGCAGGATCAGTCCAAGCACGATTAGTGCAAGCATGCAAACACAGTGCAAATAATTGTTTAAACATAGTACAAAAGCACTTGATGCAAAACGTTTATTGAGAAATTTAATTTTTTTATTCCTACCAAATGAATAAGTACCACAATGATAGATCATAGCATTGTATTATTTAAATTTTGGTTAAAAATTTGTTTTATCATTTACTAATTTAGAGAGAAATCATTTAAGTGCAAGATATTTTAGGTTCTAAAGTCTAATCTTTTTAATGAGTACCGAAGTACACCTTACGTGAATTACACCAATCCCCCACGACTGTTACACCACCACCGCAAAAATTTCAGCCTCCTCCAATTATCATTTCCTGCCATAGCAGATTGATACGTGTGTGCATCCATCCCGAAGGGGAGCTTTTAATGATTGAATGTGATTGGATGGAAGTGATCAACAAGACAGTGGAATGGTCAGATCTCCATCATAAAATTCTCACCAGCTCCCTTGCACTCTGCAGTGTGAAATCTTCCTAAGGTTGTGACAGAGGATTGAGGTGAATTCAACATAGAGATGGCACTCATGAGACATGAACCATCATCTGTGAAGGAGATAGAGCAGACGGCTGAGTATCGAGGGAGTTTTTCACTATTGCAAGAATCGGGATTTCTCCCATTTTTGCAGAAATTTGATGGGTTCGATATGCCCGTGTCTCTGGGATATGCAAAGACATTCGAGGAGGGCCGAGCTAAAGTAGACTCACTGGAATTTGAGGTCAAGGAGGAATATATAGCGCAAGCTACATGCTCGTCAACCACGAGCAAAAAATGGTTCAAAAACGAGAGGATCGAAAGGAAAAGATGGTGTCGATTTGTGGTCGATCGAGAGCTCAAGGTCGAATGGAAGAAAGGGCTTCCATAGAGTGCCATGATTGGAAAATGGCGAGACCTCCTATACATATTACAAAAAATTTTGACCTGTGAGGGACGTTACACATTAACATTCGTGTATCATATCAGGTTGTTACTACATTTTGAATCAGGGAAACACATCAATTTACCTTATTACCTGCTCCGAAGTTTAGAGAAAATGGCAAAAGGAGTGTAGAACGGGAGTGCCATCCAGGTTGCATATAAATTGTACCATCATAGGCTCATTGTTAGGCCCCTATACTACTAGTGCAACCCCTTATTGTTATTAGTACAACCCACTTATTATATTGATGTACCCATGTAGTGCCCATATTGTTACTATTGTGCCACATAGAAGCCCACTATTGTTATTATTGTGCCCTTACATTATTATTGTTATGTCGGCTCTGATTATGTTATGACCCCTTAGACTCCTATATATAGAAAGGAGGTCTTTTCATTTGTATCATCCAAGAATTGTTCATTTATGTAATGTAAAGGAGGTTGCCCCCTCGAAGAGGCTAAATTCTAAGGCGTTGATCTATCTTTTCTATCTTTTCTTGAGCTGGTTTCATAACATTTGGTATCAGAGCTTTGGATTCTAGGGTTTCGCTACTCCAAACAGGTCATCGTGGAATTTTCACTATAACTCTTTTTCTGCGCTGTTTCCGAAGTTTAAAAAAACCCATTTGAGAAAAAATCACGCTGAAACTTGGGTTCGAATTTCAGAGCTTTTCACACTATATTTGCGGAGATATGATCTGAGGAAGTTAGTCTTTTTGCAGACTCCTGAATTACATTCCAAACAGGTGACCTAGGGAAAATCGTCATAACTTTCTCTCTGAGCATCGGATTGAAATTTTGTAAGAAGTTACAAAAAGAGGATGGACTGTAGTTTCTTGTATATCTTTTTCAAAGCCAAAGGTCGAAACAGGGACACGTGGTATGTCGTACAAGTTTGCTCTACTTAACTAGTCTATAATCAGGTCACTGTGGGAGATTTGACATAACTTTTCCTTGGAGAATCCAATTGGGATCACACTGGTGGAATTGGAAAGAGGACACAGAGGGCTACTACAGGTTGCAATTTCAGAACTTAAAGATCTGAAAGTACAGACTTATAGTCATTTCAAGATCGAGCTCCTAAAATCAAAAAAGCAAGATGAGGAAGTTTGATGACAAGGATTCGGTAAATTGGATACTTTAGATGGAGCAATATTTTTATCTACATGGTGTACCACTATTACAAAAGGTATGTATTGCATCTTCATGTTTAGAACCGGATCAATTTTTATGGTATGAAGGGCTTTGTTCTCGTAAACAAATTGTTATGTGGTCAATTTTCACGGAGGAAATGATAGCACATTATGAGGATACAAAGAGCAACACCTTCTTTAGAGCAACACCACAACAATTGGAAATAGTAAAAGGGCTTTGTGACATAGTGGAAAGAAAAATTATGGAAACCAGGAAGCATACCCCTCACAACTATAAAGATGGAAGTGTTGTTTCTCCCAACCTTCCACAACCTACAAGGGTTACACCACAACAATTGGAAGAAAAAAGAGAATAAGGGCTTTGTTACAATTGTGATAGCAAATGCACTAAAGGTCATAAGTGTGCTGAGAAGAAATTATATTACATAGAATATGAAGAGGAGGAAGAAAAGGATCAAGAAACATGAAAAGAAGAGGATATACACCAGGACCCCACCCCAGAGAAAGAAGAAATGAATCAGACCATATCTTGTAAAGCATTGGCAAGAATTACCACTCCTCAAACTCTCAAGATAGAAGGACATATCAAGAAGAAAAAGGTGCAAGAAGTGAAAGATCACATCGAGAAAGAAGAAATGAATCCAACCATATATTGTAATTCATTGGTCGAAATTACCACTCCTCAAAGTATCAAGATAGAAGGACATATCAAGAAGAAAAATGTTCAAGAAGTGAAAGATCACATCGAGCATCAAGAAATGAATCCGACCATATCTTGTAAAGGATTGGAAGAAATTACCACTCCTCAAACTCTAGAGATAGAAGGACATATCAAGAAGAAAAAGGTTTAAGCAGAGAAAGATCACATCGAGCATCAACAACAAGTTCTCCAACTTTTAAAGGATAACGCCACTTCGGCGCAAAATCAAATGAAACAACATGTAGATCAACATCGTAGTGAAAAATGTTTTGATGTAGGTGATTGGGTATTTTTACTGCTACATCTGAAGCAAGCTATTTATGAGAAGCAAATGTTGGCAATACTACATGCACTAAAAAAATGGCGACCTTACCGAATGGGAAGACTCTTCAAGGATGAGGATGTGGAAGCGTTGTTTTGTGCTATTTCTATTATCCAACCAGATTGGATAAACGAAGCAAGGGATGAATGGAAGAAGGACGAAGAAGTATGGACACTTATTCAAAAGTTGCAAAAGATCCCAATTCAAACAATATTGCCAGAAATTGAAGAGGAAGGAAAAATCATATTGGAACCTGGAGCAGTCACAGAAAAAAGAACCCGACAGCTACGAAATCTATCAATTTCAGAGTATCTCATCAAGTGGAAGAACTTACCCGCTGAAGATTCTAGATGGGAGGACAAGAATTTTATACAGAAGCATCAAGAACTACTCAAGCATTGAGGACAACGCTTTTTGAAGGAGAGGGGCATGTTAGGCCCCTATACTACTAGTGCAACCCCTTATTGTTATTAGTACAACCCACTTATTATATTGATGTACCCATGTAGTGCCCATATTGTTACTATTGTGCCACATAGAAGCCCACTATTGTTATTATTGTGCCCTTACATTATTATTGTTATGTCGGCTCTGATTATGTTATGACCCCTTAGACTCCTATATATAGAAAGGAGGTCTTTTCATTTGTATCATCCAAGAATTGTTCATTTATGTAATGTAAAGGAGGTTGCCCCCTCAAAGAGGCTGAATTCTAAGGCGTTGATCTATCTTTTCTATATTTTCTTGAGTTGGTTTCATAACACTCATTGAGATCCTGGTCAAGAAGGAGTTGGAGGCTAAGGGAATAACCTGGGAGGCGTTCTTGAAAGAATTTCATGAAAGACTTGCATGGGAGTTAGCTGGAAACAGTGCAGGCAAGAAGATAAAAGTTGGGATGAAAATTAGGGACAAAAGGGTGCAAGTAGAGGAGAAATATGTTGAATAAACTCTGTCTATAGCAAAAAGAAGAACGAACATGACCTCGACGAGGAGAAGGACTCTCTCTTTGGGGACAAGTCAGGCTTGGTTGAGCTCCCCAATTTTGATATACGAGACACCCCAGGCTTCACCTGGAGATCATAACCTCTCTGTTCTCACAGATGGAGTATCCCATGCAGTGGGGAATGAAGAAGATGTAGAGAAGGAGGATGACATACCCTTGTCAGCCTTCATTCATAAATTGAAGAAGAAAATAATGACAACAAGTGCAAGTAAAAGCTTGACAGAGGGCCAGGTAGATGACGAGGTGCAGTACATACAAGCCCTCGATAATTTTTATGAACAGGGTACTGAAGCACTCGACAATTTTGATGAACATGGTACTCAATCCCTCGACAATTTTGATGAATAGGGTACTGAAGCCCCTGATAAATTGAAGAAGCAGGGTACTGAAGCCCCTGACAAGCAAAGGAACAAGGTACTGAAGCCCTCGATGAGGTGAGTGAATAGGGTACTAAAGCCCCTGCTAAGTTGGATGTACAGGGCATTGAAACCCCTGATGAGTTAGACACACAGGGGGATGAAACCCTTGGTGACCTGAAAGCGCCTGGCACTAAAACCCTTGTTGATATTATGATGCAAACACTGGATGGCCAAGATGACTTTGATATTGGCAACGATGGTACATGTTTCGAATTAGTTGCAGAGAAAGTGCTCACACCAGATGAGATGGAAACAAAGACCTCTACCCTCTATCTAAATAACCAGATAGTAGATCTTGAGTAGCAAATTCACGACTTGGAGGCATTAAACTAGGTCATGAAGGAGCAGACTTGGTAGAAGCAAGGTAAGATAGAGTTGGCAGAAGAGGTCAAAGAAAAAAAATGTCAAGTGAAGATATGGAAGTTTCAGGCTTCTAAATGCTACAAGCGCCTCAAGAAGCTGACCAAACAACTTAAGAAAGCTCGAGGAAAGAAGACAAAGGTAGTGAAGGTAGGAATCAGTATCCAAGTGTAGGATTGAAAGATGACTTCCTATGTGAAGATATTTGCAGCAGGTAAAGGTTTTCTGAGGACACACAATAGCTTAGGGATGGGAGGATGTTGGTAGGCCGAAATGCCCCATTTTTATCCCCTTCCTATCACAAAACCACAATCATTAACCTCTGTTTTTCTACATAAACCTCCTCATTCCTGCACTAGTCCAAGAATACTATCTATTCCTACATAAACTTCATATTTCATGTTTAAGGTTTATTAGGTGCTTAATTAGTCATTTTAAATAGATTTCGTGCCTTTAAATATTTCTTGTAACTTATATTTACTTTCCTAAAGTATTTGATAAGCTAAAGTATTAATCGTTATGCTAGCTTGATCTAGTGCAGGTAGATTCCTGCACCGCCAGCAACTATTTGTTCCATGATCTCCGTAACAGTTTGATCACTTCACGCAGGCATCTTGGTCCACGTCATCCAGTTCGGTTGCGGTCATCTAGAGTTGAACTCAAAGCGGAGGATAGTCAGGGATATGGCCGAGTATCAATCTATGGCCACGAATAGTTTGCACCTTATTACAGCCATCGACATAATTTTGTAATTTTGGTTGTTATTTCGTTTCAGCCAAAAGGCTTGATTTGGAATGGTTGTAATTTTTGGTTACAGACATAGGCTGAAGGGTTGTATAAAATGTATGTTTCAGATAGAACTAAGCTAGAAAGCGATAGCGATAGTAGATCATTGTAATTTCTGGTTTATTTGTAATTTCGTTGTCGTGCTCATTTTGGGCTGTGCTGGTGCACTAAGATGTCGTTTTACAAACAATCTTAATTCCTACATTAATTTTCAACCTGAGGTATGTCTTTTTATTTCAAGAGTGTCATCACTATATATGCAGTCAATTCAGAGGTTAACTAATAACAAATCATTGCAATTGATAATGAATATCTTCTTCAAACTCAATCCAATCAACTCCAAAAGAAGTAATTCTGAAAGAAATTCATAACAAACTCTGCAATTCTACTTAACCTATCATGGAAGCAAATATGTCTAAATACTACTTGTAAACAATCAAACTTGGCGGTTTTAACTAGAATTGAAGCTAACTCGCTTACTCATGAAAGAGAACTGTAACAATTAACAACAATGGTAATTGAACAACAAATCCTAAATAAACAACAAATCCTAATTAAGCAGCAATTCCGAATTGAACAAAAAAGATGAATTGAACAACAATTCCGACTTGAACAACAATTCCGTATTGAACATCAATTTTGAATTGAACAACAATTCCAAATTGAACAACAATCCCAGATTGAAGAACAAATCTGAATTGAACAGCAATTCCAAATCGAACAACAATTCTGGATTAGACAACAATTCTGAATTGAACAACAACGATACAGGAATATCAAACATTATCTAAATATCAAATGATTGTAGAAGCATAACGCGATTAATTATATCTCTAAAATCTATGATAACATTACTTGAAAGGAACAACGATCCGAGCTGAAACTATCACAACCAATTCAATCAAAATTCTAACTCGCATATAACACACGGATCAATCCAAATATCAAATGAACATAAATTGCAACTGAATCGACAATCCTTATAATAACCAAAAGTAATATTAACTTAACATTAACAAGCAATCAAGAATAAAATAGAAAATATTATGACACAGGTGAAGCAGTAGATCTTCTCTTGACCGGGCTCAAAGTTGCCTGAAGTCTCCACTAAGAGATACTCATAATATAAGTATGAATTAAATGCAACCTTCCTTCACTAATATAATTAACCAAGTTACAACATCGAAAATAACAGTATTATATGTAAAAAAGAATAATTACAAATTTTGTAATTCTGAACTTTGTGCAGTTTTGCCTTTCAGCCTTATATATTACATTTAGAAATAATGTAAATAGATAAAAGTGAATCCTCAGGATGAGAGGATCCTGAGGATTTCTCTATACATGATCTGATTCTATCATAAAATAGCCATTGGTTTGCCCAGTCTTCCGTTGTCCTGCCTAGCCTCTGATGTTGTCCCTTTCCATTGTGAGATGTTGTCATTCTGTTGATTGGGTAGCCATCACTCAATTCATGACTTCTACACATAAAGATAGTAAAAATCAGCTTTTCCTACTTAGATTCATCTAATTTGTTATTGATTACTTTTACTCGAGTTTAGCTATTATTTCCTCTACTTTTATTCATAAATAGAGATAATCATGTGAGGATGAGTGCTAAATAAAGAAATTACCAAGGAGAAAACATACCTTTTTCTCTACCCAACATACTCCCTAGCTTACCTTGTTGCATGACCTCATGCAATTGAATAGTTGAGGTGTAGTTGAGTTAGGGAATAGGTAGGATATACCTCCTCCTTATAGTTTCTAAAGCCATTTTTCTTCTTTAGTATAGAAAAAGACTAGTTAACATCTTGATCCTTCAAGGTGTAGTCACAACGATACTTCTCTGGAGGATACCATATGGTTGGAGTTCTATACCGACATCCTATCCATTCAGGCCCCATGGTTAAGACCATGTTACTGTACTTATGGAAATGGGAGGAGGCAGCTTTAATGTTCTGGTATACAAATGGCTCTCAGTTTCTAATAGTAATGCTGGAGACTTCCCACCTTTGTCTGGCTGCAGACAAGGCTTCCTCCTTAATCTCTTGGAAGTAATCCTTTCCAGCTTGTATAATATTCATGTGAAATGGCCCCAATTGGCCCACAACGCCATCTCGCTTCATGAATTGCTTGTGTCTGACCGAGAGATGCATGGGTTTGGTAGGTTCACCTCTCACCCATAGGTCGATTCCTTCTTCATGCTTTCTAAAAGTATTGTGAGCCTTGGTCCACTTGAGTTGATTAGTAGCAAAAGAGATAAATGCCTGGAGTTGTACATCCCCTATAAAGGGGCTAGGGTTGTTGTCTCTGTCATCTTCCAGAAATAAATTGTGCATATAAAGTTCATAGAGGAGGTGTTGTACTTGCTCGTCCTGTTCTCTGAAGCACTTGACAAAGTCCGGGGTAGTTTTGATTTCCACAGACTTCCTAGCCTTAACAACTTTGACATTCGGTAGGAGGTACCTCTCCAGGTGGAATATGGAATAATTTGTAGCGGGGTCTCTACATGACAGGGTCTCTGAATAAAGAAAGCAGACAGTTTCCAACTGCTCTTTAGCCTTCTGTAATTTGTCCAATGCTTTCTCAAACTTTTTCTATTCAACTAAGAAAATGTCTCATCCTCAGTCACTGTGAGTGCCTCAAACTTTTTCTTTAATTCTTGATGTATCCATAGGGGTACTACCTCCTCCTTGTGCTAGGTTAATTGATATTGAACCTTTAGTAGTTGATTATGCAGTTTACTAATAAATGCCTCCCTTACTAAGGGAATATAAGAAGGTGTCTCCTTTGTTTGGGAATCATTATCTTGTGTCACTATAGAATCAGTTTGGATAGCAGCCTCAACTGCTTCTTGAGTTATGCAACAATCAATTGGGATGCTTTCTTCAGCATCAGTCTGAACAACAATGTTCACAGTAGGGTAGTCCATTTGGGTCTCCTACATACAAACACAGGGGTCTTCAGTCTGCATTTCAGTGTCCTCTACAAGACATGGCTATGTCTGAGTTTCCTTTGGACAGACCAAAAGAACCTCAGTTTTGGTTTCAACATCCTTTCCAGAACAATGCTCTGCCTGTGTTCTTGTGGTCTCTTTTTCTACTTTCAAATTCCTGGCTCTTATGGCCTATTTTAACCACTGTCTTAGCTTCCCAATTATTCTCTTCTATTTTCCATATTTTTTTATAATTTTTTTGAGCCTATCCTTGTAGGACTTCTTTATTCTGGGACTTCCAACCAGTGGTGGTGCAGCTACATTTTCATCGGGTTCGTGTTCGGGTGGCATTGTGTCAGCATCAGGGAGGGTTTCAACTGGAACTATATCTCCTGATGGAGCTTCACCTTCTTATTCTTTATTGACATGATTTTTTCTCTCAGGAGACTCCAATACAATGGTGTCCCCTGAGAAGTTATCATTCTCTAGGTTTTCTTTTGGGTAGGGCTCGTCCTCAGGAGACCTAGAAAAAATAGTATTTCCTGGTTGATTTTCATCTCCCAAGGTATCATCTGAAGGATTTTCTTTAGCTGGGGGGTCCACTGGACTGATGTATGTTGTATGATTTTCTTCTCTAATAGCTCCCTCTTCATGCATCTCGGCTTCAAGGGGTTTTTCCACAGAAGGGACTGGTTCCCTGTATTCTTCCAAGAAATCAGTAAATGGCAGGGTGTGATCACAACCAGGGCTATCAACAGAGGCAGACTAGTTGGGGGTACAATTCTTTCCTTCAACGTTCTCAGATTGTTCTCTTCACTCGCCAAACATTCCCTTGTTTTCCAATACCCTGGCCACCTCTTCTTCGTAGTCTCGCAAAGGAGTATTCTGCGGACTTAGAGGTGGTGTGAGTGATGGATCGGCCTCATTTTTTTGAATTGGGGTAAGCCACTGGGACTTCACCCATGCACAGCGTCTGAATTTTGTTGGGTTCAAAGGCACAGAGGAATTTTTCCTCTTCCGCGTCCTTCTCGGACCTGGGGTTCTAGGCCCTTATTGTTCTGCTACTAGGTTTTCTGGAGGTGGGGCCAGAGTAGGATTTACAATATTGTCCCAGGTTAACTGCTATTGGGCCAGTCCATGTATGATAAGAAATTTAATCAGTCCATGATGATTGATGACAGTGCATGGGTCCTTAGCTTTCCTAACTCATCGAGCGACATCATGCAATAGAGAATTCAAATAAAACGACAAATTAACTGAATTTTTCTATTTTAGGATGGCTAACAATTTGAGTTGATGAGGCTTTACCACATCCTGGTGACCATCACATGTGATGTAATGTTGCATGATGACTTCCAACTCCTGCCAATCATGTCTTCACGCTGAAGGGTGAATCCCTTTCCCTGTTCATGCTAATTGCTCATCCGGGTTCCGGAACACTGCAACCGCATTGTACGAAAGGATGTGCTTTTCTGTCCACTTTGTTCCCTCAGTCGGAACTACAGTCGCTTCAGCTATGACTGCTTCAGAGATTGTTATATCCCTTCCTCTTACTGTGGTGCTTCCTTTCTCCAAATTCTGCAAGAATTCGAGTGTCATTTCTTCGTGAAATCCCTGCAATTTATTCAGATATTGCAGCCATCCTGCGTGCTCGAGAATTGCACGAGCCTAGTGTTGTAACATTCTTGTTTTTGATAAGTTAGCTACTAGATGAAAAAATCGAAATTCCATACAAAAAATGATAAGTTAGGATATGGACCAAAAACAAGATGGAAAATAAAAATGTTAGGAGTAATTATTATTGCAGGTCCATATCAAATAAAATGATAGGGTAGTTGCTCTAAAAAAGGAATGCAAAATTAAAATGATAGATAAGCAACAAAATAAATATATTTTCTTTAGAAAATGAATTAAGGTTGTTAGCTCAAATTCACCTTTGAAAAATTTCCTTTTGATTAATCATGCTTAAGTTCTTAATTGTGGTTTAATTTTTGTAATAAATCTTGATGACCTTATAAAATAAGTGAAAAATAAAACTTTTGTCATATTGGCGGAAACGACAAAACAACACATCGGGCACCGATAACCAATGCGTACTTTTCAATGAAGATCCTTCACTCTGCCCGGATCAATGGCAGAGAAATCCTTTCGCCCCCCCTACCCCCCCCCCCGGTTGGCCGTATCCCATTAACGCGAGGGAGGGTGTCTGAAGAGCAGTTTTCATGGCTGTCACTTTTTGCAATGTGGCACCTCCAAAATTTTTCGGACCCACAAGGCCCGAATCCACAAACCATTATGACCCCCCCCGAAAACCACTTCTGATTTTTCTTCCACCCAACCATTAACTTCTCCTGCGCCTTATGCATACGTTATCTTTCGTCCAATAATGAACCTCCATGTCATCCTTTTGTTTTCACTTACCCATTCACTGCCAGCCACCTTATAATACCATCGCCCATACGCTCCAAAGCTATAGTTGTGCCTGATTATCCGTTTAAACATCTGTTAAGCATTAATTCACATTTCCCCTGCAAATTGAATGCCTATGGCTAGATCTAAGCAGTCAATTGAGCCGAATTGAACCTATAAATCCTCCATGGATCCAATCTTTGCCACTTTTCACTTTCATCCATAAACCAAAAGCACCATTTTGTCGCGCTGTGTATTTTCTCTATTGTCATCAATTTTAGGTTAAAAAAAACTTCTGAATTTCCCTTGCAGTAGTGATGGCTCCTAAAGCAAAGATACAAAAGACTGCCGAAGAAGGGAATCCCTCCACAGTCTCCCTTGATCTGGATCATATGCCACTTGTAGACTCCCTTTTCAAGATCAATGACTATGAATGTGAATTTGATTTCTATGAATTAAATTCATGGTTAAAACTGAAATATACTGATAACGAGGATTGAATTCGGTTCTGGGAGACTCTTCTGCCATTATTTTCTTTTCCTAAGACCCATGAATTCCCTGATCTGATCTCTTGGTGTCAAGCTAGGCATGACCCTGTGCAAAGTACAATAATGACTAAGGATGGAAAAATCCCGATTACCATCACTTCTCAGAGCATAAACCAGATGCTAATGATACCTCCATTTGATTCCCTTAGCCATTTCTCACCTGCATCTCTCATGGACCTCTACAATAAACTCACCTTCCCACATAGAGCTCTTATCTTTGAACTTTTCCTACCATAAGATGTTGAATTACCTAAGAGAAATCTTCCATATTCATCTTCCATGTTCCATGAAGCTATTAGAAACATTATCTCTCTGTTATCATACCTCCTAGGTTATGAAAATGACCAAGCTGTTGATGAATCCATCCTTGGGTTATTTTCTATTTTTAGCAAAGAATATCAACCTGCCTTCATGTATAATTATAGCCACTTTCTAGCTGATAATATGCATCAACAATTTATGAATTTGAACACACAAGGAGTATTCAGGTACAGTTTAGTTATAATTCATCTAATTTTTTTTGAATAGGGAGATCTATCACCTATTCAGCTAAACAGACAAGATGAGCAGGGAGTGAATCAATCATTGATTCACTAGATAGAGCTAGTAAGAGCAAGGTCATTAAACTTTACATTATCCCAGCTCATTGATTCCTTCATACTAGTTCTCCAATTACTCAACAGCCAGGGAGAGCCCAGAATTGGAGAAGAAATTAAAATGGCACTGCACCTATCACAAAAAACTAAGACTAGTGACTGGCACCTATACTAGAATTACACAGATTAGGATCTATAACAGTGAGTTGGCTCCATACAAACTGCCTAAGTCTGTGCCAATGATAATATTCTCACTGGAATACATGAGGCAAATGATAAATATGGATGAAGTCCATTTTGTCTCAGGCACGAAGAAATCAGAGTTTGAACTCAAAGACAAAGTAGGGAGTTTCATCTATAACACCATGTCTACAGGTACAGAAGTAGACAGATTTCTAAAGAACATGAACCTCTAGCCAAGCTTCACTTGGTCTTATGATCCTTTTGGGATTATTTCAGCTCTTAAAGTGCAGTTGAATGCGAACACCTTACAACCATACTCCCAGGCAGAATTGGAGAAGTTCATGAACGAGGAGCAATGGTCTGAATGTACTCTCATAGAAGCTGATGAACATGTTATATCAACTCCTCAGACAAAGAATCCAGCTACATAGGGTACTCAACATAAAATAGCGAGAGAGAAACTTAGTCAGCTACATAACCAGGTAAAGGTTAGTATATCTTACAAAATAAGTTGAAAACTGGGTTTTCAATGTCATCAGGAAGCAAGCCACCAGAGATAATTGATCTTGGAGAATTGGAAGATGTTTCATCAGTAGGGACCACTGATCCCAAGCCTCCCTCTACTTATTCAAATCCTTGTTCAACTGAACCTATAGAGATTATCCAATCAACTAAGACTAGCTCAGCAGGAGATACTAATATCTTCTCAACATTTCTGGAAATCATGCAAAAGAATGAAAGTCTTAAATTTCAAGTTTACAGTCAGTTATTGAAATAGACATCCACTTCTCAGCATAGACTTCTCTCTGCCTTCGACAATGAAAGAGGAAGGATGCAAATGGCATTTTTGCAGGCTCAGATTCCATTACCTAAATCCATCGCAGACTACAAGAAGACCATATTCTCATTTGATGTGAACCAGATACATCCCATTGATCAAATGGATTCGCATAGGCAGTCAGGTGAGATGTTATTTTCATCAATGAACAAAATTTCCATATCTCTTTCCAAGCTCGGAGCTGCTTTATCCAATGTATAATCACAACTTAATATTGAAAAGCTGTCATCCTTGTCTAAAGATAACAAACTAAAATCTTTAGAAGATATCATTATCAAGACTGGATATGATCCCTAGGACTGTAAAGAAATTGAAGAAATACTACACAAGAAGAATGTTGAGATTACAACCTTGAAGAAACAATTGAAGTTTCCTTCAACTGAGGATCCACATACAAAAAAAATTGCATAAAATGAACAACACAGGGAGGAGATGTTAAAGCTCATTATTGAGCAATACATATAGATCAAGAAAATGGAGAAGCAGATAGAACAAATTCTCAAGGAAAAAGAGACAGAACAACTTGTTGTGACCTCAGTGACAATAATTCCAATGACAGGTGCAAATTTAAGCTCATCTCCTACTAATATTGCTTCGTCTTCAGCAACAGGTGAAACAACAAGGTTATCATAGGAGCTACAAGCACAAAAACAACAAAATGAGAAGTTACTCCAGAAGTTCTAAGCCCTGGAGTCACAAAAGGTAAAAAATGATACCTTGTATGTAGAAGAAATGAAAACGTCACATAGGCTAGAGCTCAAGGTTAAACAGTTAGAAAGCAAGACTCTAATGGCAGACACTTTGGCCCAAGCCAAAGAAGATATCTGGTTAGATATTAGAAACTCTATAACAAAAGTATGGCCATCTATACAAATCATTTTTTAGCAACAAGAATTGATTTCTAAATGCAGGGCAGAGATAGAGATCCAAAAGGCAGCATTGGGCAAAAAACCCAAAGAGGCATAAGGAATGATCAGGGTACTAAATTCTAAGACTAGGCAGTAGTTACAAGAAATGAACACTCTAGATAAGACAACTACTATTTTGGAAATTAAGAAAGTCCTAGTGAAGAATAATCTATTAACTCAGCTAAAAAAAAGGTGTGATTCTTTGAACACTATAGTCAGGAGGTTTCACTCTAAATTCAGTATATTACATAAGAAATCTTTACCAAAGATAGTATCATCAAATGATCAGCTAGTAAAATTGGAGGAATGCTGTGAAAGGCTTTATACCATTTCGGTAGACAACAGTCAATTTGCAGGGTTAAGAAGGAAGATTAATGGCAAGGGATGTTTGGAAGCTTTAATATTAGACCTCTCCATTAAATATGAAATTGGTCATCTTTTTCTCACCAAACCCTATTTTGAGAGATATAACGAAGTTGATAAGATACTTAGAAGGATGGTAAATCTCGAGATACGTAGTGAGAAAAGGTGGGATCAATTGTGTGAAACAATTGATTAACTTTTGATTCCAACAAGAAGACATCAGCAACAGATTTTGAAGGAACAGTCATCAACAACTTCCTATCTAATAGGGACACATCATGCAACAATTTTTCTTTTCCTATTTTCTTTCAAGCTATCTTATAATTAGTTTAGGATATTTTTTGTAGAACTTATATAAATAAATCTCTTCTATGAGTTATTAAAGGTGGTACCTTTCCATAAGCAATTTTGTAAAAGCATTCATGTATAAGTTGTCTCTAGATCACTGATCATAAAGCAAAGGATTCTGAATTTGGTCTCATATAGTTTTGTTTTCTTCTATAAGTTTTTCATGTGTTTCATTCATTAGGTTTATTCTTCATATGTTTAAGTTTTACAGAGATATCAGGTGAGAATGAATGTGCTACAGTTATTCTTAAAATTCCTTTATGAAGTTATTATCATAAAGAGACTGAGATATTGGACTGTCTGCCTAAAAAGGTCCCTCTAAATCATAAAATTGTTAGCATCTTATGTAATCTTAAGCATAGCTTGTTTAACTTTTGAACATTGAACAAAGGTTTTCCCAGTTATGATAATTTATCTTTCTGTCTGAAATCTAAATCAATCATAACTCCTTACTATTCTTTCTAAACACCTTATCAATTCAAATCACTATGTGAAGTCAAATAGAAGCCCTTTGATTATCTATTAGTACAATCCAAAAGAGTTAATATATCATTCTTACAATTTGTTCTATGTATTGGTCCTTGTTGTGGCCAGCAACAACCCCCCCTTTTTCATTTAAGTGTTGTCCAAAAATGCTAAATGAATGGGGACCCTTAGTTAAAATTTAGGAAGAGCAAACGTTTCCTTTCTTCAAAATAAGGTTACCATCGTAAGCTTAGGGAGATCTTTTGATTACTTTAAAACCTAAGTCTATTATAAGGGAAAATTCTTTAAAGCCGGGTTGCATAAAGTGATAGAAAAACACTTCCATTTGAGTATAATCCCGGTATGTGCAAGATTCTCGTACTAAGCAATATATCGCATCACAATAAGGTAATGCTAATGAGAAATACTTCAAGATTTTCCGATCTGCGATAACACCGATCGCAAGATTGCATATCGCTGAAAATGAGCTAACAAAATTTGGCAAACATAAAACTTCTGTGATCTGCGATGTTGCGATATCACGATAAAACGATGGTAGCAACTCTGCGATAGTGCGATAGGGTGATAGCGCGATGTCGCGATCTGCGATGTTGCGTAAGAAAATTAAAAAAGAAAATCATTTCATCGCGAATCCTTTGGGCACGCTATTCAAGAAAAGCCACTTACCATAATCTGACTCAAGATCATGCGCTTTTAATGATAGTAAAGGAATTAGTTGTCAGCTATTAATGAAATGTATATGCGTGCTTTTGTAAAGAATTACTTCACGTAAGGTGGCATATTTGATATATCTGCTGAATTTAAAACTCTCCCATCACCTTTCTTGATCAGTCATTTCCATTTCACTTGTGAGCTGTAGGAATGGAGAACAAAGGACGATTCAAAGCCAAACGCAAGAAGAAATGGGAAAGAAAAATAAAGCTCAGGGCTCTGAAATGAAGTAGAAGGCGAAGGAAATGGCACCTTTGTATACAGACACAGCCTGTAACAGAGACGCACGGATATCGACGTGGGAAAGCATGTACAGACTGCTTGAAGAAGAGAATCCCAGAATAATGAAGGTTACTATTGTCGCAGGCTCACAACGCTCTTCCGAAGCATCCTTAGAAGAGCTAGCATGCTCATTCCTTCATCGGATAGCAGAAAGGCCCAGAATTCTACCATATACAGATATCATCAAGTGGATACTTGGCAATGCAGAAATGAACAATAGACAGTTCAAGATTCAAGGACATGGGCTCGTCGGGTCATTCGCTGCACAAGATTTAAAGCTTATGTATCATCTTCCTAAACCGTAGGCGACTTACAATGCACAATTCATAAAAAAATTTGTGGCGGAGAACCCAAACCTATCAGAGACCACCAAAGATTGGTCCAGAAAAGAGGAACCACTCAAGAAAGACAAAAACGGTATGTACAGCACTGGTTCCCTCACCTCTCCGTATTGTTTCGCTGCGGCCATGCTTTGTAGATTATTCGGGATGCCAGATATCAATAAGTTTTCGTCTAAATGGTTACCATTAATAGATGCTGCCACAAATGCCGATATTATGGATTGGGCCAAGATCTTTTCTGATAACCTATTCAAGGCCATTATCAATTACCGGTCTAAAAGATCCGTGTCTTAAAGGATCTATCCTCCTTTTTACCTGTCCGCATATGTTATGGATTCTATTTGTTATGTGTCTAAATTGCCCGTTATGGGTTGGAAATGGACTACCCAGGACCCATTACCTATCCATGTTTATCATAAGATATTATGGGATCCTCAGTTCGTCCCACATTTCTACCAGATTTGTCACGGGCTTATCTTACCCTTGTATAGAATGATGTATGATGAAGACCCCCCGAGGTGCTCACCCGAGGCATAGATAGATATCATCCCCATCGCAAGATGGTTCGGGGAAGAATGGTTCACCTATATTATAGTATTTGGAAGCACCGTCCCTCCTCATGTCCTGCCTTTGTATATTCCTGACAAACTGCTGGCTAGAGAAATTGCATATCAAACCTGTTCAAAAGGCGGCCTAACTAAAGACTTAAAAGACAAAAAGAAGGCCATATGGCCTCAGTTTCCTATAGCTTGTGGGGCCTTTTCATTGTTCGATGTAGGTCATGCATTCACCGAAGTGGAGAATGTGACGTGTGTGCAATTATTTAAATTCCCGGCAAGGCCATTTGACCCAAATGAAGTTGCCCAAGATTTCACAAAAAACGTCAAGATAAAAGTATTCGTTGGAAAGAAGGATTTATTTGATGATTTATTTCAGAATAAAAGCTCACTCCAAGAAATTTTGCAGGAAGCCCAGTCGAAATTGTCTCCAGATGACCTCCAAAGATTTATGGTATACAAGGAAAGAAGACTAGCCAGTGTTCCTCTAGAAAAGCTGCGACTGCCTGCCAGGGAACCGACTCCAAGCGTTAGCCTTAGTGGGAATTCAAGCACTTCTGGATCTAAATCTAAGACTGCGCAAGGAGTACCTGAACATTCTAAAAGGTCTGGAAGCGACCAAGGAAAGAACGAAGAGGTAGCTAAGGACACAGCTCAGTCAAGTGAAATGTCGCAACAACAAGTTATCGTCTCCCCGCCAAGAGATGTCCCCCCTCTCGTCATTGAAGCACCACCCGTCATGACAGAATTAGACAAGGAATGGGAAACCTTCAACGAACTGATCAATCTTGAAGGGCAAGCCCCAAAAACACCTGTGAGCAATACACAGGTAGCACAAGAAGTGGTCTCAACCATAGTCAGCAATGTCACAGAAACGGAGCATATTCCTATCACTCCATCTTCTGAGCTTCTACTGAATGTAGAAGAAATTCCCCCACTGGACGTGTTTTATAGTCCCCAACATAAAGCAGTTGTGAGAAGAAAAAGAAAAAAGAGGAAGTTAGAAAATACACTTTCTCAGGATGCTGAGCAATTGGACGTCTTATGGAAAGACTCCAACAATAACCCAACTGAAAATCTCACTAAATTGTCTCAGATCGCAGGAGCATATGCTTCTGCAACTATTTACAAAGCATCGGAAGTTCAACAACTGTTGAAAGAACAAGAAGATCAAATACAACTACTACAACGACAATTGCAACAAGCCAATGCTAATATTGAAGCTCACCAACAGCTCGAGAAGTTGCAGGAAGACTTTCAGCAGATGCAGATAGGCTATCAGAGAAGTTTGGACGAGAAAGGAAAACAATTACAAATTTTACAAGAAATGCATAAAGATGAGCCTAAGCTTATAGAATTTATTTCAGAGTCTATTGGCTTAAATGAACAACTACTGCAGCAACAGGAAGAGTTGGGACGAAAGGTATCACAGTGGAGTTACTACTGCGAAATGAGTGATAAGATCACCAATCAAGTGGTCGACTTGCGAAGTGACTATGATCAGATTGAAAAACAAGTGACAGAGTATTTGGCTTGGCAGGATGAAGATGAGGGGAAAAGAGCAGGCGCACCCAGAATAAATGAGAATCATAAAGAGTTGCTCTTCAACAAGTGGGACGATCAAATCAGGCAGGCGGAACAAGCAGCAGAAATAGCGGCCATGCAAACAGGCATTCTTATTGACTGTGTAAATGAGAATTTGCACAGAGCCAATTTAATCGTAGAGACCACCCCGGGGTATTTACCAAATAAACTACGACTAGAAGCAGAATGGAAGCAGAAGGCGCAGGAAAAGGGAAAAGCGATCCAAGCACTAAACAGGTTAAATTGGGAGTGTTACTGGGCATACTTGGTCAAGCCGCATAGTCAATGGATGACTGTGAAATGCATCATAAACGCGGCTGAAAAAGTAGTGCCAGCTCTCATATATTCCATTTTCTCAGCCCTGCTCAAAGCAGAAGTCGGCCAGCCAGCTCTTCTTAAACCAATGATGAATGCATGCAGCTTTAGAGACCAAATTCAGAAGTAGTTTAGTTTGGAATGTTGTTTTTTCTTAAAAAATTAGATTAGAAAAAGGATGGTCATTTGAAAACCGCATCCTAAAATTTTGTAAATAAACTATTATTAGAATTAGGAAGTAGTATTTTAACCCTTCTCATGCATTTAGAGAAGGGTCCAAAAATTTGTCAAAAACTTGTCCTCAGAACTTGCACTTCTGCACCCTCAGAGGAGGTTTTGATGAATGGATGGATCGAGGTTTATTAATGTTTGCATTTGATGTTTGCTACTGATGTTGCACTTCTGTACTCTTAGTAGATATTAGAGCAAGTAGAGATAAATCATTGTTGCTTGAAGCTTATGAGTAGAAACAGTCATAAATAGTACTTTTATCTCTTGCCCATTTCTGTTTATATTCTTAAAGTGATATACAGTTTTTAGTTGTTTATATGTTATTGCATGAATGTGTGAGTTACCATTTGGCACTTTTGTACGGTAAAGCCATTTATTTATGTCTGATATATGAATAACTTATTATGCGATATGCTGTTCACAACTGTTTTGCCTAACTTTTTATGCAAAGTGGTTCATCTTAATTGATTTCCATTCTTATGATAACTGAATGATCTTTATTACCAGTTATTGTTTGAAATCTCTTTAGATCGCATAATAGAAGAGTTACACCCCGGGTTAGCATAGATTAGATGTGCTGTTTTCATTAGATTACAATAGCATAAAGTTAGATTAAAGTAGCTTAGAACTCTTAGATCAGCATCATCCAACTTTGCACACACACACACCCTTAGATTTGGAAACTGGTCACATTATCCCCAGTCGGACCCGCTATACCAAACGGATAAGGAGCTGCCAACCAAGGTCCGGACCGGGTGGGTATCCCCCTTGTTGTCGACCCGATTTTCGGGGCTTCAACATATTTGGCGCTAGAAGGAGGTCCTGAACATAATGTCTGTTGGAATGGTTTTCAATTGTAACATTTGAATCAGGATCGCTGCTCACAAACTTCCCATTTGGAGTTGTATCCACGTTCGTGCCTCTTCCAACACTCCACCTGAAGTGGTAAGACTCTTGTCTTAGGTAAAATTCAATGGTAAGAGAAATTTTTCTGCTTTTAATCACGCCTTTGAATTTATTCAAAATTTCTCAAGTACGAACGTTCAAGGAATTGATGAAGGCATTTTATGCAGAATTTTTACTCTCACATTCACGGCGGAAGCCAGAAACTGGTGTAGAACCCTCCCAGTTGCCTCAATTCACAGCTGGGACCAATTTGTCAAGGCTTTCATTTGTAAATTTGATTGCTATGATTATGACCAGGTATATGATGAAATTGATTATCTACGAAGAGAAGCTGAATCTGTTAGGGATTTTAATATCTGATTTCATCTTGATTGTCTAAAATATGATCTTAAAAATGAACTCATGAATGAAGAATCTTCAGATTATGCTGAGCATTCCCTGCCTCCTATGCCCGATCCAACAGAAATTAGTCCAAGCTTTGTTCCATTTTCTTCTAATATGAATGTGAATTCCAACTCGAATATACAAATCAGCCATGATGAAGAAGGTTCCCAAAGCTTAGGAGACATGCATGCTCTAATGCAAGAAGATAAAAGCGAGAATGTTAGAAGAAAGCCTGCCTTGGAACCAGGTGATGACTTTGATACAAGGTCAGATAATATCATTGCAAGTCAACAAATGCAGATGCTAAGGTTAGAAATGCAAACTAATTCTCTTTCGAAAAGTATCAATACACAAAGGTATGATCTAAAGCCCGATGTCTATGATGAATCTGATGAACAAGGATTTTTTCACGATGATAGTTTCAAATGCATTATTCCAGATGTTGGAAATAATACTGAGAGGGGGGGTGAATCAGTATTATCAGATCAATAAAACCTTTTCAATTTCATACTCAGAAACATATACGCGACTTCAGTTAAGTGAACCCGCGTGTACACGCAACTGTGTCTAAAGCAACTAGCGTATATGCAGATATCTTATGATTCAGTTAATCTTATCTTCAGTAAATGCATCAGAACATTATTAAGCAATTTAGCAGTAAACAGGTGCAGTATAACAGAACAGAACATCACACAAGAGCCACACACATGAACACCATGATATAAGGTGGAAACCCAATGTGGGTGAAAACCACCTGCTGCAATTCGTCTCTTTCTTCTTTAATGAGAAACTTCTTTTACAATATACTGGTGCAGTCCTTTACCAGTATGCAGGCTACAACCTGCAGAGGGCTACAACCCTCTCTCTCGTTTTCCAACTACTTTTGGAAGGGAGCTACAACCCCCTCAGCTCTTGTACTAGCTGATCCATTTACTAGTACGTAGGTGCTGACCCTACAACCTTCAGGGACCACGTTTCATCAATTTTCAGACTGGATCCAAGAGTACAAAGCAAACATTACCGCAATACAATCATCAACTTATACTTGCATCATAATTCATTAAACAACCCAATACCGAATCACTGAAACCCTGTCATCAAGAACACAGAACCCAAACCAGAATCTAGAACTCTGCAACAACCACCAGAATCAGCAACAACCTGAAATATCAACCCTTATCATGCATACGCTACTTCACTGTACCAAAACCGCGTGTATACGCGCTTTCTCCAAAGGCAACCCGCGTGCAGATCTAGAAATGATTACTTCTGCCTTTGCTGTCAGATCCGACCCTTGCCAAGCGTCCCGAATAGATAACCAGCAATACCAGATCCTCTCACTGCGTCAGACACCCACACACACTTACTCTTTGCCTAGTGATCTTCTCCTTATATAGCCTTAGGCCTTGTTCAATACCAAGAGCCAAAACCATAGAAACACAATACCATCAACTTCAAAACTAGGGATCGACACGCCCGTCGAGATACAATGGTCCGAAACCATAGGCACAACTTCCAAGGACTAACCGCCATGGACCAAAGGTGCTTTTCCACATACACGCGCTTTTTCTGAAGCCAACCTGCGTGTACACGCGACTTGGGCTTAACAAACCTGCGTGTATGAACTTCCTTGGCAAGCTGTACTAGGATCTGTCTTCTGAGTAAGTTGCCATCACCTGAACCAACTTCTGAGTATCTGTACCAACCTCTGAGTGAGTTGCCATCAAGGACAACACTTGAATCATAATGCCAACAATCTCCCCCTTTGGACTTGATGGCAACCACTACACCAAGTCACTCTCCCCCTTTGACATCAAGGGCAAAGGGCGGACCAAGATATTCTCTTCTTTGGTATACCTTCTGCTGTCCATACTCCCCCTGAGTACTTGCTGAAATCTCCAACTATGCTCCCCCTTTGTGTATGCCAAAGTGTACCAATCTATCCATCCTGCTCTTGCTGAATTGTGCTGTTCATGCTCCCCTTGACTGTAGGCAAGATCTGCAAAAGATGTTCTTCAAGAAGAACCAGGACTTATACATTATAGAAGACCTTCCTATCACCAAAAGACTCAACATACATTCATCATTCATCCCAGGCATAGTGGGGAAACCAACATAGGCCGTTACATGACCTTGACACCATAAAAGAGATATCACAAGAGATACATGACATAGAGACGAAATATCTAGACCAAGACTTATGAAAGCCACCAACAGCATCATGATATAAGCATCAGCCTGCAATACCATTCCTAAACAGTAAGATGTATCATTTATCTTCATAGACTTTATCAACAACTTCTAACCATAATGCCAACAATGCATTATTTGAAGAATATTCTCCCCCTGAGTGTGAGCCAACCATGTCTGAACCATTTCCTGAGTCTGTTCTGCTCCCCCTGAGCCTGAGCCAACCATGACTGAACCTGGGTCTGTTCTGCTGCCCTTTCTCCATATAACCATCTGTTCTGCTGCCCTTTCTCCATATACGCGACTTTGCAGCATGTAACTCGCGTATATACGCGACTTGTCTTCATTATCTCAGCGTATGCAGGATGGAATACTGAATCTCATCACTTTCAGATTCCCCTGTGTCTGTTATGTCAGCTGACTGAGTTGTCCCACACCTTTCTGTCTCTGTCTTCTTCAATTCCTGCAACTGTGATGATGTATGGTCCCCTTGTCTTGAATTTTGAAATCTGCTTCTGCATTCCCTTGCTTTATGCCCATAGTTGTTGCATGTATAACACCTTATATTTTTCATGTTCCTTCTATCACAATCAATTGCTTTGTGTCCATATGCATTACATGCAAAGCAATACCCTCTGAAATACCTGGGATGAGATGATCTTTCTTGAACCATTCTACTTCTGCATCTGGCTGCAACATGTCCAAGATTATGACATACATAACATTCAACTTTATTCAGCGGAGGAAATAATCGTCTATCACGTCCATAGTTAGGAGTAAAGGATCTTCCTTGAGGAATTTCTTTTCTTGGTTGTTCCTTGAGCATTTCAGATTTCTCATTAGAGTTTCTTGTCTCACCTTGTGAACTAGATTCACCTTCAACATATTCATGAAAACCAAGACCAGTCTTGATAGCAGGAGATCTTTGACTATTAAGAATATCATCCAAGACTTTAGAACTATCTTGAAATCGTAAAAGCTTATCCTTTTCTTCTAGTTTACCTTTCAAGATATTTACCTCAACTTGATGTTGTTCTTCCTTTTTCAGATACTGCTTCCTTAGGTCTTCTTCAACTTTTCTCCCTTCTTCTACTTGTCGCTTTAGTTTGATCACTTCATGTTCTTGATCTTCAAGATCTTCTTTTAGAGAGAGGATCTTTGATTCAAGTCTCTGAATAGTTGTGCTCTGATCTTTTGCTATATCCTGCAATTTCTCCCTTACCCTGGTTTCTGTTTCCAATAGTTCTTTTAATTTGGCAGCTTCTTCAGTTTCTGCATTCTTCTCTTCATGTGCCATGAGACTTTTAATATCCTCGCTATCATTGGATGAAGCATTCTTCTTCTTGTGCGCCATGAGACTTCTAATATCTTCACTATCATTAAATGAACTTTTAATATGGGAATAATAGCTTCTACCATCTTCTTCATATATCCTTTCTTTGTTATGAGGACATCTAGCAGCATAGTGACCAACTCTACCACATAGAAAACATTTGAAAGGCAGCTTATCTTTGAACCGTCCAGTTCCCCGTTCAAGATTCTTGACAAAATTTACCTCATCTTCTTCCTCTGACACTTCGAATGCGGCCTCTGGTGGTACCTCTAGTCGCATTTCAAAAGCAGTTAAGATCCCGTGAAGCTGTGACATGGTGATTTTTCGCACATTCTCCTTTTCTTCTATGGCAGATACTTTAGAATCAAATTTAGTAGACAGAGATCTCAAAACCTTTTGAACTAAGACAACTTCCTCAAATTCTTCACCCAGATCCCTCATACAATTCACAATCTCATCCATACGCAGGAAATAATTAGCTACGCTTTCATTACTTTGCATCTTAAGAGTTTCATACCGGATTCTGAGAGTTTGAAGCTTCGCTATTTTTACCTGATCATCTCCTTCGTAGCTTGTAACGATTTTGTCCCATATTTCCTTAGCTGATTTGAGATGCATGATCTTCATAAATTCTGATTGAGTCAAAGTACTCAATAGGACATTAACTACTTTGGCATTGAGCTCATATTGCTTTTTCTAAGCTGGATCTGTAGGAGTTGCTGATGGGAATTTGTATCCTCCTTCTATGAGTCCCCAAACTTCTGCTCCAAGAGACTGTAGATATGCAGTGGTTCTTATCTTCCAGTGAGTAAAATTGTTCCCGTCAAAGACTGGTGGCCTGATGTGTGCCTCTCTTTCTGGATTAGCCATTTTGATGGATCTTTTCCTTCAAGCGATCAAGCTTCCTCTGAAGGACCTGCTCTGATACCAATTGTTGGAAATAATACTGAGAGGGGGGGTGAATCAGTATTATCAGATCAATAAAACCTTTTCAATTTCATACTCAGAAACATATACGCGACTTCAGTTAAGTGAACCCGCGTGTACACGCAACTGTGTCTAAAGCAACTAGCGTATATGCAGATATCTTATGATTCAGTTAATCTTATCTTCAGTAAATGCATCAGAACATTATTAAGAAATTTAGCAGTAAACAGGTGCAGTATAACAGAACAGAACATCACACAAGAGCCACACACATGAACACCATGATATAAGGTGGAAACCCAATGTGGGTGAAAACCACCTGCTGCAATTCGTCTCTTTCTTCTTTAATGAGAAACTTCTTTTACAATATACTGGTGCAGTCCTTTACCAGTATGCAGGCTACAACCTGCAGAGGGCTACAACCCTCTCTCTCGTTTTCCAACTACTTTTGGAAGGGAGCTACAACCCCCTCAGCTCTTGTACTAGCTGATCCATTTACTAGTACGTAGGTGCTGACCCTACAACCTTCAGGGACCACGTTTCATCAATTTTCAGACTGGATCCAAGAGTACAAAGCAAACATTACCGCAATACAATCATCAACTTATACTTGCATCATAATTCATTAAACAACCCAATACCGAATCACTGAAACCCTGTCATCAAGAACACAGAACCCAAACCAGAATCTAGAACTCTGCAACAACCACCAGAATCAGCAACAACCTGAAATATCAACCCTTATCATGCATACGCTACTTCACTGTACCAAAACCGCGTGTATACGCGCTTTCTCCAAAGGCAACCCGCGTGCAGATCTAGAAATGATTACTTCTGCCTTTGCTGTCAGATCCGACCCTTGCCAAGCGTCCCGAATAGATAACCAGCAATACCAGATCCTCTCACTGCGTCAGACACCCACACACACTTACTCTTTGCCTAGTGATCTTCTCCTTATATAGCCTTAGGCCTTGTTCAATACCAAGAGCCAAAACCATAGAAACACAATACCATCAACTTCAAAACTAGGGATCGACACGCCCGTCGAGATACAATGGTCCGAAACCATAGGCACAACTTCCAAGGACTAACCGCCATGGACCAAAGGTGCTTTTCCACATACACGCGCTTTTTCTGAAGCCAACCTGCGTGTACACGCGACTTGGGCTTAACAAACCTGCGTGTATGAACTTCCTTGGCAAGCTGTACTAGGATCTGTCTTCTGAGTAAGTTGCCATCACCTGAACCAACTTCTGAGTATCTGTACCAACCTCTGAGTGAGTTGCCATCAAGGACAACACTTGAATCATAATGCCAACACCAGAATTGCATTTTTCTCTTTATCCTGATGTTTTTAGTGCTGATAATTTTCCCCCTCTCAGTATTAAAGATATCTCAAAAAGAACAGAGGATTACTCAAATGAATCATCATTAGGTTTTCAAGATAAAAAGACAGCTATAGAACATCCTTTGGTCATTTTCGAACAAGAACCACTCGACCTTCCTTTTATGAAAATATTGGATGAAAAAGAACAATCTAGGGAAACCTGTAAAATCATTTATGATAGCTACTTGGATGATGATGATGTTGATTTATCTCAAATAACTCGACAGATCTCAGATAATGAGAGATATTCTAATTCAAGAATTATATCAGTCAATCCTCATTTCAGAGTAACGGATCATTTGCATGATTTTACTATCCAAGACAATAACCTGATCTATGATTCATATCATGAGCAAACCCCCATGCATGTTCACAATCATAACTTGTCTTCTGATTCACAAGACAGAATTCGAAATTGCTCGGATCCCATAATTCTCGCCAGTTCTTGTGAAAAAGAAGATATTTCAAGTCAATCCCAGTTTTGCTGTAACATTAGTTGTACAGATAATCATTACATTCTTTCTCACTTGCACTCATTTTGTACAAAATCGGATTGTGTTTTAAATTTTCAAACTTTTGATAGATTGCTATGGTATATTGAGCACCTTATCAAAGAACATTCGAAAGATGTGCTACCATTTTGGAAAACTAAATTGTGTCAAGGAAGTATAGAACCTTTTCAATTCCAAGATAAATCAATATCAGGCTTCCTTAAAAAGCTTCTATGTCCTCCAAAACATCATCAACGAAAGAAAGTACTTTTGGAAACTTTCCAGCAATTTGCATTAATTGATAAATCTCGTTCCAGAAATTTCCATCTATTCTTCATTGATTTATTTAGCGATTTATATGTGGAAACTTTCCTTTTACAAGAAATTGCTAAAAGATTGACTTTAACGCATAGTAGGTTACAGGCCATTAAATTTAAAAAATCTTATTCGCAACCTGGCTTGTCAGCTTTCCTATTGCACGATCACCAATCCATAATGGAAATTCATCCTGATTTTTGTGATCAAATAGGTATCCAACTGGACAGAAGATTTCATAAGAGAGAAATTTCAGGCGGAATTCTGACTGAAGTTACACTTTCTAATCCTACATTCAATATTCATAGTCCAAGAAAATTTTTATTCTTAGCACTGATGTTTAAAAGGTACGTACGTGTAGGAATAAAAATGAAAAGATGGTTCCACTGGAAATATCATTTTACCTAGTTAATTTTTCTGTGTATAGTTAGAATAGGAGTAGGGGTAGTTTAGCTAGGTTATTAGGTGGATAATTTGGTTTTTAAATATTGGTAGGCAAAATAAGAGAAGAAATGATCCCTATCATGTACATAATCCAAGGGTATATTTACTTCTCATTTCGTTAAATATTTTCTCCTAATAAAATTCGCTGTGGTTAACAACATTTGACATTTACTAAAGACACCATTTCTCTATCAGATTTTGAACTTCGGCTTGTATAAATAGCAAATCTTTTGGAAACTTGATCTTTATTATTAATGGATGTAGTTAAAAACTTTAACCTAGCTATGACACTAGTTTCAACTTCAAGTAATTTGATGAAAGCAATCTTTCGTGAAGGAATTGTTTTATATCAGCACAATGAAAGGTATCAATAGCAAAATGTGGATTCCCTGTAGAACAGTTGTATCCAAAAAACTCTATTTTGTCGTCCAGAGCTTTCTTAAGGAAACAATGACTTCCTCCCTGCTAAAGAAGATCGCAGCATTCAGAGAAACAATCCAAGGATACACTATATCTTAAAGAATAAGAGGTCTCATCATGAGCCGGCTTATCATGATCACAGATATTATAACTTGCTGACTTTGCCATTACTGTCCACCAAAACAGAGCAATGACTTAAGATCGTTGAAATCAAAAGACAAGGGGTCTCATCACGAGCCAGCTTGTTCATCAAAAGTATAAATCAAGTGAATGACTGTATCATAATTTGGCTACCAAACCAAGACATTGTTCTTTAAGAATAAAAAAGGAAAAAGTGTCAATCTGGGTTTTTCTTTGAAGGTTGTAGATCACCTTAAGCAGGATAAAGGATCATTACTGGGTCATAGGTAACCCTGTCAAGGCTATGGACGCCTGCTGGCAGCAGAGGCTCTACCTACGACAAAGGAGCATATTAAAAAAGCTGCTACACAGGGAAGACTTTATTTTATCCTTACAAGACCAAGTAATGCTGATGTAAATGCAAGGACAAGCTGGGGAAACAAACAATTAAAATAGAAAGGGGTTGAAACAAAATATCATTGATAGTTTGGAGTATAATATGCTTTATCTTTTTATAATAAAGTTTAAATTTCTAAAAAAAATTCTGTTTTGGAAGTTTAGAAAAATTCAATAGAAAATCAGAGATAACTGGTTCTCCCAAGTGAATCGCCAATTGTTGTGGCCAGCAACGACCCCCCCTTTTTCATTTAAGTGTTGTCCAAAAATGCTAAATGAATGGGGACCCTTAGTTAAAATTTAGGAAGAGCAAAAGTTTCCATTCTTCAAAATAAGGTTACCATCGTAAGCTTAGGGAGATCTTTTGAATACTTTAAAACCTAAGTCTATGATAAGGGAAAAATCTTTAAAGCCGCATTGCATAAATTGATAGAAAAACACTTCCATTTGAGTATAATCTCGGTATGTGCAAGATTCTCGTACTAAGCAATATATCGCATAGCAATAAGGTAATGCTAATGAGAAAGACTTCAAGATTTTCCGATCTGCGATAACACCGATCGCAAGATCGCATATCGCAGAAAATGAGCTAACAAAATTTGGCAAACATAAAACTTCTGCGATATGCAATGTTGCGATATCGCGATAAAACAACGGTAGCAACTCTACAATAGTGCGATAGGGCGATAGCGCGATGTCGCGATCTGCGATGTTGCGTAAGAAAATTAAAAAATAAAATCATTTCATCGCGAATCCTTCGGGCACGCTATTCAAGAAAAGCCACTTACCATAATCTGACTCAAGATCATGCGCATTTAATGATAGTAAAGGAATTAGTTGTCAGCTATTAATGAAATGTAGACGCATGCTTTTGTAAAGAATTACTTCACGTAAGGTGGCATATTTGATATATCTGCTGCATTTAAAACTCTCCCATCACCTTTCTTGATCAGTCATTTCCATTTCACTTGTGAGCTGCAGGAACGGAGAACGAAGGACGATTCAAAGCCAAACATAGGAAGAAATGGGAAAGAAAAATAAAGCTCAGGGCTCTGAAATGAAGGAGAAGGCGAAGGAAATGGCGCCTTTGTATACAGACACAGCCTGTAACAGAGACGCAGGGATATCGACGTGGGAAAGCATGTACAGACTGCTTGAAGAAGAGAATCCCAGAATAATGAAAGTTACTGCTGTCACAGGCTCACAACGCTCTTCCGAAGCATCCTTAGAAGAGTTAGCATGCTCATTCCTTCATCGGATAGCAGCAAGGCCCAGAATTCTACCATATACAGAGATGATCAAGTGGATACTTGACAATGTAGAAATGAACAACAGACAGTTCAAGATTCAAGGACATGGGCTCATCAGGTCATTCGCTGCACAAGATTTAAAGCTTATGTATCATCTTCCTGAACTGCAGGCAACTTACAATGCACAATTCATAAAACAAATTGTGGCGGAGAACCCAAACCTATCAGAGACCACCAAAGATTGGTCCAGAAAAGAGGAACCGCTCAAGAAAGACAAAAACGGTATGTACAGCACTGGTTTCCTCACCTCTCCGTATTGTTTTGCTGCGGCCATGCTTTGTAGATTATTCGCGATGCCAGATATCAATAAGTTTTCGTCTGAATGGTTACCATTAATAGATGCTGCGACAAATGCCGATATTATGGATTGGGCCAAGATCTTTTCTGATAACCTATTCACGGCCATTATCAATTACCGGTCTAAAAGATCTGTGTCTTAAAGGATCTATCCTCCTTTTTACCTGTCCGCATATGTTATGGATTCTATTTGTTATGTGTTTAAATTTCCCGTTATGGGTTGGAAATGGACTACCCAGGACCCATTACCTATCCATGTTTATCATAAGATATTATGGGATTCTCAGTTCATCCCACATTTCTACCAGATTTGTCACGGGCTTATCTTACCCTTGTATAGAATGATGTATGATGAATACCCCCTAAGGTGCTCACCCGAGGCACAGATAGATATCATCCCCATCGCAAGATGGTTCGGGGAAGAATGGTTCACCTATATTAGAGTATTTGGAAGCACCGTCCCTCCTCATGTCCTGCCTTTGTATATTCCTGGCAAACTGCTGGCTCGAGAAATTGCATATCAAACCTGTTCAGAAGGTGGCCTAACTAAAGACCTAAAAGACAAAAAGAAGGCCACATGGCCTCAGTTTCCTGTAGCTTGTGGGGCCTTTTCATTGTTCGATGTAGGTCACGCGTTCACCGAAGTGGAGAATGTGACGTGTCTGCAATTATTTAAATCCCCGGCAAGGCCATTTGACCCAAACGAAGTTGCCCAAGATTTCACAACGAACGTTAAGATAAAAGTATTCGTTGGAAAGAAGGACTTATTTGATGATTTATTTCAGAATAAAAGCTCACTCCAGGAAATTTTGCGGGAAGCCCAGTCGAAATTGTCTCCAGATGACCTCCAAAGATTTATGGTATACAGGGAAAGAAGACTAGCCAGTGTTCCTCTAGAAAAGCTGCGACTGCCTACTAGGGAACCGACTCCAAGCGTTAGCCTCAGTGGGAATTAAAGCACTTCCGGATCTAAATCTAAGACTGTGCAAGGAGTACCTGAACATTCTAAAAGGTCTGGAAGCGACCAAGGAAAGAATAAAGAGGCAGCTAAGGACACGGCTCAGTCAAGTGAAATGTCGTAACAACAAGTTATCGCCTCCCCGCCAAGAGATGTCCCCCCTCTCGTCATTGAAGCACCACCCGTCACAACAGAATTAGACAAGGAATGGGAAACCTTCAACGAACTGATCAATCTTGAAGGGAAAGCCCCAAAAACACCTGTGAGCAATACACAGGTAGCACAAGAGGTGGTCTCAACCCTAGTCAACAATGTCACAGAAACGGAGCATATTCCTATCGCTCCATCTTCTGAGCTTCTACTGAATGTAGAAGAAATTCCCCCACTGGACGTGTTTTATAGTCCCCAACATAAAGCAGTTGTGAGAAGACAAAGAAAAAAGAGGAAATTAGAAAATACACTTTCTCAGGATGCTGAGCAATTGGACGTCTTATGGAAAGACCCCAACAATAACCCAACTGAAAATCTCACTAAATTGTCTCAGATCGCAGGAGCATATGCTTCTGCAACTATTGACAAAGCATCAGAAGTTCAACAACTGTTGAAAGAACAAGAAGATCAAATACAGCTACTACAATGACAATTGCAACAAGCCAATGCTAATATTGAAGCTCACCAACAGCTCGAGAAGTTGCAGGAAGACTTTCAGCAGATGCAGATAGGCTATCAGAGAAGTTTGGACGAGAAAGGAAAACAATTACAAATTTTACAAGAAATGCATAAAGATGAGACTAAGTTTACAGAATTTATTTTAGAGTCTATTGGCTTAAATGAACAACTACTGCAGCAACAGGAAGAGTTGGGACGAAAGGTATCACAATGGAGTTACTACTGCGAAATGAGTGATAAGATCACCAATCAAGTGGTTGACTTGTGAAGTGACTATGATCATATTGACAAACGAGTGACAGAGTATTTGGCTTGGCAGGATGAAGACGAGGGGAAAAGAGCAGGCACACCCAAAATAAATGAGAATCATAAAGAGTTGCTCTTCAACAAGTGGGACGATAAAATCAGGCAGGCGGAACAAGCAGCAGAAACAGCGGCCACGCAAGCAGGCATTCTTATCGACTGTGTAAATGAGAATTTGCACAGAGCCAATTTAATCGCAGAGACCACCCAGGGGTATTTACCAAATAAACTACGACTAGAAGCAGAATGGAAGCAGAAGGCGCAGGAAAAGGCAAAAGCGATCCAAGCACTAAACAGGTTAAATTGGGAGTGTTACTGCGCATACTTGGTCAAGCTGCATAGTCAATGGATGACTGTGAAATGCATCATAAACGCGGCCAAAAAAGTAGTTCCAGCTCTCATAGATTCCGTTTTCTCAGCCCAGCTCAAAGCAGAAGTCGGCCAGCCAGCTCTTCTTAAACCAATGATGAATGCATGTAGCTTTAGAGACCAAATTCAGAAGTAGTTTAGTTTGGAATGTTGTTTTTTCTTAAAAGTTTATATTAGAAAAAGGACGGTCATTTGAAAACCACATCCTAAAATTTTGCAAATAAACTATTATTAGAATTAGGAAGTAGTATTTTAACCCTTCTCATGCATTTAGAGAAGGGTCCAGAAATTTGTCAAAAACTTGTCCTCAGAACTTGCACTTCTGCACCCTCAAAGGAGGTTTTGATGAATGGATGGATCGAGGTTTATTAATGTTTGCATTTGATGTCTGCTACTGATGTTGCACTTCTGTACTTTTAGTAGATATTAGAACAAGTATAGATAAATCATTGTTGCTTGAAGCTTATGAGTAGAAACAGTCATAAATGGTACTTTTATCTCTTGGCCATTTCTGTTTATATTCTTAAAGCGATATACAGTTTTTAGTTGTTTATATGTTATTGCATGAATGTGTGAGTTACCATTTGGCACTTTTGTACGGTGAAGCCATTTATTTATGTTTGATATATGAATAACTTATTATGCGATATGCTGTTCACAACTGTTTTGCCTAACTTTTTATGCAAAGTGGTTCATCTTAATTGATTTCCATTCTTATGATAGCTGAATGATCTTTATTACTAGTTATTGTTTGAAATCTCTTTAGATCGCATAATAGAAGAGTTACACCCCGGGTTAACATAGATTAGATGTGTTGTTTTCATTAGATTACAATAGCATAAAGTTAGATTAAAGTAGCTTAGAACTCTTAGATCAACATCATCCAACTTTGCACGCACACACACCCTTAGATTGGGAAACTGGTCCCATTATCGCCAGTCGGACCCGCTATACCAAACGGACAAGGAGCTGCCAACCAAGGTCCGGACCGGGTGGGTATCCCCCTTGTTGTCGACTCGATTTTCGGGGCTTCAACAATCCTCCATAAAAACCAAAACCAAAACCCCTAAAACAAATATCTTAGATGCTATGGCATGATCAATTGACCATTATCAGAGGAACAACATCAATCTGGCGTCGTTGTCGGGGATTCGAATTTGATTAGTTTTCTTGGGACAACGACATAAATCCTATTCCTTTAAGGTGACTAAAGGTCTAGATAGGTCAAAATATTTCACCTCGCGACTCCACTATGCCAAACTAGAACCTTTTAAGCACACTAGATCCCATTCTAAATCTGACACAGTTAGTCCTCTGTCAGATCCAGAAAGACTTGTGAGAAAGGCCAATTCTAGAAGGAGACATCAACCATCTTCTTCCACTTCAGCCTTGCAGTCTAAAGATATATTACCATTTGATCCCTATAGTAACATTCCATCGAATCTAGATTGGACTTATTTATCACCTAGGGTTGCTGAAATTTTAGATAGGGGAGTTGATTTTAAATTAGCTTTCCTTATTCATTCACTTGAATCTCATCCAAAACCCCTACTTCCACTAGGATTACCTAAATATGAGTCTAACCTGGGTGTTCATTTACTTGAATACAAACCTACATATTTCATATCCCCCACTACATATTCATTCCCTTCCACTTCTGAACACTCTTAATCCTCTCCTTCTAAACAACCTGAAGGTACCTTTTGCTATATATTCAAATCCGCTCCTTGAAACTAAAGAGGATGTTCATTCTCAGGTCCACAAGTTAGTTATTAAAACTCCTTTAAAGTCATATAGGAGATCTCCTCCTTCCTCACCTCTAGATAGGCATACACCTTCTTTATCACCATCTTCCTCTTTTTCTTCTTCAACATCTACACAAACATCTCACACACCATCTTGAACTATGGAACTTTAGTTTTACCTCCAAACCTTGATGCTTTCCCTCCTAGATATTTAAAACACCTTCCTAGGTATAATGGAGAAACTGGTCCCTCAGCTGAAGACCATCTTCAAGCATTTCTAGAGTTTGCAGATAACATGAACATAGAACAAGGAAATTTTTACATGAGGTTGTTTTTTCAGTCCCTTGAGGGAAATGTGAGAACTTGGTTTAGGCAGTTACCTGCAAATTCCATTAGAAATTGGGAAGAGTTAACAAATATATTCAAAAATCAATGGGGAGTGAAGAAAGATTCTCTTTACTTTTTGACTGATTTTGAATAACTTAAAAGAAAATACGGTGAACCTCTCTCTGATTTTACCAAAAGGTTCAACAAGCTTTATCATAAGATGCCCCCTAATTGTAAAAGCCCCATGGCAGCAGCCAAATCTAGGTTCTCAAAAGCCTTTAAAGATGTTTTTGTTGTAATGTTAAGACAAAGAACTTCAAGGACTCTTGAAGACATGGAAACTAATTCTATAGAGGTAGAAGCAAAAAGGGTTGCCTTAGACACTTTGAAAGCTAAAGAGGAAAAAGCCCAAAGAAAACATAAATCTAGTTAAGAGGCCTCTACTTCTTCAAAGACTAAAACTGAAGATTCTAAAATTGATGAGATCACTTCACTTCTTAGAAATCTATCTAATAGAATTTCAAATATTGAATCTCAACCTAGAACAGTTCAACAAACAGTAACTCGACCTCAAAATCAAAATCAAGGTCAATACAAAAGAAATCCACAATTACAAATTCTTCAAAGACATAGTAATGATCAGCAGGTTCCAACTTGTAGTGTTGTTTTAATCAACCTTAATTGACTTGAACTGCAACATTACTTATCAATCCAGGGTAAGTCTTGTTATTTCAATGGAGTTCACACTATCTATGCCGATACACTCCAGCCAAGCATAAGAAAATGCTAAAATATTGTAAAGGATGTCGCTGATCTAAATCGCTGAATCAAACCATGCATGTAGATACAAAAGCACTCTACAAAATTAAATCACAACTCGCAGCTATTGAAGTAAAGGAACACCAGACAAGAACTAACATCTATTCTAGCTGGTTACTATTACTCTGTTGATTAACTATGTGTAACATCATAATATAAATAGAAACAACAGTGAATGTAATCCACAATTTGTACAACAACAACGAGAAACCATAAATCAATGAACTAAACTGAAATGTACACTACCTAATCACTCCAATCCCTGCCAAAGAGGAGGGCCCTTCCTCCGTAGTAGGGCACAGGAAGAACACAAAATGTGATTAACGAATCAGTTGGAAAGTAACAACATCACCATGCCAATTGATATTGAATAAGTTTAGGATTACACAAACAGAGTAACAATACTCTTCTATATGCTGTCTGCTAATACATACAAGTCGAGTCTTTTATAACTATTACAACCCAAAAATTAGGAAGGAGATTAGTGGTGAGAATCTCTCGATTCTCATGCTGATAAAAAATAAAGAAGTTACAACTTATTACTAGATAAATATACATTGGTTGCAATTGCTTGAGTCTTGTTTCTTCAGAACTAAACAATCCTGTTGTATAGGTAAATCCCCTCTGCGGACAGAGGCTATCCCACTAGCCCAAAATGGGTCTAGCAACAATCAATCACGCTACCATGCAAGTTCCTAGTTGTAAACTGAAAGTGGATTATGAGAACCAACCTGGAGTCCAGCGCTAGTGTTGTAGGCGAGTTGATATTCCCATTCCCTTGCTCCGGCAGGTCACAATCCCTCACGATCCCCGCAAATAGATACCTGCACATGCAAAGAACGAAGCGAATACCAGCATAAAATCCACTAAATACAACTATACATCGGTCAGAAAAGACATAGATCAAACATTATCATGATGAACAATAAGATCGGAACCATAATGATAGTCATTTATTAATGAATAATCAACAGGGAAAAATACAACCAATGTTCTGACGTTGAATCTCTCCTCCGGCTGGGTGAGCAGCTACATATGCCTTGCAATAGACCTTTCTCTCTCTTTGATCATGGATACACAACTCAGGCTTCCGACAGCATAACCTCCCTATGCTCCAAAACTCTAACTATCACTCAAGTGTTATCACTACTACTCAAAAACTAGCTTGTCAAGTGCATGAGGACAGACTTTTATAGATGGAGGAGGGGAAGAGATACAATGCATCGGGACACCCATTATGGATTGGCATTATCTCCAAAAAGCCACTGTGGATAGATGTAAAGGATAGATGATGAGTCTCGACATCTAGAAGATCATCTTTATCCTTAAAAGACTTCATGACTTGAAGGGAAAAAATATCCGGGCGCACGTTTGTTAAAAATCTTTTTCAAACTTGATTGGCGCGGGTGTTACTCTAAGACAGAGCACCAATTGGTGCGGGTATTACATTGTGGACCTGCGCTAATGGGAAAAGGGCACTTTTCAGGGATATTTTTCAGGAGGTGTCTTCAGGGCACATGAAGTCCATACTGAGGGGAACATAATGCAAGTTTTTTTAAGTTATGTCACTGCTCACAGGTCCCGGAATGAGTCCTACAAAGTACGAGAAAGGGGTAACAGGGATGGGGACCAATGGTGACAAATTACTGTGTAATAGATGCCCCATAAAGCATGAGGCCCGAGAGAGAGAGAGGGGTGAAATGCTTTACAAGAACACATGTAGCTGCCGCGGAGAATCTGCATCGAGAGATACAACTGATAGCTCAAGTACATGATGTATGTGGTATGGTCGCAGCCATCCATAAGAGAGTATATAATAATCTAGATCCATAGTATGGGCGCAGCCATCTGATTAGGATCAATGAATAGACTCAGGTATGGTCGCAGCCATCCAGTGAATGAGTCATGTAACAAGAATCGCGCCTGGATTACAAACAGACAAAATCCAGGGTCTTGCGCTCCATCTCGACCCGAACAAAAGTACAAGTTCAAGCATGCGAATATATGAGCTGAAGTCGAACATGCATGAACATCGTCTGATTACCAGTCAATAATGAAAACTGTTAACAGACGTGAGAGGTACCACCAATAATGACAATGGCCCTCAAGGTACTATAGGTACAATCTACGGAGTGTGAATTAGTGATCTGGCGTCGAACACCCGTAGAATCATTCGATCGGAGGCCAATGATGAAAACCTCACATCGAACACGAAGAACCTGCCATTGAGGCATGCAGGCTCCAAGGCACCGGAAGGGAGTCTCTAGATCAGCTTCCTGGATAATGAGCTGAAGTCGACAGGAAGTGACCTTGATCGAAGGTGGGCCATAATGTTTCCCACATCATCGACACGAGAAAGAGAGATAATTTTGTGAATCAGGATTATATGAGCTATCGGAGAAAGGTTGTTTTTTCTGCAGAGGTCAACTTCTCTTGAACATATCAGCAGCACGATAGTGGAATTGGCAGTATTTGACATCAATGGATCAGCGGTCATGGTGACGAGGCAATGAGCAGATGAGAGGTCAAATAGGATTACCCAAATCCACGGAGGCAAGTGAAAAATGAGATGAGATATCCCCACCCAGACACGAAAGCAGACAAGTGCCATGTTCAAGAGCGACATACTGCCGACACGACAATAATTATGGTTCCAAATTTTTTTTCCCCCCCGCCATTTCTGGCGAGTACCCCAATTATTTTTAACAAGCTTAACGGGGATAGCATATGCTTGTGGTGCGTCATTTCGACAGGATTCGATGTCATCAGGTTTTAACGAGTCTGACAAAGGAAGAACTCGGCGTCTTTTCATGTTTAGAGAGTTTGAAAAGACAGCAGAAAAGGAAACTCCAAGGCGTCCTTTTTCGTAAAGTTGTGTCTCTCGAGCCCGAAAAGGTATAAAACAATGCTCAAAAGAACTGCCCGATCATTACGATCGAGGAGTACTTTTCATAAGTAGTGATTTCGACCTGAAAAAGTAAAAAAGTGATCAAAACCATGTCGTTTCGTAACCATTAACGAACCTGAAACGACAAAAGCCCGGTAATCTTTTTATGTTTTAAACAGTCAAAAAAGAGCTTAAAGGCGACCGCCTCTTATTTACTTTTAACGAGTCAAGAGGGAAAACTCGGCAATCTTTTTGTCTTTAAATGGTCAGAAAAGAGCTGAAAGTAGACCTCCATTTTATTCTATTTAACGAGTCAAAAGGGAAAAAATACTCAGCAATCTTTTCATATTTTACGAGTCAGAAAAGAGCTTAAAGGAGACTCGTCCTAGAGGAACGAGTGGTATAAATGGTAGCAACTAGTTCCGGTAATGGTGGAACTGCTCAAAATATGTAATGGTCAAGGGGCTGGCTAATACAAACCACTCATCGCTGCGGTTCCTCAGGAAAGGATAAACAACCAAGTGAAAGCATATGATCGGCCAAAGAGATGGTGGCGATGGAATGAACCAACCAACGCTCATCTAACAAAATTTAGCGGATAGGCGGAAATCACAAGATGTGAATTAGGTATGGGTTCATTTTTACACAAGCTTGAACCATGGAGAACTCTGCTTGGATTCGGTTTCATGTTTACACAAGCTTGAAACGAAAAAACTATGCTTGTTGTAAGTTCGCATGCCCCCAACATAATGACGCAAATCGAGGTACATGGCCCCCAAGCTTCATTGCACTCAACGAGGTGGATGGAATGAAGGTTCACTCTCGAGATCTTAATCAACAGACTTGATTTGGAAAGGGAGTTGTTTCATTTTTTAAGGAGCTTGACATAGGACAATGAACTATGCTCCGACCAAACTTAGTTTCATTTTTTAAGGAGCTTGACATAGGAAAGGAACTATGCTCCAACCGAACTTCATCATAATGAATAGGAAGTCGGGGCTTCCAAGAGTGCCACTCCCAGTGGAAGGACAAGATCTCGGAAGTCAGGACCCAATGCCCCCAAGACACTATGCAGGATGGCGGCATCACTGGATATAGGCATAGGATAAGTGGCCACGTAGTTGATCTGTGGTGGGGCAGATGCAACTAGTGGATGAAAACCAGGAGGGGATGACAACTGCGCAGGAGGCACCTGGGGACGAACGAACGATAATTGATCGATAGTCATAATTCTTCCATCCTGTGGAAAGCAAACCACACGAAAAAGTGAAGAGACAAGGGCCCCCATGGCATAAACATAGTCACGGCCAAGGAGAAGACGGTTTTGCCTCCCAAAGTAATAGGGAAGTTTGGAAGGATCCCTAATGGTTGACTAGTTCCTCTGTCAAAAGCCGCAGATTCGATGCGACTGGCACAAGCTGTGGGGAACCCAAAGCTTGCCATGTACTGGCAGGCATAAGACTAACAGATGCACCCTCATCCAAAATAGTGCCAGGTATTTCCTTATCATAGGCGTGTACCGTGACCCAGAAAGGCACATGGGATGGGAGGCGAAAGGTAGTCAAACGACTCCAGTCGAAGGAAACGACTGAACTACTTCGTGGGGGAATCGTATGATTGCCCCCTGCTCTAAAGGAACCAAAGCAGGACTCTCGGGAACAGCTGGGATAGGAGAGTCATTTCCGTACTCAGGAGAATCTGAGGAGATGAGAAGAACATGGGAATGATGCTCTCCCAAAACAGAGTGGTCGACGGGTGGTGAACTCGAGTTGACACTCTTTCCGACCAATGGTTGGTCTGGAACAGGCTTGGCAGAGCCAAGTTCAGGAAGAGGAGGCTGGACAAGAGAGGAATCTTGGTCAATCTCTTCGTCAGCAGGGGAACGATCCGCGGCTACAGAAAGACGTTGATAGCCAATGGGTAGTTGAGGTGAGGGAGCTGTAAGACTTTCCAAGACAACAGAGGCTTTATCCATGAGCGGACAAAGGTGAAAGGGATGATTGCCTTCACAAAGTCTACAAGGGATTCGAAGCTTCCCTTTTCCCTTACCATTTCCGGCTGATAGGGTAGCATCATCGTGAGCTCCAGAGGGCGATGAGGGCTAGGCCGTATCGCGAGACCATACTTCTAAGACCTTGGGAATGCCAGGACAATCGCGAAGAAGATGGTCCTCCTTGCACAACCTACAAGGAAATTTGACCTTCCGCGGAGGAGCAGAAGGTGGCTCGACTTGAGTTGTACTTTTAACCTCTCGCTTAGGAGTCTTCTTCTTCTTCGTCTTCTTCTTCTTCTTCTTAGCCACCTGGTTACTTGAATCCAGACTTTCGCCAGGCGAAGTAGAAGATGAGGATGCAGAAACAGGAAAAGAAGGGGAGAGGTCCACCTTGGAATCAACATGATGTTGTTCGGGTGGAGGAGATGGTGGAATAGGAGTCATCACACTCGGGACTACCGAGGTCGAAAACAACCATACGGGCAAACCAATGGTTAACCCAGGCAAAGACAAATTTGCCATATACGGAGCACCGACATTTCCAAAAGAAGGAAATGGACTAGGGTTTCCATCCGGGGGAACACCTTGGCCGGTAGACTCGGGGAAGGATGCCATTGAAAACGAGAAAGAACCCTACTCAAGCTAATGCAAACAAGATCTAACTGGGTAAATGTGAATCGTGGCCAAATAGATTTTAAGACACATGGACTTAACCTGACCTTTTCATGTTTTAAGACTCGAGAAAAGGATGAAAAGATGACTCTAGTCTCCTTCAAATGTTTAATGAGCACGAAGTGACAAGACGCTCACTGGCACCTTTTCTTTTAAGGAGTCCGAAAAGGATCAAAAGTGACTACTCTGGAGACTCTAGGCAAAGGGTTTACCAGGCAATCCGTAAAACTGCTTATACACCTTGGAAATCGTATGAGAACCAAGGAATTTCCGTACTGCAGTCAATCTTCCCGAATGCTGTGTCCGGTGTGTTATGGCTCGCAAGGTGGCAGACACGGATTCCTATGGATAAAGGATGATAACCTAGTGGGGTCTCCACATATACTCGATGGTACGTGGGAGCACAAATCCGTGCTAGACCACTATCGAGTCACAAAAGGAGGAATCACCCAACCGTAATGTGAAACAATAGTGACTAGGTTTAACGACGTCGGAACACGTCTCTAGCCTAGACCTCTAGAATGTTTGCGTTCAGTTCCAATGCGTTGTTAGATTCATTCAGTTCATTTTATGGTTTATCTTCAATTAGGTTTCAGTTTTTAGGTCCTACTGTATGTGATCTCTCAAAATTTCCTAAATGCAAACTATATGCTGAAATATATCATTCCGTTCAATGAATGCTAGCTACAGAAGAGTTGAGATTTTCAAACAAACAAAATGATCACCAAACAAACAACAAAGATCCTAATGCATCTAATAGCAATAAAAGAAAATTTTTTCCTTTTTCTTTTTAAAAACAACTAATTGCCAATAACAATGAAAAATGCTAACTAATGTAATGCAAAAAAGATCATTTTTTTTTTCCTTTTTAAAATGGCATAATGCATTTAAATAAGTTTCGAGAGATGATCACAAAATTAAACAAACAAGTTCACTCAATGCAAGTAGAACCAAGTCTGAAACACCAAGACAATCTGTCAAAAATCTCACAAAAACCTCAATGGAGTATATGATTTGAGCTCAAAACGAAGTCAAGTGAAATTCAAACGATCAACCAATGGATTACTCGAAGCACACAGTAAAAGGTTTTGTCAACCACTAGACAAGTGCAGAAAACAACCAAAAATTTGACTGGACAATCAAAGCACCGAAACTCCCACGGAAGGCTCGAAGTACCAAGCCACTAGATACTCTAGGGCTAAGATATAAAATCGATGGAAAAAGGCGAACAACCGAAGGACAAAGGTAACAAACCAGTCACACAGAGTTCTGACATATTCCAGCAGCTGAAAAGGATATAAAAATACAGAAATTTGAGTTTAAAAAGCTTCCAACAAACAAACTGGCAAAGGTTACAAGATTGGTGCGACTGTCAGTCTGTAACTCGCGTTATTAAGGAATTAGCGCGAGTTGCTTGTGGGAAACTTGCACCAACTGGCGCGACTATCAGGAAGAAAAACGCGCTAATAAAGTTTTCTAGTTAAAAAATAAATCAAGCAGTCCAGGGTACGGCCGACAGTATTCAGGCAAATCAGACAGCATGAAACCACTTTAAAACCTACCCAGAAAGCTCATTTACGCAGGCAAGCAAGAGAAAACCAACATGCAAGACAAACAACAAATAGCTTCTCCCCAGTGGAGTCGCCAAATTGTTGTATAGGTAAATCCCCTTTGCGGACAGAGGCGATCCCACTAGCCCAAAATGGGTCTAGCAACAATCAATCACGCTACCATGCAAGTTCCTAGTTGTAAACTGAAAGTGGATTATGAGAACCAACCTGGAGTCCAGCGCTAGTGTCGTAGGCGAGTTGATATTCCCGTTCCCTTGCTCCGGTAGGTCACAATCCCTCATGATCCCCGTGAATAGATACCTGCACATGCAAAGAACGAAGTGAATACCAGCATAAAATCCACTAAATACAACTATACATCGGTCAGAAAAGACATAGATCAAACATTATCATGATGAACAAGAAGATCGGAACCATAATGATAGTCGTTTATTAATGAATAATCAACAGGGAAAAATACAACCAATGTTCTGACGTTGAATCTCTCCTCCGGCTGGGCGAGCAGCTACATATGCCTTGCAATAGACCTTTCTCTCTCTTTGATCATGGATACACAGCTCAGACTTCCGGCAGCATAACCTCCCTATGCTCCAAAACTCTAACTATCACTCAAGCGTTATCACTACTACTCAAAAACTAGCTTGTCAAGTGCATGAGGATAGACTTTTATAGATGGAGGGAAAGAGATACAATGCATCGGGACACCCATTATGGATTGGCATTATCTCCAAAAAGCCGTTGTGGATAGATGTAAAGGATAGATGATGAGTCTCGACATCTAGAAGATCAGCTTTATCCTTAAAAGACTTCATGACTTGAAGAGAAAAAACATCCGGGCATGCGTTTGTTAAAAATCTTTCCAAACTTGATTGGCGCGGGTGTTACTCTGAGATAGAGCGCCAATTGGCGCGGGTATTACATTGTGGACCCGCGCTAATGGGAAAAGGGAACTTTTCAGGGATATTTTGCAGGAGGTGTCTTCAGGGCACATGAAGTCCATACTGAGGGGAACATAATGCAAGTGTTTTTAAGTTATGTCACTGCTCACAGGTCCCGGAATGAGTCCTCCAAAGTACGGGAAAGGGGTAACAGGGATGGTGACCAATGGTGACAAATTACTGTGTAACAAATCCTACTGCCAACAACTATTATGTGGAATAGTACCCACATTTCCAGCTTTAGTGCAACAACATTGAGCAAATGGTGGTTCGAGATGATGCAACATAATTGACAATAGCACTGTTGATGTGATGGCGGATCCACGAGAGGTGTAACATCATCCGATGTGTAACAAAAACCTGTAATAGCAACCTGTAATAGAAGTAACCCGTAACAACACCTAGTATATAGCAGTGGTTTGTAACAACACTCAGGGTGTAATAGTGAACCGTTCTACTCTTTCCTGCAATTATTCCTTGCTGCCTATCTGCTTCATAGCTTCATTCGCGTAAGCCAACACCTGAAAAAGGTGAACTTCCCAAAATAATCCTTCAATGCTCTCCCAGTAAGCCACAAAAAGGAATAAAGCCTCGTATTATTCGTTAAAATACAGCAAGGTAACATGATAGTAAAGTGGATTAAAAATGTAAGAAAAAAGAGAGTTTGGTCATATAAGGGCATAGGCTTGGAGGACAGAAAGGTCAAAACAGGGGAAAGAATGTGCAGAAAATAGGTAAAAAACCACACCCAACATCTCCCCCCAACTGAGCAACTGCATGTCCCCATGCAAAATCTCAGTTCCTTCTATTGTCCCCCTGGTGGAAACCTGTGAAATTTTAGGCACCATCATTATCATCACCCAAAGCTCTGAATCCTTGATCAACCACTAACTCACGTGGCCAAGGTTCCTCTTCATAATCACATAACTGATAATCAGGCTGATACTCCTCCAATGGAAACCATATCAAAGGAAATTTGAACCTGAGGCCAATCCAAAATGCCCTAACTGTTAGCACAAGCTGAGCATATTCCAGCACCCGTGTAATAGCAGCCACAAAGTTCTTTTACTCAAAGGGGTCTCCTTTCTGCAATTCTACACTACATGCCTAAGTGTGCTTGAGACATCTGACTAGTGCTTGACTCCTCATGTTTGCAAACAAGTTGAGGTAGATCCTCATTATTCTCCTTCTCTAAATGGCTGATTGATCTCTGATTTCCGAATTGCTCAGGAACCGCCTGAACTCTTTCCAGAGTTCGTAAGCCATTCCTAGTTTAGTCCTGACCCATAATGTTGCCACTCAATCTGATTCCTCATAAATGAGAGGAATTCCTGCAACTGCAAGTCTCCCATGAAAGAAATGACACTCACCACCATCCTCGTGCTCACATGTTCGAACATCATATTGTGAAAGAATAGCTTGCACAACAAATTCTGATAATCAAAATCACAGGAACGGAAAATTTCCAAACAAGTGTGGGTTAAGGAACCCATATAGGACCTGTTCTCAGAAACTGCCCTTAACTAGAATAAGTAGTAACATTCCCACAGGAACATAGGGTATGACAGGGATAGCCACCTGCATGCTAACAGGTTTAGAGCAAGGTCATGGAGTTTGGGCTTATCAAACGTTAGGTCAGAGACCTCCCGATGCAGCTGATGCAGTTGTTCATCCTTTTTCTTCATAATTTGTTTATACCTTCGTGCCTCCTCTTCTCTTTCCCATTCTTCCTTTAACCTTTTTTCTCTCAGGGAATTCATCATTTTCTTATGCGTCTTGAGTGGAATCACTCCCTCTTGCAGAGAGAGTGCTAGCTGCTTCCAATTTTGCAGCTTTGCCAATAAAACCAATTTCTCAGAATGCCATCCTTAAACAGGACCCAACATTCCCCTGCATGCATCATCAATTAGAGGTGTAGCATCCTCCTAACGGTGAAATTGTCCCACCTCAGCTGCTGGTTCTTGTGTAACAATAGCTTCATCAGTGGGTTTTATCATAGTTTCTTTATTTTCCTGGTCAACTTCCATTTTACTGCTGGTTATTGTATGGAAACAATAATATCTGTACGCTTATGTTCATCATTTTCCTTCAGACCAGCTTCGGTCTTTGTTGTTGGTTCTTGTGTAACAGTGGCAGTGACCATCGGCTCATGGATATTATCTTTCTCTTCCTCCTCTTGGCTGATTTCGTCCTCCACTATTGTTCCTGGTGAAATAGCAGTGTCAGCCTAGGGTTCTTGTGTATCCGTTTCTTGATCATTCTCTGTGGATTGTGTTGTCGTAGTTGCTAGTTCTTGTGTATCAGCAATGTCCTCGATAGGTTCTAGTGTAACATCTTCCCAGTTTTTAGTTTGAATCCCCTTCGAGGTAGTGTCTGCTACACTGACTTTCAATCTTTCTTCCACAAACTTCTTAGCACAGGCTACGCATAGAGTGCCCAGGATTTCTCCCCTTTTGGCCCTGTCCATGGCCTCTACCAAAATATCCTGCCCTTGGGCTCTTGGCTCTGCCTTTCCTATTGCTAGTTGTTCCCTCAATTCTTTAATTTGTTTTTCTAAAATTTCAATTTTCGACAGCAAATACTGGGTTTCACTCTTACCAGGTGAAGGAGGTTTTTCTGGCTAAGCTTGCTCCTCATCCTTCTTCTCGACTGCTTCTTTGTCCTTTTTTGACATGGATGGGAACTCTGGGAGCCCACTAACCCTTTTTCCTTGCGTTGGCCTTCTGTCACCAATCGTTTTATCAACCGACTTCTTGCCGACCCTCACTATCAAGGACTGGGGTTGCTCCTTTGTCACTTTTGGGGCTTCCCCTGCCGTCTCTATTTTCCTTCTACGAGTGGTCCTTGGCCTTTTCCGAATGAACTCTTCCCAATTATTTCCCCGTTGGCTCAAGGCATCCAACACAATAATTTTAATAAGGCCATGGTTCGTAACACATGCTTCTGGATGTTCAACCATTTTCACAGCTGCAACCATGTGTCTAATATTGTCAAGCAAGAAATAAGGAAGGTTGATTAGCTGTTGATGGTGGAGATGGTTCAGCAATGGGAAATGGTAATTAAACAAAAAATTTTCCCTTCCCTCACAAGTAATGTACTTAATGAAGAAGAGAGCAACATCCACCCATGGCTGGGGGAGTGACAGCCTACCAATTCCCCTGCCTTTCTTAACCAATGACTCTCCTTCCTGAAGAAAATCCCCTTTCAGTGAGGGGTCATTAACCTTCCTAGTAAACCATCTCTTCCCTTCTGCTGGCAATCCTGTTACTATGGTGATAAATTCTTTCGTGACCTCCAATTTCAATCCTCTGACTTCTGTCTGGTTTCTTTCCAAGTTCTTTTCAAATTCCATGGCCACATCATTGTCTGATCCTTCCAATCTCTAGAAGAATTTGAACCAGCCTGCATCTTTGAAAACCTGGCATGCTTCAGGGCAATCTTCCAGGGCTTCTGTGGACCCTGGCTCGTGCTGTATTGTTGCTCCTCCCATTTCCTAGGCAATTCAGTGCTGTTTCACCTGCTTATCCTTCCCTCCAGCACACACTCTAGCTATTTTAGCCTACACTCCTATCTTCCTCCTCTCCAAACACTTTGAATGGGGATTATGCGCTTCCAACAGGGGTAAATGGTAGGCTGGTAGGGTGGCGCAGGTGAAGATTTTAGATTAATATTTGGCACACATGGTTTGTACTGCTCAACGAATTTTTCCTTAATGGTGAGTCATGGGGAGGTCTCGTCAATGGTGCCCTTACCCTTTTTGGTTTGATTCGACATTAAATAATGATAAATAGCATTTCACATGCCTTAATTACTGGATTTTTCAAATAATTACAAATCATGCGATGGTCATGTCACGATGTGATTCATTCCCCCACCCAGCTTAATTATGACAATCATCCTCGGGCCTCAATAGTCATGTTAAGTTGCCATTATTACAAAATAAAACGAATTTAATATTACCTTTTTGATGACGAACCTGGGTGACGTGGAAGGAAGTAATCGGCAGCGCGACGTCGAATCATCGTTGGGCAACGAGACATGCGAACTTAAATATGATGACGAGGCTCATGGTGATGTTTTTGGTGTTTATTACAATAGAATATCTTGTTTTATTCCTGAAAATTCGTCCGCTGTAACAGCCAAGACGACTGATATATATATTAATTTAATTTCTTCAAAAATATAAAGAACAAAATATCGTGTAACAAGACTTATCGCATGATATACCAGGTGGTTTTCAACTGTTACAAAAGTGTCTGTCTGCTCCTAAGAAAGGTTTTCACAGCCAGATTATTGTTATTATTATTATTATTATTATTATTAATTTTTTTTTTTTTTTGATGTGGTTCACGGGGCACCGGAGGTGGGCCGCTACGTCCACGTAGACAGGCACGGCCATCAGGCCTACCCCCGAGGGCGTCGAGGAGATTTGACCCCGTGACCTCTCAAACCGGGAGAGTACTATCAACGGGAACTCGACCATTTGAGCTATCCCTCGGGGGCTTATTATTATTATTATTTTATTTTTTCTTCTTCTTTTGAACTTTGTAACAACTGCCACCAAGTGGTTTTCAGCTGTAACACTTATTGGGAAAATTAAAAATTTTGCAGCACAGGGGGGCTTTCCCCTATTCCCATAATCTATAGATCTGAATTTGTGACAATGTTGACAAATGAATCCTTCGAGGTAAGTTTGTGATACAATCAAAGACGGTGCCATTTTGCAAGTAATGATGTCCTTGCACTATCAATGGTTACCAAATTTACAGTCCCATTGTGAAAGACTACATCTACCTCATAAGGACCTAGCCATTTGGTGCAGAGCTTACCCTTGAAGTATTTAAACCTTGAGTCGTAGAAGAGAGCCCAATCTCCTTTACGGAACTTCTTATTCTTTATAAATCTATCGTGCCACTTAGGTCTCTGCTGCTAAACAATCTCTGTTTCATGGATACCAGCCAACCATTTCTCCTCCAATTCATTGAGCTGGTTCAGTCTCTGCCTGTGTGTTGTAGCCAAATCCAAATTGACCTGCAATGTTGTCCTTAGTGTTTTGATTTCAAATTCAATGGGGAAGAAAGGGCTCTTGGCATACACAAGCTCATATGGTGAGAATCTAGTGGTGTTCCTCCATGTAGTCTTGTATGCCCATAACACTTCTGGAAGTTTGTCCACCCAATTTCTTTGATGGCTAGCCACAGTCTTACTAAGGATTACCTCAATGAATTTATTAGTGCTTTCTACCTGGCCATTTTCCTGTGGATGGTAAGTTGTTGAGATTCTGTGATGGATTTTATATTTTTTGACCAACTCCCGGATCTTATGAGATGCGAACTGCGGTCCTCCGTCTATGACTATCTCTCTGGGTATGCCAAACCAGACGAAGATGTATTCAAAAAAAATGTCTGAGACAACCTATTCCGTGGCTATGGTTAGTGCCTTTGCCTCAACCCATTTCGTGACATAGTCAGTACAAACCAGAGATGTAGGATCTCTGTCTAGATGAAGGACTGATTGGTCCTACAAAATCTAGAGCCCACTTCTCAAAAGGTTTTATGATGATCTGGGGCTGTAACGAAATCTCATATGATTGCATTTTTTGGCCCATCCTTTGACAACTATAACATCCCTTCACAAACTTCTTGGCATGCTGAAATATTGTCGACCAGTAGTACCCTGTGGAAAGGACTTTGTATCTTGTCTATTCGTCTGTGAAGTGTCCTCCGCAAGGTTCCTCATGGCATGCTTTGAGGATATCAAAGACCTCATCCCCTCTAACATAACATCTGACCTAGAAATCAGGTCCAGTTTGATAGAGGTTCCCATCTATCCAGGTATATGTAGCACTTTGTTGTATGATTTTCTTTTTCTCCTTAGAGGATAAATATTGGGGAAAATTCCCTATAGCAAGATAATTGGCTATATCTGCATACCAAGGTGAGTAAGTAGAAATAGAAAAACGATATTCATCAGGGAAAGAATCTTCAGTAGGAGTGCAACTGTCATCAATAGTTAGCCTAGAAAGAAAGTCAGCTACTACATTTTCTTTTCCAGGCTTATCTACAATAGTGATATCAAATTCTTGTAACAACAATAACCATCGTGCAATCCTACCATTTGTAATTGGCTTATTCATTAAAAAATGAATGGCAGAATAGTCAGTGTGTAAAAATACTTGATATCCGGTGATGTAATGCCGAAATTTATTGATGGTGTGCACGAATGATAAGAACTCCTTCTCAATCACTGTGTAGTTGAGCTCAGTTGGAGTTAGATTTTTACTTATGTAGTAAATAGCGCAAGGTTTCTTATCCTACAGTTGGCCCAAAACAACACCTACAACAATATTAGATGCATCCGTAGCTATGTGAAATGATAGTTCCCAATTAGGCCCTCGCAACACCAAAGTTGCTGATACACAACATTTCAACTTTAAGAAGGCATGCTCACACTTCCGTGTCCACAATAAATCAACATCCTTCATGAGAAAGTAACATAATGGTGATGCAATTCTTGAAAAAGTTTCTATAAATCTTCTGTAATGCCCTGCATGCCCCAAGAAATACCTCTTTCTGTGTTTTGTGAGTTGGAATCCTTAGAATTACCTCTATTTTTGCAAGTCCTACCTTGTTTCTGTCAGTTGAAATGTAATGTCCAAGTACAATTCCTTCAGTCATCATCATGTGACATTTCTCAGTGCTCAAGGAAACATTAGTCTGTACACATGGCTCTAGCACTTTTTCTCGATTGACTAATGTTGTTTCAAAAGCATCTCCATAAGTTGTGAAATCGTCCATGAAGATTTCTAGGCAGTCATTCAATAAGTCAGAAAAAATTTGTAGTATCGCCCTTTGAAAGGTTGCTGACGCATTATAGAGCCCAAAAGGTAGCACTATATATGCGTAGGTTCCCAAAGGACAAATAAAGGTCATTTTATCTTGGTCTTTAGGGGCAATGTGTATCGGATTGTAGCCACTAAATCCATCCAAAAATGAAAAGTATTTCTTTCCAGAGAGAGTATCAAGGACCTGATCTATAAATGGTAATGGAAAATGGTCCTTCTGAGTGGCCGTGTTGAGTTCTCTATAATGAACATAGACTCTCCGCTTGCCATTCTTTTTAGGAACAATGACAAGCAGTGACACCCACTGATTGTCAGATATTGGATAAATAAAATTAGCACTCAGGAGTTTCTATAGTTCTTCTTTCACCACTTCCCTTAGTGCAGGTTTCATGTGGCGCTGTGGCTGTCTAGCTGGTTTGTAGACATCTTTCAAATAAATACGGTGAGTGCATAGGTTAGGGTGGATCCCTTTCATATCCATATAGTCCCATGCAAGTGCCTTTTATACTTCTGTAACATTTATAACAGCCATTGATTCCGTTCAACAGTCAAATTGGGATTAACATTCAAAATTTTTCCAGATTCAATATCAATTGGGTTGCTAGCAGTATTTGGAGTAGTTCTCATAAGTTCAAAATATATATCTTCCACCTCTTCCTCCTCATTTTCATTTTTAACAAAAGCAACAGAATGTGAATTACTAATAAAACCATTAATAACATCATCTTCTGTCTCATCTTTGAAATAATGGGCTTTCCCTATGTTGAGTGATAAAAGGTGCCTTTTCAACTCCTAATTATCTTCACATTAATTATCAATCCGGGCAAGTCTTTCTATTTCAAGAGTGTACATAGTATGTGGCGGCTATTTAACATAGAGAGTAATGTTTCTAAATTGCAGTATAGATCCTCCAAACACAAGAGTAAATAGATGTAGCAAATAAATTCTAATTGCAATTAAAAGAATACTCAATCCTTTAATGAAATAAAATCCTACAACAATTTAGGTAACAACAATATGCAATTCAAGTAACAACAGTATTAGTTAAGAGTACAGCGGTGATAACTCTTCTCTTAGAAAGTAATTGAATTTAAATCAAACACACTAGTCTGTAAAACAACGATGACATCAATCTGAGAGCCTAACAGCCGTAGCTAATTCTCATTACAGTGGATTACATCGAGCGGGATATTCATCTAAGAAACTCAACCAAAAGAAAAAGGAAACTAATTTAACAAAAATGCTGTAAATTATATAAAACAGAGATATTCTGTCAACGCAAAGAAATAAGGAACAACAACGAAATAAAATAGCAGAAAGCAATAATCCTATCAAACTATCACACTTGCAATAATTGAAAATATATGACACAGGTGAAGTAGTGAATCCCACCGTAAGTCGGGCCCTTAGCCACCAGCATACACTACTGGTTACTTCAGATAAATGAAAAGGAACAACAACTCCTTTTATGTATTAATCATGAAAGAATATTACAATGTATTTGCGTTCTTCGCTACAGCAAAAGTCTGTAATTGAGAATTACAATAATAATAACAACAGTCATCCCCTTCTGCTTACAATTGTTTCCTTTTATAATGATAAATGGGTAAAAAGATAAATAGTAAAAGTGATCCCTCGGGATCTTTCGATCCTAAGGGATTCACACAATTTTCTAAGTTCAAACATCTTTCCCTTCTTACGCTGATCCTTCTGATTCGTTTTGGCCTTATCTGTAACTGCCACACTCCTTCCTTAGCTTGCTACTTTTTTGTTGTTCCTTAGTTAGGGAACAACAGTTGTCCTTTTTCATACTTTCCTGCATAAAGAACGATAATAATTAGCTAAAGCATAACTTCGAATAATTTATGTATTTCTTACCGTAATTTCTTAATAGATTAGTGCATTGAGATATAGAAAGGATGGGAATAAAGGAAAAGGATAATAAGTTAATAGTAAATGCATACCTTTTCCATGACCCAACACCCTAGAGTGAGGAGTGGTAGGGAAAGATCTGACTCAGGCTCAAAGTCATCCCAACAAGGGTTGTACAAATCCACTTTTGGTTTTGGGGGATAAAGATTAAGGTTTTGGGTTGCCTGGCCATCTGAAAGCACCATGGATATTGTCTTGCAGCCTATGAATGTGTCTGCAGTGGTCAGCCAAGGTCTCCCTAAGATCAAAGGATGCCCCCCCAAATTGGATTTGGGCTGTAGAATAAGGAAATCAGCCGGGTATCTCCAGGAAGCTATTGTAATCACTATCTTCTAACATCCCCTCGAGTTTAACACGGTAACTATCTGCCAATTCTAGCATAGTAGGAGTGTGTCTTTGTCCCTATAGCTTGAGAGAGATAAAGAGATCTTTTGTCATTACATTAATGGTAGCCAAAAGGTCAATCAATGCATTGGCTATGGGCTGATCATTAATGTAGACGGTGACTGTGTGATTTCCTGGATCATGGTACTTAGTAAGGAGAGGCTGAGAAAACATTAATTCGGATAACTTTCCCATCACATGTATGGTGGCAGGGTCTTTAGGCTTCCTCCTAGGCTTCTTGATGCAAAAATATCTCACTGTCTTGGCATAGATTGGTACTTCTTTAAGGGCTTGCAGCAAGGGAATTCGTACATACAAATTTTGCAACTCCCTAAGGAAATCAGATTCAGGTTGTGAATTCATCCTAGGTTCGGCCAGTCTCTGAGGGTACGGGGCGTACTTCGTGACAACAGTTGAATTTGTTGTTACAAGTGTATCAACCCTCCCCGAATTAGCTATTACAGATGTAACAACTTCCTCTGTATGAGCTGTTATAGGCGTAGTAGCCGCCTCAAAGCCTCCAACTTCTCCTTTGGATGGTTCACAATCCTCCTCTGTAATGATAGGGGAGTGACTGGGGTTAATTACCGTGCCCGATCGCAATTGTATTTCATTAAGTTCCATGGGGGTAATAAAGTAGGTCTGGAAGGTTGTAGGAGCCTCTATGCCCTGAGTTGCTTTATTGTTTGGGTTTGGGTTAGGTTGCACAGGTAGTTGGGGTCGCACAAGTGGTGGAGGAGCAGGAGCTTGAAAAGGAGGTAACTGTAGCTATTGCTGCATGCGTGGTGTAGGCAGAGCTCAATTCTGAGCATTTCCTCTCCAGTTCTTGTTCCAAGGGTATGGTTGGGATTGAGGATATTGAACAGGAGGAGATGGAGACCATTGGTTCCAGGGTGAATGGAACTGAGCTAAAAGAGGGGTAGAATATTGCCATGGATATGGCTGGTTATTATATTCATTGTTCCACGAATTGAAAGAGGAAAAGTCTTGAGACATACCTAGAGGTTGCGGTTTCCATGGCCTCCTTGGTGCGATGAAGTAAGAGGACTGCACCTCTTCGCTTGATTCTCTGAGTACTGCCTTTAGTCTAGGAAGCTTCGAACACTTCTCTGTCGAATGCTCCAGCTCACAGATATTACACAGGCTGATGCTATTCAATTCACATTCCCTGTGAGGATGTTTCTTCGAACAAGTCAGATAGAACATGGCTAGGGGTGTATCAACTTCTACGTCTTTTTGATCTGTGTTGTTGTTATCTAGGCCAAGAGAGTACTAATGATATCAGTCTTGAAATTTTTGAACAAATCTGATCTCCACTCTAGTTATTCCTCCGCCTGCAGATTTTTGTATGTGAACAGAAGCATCCCAAATTGTACTTCTTCCTTTAGATGATCCTCGAGAGCATCGTAGGCAGAGCTTTATAATTTCAGTGAATGGCTCTTGTGATATATCCCCTTTTCCTAATAGGTTCAAGGTGTCAAGGCAGCCATCCCTCTTTCCTCTGATGAATATAGTCTTCAAGATTTCCGGGTCTAAGTCGTTGTATTTAGACCTCTGCAGATTGTAGTGGAATCGTTCCACATAATCTTCCATGATTTCTTCCTCCTTCTAAATAATTCTAAATATCTCTTCCCTTAAATCCCTGGTCCTACAATAGTCCTGGTACATTGACAAAAATGTCTCCTTCATAGCATTCCACATTGAAATGGAAGTGGGGCCTAATCCCATGAACCATCTCAAGGCTACTCCTTTTAAGGTAGCAGGAAATAGATTTAGTTTCTGAGCATGTGCTGTATAATCATAAATTCTACATAGGACATCAAACTCAAACAGAAATGTATCTGGATATTCCACAGTCATCCCCTGAAAGGATGGTAAGGATGATAGAGGAATGTTTTTCATAGGAGCTTCACCTCCGATATTCCCGATTGGGAACTCAAAGGTGGTGGTAGTGTTGTCTTTTTTAGCATTGTTATCATTGTTGTCTCCCATTATGAATTCTTCTAACCCTTCCTGTAGTAGATGTTCTTCGAGCTGTGTTTGTAATGGCCCTGCAGACGTGATTAATGCCTCAGATACCATTGGGGTTGGTTGTTTCACTACACTATCTATATTCGGATATCAATAAATCAATAGGTGCTTTTCACCTCAAGTTTTCGATGTTCCCCCTCAATTTCCCCTTAACCCACGGTCCTCAAATTCAGGCTGCTAACTTCCCCTTGTTGCTCAGAAATCAAATCCTTGATCTTGGGGATGTGAGTGCTAGCCTTAGAATGATACAGTCCCAAGATGGAGGGATTGGAGGTTACTGCTTTCACAATGGGAGTAATAGCCTTCTGCGGCCCTATTTTCCTTTCATTCCTTTGAGAGCTGGACTGTTCTTTTTCTGCCTTGGAGATTAATTCTTGGATAAATGTCTTCCTTCCCAAATCTTCACCCTTAGTTTCCTTTTTACGACCCATCGTTCCTGTGACTTATTAGAGTGGGGGTTATTTCAATGTCTCTATAAGTCCTACAAATGCACACATGGACCCTATGTGTATTAAATCACACTCTAAGTGCCTTAGTCTTCGACAGTGGTGAGCCCACCCAAGTATGTTAGAGAGATGCGCAGGTTCTTACCTCTCATCTTACCACCCAGTGACTGAAGAGCTAAAGACATGCTAATCAAAGCATCAAAATGTCCTAAGTTTCCTAGTGATCACAATGGTGAGCCTACCCAGTTATGTTAGAGCGAAGCGCATGTTCTTATCTCTCGTCTTACCGCCCAACAACTATCGACTAGGATCACTTCTATGTCAAACAAACAACTTGGCTGACTGTATCGTCAACTTGCCATTCCCGGCAATGGCACCAAAATGTAGTGTTGTTTTAATCAACCTTAATTGACTCAAAATGCAACATCAATTATCGACCCAGGGTAGATCTTGTTGTTTCAATGGTGTTCGCACTGTCTGTGCTGATACACTCCAGCCAAGCATAAGAAAATGTAGAAAAACTGTAAAGGATGTCGCTGATCTAAATTGCTTAATCAAACCATGTGTGTAGATACAAAGACACTCTACAGAATTAAATCACATCTCACAGCTATTGAAGTAAAGGCGCACCACACAAGAACTAACATCTATTCCATTTGGTTACTATTACTCTTTTGATTAACTCTGTGTAACAACATAAGATAAATAGAAACAGTAGCGAATGCAATCCATGATTTGTATAGAAACCACAAGAAACAATAAATCAATGAACTAAATTGAAATGTACACTACCTAATCACTGCAATCCCTACCAAAGAGGAGGGCCCTTCCTCCTTAGCAGGGTGTAGGAAGAACACAAAAAGTGATTAACGAATCGGTTGGAAAGTAACAACATCACCATTCCAATTGATATTGAATAAGTTCAGGATTATAGAAACGGAGTAACAATACTCTTCTATACGCCTTCTGCTAATACATAAAATTCAAGTCTTTTATAACTATTACAACCCAAAAATTAGAAAGCAGATCAATCATGAGAATCTCTCAATTCTCATGATGATAAAAAATAAAGAAGTTACAACTTATTACTAAATAAATATACATCAGTTGCAACTGCTTGAGTCTTGTTTCTTCAAAAATAAACAATTATACTGTTGACCACTATTATGTGGAATAGTACTCACATTTCCAGCTTCCATGCAATAATATTGAGCAAATGGTGGTTCAGGATGATGCGGCATAATTGACGATAGCACTGTTGATGTGACGGCGGATCCATGCAAGGTGTAACAACATGCGATGTGTAATAACAACCTGTAACAACATCTAATATGTAAAAGCAATCTATAACAACAGCAACCTGTTATAGAAGCAACCTGTAACAACACCTAGTATATATCAGCCGTCTGTAACAACACTCAGGCTGTAACAGTGAATTGTTCTACCCTTTCCTACAGTTAGTCATTGCTGCTTGTCTGCTTCATAGCTTCATTCGCGCGAGCCAACACCTGAAAAAGATGAACTTCCCAAAATACTCCTTCAATGCTCTCCCAGTTAGCCACAAAAAGGAAGAAAGCCTCATATTATTTGGTAAAATACAGCAAAGTAACATGAGAGTAAAGTGGATTAAAAAGGTATGAAAACAGAGAGTTTGGTCATAGAAGGGTATAGGCTTGGAGGACAGAAAGGTCAAAACAGGGGAAAGAATGTGCAGAAAATAGGTAAAAAACCACACCCAACACAACTCATTTACTTATAGATGATCAACATCCTGATGAAAATTCCGTGACTATCACCGAAGACATTAACAATATGGATAGCTCTTCCAGTCAAACCACTATTATTCCTCTTTCACAAAATAAGAAAGTTCAAGAAGATCAAGAATCCTCACAGGTTCCAAATACCATTCTTGCTCTGAATTCCTAATTGCAAAGCTCAACAAAACATATGATCTTAGACCTAGACCTGGCCCTAGAAGACCTCCTAAGGAACCTCCAACAATTGAACCTCATACCCAAACTGTTGAAACTTAGACAACTACTATTCGACCATTAAATGAGTCAACTGATTCAGCTCAAATTGAAAATCCCTATACCACTTTCAGAACTTTCCAAAAACCCTGGATATAAAAATCAAGTTTACAAATGGATACTAAACACCTCTGTTGATGTTGAAAGTGATGTTATTAGCCTTCAAGATGAAAAACCAACAGTTGTCTTTCCTCCTAGATCAAATATGATAGATGAAATAGTACCCCCTTTCTATGTGACACTAAAGACAATTGACTCTATCTATATAACTGTATGCTTGATTCTGGAGCATCACATAATCTCATGCCAAAAACCGTCATGGATCATTTAAATCTTGACATAACTAGATCCTATCATGATTTGTACACCTTTGATTCCAAAAGAGTACCTTGTCTAGGATTGATTAAGGATTTAGTAGTCACTCTTGCCCAAATCCCAGTAAAGAGCATAGTGTTAGATATTGTTGTCATTGACATCCCTCCCAAATTTGGAATGCTCCTTTCAAGGTCTTTATGTGCCAAATTAGGGGGAACTCTTCAGATGGACATGTCTTATGCCACTATTCTAGTTTATGGGGGAGAAAAACTTAGGTTGTTGTTATAGACATTTTTGTGCCTTACAGCATGAAGCATGAAATGTCAATAATCTAAGGGATCCAAAGTCCCTAAACATGTTGTTCCTACCCCTAGAGGAACAAGGTCAGCAAACCACAGCAATTCAAATCAGTTCTCCACTGAAAATTACTCAAAAACAAGTCAATTCTGGATCATGTCAACTGCTCCACTGAGCATCTGCGCTGAATGTCAACTGCTCCATGGTCTACCTGCGTTGAATGTCAACTCCAACAAAGGCTACCTGCGCTAAGCGAGTTTTGACATGTGGAGGTCTCATTCCTCAATGTGTCAGTGCCCACGAAGCTTCCAAAGTGACACTTGGATCAAGGAATCCGCCTAGTGATGAGTAAGAGGTTCTAAAACTCCAAGTGGAAGCAAGGATCTCCAAGTGGACTCAAGAACTGAAGATGAACTGAAGTGGGAGAGGACACTAGTCAACTTCACACCAGTCTCAAGCTGACTCATGCTCTCTCCAAAACTCTATATAAGGATCTCTCTGCCATGAGATCTGAAGGCTGGAATTTTGTGCAAAGAATTGTTGTTGGTTTTAGTATAGAATTATTAAAGTGATTTGCTTTGAAGGAGGTGAAGAGGAGATTTCTTTCCGTCGGGAAGGTGATGCTGGATTGGGCCTCTTATGGTTGTATCACTTCCTGAACCTTACTTTCTTCCATTAATAAAGCATTTGAGGTTCTTCTATATGCATGTGTTTCAATGATGTATTGATGTACTTGTGTATTTGATTTATTCTAATCCTTGAATCAATTATGAATGTATGCTTCTTGTAGTTTCCCTCTCTTGTCATTTTGCAGGATCTTTGTGTAGCTGGGCCCGTGAAAGAGCAAGGAGCTGGGAGCAAGCAGCAAGGAGAGAAGATTGGATCAACCATTAGCGGAAGACATCGGTTAGTGGATCTCTTTCTCCCCTCTCTTACATCTCATAAAGAAGTAATCTTAGATAGCTTTGCTTTGATTGTTGCTAAGGAACTATCACCCTTAGAGTGGGATAGGGTCATTCCGTATTGGATACTTTTCCCAACAACAAATTGGCGACTCCACTGGGGAGCGTATCTTGTTAGATGTTTGTGTTTCTTGCTATTCATTTCCTAAACACAGGGAGTACCGAATCGAACTGCATTTGAATCTTTAAGATGCAAAGTAGAGGGCAGCTACTCTAGCTCAGTTTCTGGGCATGTTTATGATTTGGAGAGCTGATCCACAAGGACTCTGAATAGCTCTTAGTGATAGTCTTCATCTTCCTTTGAATCATCCTCTAGTGTGTACTTGATTGATAGCCTTGATTTGGCCAAAAACTGTTGATTTTTGAGCAATCTGTGACCCCAAACCTGAGAGAAACGAGAGTTTCTTCTTCAGCGCAACTGCTGTGAAGGCAGTCTGCATTTCAACGCAGGTCCCGTGAAGGCTACCTGCGCTGAATGTCAAACTGACAGTGTTGAGGTTGCGCTGAACCAGTTTTGCCTTGTGCAACTGGGGTTCTCTGCTTTCTGTTGCCCAGTTTTCAGTCTTGTTTTTGCTGCCTGTTACCAGTCAATGTACCTATCTGAAACCATCTTTCTTTGCCACTATTCCACCTCGGTTGTATAAAGAAACTGTATTTGTTCTTTGTGTATTTCTTACATCATTTGCAGTTTCCCATAACGAAAGTGAACTAGTCTTGCTGTGGCCTCTTAGATCTAGACCTGTAAAGTGTCGTTTTGATCTTAAGAGTTAGTTTTTTTGCTGTTCATAGCTGATTGAGCTTTTGCTTTCGTCATATGGTTTGAATTTATGTATTTCTAGTGTTGAAACAAGTAAATCTTAAGGTGTCTTTTGATTTTGGACAAAAGCTTGTTTGCTTTCACTTGAAATTGAATTCAAAGTTATACAACAACTTTCTTTTTGTAATACATCAACATTAAGAAAGAGAAAAGAAATACCTGCATTGTGCATGTGCATTTTGACAGCTTGCATGTTGATTTAGGAAAAGTGCATCAGTGTGTGCTCTATGATCTGTGTGAAAAGATGATGTCTTTCTTTTCCCTCAGTAGTTAAGATTTTCATAAGTCGAAAAGATTGAAAAAGCTTGCTTCTCATTCTTAGACTGCATTTAGGAGTTGTACCATACATCACGTGGTGATCCATAAAGGCAAACTGCTAAACAATATCAACCTAAAATGAATTGAATTTACATAACAACGCTTTGAAACATAACACAAACACATAGAGGTCTAAGCTAGAGACGTGTTCCGGCGTCGTTAAACGTGATATCTTAGCGTCGAGTGGTTGGGTGATTCCTCCACGGTGAAGCGATAAGTATCAATACGGACTTGTGCTCCCACGTACCGTCGCGTATATATTGGGAGACCCCTATAGGAATAAAGCCTTTATCCTTAGGAAGCCGTGTCGGCCGCCCTACTAATCGCAATGCAGTGAACACAGCATTCCCGAAGATCGACCACCCGTACTGTAAAACGTATTCTGTGGTTTTGCGAAAAGTTTGGCACACCCTCTGCCTAGAACTCCAGAGTAGTTTCTTTTTGCCTTTTTCAAACTCTATAACTGAAAAAGTCCATCCGAGCATTTGTCACTTCGGGTTCGTTAAAACATCGAAGGAGACTAGAGTCATCTTTAGCTTTTTCTCGACTCTTAAAAAGTGAAAAAGCAAGTTGTGTCTAAAGCATCGTTATAAAATTTATTTTAAACGGAACATAATCACCTCCTATTCCTGCGTTGATCTTTAGGTTGAGAACATGGAACACACCAATCAAGGAATTCCCCATGATGGAAATCCTAGTCCCTTCTCCTCTTGGGGAGAAGTTGGTGCGCCCCACATGGCCACATTGTCGCTTCCAGGGCTGACAATTGGCCTGCCAGTTTGGCTATTCTCAACCAGTGTAGTTCAGAACACCACGGTTCCTGAACAGTTGAGTCAACAGTTAGATCAGTCTAGAGCTGCCCACCAGCCTTCTACTTCCTATAATTCTTCATCCAATCCTTCCTCTTCGCAAGGTAGAGCTGGCAAAAGCCAAGCTCCCAAGGAGAAGAAGGAGAAGAAGAAGAGAGAGAAGAAGAAGAAGGAGCCTAAGGCGACTGGGGGCAAGCAAAAGACATCTGACAAAAATCCACACATAGCATAGACTGGGCCTAAATCGCCATGTGTCATATGTGGAGGAGACCACTTCCACCGAGATTGTCCCTGTATTCCCCGGATACTAAGGGACTGGTCCCCTCGTCTGCACAGTTCGGGAGCATCAACCTCTGATAGCCATGTTGAATGCTTACCGTTGACCAGCGAAAGTGAAGGTTCTAGACAAAGAGGGGGAGCAAGATCCCCCTGCAGACTGTGTGAAGGCGATCACGCCATCCACCGTTGTCCCTTCTTAGACGAAGCGAAGAGAGTTTTGGAAGATCGCCCGGTTTCACCGTTGCGACTTCCTCCTGGATACAAAAAACTCGTGCCAAGTCCTTCGTTGGTTGAAAATACAGCTGGCCTGCTCAAGTGGTCAGCTGAAGCGTCAGTCATTGAAAATGAACCTACTGAATCCAGACCGGACGAAAGTCCAAAGGTCAAAATGGCAGTTGACCCTGTTCTGCCTTCAGAGATTTCATCTTCAAATGACACCGTCACTGAAGATTCATCTTCAAATGACACCCTCACTGAAGAGAATAAGGATGACACCATCCAGATTCTTTTCATCAACACCGACTCTGATGAGCATCAGGGCAATGCGCCCATTCCTTTATCGCAGGAAGGAACATCGTCACAGTCATACCCGGCCGTGTATTCGGTCCCACCACCAAGCAACCTGGTTGTGTCCTTTGATTGGAACCAACTAGGCAGACCCCGGTTGCCAGCCAGTATACCATTCAGAATTATAGTCCAAATATACAGAATGGTAATGGCTAGAACTATCATTGATGAAGGGGCATCTGTGAGTATCCTTTCCTCTATTGCTTGGAAAGCACTGCGTTCCCCGGTGCTTTTGCCTGAGATAAGAAATCTCTCGGGTTTTGATAAAGGAACCAGTCAACCATTAGGGATCCTCCCCAATGTGCCTATTACATTGAAAGGGAAGGCCGTTCAAATGAACGTGATGGTCGTTCAAGGACCCTTGGATTACAACCTACTCCTTGGACGAGACTATATATATTGCATGGGAACAGTAGTCTCCTCACTCTTTAGAGTAATGTGTTTTCCACACGAAGGAAGAATGGTCAAGCTCGTAGACCAACTTTCATTTCCGGGATCGCGCATCGCAAATAGTCACATACCAACCCTGAATGGTCTATTCAATCAAGAAAGGTCTCCACCCCCGGCTCTTCTTCCTGATGAGTGTGAGTGATTCGGGAAAATAGGGCTGGAACCCAGGGGGCATGCATCCTGGTCTGCTTTGGGCAGAGAAAACCCGGGGTATAAGGTAGAATTTCCGCGGGAGAATATGACTAGTCCGTACCCCGTCCAAAAGAAGGAAGAGTGGTTGTTCTGGAATAAGATTCTTTTGTCAAAGTTATGTGTTTAAGGCAACGCCACTCACCTTTGTCTACTTCGGTAGACACCGCCGAGGAATGTTCTGTTTAAATGCTAATGGAACAATCTTTGGATAACCTGAAAGAGGTATCCCTTTGGTAAAACAAATGTTTTGTCTTTGAGGAGTGTTCTTCTCTTGTCGCAAGTAGCTGTTCTCTTGTCGCAAGTAGCTGTTCTCTTGCGATCTTGCAAAGATCCTTTAAAGTTAGACTAACGAGAAAAACCAAGTAGCTGCTCTCTTGTGATCTCGTATAGTCCCAGTAAAACTAGACTAGCAAGGAGACAAGTAGCTGTGAACACCCAAAGAAAAACAGATGTGGAAACCGGAGGGATAACCTTGAAATTGTACTTTATACATGGGGGCATGCAAACCTTTTGGAGTGCAAGCGAGGAGCGATTATTTATCTGCTTTTTAGATTAGTCGTAACCAGACTTGCATAAAGAAAGGATGTGGAGCAAAGCGTAGAGAGATGAAGCTCCTTAAAAAATAGCGATCTCCAGGAGACATTCTTATCTTATGACTGGTATAAACGAGCAGTTTTGGCAAAGTTCATGCTCGTTAAAAAATAAACGCAAAACCGAGCAGTTTTAACGCGGAATTCATGCTCGTTAAAAAATAAACATAAGCATGTGAGAAAGCTCCCCCCAGAGTTCAAGCTAATCCAGAAAAAATGAACTGGTAAATAACCATTTGAGATTGTAAATTCATCAGCCATAAAAGCCTTGGTCGTGTTTGCACCGTCACCTCCACTTTTCATTTGGCCGATCATTCACTTCCACGTGATTGTTTACCTATTTTGAGGAACAACTGCGAAGAGTGATTTCACCTAGCCATCCTTGTGACATTGCCGTGATTGGAAAATTCCAACCTGTACCTGGAATCTGCTGCTATCCTTGTTTATCACTCGTTCCTCAAAATACGAGTCTTCTTTGAGCTCTTTTCACTGACTCGCAAAATATGAAAAGTTTGCCGAGTTTTGGCCTTCCAGCTCGTTAAAGCAATCGGAAGAACTATCCCTCCTCTAGATTTTAATCTTTTTGGACCTGAGGGATTATTGCACAAAAAGATCGAGCGCTTGTCTAGTTCGGCTCGATAAAACTATCGAACATTCATCCCTTCTGTATTGTTTTATACTTTTTCGGACTTAAGGGATTAGATGACGAAAAAGGACCTTTGGAGTTAACTTTACATACCTTTTCAGACTCTCTAAAAATGAAAAGGACCGAGTTGTCTTTGTCGCTAGACTCGTTAAATGAATTAAATAGCGACAAACTTGTCTTTAGACGAGAACGAGTTTCCCTATTGCTAGGCTCGTTAAAACATAGCGATGGGCTTGCCCGAAGGGCAGGTTATAGAACAAGCATATGTTATCCTCCTGAAGCTTGACAAAAATAAAGAGGTACTGGTTAGAAATGACTGGGGAAAAATTGGGAGAACCTCAAAGCTTTAATGGTAGCAAGTCGCTCTTGGACATGACACTTTTGCCTCCGTACTACATCGGGTTGGGTTGTTTCATTCACCGGTCTCATCACCATGGTCTCGCCATACCATCCACATTTGGGGTAATGCTACCGATCCATCACATCAGTGTCGTTATATGTTCAAGAGATGTCGTTCAGAAAGAGTCAACCGTGTCCCATCCACTGCCATACATCATCTTTCATCCTTTCATGACCGCCACCCTGAATCATATTTCACAGATCGTTTTCACCTTCATCACAATCATTAGCTCCGTTCCATGTCACTGATGTGGGATTCATTAAGGCCCTCCTTTGACGGATCGCTTCTTGTCGACATCAGCTCATTATCCAAGAAGTTGATCTAGGAACACCCCCCTCAGTACTTTGAAGCTTGCATGCCTCAATGGCAAGTTTCTCACTTCCGGCAACAGGTATACATCAATGACCTTCGACCGAAAGATTTTACATGGTGTTCGACGCCAAGTCCTCTATTCACACCACGTGAATTGTACTGCAGTACCTTGAGGGTCATCATCATTATCGGTGATTCCTCTCGCGCTTGTTAACAGTTTACATTATTGACTGGTAATCAAGCGATGTCTTTCCATGTTCGACTCCAAGAAATTCTCACATGGATCGACTTGTACTTAGAGTGAATATCGGACGAGTTTGAAGACCCCGGATCTAGTTTCATCCATCCGGGCTGCGATATATATTCAGGAAATAAAGACATTGACATGTGCAGCAGACGATCATCCTACTCAAAGGATGATAATTCCAGCAGTGAATTATCAGTCTACCTTCAGACGATTGTCTGTTCTATGTACATAAAAATGTATTTATAAAGCTGAGCATGGGAATGCCCGCCTCAGCTAGATCATGAAACCAGTATGAAAAATAATGTATTGTATTGTATCTTATTACAGGTCACCTCCCAGCGATTGAATGAACTTCGGATCCTCCTGATAAAGCATTTCACCCGATAAACGACCTCATACTTTAGGGGGCAATTGTTAAAGACATTTTTGTGCCTTACAGCATGAAGCATGAAATGTCAATAATCTAAGGGATCCAAAGTCCCTAAACATGTTGTTCCTACCCCTAGAGGAACAAGGTCAACAAACCACAGCAATTCAAATCAGTTCTCCACTGAAAATTACTCAAAAACAAGTCAATTCTGGATCATGTCAACTGCTCCACTGAGCATCTGCACTGAATGTCAACTGCTCCATGGTCTACCTGCTTTGAATGTCAACTCCAACAAAGGCTACCTGCGCTGAGCGAGTTTTGACATGTGGAGGTCTCATTCCTCAATGTGTCAGTGCCCAGGAAGCTTCCAAAGTGACACTTGGATCAAGGAATCCGCCTAGTGATCAGTAAGAGGTTCTAAAACTCCAAGTGGAAGCAAGGATCTCCAAGTGGACTCAAGAACTGAAGAAGAACTGAAGTGGGAGAGGACACTAGTCAACTTCACACCAGTCTCAAGCTGACTCATGCTCTCTCCAAAACTCTATATAAGGATCTCTCTGCCATGAGATCTGAAGGCTGGAATTTTGTGCAAAGAATTGCTGTTGGTTTTAGTATAGAATTATTAAGGTGATTTGCTTTGAAGGAGGTGAAGAGGAGATTTCTTTCCGTCGGGAAGGTGATGCTGGATTGGGCCTCTTATGGTTGTATCACATCCTGAACCTTACTTTCTTCCATTAATAAAGCATTTGAGGTTCTTCTATATGCATGTGCTTCAATGATGTATTGATGTACTTGTGTATTTGATTTATTCTAATCCTTGAATCAATTATGAATGTATGCTTCTTGTAGTTTCCCTCTCTTGTCATTTTGCAGGATCTTTGTGTAGCTGAGCCTGTGAAAGAGCAAGGAGCTGGGAGCAAGCAGCAAGGAGAGAAGATTGGATCAACCATTAGCAGAAGACATCGGTTAGTGGATCTCTTTCTCCCCTCTCTTACATCTCATAAAGAAGTAATCTTAGATAGCTTTGCTTTGATTGTTGCTAAGGAACTATCACCCTTAGAGTGGGATAGGGTCATTCCGTATTGGATACTTTTCCCAACAACAGTTGTATAGAGAGGTTAGGTTTGTCCACACAATATGCAAAATAGATCAACCAAAGAACCACCCCATTTATGCAATTGATCAATATTTTGGCCATTTTCAACTCTCTTGAAATCAAACACATGAATCTCAAGTAAAAATTGAAGATGTAGTTGAAAGCCCTGTATCGAATCAAACTGATGTATGGAAGTTGTTCTTTGATGGTTCTTGTACAAAGGATGGAGTAGGGGCTGGGGTAGTGTTAATCTCACCAGAAAAGGACAACATAACACAATCATGTATGCTTGATTTTGAAGTTACCAACAATGTAGCAGAATATGAGGCTTTCCTTCTAGGACTACAGTTAGCCAAGAGTTTAAAGGTACACAACCTGAGTGTTTTCACTGACTCAGAGCTCATTGTAAGACAAGTTATAAATCTTTTCCAAACAAAGCATCCTAGGCTTAGGTATTATAGAAATGAGGTTTGGGATTCCATTGAAAATTTCTTTGATGCCTTCAACATAACTTATGTCCCTAGAAACGAAAACATACATGTAGATTCCTTGGTTGTTTCTGCAAGCTCATTTAAGATTCCTAATCAAACACAACTGTTATACCAAATACAGGTTAAATATAGGCCATCTGTACCTAATAACCAAAAGCATTGGCAGATGTTTGAGGATGGTGAACAACTAAAATCTTTCCTTCAACTTGTAGGTGAATTTTCGATTCTTGCAAATTGATGAAGACAATCTTGATATGGTCAATCCTCAAGCTGCTGATGATATAGAATTAAATTCTAAGATTGTAGATCATGACATCATACGATTATCAAACAACTTCATTCCTAAGGGTTTAATTGGTTTAGAGAAATTATTCGATTATAATGATGTCCCATGAAACCCTCCATCCATTTCTCTTGAAGATGACATAGAAGAAATCAATATTGGATCCCAAGAACAAGTGAAAAATATAAAAATCTCTACATCTTTAGCCCCAGAAGCTAAAGATGTAGAGATTTTTATATTTTTCACTTGTTCTTGGGATCCAATATTGGTTTCTTCTATGTCATCTTCAAGAGAAATGGATGGAAGGTTTCATGTAAAATCTTTCCTTTAACTTGTAGGTGAATTTTCGCTTCTTGCAAATTGATGAAGACAATCTTGATATGGTCAATCCTCAAGCTGCTGATGATCTAGAATTAAATTCCAAGATTGTAGATCATGACATCATACAATTATCAAACAACTTCATTCCTAAGGGGTTAATTGGTTTAGAGAAATTATTTGATTATAATGATGTCCCATGAAACCCTCCATCCATTTCTCTTGAAGATGATATAGAAGAAATCAATATTGGATCCCAAGAACAAGTGAAAAATATAAAAATCTCTACATCTTTAGCCCCAGAAGCTAAAGATGAATATCTTAAGTTACTTAAAAAATACAAATATTTTTTTTCTTGGTCTTATGCTGATCTTAAAACTTATGATACATCCCTTATTAAACATAAGATCCCACTAAAAACTGAAGCTAAACCCTACCAACAAAAACTCAGAAGAATTAATCCAGTTCTTCTACCAACTATTGAGAAAGAGCTTAAGAAAATGTTAGATGCACAAATTATTCTTCCATTAAGATATTCTAATTGGATTTCCAATCTAGTACCTATTAGAAAAAAGAATGGTGAAATCAAACTTTGTGTTGATTTTAGAAATTTAAATAAAGCATCAATAAAGGACAATTATCCATTACTTAAGATGGATCAGTTACTTCAACATGTTTTTGGAGCCGGTAGAATTTCGATGTTAGATGGTTTTTCTGGTTATAATCAGATTATGGTAGACAAAGAGGATAGGGAAAAGAATGCCTTCACAACATCTTGGGGTACTTTCATGTATGCAAGGATGCCTTTTGGTTTGACAAATGTAGGAGCTACATTCCAAAGAGTTATGGATATAGATTTTGTACGCAATGTAAACAAATTTCTTGTTATTTATCTTGATGACCTTACAACTTTCTCTAATTCTAAGAAAAAACATTTAAAGAACTTGATGAAGGCTTTTGAAAGATGCATGAAATTTGGGATATCATTGAATCCAAAGAAGTCTCTATTTTCTATCTTAGAAGAGAAATTTCTTGGCCATATAATTTCTAAAGATGGAGTAGTTATCAATCCAAACAGAGTATCAACCATTCAGACATTAACATTACCAAGAAATAAAAAAGAAATTCAAGCTTTTCTTGGTAAAATGAACTTTTTAGGAAGGTTCATACCCAATTATGCTGAAATTGTCAAAGATATAACTAATATGCTTAAGAAGGGTGATGAAGTTAAATGGAATGTCTCTTCCAGACATGCATTTGATCAAATCAAGTAAGCTATCTCTGAAGCTCCAACCTTGGCCAGCCTTGATTATACTAAACCATTCAGTATCTTTTCCTTTACCTATGAAACAACCCTTGCTATTGTTTTACTACAAAAGAATGAAGATCCCCATGACCAACCTATAGCCTTTTTTAGCAAAGTCATGAGAGATGATGAGCTTAAGTATGACATAATTCAGAAGAAAGCCTATGCCCTTATACAATCCCTCAAATCATTCATGATGTATGTCCTACATTCACCCATTATTGCTTATGTTCCTAACAGTGCTGTAAAAATTGTTTTAACCCAACCAGACACTGATGGAAAGAGGGGTAGATGGATCACTCAGATATTAGAGTTTGATATAATTATCAAAACCACAAAACTAGTAAAGGGTTAAGGATTAGCTAAGCTTCTACCTGAATCCAACTGTAAAGTTCTGGGCATCAACTCTATTTTGGAAATACATGGGAAGAATCCACAAGAACCTTATGTCTATGCAGAAGGGCAGAACCCACAAGAACCTTCCAAAATCTGAATGAGGAGAATCCTGAAGAACCTTCCCATAATCCTGAAGAAAGGAATCGACAAGAACCTTTACCTTCAGATCAAACCATCTGTTTACACATTGATGAGAAATTTCTTTTATCAGATTGGTATCAAGATATTGTAAATTTCTTAATTCATTTTGAGTGTCCTGGATCATTTTTCAAAAGTCAATGTAAGACTCTCAAATTGAAAGCGTCAAGTATTGTATCATAAATGAAAATATATATTGGAAGGACCCATTCAATACCTTGCTATTATTTTTAATGGAATCAGAGACTAAAGGGATCATTGATCAATTTCATACAGGATTTTGTGGAGGACATTATGCTTGGAGAGAAACAACATATAATATGTTAAGGGTAGGATTCTATTGGCCAACATTGTTATTACAAGTAGGAGTAAAAGTTAGAAGTTGTGTCCCTTGTCAGATATTTGTTGGTAAGAAAAAACTAGTAGCTCTTCCACTGATCCCCACAATAGTTTCGACACCTTTTCTCTAATGGGGATTAGATTTTATTGGAGAGATTCATCCTACTTCAAGCAATCATCATAGATGGATCCTCACTGCAACATATTACTTTACTAAATGGGTAGAAGCAATTCTAGTAAGAAATTATACTGACTCAGTAGTAATCAAATTCATTGAAGAAAACATTTTATGCAGGTTTGGTTTCCCAACCAAGATTGTTAATGATAATGCCACAAAATTTTCCAGTGTTAAAATGATTGAGTTTTTCCATAAATATCATATTCTTCTACATCATTCGACTCCATATTATCCTCAAGGTAATGGTCTTGCAGAATCATCCAATAAAAGTCTTATAAAGGTTATCAGAAAAAAATTTAGCAGATCATAAAAAGAGCTGGGATACTCATCTAATTTATGTAGTCTGGGAAAACAGGATTACTCCAAAAATATCTACTGGAAAATCTCCTTTCCAGTTAGTTTATGGGAAAGATGCAATTTTCCCTACTAAATTGTCATCCCCTATTTTAAAGTTTCTGCAGGATTCAACTGATGAACCTGATGATTTTTCAAGGAGAATAAATCAAATTATTGAACTAAATGAAAACACAGATGAAGTTCAATACAAATTGAAAAAGCATCAGAATAAGGTGAAGAACCTGTTTGACAGAGGAGCCAGGGAAGGGGACTTCAAGGAGGGTGATCTAGTCTTAAGATGGGATTTCAGAAGAGAAGGCAAAGGAAAACATGGAAAGTTTGACAACCGAAGGTTTGGACCTCTAGCCATTGCTGAAGTAAATGGAAACAACACTTTTGTGATACAAAATCTTGAGGGACTATATTCCACTTATCCTGTTAATGGAAGGTTTCTCAAACATTACATTCAGTACTGAGAAGTTGAAGTAGATTTCATTACTATCATTGTAAAAAGTCCGGTTTATTTTACTTTTCAAACTGTCAGTGTGATTTTTTCATAGCAAAGACTCCATAGCCCGAGGAGAAGGCACATGGATCTGAGGTTCTCTGCATTCTATAGGAGAAATTAGTCCCCAGTTGGAGCCGATGTTGAAACATTCTTGTTTTTGATAAGTTAGCTATTAGATAAAAAAATCAAAATGCCATAAAAAAATGATAAGTTAGGATATGGACCAAAAACAACTTGGAAAATAAAAATGTTAGGAGTAATTATTCTTGCAGGTCCATATCAAATAAAATGATAGGGTAGTTTCTCTAAAAAAGGAAGGAAAAATGAAAATTATAGATAACCAACAAACGAAAAATATTTTCTTTAGAAAACAAATTAAGGTTGCTAGCTCAAATGCACCTTTGAAAAATGTCCTTTTGATTAATAATTCTTAAGTTCATAGTTGTGGTTTAATTGTTGTAATAAATATTGATGGCCTTATAAAATAAGTGACAAATGACACTTTTGTCGTATTGGCAGAAACGACAAAACAACACATTGGGCGCCGATAACCAACGCATACTTTTCAATGAAGATCCTTCACTCCACTTTGATCAACGGTGGATAAAGCCTTTCAGCGCCCCCTTGGTCATTTCCCGTTATGGGGGGGGGGGGGGGGGGGTCCGAAAAGTAGTTTTCATGGCTGCCGCCTTTTGCAACGTGGCATCTCCAAAATGTTTCAAACCCCAAACGCCCGAAACCATAAACCATTATGAACCCTCCCCCATGAAATCCATTTCTAGTTTTTATTCCACCCGACCGTTGACTTCTCCCATGCCTTATGCATACGTTATCTTCCGTCCAATAATGAATCTCCACATCATCCATCCGTTTTCACTTACCTATTCACCACCCGCCACATTATAATACTGCTACCCATACACTCCAAAGCTGTTGTTGCGGCTGATTATCTGTTTAAACATTCGTTAAGCATTAATTCACATTTCCCCTACAAATTGAATGCCTACGGCTAGATATAAACAATCAATTAAGCCCAATTGAACCTATAAATCCTCTATGGCTCCAATCTTTGCCACTTTTCGCTTCCATCCATAAACCAAAAGCACCATTTTGTCGCTTTGTGTATTTTCCCCACTGTCATCAAGTTTAGGTTAAAAACAGCTTCTAAATTTCCCTTGCAATAGTTATGGCTCCTAAAGAAAAGATACATAAGACTACCGAAGAAGGGAATCCCTCCAGTATCTCCCTTGATCTGGATCATATGCCACTTGTAGACTTCCTTTTCAAGATCAATGACTATGAATGTGACTTTGATTTCTATGAATTATATTCATGGTTAGAACTAAAATATACTGATAAGGAGGATTCCATTTGCTTCCGGGAGACTCTTCTGCCATTATTTTCTTTTCCTAAGACCCATCAATTCCCTGATCTAATCTCTTGGTGTCAAGCTAGGTATAACCCTGTGCAAAGAACATTAATGACTCAGGATGGAAAAATCATGATTACCATCACTACTCAGAGCATATACCAGATGCTAATGATACCTCCATCTGATTCCCTTAGCCATTTCTCACCTGCATCTCTCATATAACTCTACAATAAACTCACCTTCCCACAAAGATTTCTTATCTTTTAACTTTTCCTATCAAAAGATGTTGAATTACCTAAGACAAATCCTCGATACTCATCTTCCATGTTCCCTAAAGCTACTAGACACATTATCTCTTTGTTATCATACCTCCTAGGTTATGAAAATGACCAAGTTGTTGATGAATCCATCCTTGGGTTCTTTTCTATTTTTAGCAAAGAATATCAACTTGCCTTCATGTATAATTATAGCCACTTTCTAGCTGATAATATGCATGAATAGTTTATGAATTTGACCACACAACGAGTATTCAGGCAAAGTTCAGTTATAATTCATCTAATTTTTTTTCAACAGGGATATCTATTTCCTATTCAGCTGAATAGACAAGATGAGTAGGTAGTGAATCAATCAGTGATTCAATGGACAGAGCTAGTAAGAGTAGGATCATTAAATTTTACATTCTCCCAGTTCATTGATTCCTTCATACATCCAGTTCTCCAATTACTCAATAGCCAGGCAGAGCCCAGAATTGGAGAAGAAATTAAAAAGACACTGCACCTATCAGAGAAAACCAATACTGGTGACTGGTACCTATACCAGAATTACACTGAGATTAGGATCTATGGCAGTGATTTGGTTCCATACAAAATGCCTAAGTATGTGCCAATGAGAATATTCTCACTGGAATACATCAGGCAAATGATAAATATGGATGAAGTCTATTTTGTCTCAAGAAATAAGAAATCAGAGTTTAAACTCAAAGCCAAAGTAGGGAGTTTCATCTATAACACGAGATCTGCAGGTACAGAAGCAGACAAATTGCTAAAGAACATGAACCTCCAACCAAGCTTCAATTCGTCTTATGATCCTTTTGGGATTATTTCATATCTCAGAGTGCAGTTGAAAGCAACACCTTACAACCATACTCCCAGGCTAGAATTGGAGAAGTTCATGAACCAGGGGCAATGGTGTGAAGGTACTCTCATAGAAGCTGATGAACAAGTTATATGAACTCCTTAGACAAAGACTCCAACTACACAGATTACTTAGCATAAAAGAGCAAGAGAGAAAACTCAGTCAACTATAGAACTAGGTAAAGTGTACTATATCTTACAAAAGAATATGAAAATTGGGTTGTCAATGTCATCGGGAAGAAAGCCACCAGAGATAATTGATCTTGGAGAATTCAAAGATGTTTCATCAGTAGGGACCACTAATCCCAAGCCTCCGTCTACTTCTTCAACTACTTCTTCAACTGAACCTATGGATATTATCTAATCAACTAAGACCAGCTTAGCATGAGATACTAATATCTTCTCAACATTTTTGGAAGTCAAGCAAAAGAATGAAAGTCTTAAATCTCAAGTTTATAGTTAGTTATTGAAACGGACATCCACCTCTTAGCATAGACTTCTCTCTGCCTTCAACAATGAAAGACGAAGGACGCAAATGGCATTTTGGTAGGCTCAGATTCCATTTCCTAAATCCACAACAGACTACAAGAAGACCATCTTCTCATTTGATGTGAACTAGATACATCCCATTGATCAAATGGATTTGCATAGGAAATCAGGTGAGATGTTAATTTCAACAATGACCACAACTACCATATCCCTTTCCAAGCTCAAAACTTCTTTGTCCAATGCACATTCACAGCTTAATATTGAAAATCTATCATCCTTGTCTAAAGATAACAAATTAAAATATTTAGAAGATATCATTATCAAGATTGGATATTATCCCCAAGACTGTAAATAAATTGAAGAAATATCGCACAAGAATAATGTTGAGATTACAGCCTTGAAGAAATAGTTGAATCTGCCTTCAATTGAGGATCCATAGACCAAAGAAGTGGTAGAAAATGAACAACATAGGGAGGAGATGTTAAAGCTCATTATTGAGAAAAATATACAGATCAAGAAAATGGAGGAGAAGATAGAACAAATGCTCAAGGAAAAAGAGATAGCATAGGTTGTTGTGACCTCAGTGACAACAATTCCAATGACAGGTGTAAATTTAATCTCATCTCCTACTGACATTGCTTCGTATTTAGCAACAGGTGAAACAACAAGGTTATCATAGGAGTTACAAGCAAAGAAACAACAAAATGAGAAGTTACTCTAGAAGTTCCAAGCCCTAGAGTCACAAAAGGTAAAAAATGATACCTTGTATGTAGAAGAAATGAAAAAGTCACATAGGTTAGAGCTTAAGGTTAAACAGTTAGAAAGCAAGACTCTAATGGTAGACACTTTGGCCCAAGCCAAGTAAGATATTTGGTTAGATATTAGCCACTCTATAATAGAAGTATGGCCATCCATACAAATAATTTTTGAGAAGAAAGAACTGATTTCTAAATGCAGGGTAGTGATAGAGACCCAAAAGGCAACATTGGGCACAAAACCCAAAGAAGCATCAACAATGATCAGGGTACTGAATTCTAAGACTAGGAAACAGTTACAAGAAATGAATATTCCAGATAGGATATCTACTATTTTGGAAATTAAGAAAGTCCTAGTGAAGAAGAATCTGCTAACTTAGCTAAAAACAACGTGTGATGCTTTGAACACTACAGTTAGGAAGTTTCACTCTAAATTTAGTATATTACATAAGGAAGGTTTACCAGAGATAGTATCATCAAATGATCAGGTAGTAAAATTGGAGGAATACTGTGAAATGCTTTACAGCATTGCAACAGATAGCAATCAATTTGCAGGGATAAATAGGCAGATTGCTGGCAAGGAATTTTTGAAAGCTTTAAGCTTAGACCTCTCCATTAAATATGAAATTGGTCATCTTTTTCTCACCAAACCCAATTTTGAGAGATATACTGAAGTTGCTGAGATACCTAGAAGGATGGTAAATCTCGAGATACCTAGTGAGACAATGTGGGATCAATTGTGTGAAGTAATTTATTAACTTTTCATTCCAACAAGAAGACAGTAGCAACAAATTTTGAAGTAACAATCATCAACAACTTCCTATCTAGTAGGGACACATCATGCATTAGTTTTTCTTTTCCTATCTTCTTTCAAGCTATCTTGTAATTAGTTTAGGATATTTTGTGTAGAAATTATATAAATAAATCTCTTCTATGATTTATTAAAGGTGGTACCTTTCCATAAGTAATTTTGTAAAAGCATTGATGTATAAGTTGTCTCTAGATCACTGATAATAAAGCAAAGGGTTCTGAATTTGGTCTCATACAATTTTGTTTTCTTCTGTAAGTTTTTCATGTGTTTCATTCATTATGTTTATTTTGCATATGTTTAAGTTTTACAGAGATATTAGGTGAGAATGAATATGTTACAATTATTCTTAAAATTCCTTTCTGAAGTTATTACCATAAAGAGACTGAGATATTGGATTGTCTATCTAAAAAGCTCCTTCTAAATCATAAAATTATCAGCATCTTATGTAATCTTAAGCATAGTTTGTTTAAGTTTTGAACATTGGACAAAGGTTTTCCAAGTTATGATAATTTATCTTTCAGTGTGAAATCTAAATCAATCATACCTCCTTACTATTGTTTCTAAACACTTTATAAATTCAAATCACTATGCGAAGTCAAATAGCATCCCTTTGATTATCTATTAGTACAATATAAAAGAGTTAATACATCATTCTTACAATTTTTTCTATGTATTGGTCCTCCATAAAAATGAAAACCAAAACCCCTAAAACAAATATCTTAGATGCTCTGGGATGATCAATTGACCATTATCATCTCAGAGGAACAACACCTAGTCTAAAACCTTGAGTACCGAGGGCTCATTTCGGATAGCTCTACCTCCCATGGGTGTTATGTTCCTATGATTGGTTCTCCTATATGGACATCTCTTTCTCTTTTGCAAATTAGAACAGAAGCAAAGATCGTTAAAGAAATTAACAGGAAAAATGACGTTGATTTGGGAATTAAAAGCATATACAGTCAAGTCATTTGTCTCATCAACCATTTTTGACGCAGACCCATAATTAATTTGCATGCCATCCACAATGGTCGTCGTCATTTCTCCAATCAGAAATACCTAGATAATTATTACACATATCCAATCATCATGCAACCTTTACCCGAAAATCAATTTAATAATTAGCATTCAATTATCCATAACTATTTCACACGCTATTCACACGCAGACCATCCCCCCTCCAATGGGAAAAATGACGTCCATGTCTGCCAATCATGTGAAAAGAAAGCACATGAATTGAGGATTCATAAATGCAGACAACCAAACCAGAAAAGTGCACAATTTATGACAAATAAATTAAATCAAGACACGTATCAGAGGTAAAAATGGTCGAAAAAGATAAAAAACAGATATCTGCATTATTATGTGAAAAGATGTTCACTGCAAGGAGTATTAGTAAGGGACGCATAATTGGCGGTAAGCTGTAATGACTGTCATGAATTGATTGGACAAATATATAATATAATTAATATGTGACATAGGTTACCATGCATATTGGCTTGTAAGAGTGTTGTTCAAATGGGAAACCTTCTTAGAAATGAATCCATAGGTAGCAATAGAATAGAGAACATTTGGCAGTGTAAGATAATAGTCCAATACCATAAGTAGAGCCACTGCTGCTAGTAGGTGTTCATAGCCTCGCCAGGGTTTCTTTTTAACCCCACAAATGAGCCAGAGTCCTCCTTTTAATATGTAGTTGATTCTTCTTTTTCTGCCAGAAAGAGACCACTATGCTGGCATGGTGACTAGATGGTCTTAGTTCCATTCACCAAGATATAACAAAATGATCAAGTTGGCTCGTAATGAGACCCCCTATCCTTCTAACAGTTTGTAATCATCAAGAAGGTCATTACCTTGGTTTGGTAGCCAAAAATGGAATGTCACATGTTACATCTTTATGACCATGGTAAACTGGTGTTTCGGGAATAAGTACCCTAGGGATTTGGGTTAGAACCCCAACAAAGCAGAAGCAAACTACAACAAGAAACACTCATACAACTCAGGCAAAATGCTTATATAATCAAACTACGTAAGAGTGACCGTACTCATATTTCCTTAGTTCGAGTAGGTCCCGCAGGGTTCAAACCCTCTACAACTCCCGATGTTCTTCAAACCTGAAAAATCATTCAATTCGAACATACATAGCAGTATAGAAGTAAAGCATATTTACGAAATTTTACTTTATATCATATAAACAAATGATTGATCATACATCAAAACAACATTCATATACGAATTACAACACAATTTGATGCATAAACAAAGTTAATTTCGGAAACAAGACAACATTTCTTTTATTGCATTAACCTATAAATAACATGGAGAGAATTCACCTGAGTCTTATTCTTCTGGCTCCAAGCAGAATCATCCTCTAGATTCGTTCTAAACTAGCCTTCAACAATCTTCTTCCATAACCAACACCATGATATCTCAAGCAAGAGGGAGAATATCTATAATCAAGGAAACAAGGGTTTCATGAAGCTTGGGGAAGTGCATGAGGCACAGGGATTCATCAGACTCAATCAGGGATAATCTCAATATAATAACTCTATCTCTTCTCCTCCTTTAGACCTTCCCATAGAAGTTTATTTATACTTCTCCCAATTATTTTTTTAGTTGGGAAATAGTTGGGCCATGGGCAATAGGAGGTAATCAATAGGTAAAACCCATGAACTCCACCCATAATTAAGGAAATTTAATTTTTTAACTATTTTAACACATATACGCAGGTTGGGTATTGACTAACTGGTGTGTACATGCTTTTATCTCAGGGAAAAGTAGCGTATAGAGAATAAAGTATTGTTTTTAATATATTTTGACCAAGTCTAGAAGGAGGGATTACCCTAGGCCATAAACCAAGCATCACAAATACTAAGGGTGGTAAATGGTACTATAATAGCTAACTCATGATGAGACCCCCTATCCTCTTTAAGACAATATTCATTGCATTTGCATATTTCTTTATTTTTATTTTTCTCATATTTTGATGTTTTTATAAAAAGAGGGAGGCTCATTTGCTCCTTAAGAGCCTGAGATGGTGTCAGAAGTAAAAATATGCCAAAGAAAGGTTATACTCTTACCCCCATCTCATCATTTCAAAGGGATTTATCCATTTGAAAGTGTGGTAAATAAGCCAGCATGGTTTGAACTAATGAATCATTTTATGATGTGTCCAAAAACGATGTCTAGCTAGTCATTATAGAGATGCACCATATCAACTTTTGGATAAAGATAACCATCAAGAGGCTTCATAAATCATTATAGTGTTGATATTACTATTTTTCTTTATGTTAGGCACAAATCCACTCAAATAATGCTTATTCAAAACAAAAAAGAAAAAGAAGATGACATAATGATTGGCAATGAATCAAATAAAAGAAATCACAATTCATCCTAAAATGAACATAAAAGTGTTGTTCAATTGATTGAACAGCAATCGTTCAATTGATTAAACAACAAAATCGAAAAGAAAACACACAAGATTGGTGTTCAAATGATTGAACAGCAATCGTTCAATCGTTTGAACGACAAATATCAATAAGAAAAAACACAAAAGTGTTCTTAAATCGATTGAACAACAAAGGAATTGAAAATAAAACTTAAGAGTGTTGTTCAATCGATTGAACAACAATCGTTCAATCGCATGAAAAACAAAAATTGAAAAATAAAAACACCAAAAAGTGTTGTTCAATCGATTGAACAACAATCGTTCAATTGTTTGAACAACGGAAATGTATAAATGAAAATGAAAAAAGTGTTGTTCAATCGATTAAATAACAATATTTCAATCGTTTGAACAACGAAAATTTAAAGACCAAAAAGTGTTGATCAATCAATTGAACAACAACCGTTCAATCGTTTGAACATCGAAAATTTAGACGTAAAAAGTGTTGTTCAATCGATTGAACAACAATCGTTCAATCATTTGAACAACGAAAATTTAAAGACACAAAAAGTGTTGTTAAATCGATTGAACAACAATCATTCAATCACTTGAACAACGAAAATTTAAAGACGCAAAAAGTGATTCTCAATCGATTGAACAGAAATTGTTCAATCGTTTGAATAGCTAAAATTTAAAACATAAATAGTGTTCAATCGATTGAACAACAATCGTTCAATCATTTGAACAACGAAAATATAAAAACACAAAAAGTGTTGTTCAATCGATTGAACAACAATCATTCAATTGTTTGGACAGCAAATGTCAACAAGAACGCATAAATGTTGTTCAATCAATTGAACAAAGATCATTCAACCGTTTGAACAACAAAATCAAAATCACAAAAATGTTGTTCAATGAGTTTAATAGCAATTTCCACACATAAAAATAAGTGTTGTTCAATTGATTGAATGAAAATCGTTCAATCGATTGAATAACACTTACCAAGCACTAAAAATAAGAAAAATCCTCATATTTACATGGTGGTACCTAACTGAATTACAATCAATCAAAAAGAATATATACATTATTTACAATTTAAAAAAAAAATCTCAATTTTTTGAAAGAAAAGCTGCAGGGTTATCACTCTTTGCACCTAAGATTTGCATGGAGGGGTCCTCGCATACCTGCTAGCAGAAAGACTCCTTGGTGATTGGTTTGTGGTATAGACACACTCGATGCCCATTCACCTTAAAAGAATGGCTAGACCCATCAATGGTAATCAAAGAAAGAGTGCCAGTGTTATGTACTTCTTGAATCTCATAAGGGCTGAGCCATCTTGTTTGCAACTTGCCCAGGAATTTCTAGAATCTGGAGTGCCCAATCCCCTTTTTGAAATGTCTTCTTTTTTATGATGTTGTCATGCCACTTTACCCTTTGTTGCTAAATAATTGCAGTCCATTACAAAGCTAGCAGTCAAGCTTCATCTAGTTCATTGATTTGTTGTAGTCACTTGGTTTGGGCTTCTATTAAATCTAGCCCCACTTCTTGAGCCGTTCTTAGAGTCTTTATTTCAAATTCAATTGGAAAAATAGGTTCTTTGCTGAACACTAGATAGTACGAAGAGTATCAAGTAGTATTCCTCCAAGTCGTGATATGGCTCACAAGGCCTCTAGTAGTCTAGCAGCCCAGTCTAGCCGATGTGTTGAGACTGTTTTGGTCACAGACACTTCAATGACCTTATTGGTGATTTTCACCTGCCCATTCACCTGCGGGTGATACAGGGAAGTGATCCTATGTGTAATGTAATGGTTTCCAAGAGAGGTAGTAATCTTGTGTCCTATGAATTTTCCTCCCCCATATGTTATCACTTCCTGCTGTAAACCATATTGCACGAATAGCCCAAAGAGGAAGTTAATCATGGCTTCCTCTGTGGCTCTTGATAAATTTACTGTTTCCACCCATTTTTTCACATAATATGTGGCAACCAATATGTAGGCTTTATGATTCGATGGCGGATGGAATGGGCCAACAAATTCCAATGCCATCATTGGAAGGGTTTTATGACTAGTTGGGGTTACAACGGCATTTCATCAAATTGGCTAGGTTGGCCCATCCTTTGGAAGCTATCACAAGCTTGGGCATATTTCTTAGCATCTTTAAAAATAGTGGGCCAATAATAGCCCATCTGTAGTACCTTATGCCCTGTCCTTCGATCTGCAAAGTGACCTCCACAGGGTTCATCATGGAAAGCTTTCAGGATGTCATAAATCTCATCCTTCCGAATGCATCTGCATATACACATGTTAGACCCTGTGTGAAAAAGATATCTGCCAATCCAAGAGAATCGGGCGTTGCGTTGAATGATATGTTTCCTCTCCCTCGCTGTCAAATTCCTGGGCAGTTTCCCTACTGCTAGATAATTTGCCACATATGTTTACCATGGCATCTTGAATATCACGGCAAACAAATGTTCATCTGGGAATTGGTCGTCCACTACGAGTGGATCATTTACCTTTGGAGTTCGAGACAAAAAATCAGCAACTATGTTTTCCTTCCCCCGACGATCCTTAACAGTAATGTCAAATTCCTACAAAAGCAATAGCCAATGAGTCACCCGACCATTTGTGATAGTTTTTTTAGCTAAATACTGAATGGAAGAGTGATCAGTATAGAGAAAAACTTGGTAGCTAGTTATGTAATGTCTAAATTTGTTGATTGCATAAATAACGGTTAAGAATTCTTTTTCTATAACTGTATAATTAAGTTTTGCAGGAGTGAGATTTTTGCTAATATAATATATAGCATAAGGCTTCTTGTCCTCTTCCTGACTGAGGACAATGCCTATAGCTACATCTAATGCATCTGTCGATATGTGAAAAGGTAGCTCCCAGTTTGGTCCACGTAATACTGGTGCCTTCAAGACTAGCTTCTTTAAACCTGTAAATGTTGTGTCACATTTGTCATACCAATTGAAATCAACATTTCCAGTTAAAGCATATAAAGGTGCATCAATTTGTGAAAAGTTTTTAATAAACCTGCGATAATAGGTTGCGTATCCCAGGAAACTATGTACCTTTGTTTGAGTACAGGGAGTAGGCAGTAAAAGAATTACCTATATTTTTGTTGGGTCTACCTGTATCCCTGCTACAAAAATATAATGTCCCAAGATTATACCTTCGGTCATCATCATGTGACACTTGACATCACTTAAACATAACGTGGTAGGAATGCATCATTCTAAAACCTTTTCTAATGTTTGCAGTGCTTGATCAAATTCATCCCCATATGGAGTAAATTCATCCATATATACCTCAATTCCTTCGTTTGTCAAGTCGGAAAAAATGCTAAGTATAACTCTTTGGAATGTGGCTGGGGAATTGCATAAGCCGAATAGTAATACTCTCTAAGTGAACATACCCTTGGGACAGGTGAAGGTTTTTTTATCTTGGTCTTTAGGGGAAATCTGAATCTGATTGTAGCCACTAGAGCTGTCTAGGAAGGAAAATAATTTCTTCCCTGCCAAGGTATCTAGGACTTGATCAATAAGTGGGAGAGGGAAATGATAGTTCTGTGTCGCCTTGTTTAGTTCCTTGTAATCTACACAGATACTCCATTTCCCTTTTTTCTTGGGGACGACTAGCAATGGAGAGACCCATTTGTTATCTGAAATAGGACAAGTTAAATTCACATCCAACAGTTTCTGTAATTCTTCTTTCATAATATCCTTAAGGTGCGGATTCAATCTTCGCTTAGGCTACTAGATAGGTCGAGCAACATTCTCGATGTAGATGTGATGAGTACACAGCTGTGGGTCTATACCCTTCATATCAGGATAATCCTAGGCAAAAGCCCCTTTATATTTTTGTAGGATCTGTATGAGCTTTTGTTGTTGCTCACTGTCCAAGTTATCATTAATGTTTAAAACTTTTTCTGGTTCAATTTCCACTGGCTTGTTGTTATGAACAATAGTCATCTGGATGTGCTGATCATCAGTATCCTTCAAGGGATCTTCTGATGCTTTGTTATCAAGGATTGATTTCATAATTTTACACTTACATTGCTCACATCATCTAGCTGATTGATGAAATTGTTGATAACGTCATCTTCAGTCTGATCTTTGAATTCTAGTGCCTCTACTACTGTGAGTGGTGAAGGGATGCTTTCTTCCAAGTATGCTAGTGGTTGTTTACATATTTTTACAGTGGGTAGACTTGGTCTGGCAGGGGGATATAAAACAAGATTTTTTACAGCATCCCACTTTGAAATAGTCATGCTGCCCCTTCAACAACCTATATGTGCATCAACTGTCACCAGCCGAGGTCGGTCTAGTATTAGAGGGTGCCCATCCAATTGACTCTTCGAGTTTATAACAAGAAAATCTACTAGATATTCCCATGAATCGACAAAGACTGTGATATCTTGTAGAGTTCCTTTTGACCTTACCACCAAATGATCAACAAGTTCTAGTAAGGTGGTGATTGGTTCCAAGGCTATAATACCAAGTGCTTGACAGGTTTCTGCTGTTAAAATATTTGAAGTTGCACCCAGATCAACTAGCATATTGGGAAAAGAGCAGCCATATATCTTAATTGTCACTATGGGATTTCCAAGATCTTCATACTTTACCGGAGTTTCCTCTCCCAAGGTTAAATCAGATAAGGTTCCTACAACATGAATGATGGGTGAAGTTTTTTTCTTTCCTCACAGGCTTCTTAACACATAACTCTTTAATTGTTTTAGCATAGATGGGAATGTCCTGAATGGCCTAGAGGAGAGGAATTTTTATACAAAGGTTTTTTAGTTCCCCCACAAGATCAAAATTTGGGTACACAATCTGCTTAGGTATCATTAACCTTTCAGGGAATGGGGGAGAAGTGACTATGAGCACCTTTGGATCTTTCTGTTGATTTGTCTCTTCTCCTCATTTCATTTCAGTATCAATTACAGGTGTTGGTATATGTACAGGTGGTTTTTCAATTTCAATTGATGGTTGATCCCTATTTTCCTCGGGGGTGATGATACGTCCTGACCTCAATCTAAGCTCATTACATTCTTTTTGCTCAATCTCATAGTCTCAGCTTTCTACAATTTGCACCAGTTGGACCAGTCTATTATTGGGATTTGGAGTTGGTTGGGCTAGCAGTTGAGGGTGTAGAAGAGGCTGAGGATTTTGTTGTAATGGACAAGGCGTTAATAATGTGGGTTGAGGTTGAGTACCTGTCCCCAAAGAAGTTTTGGATATTCCCAACGGTCGCTACCAGTTTGTAGACCAATTCGGGTTTTGAGAAGTGGAGGGAGACCACTGGGATTGATAGGGATTGTCTTTCCAAACAGGAGTAAAAGGAGAATTTTTCCATCCATTACCCGAAAAGGATTGAGTTGACCATGGTGTCATAGAGAATGGCTGAGGTTGCTAATTCAAGTAGGGTGATTGGCGTTCCCATGCTGCCCCAGGGTTTTGTTGCTGATTAAACTATGAAGAAGGAAAGAACTAGGATGCATCTCCTGACATACCCGGAGGTTTGGCCTCTCACTATCAACGCTGGTTCATTAGAATAAAGGCTCTATCTCTTCTTCTGCTTCCTTGAACACTACTTTCAACCTAGGGAGTGATGAACACTATTCAGTGGCATGATCCTTGGTACAGATAGCACATGTCTGAACCATGTCTAGTGGAAACTCCCGTTGGTTGTGCTTCTTCTGACAGCGTGGACAGAAAATGACCAAGTTTTGTTCTGCTAAATTTTGTTTTTGTTTAGCCTGTAGGATGTCGAGCTGCGTCGTGAGGGTGCCTAGGATGTCTGCTTCAAAATCTTCTAGGAGGTTACTGATTTCCATTCGTGTTACTCCTCCACTCTGTGGCTTGCTTCCTCTGCTTATGGGATCTCGACTTGTTGCTCCTTTGTGTGATCTTCCTCACAAACAACTGATACACAAGTGAACAATTTCATCATAATATTCTAAAGAAATATCTCCTTTCCCCATTAAATTGATAGTTTCTAACGATTCATCTTTCATTCCTCTAATTAAGATAACTCTTAGGACTTCTTTTGGTAGGGTGGTGTGTGGAGATCTCTGCAAGTTATAATGAAACCATTCAATGTACTCTTCTAGAGTTTCATTATCTTTTTCAGCCATCTTAAAGATTTCATACTTTAGCTCCCTAGTCTTGCAAAGGTCCTGGTATCTGGTGAGGAAGGCAGTTTTCATATTATCCCAAGAATTAATACTATGCCCACCTAGACCCATGAACCATCTTAAAGCTGATCCTTTTAGAGTAGAAGGGAATAGTTTTAGCTTTTGGGGGTCAGTGATGTAGTCATACCCTCTATAGAGGATGTCAAATTCAAACAGGAAGGCGTCAGGATCCTCTGTGATCATCCCATGAAAATTTGGGATGCTCTGTAGAGGAATAGCCTTCATGGGGGCATTGGCCACTTTGTTGACTGTGGGGTATTCCAATGTCGAGGTTTGACCTTCATGTGGTTGGTTTTCCATTTGGTCAAAGATGTGTCAATACTTTTTAGGCATTTCAGGGGGTGTTTTTCGAGTAAGCAGGGGATTAACAACATGAGATGGCTTTGGAGCACTACCTAGATCTAGGATCACAGGATACCCTTGTTCAAACAGCTGAGGTCCTGCCTTAGTAGTTCCACTGGTTTCTCCTTCTCCTTCTCTTAAGTTACAGAATTTTCCCTCCTTTAGAGGATCAAAATGTAAGCTTATTGTATCTTGAAGACTCTATTCAGATCCTCCAATTTGACTTTGAATCTAAGTGTGAGCTGTAGATGGTGAGCCTGTTGCTTGTGGGATTATATTAGGAATTTTTCTAGTTACAACTTGGAATCCTACTGATGCTTGAGACTCAGTTTTTCTCACAATTTCACCTATAAAGGCTGTTCTCCCAAGGTTCATTGATCCCTTGGGTTTTGTGGATTTTGGAGGGGGGTTGGGTTCCTTTTCTATCTTTCTATTCCTAGTCATTCATAAAAACCAATTCCTATTTAACCTCTAAGCTTTTGCTGAAAAGCAGGCTGGTAAGTGTTAAGAAGTAAAAAGGGTCTTTTTAACCTCTATTTACCCTACATTAATTATCAATCCAGGTACGATTTTTTATCTCAAGAGTGTACTCAGTCTGAGGCGGTCACTTGTTCAAGAGTAATGCTAGCAGTATAGTGCTTCACAAAGGTAAATAAATGCTGGAAACAAACTCTAATTGTAATGGCAAGAAACTTAAATGCTTTGTAACTAAATCAAGAAACTACAGCAATCATCAGTCAAGGATGCAGTAATGATAACTCTTTCCTTTGTAAACTGATGTAAATGAAAATCAATCAAAGACAAGATCTCCAATCTGAGAACTAGACAACAGTAGTCAATGTTCGTTACAGTTGTAGATCTTTCTATTCACACCAAAGCAAACAATTCAATTTGCAGAAAAGGAACAACAACTAATCTGTTGAAGAGATCGAACAACAAAGCTTAATCTACAGAACTGAATTAAGCAGCAATATTAACCGAAAGGAATTGAACTTTAACTAATAAAGGAATTTGAACAGCAATCTAGAAAGGAACAACAAACCTAAGTAAGTCTATGAAATATTGAACAGCAAACTTAATCAAATGTAAACACATAGCGACAATGGAATCAATAATCTTATTCTGGCATAATAAGTATTAACCACAGTTACAAAGGAACGACGATTGCAATGATAATGGAATAGTAATCAAAGGAACAACAATCACAATTGTAAGTGAACCGTAGCTAAATGAACAACAATACCAATCTGTAAATGAACAACGATGTCAATCTGTAAATGAACAACAATATCAATCTGTAGATGAACAACAATGTCAACTTGTGAATGAACAACAATATTAGACAATGCGATACTATTTCAAAATGAACAACATAACATTTCTAGTTGCAAATAATGGTCCTGTTATTCCAATTACGAATTTGATATAACAAAGCAAGTCAATAAAATGTTAAGGAACAGAAGATTACTGAATAAAGCGAATTTAAAGGAATGCAAAGGAAATCAAACCACACACAACCGTAATCGGAAAATAATGATACAGAAAGCAAGTGATCCACTAGGGCCGGGCCCTTAGCCACCAGGGACGCACTGCTGTAGTTACTCCAGGATCAGATGACAGAACAACAACAAAGTTATATATTAATCATAAAGGAAAAGTTACAGCTATCTCTCTTTAAAGAGAGTCGATGATCAAAGTTTAAATTACAATAGTAATTTCTGCAAATCAACAACAAATCTATTCACCCCTTGGGCTAGCAGCATTGTCCCTTTTTATAGTGGCCAGGCGGAGATATAAAAAATACAGATAAGTCTTGAGGTAGCGATCCCTTAGGATCAAAGGATCCTGAGGGATTTGCCATATCTTTAATCTTCAGTTATCGTTTCATCCTCTTGCGTTGATACCGCGTTTCTTCTTCCTTTTCCTGGTCCATGCGCTCCGATCTTGATTTCCTCGTCTGGATGTGGTTTCCTGTCAAAGGGACAACAGTTGGTTTTGCTTTGTCTTTTCCTCCGGAATAGTGATTTTCCATTTTCTTCACTTTCTGCATAGAAAAAGACAATAATTAATCATTTTACATCAATCACGAATCCCCTTAATTCTATCATAATCCTTTAACATATGGCCATCTTAGAATGTAAAGAAGTTATGAATTAAAGGAAAAGATAAAGAAATAAGTGGTAATTACATACCTTTTCCAATGCTCAACACACCCCCCTGCTTACCCTTTTTGATGCGCTCATGAAAAAATTGTAATTGACATGTAAGGCAATTAGGGAATAGGCTGGAGAAGGATTTTCATGCAGTGGTCTAAAACCATGATTTCTAGCTAAGACTTCAAAAATATGCCCTGTTTGACCTTCAGGAAATTCATATAGGGCTCTATACCCTGGTGCAGGATACTAGATGATTGGACTTTGAAACCTACAGCCTAACCAAGATGGGCCTTCTCTCAAGATGAGGTCACCATAGGTAACCAGGCGATCAACAGCTAGCTTAAAATTCTCGTAATTGAAAGGCTCTCTGTTTTGGATATTCCGATTGGAATTCTTTTATCGTAATTTTGCTACTACTATGGCAAGGTCTTTGATAGCTAAGTATTCTACCCCTTGCTGGACGACTTCTTTGTGAATGGGTCCCAGTGTCTGGATCACACCCTTCTTTCTCATTAAGCTTCTATGCTTATTCCACAGTTGCAATGGGTTTCTAAGTTCACCCCTTACCCACAGATCTAACCCGTTCCCCTATCTCTGGAAGGTATTGTGGGCTTTAAGCCACTTTAACTGATTAACAACAAAAGAGATGAATACCTGAAGCTGGATATCGCCCACAAAAGGGCTAGGGTTCTCTTCCATTTCACCATCCAACACAAGATTATGCAAATAAAACTCGCATAGAAATCGCTGGACTTTAACCCCATAATGCTTACAACAATTTATGAAATCATCAATAGTTTCTATCTCTATAGGCACCCCTGCTTTGACGGCCTTAATTTTCAATTGTAAATATCTTTCCATAAAAAACAAAGCATAGTTTTTGGCTGGTGCCCTACATGCTAGAACGTCAGTATACAGAGAACATAAGGTATCCATTTGACTCATAACTGTATCTAGTCTACTGGTTACCTTTTTAACTTTTCCCTTTTCCCTCCACCATCTATCGAAGGCCTCGCTTTCCGATGCATTGATGTTCTTTACCTACTGCTGTAACTTCTGATATTTCTCCTGAGGAACAATTTCCTCTGTGAGCTTTTCTATCATTTGTTGGGCTTGTGCCAAATCTTTTTGAACTTTCACTATCCTCGGATCATTGTCCATCATAACATTTTTGGGCTTGAGATCTACCTGGATCTCCTTATTGCGACATATGGTTTTTATAGTATGTGTTCCCTTCTCACGAACTGTTTGGTTGATCATGACGCTAGAGGGCAATGCCTCTGTCTAGACGTCATTATTACAGACTGGTGTGCTTTCTGTTTGAACTTCTGCATTTGTAACAGACACATGTTATTCCTTGTGGTATTGGATGATAATGGGTTCGGTTTGAGTTCTTTTAGTCTTATTTTTATGGGGTTTCACCTGGGTGGCTGTATGCTTTGCTCCAGGGGTTCTTTTTGAGCTTTTCCCCAGTTTTAGAACCCTTATTTGTTGTTGAATTTGTTTAATTACATTAAGAAGTCTCTACTGTTCCTTTTGCAACTTTTTTGGTTCATTTGTTTTCTTTGAAGGGATAGTTGTTTCTTTTCTTGGGCTTGGGTTTTGTTCTTCAGTGTTCTCGTCCTCCTGATTAGGTTTTTCAGGGGAGGAAACCTTAGTTTGATCTATTCTTTCCTAAGCAGCTTCTTCTTCTATTTCTTCTTCATCCTGCATTTCTTCGGGTGTACTCTGACTGGGAGTAGAGTGTTCCTGAGATTGTCTTTCCTCTTCTTCCTCATCGTTTATTTCTTCAGATGCACTCTTATTATGAGAAGAGTGCTCCTATGATAGTCATGCCTTAATATCAGGGTTTAGTGGGCTGTGGGGCTCGACATACTCGCCCATATTGGCCAAAAGTTGTGCCAATTCGTCTTCTTGTAGAGGATTTTTCAATGGGCTTTCGTTGGGTTGCTCTGCTAGCTCCCCTTCTTCTTCGCCTGAGTGCTCAGTTTCCTCTTCTGGTTCCTCTTCTTCATTCTCTTCTAATTCTTCTTCTTCATTTCCCCTCCTTGAATTTGTGGGGATTTCTCATCCTCTGAATCGTGTATTTATACAGGATGGCTACTGTTTCTTTGGGAATTCCCTAGCATTCCTCTACTTCTCCCGAATATGATGGACTGTCTTCGTTTCTGCGGTCTAATTGATGTGCTAGTGATGTTTTTTAGTTTTGGGGCTGGCCAGGCCAATCCACCATCTATTGAGAAAATCAATTCTTCCCAACTACTCTGCTGTTGGGCAAGACTGTAACTAACTATTAGACGGATTAGACCGTGATGACTTACTACTGATTCTAAATGATGAGATTTTCTTATACCTCGGGCAACATCATGCAATAAAAAAATCTAAGTACGTAGGCAAATTCACAGCACATTTTTGTTTTAATACAGCGGACAGTTTGAGATGGTGTGGTCTTACCATGTCTTTTCTACCATCACAAGTGATCTAGCTTTGGACAATTCTGGCCAATTTTTCCCAAGGCTCTCCCAAGGTTGTCGGCAGGACTCCTTTTCCTTTGATAGTAAGGTTCTGTCCTTCATCTTGGAAGATGGTTATAGCGTCTTGCAGTCTCATCTTTTTCAGGGTCCATACTGGTCCAATGGCTGGCAGTCCCGAAACTTTAGCAATTATCACATATGTTACTGCTATTTGTCTCCCCCTCACCATGGAATGATCTTCCTGCAGATTCTGCAGAAATTCAATGGCCACTGTCTCGTTAGACTGCTATAGACGGTTAAGGTAGGAAATCCATCCTACCCTTACTAAGATTTCACGTGCAGCGTCAGAGACCATTAACACCTGCGGTTTGTTGCAAATTGATCTGCCTCCCATTTTGTTCAAGCTTAGCACACTGTTAAAAAAAACACAGAGATGTCGATGGAACAGCAAGTTGTTCAAACTTTAGCTCACTGTTAAAAAAAACATAGAGATGACGATGGAACAACAAGCTGTTCAAACTTTAGCTCACTGTTAATTTTTACAGAGCCAAAACACAAAAATGGCGTTGGAACAACAAGCCGTGCATATTGGGAAATACAATACCGTTAAACTTGCTATTCCCAAGTTTTGAGGAAGTCATAATACCTCCAAGTAATGAGTTGACACGTATGCCAGTGCATTATGGAGATCACCCGTACCCCCCGAAATGGGATAGGTCATCCTCGGCCGTCAAATAAAGGAGAAACATGCTAAACTGCAGTCATACAGGAAAATAAAGGAATGGTGTATAGATCCATGACATGTTTACAAAAATCAGCAGATTACTAAAATGAAGGCTTATGATGCAAATCGCAAATAAATATGGAAATGCCATTATATGATGCGAAAAATAGAGGATAGGACAACTTGACGTAAGTAAAAGTTCTTGTGCGGTCATTATCCACTTTGACCATTATGATTGATTTATAAATTATTTTAATGTATAAAAGGTTTGAAAGGGTTATATAACATAATATCATTTGAAATAAATATAAAGATACAAGAAGAAGGGTTTATAATGACTATTGGTGTATGAAAAATATGACTTCAATACCATCAACAGATCTCTATTGCCCAGAGGTGTCCATAACCTTGACAGAGTTGCTTATTTCACCCTTGGAACCATAATCCTTTGTGTATGCCTAGGGAAGTGATGTGTGATGTCAGAATGGAGGCCATTGTGCTGGCTTGGTAACCGAATGAATCACAATGCCATTCACCAGGAAGGAGTGAAAGGTGGGCAGGCCAGCTCGTGATGAGACCTCTTGTTCCAAGGACTTTTTATTTTTCTGATGTGCCTCTTGGATCATATCCCTGGTGTGGTGGCCATAGTGGGAATGCCACTTCACTTTCTTCCTTATGATCATGGTAGGCTGGCTCTTGATGAGACCCCCTATCCTTCATCTAACAAATCATGTTAGTAATCATATAGATATATATTTTTCTTTTTTCTTTTCTTTTATATAGCACTTTCCTATTTATATACAAAGGGTGGTTCAACACTCCTTAAGAGTAGGGATGGTGGAAGAAGTCTGAACATCTCAATAGTGGAAAATATGTCCTTATTCTTATTCAATAATAATGATCAAAGAGAATTATGAAGATTTAAGAAATAACCAACATGATAAAAATAATCAATCAAATTGGTTTTAGTGAAAATAAAGACAACAAAGTGATATAAATAGTTGTGTCCTTTCCTCTTTTTTCTTATCGATTCAAAGAAATTTCTCTAAAGATAACGATTTTTCTTTGTTTTGCTGATTTCAGTATCCTCTAGTTTTTGTATTCTTGCATAAATGTATAGTTGTGCCTTAAATGACCCATTATTCACAAAAATACTCTAAATGATGAAACACACACACACACAGAAACAAAAAAATGCACTCAAAAAGTGTTGTTCCTTTAAGAGGAACAACAAGCAAAAGAAAGAAAAAAAACATACTCGAAACTGTTGTTCCTTAAGAGGAATAGCAGCTGTTCCTTAATCGAAACAACAAATAAAGAAAGCGTAAACGAAAGCGTTGTTCCTTTGGAAAGGGACAACAAAAAAAAAAATGAAAGTGTTGTTCCTTCGGAAAGGAACAACAGAAAAACAAAAGTGTTGTTCCTTTGGAAAGGAACAACAAAAAAAAAAAGTGTTGTTCCTTCGGAAAGGAACAACAAAAATGCAAGGATGCTTTTCCTTCGGGAAGGAATAAAAAAATGCGAAAGTGATGTTCGTTCGGAAAGGAACAGAAAAAAATGAAAGTGTTGTTCCTTTGGAAAGGAACAGCAAAAAGGAGGAAATGTTGTTCCTTCGGAAAGGAACAACAAAATGCAAAAGTGTTGTTCTTTCGGAAGGAAACAACAAAACGACGGAAATGTTGTTCCTTCAGAAAGGAACAACAAAATGAAAAAGTGCTATTCCTTCGGAAAGGAATCAACAAAACGATGGAAATGTTGTTCCTTCGGAAAGGAACAGCAAAATGCAAAAGTGTTGTTCCTTCGAAAAGGAATAGCAACACGACAAAAATGTTGTTCCTTCGGAAAGGAAAAGCAAAATGCAAAAGTGTTGTTCCTTCGAAAAGGAACAGTAAAATGAAAAAAATGCAAAAATGCAAAAATATGTACAGAATATAATTTATACAAGCAAAAAAGAAAAAGTTATGTACAAAATTTAAGAACAATGAAATTACTTAGTGAACCAATGCCAATGAAGAATTATTTTCCTCAGCAAGAATCTGCATATCTGAATCTTCCCGGAGCCGCTAAAAGAAGGATTCCCGAGTAAGCTGTTTATGGTACAGTCGCACTCGGTGGCTATTTGCTTTGAAGGTATGTCCGGATCCGTCAATAGTAGTTAAAGTAATGGTGACATTGTCATGCACTTTCTTGATTTCATATGGTCCAAGCCAGCGAGTCTGAAGTTTCCCCGGAAAATCCTGAAACCTGGAACCGTATAGGAGTGCCCAATCTCCTTCGTGGAAGATTTTCTTTTTGATCAGGGTGTCGTGTCATTTTTCTCTCTGTTGTTGAATTAATGCAGTGTGTTGAAGAGCCGAGAGCCTAATTTCATCTAGCTCATTAATTTGTTGTAATATGTTAATCTGGGCCTCAATTAAATTTAGACAGACCTCTTGTGTTGTTCTTAACGTTTGTATTTCAAACTCTATTGGAAAGATGGGTTCCTTTCCAAATACTAGCTGATATGGTGAATAATCGGTGGTGTCTCTCCACGTTGTTCAGTATTCCCACAAGGCTTCTGGCAATCTTGAAGCCCAATCATGCCTGTGTGATGCAATGGTTTTTGTCAATATTGCCTCTATCAATTTATTCATGCTCTCTACTTGCCCATTTTCCTGTGGGTGATATGGACTGGTAATTTTGTACTAAATGTGATAATTCTTTAATGTTGCAGCGATTTATTACCTGCAAACTATGGTCCTCTGTCTGTGACTATGTCCCTTGGGAGGCCATATCGCACAAATATTTGGAACAAGAAATGAATCACAGAGTCCTCTGTAGCTCTTGGAAGTACCTCCACTTCAACCCATTTGGTAACATACTCTGTTGCTACTAGAATATATGTTTTCTGATTTGATGATGGGTTGATCGGACCAACAAAATCGAGTGCCCAACGCTCAAATGCTTCGATTACTAGCTGTGGGTTTAAGGGCATTTTGTCGGACTGTCTAGGGTGTCTTGCTCTCTGGAAACTGTCACAAGCTTGCACAAATTTCTTAGTGTCTTTAAAGATTGTGGGCTAGTAATAACCTGTTTACAAAACCTTGTGACCAGTCCTTCGATCTGCGAAATGTCCGCCACACGGTCTATCATGACAGGCTTTCAGAATGTCAAATATTTCATCTTCACGGACGCATCTTCTGATGTGCATATCTGCCCTTGTATGAAATACGTAGCCCTCAATCCAAGAAAATCGGTTACTACGTTGCACAATTTGTTTTCGTTCATTGGGGGTCAGATGCTTTGGTAATTTGCCTACTGCTAAATAATTTGCAACGTCAGCATACCAGGGTGTCTTGACAGTAACAACAAACAGATGTTCATCTGGGAATTGATCTTCGACTGCTGCTGCGTCCACTGGCTTCAGCATTCGTGAGAGGAAATCAGCTACAGGATTTTCTTTCCCCGGTCAATCTTTTATTGTGATGTCAAATTCCTGCAATAAGATCAACCATCTTGTTACTCTACCATTTGTAATAGGTTTATTTGCTAAGTATTTTATGGCAGAGTCATATGTATATAAAACAACAGGATATCCAGTGATATAATGCCTAAACTTATTTACAGCATGTATTAGAAGTAAAAACTCTTTTTTAGTAACATTATAGTTTAGCTCAGCAGGAGACAAATTCTTGCTAATATAATAAATTGCATATGGTTTTTTGTCTTCTTCCTGCCCAAGGACTGCTCCAATAGCTGTTTCCGAAGCATCTGATGAAATTTGGAATGGCAGGTCCCAATTTGGGCCTCTGAGCACTGGGGCTGTTGACATAAGCTTTTTCAAATCCTCAAAAGCATATTCGCATTTATCTGTCCAAACAAAATAAACATTCCCTATCAGTGCATATAAAGATGCATCTATTTGAGAAAAATGTTCTATGAATCTCCTATAATAACCAGAAAATCCAAGAAAACTACGTACCTCTGTTTGTGTGGTAGGAATAGGAATTAACAAAATTATTTGAATTTTGGCAGGATCTACCTGTATTCCAGCTTCTGAGATATAATGACCTAGGATGAGCCCTTCGGTCATCATCATATAGCACTTTTCATGGCTCAAGTATAGCCTGGTGGCAATACATTGTTGCAGCACCTTTTGCAATGTATCTAGTGCTGGCTCAAAATCATCTCCGTATGGTGTGAAATCATCCATGTATACTTCGAGCCCTTCATTTATTAAATCTGAAAAGATGCTGAGGATGGCCCTCTGAAATGTGGCAGGGGCATTGCATAGGCCAATGGGTAGGACTCTGTAGGCAAATGTTCCCCAAGGACAGGTAAAATTAGTTTTGTCCCGGTCTTTAGGGGCAATATGAATCTGATTGTATCCACTGAAGCCATCCAAGAAAGAAAAGAATTTCTTTCCTGCTAATGTGTCTAATACCTGATCAATGAATGGAAGGGGAAAGTGGTCCTTCTGCATCGCTTTGTTTAATTCTCTGTAATCTACACAAATCCTCCACTTTCCATTCTTCTTTGGCACCACTACTAGTGGAGAGACCCACTTGCTATCGGAGATTGGATAAATAAAGTTTACATCCAAAAGTTTTTGTAATTCAGCTTTCACAATATCTTTCAGATGAGGGTTGAGTCTCTGTTGAGGTTGGTGAATGGGTCTAACATCTTTTTTCTGTATAAATGCGGTGCGTACACAGTTGGGGATCAATTCCCTTCATGTCCAGATAATCCCATGCAAAAGCTTCCTTATATTTTCTCAGTAGTTGGACGAGCTTTTCTTCTTGTTCAAGAGTCAGGTTGTTATTGATGCTCAAGGTTTTTCCTAGCTCAGTCTCTATAGTTTTTCTATTTCAAACAGAGGTAGTGGGTATTGTTTGATCATGGGTGTCTTTGAGAGGATCTTCTTCTAGTTCATTGTCAAATGCTACCTCTATCAGGTGACATTGTACATGGGACCTAGATTCTGATTGGTTAATGAAGTTGTTAATAACATCATCCTCTGTTTGATATTTGAAATCGAGGGCATCTTCTATGGTTAATGGGGACCTAATGTTTTCTGTGAGGTATGATACAGGATGTTTGTTAGTTTTTATTATTGTTACACTTGGCTGGGTTGGAGGGTAAAGAGCTATATTCTTGATATTACTTGCTCTAGTTATGGTCATACTTCCTTGTCGGTAGCCAATGTAAGCATCAACAGTCGCAAGCCAAGGTCTACCTAAAATTAACGGGTGTCCATCGAGTCAATTTTTGGGGTTGATTATCAAAAAGTAGGCAGGATATTCCCAGGAATCAATGGATACAATTACATAGTGTAGTGTTCCTTCTGGCCTAACTACTGATGGGTCAGCCAGTTCTAATAATGCAGAGGTTGGTTCCACTGATGTAATACCCAGTTTTTGACAAGCGGTGGTTGTTAAAATATTAATTGCGGCCCCTAAATAAACTAGGGCATTTAAAAAGGTTTGGCCATTGATTTGCACTGTCACTATTAGATTTCCTGGGTCTTCATATTTGACAGGAGCTTCTCTTCCTGATAATAGATTAGATAGGGTGCCAACTACTTGGACTGTTGGGTTATTTGTTATTCTCCTCCTTGGTTTTTTTATACATAGTTCTTTGATGGTTTTTGCATATATTGGGATATCTTGGATAGCTTGGAGGAGTGGAATTTTTATACACAAATTTCTAAGTTCTCCCAGAATATCAAAGTTAGGATGTTCGATAGGGCGTGGTATGATTAATTGTTCTGGGAATGGGGGAGAATATGTGGTTGCTTGGTCATGAATTGTTGTCTGGCCACACCTTCTTCTTGTAATGGCTGTTCTGCGAGTAACTGATTTTCAACTTGAACATTTTTATCTCCCTCAGTTTCTATAATGTGCCTAGACCTTAATTGAAGGTCGTTGCACTCCCTTAGATCGGTTTCTAGTTCTAGTGTTTCGATTATTTGAACAGATTGAATCGGTCTATTATTTGGGTTTGGGTTGGGTTGGGCTGGGAGTTGCGGTCTTAAGTTGGACTGGGGATTTTGTTGTAGTGCATATGGCACTGGTAGTGTAGGTTGAGGGAGTGGAATGGTTCCTGCTAGCTGATTCATCGGTCTTTGCCAGTTTGTCTGCCAGGCTTGACTCTGTGAAGTGGGAGGGGACCATTGCATTGGATATGCATTGTTTTGCCAATATGGTGGAGCGTAGGGAAAATTTGGCCAATTAGATTGGCTTGTTTGATTTGGCCATGGTGATGATGAAGGAAATGGTTGTTGTGACCAGTTTGAAAAGGGAGGTTGATTTTGCCACATTGTATTATATTGCTGAGCATGATATTGTGGAGGCTGGAAAGAAGCAGATGGATCGGAGGACATACCTGGTTGTCGTGGCTGCCATTGACGGTGCTGATTAAGTAGGTACACTGGTTCTGACTCTTCCTCCACTTCTTTGTATACTGCTTTCAAACCAAGAAGTGAGGGGCAGTTCTCTGTGAATTGGTCTTTTGTACAAATACCGCAGACTTGAACTGCATCTAGTGGGCACTCCTTATGGCTTTGTTTTTTTCTGCATCTGGGGCAGAATATTGCTAGATTTTGCTCTTCTTCTGCTTGTTTCTGTTTCTCTTGCATAATATCGAGCTGCGTTGTTAGAGTCCCCAATATATCAGTTTTGAAATTCTCCAGTAAATTCCCGATTTCTGCACGGGTTACTCCTTCTCCGGCGATCTTGTTGTCCCTTGTGAACCTGTCACATTCCACTGGTTTTAGCCTTGTGCTCCCTCGTGAACTCCTGATACATAAGTCAATAATGACAACAAAATTTTCTTGATAAATGTCTCCTTTTCCCATAATATTTAGTGTTTCAACCCATTGTTTCTTCATTCCTTTAATTAATGTTGCTTTTAATACATTATCAGGTAAGGGTAATGTTGCATAAGGAGAACTTTGAAGATTATACTGAAAACGTTCAACATATTCTTTTAGTGTCTCATTAGGTCTGGCTACCATCTGAAATATTTCATCCTTTAACTCTCTAGACCTACAATAATCCTGATATTTCTTCAGGAAAGCCTCTTTCATCCGATCCCAGTTTATGACACCTCCACCTAACCCCATAAACCATTGTAAGGCAGCCCCTTTTAATGTAGAGGGAAACAATTTTAGCTTTTGGGGATCGGTGGTATAGTCATACCCCCTGCACAGCACATCGAATTCAAACAAAAATGCATCTGGATCTTCCGATGTTAGGCCATGGAATGTGGGGATATGCTGGAGAGGAATGGCCTTCATAGGTGCACCAGCTATAGTATCTACAATGGGATATTGCAGTGTGGAGGTTTGGGGTGTCTGCCCGTTCTGGGCCATTTGGTCAAATATGTGCCAATAACCTTCCAGGATTTCTAGCAGGGTATTCCTAGGCTGGTTAGAAGGAACAGGAATGGCCTTAACAACACTTCCTTTATCTGGGATGATGAGATGTCCTTGCTAAACTAATTTCTTGGGGGATCTTAGCTCTTCAGGTTCTTCAGCTTTATTCTGGATGATTTTGACAACACTTCCATTATTTGGGCTACTTAATGGCTGAACTATTCCAAGAGGAGATCTTGGTTCTTTGGTTTCCCTTGTTTCTCCTCCTCCTTCGCAAAGATTACCAAGGTTCCCTTCTTGTAATGATTTTGGTCTAGAATTCTCAATTTCTTGAAAATCTTGCTCCTCTGTTTGGCTGTGCACCTCAGCAATGGCTACAAATGGTGATTCTGTGGCCCGAAGGAACTAGTAGGTTGTCTAGAAGCAGCTTTTCTTGGTCCTACTGACGGCTGAGATTCTGTTTTTTAAGGATTTCGTCTATAAAGGTCGATCGGCCAAGTGTCACTGGTCCATTAGCTTTATCAGGATTGGGTAGTGGTTTAAGATTCTTTTCAGGCTTTTTCTGCTTAGTCATGCACACAAATCAAATACTTATTTCTACCCAAAATAACCAACAAATCTGCAGGAAAGCGGGCGGGGGAGAAGGGCTATTACATGCTCTGTATGCAGGTTCTTACCTTTCGTTTTTAAAACCCAACTCTCTCCTAGCAGTTTCTTACACTGCTCTCTTTTCAAAAGAAACAAATGGCCACACTCTCCCCAGCAACGACGCCAAAATGTTGAGCAATAAAAAGGGTCTTTTTAACCTCTATTTACACTACATTAATTATCAATCCAGGTACAATTTTTTATCTCAAGAGTGTACTCAGTTTGAGGCGGTCACTTGTTCAAGAGTAATTCTAGCAGTATAGTGCTTCACAAAGGTAAATAAATGCTGGAAACAAACTCTAATTGTAATGGCAAGAAACTTAAATGCTTTGTAACTAAATCAAGAAACTACAACAATCATCAGTCAATGATGTAGGAATGATAACTCTTTCCTTTGTATACTGATGTAAATGAAAATTAATCAAAGACAAGATCTCCAATCTGAGAACTAGACAATAGTAGTCAATGTTCGTTACAGTTGTAGATCTTTCTATTCACACCAAAGCAAACAATTCAATTTGCAGAAAAGGAACATCAACTAATCTGTTGAAGAGATCGAAGAAAAAATCTTAATCTACAGAACTTTATTAAGCAGCAATATTAACCAAAACTAATTGAACTTTAACTAATAAAGGAATTTGAACAACAATCTAGAAAGGAACAACAAACCTAAGTAAGTCTAGGAAATATTGAACAATAAACTTAATCAAATGTAAACACACAGCGATGATGGAATCAATAATCTTATTCTAGCATAATGAGTATTAACCACAGTTATAAAGGAACGACGATTGCAATGATAATGGAACAATAATCAAAGAAACAACAATCACAATTGTAAGTGAACCGTAGCTAAATGAACAACAATACCAATCTGTAAATGAACAACGATGTCAATCTGTAAATGAACAGCAATATCAATCTAACATTTCCAGTTGCAAATAATGGTCCTTCTATTCCAATTACGAATTCGATATAACAGAGTAAGTCAATAAAATGTTAAGGAACATAAGATTACTGAATAAAGCGAATTTAAAGGAATGCAAAGGAAATCAAACCACACACGACCGTAATCAGAAAATAATGATACAGAAAGCAAGTGATCCACTAGGACCGAGCCCTTAGCCACCAGGGATGCACTGCTACAGTTACTCCAACATAAGATGACATAACAACAACAAAGTTATATATTAATCATAAAGGAAAAGTTACAACTATCGCTCTTTAAAGAGAGTTGATGATCAAAGTTTAGATTACAATAGTAATTTCTAAAAATCAACAACAAATCTATCCGCCCCTTTGTTATAGACATTTTTGTGCCTTACAGCTCTAAGCATGAAATGTCCATAAACCAAGGGATCCAAAGTCCCTCAAAGTGTTGTTCCTACCCCTAAAGGAACAAGGCCAACAAACCACAGCTTTTCATAGAAGTTCTCCACCAGAAACTACTCAAAAACAGTTAAATCGGGATCATTTCAGTGGCTCCACTAGCCACCTGCGTTGAAAAGCACCCCAGTACACTAGCTAGGTGCATTGCAACGCACCCAAATGCACTACCAGGGTGCGTTGAGCGGGAAATGACAAATGGCAGTGCCATTCCGCGAGGTGTAAAGACTATGGAAGCTTCCAGAATCTTCCTCCATGACACTTGCCTCACTGAGTTCGACCAAATGATGAGTAAGAGGCTCTCAGCCTCCAAGTGGAAGCAAGAACTGACAGAGAGAAAGGACACTAGTCAGATGACAAGCTGTCAAGCTGACTCATCCCCTCTCCAAACATCTATATATGGATCCCTCATCCCAGAGATCCAGAGGCTGGAATTTTGTACCTTGCAAAGAATTGTTGTTGGTTTGATATTGAGATCATTGGGTGCTTTATGCTTTGAGGGAGGTGAAGAAGGGATTCCTTTGCTGGGAGGTTGATGCTGGATTGAAACTCACTTGGTTGTATCTCCTCCCGAACCTTGTTATTTCATCAATAAAACTATTTGAGTTTCTCCTACATGCTTATGTGTCTTTGATGTATGATTGCATTAGTATGTTTAGCTTATTTCTAATCCTAAGCTAGTTATGAATATGAATCCATGTCTTTGTGTAGTTTCCCCTTTTGTGATCTTGCAGGAACTTGGTGAAGCTGGGCAAGCGAGAGAGCAAGTAGCTAGGAGCTATTGAAGAGAAGAGAAACCGGATCAAAGGATTAGCGGAAGGCATCAGTTAGTCCATCTCATCTCTCTTCATTCTTAATTCATAAAGAAGAATACTAGAATAGTTGTTTCTGTTTGTTGCTACGGCACTATCACACCTTAGGTGGATAGGGTCATCCTAAATAGGCACTTTTCCCCACAACAAATTGGCGACTCCACTCGGGAGATCTGTCTAATCAGTCTATTTGTGTTTCTATTACTGTTTGTTTCATAGACTTACAAGCAGCAATCGAACTGCATCTGCCATTTTCAGATGCAAAGTAGACAACTGCTGCTTTGATCCACTCACTGGATTTGTCTATGATCTGAACAATGGACTCACAAATGATCTGATAACCCTTTGTGATAGCTCTTAGTCCTCCTTCAAATCATCCCTTTGATTGTACCTTGCTTGTTGCTTTTATTTGGCCTGAAACCCTAGATTAAACTGCAAACCGTGACCCAGAACCCGGAGAGAACTCTCGTTTCTGCTCCAGTGCAGGCTCTGTGAAGAGACTCTGCATTTCAACGCAGGTCCCGAGAGGGCTACCTGCGCTACAATTCAGTTTCTCTGTTAGACAGGTGCGCTGATCAGCCTTTGCCTTGTGCAGCTGAGGTTCTTTGCTCTGTTTTGCCCAGTTTTGATCTCTGATTTTTGTAGCCTGTAACCAGCATAGGTACCTGTCTGAAAACCCCTTTTCTCTGCCTTAATTCCACCTCCTTTGTACAAAAAGACTGTAGGTGTTTTTATGTGTTTGTGGCATCATTTACAGTTTTCCATTGCAAAAGTGAAATAGTCATACTGTAGCCTTTGATTTAGATCTGTCGATTTTGGTCTTAGGAGAAAGTTCATTGGCTGTTGACAGTTGATTATACATTTACTTTTGCTTTTGGTTTGAGTTTTTCACTTTTAAGTGTCGAAAAAAGTGTTTATTTCGAAAATCGTAAAGTGTCGTAATCTCCTCTACCCTTTTTGATTTCCAAAAGCAAGCTTGTTTGTATTTGTCATTTGAAAGCGAATTCAAAATTGTGCAAAAACATTCTTTTTAGGCATCAATATTAAGAAAGTGATGCATTTGTGCATTTGCATATTGATAGTTTGTATGGCTTGATTTAGGAAAAGTGCATTTACAGTGTGCTCTTTGCTCTTTGAGAAAACATGGTGTCTTTCTTTTCCCCTTGTAGCTAGGATTTTCATTGTTGAAAAAGAGATAAAGATTTGCTTATCATCTTTTAGATTTCATTTAGGAATTACATATACATCTCGTGGTGAACCTCAAAAGGAAAACTTCTAAGAAAGATCAACTTAAAATAAACTGAATGAACCTAACAAAACTTTGTAACTTAACGCACAACATAGAGGTCTAGGCTAGAGATGTGTTCCGGCGTCGTAAAACCTGGTATCTGTTGGCCTCACTGATGGTTGGGTGATTCCTCCTGAGAGCCCAAAAGTGCCAGTACAGATTGTGCTCCCACGTACCGTCGAGTATATATTGGGATACCCCTATAGGCTTAAATCCTTTTATCCATAGGAAGCCGTGTCGGCCGCCCTACTAATCGCAATGCATCGAACACAGCATTCGGGAAGATTGACTGCCGTACCGTAAAACGTATTCTGCAGTTTTCTGATTGGTTTGGCACACCCTCTACCTAGATCTCCAGAGCAGTCCCTTTCGCTCCTTTTCAGACTCCTTAACGGAAAAGGTCCATCTGAGCACTTGTCACTTCAGGCTCATTAAAAATCGAAGGAGACTAGAGTCATCTTTTGTTTTTTCTCGACTCTTTAAAACTGAAAAAACAAGTTGTGTCTAAAGCATCGTAAAATTTATTTTAAATGGAATACTCATCACCCTTATTCCCGCGTTGATCTTTCAGTTGAGAAAATGGAGCCCTCCAACCAAGGAATTCCCCTTGGTGGAAATCCTAGTCCCTTCTCCTCTTGGGGAGATGTTGGAGCGCCCCATATGGCCACCTTGTTGCTTCCAGGATTGATAATTGGCCTGCCTGTCTGGCTTTTCTCAACCAATGTTGTTCAAAACACCACTATTCCTGAACAATCGAATCATTAGTTAGACCAGTCCAGAGTTACCCACGAACCTTCTACTTCCTCTAATTCTTCCTCTCCTCCTTCCTCTTCGACTGATGGAGATGGCAAAGCAAAAAGCCAAGTTCCTAAGGAGAAGAAGGAAAAGAAGAAGAAAGAGAAGAAGAAGAAGGAGCCAAAGGTGAATGGGGGCAAACGAATGGTGTCTAAGGAAAATCCACACACTGCACTGACCAGGCCTAAATCGCCATGTGTCATATGCAAGGGAGACCACTTTCACAGAGATTGTCCTTGCATCCCTCGGATACTAAGGGATTGGTCTCCCCGCTTGCACAATCTGGTGGCGTCAACCTCTGATAGCCATGTTGACAGCACACCGTCAACTAGTGAAAGTGAAGCCACAGGACAAAAAGGGAAAGCTAGATTTCCCTGTAAACTGTGTGAAGGCGACCATGCCATCCACTGTTGTCCCTACTTAGACGAGGCTAAAATATTTTTGGAAGATCGCCCTGTTTTACCAGTGCGACTTCCTCTTGGATATCAAAAACTCCTGCCAAGTCCTTCACCAGTTGAAAACCCGGCTGGCCCGCTCAGGTGGTCAGTCGAAGCACCTATCATTGAAGATGAGCCATCCGAATCCATACCAGACGAAAGTCAAAAGATCGAGGCGGCAGTTGACCCGGTCTTGCCTTCAGAAGTTCCATCTTCAGATGATACCGTCACAGAAGAGAATAAAGACGACACCGTCCAAATTCTCTTCATCAACACAGACTTCGACGAACAAGGGGGCAGTTTACCCATTCCTTTATCGCAGGAAGGAACTTCGTCAGAGCCATACCCGGCCGTCTACTCGGTCCCACCTCCAAGCAACCTAGTTGTATCCTTCGACTGGAATCAACTAGGCAGACCCCGCTTACCAGCAAGCATACCATTCAGAATTATCGTCCAAAAATATAGAATGGTCATGGCTGGTATCATCATCGATGAAGGGGCTTCTGTGAGTATCCTTTCCTCTACTGCTTGGAAAGCGCTTGGTTCGCCACTGCTTTCGCCTGAAATGTGAAATCTGATAGGCTTTGATAAAGGAACCAGTCGACCTTTAGGGATTCTTCCCAATGTGCCCATAACATTGAAAAGGAAGACCGTTCAAATGAACGTGATGGTCGTTCAAGGACCCTTGGATTATAACCTACTCCTTGGACGAGAATATATTTATTGCATGGGAGCCATCGTCTCCTCACTCTTTAGAGTAATGTGTTTCCCGCACGAAGGAAGAGTGGTCAAGCTCGTGGACCAGCTTTCATTTCCCGGATCATGCATGGAAAATAGTCATATACCATCCCTAAATGGTCTCTTCACGCAAGAAATGTCTCAACCCACGGTCCGTCCTCCCGATTAGCGCGAGTAATCCAGAAGGATATGACTGGAACCCAGGGGGCATGCGTCCTGGTCTGCTTCGGCAGGAAAACTTCGGGTATAGGGTAGGTTTCCGCGGGAGAATATGACTAGTCTGTACCCCGTCCATCTTGGAAGAGGGGTTATTCTAGAATAAGATTCTCTTGTCAAATTTATGTGTTTGGCGCTCGTTGTCACTCACCTTTGTTTATCTCGGTAAACATCACCGAGGAAGTGTTTTATTCGTGGCCGCAAATAGAGCAGTCTTTGGTAACCTGAAAGAGGTAGGCCTTTCCTGCTGAAACAAATGTTTTGGCGGACAAAGTAGGGGTAACCTTGAAATCATATTTTATACCTTGGGGCATGCAAACCTTTTGGAGTGCAAGCAAGGGGCAGCTATTTATTTTTTAAATTTTTAGGTCCTCCCTTTAAACCTGTAGGCTAACCCTTTAAACTCGTAGGATTAGTCGTTTCCGAGCTTGCATAAAGAAAGGATGCGGGGAAAAGCTTTGTAAGATGAAGCTCCATAAAAAATAGCATCTTCAGTGAGACATTCTTATCATATGACTGGATTAATCGAGCAGTTTTAGCACATAGTTCATGCTCGTTAAAAAATAAACGCAAGATCCGAGCAGTTTTAGCACATAGTTCATGCTCGTTAAAAAATAAACATAAGATCGAGCAAATGTTTCAATCCGCGTTTAAGCTCGTTAAAAAATGAACTATCCTCCGGTAAGTAACCACCGTGAATGCACTATTATCAGCCATTAAAGCCTTGGCCGTGTTTGCACCGTCACCTCCACTTTTCCATTGGCCGATCATTCACCTCCATTTGATTGTTTACCCATTTTGAGGAACAGCTGCGAAGAGTGATTTCACTAGCCATCCTTGTGACACTGCCGTGATTTGGAAATTCCAAGCCTTACCTAGAATCAACTGCTACCCATTTTATCACTCGTTCCTCAAAAGACGAGTCTTCTTTAAGCTCTTTTCATCTGACTCGTAAAATATGAAAAGATTGCCGAGTCTTGGCCTTCCATCTCGTTAAAGTGACCGGAAGTGCTATCCCTCCTCTAGATTTTAATGTTTTTGGACCTGAGGGATTATTGCACAAAAAGATCGAGCGCTTGTTTTATTCGGCTCGTTAAAATTATCGAAAATTTATCCCTTCTGTATTGTTTTATACTTTTTTGGACTTAAGGGATTAGATGACGAAAAAGGACTTTCGGAGTTAACTTTACGTACCTTTTCAAACTCTCTAAAAATGAAAAGGACCAAGTTATCTTTGTCGTTAGACTAGTTAAAAGCATTAAATAGCGACAAACTTGTCTTTAGACGAGAACGAGTTTCACTATCGCTAGGCTCGTTAAAACATAGCGATGGGTTTGCCCGAAGGGCAAATTATAGAACAAGCATATGTTATCCTCCTCAAACTTGACAAAAATAAAGAGGTACTGGTCAGCAATGACTGGGGAAAATTGGGAAAAACTCAAAGAAACTTTATTGGTAGCAAGTCGCTCTTGAACATGGCACTTCTCCTCCATACCACAATCGGGTTGGGTTGTTTCATTCACCGGTCACATCACCATGGTCTCGCCATACCATCCATACTTGGGGTAAATGCTACCAATCCATCGCATAAGTGTCGCCACATGTTCAAGAGAAGTCGTTCAGAGAAGTCACCTGTGTCCCATCCACTACCATACATTATACTCTTTCATGACTGCCACCCTGAATCATATATCATTAGATCGTTTTCACCTCCATCAAAATCATTTGCTCCGTTCTGTGTCATTGATGTGGGATTCATTAAGGCTCTCCTTTGAAGGATCACTTCTTGTCGACGTCAGCTCATTATCCAAGAAGTTGATCTAGGAAGACCCCCTTCAGTACTTTGAAGCTTGCATGCCTCAATGGCAAGTTTCTCACTTCCGACGACAGGTATATATCAATGACCTTCGACTGAAATATTTTGCGTGGTGTTCGACGCCAAGTCCTCTATTCACACCACGTGAATTGTACTGCAGTACCTTGAGGGTCATCATCATTATCGGTGATTCCTATCGCGCTTGTTAACAGTTTACATCATTGACTCGTAATCAAGCGATGTCTTTCCATGTTCGACTTCAAAACATTTCTCACATGGATCGACTTATACTTAGAGTGAAGATCGGACAAAATTGAAGACCCCAGATCTAGTTTCATCCATCCGGGCTGCAATATATATTCAGGAAAATAAAAACATTGAAATGTACAACCTTACAGCACAGATAATCATCCTACCAAAAGGATGATGGCTCTATCATAATCATCAGTCTACCATCAGACGATTGTTTGTCCTATGTACATGAAAATGAATTTATAAAGCTGAGCATGGGAATGCCCGCCTCAGCTAGATCATGAAAACAGTATGAAAATAATGTATTGTATTGTATCTTATTACA